>OY740785.1:8908096-10186626 GCA_963514005.1 Raja brachyura
GAATTTATGGAAAGCAGTTAAATCAAATCAAGATCAAGAGAATTTATTGTCATGTGTCCCAGATAGGACAATGACATTCTTGCTTTGCTTCAGCACAACAGAATATAGAAGGCATGAACACAGAACAGATCAGTGTGGCCATATACCATTGTATAAATATATATACACATGAATAAATAAAACAGATAAAGTGCAAATAAACAGATAATGGGCTATTAATGTTCAGAGTTTTGTTTGAGTTGAATTCAATAGCCTGATGGCTGTGGGGAAGGGGCTGTTTCTGAACCTGCACGTTGCAGTCTTCAGGCTCCTGTACCTTCTTCATGAAGGTAGTGGGGAGATGAGTGTGTGGCCAGGATGATGTGGGTCCTTGATGATGCTGGCAGCCTTTTTGAGGCAGCGACTGCAATAGATCCCCTCGATGGTAGGGAGGTCAGAGCTGATGATGGACTGGGCAGTGTTTACTACTTTTTGTAGTCTTTTTTGCTCCTGGGCGCTCAAGTTGCCGAACCAAGCCACGATGCAACCGGTCAGCATGCTCTCTACTGTGCACCTGTAGAGGTTAGAGAGAGTCCTCCTTGACAGACCGACTCTCCGTAATCTTCTCAGGAAGTAGAGGCACTGATGTGCTTTCTTAATAATTGCATCATGGTTCTCGGACCAGGAGAGATCTTCAGAGATGTGCACGCCCAGGAATTTGAAGCTCTTGACCCTTTCCACCATCGACCCGTTGATATAAACGGGACTGTGGGTCCCCATCCTACCCCTTCCAAAGTCCACAATCAGTTCCTTGGTTTTGAGGGCCAGTTTATTGTGCTGGCACCATTTGGTCAGTCGGCCGATCTCACTTCTATACTCTGACTTGTCCCCATCAGTGATATGTCCCACCGCAGTGGTGTCGTCAGCGAACTTGATGATGGAGTTCGCACTATGACTGGCTATGCAGTCATGAGTATAGAGTGAGTACAGCAGGAGGCTGAGCACGCTGCCTTTAGGTGCTCCCTTGCTGATTGTTATCGAGGCTGACAATTTTCCACCAATTCGAACAGTCTGAGGTCTGTGAATTAGGAAGTCGAGGATCCAATTGCAGAGGGATGCGCAGAGACTCAGTTCTGAGAGATTGGTAACCAGCTTGGAGGGGATGATTGTATTAAATGCCGAGCTGTAATCAATGAATAACAGCCTGACATATGAGTTTTTGTTGTCCAAGCGGTCCAGAGTGGAGTGGAGAGCCAGCGAGATCGCATCCACCGTTGATCTGTTGTGACGGTAAGCAAACTGCAGTGGGTCCAGGTTTTTGAATTGAATTGAATTTAATTTAATTGAATTACCTTTATTGTCATTCAGACCTTTCGGTCTGAACGAAATTTCATGCCTGCAGTCATACATATATTAAAAATAACAAAACCACCCAATAAACACAAATTTAACATCCACCACAGTGAGTTCACCAAACACCTCCTCACTGTGGTGGAAGGCAAAAGTCTTAGAGTCTCTGTCTTCTTCCCTCCTTGTTCTCCCTCTGCGCTGAGGAGATCCAGGCCTCCGATGCTGCCGTCCACCAGACTCGAGGTAGGAGTTGATTTGCGCCATGATCAACTGATTAAGAGTAAGGGTTCATAGTTTTCAGAAAGAGATAAAGGCTTTTCCCCTTTGAGTGTAAAGAGACAGTGGAGTGGCACTTCGATAAATGCCATACGTTTTTATTTCTTTGCAGAAGTACCTCACATACACTGAATGAAAATAGGCAAGCGGATGCATCATCTCGGTGCACAGAAGAAATGATTGTCAAATTCAGAATACCTGAATTAGCTGAATTTCTGATAGGCATAAAGTGCTGGTGTAGCTAAACAGGTCAGGCAGCATCTGTGAAGAAATAGAATAGGTGAGGTTTCGGGTCGGAACCCACTTCAGGCTTCAGACTGGAGACTTGCAGTCTCCTATTCTTTTTCTCCAGAGATGCTGCCTGGTCCACTGAGTTACTCCAGCACTTTGTGTCCACCTTCGGTATAAACCAGCATCCGCAGTTCCTTCCTACATTGAATTTCTGATATGTCCTTTATTGCTGGGAGATGACCTATTTGGAAATTGCTTTACAATATGCTGCCATTTTATCTTTCCCCTGCACTGGATAACACGCCAACTGAAGTGAAAATGAATTAACAACTGTCTTCAAATAGCACACAGAGGAATTTCAAGTGAGTGCTTTAACTAGTGTACAGCTGCGGGGATTTAAATCCCTCCGTGGTTTAACATTGAACAATCAAGCGCTGGGTGCAAGTCTTCTCTACAGGTCTGGATGTGAAATGGCACTGGAAGTATTAATCCGCATTGGTGTAAGGAGGAAGTGGCATCTTAGGCTGGTGGGACAACAAGCCCATGCTCCACAGCACAAGTTGCAACATTGCTTCCAAGTTTTTGGATGGCTGACTCATCAAAAGTGAAAATCATCCAAATGAGATAATAAACAGCAATTTATTGCTTGCACGATTGGTTGAAGATTACTTCATATGGAGAAATACTTACATGGGTCAAGCTAATGTATTGAACTACATGATGGATATTTTGATAGGATCCTGCTAGGAATTCTAAGCAAGAGATTTATTTAAAATGTGTGCTGTGGCTGAATGGGCAGCTTACAGGCGTGGGACTTTCCCGTTGTCATTCACAGCCATAAATATAAATGTGCCTCACTTAGTTTAGTTTAGAGATAGAGCACAGAAACAGGCACTTCGGCCCACCAGGTCCGTGCCAACCTGCGATCCCCGCACACTAATGCTAGTTCGACACACACTAGGGACAATTTACAGAAGCCAATTAGCTTACGAACCTGTATGTCTTTGGAGTGTGAGAGGAAACTGGCGATCCCAGAGAAAACCCCTCGCAGGTCACGGGGAGAACGTACAAATTCCACACAGACGCAACCGGAGTCAGGATCGAACCTGGGTCTCCGGCGCTGTAAGACAGCAATTCTACCACTGCGCCACCGTGCCGCCAATAGGTTCTCTAAGTGAGGTGGCATTTACAAATTACACGTCATCTACTATCATTATTAATGATTTACAATGTCTGCTATGTTTGTTAATCAATAGTCCATAAGATCATAAGTAATAGGAGTAGAATTAGGCCATTCAACCCATCAAGTCTACTCCGCCATTCAATCATGGCTGATCTATCTCTCTCTCCTAACCTAATTCTCCTGCCTTCTCCCCATAACCCCTAACACCCGTACTAATCAAGAATCTATCTATTTCCCCCTTCAATATATCCACTGACATGGCGTCCACAGCCTTCTGTGGCAAAGAATTTCACAGATTCTCCACCCACTGACGAAAGAAATTCCTCCTCACCTCCTTCCTAAAAGAAAGTCCTTCAATTCTGAGGCCATGACCTCTGGTCCTGGACTCTCCCACTAGTGGAAACATCCTCTCCACATCCAGTCTATCAAAGCCTTTTGCTATTCTGTATGTTTCAATGAGGTCCCCCTTGATTCTTCTAAACTCCAGCGAGTACAGGCCCAGTGCCGACAAATGCTTGTCACATGTTAACCTACTCATTCCTGGGATCATTCTTGTAAACTTGTATTTCTTGTAATGAAATCTTTGACTGGGTGGTTGAAAAATCTTGCGATATAATCGTAAATGTCACACAAGTCAAGGCTATGCATGGATCGCTCAGGCTCAATATGTACAAAATACATGCCTTTTTTTAAATTTAAAAAAAAATGTATTACTATACAAAACAAAAAAGAGAAAGAAAAGAAAGAGAAGAAAGCAACAGAAAAAGCCGCCAGGTATACACTATTGGAGGAATCCACATGGTGCTACGCAGTCAGGCATTGCAAGAGCACAAATAAAGAGCACAGGACTATATCACTGCAGAAAATATGAAATTATTGGTCTTTGAGACGGTTGATAAATGGTCTCCAAACACTTAAAAAGTTGTTGGGTATCTTGGAGTTGTGGAAGCGTATCCTTTCCATCTGTATGATTATTATCATTTCATTGAGCCATTTTTCGAAGCAAGGGGGGTGTGGGAGATTTCCAGTCTGTTAGGATCATTTTCTTGGCTGCCACCATACCAAGCATCAGTGCTTGTTGTTCTTCAGACGTGAAGTTCAAAGCAGTCTCTGAGCATCCAAAAAGTGCCAGTTCTGGATCAGGGGGAAATCTTTTCCATAAACCCCAGAGAACCACTTAAATATTTCAGACTAGTATCTTTGTATGTGAGGGCAGAGCCAGAAAATGTGTGTTAAAGAACCATCTGCACCTTTGCATCTGTCACATAATGGAAAAATAGATGGATAGATTCGATGTCATTTGGTCTTTGAGTAATGGAGTCTATGGATGACTTTAAACTGAATCAGTTTATACCTGACATTGATCGAACAAGTTTGGATTCTGGTCAAACCTTTCTTTCCAAAATACATGCCATTTTAGCATGCCACATAAGCTCGCATGAGCTGTGACTTAAGGATGAAAGATCGCTTCCATGTCAGAAAATGGTTACATAGGAAATCTCTTCCTCTGGACGTTCCTTCATTGGCATGTGATCAATATACGTGGGAGATTGCATCAGGAATTTGGATTGGGTTTAATTGGGACCGATGGAAACCATTGACATGATCAAGGATGGTGGCTGAGGATTGTTCCAGGGATTTAGCTCATTCTTCTTTTATTAATCCACGGGATGTAGGTGTGGTTGGCAAGAATTTGCTGCACATCCCTCATTGCCCACTAGTTGGACCGCTGCGGGTACTTGCAAAGAATTGATAGGCAAGATGTCCCAGGATTGTGAATGCATTATGATGAAGAAAGATTCATGTACTTCCAATGCATGAAGGTGTGCCACATTCACGCCCTTCACTAAAAGGGTCATGGGTGTACGGGACAAGCTGCCAGAGGAGATAGTTGAGGCAGGAACTATCATAACATTTAAGAAGCAGTTAGATAGGGACATGGATAGGACAGGTATAGTGGGATATGGGGCAAATGAAGACAGGAGGGACTAGTGTAGAAGGGGCATGTTTGTCGGCATGGGCAAGTTGGGCCAAAGGGCCTGTTTCCACGCTGATGCTATAATGGACCTGTCCCACTTAGGTGATTTTTGGGCAACTACAGGCAACTGCTGCAAAATTTTCAACGTTGAAAATTTTTTGGCGACAGCGGCGAAAATTTTTACTCTTGTAGGTTGACGTAGGTGTTGTCGCAGGTTGATGTTGGTGTTGTCGTCGTTGTCGTAAGTTGTCATGGGTGCTGTCGTAGTTGGTCGCCAGGTGCCGTAGGTGAATTACATTAAAACTAGACCCTGGCAGCCGCATAAAGAGTTGCCTAAGTGGGACAGGCCCTTAACTCTATGACTCTATTCCCATGCATCTGCTGCCCAGCATTTATTGCCCATCCATAAATGCTCCTATAGATGGGCCAACATCTTGAAATGCTTCTGGGCAGAGAACTCAAGGAATTAGTTCCAGTAACAATGAAGGATCGGCACCACAGATCCATGTCAGGATTATGTGTCACTTGGAGGGTATCCGGTAGATGATGTGTGACGATTTACAATCTTTACTGAAAACAATGAACCTATAAACCTGCACCCGTAGTGGGGATTGAACCCGGGCCTCTGGCGCTGTAAGGCAGCAACTCTTCCGCTGCACCACCGTGCCACCCATGTTATAGGAGCACCCATTCACCAGACTGTTCCTTCCAAATTCCAACCACCCTCTGGGTGAAAGACATCTTACTTAAACCTATTCTAAATCTTCTTCCCCTTGGTGATTCCATGAATCCCATCATCTTTAGATAAAGCGTAAAGCTCAGAAGTTCTCGGTGCACAATTAGGCCATTCGGCCCATCAGGTCTACTCCACCATTCAATCATGGCTGATCTACCTTTCCCTCTCAACCCAACCCTTCTGCTTTCTCCCCATAACCCCTGACACCCGTACTAATCAAGAATCTGTCAATCTCCGCCTTAAACTTTTCCACTGACAGCCTCCACAGCCGTCTGCGGCAATGAATTTCACAGATTCACCACCCTCTGACTAAAGAAATTCCTCCTCATCTTTTGAAAGGTATGTCTCTTCATTCTGAAGCTATGACCTCTGGTCCTAGACTCTCCCAATTGTGTAAACATCCTCTTCATGTTCACTCTATCCAGGCCTTTCACTATTCGGTAAGTTTCAATGAGGTCCCCCCTCATCTTTCTAAACTCCATCGAGTGCAGGCCAAGTGCCGTCAAACTTTCATCATCTGTTAACCCAATCATTCTTGAGATCATTCTCATAAACCTTCTCTGGACCCTCTCCAACGCCAGCACATTCTTCCTCAGATACGGGGCCCAAAACTGCTCACAATACTCCAAATGCAGTCTGACCAGTGCCTTATAGAGCCTCAGCATTACATATTCATGGGGATTCCAGATGAAATATTTAGGCTCCAGGGCTCTTTAATATTGCAATGCCATGTCTAACTAAATCTTCTTGTGAGGTTAATTAGCATCCAGAAAATCAGGAGCACAACATTGTCAACCTTATGTCATCATTGAATAAAAATCGTACACACGTACAAGACTAATGGGTTGTTTAATTCACATGAAACTACATCCAAACATGCAGACCTCAATCATTTATTTTTATTCCGAGTCGATTAAATAAATAACAATCCCCTGCAACTAATCACTGACAAGTTAGTGGTTCACTGAACATTCAGGATTTGAACACAATTATTTATGAGTCACTAGATCTGTCTTTGCTTGTCTTGGGTAAATGTGAGAAAGTTTCATCAAGGCTCATGAATCAGGACCTGAGCAAAGAGAAGGGACCATTTATGTTGCGAAAGGGTCAACCTTCAGCACATAAACACAAGTCTCCCCTGTCAATAACCCCAATGTAACTCCAGCCTGGATGGCACGGGGTTCTGCTCACTGAAAAATAAAACACAAGACTCTTTTATTTTCTCCACGTTCTACTCACAAGCCGCTCAATATTGATGCCATTGTTTAGTTGAGTTTATTATTGTCATTATTTATTATTGAACTACAGTGAAAAGCTTTTGTTTGCATGCTATCCTGTCAATGAAAAGACTATTCGGGAATGCAATCAGGCATCCGCAGTGCACAAATAAAGGATGAAGACTACACCATTTAGTGCAAGATAATGTCCAATAAAGTCCAATTAAAGATAGTTCATAGGTTTCCAGTGAGGTAGATTGGAGGTCAGGACCGCACTCTAGCTGTTGAGAGGACCAGTCAGTTTCCTGGTAACAGCTGGGAAGAAAGTGTCCCTGAATCTGGAGATGTGCTTTTTTCAAACTTCTGTCCTTCTTTCCTGATGGGAGAGGGGAGAAGAAGGAGTGATTAGGGGTGAGGCTGGTCCTTGATTATGCTGTTGGCCTTGCCGAGGCAGCCTGAAGTGTCGATAGAATCTTTCAAAAGAGAGTTAGATTTAGCTAGTGGGGCTAAAGGAATCAAGGGATATGGGGAAAAAGCAGGGTACTGATTTTTGATGATCAGCCATGAAGGGCCGAATGGCCTACTCCTGCACCTATGTTTCTGTGAGTCAATGTAATGGAGGATGGTCTGGTTACGTCCACAACTCTCTGCAGTTTCTTGCGGTCTTGGGTGGAGCTGTTCCCAAGCCATGCTGTAATGCATCCCAATAAAATGCTTATTGGGCATCTGTAAACGTTTGTAAAGATTTTTGCACACAAGATTTTAAATAAACTGCATCGATGCAACTTGAAAACTGGTGTTAATTCCTAATCAGTACCTTTTGCCACTATGACACGGAGAATAACATGTAAAATGTGATTTTTCAGAAATGTAATCTTACGTCGTGGTCAGACATACGACACATGGCAGCGGCAATGCATTGAGAATTGACACAGATTCAATTTCTTTGAAGGTAGACAAAAAGGTGGAGAAACTCAGCGGATGAGGCAGCATCTGTGGAGCGAAGGAATGGGTGACGTTTCACGTCGAGACCCTTCTTCAGATTCAATTTCTTTGGTTAATTGAGATGACTTTCAGAGCAGAGTACAAAACCCTGCCCTTTGTAATGTGTTATTGATCTATTTTAGTTTGGTTGAGTTTCAAGATACAGCATGGAAACCGGCCCTTCGGCCCACCAAGTCCGCACCGACCAACGATCTCCCCACACTAACACTACCCCCCTACACACACTAAGGACACTTTTACATTTACACCAAGCCAATTCACCTACAAACCTGTATGTCTTAGGAGGAAGTCGAAAATCTCGGGGAAAACCAACATGGGCCACTACACCACCGTGCTGCCCTGAGATAAAGGTTTGAATGAAAGATGCAGCTTGTAAACAGGTCCTTCGGCCCATTGAGTCCATGCCAAACATTGTACTATTTCATCCCACTTTTGCATCCAATCTCTACACACTCTGAACAATGTACAGAGGTCAGTTAATGTGCAAACCCACACATTTAGGGCAGCATGCTGGCGCAATGAGATTGCTGCCTTACAGCGCCAGAGACCCAGGTTCGATCCTGACCATGGGTGTTGTCTGTACGGAGTTTGTACGTTCTCCTCGTTGGTATTCTCCTGGTGCTCCGGATTCCTCCCACAATCCAAAGACGTACAGGTTTGTAGGTTAATTGGCTTCGGTAGGTTATACAATTGTCCCTAGTGTGTGTTGGTTAGTGCACGGGGTGATTGCAGGACGGTGCGGACTCCGGGGGGCGAAGGGCCTGTTTCTGCGCTGTATCTTAAAGTCTAAGTAAGTAAGGAAGTAAGTTTATTGGCCAAGTATTCACATACAAGGAATTTGCCTTGGTGCACATCTAAAGCCTAAAATCTTTGGGATGTGGGAGGAGACCAGAACACCCAATGGTCATGGAGAGAACATGCAAACTCCCCACAGGCAGCACCCACGGTCAGGATGGAACCCCCGTTTCAGGCGTTATGAGGCAGAGGCTCTACCAGCTGAGACACTGTGTCGCCCTTAATCGTCCTTACTTTGTGTTAGCCGCCTTGGCAACGTTTTTTTTGGAACCATGAGTGGAATGCATCTTTGAGTCTTTCTCTGCCCCGCTACAAACGCTTTTGTTATCAGTCCTCACATACCAATCCCTCCCCTTCCTCGCCAAGACACTGCTGCGCCCGGTCACCGAGACTATTAGCACTTCGGCATTTCATCAATTTCACGGCTAGAGCTTCCGTGTCATTTGCCTTCTGCTGGCCCCTCATTGATATACATGGGATACAGGTTTAAAGACTGCACATTCCTGTCATATCCACAATTTTTCGAGAAGGAATCTGCAGCAATGCAAACATTGCGGACTTATCTGCCCTGCTGTTTATCTCTGCCAGCAAGGCAATAATGGATAAAATATAAGTGTTGATATTTCTTCCTCTCCGCCCTCTCTTTAAGCTCAGATGCGAACCCATTAGAGCCAAGCCCTGCGGCCATTGACAGAGAGTTATGTTGCAGATGGTTCTGTTTGATTTCACAGGATTGAAAACATTTTTGGCACATTTTTCCATGTTGATGCTGGCACTGCCGTCAGCAGGGCTGGTGGATTTTGCACTTGGCAAGGGAACAAGTGAAGGAAAAGTGCCAAAGCAGATTGACTTTTGAGTGTCCCGATCAGCCCAATCATTTTAAATAAAGGGTGACTAGAGCAATGCTGGGAGTAGGCGCTATCAGTACGGGTGCTGGAGTGCTTTGGGTCAAATCCCATCTGGATTGGCAGCAACACTGAATACTTCATTACCCAGAGAGCGAGACAAAATGTTTTAAAGAGCTCGTTGAAATGAATGTGCCAAGTTTAGTTTAGTTTAGTTTAGTTTAGGTTAGTGTAGGAAGGAACTCCAGATGCTGGTTTACACCGAAGGTGGGCACAAAATGCTGGAGTAACTCAGCGGGACAGGCAGCATCTCTGGAGAGAAGGAATGGATGAATGACGAAGGGTCTCGACCCGATACGTCGCCGGAGCACTCCAGCATTTTGTGCCTGTCTTTAGTATAGTTTAACTTAGTTCAGAAACAGTGTGGGAACAGGCCATTCAGCCCAACGAGTCCACACCGACCTGCTATCCCTGCACACTAATACTATCCTGTACACTCAAGGGACAATTTTACATTTATACCAAGCCAATTAGTCTACAAACATGTACATCTTTGTAGCGTGGGAGGAACCCATAGATCTCGGAGAAAACCCACCCGGTCACGGGGAGAACGTAAAACTCTGTAAGGACAGCACCCGCATTCGGGATGGAACCCGGGTTTCTGGTGCTGGAAGCGCTCTAAGGCCGCAACCACTGTGCCACCGTGCCGCCCACGTTGAATTTAGTTTAGAAAAAAGATACCAAGTACAAGAGTAACTCAGTGGGTCAGCAGCATCTTTGGAGGAAAAGGATCATCAGAGATGCTGCTTGACCCGCTGAGTTACCATAGCACTTTGTTCCATATTTGAAATCTGCAGCCTCAAAGCACCAGAGACGTTCGATCTTGACCTTGGGTGCTGACTGTGTGGAGGTAGCATGTTCTCCCTGTAACTGCATGGGTTTCCTCTGGCTGTCCTAGAATCCTCCCACATTCCAAAGACGTACAGGTTTGTAGGTTCTGTCTTGGCCTCTGTAAATTGCCCCTCTTGTGTAAGGAGTGGACGAGAATGTGGGATAACATAGGACTATTGTGAACGATTGATTAATGGTCAACGTGGGTTAGAGGGGCCGAAGGGCCAGTATTCATGCTGTATCGCTAAACTAAACTGCACATAATACTCCAAGAACTTCACTGTGTTTCACTGGAGGACCAGGAATGCCTTAGCAGATTATATGGCAGTACTGAGAGCTTTCGCAAGTTCATATGTGATAGTTTGGTTTAGAGATACAGCGTGGAAACAGGCCCTTCGGCCCACCGTGTCCGCGCCGACCAGCTATCCCTGCACATTAACACTATCGTACACCCACTAGGGACAATTTTTACATTTATGAAGCTAATTAACCTGCAAACCCGTACGTCTTTGAAGTGTCGTAAGAAACTGAACGTCTCGGAGAAAACCCACGCAGATCACGGGGAGAATGTACAACAGTACAGACAGGAGCAGAATTAGGCCATTCGACTCATCAATTCTACTCCGACATTCAATCAATGGTGATCTATCTCTCCTTCTCAACCCCATTCTCCTGCCTTCCCCCCATAACCCCTGACACGCATACTTATCAAGAATCTTTCTGTCTTTTCCTTAAAAATATCCATTGTCTTGGCCTCCACAGCTGTCTGCGGCGATGAATTCCACAGATTCACCACCCTCTGATTAAAGAAATTCCTCCTCATCTCCTTCCTAAAGGAACGTCCTTGAATTCTGAGGCTATGACCTCTGGTCCTAGACTCTCCCTCTGGTGGAAACACCCTCTCCACAACCACTCTATCCAAGCCTTTCACTATTCTATATGTTTCAATGAGATCCCTCCTCATCCTTCAAACTCCAGCGAGTACAGGCCCAGTGCCAAACATTCTCTCCGTCAACACTCTGCCTGCAATCCCAGACCCCTTTCCGGGTCTGTCTACTTCTAAGAGGCATTGTGAAGCTCCAATCAGCTTGCCTGGTGAGTTGTTGGAGACTTTGTTTTCTTACTGCATTGGCCTTAGACTTTAGAATTACAGCGCGGAAACAGGCTCGTCAGCCTGCCGAGTCCACGCCGACCATCGATCACCCCATACATCTGCATTATGCTACACCCTAGAAGTAATTTACAATTTTTATCCAAGCCAATTAATCTACAAACCTGAGGTAGACACAAAAAGATGGAGTATCTCAACGGGACAGGTACGCCTTTAGAGCATGGGAGGAAACCGGAGTTCCCATGCGGCCATAGGGAGAACGTACAAAGTCTGTACAGACAGCATCGAGGTCAGGATCGAACCCGGGTCTCTGCCGCTGTAAGGCACAAATTCTACCGCTGCGCCACTGTGCCGTCCCTCAATCGCCCCTTGTTAACACACCATTGGAGATCTTGGATCTAATATCCAAACAAGATCGAAGCCGTCACCCTCAGGTATTGTCAGCCTATTCACTCTGGCTTTCAATTCAAGATCAATTACACAGTGTAACACCTCTTAGAGTCATGCAGTGTGGAAACAGGCCCTCGGCCCAACTTGCACACACCGACAACTACACTGGTGTCCCATCTACACTAGTCGCACTTGCCTGCATTGGGCCCATATCCCTCTAAACCTGTCCTATCCATGTACCTGTCATAAAGTCAAAGCATAATATAGCACAGAAACAGGCACTTCAGCCCAACTTATCCATGCTGACCAAGATGCCAAGTGTAAACAAGTCCCATGTGCCGGTGTTTGATATCTTTCCTATCTATGTGCCTGTTCAAATGACTTTTAAAGGCTGTTATAGTACCTGCCCCAACAACCTCCTCCGGCAGCTCATTCCATGTACCCACCAACCTCTGAGTGGAAAGGTTGTGCTTCAGATTCATAGAAACATATAAATTAGGTGCAAGAGTAGGCCTTTTAGCTCTTCGAGCCAGCACCGCCATTCAATATGATCATGGCTGATCATCCAAAAACAGTAACCCAGTTCCTGCTCTCTCCTCATATCCCCTGACTCATTTAGCCCTAAGAGCTATATCTAACGGTGTAAGAAATAACTGCAGATGCTGGTTTAAATCGAAGCTAGACACAAAATCGAAGCTAGACAAAAAGCTGGAGTAACTCAGCGGGACAGGCAGCATCTCTGGAGAGAAGGAATGGGTGAGGTTTAGGGCCAAGACCCTTCTTCAGACTGATGTCAGGGGAGGGGGCGGGACAAAGATAGAATGTAGTTGCAGACAATAAGACTAGTGGGAGAACTGGCAAGGGGAAGGGGATGGAGAGAGAAAGAAAGGGTTATCTGAAGTTATGTTCATACCGCTGGGGTGTAAACTACCCAAGCAAAATATGAGGCCCAGGACAGAAAGGACAGATTGGGAATGGGAGGAGGAGTTGAAGTGTTGGGCCACCGGGAGATCAGGTAGGTTAAGACGGACTACAATGGTGTGTAGGTGTTCAGCGAAACGGTCGCCGAGCCTGCGCATGGTCTCATCGATGTGGAGAAGTTGACGCCTAGAACAGCGGATACAGTAGTTGAGGGTGCAGGAGTTGCAAGTGAACCTCTGCCACACCTGGAAAGACTGTTTGGGTCCTTGGATGGAGTCGAGGGTGGAGGTAAAGGGACAGGTGTTGCATCTCCTTCGGTTGCAGAGGAAAGTACCTGGGGAAGGGATGGTTTGGGTGGGAAGCTAAATCTAACTCTCTTGCAAACATCCAATGAATTGGCCTCCACTGCCTTCTGTGGCAGAGAATTCCACAGATTCACAACTCTCTGGGTGAAGAAATGTTTTGTCATCTCAGTCCTAAATGGCCTACCCCTTATACTTAAACTGTGACCCCTGGTTCTGGACTCCCCCAACATCGGGAACATTTTTCCTGCATCTACCCTGTCCAATCCTTTAAGAATTTTATATGTTCCTATTAAATCTCTTCCCTCTCACCTTAAACCTATGTCCACTGGCTCTTGATTCCCCAACCTGGGTACCTTTGTACACAAATCTAGTCTTTCCACCCAACTGACGTTAAAAAAACAACTGAATTCACATTTAATTTACATCTTAGCGATCTGAGGGAAAATTGATACACTATAAATATTTCCTTTAACTGTGCAAGTGATGCAGGATGTTTGCAAATTGACATGGAGAAAATAAAGGCAGTGAACTGCATGAAGTAACATGTTTTTGCACTTCACCTCCAATCCAATATGAAGGCTTATGAATAGAAGTAGAAGGTATTTGTTGAGATTATATCAAAGATAAACTGCTTTCAACCGGGAACGAATGGAGATAACTGAGCTTACTTCGCTCGATGCTTATAAAGTAGATTGGATAGTCTTTGAAAATTCTTGCTTAGAACAAAACAAAAAAAGAAAAAGCCATTGGTTCATGAATCAGTGAATGAAGTTCATGAATGCAAACCCTTCACTGAAACAATACAAGTGTCTGGAAGAAGTTACTTTAAAGACAGAGGGTTCTGAGAATCAGAATCAGACATTGGAAACATAATCCCACTGAAGGAAGTTGCATAAATATTTTAGAGGTATGTGGAAGGGCAGGGGTTAATGGAAGTGAATACTGGGCGTGGGAAGGTACCATCATGCCTGCGCAAATCTAGCAACCATGAGGAAAAGTACTTCTTAGTTGAGTTTAGCGTACAATGCAGAAACAGGCCCTTCGGCCCACCGAGTCCACGCCAACCAGCGATCACCCCGTACACTAACACTAACACTAACCTACACACTAGGGACAATTTACAAATTTATCACAGACAATTAACCTACAGACCTGTATGTCTTTGGAATGCGGGAAGAAACTGGAGCACCCGGGGAAAACGCACGCAGGTCACGGGAGAGCGTACAAATTGCATACACACAGCACCCGGAGTCAGGTTTCAACTGTAAGGCAGCAACTCTAATTGCCGTGCCACCACTTTTGTAGTCAATAATTCTATGGACCTAAAGGAACCTACAAAGACATATTGTAAATATTTTTGACGGGACAAAATCGTGCAGATGAAACTCAATGAGCATTTTTGCTAAGGATTTAACAGTAATACTTTGAAGTAAAGTATGGTGATATAGAGGTGCGGGAGACTTTTCGGGATTTGTAATTAGTCTTCTCAAAGTTTAGGATCAGATTAAATGGATTAAATTAATTGGGCTTCTTCAAACTATTCCATCCTGCCAACCTCATCGACATGTGTGCGATGGCAGCCAAATCCGATGATAAGATTGTTAAGGTTATGTTGGAGATGTTTTCTCTCCTTAATTGAGATGTGCCTCGATTAATTCTGTCCATGCTGAGGGATCACATAGCACATAGAATAGTATAGCACCGGAACAGGCCCTTCTGCCCACAATGTCTGTACCGAACATGATGCCAGAACAATCTCTTATCTGCCTGTACATAATCCATATTCCTTCATTCCCAGCGTATCCATGTGCCGATCCAAGAGCCTCTTAACCTGCCTTGTACCTTTTATCTGCCTCCACCATCATCCCCAGCAGTGTTTTCCAGGCACTCACCACACTGTGTGAAAAAAACTTGTCTCTCACATCTCCCTTAAACTTTGCCTTCCCACCTTAAAGATATGCTTCCTCGCATTTGATATTTCCATCCTAAGATAAAGTTTCTGACTGTCTGCCCTTTCTATGCCTCTCACATAGTGTAGTCCGAACATTAATGCTTTCATGCTAGTCTAGATAGAGCAATAATCTATAATCCGTAATCTATATCCAAATAAAGGATATTTCCAGTAATGGGAGAGTTTAGAACGGAGAACACAGTCTTACAATAAAAGGAAGTACCTACAGAAGGGAGATGAGCAGGAATTTCTTTAGTCAGAGGGTGGTAAATCTATGGAATTCACTGCCGCAGATGGCTGTGGAGGCCAAGACGTTGGATATTTGTAAAGCAGACTGATAGGTTCTCGTGTAGGAAAGAACTGGAGGTGCTGGGTTAAATTGAAGGTAGACACAAAATGTTGGAGTAACTCAGCGGGTCAGGCAGCATCTCTGGAGAGAAGGAATGGGCGACGTTTCGGGTCGAAACCCTTCTTTAGACTGAAGGTTCTTGATTAATAAGGGTATCAAAGGTTATGAGGAGAAGGCAGGAGAAAGGGGTTGAGAGTGAAAAGTAGATCAGTCATGATTGCATAGACTGGAGACAATTTACAATTTTTACCAAAGCCAATTAACCTACACACCTGTACGCCCTAGGACTCTTCAGACTGAGAGTCAGGGGAGACTCTCGGTCTGAAGAAAGGTCTCGACATGAAACGTCATCTGTTCCATTTCTCCAAAGATGCTGGCTGACCCGCTCAGTTACTCCAGCATTTTGTACCTATCTTTGTATAAACCATCATCTGTAGTCCCATCCTACACAGTTACAGGGAGAACGTGTGAACTCCACACAGGCAGCATCTGAGGCCAGGATCAAACCAGGGTCTCTTGCGCAGTGAAGCAACAGCTCTACCAGCTTAGTGTGGCATCATTTCTCCGCAGATTGCTGACAATGTGATCTCCCATTGAATCAGAGGTTGCTCTGTTCCCCATGAACTCACGTTTCATGCTTTAGGTCGTGGCCCTTATGCCCTCCTTCTCCATGTACCTGGCAGTGCAGAGTGGCATCTCTGCTGCATTTCCTGCTCGACCTGTTCAATGGCCCTCATGTGCCCAACCCTTTCTCTGATAACCGGGATAATGCCTCAAGATAACGGCATGTTAACACAACAAGGAAGATTTGCACAATATCTTCTATGCCAAGAAATGTATCTATCTTTGTTTAGTTTTAGTTTAGAGATACAGCGTATAAACAGGCACTTCGGACTACCGAGTTCATGCCGACCAGTGGTCACCCTGTACACTAACACCATCCTACACACTAGGGGCAATTTACAATTTTTACTGAAATCAATTAGCCTACAAACCTGTACGTCATTGGAGTGTGGGGGGAAACCAGAGCACTGGGAAAAACCCAAACTGTCACGGGGAGAATGTAAAATAATCAGATAGCACCTGTAGTCAGATTTGAATGAGGATCTCTGGCGCATTAAGACGGTAGCTCTACTGCTGTGCTCCATGCCACCCTATTTTTCTTAAATACAGTCAGTAACTCGGCTTCAAGTGGTAGCAAATTTCAGGGTCATTATCCTCTGAATGAAGACATTTATCCTCTTGTCATTCATTGTCATAGATTTATACATGGTAGAAATAGGCTCTTCGGCCCATCTTGTCCTTGCCAACCAAGGTGGCATTCTGGCCATCCCATGTGCCTGCATTTGGCTCATATCCCTTAAGACCATTCCTCAACATTTATTTACCCAAATATCTTTTGAAAGTCTTAATTGAATCTGCTTCTATAGTTTCCTCTGACAATTCATTCCAGATACTGCCCACCATCTAAGTGAAAAACTTGCCCTGAGATCCTTCTTATATCTTTCCCCTCTCACAAGTCTACCCACTTTAGTTTTAGATCCCTCTACCCTGGGAATAAGATAGTGAGCATTCTCTTTATCCATACCCTCATAATTTTATATACCTCAATCAGGTCCATAAGTACTAGGAGCAGAATTAGGCCATTTCGCCCATCAAGTCTACGCCGCCATTCAATCATGGCTGTTCTATCCCTCCCTCTCAACTCCAATATCCTGCCTTCACCCCATAACCTCTGATACCCATACTAATCAAGAATCTATCAATCTCCGCCTTAAAAATGTCCATTGACTTGGCCTCCACAGTCATCACCGTCAACCAGAAGACCATAAGTTGTAGGAACATAATTAGGCCATTCGGCCCATCTAGTCTACTCCACAATTCAACCATGGCTGATCTATTTTTCCCCCTTGGTCCCATTCCCCTTCTTTCTTCCAGTTTCCTTTGAAACCCTTACTAATCAGTAAGGTAGTGTCTATAACAGAGGTTATAGCATAACCTATCAATCTTTACTTTAAAAATTCTCAATGACTTGTTCTCCTCAGCCATCTGTGAAAATGAATTCCACAGATTCACCACCCTCTGGCTAAAGAAAAGCGGAGATTGGCAGATACTTGATTGGCAGGGGTGTCAGGGGTTATGGGGAGAAGGCAGGGTTGAGAGGGAAAGATAAAATCAGCCATGATTGAATGGAGGAGTAGACTCGATGGGCCGAATGCCCTATTTCTGCTCCTATGACCTATGAACTAGTGGGTGGGAGAGGATGAGAAAGCGAGATAACATAGAATTGGTATGAATAGGTTTCCGTGGGCTCGATGGGCCGAAGGGTCTGTTTCCATACTGTGTCTCTAAACTAAGCTAAACAATTTAGAAAGGAAGAAAAAATAATTTTAAAAATCTTTTCTGCAAAATTCAGTAATGGTTTGCAAACGTTAATGTTAGCAATTTCATGTTATTTTGCATCTCGGGATTAGAATTTTATTTTTATCCTCTGTGGTTGCCCATGTCTGCATTAATAAGGATAATTAAAACATGGCCACCCTGTAAATATAATGGAGTTGGTGTAATCATAACTTAAATCCAGGAGAAAGATCTCCTCCTTTCAAGCACTTCCTGCGTCCATGGAGAAACTATGAACTGCACTCAAGTTGGCTCCTGACATCATTATTGCAGCAACCTCTCTCGGTGAACATGATTGATTTGCCCGTGGGATGAAAGGGAAGATAAGGACCAAGGAGCAAATCGCATCCCCCACAGGATAAAATACATGGAGCTGGAAGGCGCTGGAAGCCAACGTCTCCTCTGAGAAAGGGCGTCATTGTTTGCTCAGCGTCAATCAACTTGAATCATTAATGAGTTTCTAATGTTCTCCCAGGTTCCTGGTACCAGCTTGGAGCAAAAGTAGATCGCAAAATACACACCTAGTACTGGACACGATGTTCTTTATCTCTCCACATCACCGTCTATATCTCTCGTTTGCCTTATCCCTAACCAGTCTGAATAAGGGTCTCGACCCGAAACGTCACCCATTCCTTCTCTCCAGAGTTTCTGCCTGTCCCGCTGAGTTATCCCAGTTTTTTGTGTCTACCTTCGATGATTCAATGATTCAATTCAAATCAATTTAATGATTCAATTATTAAATGACACTTGCAGAATGCTCATATTAATTGCGGTGCATTGAAGAGGCACAGTTTTATTGAACATTTTGGGCCGGCACAGAGGCGCAATGGTAGAGTTGATGCCTTACAGCGAATGCAGCACCGAAGACCCGGGTTCGATCCCGACTATGGGTGCTGTCTGTATGGAGTTTGTACGTTCTTCCCATGACCTGTGTGGGTTTTCTCCGGGATCTCCGGTGTCCTCCCAAGCTTCAAAGACGTGCAGGTTTGTAGGTTAATTGGCTTGGTAAATGTAGAAATTGTCCCTAGTGTGTTGTGTGTGTAGGATAGTGTTGGTGTGCGGGGATCGTTGGTCGGCGAGGACCCGGTGGGCCAGAGCGCCTGTTTCCGTGCTGTATCTCTAAACTAAATCTAAACTATATAAATGAGTAAGCAATGCCCACAAGGCAATAACCAAAGCAATGGTGGAAGGTGCTTCTAGCCAGCTGTCATAGTCATATAGCACGGAAGTAGGCCCTTTGGCCCAACTCCTCCATGCCGACCAAGATGTATTTTCTACGCCAGTCCCACCTGCCTGTGTTTGGCCCATAACCCTCCAAACCTGAAAACTATAATGTCTGGTTGCTTCTGGTTCCATCACTGCCAGGGGTGGTGGTGGAGGCAGATACGATAGTGGCGTTAAAGAGGCTTTTGGATGGGCACATGAGTTTGCAGGAAATGGAGGGATATGGATCAATTGCAGGCAGATAAACTTAGTTTACCTTGGCATCATGTTCAATACAGACATTGTGGGCTGAAGGACCCATTCATGTGCTATGTCCTATGTAAATTAACTAACAACAGGTTTATGCAGCTTTTAATGGCAGTACTATCTTAAGTTTTAATTGTTTGAATAACTTTTAAATGTGTTATTTATTTAATTTTCCTTTGAATTGTTTCCACCTGATCATCGTGGTCACTTCAAAATGATCAAAAGGTCTTTGACAGAAGGAGCTATCAGAAGACCATGAGGAAGTGTGAGACTGAACCACCCGTGGCCTCACCATTACTTGTGATCTGCACGAGGGTGGAGGCAGTGAAACTGACAGGAACAACTTGATGTCATCTGCCCTTGATGATTGCTAAGTTAGGAGAAGGATGCCCCTGTACCCACCTCATGGTCCCGATCATGGTCCAGTGCCCCTTCCCTGGGTTGCTCCCTGCCCGCACATACCCCATTCTTGTTTACTAGGTGCTCAAGTTCAGCTTTCACTGATGCATTGGGCCCTCAATGAGCCATGGGAGACAGACCAGCAAGGAATGGTATCCGGAGATAAGTTAGAGTAACAGCTTAACATGTCATCAAAAGCAGAAGTGTGGTCAGCATGGTGGTGCAGAGGTAGAGTTGCTGCCAGAGACCTGGGTTCGATCCTGAGTACGGGTGTTTGTCTGTACGGCGTCTGTACTTTCTCCCTGTGACCTGCATGGGTTTTCCCCAAGAGCTCCTGTTTCTTCCCATGCTCCAAAGACACACAGATTTGTTGGTTAATTGGCCTGGTAAAATGGTAAATTGTCCTCAGTGTGTGTAGGATAGTGGTAATGTGCGAGGATCGCTGGTCGGCGCAGACTCGGTGGGCCGAAGGGCCTGTTTCCTTGCTTTATCTCTAAACTAAACTAAATTAAACCTTTGAGTGCAAGATTGTTTCCTGATCTTAAGAATGCAGTGTCATAAGGCCAGAAGACATCGGACCAGAATTAGGCCGTTTGACCCATTGAGTCTACTCCGCCATTCAATTGTGCCTGATCTATATTTCTCTCCCAAAAACATTCTCCTGCCTTCTCCCCGTACCCTTTGACAGACTTACAAAGCAGAGCTTTAAAAATACCCAGCATCTTATCCACCACATTATCTGTGGCAATGGCTTCCACAGATTCACCTTCTCTGGCGAAAGCAATTCCTCTCCATCATCCCAAAGTGAGGTCCTTTTATTTTGAGGTTGTGCCCTCCGGTTCTAGACCCTCCTGTTTTTGGAAACATACTCTCCATATCCACTCTATCTAGGCCTAGTGAGAGGCCTAGTCAATGAGATCCCCCCCCCCCACTCCCCATCCATCTAAGCTCCAGCGGGTACAGGGCCAGAGCCATCAAACACTCCTCAAACTTGTTTTAGAACTAAGACATCCAGCTTTATATAATAATAGCATTCTTGCCATTTCTAATAAACAATAGGCAATAGGTGCAGGAGTAGGCCATTCGGTCCTTCGAGCCAGCACCGCCATTCAATGTGATCATCGCTGATCATCCTCTATCAGTACCCGTTCCTGCCTTCTCCCCATATCCCCTGACTCCGTTATCTTTAAGAGCCTATCTAGCTCTCTCTTGAAAGTATTCAGAGGCAGAGAATTCCATAGACTCACAACTCCCTGTGATAAAAAGTGTTTGCTCATCTCTGTTCTAAATGGCTTACCCCTTATTCTTAAACTGTAGCCCCTGGTTCTGGACTCCCCCAACATCGGGAACATTCCTGCCTCTAGCGTGCCCAAACCCTTAATAATCTTATACGTTTCAATAAGATCCCCTCTCATCCTTCTAAACTCCAGAGTGTACAAGCCCAGCCGCTCCATTCTCTCAGCATATGACAGTCCCGCTATCCCGGGAATTAACCTTGTAAACCTACGCCGCACTCTCTCAATAGCAAGAATGTCTTTCCTCAAATTAGGGGACCAAAACTGCACACAATACTCCAGGTGTTGTCTCACCAGGGCCCTATACAACTGCAGAAGGACCTCTTTGCTGCAATATTCAACTTCTCTTGTTATGAAGGCCAACATGCCATTCGCTTTCTTCACTGCCGGTTGTACCTGCATGCTTACTTTCATTGACTGATGAACAAGGACCCCCAGATCCTGTTGCACTTCCCCTCTTCCCAACCTGACACCATTTAGATAGTAATCTGCCTTCCTGTTTTTGCTACCAAAGTGGATAACCTCACATGTATCCACATTAAACTGCATCTGCCATGCATCTGCCCACTCACCCAACTTGTCCAAGTCGACCTGCATTCTCAGAGCATGCTCCTCACAGTTCACACTTCCACCCAGCTTTGTATCATCTGCAAATTTGCTAATGATACTTTGAATCGCTTCATATATATCATTGATGTATATTGTAAATAGCTGCAGTCCCAGCACCGAGCCTTGCTACTGCCTTGCTACCTTACTAGTCACTGCCTGCCATTCTGAAAGGGACCCGTTAATCCCTACTCTTTGTTTCCTGTCTGCCAACCAATTTTCTATCCATGTCTACACCCAATACCATGTGCCCTAATTTTGTCCACTAATCTCCTATGTGGAACCTTATCATATGCTTTCTGAAAGTCCAGGTACACTACATCCACTGGCTCTCCCTTGTCCATTTTCCGAGTTACATTCTCAAAAAATTCCAGAAGATTAGTCAAGCATAATTTCCCCTTCGTAAATCCATGCTGACTCGAACCGATCCTGTTACTGCTACCTAAAGGTGTTGCTATTTCATCTTTTATAATTGACTCCAGCATCTTCCCCACCACTGATGTCAGGCTGACTGGTCTATAATTCCCTGTTTTCTCTCTCCCGCCTTTCTTAAAAAGTGGGATAACATTAGCTACCGTCCAATCCACAGGAACTGATCCTGAATCTATAGAACATTGGAAAATGATCACCAATGCGTCCACGATTTCTAAAGCCACCTCCTTAAGTACCCTGGGATGCAGAACATCATGCCCTGGGGATTTATCAGCCTTCAGTCCCATCAGTCTACCCAGCACCATTTCCTGCCTAATGTGAATTTCCTTCAGTTCCTCCGTCACCCTAGATCCTCTAGCCACTAGTACATCAGGATTGATTGTTTGTGTCCTCCTTAGTGAAGACGGATCCAAAGTACATGTTCAACTCATCTGCCATTTCTTTGTTCCCCATATAAATTCACCTTTTCTCAGTCTTCAAGTGTTCAAATTTGGTCTTAACTAATTTTTTCCTCTTCACATACCTAAAGTAGATTTTACTATCCTCTTTGATATTCGTGGCTAGCTTACATTCATACCTAATCTTTTCTCCCCGTATTGCCTTTTGTTGCTCTTTAAACATTACCCAATCCTCTTGCTTCCCGCTCATCTTTGCTACGTCGTACCTCTCTTGTATTTTCATACTGTCCCTGACGTCCCCTTGTCAGCTACGGTCGCCCCGTGCTCCCTTTGGAATCTTTCTTCTTCTTTGGAATGAACTGATCCTGCATCTTCTGGATTATTACCAGAAATACCTGCCATTGTTGTTACAAAGAAACATAGAAACATAGAAATTAGGTGCAGGAGTAGGCCATTCGGCCCTTCGAGCCTGCACCGCCATTCAATATGATCATGGCTGATCATCCAACTCAGTATCCCATACCTGCCTTCTCTCCATACCCCCTGATCCCTCTAGCCACAAGGGCCACATCTAACTCCCTCTTAAATATAGCCAATGAACTGGCCTCACCTACCTTCTGTGGCAGAGAATTCCAGAGACTCACCACTCTCTGTGTGAAAAATGTTTTTGTCATCTCGGTCCTAAAAGATTTCCCCTTTATCCTTAAACTGTGACCCAATGTTCTATTGTCATCCCTGCTAGGGTACATTTCCAGTCAACTTTGGCCAGCTCCATAGTCCCCTTTATTCAATTGTAACACTGACCTCCGATTTACCCTTCTCCCTCTCCAATTGTAGATTAAACCTGACCATATTATGGTCACTACCTCCTAATGGCTCCTTAACCTCAAGGTCCTTTATCAAATATGGTTCATTACATCACACTAAATCCAGAATTGCCTTCTTCCTGGTAGGCTCCAGTACAAGCTGCTCTAAGAATCCATTACGGAGGCACTCCACAAACTCCCTTTCTTGGGGTCCAGTACCAACCTGATTTTTCCAGTCTACCTGCATGTTGAAATCTCCCATAACAACCATAGCATTACCTTTGCTACATGCCAATTTTAACTCCTGATTCAACTTGCACCCTATATCCAGGCTACTGTTTGGGGGCCTGACAATGTCCCATTAGGATCTTTTTACCCTAATAATTCCTTAGTTCTATCCGTACTGATTCCACATCTCCTGTTTCAATGTCACCGCTTGCAAGGGACTGAATTTCATTCCTCACCAATAGAGCTACCCCACCCCCTCTGCCCACCTGTCTGTCTTTTCGATAGAAGGTATATCTTTGAATATTCAGTTCCCAGCCCTGGCCCTCTTGCAGCCATGTCTCTGTAATTCCCACAACATAATACTTGCCAATTTCTAACTGAGCCTCAAGCTCGTCCACTTTATTTCTTATACTTCGCGTAGTCATATACAACCCTTTGACCTCCGTATTCATCTCCCCTCTCGCACTGCTCACAATTGGCCCTGACCTTACTCTCTTATTCCTTATCGAACTTTCCTTCCCATTAATTCGGGAGTCTTTTGTAACTTTTTCTGTACTCACTTCCCCTTCATCTCCATCGTTATACTCCCAATTTGTCAATCCCTCCCCCCCACTATTTTGTTTAAACCCACACGTATAGCCCTACCAAACCTGCCTGCCAGAATGTCGGTTCCCCTCCCTTTTGTACAGGTCACCCCTACCCCAGAAGAGTTCCCAGTGGTCTATAAATCTAAATCCCTGCTCCCTGCACCAGCCCCCCAGCCACACATTCAGATCCCCTACATCCCTGTTCCTGTCCTCACTAGCACAAGGTACTGGAAGCAATCCAAAGATAACCACCCTAGAAGTCCGGCATTTCAGTCTTCTTCCTAACTCACATTGCAGAACCTCCTTCCTCTTCTTCCCGATGTCATTTGTGCCTATGTGTACAACTACTGCCGGCTGTTCACCTTCCCTCTCGAGGATGTTCTGAATTCGGTTTGTGACACCCTGAACCCTGGCACCAGGGAAGCAACAGACCATCCTTGCATCTCGTCTGCCGCCACAGAATCTCCTGTCCACTCCTCGGACAATGGAGTCACCAACCACTAGGGCTCTGCCCGACGTCGGTCTCGCCGGTCGAGTCCCATCCCTAGGATTGGAGCCACCGACGTGTCCGCCGCTCTGACTAGAAGCATCGTCTCCCCCGACAGTTCCCAAGAGGGTACCTGTTTTCATTCGGCACAGCCACCTGGGTCTTCTGCATTCCACGACTACCACCCTTTCTCTCCGTCACTCACCATCGTTCTTCCCGTATCCTTGGCGTGCATTCGTGGCACACATAACCATTCGTGGCACACATCTCCCATTGATGGAGTGATACATTATTGGAGGCACAGTCAGTTTGTCAAGATGTTAAATGTCTATACTTAGTGGTGGATGCAAGTAATTGCATTACCCTATTCAAAGACTATTGCATGGTGGCGTCAATGTCACGCTATGTGAGACTAGAATAGAACATGCCCTGTCTTTTAAACATCAATTACTTTTACATTATTATTAATTCAAAATTGAAAGTCATAATTTGGATAACTTCCGTTTGGTTATTCAACAACAACGTGTGTGTCTAAATCCACAATCGTTTAAAGAAGGTAATATCGCCTTGCTGTACCTTTGAGAGAGTTACTGATCTGACATCCTTTCCCAACGGAAATGCCGGACGGATAAATCACAAAGTTATTCTTTGAGATCATTGGGATTCTTACTTTAATTGCTCAGTGCTTCTATCTTTGTGTAGGAAGGAATTGCAGTTGCTGGTTTACACCGAAGAGCTGGAGTAACTCAGCGGGACAGGCAGCATCTCTGGAGAAAAGGAATGGATGACGTTTCCGTTCACGTTTGAAGAAGGGTCTCAACCTGAAACATCACCCAAACCTTTTCTCCAGAGATGCTGCCTGTCTCACTGGCAGTTAATCCAGCATGTTGTGTCTTATGAAAGAAGCTTTCCAAAAGAACGGCAGCAAAGCATTCCAACTTAGCCAACAAAATGCCAATACTAAATCAAATGGGCCTTACCTGATGATATAGCAAGAACGTATAAAACAGACCCACCCGAGGTTTTGTAGGGAGGCAACATCAAAGATCAGTTCCACTTTGACTCCTTGTAATCTCTGGATGCAGGTGATGATATATTATTAACCAATAAATATTTATGTGGTGTGGGAGACTTTCTATTATCTGCAAATTATAGCTCAGTGCTATTCTGTACATGTTGAATTGGAACTAGAATTGGCCGGCAATGACTTCAAAATACTTCACATTTTAAAATAAATTATCCTGTAATCAGCTGGAATTGGCTTGCACAATGCAGTCTGCATTCTCTACCTATATTACTGACATATTTATCTCATAATTTTAAAATACTTAATATGATTAATCAGATGACTAGGCCTATTTTAATGTTTTTAAAATCAAAGAAACGCCCACCTTTTCTTACTGAAAATGTAAAGTTTAGTTTAGTTTAGGATACAGCATCGGATAAAGGCACTTTGGCCCACCGAGTCCACACTGACCAGCGCTCTCCGCACATTAACACATTCCTACACACACTAGGGACAATTTACACATACACCAAGCCAAATAATCGACATACCTGTACGTCTTTGCAGTGTGGGAGGAAACTGAAGATCTCGGTGAAAACCCACACGGTCACGGGGAGAAAGTACAAACTTCGTACAGACAGCATCTATAGTCAGGATCAAATCCGAGGCTATGGCGCTGTAAGCACTGTTGGGCAGCATCTCTACCACTGCCCCTAAATATATTCATTCCTTGGATGTGGACACCTTTGGTTAGCATTTACGGTCCAACCCGACTGGTCCCTAAACAGAGAAAGCAGTTAATAGCCAACCACTTTTGGTGAAAAGGACACAAAGTGCCGGGGCAACTCAGCGGGTCAGGCAGAATCAATGGAGAACATGGTACAGGGACTTTTCTGGATGGGACCCTTCTTCAGAATGATTGTGGAGAGGAAGGCGGGGGGGTGGGGGGGGTGGGGGGTGGGGTTGTTTGAGGAGGAAAGCTGAGAGAGCAGAGGCTGGACGAATCCAGTAGCAGGCAATAGCTGGACGCAGGTGAGAGGGAGAAGTTTGATAGTGAGATGGTTTTGAATAAAGGTGAGAGACAAAAACAGAAGATGTGAGACAGACTGTTGAGGTCTTGCAAATTGTGAAGCCAGAGGAAGGAATGTAGGAGGTGGGGGGGAGGGGGGGGATAGGTGAAAATCCAGGTGGGGCACAGTGTAGTAGTGAGAAGTGAAGATTAGAAAGGAAGATAAAGACAGACTTGTGAGCACTGAATTAATATTTAAAGGCAATCAATAGTCCCCTGTATTGTTGAGTCTGGATTCAGGTGTAGGCCAGATCAGCTGTGGACTGATTTCTACCACAAGAATATTAGTAACCCGTGATCCTTTAAAACAATCTCATCTTTTTTAGTTAGCATTATTGCTATTCCCAAATCTTTTACACACTTTAGTTTAGTTAAGACTAGTTTAGTTTAGAGATACAGCACGGAAACAGGCTATTAGTCCGCACTGACCATCGATCCCCACACACTAACGCTAGGGACAATTTTTACAATTTTACCAAAGCCAATTAACCCACCAACCTGTACGTCTTTGGAGTGTGGGAGGAAACCGGAGCTCCCGGAGAAAACCCACGCAGGTCACAGGGAGAATGCACCAACTCCGTACAGGCAGCACCCGTAGTTGGGATCAAACCCGGGTCTCTGGCACTGTAAGGCAGCAACTCTACCACTGCGCCACCATTCCGTCCACTGGAATTTAAAATAATGACCCGTCATGATGGGGATTTGAGCTCATCTTCCTTTCTCTTCTATTGCTACTGTTCCTGGGGCTACCAGTCCAGAGCCAAACAAGATCCAGCTCTAACCTGTCCTCGTGCTTCTGACCCATCGCAGTTTATTTAGAAGGTTTTATATTAGGCAACTTTTCCCAAACTACTTGCAAAGCTTCCCAGAATATTAGAGGCACCGGAAAAGTGTGTTTCCGAGTGATTTACAATGTGAGGGAGCTCCTTTGCTAGCTTGAATTATGAATTTATATCACACGCCAATACAAAAAACAGACCCAACACTCTTACAATCAAAATTATCATTACTGTATGTAGCAAGATTCCAGTCCTCTGACAGTTTCATTAATCTTACTCCCAATGCCAATTAATGAAGATAAAAGTTTTGGGCCCAATTCATTTTCTCCCAGTTGTTAAAACAACATTCTGCTTTGGACGAGAAGTGTTTTTAAGTGTTGCCAAGTGTGAAGTGCAAGCAGGGATTTGCCAATATGCCTTATTTGGAAGGTGCCATGGCCTAATAAAAATATCCCAGGGAATTTCACATAACTGCAATATCAAGGCTCCAGCCTTGAACAGGACCCACTCTCGATACCCATGTAAACTAGATGGATTCAGTAAATGATGGATTTGTAAATAGATTTGAAAATAGCAAGATTGAGGCATGAGAAGGGATGGAGTGATTGCCAGGTTTGTGGCCAGAGGCCATGGATATTTCAGTTGAGGAAGTCAGCCCCAAGAGAGAGTTTAGCTAGGAAGGAACTGCAGATGCTGGATTACCATGGCCGTCCGAAGGGGGGGTGCATTGGGTGCGGTCGCACCCCCCTTTGGAGCGCAATCAGCTTTTCCACTTTGACGGAAATTACCCGAAGTTCTGGTTCCATCCCGCTGGATGATTTGGGGGGAAAAGAAATTGCGGCCATATGTGCCTGCGCAGTTGGAGGAAGCCGGTGAAGCAGGAGCGACGCAAAATGACGCTGTCTCTCCGCACGTGCGCAGTAGGCCAGGGCGGGATCAGATCACAATTTTGACTCCACACAATCAGAGATCGCCTCGACGCCTCGATGCCTCATGTCTACTCTGGGTAAGTAGTGGAATATTGCGTTGCGGGAGGGGGAGTCTGTTTTTTATCCTGGGTGGCAAACTCCCCGCGAGGGGTCCAATCTGGCCCGCGGGATGATTTGGAAACAAAAGGAGTGCCCGTTTCTCCATGCCGCTCAATCGCCTCCATCCGCAGCATCGGGGCCTCGCCGCTGGTCAGCCTGGCATCCAGGAGACCGTTCTCATGTCGCCGGGCGGGAGCAGGAGCAGTTAATTGTCTTTGGTAAGTTGTAAAATAGTCTCCAGTGTGTAGGATAGTGCTAGTGCACAGGGTAATCGCTGGTCGGTGCGGACTCGGTGGGCCGAAGGGCCTGTTTCCGCTCTGTATCTCTAAAGTCCAAGAAGCCCCAAAGTCCTCAGTGATTGATTGATTGATTGATTGATTAAGGTGTATTTAAT
This sequence comes from Raja brachyura, assembly GCA_963514005.1. Next base: position 8,936,994 of record OY740785.1, read on the forward strand.
ACATAAATACATTTAAGACAGATACAAAAGCATAGATACACTTGAAACAGTCATCTGATGTATGCATCATAGTGTTTTTAGCCAAGGCTAATTCGCAACACTTGTCCCTAGTAGGGCTTTTGTCAGCAGCATACAATAATAAAGAACACACAAATACACAATAAAAATGTAACATAAGCATCCACCACAGCATTGGTCACTGTGGTGGAAGGCACAAACATTTGCCAGTCCTCCTCCACGTTCCCCCGTGGTTGGGACTTCAACCCTCCGCAGCCGTCGCTGCAGGCATCCAGACGGTAAAGTCCAGGGTCGGCTCTTCCCCACCGGAGACCGCGGCTTCAGGCTGGTATAGGCCGGCGGTTGAAGATTTAAAGTTCCCGCCGCAGCCAGAAGCACCGCAGACAGCAGGGCCGGCGGTCGAAGCTCCCCTCCGGGGGTGATGGTAAGTCCATGCCGGACCCGCGGTAGAAGTAGGCCGCGGGCCGGCGGTGGTGGCTCCTTCTTCCCCCGGGTCCCCCCACGAGGAATCCCGGGCTGCGGACGCCGCTCCCCGCTGGAGCCCTGCAGACCGCGGCTTCAGGCTGCCGACTGCCGCAGGCCAGCGAAACGAAGCAGTCCCCTCCGGCGAGCCCCAGCAAGGGCTCGCCCGCTCCCCGCCGAGTGTTCACGCTGCGCCCGCCGCTGAAGTCCCGGGCGGGTCTCCGGGAAAGGCCGCGCCGATCCATGCTGTTAGGCCACGGGGGTGGCGACATGGAAAAAAAGTCGCCTCTCCGTGGAAGAGGCGGCCAAAACGGGTTCCGCCTTACCCCCCCCTACACCACCCCCACACAAGACTCACCAAGAAACATTTATGTGGTGCACTGAAACATACTAAAAAAAAAGTGGAAAAAAGGACAGACAGCTGCTAACAGGGCAGCTTAGTTCTTAGTTTAGTTGGGGTTTGTAGTGTTCAAGAGGTCGATGACTGTTGGGTAGGAGCTCAAAAAGGGTCTCGACCTGAAACGTTACCCATTCCTTCTCTCCAGAAGTGCTGCCTGTCCCGCTGAGTTACTCCAGCATTTTATGTCTACCTTCGAGTTTAAAAAAAAACAGCATCTGCAGTTCTTTCTCCAGAGCTTATTTAGTTTAGTTTAGAGATACAACATGGAATCAGGCCCTCCAACCCACGAAATCTGCGCTGGCAGCAACCCCAGCACACTACCACTATCCCACACACACTAGGGACAATTCACAATTATACCAAGCCAATTAACCTATGTCTTTGGAGTGTGGGAGGAAACTGGGGGGAGAGGAGCGAAAGAGAGGGGAGAGAGGTCGGGGGGGAGGGGAGAGAGGCCGGGGGGGGGGGGTAGAGAGACGCCGGGGGGGGGAGAGAGGCCAGGGGGGAGAGAGGAGGGGGAGAGTTGAGAGGGGGGGAGAGTTGAGAGGGGGGGAGAGAGGAAGGGGGGGAGAGAGGAGGGGGGAAAGGGGAGTGGGGGCGAGAAGATGGGGGAGATGGGAAGGGAAGAGGAGGGAGGGGAGGAGGAGGAGAGGAGGAGGGGGGGAGTGCAAGAGAAGAAGTGGGTTGGAGCAGCTTGGAACGAGCAGTGGGGGGGGAACAGCGGGGAGCGGCGTCACTCGCAGCACGAGCAAGACGACGCAGACCCATTGTGACCTCATCAGTGAAAGAGTCGTTTGTGGCGGCTCCAAAGGGTCGGGCTATTCCTCTATCGAACCCCTCGGCACGGGGGCGGCCCTTAAATACAAGGATAAAGGGCAGGGGTTTAGGTGCGATTTCTCTCTTGCAGACCCGACTGAACAGGAGAAAAACAGTGAATAAAATACCTCCCGAAACACCTGGCTCCTCGCCTCCATTTCGGGCTTATCGCCGCGCTACACGTTTTTATTTCATAGTTTTGTCGGAATCTTGAACATTTTCATTAATAACTTGAGGAATAAAGCATGACATTTTCACATAAGGCGATTTCGGACTCCACGGTAAAGATCTACAGGAATATGTACGAATTTTACCGTTACCTCATCGTGTTTTCGAGAAGATTTGATTAGACACACACACATCCAAGATCAGAGATTTTTAAGTATAGAGATGTTATTATATATTTTTAAATGTTATTGAATCAAAATCAACAATCATAAATTCACATTTCAAAAAAGATTTCACAATTCAGTAGTACTGATTTTCAGTATTCCATACTGATATTTGAGAATACATGAGGTTGCATGCAAAATACTGATTTTCAAAAATCCAGTTTCTGTTTAGTACAGTACGTTCTATTGCATTTATATGAGAAATACCAATTTCCCCAACAAAATACTGATTTACAGCCATAAAAATACGTAAATGCTTGGTGAAACTTAGCAGCTCTGCAATTATTCACAATCACATTGTGTTTGAGAAGTCAAAATGTGAATTGTGAATCTTGTTTATGAGTCGACATGGATCTAGAATTTGTTATAATAGTATGACAGTAAAATAGGTTAGTTTGAAAGCAACCATAGTAAAGCGATAATGTAAATGCACCATTTAGTTTGACTTTTTTTTCATGATGGAAATTGAAGTCGAACTAAATGTTGTATTCACATCACTATTCCATGTTGAAATTGATGTGATGTGATGTGAAGTTGTTAGGTCAGGAGGACAATTAAAGGTGCACTACACACACTAACACAGTCTAACAGTAACAGGCAATCAAATAAACACACAAAACCTTTTTCTAAAAAAAGGTTTTCTTTACTGCAAAATCTTACAGTATATTATTTGCAGTTTTTGCGTGCTCCTTTATAACATTTTACAACAGTACAACTCGATTATTAAAACAAGGACAACTTCAATTCTTGATTTTTTTAAATGTATACAACAATGACCCCAATCATCCCATTCCACCCACTCATTAATATTAACTCAGCCGAAATTATTTCTGAAATATTGGTCATAAATTTGGTGCAAAAATGTTCCAAAATAAGGCAGAATGCACCAGAGAGCATCTAAAACCTCAGAGCTTTCGCGCTCGTGATGTGCACTGTGCACACATTATTTCACATACATTTTTTGTAATCCTATCATGCCACCCCCCTTTTTGAAAAGCTTTGTATGTGCCTGATTACACCTAAGGTAGACGCAAAATGCTTGAGTAACTCAGCGGGACAGGCAACATCTCTGGAGAAAAGGAATGGGTAATGTCTTGGCTCGAGACCCTTCTTCCGACAAAGTTTAGTTTAATTTATATAGTTTAGAGATACAGTGTGGAAACAGACCCTCTGGCCCACCAGGTCTGTGCCGACCAGTGATCCCCTCACACTAGCACTATCCTACACACACTCGGATAAATTTACAATCTTTACCGGTGCCAATTAACCTTCAAACCTGTATGACTTGAGTGTGGGAGGAAACCGGAGCACCCGGGGAAAACCCACGCTGTCATGTGTAGAGTGTACAAACTCCATACAGACAGCACCCATAGTCAGCATTGAACCCGGGTCTCTGCCGCTGTGAGGTAGCAACTCTACCGCTGCGCCACCATGCCGCATACAAGAGGTTGTAGGCGGCAGGCTCCTTTGAGCATATTTGAGCAACAGCCAAGTGTGTCTGCTTGCCAGGAGGAGGCAATTAAAACAACCTCCAAGGGCGGCACAGTGGTGCAGCGGGTAGAGCTGTTGCCTCACAGCGCCAGAGACCCGGGTTTGATCCTGATCTTGGGCGCTGCCTGTGGGAAGTTTGCACGTTCTCCTCTGTGGCCGCATGGGTTTCCTCTTGGTGCTCCAGTTTCCTCACACATCCCAAAGACACGTTGGTTTGTAGGTTAACTGGCTTTTGCAAATTGTCCCTAGTCTATCGGGAACAGATGAGAATGTGGGATAACCTGGATAATGGTACAGCTTGGAAAACTGGGACTGTGGCAGGTTGGAAAATCAGGTAAAGTTGGTACAACATGCACAGACTAATGATTCAGTGTGGTATCCGCCTTCACACTTGCAACAGGATCAGTCATGTGGCGGGTAAATTTAACACAGAAATTGATCCTGTGTGTCATACACTGTAAACCTGGAGGAACATGACTGCAATCCCCAACCTCTGCTGAATTAACTAATACCAGCCAGGAATAGACATAAAGTGCTGGAGTAACTCAATGGGTCAGGCGGCATCTCTGGAGAAAATGGATGCATCACCCATCCTTTTTCTCCAGAGATGCTGCCTGACCCGCTGAGTTACTCCAGCACTTTGTGTCTACCTTTGGAATTAACCAGCATATACAGTTCCTTTCCACACATAATCCCAGCAAGGGTGTAGGTGATCCCAGCCAGGGGCAGCACGGTGGTGCAGCGGTAGAGTTGCTGCCTTACAGTGACAGAGACCCGGGTTCGATACTGACTAAGGGTGCTGTCTGTATGGATTTTGTATGTTCTATCCGTGACCATGTGGGTTTTCTTTGGGTGCTCTGGTTTACTCCCACATTCCAAAGACATGCAGCTTTGTAGGTTAATTGGCTTCTGAAAATTGTCCCTGGGGTGTAGGATAGTGTTAGTGTACGGGGTGATCGCTGGTTGGTGTGGACTCAGTGGGCCGAAGGGCCTGTTTGCACGCTGTCTTTCTTAATTAAACTAAACTAAACTAAAACGAAAGGTTAAAATTACTAAGACTAAAATTATTAATGTACTGACATTCAACAGTCCTTGTTTACCAACCTGCCACAGTCCTGATTTTCCAACCAGCACCATTATAAGGCATAACTTGAGACTATTGATTCTACACAGCGGTTTAACACAACTGGCATTACTGTGGGAAATGCTTGGATTTGATTGTTATCATGAGAGGTTTAAAATAGCAAAAACTGACATAAATACATTTTCTTGAAGTTTTTATTTCAAGAAAAATGTTGGCTAATAAACATTTCTTGGTCATTAGTCACATACAATTGGAAGATAGACTTTGTACTAACTGCGGGTTTATTGAGACCTGATTAACAATCCCAATAAACTATGAGATTTCTAAACGGTCCTTCCATAAGATAGGGTACAGTCTTGATTCTCTAACCTAACTCATTGCGGATATTGGACATATCCTCCGGAACTGTTAAGGTACAATGTTGAGAACTATATTCTGCATGCTGTTATCTTTCTCTTTGCTCCACCATTTTATCAGGATGCATCGAGAACAGCTCGAACTCCATCTACACTTCATGCTGCCTCAGCTAGATCACCAACACAATCAAGGACGAGTCTCACCCTCCTCTTCTCACCCATCAGGCTAGTGGTGCAGAAGAATGAAAACGCACACCTCCAGTTCCAGGGGCAGTTTCTTCTCAGCTGTTATCAGGCAACTGAACCATCCTTCCAACGATTAGAGAGCGGTCCTGACCTACAATCTACCTCTTTGGAGACCCTCAAACTATCTTTAATAGACTCTATCTTGCACTACACATTATATTGCTGCCAGATATGGCAATGTTTCAAACTCAAATTAGGGCGGCACAGTGGCGCAGTGGTAGAGTTGATGCCTTACAGCGCTAGAGATCCAGGTTCGATCCTGACTACGGGTGCTGTCTGTACAGAGTTTGTACGTTCTCCCCGTAACCTGCCTGGGTTTCTCCGGGATCTTCGGTTTCGCCCCACACTCCAAAGATGTACTGATGTGTAGGTTAATTGGCTAGGTATAAATGTAAAATTATCCTCAGTGTGTGTAGGATAGTGTTAATGTGCGGAGATCACTGGTCTGTGCGGACTCGGTGGGCAGAAGAGCCTGTTTCCACTGTATCTCTAAATTAAACTAAATTGTGGAGCAGGATCGCTGCACAAATCTCCCACCTGCTCGCCTGCTTCACAGCAGGCTTTGGGAATATGTCAGGGGACATTCCTGGGATTCCACTTTATACAGCAACTGACAGGACCAGTGGTCCCTACACCTGCTAGAAGTAGGCTTCAATTACACTCGGGATCCGCGAAAGACCCCAGACATTGAAACCACATTTCAAAGACAGTCTGCAGCAACCTCTTCAAAGTGTAGGAAGGAACTGCAGATGCTGATTTAAACCGAAGATGGATACAAAATGCTGGAGTAACTCAGCGGGACATGCAGCATCTCTGGAGAGAAGGAATGGGTGACGTTTCAGGTTGAGAACTTCCTTCAAAGTGCTTTTCCCATTTTATCCCTGGTGTGAATCAGGTTCTGAGAAAGCCCAGATTCACCAGGGTGCTGAATCTGTGGAATTAATTGCCACAAACGGCCGTGGAGGCCAGGTCCATGGATATTTTTAAGGCAGAGATAGAGAGATTCTTGTTTAGTACGGATGTCAGGGGTAATGGGGAGAAGGCAGGAGAATGAGGTTAGGAGGGAGAGATAGATCAGCCATGATTGAATAGCGGAGGAGACTTAATGGGCCGAATGACCTAATTCTGTTCCAATCACATATTAACTTATGAAATGACTAACACGTTGCCACAGAAGGTTTCAGAAGATAGAACACAGAACAGCACAGCACAGGAACAGGCCCTTCGGCCCACTATCACTATGCTGAACATGATGCCAAGATAAGTTAATCTCATTTGCCTGCACATGATCCATTCCCATCCATTCCCTGCATTTTATCAGGATGCGTCATCACTTGGTTTGGGAACAGCTTCATCCAAGACCGCAAGAAATTGCAGAGAATTGTGAACGCAGCATCCTAGCCGTTATTAGGCAACTGAATCATCCTATTAACAACTAGAGAGCAGTCATGAGCTACTATGTACCCCATTGAGTTACCCAAGGACTATCTTTGACCGGACTTTGTAATTCTGCTCCTAAAGCATACCCCGTTAGTCTAGTTCAGTAAAACATTGTCAAGCACTGAATCAACTAACTCTTTATTCTCACTCACAAACGAACTTCCTAAACGATATCTAACCAACGCCGCGGGTCTGATCCTTGTCTCTACTCATCCAAGCCCTTCAGCCTCATGTGAATAGACATCTCCAGATGGTCAACACAGTCACAAGGGGACCTCCAGAAGATTGACCTTGATCCATGTGATGTCCCCTCTGTTATACTGTATCGGACCCATGGCGCAAAATACATGGGGGGGGGGAGGGGGGCAACCCCTACAAGCCAATCACAAATAAAGATCATATAATACATTTATTGACAGCTCCCTAACCCAATCACAAAATACCCCATTACATTGTTTCCACAGAAGGTTCTAGGTGGAAGACAGTTCACCAAAGTAAAGAAACATTTCCCCAGGGAACATAAACAATTTGAGCAAGGCTCCATACTTTGACCAATCACAGGATAACAGCACAAAGACTCTGCAACATAATTACCAATACTTTTACAACACCCCGTTCTGTAACCAATCCAGATTATGCATTTGCAACCCAGCTCAGCTCTTTCTGCCAAACCCTCATACATATTAACAATAGAGAGGACATCTGAACATCACCCTGTGCTTGACTTCCTCCCAGGGTCCAGACACTCTGGAACCATGAGACACATGGCTTTGCAGTTTTTTACAGAAAGATGACAAGCAGGCTTTGCAAATACAGAGATCCTCCATTTTGTGACATACTTATTTGGCCAATATTATCACCTTGACTGGAATTTATCTTACACTAAACGTTATTCACGTTATTCCCTTTATCATGAAAAAGAAAGGAAGAGGCGGAGACAATAGGCTGTGAGAGAACTGGGAAGTTGAGGGGAAGGAGGGAGAAAGCAAGGACTACCTGAAATTGGAGAAGTCAATGTTCATACCGCTGGGGTGTAAATTACCCAAGCGAAATATGAGGTGCTGTTCCTCCAATTTGCGGTGGGACTCACTCTGGCCATGGAGGAGGCCCAGGACAGAAAGGTCGGGTTCGGAATGGGAGGGGAAGTTGAAGTGCTGAGCCACCGGGAGATCAGGTTGGTTATTGTGAATTCAGCGGAGGTGTTGGGCGAAGCGATCATCAAGCCTGTGCTTGGTCTCACCGATGTAGAGCAGTTGACACCTGGAACAGCGGATGAAATATATGAGGTTGGAGGAGGTCCAGGTGAGGCAGAGGTTCACCTGGAAAGATTGCTTCGGTCCTTGGATGGAGTTGAGGGGGGAGGAAGCAACCTCCTCTCTATATGTCTACTTTGACATTTTACTTAGCTCAGCATCTGTCTCTATCGCAAAGTTTCTGAACAGTGATTTGGACTTTTTTTGCATTATAGCAATGTATAAATACCCTTTTTGGAGACATAAGGAACTGCACAAGTGATGTTTCTAGTTGGGACACAATATATTGAGATTTAGTCTGAGGAAGGATCTTGTCCTGAAACGCCACCTATCCATGTCCTCCAGAGATGCTGCCTGACCCATTGAGTTTACTCCATCACTTTGTGTTCTACAGGTGCAGGTTGTTTTGTGAATGAATTAATTTAGCACAGGTATTCATCTTAATTCCTCCACTTGGGAAGAAATGTTTGTATTCACCTATGAAATCCATCCTCTTAGCCTCCCTTCAGATCTCATCCGTTTTTTTCACTAGAACATTGCTTATCCCAGGAGGGAAATTGGTTCAAAACACCATTCCTGTTTCCAAAACCTTTATGACTGTCCTATCCTTTCCGAGCTTACTATTGACTTCCGAATGGGAAAGATTGATAAGATTGGGAGTAGAGGAATATGATCTAGTGTGCCACATCACGTCGCTTGGAAAAATATGAGTGAACATATGATTTAGGAACAGAATTAGGCTATTTGGCCACCAAGAACACTCACTCATGTAATAAGATCGCGTCTGATCTGATAGTATTCTTATCTCCACATTCCTGTCTATCCACAGTAACCTTCTGCATTCTTGTCTATCGAGTGTAGACCCACTTTGCCTTAAAAATATTCAAAGACTGCTTCCACTGCTCCTTGAGGAAGAGCATTCCAAAGACTTATGACCCTGGGAGAGAAAATAAACTCTCTCTTAAATCGGCAACGTCTTGGTTTTCAACGGTGAGTCCTAGTTTTAGATTCTCCCACAAGAGGAAACAGCATCCCCCATATCTGTGTGGCTAAGCTCCTGTGTCAGAATCTTAGACATTTCATTGCACATAGAACGCCTCAGGACAGCACCGGAACAGACCCTTTGGCCCACAATGCCTGTACTGAACATGAAGGCATGTTCAACTTATCTCCTCTGCAAGCATGTGATCCATGTTTCCCCATTCATTGCAGATCCACCTAAATGCCTTTTAAATGCCTCCACCACCACCCTGGCAGCACGTTCCAAACACCGACCACCCTGTGAGTAAAGAATGCGCCTACACATCTCCTTCAAATTTAGTCCTCCCTGGCCCTCTAGTCTTTGACATTTACACCTTGAGGAAAACCTTGGGTTTCAAACATCTTCTTTACCTCTTGTAAACTTTAGTGAAAAAGGTCTGGTCTGTACAAGTTTATGTGATAGAGGCGGCATGGTGGCACAGCAGTAGAGTTGCTTCCTTAAGGGCCTGTCCCACCAGCATGCAAATCTATGCGATTAGCGCGACCTAACGTGGTCGCTTGAGCCGTCCCGCGCCGCGGGGCCGGTCCAACTTCGGTCGCCGGAGCCGTGCGGAATTGTGCGGAATTCGTCCCGAGTTCGTCCCGACACCGCGCGGGGCTCCGAAAAACTGACTATGTCCAAAAACTCCGCGCGGCAACGGCTTGTCGGCTCGCAGTCGCCTCGACGTTTACACACCGCCTTGACATCGTGCCTCCGTGAACCTATCTGTAGGTGCCTCCGTGACCCTCTATGTGTGTGGCTCCTTGGCCCTCTGTGTGTGTGCCTCTGTGCCCCTCTCTGTGTGCCCCTCTCTGTCCTGGCGAACTTACCTTAGACTTCGCTCCAAGTTCGCCTCACTTTGCGCCGCGTTGCGCCACTCACCCGACCTCCGCGCGGCCCCTACTGCCGGTTTGGTTGCGCTTGCCGCATGCACGCGCACGCTGGTGGGAACGGCCCTTTACAGGGGATCACCCGACCTCTGCGCAGCCCCCGCTTCTAGTTTGATCGCGTTCAACGCATAGAGGTGCATGCTGGTGGGACAGGCCCTTAACAGTGCTTACAACGCCAGAGACCCAGGTTCGATCCTGACTATGGGTGCTGTCTGTACAGAGTTTGTACGTTCTCCTCACGACCTGCGTGGGTTTTCTCCGGGATCTTTGGTTTCCTCCCACACTCCAAAGATGTACAGGTTTCCAGGTTAATTGACTTGATGTGTGTAAGATAGTGTTCGTGTGCGGGCATCGCTGGTCGGTGCGGACCTGGTGGGTCAAAGGGCTTGTTTCTGCGCCTTATCTCTAAACTAACCTAAACTAAACTAAACTAAACTAAACAATCTGTCCAATCAAGACACCAAATCTGAACATATGAATAGTAATTTCAATGTTACAGACAAATAACGTAAGACCAAAACAGACAAATAACGTAAGACCAAGATAGTCAATAGTCAATAGTCAATAGTCAGATTTATTCGTCACATACACAATAAAGTGCAGTGAAATGAATTTGCCAGCAGCGGTACAATAAAAAAAACACACAATACACGATAAAAACATCCACCACACCATTCATCACTGTGGTGGAAGGCACAAAGTTCAGTCAGTCCTCCTCCATTTTTCCCCGTGGTCGGGACCACAAACCTCCGCAGTCGCTGCTGCGGGTGGCCAGATGTACTGGTCCTCTCGACTGGAAGGTAAGTCTCAAATCGGTGCTTCCCTACCGGAGACCGCAGCTTCAAGATAATGTAGGCCACAGGCCAGCAGTCAAAGATCTAAGGCCCCGCCGCGGCTACAAGCACCGCAGACTGCGGCTTCAAGATGTTGTAGGCCGCAGGCCGGCGGTCGGAGCTCTTCTGCTCCGGGGTCCCCAACGAGGGATCCCAGGCTGCTGAAGCTCCGCAGAACACAGCTTCAGGATGTAACAGTCGGCGGACCAGCGATTGGAGCACTCCCTTCTGGTGACCCCGGAGAGGGCTCGCACGCTCCGCGATGAAAAGTTCACACTGCACCCGCTGCTGAAGCTCCGGGTCCAACTCCGGGAAAGGCCACACCAATACTTGGTGTTAGGCCGCGAGGGAGGTGACAAGGAAAAAGTTGCCTCTTCGTGGAGGAGGCGACCGGAAGCCATTCTCCCCTTAACCCCCCTCACCACACCCCACACAAGACACACCAAGAGACATTAAAACAAACATTTGGACATACTAAAAAAAACAAAAAAAGTAGAAATGACTAACACTCTGCTGGCAGGGCAGCCGTCTTGCTGCGCCCCCACCAACCAGATAGAATGGATGTGGAGAGGATGTTTTCAGTAATGGGTAGGACCAGAGGGCACGGCCTCAGAATAAAAGAACATGACATAGAGGAATTTGGTTCTTTTTCTGGATACAGAATAAAGTGGAATAAAAGTGAAATCATGACGTTAAAACCTCAAGAATCTACACACCTATTAAAATTCCCCTTTAAAATTGCAACAGAAAAATTTAAGTATTTGGGTATTCAAATTACTAGAAAATACAAAGCATTACTTAATGCTAATTTTATGCCTTTATTAAATAAACTCAACTTGTCGATTAAATTCTGGAAAACACTTCCGTTATCATTAATAGGCAGAATAAATGTCATAAAAATGATCTTTTTACCACAAATATTATACCTATTTCAATCTATACCATTATATATACCAAAAAACTTCTTAAAAAATTAGACTCTAATATTACCAATTTTATCTGGGATTATAGATCACATAGAATCCAAAGAAAACATCTGTGCACACCAAAATATATTGTGGGACTTTCACGTCCAAACTTTTTGTATTATTATTGGGCAGTGCATATTAAGAATATAATTTACTGGTTGGACAGTTCTACCCAACAGACAGAATGGTTAAGAATGGAGAAAGAGGACTGTTTTCCTTGTAATATAGGAGCGATCCTCTCCCCCCGATAAAACTGAACACGATATATAAGAATAACCCAATTATACATGATACAATAAGAATTTGGAAACAAATAAAATTATCCTTAAAATTAAGAAACCTATTATTGTTAATGCCAATAGTGAATAATCCTTCATTTAAACCATCTCTTATTGATAAAACATATAATCAATGGGAAAGATGGGAATTAAAAGGATCGGGGATATGTATGAAATGGGAAATCTGTTATCATTCCAACAACTACAATTAAATTTTAAACTGAAAAATAACCAATATTTTAAATATCTTCAGATCTGTGACTTCATGAAGAAATACATTCAAAGATATCAAAACTTAACTTCAGAGCCATTGGAAGAAGCCATGAACATTAAGGTTGACTCACAGAAATTAATATCATATTTATATAATAGTATTTTAGATATAATTTACCATCGACAGAGACACTTAGAGAAGAGTGGGAACGAGAATTAATGATAAAAATTAAGAAGGAAACATGGGAAAAGTATTTGATATATATACAAAATGTTCGATTAATGTAAGACATAATTGAATTCAATTAAAAATTTTACATAGATTATATTACTCAAAAACTAGACTGAATAAATTCTATCCAAATACTTCCCCCGTTTGTGATAAATGTCTATCAAAATTATTTAAGATTAAAATGGAACCTAATACTGAAATGATTATATTTGGAGTAATGGAAGATGGGAATAAACTGAAATCATCTCAAAATGTATTTTTTAATTATGGGTTAATACTGGCAAAAAAACTTATACTTAACTTTTGGAAAAATACAACCATACCAACGCTTAAAATGTGGATTTCAAACATGTTGGACACCTCACATCTTGAGGAAATGCAATTCCTCCTAATAGATAAATCAGACCAATTTTTAACGAGTTGGTCTCCCTTTCTGTGGAATCTGTGGAATTCGTTGCCACGTCCAACTGTGGAGGCAGTCATTGGGTATTTTTAAAGTGGAGATTGAGAGATTCTTGATTAGTATAGGTGTCAGGGGTTATGGAGAGATGATAGGAGAATGGGGTTGAGTGGGGAAAAATAGATCATGATCATAATCGTACTTTATTAGCCAAGTATATTTTGCAACATATGAGGAATTTGATTTGCCATACAGTCACACTAATAAAAAGCAACAGAACACACAAAATACATTTTAACATAAACATCCACCACAGTGACTCCTCCACATTCCTCACTGTGATGGAAGGCGAAAAAATGTTTAATCTCTTTCCTTCATTTTTCGCCCACTGTCGGGGGCCTCAAGCCTTCCGTTGATGAGACAATCTTGACTCCCGTAGCCGGCAGTCGGGCCCTCTGCATCGGGGCGTTCAAGCTCCAGCACCAGGGGGATGTCAGCTCCCTGCACCGGGCGATTGAACCCTAGATCTGGGCTGGCCGAAATCTTCTGTGACTTTGGAGCTCCCGACTCTAGTCTCTACCCGAGATGTTGAAATTTGCAGGCTGCTGTTGATCGTCGATCCCAGGCAAGGGATCGGCCTCGATGGTCAGGCCATGCTTCGCAGTGGGGCTCAAAGTCAGTCCTGAGGAAGGCCTCCAGCTCCATCATGTTCGGCCGCAGAGCAACCGGAGATATGACTCGGAAAATGATCGCATCTCAGGCAAGGTAAAAGATTTAAAAACACACTAAAAATAACAAAAGACAGAGACAGATTAGATTGAAAGGTGGAGACAGAATCGATGGTCCGGATGGCCTAATTCTGCTCCAATGGTCAAACAAACAGAAGGTGGGAAGAGGGATAATTTTCTAGACAGTGGCTAGATCATCACCTTTTATTGAATCCATACTTTGTTTTAACCTATTGGGATAATCTGAAGGAAAATTGGGTGATTTTATAAAAATACTAGACTAAGTGGGACAGAGGGGTTGTGTGGGCAGAGGGGTTGTGGGAGAGGAGGGGTGTGTGTGGGAGGTATGTGTGGGCGGGGGGGGTTGTGGGGGAGAGAGGTGTGTGGGTAGGGGGGGTTGTGGGTGGGGAGGCGTGTTGGAGAGGGGTGTGTGTGGGGGGGCTATGGGGGGAAGGGTGTGGGTGCAGGGGGGTAGAGAGCTTGGAGAAAAGACGGGGAAGTGCCATGGGGGAGAGTGCGGAGGGAGGCAGGAGCCAGCGTGGGGGACCAGAGGGGAAGGGGTTGGGGGTGCGATGGGGACTCACAGCAGGCGCTGGTCACTGGTCACTTCGCTGGTCATGGGTCGTTCTCCTCCGCCAGGATCAGAGTCTCCGCTTTCCGTTTGGCGACATTGGCGCCATCTCCGACTCTGCGGCAGGCTGGGTTGGGCTGGGTTGGGTCGTGCCGGGTCGGGCCGGGTTGGGCCATTTCTGCTCCCTCCCTCCGAAAATTGTGTCTGGTTGGAGACCTCTGCCGGCCATCCAGAGCATTCCGCAGCTGCAGTAAAGACGCGATGGCGCACGAAGGGGCGGACCGTCCCGCGGAGTGACAGTAGAAGGGACCAATCCGCCCGGCGCTGAATGGCAGATGAGGCACTGGATCTGCGCACGCGCCATTTTAAAGATTTTTAAACCTCGATAATTCGTACCAGCTTCCACCGATTGGAACAAAACTTGGTTCAATCGCAGCACAGGAGAACGGTGAGTAAGCTGGAGAAAGATCGCATAGCGCTATCACGCATCCTTTTTGCACAAATAGAATGACCGCCAAACCGGAAGATAACAAGATCAGAGTTTTAGTTATGTATAGATAGATGACTCATTTCACCCAATTTTCCTACACGCAAGTTTAAGGTGGTCAACTTGATTCATGTCAGCTAGGAGGGAGATGCACTATGTCACATCACTGCTCGGTGTTTAAGCCAGTTGTAACGTACATTTTATCTTTGTTTTCTGTATGTTTACCTTCTCTCTCATCGGTCTGTGTCCTGCTCCCTGCCCGCAACAAATTCAGCTGGTTATTCCTGATTAATTTTATATTTCCCTTTAGTGTTCATTGAACACCAGGACATTCTTAAACTATATTAGTTTAGTTTGGAGATACAGCGCGGAAACAAGCCCTTTAACCCACCGAGTCTGCGCCGACCAGTGATCATTCCATACACTAGCACTATCCTGCACACTAGGGAAAATATACACATTTTCAGAAGCCAATTAACTTACAAATCTGTACGTCTTTGGAGTGTGGGAGGAAACCGGAGATCCAGGAGAAAACCCACGCGGTCACAGGGAGAACGTACAAACTCCATATAGACACAACCGTAGTCAGGATCGAACTCGGGTCTCTGGCGCTGTAAGGCAGCAACACTACTGCTGCACCACCGTGCCGCCCCATATATGTTTGGCAACATCTTTGGAAAGATATCCCTGGGATTATTGTTCCAAAGTTCCACTTTTCAAAGCGAGTTGTGTGTACACCATTCCGATTTTTTCTATTTGAGTAACTGGACCAATGAACTGTTTTCAATTATGTACAACTCATGTATCGCTAACTTTGACCTGCCAACTTCCAGTGGGATCTTAAAAATATAATCTTATAAATCGTGCAATAAAAAAGGAAAAAATAGTTCAGGCTCTTGTTAAGCACAGGAAATACAGGTCAACTGTGTGCAACGCTCATTATTTCCCTGAGAGAAAGAACTCCCACTTTCTTTTTATTTGCAGAATTTAGGGAAAAAAATGTGTCACTTGAAGTGCAATAATGCAACACCTCAGTCGCTGTTCGATGGCCAAACAGGAAGAGTGGGCAATCTGCTGCCAGATGGAACTAATATTGTTCCCACTTCCCACACCCTCTAGTGGGTTGGCCAACCTACACTCCCTTAAGACTTTTGCCTTCCACCACAGTGAGGAGGTGCCTGGTGAACTCACTGTGGTGGATGTTAATTTGTGTTTACTGTGTGTTTTGTTATTTTATTAAATGTATGACTGCAAGGCAACGGAATTCCGTTAAAGGATACTTTACTTTACTTTAGTTTAATCTCACAGCAAAGGTGTGCTTCACCTCTGCTTGTTCCTACACTGGGAGGCTATAAGGTCAGAAGGAATTGGACTAGTATTAGGTCATTCGGCCCATCAAGTCTACTTTGCCATTCAATCATGGCTGATCTATCTCTTCCTCCTAACCCCATTCTCCTGCCTTCCCTTCAAAACATGTATCGATCAAGAATCTATAGATCTCTGCCTTAAAAATATCCACTGACATGACGTCCACAGCCTTCTGTGGCAAACAATTCCACAGATTCACCACCCTCTGACTAAAGAAATGTTTCCTCATCTCCTTCCTAACAGAATGTCCTTTAATTCTGAGGGTATGACCTCTAGTCCTAGACTCCCCCACTAGTGGAAACATCCTCTCCACATCCACTCTATCCAAGCCTTTCACTATTCTGTATGTTTCAATGAGGTCTTTGGAGTACAGATAATACAAACTAGTAACTGCAGATGCTGCTTTCCCAAGGAATGACACAAAGTGCTGGAGTAACTCAGTGGGTCAGGCAGCATCCCTGGAGAACATGGACAGGTGGCGTCTTGGGTCGGGACCCTTCTTCAGACTCATAGGCTTCAGAATCTGAAGTCTCTTTCACCAAATAGTGAAAAACCTGCGTAGAGTGGATGTGGAGAGGATGTTTCCACTACTGGGAGAGTTTAGGACCACTTGATTAGTTTCTTCATTAGTACGGGTGTCAGGGATTAGGAAGAGAAGGCAGGAGAATGGGGTTCGGAGGGAAAGATAGATCAGCCATGATTGAATGGCGTAGTAGCCTTGATGGGCCGAATGGCCTAATTCTGCTCCTATTACTTATGAACATGAAGACCAGAGGCCATAGCTTCAGAATAAAAGGATGTAGCTTTAGAAAGATGAGAAGGAATTTATTTAGTCAGCAGGTGGTGAATCTGTGGAATTTATTGTCACGGAAGGTTGTGGAGTCCAAGTCAATGGATATTTTTAAGACAAAGATTGACAGATTCCTGATTAGTACGGGTGTCAGGGGTTATGGGGACAAGGCAGGAGACTAGGGTTGAGAGGGAAAGATAGATCAGCCATGATTGAATGGTGGAGTGGATTTGAAGGGCCAAATGGCCTAATTCTGCTCCTATAACTTATAAAAAATATGAAGGGTCCTGCCCCAAACCATCACCTATCCATGTTTTCCAGGGACATTGCCTGACCTGCTGAGTTACTCCAGCATTTTGTGGTTTTCTTTGGAATACAGAGAGACTGGCGTTTCTATGGACTTGCATCTAAGGTGCCAGTGTGGCAAACTAATGGGCCACCTAAAATAGTACTTCTTATATTTCATGTGTAATTTTATTGAAGAAATGTGCTGCAATCCCACCCACAAGGAATATAAACACTGCTTACATCAGCATCTGAAGTCATGCCTTTAGCCAAGGAAACAAACATTTCTTACTTTCAAAGACCGAGCAGGAAGTGCAGCTTTTATTTTTTGATCTTGCCGAGGAGGTTATTGCCTGCTGTTTGTATTTATTTTTTTCCTTCCTTTCAAGTTAGGTACATCTTGCTCTGCACAGGAGTAGAAGATTGCAGTAATAACTCATACCTCAAACATTATGATGTTCCCCTGCTTAGCCAAATTATTAGTTTGATCGGATTTCTCTCTACAATTGTGCAGTTGCTATTCCCTGTTTTTTCATTTTTTGCAGTTTGTAGAGATACACTTCGGCCCACCGAGTCCGCACCGACCAGCGATCGCCGCACATCCTACTCACACTAGGGACAATTTTACACTGATACCAAGCCAATTAACCTACGACCTGTCCACTTTGGAGGGTGGGAGGAAACCGAAGATCTCGGAGAAAACCCACATAGGTCTCGGGGGAGAACGTGCAAACTCCGTACAGACAGCACCCATAGTCACGATTGAACCCGGGTCTCGGGCCCTGTTGGGCAGTAGCCTTTGCAGGAGGCAGTAGCAGTTTGATTTTTTTCTTCCCGTCCCTTTTTCCTGAAGGCAGTGACTCACTCATCATGTGTGAACCTTGATGCTAGCACGCTGTCCTTGCGAAACTGACACTGAGCTATCTATAGTAAAGACAGTTCAGAATGCGGCCTGGGCTTAAAATAAGTAAGGGATTACTTAGCCTATAGTCAGAAATACATTTCCAGAAAAGGAAACAAAGCCTATAAATTTGGTATCCATTTCTGATGACAAATGTCATGACATACAAGCTGGAGGGAATGAAATCAAGTTTATAGACAGAATTTCCAAAGGCATCTCTTGTTTTCCCTGCTGCTTCCAAGCCAACAGCAAGAGGCACTAGATTCACACTGCACTCTCACTCCATCCTCCCTGTCAGAGATACCAGCATAAACATATCAACACGTGCCCTATAGGGATGCAGTTCCTTTCTTCCAAGAGGAGGCATGTTTCATCGCTTCTTCCGAGTTGCTCCTCCACCTTCCCTGGTTTACATTGTAATGAACTGACATGGAGCATAGACTCATAGAGTGATACAGTGTGGAAAGAGGTCCTTCGGCCCAACTTGCCCACACCGACCAACATGTCGCATCTACACGAGTCCCACCTGCCTGCATTTGGGCCATTTATCTCTAAACCTATCCAATCCAAGCACCTATCTAAATGTTTCTTAAATATTGCGATAGTCTTGACCCGAAATGTCACCTATTCCTTTTCTCCAGAGATGCTGCCTGACCCGCTGAGTTACTCTAGCATTTTGTGTCTATCTGCGATAGTACCTCTCTCAACTACCTCCTTCGGCAGCTCCTTCCATACACCCATCTCCCTTTGTGTAAAAAGTTACTCCTTAGGTTCTTATTAAATCTTTCCTCTCTCACCTTAAACCTATGTCCTCTAGTTCTCGTTTCCCCTACTCTGGGCAAGAGACTCGGTACATCTGCCTGATCTATTCCTCACAAGATTTAGTACATTTCAAAAGATCACCCCTCATCCTCCTGCGCTCCAAATAATAGAGACCGAGCCAGCTCAACCTGTCCCTATAGCTCAGGCCCTCGAGTCTTAGCAACATCCTCGTAAATCCTCTCTGCACCCTTTCTATCTTGAAAGTGTGGGGTAATTTCCAGATTAGCAAGTTATCTAAAAGGTCATAGCATCATACAACATTGGCAAATGGCTGAACATGGGAGCTGATAATGTGCAGACTTGCACAATCGGCCACTGGAAACTGCATGAATTGGTCAAGCAATGTGGCATCCACTTATTCTAAAGGTGACAGGCCTTGGAAAACTAGCAGCACAAAAACTGGGTAGGAAGTCGAATCAAAATGAGTGAATTCAATGTCAAATGAGATACAAAGCAAAACATAAGGTATAATGTGAAGACCTAAAGTTTGAATTATGAGAGAGCAAAAAGTGAAAGGAAAAGTATAATAAATGTTAAATGTCCAACACCAATACGAATATTAAGGAATGGAACTTCATATTTTAATATTCAATTTTCAATTCCAGGTAGCAAAAGACAGCTATTCTGAGTTAAAGTCAAATTTGAACTCAAATGGATGCGAATTATCGGTGTGTAAAATTTGATTTGTATCATCTGTGCAAATACAAAAACATTTCACTATTCCTTGTATTTCAATGGTGAATTGAAATGGCGAATGGTGACAGGGGTTATGGGGCGAAGGCAGGAGGATGGGGTTAGGAGGGAGAGATAGATCAGCCGTGATTGAATGGCGGAGTAGGCTTGATCGGACAAATGGCTTAATAGTGTTGGTGAAGTTAAACGTTAAATAAATCAGATGGTAACTTTTCAGTATCCGTGTTTAATGGTACTTTGCCCCTCACTCGAAGTTGTGTCATTTAAACACCAAGTTCATGCAGACCATCCATCACCCGGTCACATTAGTTCTATGTTATTCCACTACACACTAGGGACAGTTTACAGAAGCCAATTAACCTACAGCCAACACGTCTGTGGGGTGCGGGATGAAACCGGAGCATCTGATGGAAACCCACATGGTCACAGGAAGAACGTGCAAACTCCAGACAGGTAGCACCCAAAGTCAGCAGCGAGCCAGGTTCTCTGGCACTGTGAGGCAGCAGCTCTACCAGCTGAGCCACTTTGCCACTCGTATGTTGAGGCAGGTACTATAACAACATTTAAAAGACATTTGGACAGGTACACGGATAGAAACATTTAGAGGAATATGGGCCAAACACAAGCAGGTGGTACAAGTGTAGATGGGGCATCTTAATCGGCATGGTTAAGTTGGGCCAAAGAGCCTGTTTCTATGCTGCATGACTCCATGATTCTATGACTATAATATCGAATCTGCACATTTGTGGACCCTAAATAGACTTCCTGTGTTTACACAGTCTTAAATTCTTAAGTTCTCACGTTATAGGACCAGAATTAGGCCATTCGGTCCATCAAATCTACTCCAACATTTAATCATGGCTGGTTTATCTTTCCCTCTTAACCCCATTCTCCTGCCTTATCACCATAACCCCTAACACCCATACTAATCAAGAACCTATTAATATCCACCTTAAAATATCTATTGACTTGGCCTCCACAGCCTTCTGTGGCAAAGAATTCCACAGATTCACCACCCTCTGACTAGAGAAATTCCTCATCTCCTTTCTAAAGGGTATGTCCCTTTATTCTGGGGCTATGGGCTCTGCTCCTAGACTCTCCCACTAGTGGAAACATCCTCTCCCTCATCCACTATATCCAAGTCATGTCATTGAAGTCATATCGCTTGAATAATGTACGATGACATCTGCCACCATGATACTCTGAATAAGCTAGGGTTCCATCCCTAAGCTCGGGTACTGTTCGATTCGCCTCCAGCCCAATGAGGACATTCGACTTTAGCTGAGGAAATGATATGCTACAATGTGCCACAATGTTGACAACTATATTCTGCACTCTGCATCTTCCCCTTTGCTCCACCTATTGCACTTGAGTTTGAACTGATTGTGTATATGGATGGTATATTTAACCTGATTAGATAGCACAAAAAACAAAGCTTTTCAATGTACCTCAGAATCGTGACCATGATAAACCTACAGTGGCTTGCAAAAGTTTTCATACTCCTTGAACTTTTCCACATTTTGTCACGTTACAACCACAAACGTAAATGTATTTTATTGGGATTTTATGTGATAGACCAACACAAAGTGGCGCATAATTGTGAAGTGGAAGGAAAATGATACATGGTTTTCAAATTTAATCTCAGTATAAATACAGCTGTTCTGTGAAGGCCTCAGAGGGTTGTTAAAGAACATTAGTGAACAAACAGCATCATGAAGCCCAAGGAACACACCAGACAGGTCAGGGATAAAGTTGTGGAGAAGTTTAAAGCAGGGTTAGGTTATAAAAAAATATCCCAAGCTTTGAACATCTCACGGAGCACTGTTCAATCCATCATCCGAAAATGGAAAGAGTATGGCACAACTGCAAACCTACCAAGACATGGCCATCCACCTAAACTGACAGACCGGGCAAGGAGAGCATTGATCAGAGAAGCAGCCAAGAGGCCCATGGTAACTCTGGACGAGCTGCAGAGATCCACAGCTCAGGTGGGAGAATCTGTCCACAGGACAACTATTAGTCGTGCACTCCACAAATCGGGCCTTTATGGAAGAGTGGCAAGAAGAAAGCCATTGTTGAAACAAAGCCATAAGAAGTCCCGTTTGCAGTTTGCCACAAGCCATGTGGGGGACACAGCAAACATGTGGAGGAAGATGCTCTGGTCTGATGAGACCAAAATTGAAGTTTTTCGCCTAAATGCAAAACGCTATGTGTGGCGGAAAACTAACACTGCACATCACCCTGAACACACCATCCCCACTGTGAAACATGGTGGTGGCAGCATCATGCTGTGGGGATGCTTTTCTTCAGCAGGGACAGGGAAGCTGGTCAGAGTTGATGGGAAGATGGATGGAGCCAAATACAGGGCAAACTTGGAAGAAAACCTTTTTAGAGTCTGCAAAAGACTTGAGACTGGGGCAGAGGTTCACCTTCCAGCAGGACAACGACCCTAAACATACAGCCAGAGCTACAATGGAATGGTTTAGATCAAAGCATATTAATGTGTTAGAATGGCCCAGTCAAAGTCCAGACCTAAATCCAATTGAGAATCTCTGGCAAGACTTGAAAATTGCTGTTCACAGACACTCTCCATCCAATCTGACTGAGCTTGAGCTATTTTGCAAAGAAGAATGGGCAAAAATTTCAGTCTCTAGATGTGCAAAGCTGGTACAGACATATCCCAAAAGACTTGCAGCTGCAATTGCAGCGATAGGTGGTTCCACAAAATATTGACTCGGGGGGCAGAATACTGTTGCACGCGACACTTTTCAGTTTTTTATTTGTAATAAAATTTGGAAACCATGTATCATTTTCCTTCCATTTCACAATTATGCACCACTTTGTGTTGGTCTATCACATAAAATCCCAATAAAATACATTTACGTTTGTGGTTGTAACGTGACAAAATGTGGAAAAGTTCAAGGGGTATGAAAACTTTTGCAAGCCACTGTAAATTTAAGCCTAAGCCTAAAGAGGATCAAAACACTGGACAAACGAGAAAGAAATGGGCAGCACGGTGGCACAGGTGTAGAGTTGCTGCCTTACAGCATTTGCAGTGCCGGCGACCCAGGTTCCAGGCTGTCTGTACGGAGTTTGCACGTTCTCCCCGTAACCGGTGGGTTTTCTCTGAGATCTTCGGTTTCCTCCCACATTGCAAAGATGTACAGGTATGTAGGTAAATTGGCTTGGTAAATGTAAAAATTGTCCTTAGTGGGGGTAGGATAGTGTTAATATGCGGGGATGACTGGTCGGCGCCGGCCTGGTGGGCTGAAGGCCCTGTTTCCGTGCTGTATCTCAAAATTAACTAAACTAAACCTAAAATCAGAAACAAGGTAAAAGGTGACCTGGGACTCACTGCGATCACTACCAATTAAAAGTTAAATGTAATTCACTGGAAATTGAGCCGAGATTTATGGGGTCAATGAAATGCTGTACAATGTACATGGCAGGAAACATGATTAACAAGTCTGCAAGGCCAGTAATTCATACAATGAATTTTGTCAGATGCTGTACACGGGGTTGATGCCTCCACATCCTAGCCAACTACTGCAAGAAGGCACAAAGTAATACTGAAAGTAGGTTGGGAGCAAAGTCTTCGCAGCCTTATTAATCTTCTAACTGGTGGCCGAGTTTAGTTTAGTTTACACTAGTTTAATTTACACTAGCTTAGTTTATTGTCACTTGTACTGAGGTACAGTGAAAAGCTTTTGTAGCACGCTCTCCAGTCAGCAGAAAGACAATACATGATTACAATCATGCCATTTACAGTGTGCAGATACATGAGAAGGGAATAACGTTCAGTGCAAGGTAAAGCAAGTAAAGTCTGATCAAAGATAGTCCAAGGGTCATCAATGAGGTAGATAGTGGTTCAGGACTGCTCTCTCGTTGTGGTAGGGTGATGTCCTCACAACATTTCTAAACTAACCTTATACAAAAGAGTCAAGAGTCAAGAGTGTTTTATTGTCATATGTGTCAGATAGGACAAGGAAATTCTTACTTGCTGCAGCACAACAGAATATGTAAACATAATACATAACAGGAGAAGAAAAAACAAGTACACATGCACACATACTCAATAAATAACAAATGTAGTGCAATAATAATTGTTCAATTCAATGAAGATCACCATTAGATTAATTGGACCGTGAAGATTTTATTCCCAGCCTATTTTCAGTTTCTGTCTCAAGTCCCAATAAATGTAAATGTGAATGAACATAGAACATAGAACAGTACAGCACAGGAACAGGTCCTTCGGCCCAACAAGATGCCAAGATCAACTCATCTCAGAGTTTGTACGTTCGCCCCGTGAGCTGCGTGGGTTTTCTCCGAGATCTTCGGTTTTCCTCCCGCACTCCAAAGAAGTAAAGGTTTTGTAGGTTAATTGGCTTGGTATAAATGTAAATAGTTCCTAGTGTGTGTCGGATAGTGTTAATCTGCAGGGATCGCTGGTTGGCACGGAATCGGTGGGCCGAAGGGCATGTTTCCACACTGTATCTCTAAATTAAAACCAAATCTGGCTGCATATGATCCACATACCTCCATTAGCTACATATCCATGTGCCGATCTAAGACCTTATTAAATGCTGCTATTGTAACTGTCTCCACCACCAGCCTTGGCAATGCGTTCTGGGCACCCACCACCCTCAGTGTAAAAAACCTGCACCGCAAATCTTCTTTAAACTTTGCCCCTCTTACCTTAAAGCTATGCCCTCTAGAATTTGACATTTCCAGTCTGGCTATCTGACTATCCACTGTCTTCTAAATGAATAAAATGAAATATAAACTTCCTGATATTGAAACAAAGAAAATGGACCACCAACCAGTACGTTTCGTTTCACAGCAGGAGGCACTGTTTTTATTATTCTTTTGTTACGTTGAGACATTTATCATCATCTGAAAACAAAGCAAGTCCAAAGAAACATTTTTCTTCAGTCAAAGTGGTGAATTAGAAACTGATCAGGCCTTAAAAATAAATGAAAGCATAAATAAATCCAAAAAGCTACACTGTATAAATAAAAGAAGATCGTCCATTTATTGACAATAAATTAATTGCCAGACGGCTGTGGAGGCCAAGCCAATGGATATTTTTACAGCGGAGATAGATAGATTCTTGATTAGTTCGGGTGTCAGGGGTCATGGGGGGGAAGGCAGGAGAATGGGGTTGAGAGGAAAAGATAGATCAGCCATGATTGAATGGCGGAGTAGACTTGATAGCTGAATGCCCCAATTCTGCTCCTATAACTTATGAACATGAAAAACTCTATTGGATGGATTCTTTCTGCACTATGATCCTATGAATATGGGATGGTAAGGCAGCAGGATTAGGAGGGAAATGCCTTTGTAGGTATATACTTAGCAAACAGGAACAGTAAAAACTATATGTTGATCACAAAGTTCATTTCTGAGGCTCCCTGAGGTGGTAGCTGTTAGTATTGGAGAATTAATGAATCTCACTCTATTCGAATTTAGTATCTAACTAAGTGGGACCCGTTGGTTCCCTGTCACACGGTAGGCCTGGTCCCCAATGCAACCCACTCCCCAACGCAATATTCCACCACTCACCCGTTCCCGCTTCCATCAAATCCACCCCTCCCTGTCCCCCTCTCCCTCTACTACCCCCCCTCTGTCCCACCTTGTCCATCACCCCGGACCCCTTCTACCCCCCTCCCTACCATCCTGCAATCCACCACCCCTCGACCCCACTCCCTCCTCTGTCTCACTCCCCTCCATCCCTCACTTCCTCCCTTCCACTCATCCCTCTCCGCTCTCCCTCCATCCTCATCCTTCTTCCCCCTCCATCCCTCATCCCTCCCCCCGTGGGCCGGGCTGCGGCGCTCCGTCTCTCTGTGTAACGCTGCGATGTGTTAGGGCCACTCCCGGTGTCCGCGCCCGCGGGCAGGAGCCGCTGGAGCGCGGGACCCACGGTGTCCTTCGCCAGCGGGTAGGCAGCGCCCACCCCCCCCTATCTCCCTCCTCCCCATTTCCCGCATCCTCCACCCCTCACTCCCATTCCCTGCCCCAGCACCTACCCAGGTCGTAGAGCAGCGCCAGGGCCTGGAACTCGGCCTGGTTCTTGTACTTAGCCCAGCCTTGGCAGCAGGCGGCCGAAGCACTCACGGACGTGGGCTTCGACGGAGCCGGGCTCGCTGTGCCGGGGGCGGGGTGAAGGTTGGGGAGAGTGTGGAGACTAACAACCATCAGGAAGAAATGGAAATAAAAGTGAAGGCACAAGGAACTGCAGATGCTGGTTTACAAAAAAAACACACAAAGTGCTAGGGAAATTTAACAGGTCAGGCAGTGTCTCTGGAGAACATGAAAAGGTGCCCGTTTTGGGTCAGGGCTCTTCTTCAGACATTGTGACTTCCATTCCAACTGAAGAATTCATCTTGAATTAGAGCATAACTTCATAAGTCATAGGAGCCAGTCAGCCCATTTAGTCTGCTCCACCATCAAACATGTCTGACCTATCTTTCCCTCTCAACTCCATTCGCCTGCCTTCTCCCCATAACCCTCGATACCCTTGCTAGTCAAGAATCTGTCAATCACTGCCTTAAAAATACCCAGTGACTTGGCCTCCGCAGCCGTCCGTGGCAAGTGCAATCTGATCGCTCATGCTCCGAGAAAAAAAATTATATCGAAATAGTGCAGTGCATTGTTAGTAGAAATCTTTTTAAAAAGCAGCTCTGCAGACCTTTCCATGAGATTCCTTATTCAGAGCGTCTCAGTGCATGGCTGAATTGGCCGGGCATTACTCTCAGGGGCATTGTTAATTAATGGAGCTGTAACGAGTGGTGGCTGATTGATCGGAGGGTGTGTCAAATTCCCAAGTCACAGTGTGATAATTAGCCCCCAAGGTCTCCAGAAACATTGCATCACGTAGCATGCACTGCATAGTGCTTGACTCAAATTAGAGTGATGATAGTACAGTTATTTTGAAGCTCTGACCATTTCACGCTGCTCTTTCATCGCACTTGTAAGTCTTACAATTCTTGCCACTGACTGATAATGACATAGGAAAACAGAAAGCAGTGATTTAGGCGGAATGGGTCCTGATCTACATCCCTCCACAAAGACCTCCAATGATTTCAGTTAACTGTTGATGTCTGTTCTGAGATATGCTCCAGATTGTGTACGCCAGAGATTATACTTTTGGTAGAAATGAGTTCTAATTTTTCTAGATCTAGGGGCGGCACGGTGGTGCAGCGGTAGAGTTGCTGCCTTACTGCACTTACAATGCCAGAGACCCGGGATCAATCCTGGCTGGGGGTGCTTGTCTGTACGTTCTCCCGTGACCTACGTGGGTTTTCTCCGAGACCTTTGGTTTCCTCCAACACTCCAAAGATGTATAGGTTTATTTGGCTTGGTGTAAATGTAAAAAAAATTGTCCCTAGTGTAGGTGTAGGATAGTGTTAATGTGTGGGGATCACCGGTCGGCGCAGACTTGGTGGGCCGAAGGGCCTGTTTCCACGCTGTATCTCTAAGCTAAAAAAACTATCTTTGGAAACAAACCTATTGTATTTTTCATCAGGTTAATTTTTTGGTGTGGATATAATCAGACAAAGCAATGTAACCATGCTACAACCTGAAAAATATCTCCTCTGCATATTTACCGTTTTAGTTTCTTAACACCACTTTTTAAGGTCTAAAGTGCCCATTGAGAGAAAATTACATAAATGAATTAAAGTGCGGCACGGTGGCGCAGCGGTCGAGTTGCTTCCTTACAGCACCAGAGACCCAGGTTAGATCCTGTGCTGTCTGTAGGGAGATTGTACGTTCTCACCGTGACCACGTGGGTTTTCTCCAGGTGTTCTGGTTTCCCACCACACACCAATGATGTACAGGTTTGTAGGTTAATTGGTTTGGTTAAAATTGTAAATTGTCCCTAGTTCGTAGGATAATGCTAGTGTATCGGGTGATTGCTGGTCGGCATGGACTCGGTGAGCCGAAGTGCCTATTTCCATGCTGTGTGCCTAAAAAATCTCTATGTCTTTTACTTTCAATAATCATCTATGTATTTTGGGGTGAAAATCTGTCATCCATCCCCTGTAGGCTCCAGGTCCATTCCTAATTGTTTAATTCCTAACTGCCCTCCATTGCAGCCTAGCAAACTACTCTGCAAACCATTATCTTTATGCTGACGCAGAGAAATAATAAAACTGGACATATCAGCAATGAGAGTGTGTGTGTGTGTGTCCCCCAGATCGGCCCTCCCCACTCCCTGCCTTGTGCCCAAACACCAGGATCGTGGGTGGGACCAAAATGCAGCCAGAACTTGATGAGTAGCTCCTTCAGATATTGGTTGAGGGGCAGCAACCTCGTTACCGTTGGCAACATCCTATTGTGATGTCATTGTGGCAGTTGGCAGCCAGCTTGAGAGCCCATTGTGATTGGTGCGCTGTGAGGGGCATTGTGACATCATCACTGTGAGAAGGCGGTTTTGGCTGTCTTTACAATTTCAACGATTAATAACCGGAAATATAGGTGGAAATGCAATGGGAAGATGTTTATCTCCAGCAGGGGAAAAATGTGAGTAGGATGTGTGGAAGTGGGCCAAACACAGGCAGGTGAAACTAGTGTAGATGGGGTATATTGGATGACATGGGCAAGTTGGGCTGAAGGACCTGTTTCCATGCTGTATGACTGAATGACTCTATGCTTGCCGGCAGAAGCAAATTTTGAATCTGGTGGTCATGGTTTTCAGGCTCCTGTAGCTTCTTCCTGATGGTAGCAGTGAGATGAGATATGGCCAGGGTGTTTTGACACTTTGATGATATGGGCTGCCTTTTTGAGGCTGTCTCCTATAGATCCCTTCCATGCAGGGCATTCAGTACCTGTGATGGACCGGGCCATTCTCCCGGGCTTTCGAGTTGCCGAACCTGGCCATCATGCAACTGGTCAATATGCTCTCTACTGTACACCTGTAGAGGTTCAAGAGAATATTAGTTGACAGAACAAATAGCAATGGGTTTGTGACCCCCCACAGAAACCGAGGATTAGTTTAGTTTAGTTTATTGTCAGGTGTGCCGAGGTACAGTGAAAAGCTTTCGTTGCGTGCTAACTAGTCAGCGGAAAGATTATACATTATTACAATTCAGCCATCCACAGTGCACAGACACATGATAAAGGGTATACTGCTGCCACGTGCGGCCGCAGGCAGGAGATCATGAAGTTCAGTGATCTTTAGTAACTTTGTCGGAGCCAAAACGTGACACACTTGTGTACTGTCTAGATGAGGTCTACTGTATGATTTGACCGGGTTGCATAACAAGGCCTAGTACCTAGGTACATGTGACAATAAAGTATCATTAAATCATTGAATCATTGAATAACATTTAATGCAAGATAAAGTCTAGTAAAGTCTGATTAAAGATAGTCCGAGGCTCTCTACTGAGGTAGATGGTAGCTCAGGACCGCTCTCTAGTTGTTGAGAGGATGGTTCAGTTGCCTGATAACAGCTGAGAAGAAACTGTCCCTGAAACTGTAGGTTTTGTTTAGTTTAGTTTAGTCTAGAGATACGCGGCCACGGGGAGAACGTACAAACAGCACCTGTAGTCAGGATCGAACCTGGGTCTCCGATGCCGAAGGGCTGTAACGCAGCGGCTCTATCACTGTGCCACCGAGCATTTTCACAATTCTGTACGTCTTGCCTGACGGAAGAGGGGAGAAGAGGGTACAACTGGGGTGAGACTGGTCCTCGATTATGCTGCTGGCCTTGCTGAGGCAGCGTGTGGTATAAATGAAGTCAATGGAAGGGAGGTTGGTTCGTGTGCTGATTCAAGATTACACAATGATTACAGGATGATTTAAATTAATCTGGTAGGATTGGAAAATGGGGTTGATGTGAATGTTCAGCATTTTAGACTCATAACATTCTTACAATGATGTTTTATCTAATGCAGCACCTATTTCGCATATTGGAATGAAAAACATTCAGAACCTCGGCTCCCAGAATCTATCATTCTTGCAAAGCAGATCACAGTATCAGTTGGTCCAATTGAAAACAACTTTCATTATTGTTTAATTAATCAGAAAAGCTTAAAATACATGCCCTTTCTCATTCAGTGCAATTCCGAGGGTCTGCAATAATAAATACAAGTGGATGGCTGACTCACGTTTTAATACTTGGCTGAAAAAACTGGCTCCGTTTTATATTTGTGCAGTTGCTAACCAGAAGGGCAGGTTTGCCTCCATGCTGTGCAGAAGACAAGTGTCGTGCCAATCACCCCAGCTCCCACCGAGGATCGTGAAGTTCAGTTTTAGGCAGGGGGAGAGATGTTCGCTCTACACGAGTCCCCAAACGGTTGGAGAGCGCAGCCTCTTGTCCTGATTGACGTTTCCCAGCAATCGCCATGCGCCTGGGTGGCAGACAGCAAAGTTCATGCTGTTACTTCTGACACAACAGCTCAAGCAGCGGAGAGATGATTATCAGCAGTATTGAGTCTGGAAGCCCTGCAAAGACAAGCCACTAACTCAGGAAGGCTCAAAGCGGCAGCTTTCGTGTTCAAGTTCAGGAATTCGGACTATGTTAAACTGGAAGCCCAAATTCAAAATAATTCCACAGGTCCAAAGTAAAGTGAGGCGTTTTGTTTTGTTTCGTTCCGCTAGCCTGAAGCAAACTTTGCAATCTCTGCTTTATCTGGACCCCCTTGACTATAACACCTCAGTTCTGATAGCAACATGATGAAATATGTAGAGATTATTGCTTGAGCCACCAGATGGTACATACTGTATGGGATAGACAGGAAGATGCGCATCTAGACATCAAACAAATGCAAGTTAAACTGGCATCGTGAAAACATAGTTATATCACACCACCGCAACAAACTCTTTGGCCCATTACCTTCACTTCGGGGTGGTGGTTGAAGCAGATACGAGCATGGATGTAAAAGGCTTTGGGATATGCAGGGTTTGGAGGGATGTGGATCACATGCAGGCAAATTAGTTTAACTTGGCATCACGTTCGACACAAACATTGTGGGCTGCAGGGCCTGGTTCCCGTTCTGTACTGTTCTATGTCCTATGTTCCGGTTGAGCTTTTTGTTCATCTACATAAATCCCATTGCCTGCATTAGACCCACATCCTTGTCTATGTCTTGTCTATGCAAATTCCTATTTGAATGTCTTCTAAATGTAGCAATCGTATTTGATTTTACCACCTCCTCTGGCAACGTTTCAGACCCCTGTCACTCTCTGTGTAAAAATCTTCTCCCTTAGATCCCCTTTATAACCTTTTCTTATCTTAAACCTTTGCCCTCGAGATTTAAATATCCCTACCACAGGAAAAAAATTCTGACTATCAATGCCTTTTATAATTACAGTATATACTTTATCTCTTCTCCGTGGATTGTCACCTTGTCGTGGTGGAGAAGCTTGTGTGGACCTGAGATCCTGAGAGCGATGCCGTCCGGAGCTATGCTCCTGGTAGGGCCACCCATGGCGGTAAAGTAGAGGGAGAGGTCCCTGACAAAGAGCAATCCAATCAACACCTCAATGGTGGAACAGGCGGAGGATGATGGCTGACCTTAGTGGATCATCACAGCGGCTGGGAAGGCGGATGAAGGCTACAGCAGAAAATGGTCTCCAGTCATCTTGGACTCCATGCCACTGGATCCTGAACCAGATCTGTCAAGGACCATGGGGTGGCTGTCCGTGCACCAGTCTCCCCACGTTAAATAAAGTCACGCACAGGGGTCCTCCATATAGGGACTAGCACCCTGGAGACACCCATGCTCAGGCACGACTGAAGGGGTGCCTAAAATATATACCTATCTGTTCAATCCTCACTAATGATGGAGAATTAGTGTGTAATGTAAGTTTAAAACAACACTCTGAGGTAGAAGGTAGTTCATTGTAATCTGATTCCAAAAATGTGAGTATGTAGTGGCACCAACATTTAAGTGAGGTGCCATGCAACAGAGATTAATACATCAATGATTCTAGCGCACTATTTTAAGACAGTCAGGAGGCTTCACACAGTTTAATGGACGATATTTATGAGTCAACCAACACCAGCAAAACATGTTATTGTCATTCATATCTTTGGCGTTTGAGTGACCTTGGTAACACTTCAGGAGATACTTCATCGAGAGTCATGAGTCAAGAATCTAGAGGGTTTAATAGTCATCTGTATCGACAATGGAACAATAACATTCTTACGTGTAGCAGCTTAGCAGCCCAGGAAATCCAATACACATTGATAATATATAACAATAGTAGAAATGCTAAAAATTAATAGTGTAATTCTAGTGCAAAAAAATTGAAATCTATAGTGCAACCAAAGGCAGTCCTTAGTTCATATGGATGCATTAGTGGGACCAGTGTAGATGGAACATGTTGGCCTGTGTGGGCAAGTTGGGCTGAAGGGCCTATTTTCATGCTATATGACTCTATGACTCTGTGAATGTGGTGTTGTGTGGTGTTCAAGAGCTTGTTGGCTGATGGGAAGAAGCTAATATTGAATCTGATGCTCATGATTCATGGGAAGAAGCTAATATTGAATCTGATGCTCCTGTACTTTCTTCCTGATGGTAGGAGCGAAATGAGAGTGTGGCCAGGATGGTATGGATCCATGACCACACTGGCTGCCTTTTAGATGTAGCATCTCCTGCAAATCCAGTGGAGAGGTCAGTACCTGTCATGGAATGGTCAGTGTCCACACCTTTTTGTGATCTCCTTGGTTCCTGGACGTTCTAGTTGCCGAACAGGCTATTTTGTAACCAGTTGGTATGTTCTCTACCTTACACCTGTAGAAGTTCAATGGAGCATTCACCAAGAGGATGTAAATCAACAATGGGATGGAGGACCTTCTAATTGATATGTAGAATGATACACCTATTTGGCTTATTTGATACTTCATCAATATCAGCAATTTTGACGTCCTTACCTGGGTTAATGAAGAAAGAAAGGGAAACTTTGTAAGGATGTACTTTCAGCCATAACTTGTAGCTCCATTTAAAAAACTCTGCTGACGGCAAATATAGAAAAGTA
Source organism: Raja brachyura (assembly GCA_963514005.1). The sequence goes on from OY740785.1 coordinate 8,969,419, forward strand.
AGTAAACATTGACCGGTGTGGGCAAGATGGGCCGAGGGGCCTGTTTCCACGCCAAATGACTCTATGACTTTGAATAGCTCTAACTGTTTTGTCTTTATGGCTGAGAACGAAAGATTTGATTATAATGCAAACAGAAAATTTGAAAATTATATGAAATGGCCGAAGCAGAATGTAAAATATGACACAGTATAACTTTACTTTCAATGAAGGCTTGATAATCTTTCTGAAAAGCAAGAATTAGGACCTGGAGAAATGAAACCTATGAACATTCAACAGCTCCTTTTAAATTGCAGATAGACACAATGTGCTGGAGCAACTCAACGGGTTAGGTGGCACCTCTGAAGCAAAGATTTGGACGATGTTTCAGATCGGAACCCTTCTTCAGACTCCTTTTAAATTGTGCTCCTTTGTGATCAATACGATACAATACAATTTTATTTATCCCGGAGGGAAATTGGTCGGCCACCAGTCAAAAGATACAGTTACAAAGCATTGCAAAGGAATGGAATATTTTATTGCCACATGTGACAAGTAGCAGTGAGATTCTTTGCTTGCATATATAGTATAGATACCACGTATCTTTTCTTTAGTTTTTTTTTTTTTTTTGTTGTTGTGTTGAAGAGCGTTTTCTGTGTTTTTTTTAATGTCTTTATGTGGGGGAAGAGGGTACGGTAAGGGGGATACCGTCCTTCAGTCGCTTCCTGGAGAGGATGCGACTATTATTCGAGTCGCGACCTTGCCGCGGACTCGCGGATGTCGCTGATCTGGAGGTCCAGACCGCTGAGGATGTTCCCCGCCGGGGTTCGGGATCGGGGTTCCATCATTCCCGGCGAGAGGGCCTGAGCGGCGGCTGCGGGTGTTCGAGGGGCCCCGACCACGGGTGAACATCTGGGAAGATCGGTGGAGAGGCTGGCTGGACTATGGTACCACTGTGGGGTTATGTTGTGTCGTGGACTTCTGTGTTTGTGCTTTAAAATAAAAAAGTTTATTTATTTATTATTTATTTTTATGTTACTTGACTGTAAGGAAAATCCATTTCGTTGAATACAAAAATACCACGGTATACAAATACTATGGAGCTGACAAGGTTACAAATTTCCATTCAAAGTGTCATGTGCATTTAGATAATAATAAAATGTAATTTTTCATTAAATGTTAATTAAATGGTGTCCGCATTGGCATAAAGATTTGTTTCCAAGAGGTTTTAAGCCCCTGTCCCACAGGCGATTTTTTTGGCGACTACAGGCAACTAGGCTGTCACCACATGGCCGCGGGGTGACGCCGATATGGTCGTGAGTCGTCTTCTCAAGTCGTCTAAAGAGTCGTAATGGTCGCCGCTGGATTTTGAAATGTTTAAAACTTTTAGGCAACTGTGGGCTTGACGCAGCTTGTCTTCTCCTGTTGTAGGTGTTGTTGTAAGTTGTTGCCAGGATGACACAGGTTGTTACCACGTATTGTTGGTTGTCGCCGGTTGACTTTGGTGAATTCCATTGGCGACTACCTACGTCAACCGGCAACAGCTACCGGCGACTGAATTGTCTTCAGTTGCCGCCGACAGGGTCGTTGCTTGTCGTAACTTGTCGCCGGTGGATGTAGGTGGACTTTGGTTGTCGCATGTGTGGGCATAGGTTGTCGTAGGTGTGGTCGTAAGCGGGCGCCCTAAGGGGTCGCCGGTTGTCGGTAGCTTGACGTCGATTAGGTGGTAAGTTGACGTAACTTGTCGTAGACACTGTCGTGGGTGGGGGGGGGGGGGGGGACCAATCGCCGCTTTTTCGGCGACCTGCTATGACTGTGACAGTCGTTGGCAGTCGCTGAAAAAATTGCCCAAGTGGGACAGGCACCTTTAATGTAACTTGACCAAGTAATCTGTTGAAATCCAAACAGCTGGTGTGGGATGACAAGGGAGAACGAGTTCTTGACAAAATGGCGATGGGTCAGCTATCAATGCCAATAAAGGTGCCGGCTGATTTTAAAACATTGCAGTTGATGTAGACAAATACTTTATTTGGGTTAGATTGAAAATACGCAGCTGATTTACAGGTGTCAGGGGTTATGGGGAGAAGGCAGGAGAATGGGGATGATAGGGGAAGACAGATCAGCCATGATTGAATGGTGGAATAGACTTGATGGGCCAAATGGCCTAATACTGCTCCTATCACTTATGAACTTACAACCAAGTGAACACACATTAACAGGAACTTCGAGTGCCCCTACGCGAGAGCTTTGATCGCCCCAAAGCGGGAGCTTCGAATGCCCCGTCTGTGGATGGTTCGACAGCCCCGACCGCGGGAGAATAAAGAGGAAGAAGGTTGCACTTTTTTGCCTTCCATCACAGTGAGGAATGTGGGGAATCCACTGTGGTGGATGTTTATGTTAACTTTTATGTAGTTGTGTGTCGTGATTTTTTTTCGTATGGCTGTATGGTAATTTGCATATCACTCTACCTTAATTGGTACGTGACGAAAAATACCTTTGAAACCTTAATAAAACTGAACATATTTTACGGTGGGGCAATGGAATGGCATTTGCCACTGACCTTGGGAAAAGCTTTAGCTGAACCAGAGAAATAGTTTCCTCTTGGATGACGAATTTGATACCCTGTGCAACGTCGAGTAAATTGAGCAGCTGATGAGCTAGAAGGATTTTAACAGAGTGCAAAGCGGAAAATAAAATCATGAGTGTAAGATGAAATTGCAGATGCTGGTTTACACCGAAGATAGACACAAGATGCTCGAGTAAATAATCAGGTCAGCAGCATCTCGGGAGAAAAGGAATAGGTGACGTTTTGGGTCGAGACCCTTCTTCGGAGCATTGGTTCACATTCTAATCACCTTAAAAAAATGAAATGAAAAACAGAACATACAGATAAGACTAGTATAAAATGGAAATTACACGGCGGTGCAGCGGTAGAGTTGCTGCCTTACAGCGCCAGGGACCCGGGTTAAATCCTAACTACAGGTGCTGCTTCTATGAAATTTGCACATTTGCATGTGGTTTTCTCAGTTTCTCAGTTTCCTCCAAGATGTATGTTAACTGGCTTCGGTAAAATTGTCCATAGCGTGTAGGATAGAAGTAGTGTTTGGGTGCTCTCTAGTTGGTGCAGATTCAGTGGCCTGAAGGGTCTATTTCCAACGTCTAAAGTCATAAGCAGGTTTTAGATCATGCTCAGTTAGTTTTAAGGGCCTGTCCCACTGTACGAGCTAATTCAAGAGTTCTCCCGAGTTTCCCCTGATTCGAACTCAGAGAATTACGGTAATAGCCGCTCGTAGGTACTCGGGGCTCTGGTGGACATTTTTGAACATGTTGAAAAATCTTCACGAGTCTTCCCGAGCTTACCGTGTCTCCCGAGTACCTGCCGTTAGCGTTACGAGCCACTAAGAGACGCCCTGAGCTCCGACGTACTCGTTACATACATTCTACATGCTTACCACGAATTTGAGTTTTTTTTTAACTCGGGGGAGCTCTTGAATGTGGGACAGTGGGAAGGCCCTTAAAACCAAGGAAAGATTTTGTTCTGAGTATCGGGGGGGGGGTGTAAGAATACACTTTAGAGAGAAATCAGTAGAGCAAAAAGAGGATTGGTACTGGACCTTTGGCAGAAAGAAAAGACACAAAGTGCTGGAGTACCTCAACGGGTCAGGCAGCGTCTCTGGAGAACATGGATAGTTGACGTTTCAGATCAGAACCCTTCTTCAGACTGGCAGATAAAGTAAAGAAGAATTCAAAAAGATTGTACAAGCATTTTCAAGGCATACGATATGAGTAACTAAGGAGAAAATAGTCCCTTAAAGACCGACAAGGTTGTCTATATGTGGGAGAACAACAGATGGGCGAGGTGCTAAATGAATAGATGCTTTCAAGAGAGAGTTAGAGTTAGCTCTGAGGGCTAATGCAATCAAGGGATATGGGGAGAAAGCAGGAACGGACGACTGATTTTGGATTATCAGCCATGATCATAGTGAATGGCTGTGCTGGCTCAAAGGGCCGAATGGCCTACTCCTGCACCTATTTTCTATGTTTCTCTGTTTCCAATATTTCTTGTCTGTATTTACTGTGGAGGAAGACATTAGTGCTGCAGAACGTGGACAAGTTAATAACGATGTCTTGATGAATGTCCATATTACAGGCGAGGGGTATTCGCTGGAATACATAAAACATATAAACGTAGATTATATCCCAGGACCTTCTCAAATGTATCCTGGGACAAAGAATCGCCCTGGAACTAAGGACCCTGAGCCTAACATCAGTGGCGGGGAGGCAATTGGGGGGGGTTCTGAGAGACAGCACCTACTGTACATGTATTTAGAAAGGCAAGGATTGATTAGAGTATGGCTTTGTGTAGTGGAAATCATATCTCATGAATTTGAGATTTTTTAGTTTTTTCAAGAAGTGACCATGAAGATGAATGTAGTGCTGTGCGCTAAGCATTGTTTATATAGACTTTAGCCAGACCTTTGAAAAGGTACCTCATAGTGGTCTGGTCTGGAAGGTTGGATTATATGGTTCAATGGATTAGTTTACTTTAGTATAGTTTAGTTTAGTTTAGCTTAGTTTAAAGATTCAGCGTGGAAACATGCCCTTCAGCCCACTGAGTCCGCGCCGACCAGCGATCACCCCGTACATTAGCACACACTACACACTTGGGACAATTTTATCGAAGCCAATCAACCTAGAAACCTGTACGTCTTTGGAGTGTTGGAGGAAACCTGAGCACCCGGAGGAAACCCACGGAGGTCACGGGGAGAATGTACAAACTCTGTGCAGACGGCACCCGTGGTCAGGATTGAACCCGGGTCTCTGGCGCTGTGAGGGAGCAACTCTACCGCTATGCCACTGTCATATAGCAAGGAAGGTAATCGGAGAGCGGTGAGACAGCGAGGAGTGTGGCCGAGAAAGATATGGGGTGGGGTACCGAGAATGAAGGGAGGGCCAGGTGGATGGAGGGACTGGGTGGGCACAAGCTGCAAATACTTGTGTACTGCCTAGGTGGCGTCTGCTGCATGATTTTACCGTGTTGTATGCAAAACAAAGCATTTCGCGATACCTAGGGACATATTTACCTAGGGATCTTATAGAAACATATAAAATTATAAAAGGACTGGGCAAGCTAGATGCAGGATAACTGTCCCCAATGTTGGGGGAGTCCAGACCAAGAGCAGTCTCAGAATAAAGGGAAGGCCATTTAAAACTGAGAAAAAACTTTTTCACCCCGAGAGTTGTGAATTTGTGGAATTTTACTTCGGAGTCACGTGAGTGATTCTGTGAAGAAGCCCCGCCAGGCATGTGCGTCGTTACGTCAGATGCATGGCGCATCGACAGGCTGCAGAGCGCAGCTCCACCAGCGGTAAGTTATAAACCAGCAGGGAAGTGATTTTTAAAACTTTCTGCGGTTTACATGGCTCCTAAAACCCCTGTCTCACGGTGCGAGTTGTCCCACGAGGTACCCCGAGTTTTCACTCGCGGTAATCCCGTACAATCAACGTAGCGGAAACGTCGGAATTCGCGCGAGCAACTTAGCGACTCGTGGTGCTAACGGTAGGTACCCGTGAAACTTGTGAACTCGTGAAAAAAATCAAACATGTTTGATATTTTCCACGAGTCAAATGTAATGTTCAAGTTAAAAATTGAAACATTTAAACTCGTTGTCATAACGTAGTGGCCCGTGCGTTTACCTTATTGATTCGTGAGTCTACCGTGGCACCGTCAATGGAAACTTTTCATTCCCCAGGTGGGAATGGAGTTACCCGAGGCCAGACTCCAATAGTAGCAGCATTGAAAGTGACAGCAGAAGGCGGGAGCAGGAACCTTCATTTGAATTTACACTGAGGTTAAATGGATTGTCATCCATGATCATAAAAAGTCGCATATTGGATGTAGTGGGTTTATTTACGGGTGACTGTGGCTACCGATGACTGTGACTGTGATCCAGGAGGAGGGGGGGGGGGGGGGGGGGCACACTATTCACTTTCCTACAAGCATTTACCAAGATTGTCTAATATTTTGTTGACCTCATGTACATGCTTTCAATATTCACTTTACACCACGTATTGTGACTTTGTCAAGACCCTTCTGGAAGTCCGTATTCAGGTTGTTAATGTTTGCCCTCAGCATTCATTGCTTTCAGAAAGATGCTTGCTACCGACAAACTCACCACGACAATGCACAACTACCCGATACAAACAACATTAGGTTTAGATTTATTACTTTCATGTGTAAAGTTATGTTTTGCATGCTATCCAGTCAAATCAGATAATACTATACATAAATAGAAATAAACTAAATTCAAGTACATAGATCGGGACAGAAACAAAATGCAGATCTTGTCGTTCTCAATATTTTAGCGCTGAATTCCAGAGACAAAGACCAATGGCCACAATGGGGTAGAGGAGAATCGAACGGTCCCCCAACTTATGGAAGGACCATTCAAAAGCCTGATAACAGAGGGAAAGAATGCATTCCTGATTCTACTGATGCGCGCTTTTAAGCTTCTGTTTCTTCTTCCGATGGGAGCGGGGAGAGGAAGGAATGGCCCTGGTAGGAAAGGTCTTTAGTTCAGATGGCTGCTTTCCCAAAGCAGCATGAAATCGACTTGTAGTCAATGGTGGGGAGTTTGATCTGTATGATGAGACGCAGAGATGTAGAGTGGGGGTAGAGTTGGGGAAGTACCACTAGTTCCCCACACATACAGCGTCTGCTCCTGTCCCTCTGCCCCTGTTCTGCCTGTGCTTCCTACACACCCTGGCTCTTCTGTACTGTTTTGTTTTCATTATTGCTTCATACTGCACAGAAACGGGCCCTTCAGGTTGGGAACTACAGTTAGTTTGGAAATTAGCAAGCAGACAAAAATGCTTCCATGTAGCCTTCCAGCAGTGACGAGGCACCATGATGTCATGATCAACCCAATCACCGGAGCCCAACTATGGGTTTAACTACCATGGAAATTGACAAACAATCGCTTCCTTTGATATTTGAACAACGAAACTCTATTAAACAAAGTAACACACAACCTTTAGTATTTTAGCTTGCAGTAACATAAATAAACTTAGTTATTCAAAACACCACAGGAAAATAACTTGATTACTGCAAGGGTGAAACACCTTTTCCCCATTGCTATGATTTTCTATTAAAAAAACTACGTTACTTCGCAAAGCAACAATCATGTTACAGCAGAATTACTGTCCTTGTTGAATGTGAGTGTCTCTGTCTCCATCTTCTCTTCAAGCCTTTAACCTATTCCTGTTGGGACCCAATACCCGTGCTCGTTCTTTCAGGCTGGGTTCGGCTTCCCAAACACTTTTCCACTCGCTGTGTGCGGCTCCCACGCTCCCGTCAAACTCACCTGCTTCTGATTCCCGCACTCCCTCCTTGATTTGGTTCCCGCACTTCCTAACCACCCCATCTAGCTGTGCTAAGTAGAAACATATAACTGCAGATGCTGGTTTATACCAAAGATAGACACAAAGTGCCCGAGTAACTCCATAGATCAGGCAGTATTTCTGGAGAAATGTTTTGGATCCGGACCCGTCTAACGAAACGACACCCACCCTTTTTCTCCACAGATGCTGCCTGACCCACGGAGTTACTCCGGCACGTTGTGTCTATCTTTTATCCAGTTGTGATGTTGCCTTCAAGTAATTTGTTTTCACTTGTACAACAATGTTCCTTGTTGATACGATATTCCCAATGTTGCTACCACTCATTGCACATGTCCGAATTTTTCAGCGCTCCTAAAGTGCAACACCTCAGACCTATCATCATTATATTTCACTTGCCCCTCCAAATATAACAAACCTTCGCCAGCTGGTCTTCTAACTACGTGATGTGCGTTTCTAACAAATCATAAGTATAACTGCTCTGGCACTGGAGGGTGCGCATTTTCCCTTTTATAGGTTATATAAATAGATGCAGCCGCGCTGAATTCTATCTTTAACTCAAAGCCACAGGATGGAGATGTTTTCTTTAACATTGTTGCTTTATTAAAACATACCTTCATTCACGGTTGGCTCAAGTGTAACGGGAGGGGAACTTGGTAACTCTGGAGACAAACTCGGAACATCGCAGATTACCATACCCGTGGGAACTCGCCTCAAACACTTGCACATCAACTTGGAATATCGTACACAACCACGAGTCCGTCACTCTGGGTCACTCGTGTGTCAACTCGCACCGTGAGACAGGGCCTTAAGGCTGTGCCAGCAGGAGCAACCTAAAAATGGAAAAAGTAACTAAAAAGGCTGCTGCCGTTAAAAGTAAGAAACTTACCCGCGGGACCGCGGTTAGCGAGCATAGGTCGGCTGCAGAAACACCGGCTTCAGAAACGCCGGCTCCAAAGACGCCGACTACAGAGCCGCCGGCAGTTCCGCAAATAGCAGTAACTCCGGTGCTTCAGAGCACTGTGGCCACTCCTGTCGGGAGGAAAGCCAAGAGAAAAACGGCCAGGCCTATCGACTCGGATGAGTCAGGCCAGGAAGACTCCCCTCCTTCAAATAAAAAGGTTTGGGGACGTCTTGACAAAATGGAACATCTCATAGAACAAATGCTCAATCATGAGGTGTTCCAGTCGGGTTGCATACCCCCAGGGTTCGCCAACAGCTCTCAGGAGCAACCTCAAGCAGAGGTCCATATGGCGAGGAGCAGTACCAACAATATGCCTACAAATATGAATGGGAACCCACAACAGCAGCGCCTTTTCAAGGGCCACATGATACCTCCCTTGAGCATGACTCGGGAGAGCCAGGGCAGTATGAATCTGACCCTGAAGTTGGTGTCAGTGCAGATGAGCATGCACCAAAGCACATGAGCTGTGTTCCAGTGTGCCGGATGTGGGCAGCAATTTTGCCATGCCAGCGGGAACTGGTGAAGCCATGGATGAAAATCTAGCCAGCAATATTAATTATATGGTCTCTCACCAGCTCCAGGACTCCTTAATGGAGGAGACTTCTTTACATTATCAAACATCTGTTAACTGTGCGTTGCTCAAGGTGCCCACTGTGAACTCGGGCAAATGAGCGCATCCATGAGGGGGCAGGAGCTGAGATTTCAGAAAGTCCTCAAATTAGTGGGTGCAGGAATAACGGCGTATCGGCGAATGGTCCAAGGGGCACCGCTATCATGAACACAGCAGGACATGCTAGCCCTGCTGTGCAATGCTCATTTCGAGCTTAATTGCATCCGGCAAATAGCCATTAAACCAACCCTCAATCCACGCTTTGTGGCATTATGCAAGTCTTCTAATGTCCAGACACCCAACTTGCTATTTGGGGAGGATCTGGCGAAGCAAGTAAAAGAACTGGATGAGGAGGCGAAAACCATCAGCCTCATCAAAACTTATCCCTGGGGAAGGATGCCGCCTCACAAGCCATACCCCTTCAGGCGAGCTACAGACGCTGGAGCAGGTCAAGGACCGAGCCAGGGGTGTCCAGCTACATGCCGCTGGCACGCACCACTGCACACCCCCAACATGGCCAGGGGACTGAGGAATCCAAGAGCAACCATGGAGGTACTAGTAACTGTTTCAGTCCAGGATATATCCTCTGGGGAGAAGTCGCTGGTCGGGGGTAGGTTGCAATTGGTCCATGGTGAATTGTGCTGCATAACATCAGATCTATTCATACTGGACAGTATCTGGGGATCTCGAATCGAGTTCATGTCAGAAATACATCCACCCGCACAAAATACACCTAGTCGGGTATTGTTTTTTTCAAGACCAGAAACTCTACAGGTGAATGATGAAATTGGGGTTTTATTCCAAAAAGGGATAATTGAAAGGACGGCATATCAGCCTCAACAATTTGTGTCCAATATATTCCCCAGGCAGAAGAAGGATGGTGGGTGTCGAGTCATTCTGAACCTAACACAACTAAACTCTTATGTCCAGTATAGACATTTAAAAATGGAAACTTTCAGTACTGCTAAGCAGCTGATATCAAAAGGTTGTTATATGGCAACCATAGATCTGAAAGATGCATATTATTCAGTACCAATTCATCACCAGTACCGTAGATACTTGAAATTTAGTTGGATGGGACAGCTGTGGCAATTTAAAGCTTTGCCCAATGGGTTAACCTCAGCCCCTAGGTTATTTACAAAGTTTTTGAAGATAATATTAGGGTTACTCCATGCCCAGAATCCCATTGTGATGGCATACCTGGATGATATTCTGATTATAGGCAACACTCAGGAGGCAGTTGAGGAATCGGTTTCAGTGACCAAACACCTGTTTGAGAGGTTAGGTTTCCTCATCCATCCAACTAAATCCAAATTAGTAACATCTAGAATGATTGACTATTTGGGGTTCATCATCGATTCAACTAATATGTCAGTGACTTTGCCTATGGCCAAATCTGTGGAAATTATGGAGGCCTGTCGCAATCTGGTAGAGGAACACCAACCCTCCATCCGGCAAGTAGCCAGTGTTATTGGTAAATTAGTGGCGGCTTTCCCTGGAGTGCAGTTCGGACCTCTGCACTATCAGAATGTGCAACGAACTAAAGAACAAGCACTGAAAGAACATGCAGGTCATTTTGATAGACCAATGCAGTTGCCACCCAAAGCACTCCCCGAGTTGCAATGGTAGATAATTAATGTCTTACGAAGTACTAAAGACATTCTGACTCAACAGCCCTCAGTTATTTTACAAACTGATGTGAGAGCTTTGGGATAGGGAGCCACTGATACCGAGTCTAGCTGTGGCGGCAGATGGAGTGTGCAAGAGGCATTGATCCAGCAGAGACATGGGATAAACTACTTAGAATTGTTGGGTGCATTCTATGGCCTAAAAGCATATTGTTCAACAATGAATGATCTACATGTTCAGCTCCAGATTGACAATACCACAGCTGTTGCATATATAAATCACATGGGAGGAATTAGGTCAGTATCATGTGATAATCTGGCTAACCTCATTTGGAACTGGTGCATTACAAGAAATATCTGGGTCTCAGCTATCTACCTACCAGGTAGAGATAATGTAGTGACAGACGCCAGGTCACGCAAATTTAATGACAACACAGAATGGATGCTGAATCCAAAAGTTTTCAAAATGATTGTCAGCCGGTATGGATTGCCAGACATAGATCTGTTTGCATCCAGGCTAAATCACTAGTTACCTAAATACGCCTCATGGGAACTGGATCCAGGGGCAGTAGTGGTGGATGCATTCTCGCTACATTGGGGACGTACGTTCTTTTACACTTTTCCCCCATTCTGCCTCATGAGTCAATGTCTCACCAAAATAGAGCAGGGCTCCGCTTCAGGCATTTTGGTAGTTCCTGACTGGCCCACACAGCCATGGTTCCCATTGGTCCTGAGACTGATGACACAGCCATTTATGACTATCCCCAAATGCAGCAAATTGTTGGTTCACCCTGTGACAGGAGAAAGTCACCCTTTACATGATCGTATTAATCTGTTGATTTGCAGATTCTGACCAGACCGTTCCAGGGGCTCGGACTATCAAGTAGGACCGTTGATGTGATCACTGCAGCCTGGAGAGATAGTACTAAAAAGCAATATGTATCTCATATTAAGAAATGGGAGATGTTTTGTTTACAGTCAGATATATCTTATCATGCTGCAGGCATACCGGATGGATTGGAGTTCCTTGCTACATTGCATTTTGACGAGCAATTGAGCTATAGTGACATTAATAGTGCTCGGAGTGCTTTGTCCTCCTATTTAGGGCAAGGGTCGGGACAACATTCAATCGGATCTCATCCATTAGTGTCCCGAATCATGAGAGGTATTTTTAACAAAACCCTCCCAGGCCAAGATATACGGAAATCTGGGATGTGAGTATAGTTCTCACACTGCTTCGGCAATGGGCTCCAAATACATCTCTGTCTTTTCAGAAGTTAACACTTAAAGTGGTCATGCTCATGGCGCTAGTGTCAGCGCAATGGGTCCAGACATTGCAAAAGCTACGACTGGACAGCATGCAATCTTCTGTAGATAATATTACGTTTTATGTATATGATTTAATCAAATAAAGCAGGCCAGGGACGGCTTGAACCAAAATAAGGTTTAAAGCATACCAGATTGACCTAAGGCTATGTGTAGTTACGCACCTGAGTCAATATATCGAGGTAAACAAGAGTCTCAGAGGCTCTGAAACAGCGATGCTCATCAGCCACAAAAAAACTCATAAAAAGGTGACAGTACAAACTATTTCTAGGTGGCTGAAACAGGTTTTGGATAGTGCTGGAGTAGACACTGATGTGTTTAAATCTCACTCCACCAGGTCGGCGTCAACATCCACAGCAAAGGCACAGGACGTGCCTTTAGACAAAATCCTCGGGGCCGCAGGATGGTCTAGTGAAGGAACGTTTTCAAGATTCTATAATAAACCTGTCCTCGCAGTGGAAGGATGTGGGCATGCTGTTTTGGGTTCTGTTTGAGTTTTCATTTGTAATTTCCCCCGGGAGAGAGCGGTTATTACTGTTCTTTTATTATTAAAAATGTTTATGGAAAATTTAAGCAATGCTCAATACATCATTTGTTTATCCTGTGGCAACCAAAGCAGTGTGTCGTATGGAACTGGATCTATGGCATGAAATCATAGAGTTTTGAAATCTTCACGGAATCACTCACGTGACTCCGAAGTAAAATAGTAAGATTAAACGAGAGCTTACCAGTTTGAAGTTTGATCTTTATTTTATGACGAGTTATGGTGAACGATTACGTGCCCTCCGCTCCCAGCCCTCATAATCGCAAAGATCATCTGGTAGTTCTAGTCTTCTGAGTCTTGCTATATCACTTCGACTAGTTACTGTGATTTCACGCCGTTGCTTTGAAGATTGATGCGCATGCGCCTGGCGGGGCTTCTTCATGTAATAGCTCACTGTTACTCCTCATAAAATAAGGATCAAACTTCAAACTGGTATGCTCGTTTAATCTTACTATTCTCTGCCACAGTACAGGCAAATTCACTGGATGAATTTAACAGAGAGTTAGATGGAGCTCTAGGGGCTAGCAGAATCAAAGGATATGGGGAGAAGGCAGGCACAGGTTATTGATTGGGGAGGATCAGCCATGATCACCATGAGTGGCGGTGCAGGCTTGAAGTGCCAAATGGCCTCCTCCTGCACCTATTTTCTATGTTTTTCTATGTGACAATAAAGTTTCATGCATTCAATTGGTGCTTCATTATCGCACTGAGGGTCTGCTTAGCTTAGTTTAGTTTTATTTGGAGATACAGTACGGAAAAAGGTCCTTCAGCCCACTGGGTCTGCGCCGACCAGCAATCGCCGCATATTAATAATCTGCTACACACACTGGGGACAATTTTCACATTTACCAAGCCAATTTACCTACGTACCTGTAAGCCTTTGGAGTGTGGGAGGAAACCGAAGATATCGGACAAAACCCACGCAGGTCACGGGGAGAACGTACAAACTCCGTGCAGACAGCACCCGTAATCGGGATCGAACCCTGGTCTCCGGCACTGAAAGTGCTGTAAGGCAGCAACTCTACCGCTGCGCCACTGTGCCACCCTGCTGAAAGCGTTGCTTATGAAATGTGTTCCTCTCCGGTGAAAATAAAAGATCCCACAGCGCCTTCAAAAGAAGAGCAGTGAATGGTCTCCTGGCATCCTGGCCTCATTCATTGAGCTAAACAAAAATCCCATGTAAACCATCTTGTCATTTCTCCTAGTACTATTTGTTGTGTGCTAATTAACTGCTGCTCTACCTACATTATGTTTCCAAACAAGTTAATTTGAACGGTGTGTGATGTGGTTTGCAATATCCCCAAAAATGTGAAACATGTTCTACAAATGTGAGTTATTTCTTAAATGAAACAAAGATGCCTAGAAATTAATGCCACGAAAGTCAGCTCCTGGGCTTATTACGCTGCATGCCATCAACTGCTTGGGTCCTGAGACTAACAACATAAGCAGACTTCACAATAACATAAGAATCCGAAGTAGAAGTGGAAATCGGTCAATCTGTGCTCGCCCCAGCTTTCATCAAGATCACTGCGGGTATTTAACGGGGCAATCCTCCTGTATTCTCTCACTTCCCTTCATTCCATTAATACCCAGCAGTCTTTCCAACTCTGCTGTGAATGAAGTCGACAACTGAAGCCAGCAGCCCACCCAGGCTGGGAATTCGAAACACTTGCCACCCTTTGCAGGAATAAACTGGAATGAAATGGTCCTAAACAACTTGGGCCCGCAGTGGGTGCCGGAGGTCGGCAGAGGACGTGCCGCCGAGAACAAAGAGGGACCCGCCGTGAGGGGACATTAAGAAGAACGAGGGACCCGTTGTGGGGGGGGGGGGGGGGGGGGAGGATTGGGTTGCGCCGAGAACAAAAGGGGCCCATTGGGACTACACTGAACACTTGTGTATGGTATGCAAGACAACGAATTTCACTGTGTCATGTCACATGTGATAATGAAGTATAATTCACTCATCCCTACTTCTGATATAGTGGTCCTCTCTAATTAATGCTGACACACCGTTTGCCTTTGCAAAGACTGTTGTGTTTTCGTGATAGCACGAGTTTAGTTTAGTTCAGAGACGCAGCATGGAAACAGGATCTTTCGGCCCAATGACCAGCGATGCGGACCAAGATTTGAAGGAGCCCTACCACCCCAGCAACGGACTGTTCCAGCTGCTACGGTCAGGCAAGCGCCTCCGCTGTCACGCTGTGAAAATAGAGAGGATGAGACAGGGTTTTTTCCCACAGGCCATCAGGACAGTAAACTCTGATCTCACCAGGGAGTAATTACTGTTGTGTCTTTAAAAAAAAAATGTAAATACTGGTTCTGTTCCGTTTTGTTGTTTTGCACAATTCCGCAGGCATTGCCACTTTCATTTCACTGTACATCTTGTATGTGTATGTGACAAATAAAGTTGACTTGACTTAACTTGACTTGATCCCTGCAGATTAACACTATCCTACACACACTTAGGGACAATTTACAATTATACCAAGCCAATTAACCCACAAACCTGTAGGAAGGAACTACAGATGCCGATTTAGCCAAAGATAGACACAAAATGCTGGAGTAACTCAGCAGGACAGGCAGCATCTCTGGAGAGAAGGAGTAGGTGAGGTTTCGGGTCGAGACCCTTCTTCAGACCTTCTCAACCCCATGATCTGAAGAAGGGTCACAACCCAAAACGTCACCCATTCCTTCACTCCAGAGATGCTGCCTGTCCCGCTGAGTTACTCCAGCTTTTTGTGAACCTACAAACCGGTAGGTCTTTGGAGTGTGGGAGGAAACTGAAGATAGACAATAGGCAATAGACAATAGGTGCAGGAGTAGGCCATTCGGCCCTTCGAGCCAGTACCGGTGTTCACTGTGATCATGGCTAATCATCCACAATCTGTACCCCTTTCCTGCCTTCTCCCCATATCCCTTGACTCTGCTATCTTTAAGAGCTCTATCTAACTCTCTCTTGAAAGCATGCAGAGAATTGGCCTCCACTGCCTTCTGAGGTAGAGAATTCCACAGATTCACAACTCTCTGGGTGAAAACGTTTTTCCTCATCTCTGTTTTAAATGGCCTACGCCTTATTCTTAAACTGTGGCCCCTGATTCTGGACTCCCCCAACATCGGGAACATGTTTCCTGTCCCAAGCATGTCCAGCCCCTTAATAATCTATCTGTTTCAATAAGATTCCCTCTCATCCTTCTAATTTCCAGTGTATACAAGCCCAATCCCCCCATCTTTCAACATATGACAGTCCCGCCATCCCGGGAATTAACCTGGTGAACCTACGCTGCACTCCCTCAATAGCAAGAATGTCCCTCCTCAAATTTGGGGACTAAAACTGCAGATAATACTCGGAGAAAACCCACGCTTTCTGGTCACTGGGAAAACGTACAAACTCAGTACCGACAGCACCCACAGTCGGGATCGAACCCGGGTCTCTGGCGCTGTAAGCGATGTAAGGCAGCAACTCTACCGCTGCGCCATCATGCCGCAGGAACCGCAGATTTTGGAATCTCGAGCAAAACGCAAAGTGCTGGAGGTTGCAAAGTACTCGGGTCCAACCAAGTGTCTGGAGCGATGGGAAATGACCTGGAAGTGGCTGTTATTACATTTCACTCCAGGAAGTGTCCGTTTTCAATTGTGTATTATGGAAATACAGTTAATTCAATGATTCAATTATTATTTATTGTCACCTGGAGCGAACTACAGTGAATTGCTGTGTGTTGCACGCAACCCAATAAAATCATACAGTGGACCTCACCTCAGTGTCGCCACGCTTTGGCACAGACTAAGTTACAAAAGTTCACCATACAGTCCTATCTAATGCCTGCCATTGCACATTAAAACAGCCCCACCCATCTCCCCCCACCTCCCACCATGTCCCTCTTGGTTATCGGTGTCTTACACCCCCCCCCCCCACTGAATTTTAAGGTCACTATCTGTTTCTCGACCATAGCCCATTATTGCCTTAGACTATTCTGTCCTTCTGCCCAAACATGTCAGATTTAAAATGACTTATGCTGCAAATACATATTTTTACACTATCATGAATCCCATTGAGAAATATTAAAACATACGCCATAAATTGCTAAGTGCAGTTTGGAAAGAATTGTAGGAATGGAATAAAGAGCTTTTTCTCTCTATACCTATTCCATTTTATCAAGTATCCTTTATGAATCTCTATCCATATAATGTTACATGCATGTACACTGGAGATTCATCACACTGTTATTCAAACATGTTTTTCTTCATCAGAGGTGGTTTGGAATATATTTTAAAGTCTAGGTTTGTGAAGGTGATTTTATAAAAAGCATTTTTTTCCCCTTTTCCACATGATTAGTAGCTGCTCCTCTTGACATTTAGATTTATGACCGGAGAGAACTAAGTCAAATTTTCTAGAAGTGAACTGGCTCCAAAGCAACAAGTTTGTTTTTCCAAGCAAGAGAAAATTGGAATACACATTACCCAGTCCGCTCACCACAAGGAGAGTTACTGCAAGAAAATATCCTTCCTAAATAAGATAGGATGGAGATCATTCTTCTCTCAGCCAGCAATTGTCTTTCTGTTCAACCCCTGTCCCTGGCCTCCAAGTCTGACCAACAACATCAAAGGGTGGCACGGTGGTGCAGCGGTAGAGTTGAGTCCCGGGTTCAGGATTCCTGACTTCGGGTGCTGTCTGAACAGAGTTTGTACATTCTCCCAGTGACCACATGGGTTTTCTCCAGGTGCTCGGTTTTCCCCCCACACTCCAAGGACCTGCAGGTTTGTAGGTTAATTGGCTACGTTAAAATTGTAAATTGCAAATTGGCCCTTGTGGGCAGGATAGCATGTGGTGATCGCTGGTCGGTGAAGGGCCAGTTTCCACGCTCCATATCTAAACAATCTGTTGTAGGAGCTCAGCAATTGAAGCAGCATCCATGGGGAGAAAAAAAGGTCTGGGTTTTTTTTCTGTTTTTTTGGGTTTTTTTGTTTTTTTCTGTTTTTTTTCTGGTTTTTTCTGGGGGGTTTTTTTCTCCCTGTTTCTCAAAAGTCAACTCTCCCTGTGAGTTGGTGAATTTAGTGATAAACATTTGATGGGCATTGGGCAGTGTTTTTATCATCCCTCTTGGGTTCGATTGAAGCTGGTGTAAATGTTGATCAAAAGTAATGAAACATGCTCCAGTTTAGTCTAGTTTATTGTCACGTGTACCGAGGTACAGTGAAAAGCTTTTGTTGCATGCTAACCAGTCAGCTGAAAGACGATACATGATTACAATCAAGCCATTTACAGTCTATAGATAAATCATCATCATCATCATCATCAACGTTGAAAACAGCAACGGGCACGGTGCCTTACAATGCTACGTACGACAGTGGTCGCAACGTCTACTGAAGTGTGGATGGCCGTTGGCTCATCCGCCATTTAACAGGTCTTGTTTTTGGTCCTGCTGGGGTTCCACAGCCCCCTCCTCACCTGGAGATGATTTAGTCGCCGACTATCCGACCATGGAGCAGGTAGCACGGGATTACATGGTACCCGTGGCGGGGGGAACTCCCCCCCCCCCCCCCCCCCCGACCTGACCTGATAAATGATAAGGGAATAATGTTTAGTGCAAAGTAAACCCAGCAAAGTCCGATGGACGATAGTCTGAGGGTCACCAATGAGGTAGGTAGTAGTTCAGGACTGCTCTCTGGTTGTGGACCAGAGCTTTAAGAATAAGGCATAAGCCATTTAGAACGGAGACGAGGAAACACTTCTTCACACAGAGAGTTGTGAGTCTGTGGAATTCTCTACTTCAGAGGGTGGTGGAGGCCAGTTCTCTGGATACTTTCAAGAGAGAGCTGGATAGGGCTCTTAAAGACAGCAGAGGCAGGGGATATGGGGAGAAGGCAGGAACGGGATACAGATTAGGGATGATCAGCCATGATCACATTCAATGGCGGTACTGGCTCGGAGGGCCGAATGGCCTACTCCTGCACCTATTGTCTATTGTCTATTGTGGTGGGATGGTTCAGTTGCTTGATAAAGGCTGCCTGGTAACAGGTCCTCCCTCATCTAATCTCCACAACGTAAGTTCAGAAAAGTTTAATGGAGGGCTGGCAGGGATCAAGAGATGGCCTTTGCCTTGCCTCATGGGTGCACTATCTAACTGGTATGTCTTGTAGTGTTGAAGTTCTTCATGTCCGACATGATTTGTGAACACAAACAACATATGTCCTGGCCATGTGTCGATTAACCTCAAGACGCTTAATGCTTCATGTAGTCAAACAGTTGTGCTTGGTTTAATTTGAGCTTAAAATAGGCCACCATCCAAGTTTATCAATCTCCAGACAAAAAAAAATATTGTCTGCTGCTTGCACTGAAAGCCCCTACTGCGTCACTTACTGCTGTCTTCACAACCGCCTGTCCCAAAATAAGTTGATCAGGGGGATCATCTGTCTGCAGGATTCCCAAATACCTGGATTTTTTAAAAGTTTAGTCTAGTTCAGTTTAGAGATACAGCGCGGAAACAGGCCCTTCAGCCTACCGAGCCTGCGCCGACCAGCGATCCCCGCATATTAAAGGGCCTGTCCCACTTGGGCGTCATTAGCGCGTCATTTACGCGACATCCCAAAAATCGGTTGATGCGTCGTGGCGCGTGGTGAGGTGTGGTGGCGTATGCAGTGACGCGTGGTAACGCCTGGTGCTTCCCTATCGCCCCAGGATCTCGGAATGTTCAAAATCCTTGCGCCACCTGCGTGACATATCCCTTGCGCACACTGATGTACTGATGGCGTACACTGACGTACTGATGGCGTACGTGGAGTGCGAGGTGACGCATGGTTATGCACGGTGATGCACGAACATTGCCTATGCTAATTTATTATGTGTCACCGTGCGTCAACGTCCGTAACCATGCGTACGCCGTCGGCGTGCCATTTACGTGTCAGTTGAGCACCACACCCGGGTATAAAGCGTGCCAAGTCAGGCAGCACCTATGGTGGGAATGGACAGGCGATGGTTCGGGTTGAGACCCTCCTTGAGACCAATTGTAGTACGGAGATGAAAACTGGAAAAGAGAAATGAGGGCGGGACAAAGCGATACAGGTGAGGGGGGAGGGGGGGGGATTGATTGCCAAAAGGATGGAGTAAGTGCTGGAGTAAGGGTGGAGAGGAGATAGCGGGAGGGGGGTGGTTGGTCTGCACCTGTTATCAGGCAACTGAACCATCCTACCAACAACTAGAGAATAGTCCTGAACTACCATCTTCCTCATTGGAGACGCATGGACTATCATTGATCTGGCTTTACTGGCTTAATCTTGCACAAAACGTTACTCACGATATTCACATTATTCCCTTTATCACATATGGTACACTGTGCATGGCTCGATTGTAAGCATGTATTGCCTTTCTGCTGACTGGTTAGCACGCAACAAAAGCTTTTCACTGTACCTTGGTACACGTGACAATAAACTAAACTCAAACTGAAAATCAAAATGTGACCGGCGGGTTTACAAACCCAGTGCGGGAAATTGGGATTAGGTCGGGAAGTCCATTCTCAGCGAGCACAGCCGTAATAACCTGAATTGGTTCCTTCTGTTTCATAAATCTTCAATGATTTTATGTTATTCCATTATATTATTTTGAGTTTTCCTCAAAATGTGGTTGAATTCACTGTTGACTACCAACATTCACATCCTAATGATAACATATATCATTCATTCATTAATGAATGTTAAATAGAGACATAGAGTGATACAGCATGCAAACAGGCCCTTCAGCCCAACTTGTCCACACTAACCTACATGTCCCGTCTCCACTAGTCCCACCTCCCTGCATTTGGTCCATATCCTTCAACTATCCCTTCCAGCAGCTTGTTCCATGCATCCACCAGCCGACATGTGAAAAGGTTGCCCTCAGTTTCCTATTACATCTTTCCTCTCTCAACATAAACTTATGTCCTCTGGTTTTTTATTACAAGTGAACAATGTGATTGAATTTATAATACCTAAGCAAATTTAGTTAAGCAAGAACTTAAGTTAGTATTAATAACTTCAAGGCTGTTCCACAGGAGCATAAGAGGACTGTCGCATAAACTATCAACCTGCCCGCTCAATCACCCACCTCCTGCCCTATCTCTGGCAGAGTCTGGACATTTAAACAGGTATAGAAACATAGATGGTACAAGGATGGACGAGGTTTAGAGGGATTTGGTCCAAATGCAGGCAGGTGGGACAAGTGTTGATGGAGCATCTAGGATTGCATGGACATTGGGCCGAATGGCCAGTTTCCATGCTATATAGGTCTATGATTCTAAAACAAATGTAAAGCGCGACCCAACCATGAAGAGCGCTTCCTTCAATCTAGTGCTGTAAATTTCCCAAATTTATTTTTATTGGGATAGAATTTTGTTGCTCGCAACAGTTCCATGTCCAAGGACTCCAGTTAGAAATCCCCAAGAGAGGAGTAGGAGAGAGGAACTGTAGCGGTATGTTTGTGAAAGTTGGGTCTGAAATGGTGTGACGTGCACGGCGCTGCATATACTGCCTTTGGACACAAGAGAACTAACTCCATATTGTGAACTTGCTGGCACTTGGGGATAACAGTTACACTGAGCAGCTTACACATGTTGTGATAGACCTGCTTTCTTAACCACGGCAACCTACGTCTTCAGCTTAGGAAATTGTCCCAGGGTAGTTCAAGAGAGCCCCATCGCACAAAATGAATTGGCAAATTCATTGAAATGAAGGAGCACGTTGATTTATAAATTCATCATAAAACACAACTCCTTCCATTGGGCTGAAACATTCTATCTGCATGACTCAATACGTTGAAAAATATCTCTAACTCATTCCAGGAGACCTGAACTTGGACTGCAGTTCAATCTGTAAACACAGAGACGATGAGACAAATGCAGAGAGGATGTTTCCACTGGTCGGAGAGTCTAGGACCAGAGGCCATAGCCTCGGAATGAAAGGACGTTCCTTTAGGAAGGAGATGAGGAGGAATTTCTTTAGTCAAGGGGTGGTGAAACTGTGGAATTAATTGCCACAGAAGGCTGTGGAGGCCAAGTCAATGGATATTTTTAAGGCAGCGATATATAGATTCTTGATTGGAACGGGTGTCAGGGGTTATGGAGAGAAGGCAGGAGAATGGGGTTGAGAGGAAGAGATAGATCAGCCATAATTGAATGGTGGAGTAGACTTGATGGTACGAATGGCCTAATTCTGCTGCTATAACTTATGAACTTACTAAGAGACATCTTAATTGAGAATCCACTAAGGGAAAAGCATCAACAACTTCAGGAGGAATAGTTCATTGATCAAGTGTCCTTTCTGAGACTGAAGTTTGTATCTTTTTAATCTGCCCTTCCTTACCTTCTGTATCCTTGTTCAGGGAGCAGGTTGGGTATGTGACAACGATAAATTCAGTTATCGGATTACAGCTGGGTCCTTTTATTTGTGTTTCTTTCCCTATCTCGCAACCATCTCTTAAGGGGTTCTTCTGGCAGCTCTGTTTATGTCCGTGTTTGGTTATGTTTTCTGTTTGCCTAGCTGTGGAGGGAATCACAGTCTTATCTCCAAACTAATTCAGAATTTCCAGTATGTTGGCACCTTCCTCTCTGCTGTAGGAAGAGTGGACAAGGTTGAATGGACTTAGCGATCGACACAAAGTGTTGGAGGAACTCAGCGGGCCAGACAGCATCTTTGGAGAAAAAGGATAGACTCAGTGTTTGGTTTCTGATGTTGGATTTGCTAATTGTGATATTCTCAGCAAGGGGATTGAAAGAACATAGAACTATGTTCTCCCTGAGACCACGTGGGTTTTCTCCAGGTGCTCCGGTTTCCTCCTACACTCACAAAGACATGCAGGTTTGGAGGTTAATTGGCTTCTGTAAATTGCCCCAAGTGTGTAGGATGTGAAAGTGAGATAACATGAAACTAGTGTGAACAGGTGATCGGTGTTCAGCATGGACTTGATGGACGAAGAATCCCTTTCCAAGTCGTATCTCCAAAACTAAAATTAGAACCTCAAAAGCCTCTGCCTGAGCAAGATCCATATCCCTCCCTTTGCTGCATATCCAGGCGCCTATCTAGTAACGTTTTAAATAACAAAATCATACCTGCCTCCACCACCACCTCTGGCCCATTCCAGGCACCCATCACTCTCTATGGAAAAGAGATAAAATCTGTGCATCACAAGGAGAGTATGATGACAATAGCGTTTCACTGTACCTCGGTACACGTGCCAAGGAACTAAACTCAACTGAACTGAACTGATGAAGAAATGACTTCAGCGTAAAATAAACGGGCGGCATGGTGGTGCAGCGGTAGAGTTGCTGCCTTACAGTGCCGGACACCTGGGTTCGATTCTGACCATGGGTGCGGTCTGTACGGAGTTTGTACGTTCTCCCCGTGATCTGCGTGGATTTTCATCGAGATCTTCGGTTTCCTCCCACACTCCACAGATGTACAGGTTTGTAGGTTAATTGGCTTGGTAAAATTGGAAATTTCCCCTAGTGTGTGAGTAGGATAGTGCTCGTGCACAGGGATCACTGGTCAGTATGGTGGGCCGAAGGGCCTGTTTCCGTGCTGTATCTCTAAAAAAAGGCATTTAACAATTTCAAAATGTAACCTGGAATCCCTCGCATAGCCTGCATATTTATTTTAATAGGTTGGAGTGTCTGATCATAAGTCAATTGGTGTGCACTTGTTAAACTGTGACTGGCAGAGCTACTGATGAGTGTGAAGTTAGGATTAGGCCAGGAAGCCCTTTCTCAGCGAGCACAGACACAATAGGGTTTGGCCACCATGTTAAAGGAAATATGTTGTCCAGCTTGAAATGGTTCAGAGAAGATATACCAGGATGTTGCCAGGACTCGAGGAACTGAACTATAGGGAGAGGTTGAGCAAGCTAAGGCTTTATTTCTTGGAGCGCAGGAGGATGAGGGGTGATCTTATAGAGGTGTACAAAATCATGAGAGGAATAGATCGGGTAGACGCACAGTCTCTTGCCCAGAGTAGGGGAATCAGCCCCATAATAGCAGCGTCCACATCGGAGGGCTGGAAACTGGAAGTATACTGAGCTCATTCTGCTACCACCATCATCTGTTGCAACAAGTGATGGCTCCCACTGATTGTCACCGGAAGCTCGCGTCCTTTTCAGGACGGACGATGACAGCGATGTCAACATTACAAACATGGAAGATGGACACGAAAGAAGAAGAAGTAGGGGAATCGAGAACCAGAGGACATAGCTTTAAGGTGAGGGGGGGAAAGATTTAATGGGTATCTGAGGGGTAACTTTTTTACACAAAAGGTGGTGGGTGTATGGAATAAGGTGCTGGAGAGGGTAGATGAGGCGGGTAGTATCGCAACGTTTAAGAAACATTAACCGGAGGCGAAAAAAGGCCACAACAAAACAGGCTTTTCTCTACAACACGATGCCTGACCCACTGAATGCCAACCTGGCCTGAAACATCACCTGCCCATTCGCTCCAAAACGTCTGCGAAGGGTCTCGACCCAAAACACCACCTATTAATTTTCTCCAGAGATGCTGCCTGACCCGATGAGTTACTCCACCAACTTTGTGTCTATCGTCAGTATAAACCAACATCTGCAGTTCTTTGTTTCTCCAAAAATCTGCCTGACCCACTGAGTCCCGACCCATCCCAAAACGTCCCCTCCCCATTCCCTCTGTAGATGCTTATAGGTTTATGGTGAAGGGGGAAAGATAGAGGATTAACATTTTCACACAAAGGGTGCTGGATGTATGCAACGAGCTGCCGGATGAGGAAGGGGATATTGTTTAACGTTTAAGAAACAATTAGATAGGTACATGGGTAGGATAGGTTTGGAGGGATATGGACCAAATGCAGGCAGGTGGGACTAGTGTAGATGGGACATGTTTGCCGGTGTGGGGAAGTTGGGCCGAATGACTCTATGCTGCCTGACCTACTGAGTTCCTCCAGCACTTTGTGTTTTCCTCCCACAGATGGTTGCTTCGAACTCCTTCCGGGATGGGATTATGGGAAAATAGGATTAGGAGGCAGAGATCTGCCATGATTGAATGGCGGAGTAGACACAACAGGGCGATTGGCCTAATTCTACTCCTGTAACCTGTGAACATGGCAGCCTCAGGGTCTGGTACTTTATCTTGCCATCTTATCCTCAGCAATTTCTTCAGGCAAGCCGTGGGGTGGAAGATTGCAACCTTCACGTGGTCCACCCTGTTTTCAACTAATGCAATCAACCCGATGTGCACAAACAAATAGATCAAATAGAACAAGTTGACTTGCAACTTTAGGCTGTGCACGCCATACGCTAGAAGAAGAAGCAAGCCGTGTGAAATTGGTTCAATGTTCTAGTTTGGCGACCGTACAACATGGGGGCTGGGAACACATCTGCTGCCTCTTGCGTTTACACTTCTCACTGGTATCCTGATTACTCACCTCCACCAGAATCAAAGGAAACAGATGATCTATTCATTATCACGTTGCTGTTTGCGAGACCTAAGTGTGCTAAGTGTTTGCTTGCATTACTGCCATAACACTTGAAAAGTCCTTTAATTGACTGCAAAACACATTCGGGACATTCTGGGGTTGAGGGAGATATGATATCAATGCAAGATCTTCTTCCCTCTGAATCCAGACAACTGCTAACCCTTCGCTCGAAAGTTCTGCCGGGAATAGTTCAATGCTCTCAATTACTTCGAAGATAGACACAAAGAGCTGGAGTAACTCAGCGGGACAGGCAGCATCTCTGGAGGAAAGGAATGGGTGACTTTTCGGGTCGAGACCCTTCTTCAGACTGAGAGTCAGGGGATAAGGAAAGAAAAGATATAGACGGTGATATGGAGATGTAGAGAACAAATGAATGAAAAATATACAAAAAAGAACAATGATAAAAGAAACAGGCCATTGTTGGCTGTGGGCTATGCGAAAACGGATTACAGACAATGAGACTCAACAAGATTACTTTGAAACTAGTTCAACAACTGGGGCGGGGGCTCGATGGATAGAGAGGGAAAGCAAGGGTTAATTGAAGTTAAATAAATCAATATTCATACTGCTGGGTTGTAACCGAAGATAGACACAAATTGCGGAAGTAACTCAGAGGGACAGGCGCATCTCTGGAGAGAAGGAATGGGTGATGTTTCGGGTCAAGAACCTTCTTCAGACTCCAGTCTCTCCAGAGATGCTGCCTCTCTAGAGTTACTCCGGCATTTTATGTCTATCTTCGGTTTAAACCAGCATCTGCAGTTCCTGCTGCACATTCCTCTGGCCCAAGCGAAATATGAGATGCTGTTCCTCCAATTTGTCTTTGGCTTCGCTCTGACAATGGAGGAGGCCCATGACAGGAAGGTCCGTGTGGGAATGGATGGGGGAATTCATGTATTTGTCAAGCGGCAGATCAGGTAGGTCCAGGCGGACTGAGCGAAAGTGTTCAGCGAAATGATTGCCTCGTCTACATTTGGTCTTACCGATGTACAAGATATTGATGAGGCTGCATTTAGAGTATTGTGTACAGTCCTGGGCACCGTGTGATAGAAAAGATATTGTCAAGCTGGAGAGGGTATAGAGAAGGTTTACGAGGATGTTGCCAGGACTAGAGGACCTGAGCAATAGGCAGAGGTTGAGTAGGTTGGGATTCTATTCCTTGGAGCGCAGGAGGATGAGGAGTGACCTTATAGAGGTGTATAAAATCATGAGAGGACGAGATCGGATAGAGTAGGTGAATCAAGGACCAGAGGACATAGGTTTAAGGTGAAGGGGAAAAGATTTAATAGGAATGTGAGGGGTAACCTTTGCATACAAAGGGTGGTGGGTGTATGGAACAAGCTGCCAGAGGAGGTAGTTGGGGCAATGACTATCCCAACATTTAAGAAACAGTTAGACAGGTACATGGATAGGACAGGTTTGGAGGGACACGGGGCATACATGGGCAGGTGGGACTAGTGTTGTTGGGACATCTTGGCCAGTGTGGGCAATTTGGGTCGAAGGGCCTGTTTCTACACTGTACGACTCTATGACTCTCTGTAAAGAGTCCACAACTTGAACAATGGATACAGTAGATGAGGTTGTAGGAGTTACTCCAGCGTTTTGTGTCTATCTTCAGTTAAAACCAGCATCTGCCGTTTGTCAGCACTGGGCCTGTACTCGCTGGAGTTTGGAAGAATGAGGGGGTGCCTCAATGAAACATTAAATAGTGAAAGGCTTGGATAAAGTGGATGTGGAGATGATGTTTCCACTAGTGGGACTAGAGGTCATTGTCTCAGAATTAAAGATGTGCTTTTAGGAAGGAGACAAGGAGACAAGGAGACAGTTCCTTAGTCAGAGGGTGGTGAATCTGTTGAATTCTTTGCCACAGCAGGCTGTGGAGGCAAAGTCAGTGGATATTTTTAAGGCAGAGATAGACAGATTCTCAATCAGTACGGGTGTCAGCGGTTATGAGGAGGAGGCAGGAGAATGGGGTTAGGAGGGAGAGATAGATTGGCCATGATTGAATGGCGGCGTAGGCTTGATGGGCGGAAAGGCCTAATTCTACTCCTATCACTTTTGATCTTATGATCTGCAGTTGCTTGCTACAGGCTCCGGATTACTCACTGTCCTCATTGCTGCCTCTTCAGCAGGAATGGTGATCATGTTGCGCACGTCAGTGACTCTGGGCCTGGGATGATTAATGGCCCTGTGACCTATTTTGCTGCATCAGACTCCACACCACGAGAAGCATCCCGACCAATCGCCCCGCTCGAAGTGGCAGCATTATACAGATATTTTAGTCACCATACGACCGAACAGGCACAAGTGGCGTCAAATTTCAGCTCCGAGGATTTTTGCTATCTGGTTTCTTGGAGGGATTACAGGAAGGAATTATTTCACACTGACTTTTGCAGCCGATCATAGATCAAAGTTCAGGGCTGCCAAATATATACGTTTCAAAACAAAATCGCGATCGTCATAAATCTCTGTTACTAGAGGATTTGATGACAAAGTTTAAAGCGCTGTCAAGCATGCTGCTGGGTGTCAGATTCTTGCAACTGTCATCATATAACCTGCCAACTATCACGGGGGCTTTACAGAAGCTGTCCCACATTGTGGCTGCCTCCAACCACCACACCCTCTCCTCCCTCACTGTCCCCACCCCTCTCCCCCACTGCCCCTCCTCTCTGTCCCCCTCCTTCACTATCCCCCCTCGCCCTCCATCACTGTCCACCCCTCTCCCCCACTATCCCCTTCCTCTCCTCCTCCTCAGCCCCCCTCCCCCACGGTCTTTTTCCCCCTCCGCCACTATTCCCCTCCCCCACTGCAGCACTCTCCAAAGTGCTGGAGTAACTCAGCAGGTCAGGCAGCAGCTCTGGAGAAGATGGATAGAAGATGGTGACATTTCTGGTCGAGACCCATCTTCAGACTGAGTATGGGGGAATGAGGGGGTGGGAGGGTGGGAGGAAGCTGGAATAGAGGACGGGCAGGACAAAGGTGAACAAGGAACAGGCTGATACAGGTGAGTGATGGGGAGAGGGGTTGATAAGCAGATGGTTAGACAAAGGACAGAGATTAAATTTGGAAGGAATGTGACAAAAGGATTGAAGAGTTGCAAATTGTGAAGCTAGAGGAAGGAATATAGGCGGAAGGGGAGAGAGAGAGGAAAAAATGGAGCAAAAGGTGGACCTGATGAGGGGCCACCATGATCGAAGATGAACTTTTGTAATTTTGTTCGCACCAGAAACGTCTCGACTCTTATGTACTCTCAGGTGAGGTCTGCTGTATCATTTTCATAACTTCATAAGGTCATAAGTGATAGGAGCAGAATTAGGCCATTCGGCCCATCAAGTTTACTCCACCATTCAATCATGGCTGATCTATCTCTCCCTCCTAACCCTCCTGCCTTCTCCCCATGACCCCTGACACCTGTCCCCATTTGACTGGGTTGTAAGCAAAACAAAACATTTCACTGTGGCCAGGCACATGTGACAATAAAGTATAATTGAATCATTGAGTCCATGGGGGGCACAGGGCGGGCAGGGGTGAAGGGCGGGGGGTGGAAGAAGGAAAATGTTATGGGAAATAATGGGGAGGGAAACCAGGTATTCAACTTGAGGGTCCTGTGGTATTCTGGTGAAATCTTGAGCCTCGATACTGTTTCCCACACCTGAGCATTGAGTGGGAGTATGGGACATGGGCATGGGTAGTGAGGGTCGGTATGGTTTACAACCACACGAGCCTCACGCTCGCATCTGGTCAGGTCCTGTATATGTGTGTTTTTAAAATACTGAGTACAAAAAGTGCGACATCATACATAAAACTGAAGTTCACTAATAAATTATTTCAACATGATTCAGATTAATCACAAACCCTCACAGCGGCAGTACATGACAGGGAGAGAGAGTTCATGAAGTTTGAGAAAATTTGATTAATGAACAAAATTGTGTTCCTATGCATTTTGTTACACTTTATGTTTGGTGTCCACCGTAACAACCATTACATGAAATTTAGAAAGTCATTTTTTTCTAAAGCATGATAGCTGATTTCTTCTCTTTTGCTGTTTTTCAACATACAAATGTACTTTCTTGCTATAAACTTGGAGTATGTGACCAAATGACCAATATTCCTGTTATCTACTGAAACGTGTGTTACGCGCGTTACACAGTGTCCAAAATGAAAGTAGCTCCTGTTTCTTCCAGTATTTATTTTTTTGTAATTTCTTTCTCATGTTTTGAATAACCTTTATGGAAGTAATTGTCCATACATAATAAGAGACTGCAGGTACATCATTTGATGGAAATATAGCTACTGCACAATGCTGGTATGACACGTGTGATGTTGGAAACTAAAAATCTATCTATACATAACTAAAACTCTGATCTTGTGCTCTTCCAATTTGGGTATATTTTCTATTTGCGCAAAACGGTACACAATAGTGCTACGATTTTTCATCAGCTCACTCGCCGTTCTCCTGTGCTACGAGTGCAACAGGTTTCGTTCCGATCAGAGGTATATTGTAAAAGTTAAAGAGGTTTAAAGATCATAAAAACCACACGTGCGCAGATCGGTCTCCTCTCCTGCCAGTTATCGCCGTGCTGATTGGTCTCTTTTCCTGTCACTCCCCGCCTGTCACTTTCCGCCCCTTCCTGCACCATCGTGTCTTTACTGGAGCTGAGGGATGTTGCGGTTGGTCAGCGGATGTCTCCAACCAGACACAATTTTCGGAAGGACCAGAGCAGCCCGGCCCGGCCCGGTCCAGTCCAGTCCGGTGTGGCGTCGGAGATGTCGGATATAACAG
This sequence comes from Raja brachyura, assembly GCA_963514005.1. The sequence goes on from OY740785.1 coordinate 8,999,100, forward strand.
AAAGCGGAGAGTCTGCTCCCGGTGGAGGAGAGCGTCCAGCGCCCGCTGTGAGTCCCAAATGCACCGCCATCACAATGCCCTGCAACTCCAGCCCCTTCCCCTCTAGTCCCCCTCGCTAGCTCCTGCCCCCCTCCCCTCTGATACCCTCCTCTCCCCCATGGCTCTTCCCCCGTCTTTTCTCCGAGCTCTCCACAGCCCCCCACCCCCCGCCCGCCCACACGCTGGCGCGACCGTAGCTGGGGAGGGTAGGAGGTGAGGGAAAAGAAGAGGGAGGAGGTGAGGAGGGAGAGTGGGGGAGGAGGGTGAATAGAGGGAGAGGAGGGGGGAGTATAGGTGGGAGGGAGATAGGGGGTGGGGAATAAAGGGAGTTGAGGGCAGTGGGGGAGGTGAGGAGGGATAGTGGGGGGGGTAGGGGAGGTGTTGATTGGGGAGGTGGGGGATAGAGGGATAGGGGGTAGGGAGGGTCGTTATGGAGGGAGGAAGGGAGTGACTGAGGGTAGGGGAAAGGAGAGGGAGAGAGAGGTGAGAGAAGGATTGTGGGAGTTGAGGAGGAGAGGGAAAGAAGAGGGAGGGTGAAGAGGAGGAGGAGAGAGTTCTAGGGATAAGGGGAAATGAGCTGCACCTGTGCAGTTGGGGGCTATGGGTGAGTGGTGGAATATTGCGTTGGGGAACCAAGCCTCCTGTGTGACAGGGACCCAATGGGTCTAGTATTCCCTAATTCTGGCATGCAGCAGCTTTTACAGAATCTTGACATTAAGGTTACTTTCTTCTCATAATTTCATTATCTATTGTGGATAGAAACAGTGGATATATAAAAATTTTAATGTTCTGTGCTAAAATCTTTCCAGTATTGTAAAAATACACATATATATCTGAGCTACAGGCAGAGGTTAAGTAGACTGGGACTATTCATTGGACGCAGGAGGATAAGGGGTGAACTTATAGAGGTGCACAAAATAATGAGAAGATTAGATCAGGTAGATGCACAGAGTCTCTTGACCAGAGTAGGTGTCGAGGACCAGAGGACATAGGTTTAAGGTGAAGGGGAAAAGATTGAACAGGAATCTGAGGTGCAACTTTTTCACACAAAGGGTGGCGGGTGTATGGATCGAGCTGCCAGGGAGGGCAGTTGAGGCAGAGGAAGAATATTGAACATTATTGCCTTCCATCACAGTGAGTAATTTGGAGTTCACTGTGATGGATGTTTATGTTAACTTTTATGTGGTTGTGCATCTTGTTGCTTTTCACTTAGTATGGCTGTATGGTAACTCAAATTTCACTGTACCTTAATTGGTACATGTGACAATTGACCATGAAACCTTGACCTTGACTGTCGCAACTTTTAAGAAACATTTAGACAGATACATAGATAGGACAGTTTTATAGAGATACTAGACCAAGTGGGACCCGTTGGGCCCCTTTCCCACAACGCAATAATCCACCACTCACCCATTCCCCCAATGCAACCCATTTCCAACACTCACCCATTGCCCCAACGTAATCCGTTTCGCCAACGCAATATTGCACCACTCACCCATAGATCCCAACTGCACAGGGGCTGCTCATTTCGCCTTATTCAGACTCCCCCATTTTAAACTTAAAAAAAAAGTCTACTGTGACTTTAAGAACAATGCATTTGCACCTGGTAGACCTAGCAGGGTTACAGTCCCATTGTGATGTCATTAGCAGCGTATATGTAAATGAGATCCCATTGTGATTGGACGACTGTGAGATGCCATCATGACATCATCACTAGAAGTGGCCTGAAAAATCTCAAAGCAGTCACAGTTATTCTTCTCAAACTTGTTTTTTTTATAAACATTAATCATCAATAATGTGAAATATAGCATCAAATCTGAAGGGAACCTGATTATGGCGTGGACGGGAAAAATGTGAGTAATAATGTGAGTGGACGGGAGTAATGTGAGAGTTTTGTAAGTATACGAGACCAAATGCAGACCCGTTGGGTCTGCTCCCCCAATGCACCTGTTCCCTCATGTAGCCCCCATGGGAGACGTGGTCCTCCAACTCAAACCATTCCTGAAGTAAGATTCAAGCACTCCCCTTGCCTCCTTCAGCAGTGCTGTTAAAAAAAATTCCAATTACACATGCCCTGCATGTTGCAATAGCAATTCGCCCTCCCCCTGCTAGTCAAGCCATTGTGAATTCAAGGTATTTTGATTTTTTTTAACTTTAATCAGTAATAAGTAGAGAAATAAAACATAAAATGTTCAGTGAAAGTGGTCTCTGCCTAGAGGGGAAAAATGTGAATCAGAATATGTAAAAATCTTGTGAAAATTGGCATTTTTAAAGCTTTAATCGTTAATAACATGTCAAATATAGGATGAGATCTTTATTGAAGATGAATAGTGCTAGCCTAGCCATTATGAAGTCATCAGTTGAAGCTGGTGGTAGACTTTTAATCAGTAATGTCGAGAAAAACTCGAGAAATAAAGCATAAAATGTTCAGATAAGGTGCTCCCGGATTCAAGGGAAAATATGTCAATCGGAAAATGTAAAAATGTAATCTTTACCACTTAATGTTTTTGTGAAGATGTAAAGACAACCACATATCCACATATACACACGTACAAGATTAGATGTAGCTGGGACGTGTTGTCCCAAGTTGGGGCAAGTTGGGTCGTAGGGCCTGTTTCCACAATGTATGACTCTATAAAACAAACAAACATTTGATAATGCACATCAAAAGTAGTGTCCTCAAGTCTACATAATTAATGGCTTATTTGGAGGTTGTAGTGTTTAATAGCCTAATGGGTGCAGGGAAGAAGCTGCTCCTGAACCTGGACGTTATACAGTTTTCAGGATCGTTTTTTCTTCCAATCTACCCAATCTGTACTCAGGGCAGAAGTGAAATGAGAGCGTGAGCTAGGTGCATGGATCAAATTCACATATTTCTACTTGTTACACAGTAACAATAACATGCTGGAAACTTGAGTAGAAAACAAAATGCAGTCTGAAGAAGTTTCCCAACCCAAAATGTCCACTGTCCATTCCTTCCATAGACCCACTGACTGGGTTAGTTAGTTTAGTTTATTGTCCATGTGTACCAAGGTGCAGTGAAAGGTTTTTGTTGCGCACTATCCAGTCAGCAGAAAGACAATACATGATTACAATCGAGCACATACATGATGATGGAATAGATACATGATAAGGGAATAACATTTAGTGCAAGGTAAAGCCAGATCAAAGATAGTCTGATTGTCACTAATGAGGTAGATCATTGTTCAGCACTGCTCTCTAGTTGTTGGTAGGATGGTTCAGTTGCCCGATAACAACTGGGAAGAAACTGGCCCTAAATCTGGATGTGTGCATTTTCGCACTTCTATTTGCCCGATGGGAGAAGAGGGAATAGTCAGGGTGCAACTCATCTTAGATTATGCTGCTGGCCTTGCTGGAGGCAACGTGAGGTATAAATGGAGTCAATAGAAGGGAGGTTGGTTTGGGTCCCCTGCCTCCTTGCTCTTTATTTCACCACCTTTTGACTCTTTTCCACCTCTGGCATTTGTCCACTTATCTGCCACATGTCTGCTTATCCCCTGGTTTGGCAATGTCCTCCCCCCCCACTTCTCTTTTCCAGTTTCCCTGCCCCTACTACAATCAATCTGAAGAAGAGTTCTGACCCAAAACATCGCCTGTCGATGCATTCTTAAGATGCATCCTGACCCACCGTGTTACGGCAGCATTTTGTGCTGATTGTTCAAGCTTCCAGCACCTGCAAAAGACACAAAGTGCTGGAGTAATTCATTGGGTCAGGACTCTTCACACTGAAAATAGGGGTTGGGGGAGTGGGGGGGGGGGGGGGGGGGGGGGTGGTTGGGTAGAGCTGGAGGCAAGAAAAGACCAGGACAAATCAAGACAAGATTTGATTCCAACCCGAAACGTCACCTATCCATTTTCTCTAGAGATGCTGCCTAAGTTACTCCAGCACTTCGTGTCTTTTTTTTTTGTAAACCAGCATCTGCAGTTCCTTCTTACTACATTTACCAGCATCTGCAGTTCCTATGTCCAATTCTTAAATCATTTTTTTCTGTTGTGTGAATAGGGGCAGTTATGATTATGAACAGATTCAATTATTTGGACCAGCTTGTCCTTCCATAATTATATGAAATGTTGAAAATGAGATGCTTCCGCGTGGCAGTGGGTCATCTTGGTTAAATAAAACAAAATAACTCTTACCTTTTCAAATCATGTTGCAGCCACTGCTCGTCCCCGGTACCAGCCGGTATCTGTTTCCAATTTCTACTCCTCTTAAGATCAGAAAAGAAACAAACCCATCTGAGAGTGAATTACTCCGATATTACTAAGGCCGCTTATTGTTTAGAGTCTGTGGGAAAAACAAGTGATGGTGGGGGACGAATTTCCTTTGGGATTTTCCCGCTCATCTGCTGTAAATTTAGGGGAAGAGCCACCCATGGTGATGCAGGGAGAATAGCGAATATCTGAAGTACATAATTTTTTATGTGGTTTTTGCTCTTAGTCCGGAAATTTGACCTTCCATTTTTCCGAGTCCTTTCTTCTTTTGTGTGAGTCCAATACGCTTTGAAAACAAAAATGAAGAGTAACTCTTTCCAAACCATCTCTGTGGAAAATGTCATGATTTTGACTTAATAAAACAAAAATCACTATCCGGAAATTTGTCCATGAAATGCAGGAAAAGACGCATCAGCAAGGTTATCCCATGTGGATGGGAATATGGGAACTATGATAGTGTCATAGAGTCAGAAACTGGCCCTTCGGCCCGACTCGTTCATGCTGACTTTTAATGAGCTAAGCGGTGGCATGGTGGCGCAGCGGTAGAGTTGCTGCCTTGTCAGAATAATTCAGTTCGACAAAAGTTCATTGACTTGAAATAGCTGTTTATCCCATTCCTTCAGTATTTCCAGCATTTTATTTATTTTATTCAAGTTTTTGGTCTTCTCATAACCCCTCTCATAATTACAGTTCTTTCCCAGTTATTATCAGGTAGCTGAACGGTCCTCTCATTAGCTAGAGCATGGTCCTGACCTCCCATCTACCTCATTGGAGACCTTTGACCTATCCTTAATCAGACTTTAATGTTACATCATGCACTGAATGTTGTACTCTTTGTCCTTTATCTGTGCTCTGTCGATTGGATTCATGTATAGTCTTTTCTTTGGCTGGATAGCATGCAAATAAAAGCTTTGCACTGTACCTCAGTACATGTGATAATAGTAAACTAAATGACCTAAGACGTAGACACAGAACGATACTTCTCAATTTCAATTTGCCTGCTCCTGTACCCTGAGTCACCATTTCAGATGATCTTTATTTCCGAGATATTTATTTCAGATTTTCACTCATTTTCATAAAATGATTCTGCTTCAGATTTTTTATAATGAGTTATATCTATATTTATTTATTTATTTAGTAGATACTGTTAGCATAGGTGGTGAGAGCAGGTATTGAGGGGGGTTGTTCTGGGACACCAGAACTGACTGTTGAGCCTTCCTGAGGTGTTGTCGGCCTAACTCAACGAAACATCAATGAAATGAGGTGCACACTTGATAACCCCAATGATATTTGTGCATCGATATGTTCATGTTATTTATAATAAGCTAGTTAACATGTAGGTAGCTGTTTTTTGCATACGCAGTTATTTATTGCCCATCGCATAAGTTTTATATATTCAGTTAGATAGTTAGATGATACTTGGGATTTGGGCTTGGTTTTCTTAGTTGAGTGTTTATCCTGGAGCTGTAGCACATACTTTCTGTTTTAATTATAATTTTATATATATATATATATATATATACGTGTGTGTGATATATAAATATGTGTGTGTGCATGCGTGCATGTGCGTGTGTGTGCGTGTGTGTGTGCGTGGGTGCGTGTGTGTGTATGTGTGCTTGTGCCTGTGTGTGCATGCGTGTGTGCATGTGTGTGTGGGTGTGTGTGTGTGTGCGTGTGCCTTGGATACATATTTTTCAACTTTCAATGTTAGTGTTAAGTTAGGACTCTTGGAGAGAGATCTGAGAGGTGCTGTATATTAAAGCCATAACAGAAATGAAAGTCTAAGTGAGGAATAATGAGGAGTCTAAAGAAGGATCCCAGCACAAAACATCACCTATCCATGTTCTGAAGAATTGCTTCCTGACCTGCTGAGTTACTCCATCACTTTGTAAACCAGCATCTGCAGTTCCCTATTTCTTCAATGAAAGAAATTGTTTATTATTAAGGAGCGCCACTTTGCAAGATGATAGAAAATAATAAATTGGGCACATTTCTGTACTTGTCAGACACAAAAAGCTGGAGTAACTCAGCGGGTCAAGCAACATCTACAGAAGAAAGGAATAGGTGACATTGCGGGTCGAGATCTTCTTCATTCTGCGATTAAGGGGAAAGGGGAATGAGTGATATAGACAGTACTTAGAATAAATGAATAGAAGATATGCAAAAAACAACAATCATCAAGGCAGTCACGGTGGCGCAACGGTAGAGTTGCTGCCTTACAGCGAATGCAATGCCAGAGAAGGTACAGGGAGATAGGGGATCTGAATGTGTGGCTGAGGGCCTGGTGTAGGGAGTAAGGATTTAGATTTATAGACCACTGGGATCTCTTCTGGGGTAGGGGTGACCTGTACAAAACGGATGGGTTACACATTAACTGGAGAGGGACCAACGTTCTGGCAGGCAGGTTTGCAAATGCGACACATGTAGATTTAAACTAAATAGTGGGGGGGGGGGGTGACAAATTGGGAGTATAAAGATGGAGTTAAATGGGAAGTGAGTACAGGAAATTTTACAAAAGACTCCCGAATTAATGGGAAGGAAAGTTCGAGAAGGGATAAGAGAGTAAGGTCAGGGCCAAGCGGGCGGTGCAAGAGGGGAGGTGAATACCGAAGTCAAAGTGTTGTATATGAATGCGCAAAGTATAAGAAATAAAGTGGATGAGCTTGAGGCTCAGTTAGAAATTGGCAAGTATTATGTTGTGGGAATTACAGAGACATGGCTGCAAGAGGGCCTGGGCTGGGAACTGAATATTCAAGGGTATACCTCCTATTGAAAAGACAGACAGGTGGGTATAGGGGGTGAGGTAGCTCTGTTGGTGAGTGCCAGTGCAACCAATTGCCTTCAGAAGTCACCTAATTAGTAAATAGAGTCCACATGTGTGTAATCTAATCTCAGTATAAATACAGCTGTTTTGTGAAGGTCTCAGAGGTTTGTTAGAGAACATTAGTGAACAAACAGCATCATGAAGCCCAAGGAACACACCAGACAGGTCAGGGATAAAGTTGTGGAGATGTTTAAAGCAGGATTAGGTTATAAAAAAGCTTTATACATCTCACGGAGCACTGTTCAATCCATCATCCGAAAATGGAAAGAGTATGGCACAACTGCAAACCTACCAAGACATGGCCGTCCACCTAAACTGACAGGCCGGGCAAGGAGAGCATAGATCAGAGAAGCAGCCAAGAGGCTGATGGTAACTCTGGAAGAACTGCAGAGATCCACAGCTCAGGTGGGAGAATCTGTCCACAGGACAACTATTAGTCGTGCACTCCACAAATCGGGCCTTTATGGAAGAGTGGCAAGAAGAAAGCCATTGTTGAAACAAAGTCATAAGAAGTCCCATTTGCAGTTTGCCACAAGCCATGTGGGGGACACAGCAAACATGTGGAGGAAGGTGCTCTGGTCTGATGAGACCAAAATTGAAGTTTTTCGCCTAAATGCAAAACGCCATGTGGCGGAAAACTAACACTGCACATCACCCTGAACACACCATCCCCACTGTGAAACATGGTGGTGGCAGCACCATGCTGTGGGGATGCTTTTCTTCAGCAGGGACAGGGAAGCTGGTCAGAGTTGATGGGAAGATGGATGGAGCCAAATACAGGGCAATCTTGGAAGAAAACCTGTTAGAGTCTGCAACAGACTTGAGACTGGGGCAGAGGTTCACCTTCCAGCAGGACAACGACCCTAAACATACAGCCAGAGCTACAATGGAATGGTTTAGGTCAAAGCATATTCATGTGTTAGAATGGCCCAGTCAAAGTCCAGACCTAAATCCAATTGAGAATCTCTGGCAAGACTTGAAAATTGCTGTTCACAGACGCTCTCCATCCAATCTGACTGAGCTTGAGCTATTTTGCAAAGAAGAAAGGGCAAACCTTTCAGTCTCTAGATGTGCAAAGCTGGTAGAGACATACCCCAAAAGACTTGCAGCTGTAATTGCAGTGAAAGGTGGTTCTACAAAGTATTGACTCAGGGGGGCAGAATACTTTTGCATGCCACACTTTTCAGTTTTTTATTTGTAATACAATTTGGAAACCATGTATCATTTTCCTTCCACTTCACAATTATGCACCACTTTGTGTTGGTCTATCACATAAAATCCCAATAAAATACATTTATGTTTGTGGTTGTAACGTGACAAAATGTGGAAAAGTTCAAGGGGTATGAAAACTTTTGCAAGCCATTGTATAAAAGATGAAATAGTGGCACATTTGGATAGTAGTTACAGGATTGGTCTGAGTCAGCATGGACTTACGATCATGCTTGACTAATCTTCTGGAATTTTTTGAGGATGTAACTAGGAAAATGGACAAGGGAGAGCCAGTGGATGTAGTGTACCTGGACTTTCAGAAAGCATTTGATAAGATCCCACATAGGAGATTAGTGGGGAAAATTAGGGCACATGGTATTGGGGGTAGAGTGCTGACATGGATAGAAAATTGGTTGACAGACAGGAAACAAAGAGTAGGGATTAACGAGTCCTTTTAGAATGGCAGGCGGTGACTAGTGGGGTATCGCAAGGCTCGGTGCTGAGACCGCAGCTATTTACAATATAGCAATGATTTAGATGACGGGATTCAAAGTAACATTAGCAAATTTGCAGATGACACAAAGCTGGGTGGCAGTGTGCACTGTGAGGAGGATGCTATGAGAATGCAGGATGACTTGGACAGGTTGGGTGAGTGGGCAGATGCAAAGCAGATGTGGTTTAATGTGGATAAATGTGAGGTTATCCACTTTGGTAGCAAAAACAGGATGGCAGATTATTATCTAAATGGTGTCAAGTTGGGAAAAGAGGAATTACAACGGGATCTGGGGGTCCTTGATCATCAGTCAATGAAAGTAAGCATTCAGGTACAGCAGGCAGTGAAGAAAGCAAATGGCATGTTGGCCTTCATAACAAGAGGAGTTAAGTATAGGAGCAAAGAGGTCCTTCTGCAGTTGTATAGGGCCCTAGTGAGACCACACCGGGAGTATTGTGTGCTGTTTTGGTCCCCTAATTTGAGGAAGGACATTATTGCTTTTGAGGGAGTGCAGCGTAGGTTTACAAGGTTAATCCTGGGATGGCGGGACTGTCATATGCTGAGAGAATGGAGCAGCTGGGCTTCTATACTCTGGCGTTTAGAAGGATGAGAGGGGATCTTATTGAAACATATAAGATTATTAAGGGTTTGGACACTCTAGAGGCAGGAAACGTGTTCCCGATGTTGGGGGAATCCAGAACCAGTGGCCACAGTTTAAGAATAAGACGAGGTTTAGAACGGAGACGAGGAAACATTTTTTCTCACAGAGAGTTGTGACTCTGTGGAGTTCTCTGCATCACAGTGCGGTGGAGGTCGGTTCTCTGGATACTTTCAAGGGAGAGCTAAATAGGGCTCTTAAAGATCAGGGGATATGGGGAGAAGGGAGGAACGGGTTACTGATTGTGAATGATCAGCCATGATCACATTGAATGGTGGTGCTGGCTGGAAGGGCAGAATGGCCTTCTCCTGCATCTATTGTCTATTGTCTACATCTGAGACCTGGGTTTGATCCTAATTACGAGTTCTGTCTGTACGGAGTTTGTATGTTCTCCCCATGACCTGCGTGGGTTTTCTCCGAAATCATCGGTTTCCTTCCACATTCCAAAGACGTACAGGTCTGTAGGCTAATTGGCTGGGTAAATGTAAAAAAAAACTGTCCCTAGTGCATGTAGGATAGTGTTAATGTGCGGGGATCGCTGGTCGGCAGGGACCCGGTGGGCCGAAGGGCCTGTTTCCGTGCTGTATCGCTGCACTAAACTAAACGAAATGTGGGGCAGTCACAATAGGCCATTGTTGGCTGTCACATAGAACCATATTACTGCTGCTCCTTACTGTCATTTTAAATATACAATTCCCGTCTCAATGTATTCAAGAGAGTTAGATAGAGCTCTTAGGACTAACGGAATCAAAGGATATAGGGAGAAAGCAGGAACGGGGTACTGATTTTGGATGATCAGCCATGATCATATTGAATGGCGGTGTTGACTCGAAGGGCCGAATGGCCTACTCCTGCACGTATTTACTATGTTTCACAGTCTGCAATAATGCAGGACAAATTGTACAAGCTGCTATACAGATATCAGCAGCATTGGCGTCATAGAGACATAGGGAATATTTGATCATTGCAGAAGATCACTGCAGAAGATTTGGGTGATCATCATCCTTATTGGAGCATGTGGTGATGTTCACTTGGCATAACTGGCAGCACACTTGTTTCAACAGAGAACCATGTGGATTCAAGTGCGCGCCAGGATTACAGTACACGAACCCAAGCAAAACATTGCAGGAACAGGAAATGTAAAATATAAACTGAAAATGCTGGGAATACACTCAGCAGGACATCCATTCTCTTGCACTCTGACATGCTTACAATAAAGGCCAACATACCATAATACCCACATGAGATCTTTAACTGCAGTTACTAGTTATGACTCTACTCAAACCAAAACAAAAAATATCAAAACTGCAGATGCTGGTTTAAATCGAAGGTAGACACAAAATGCTGGAGTAACTCGCCGGATGAGGCAGCATCTCCGGAGAAAAGGAATGAGCACTGTTTTGGCTCCAGTCTGAAGAAGGGTCTCGACCTGAAACGTCGCCCATTCCTTTTCTCCAGAAATGCTTCCTCACCCGCTGAGTTACTCCAGCATTTCGTGTCTATAATAAATATCACCTACATAATATAATCAAAGAAATGTCCACTCCTGATATTGTAGAATGTAAGTCCCCCACCCTCCCTCCCCCACCCTAGTCGTCGTGCTAATTTCACTGTTTGTATAACTTTGTTATCACCTCTTCCACAGCCAACAATGGACCATTGTGGGCCCCACCTTTCCTTGGTCATCGGTGCCGGCTCTGATTTGTTCTGTACCTTTTCATACCTCTACTTTCCCTCTCCCCTAACTCTCAGTCTGAAGAAGGGTCCCGACCTGAAACGTCATCTATTCCCTTTCTCCAGAGTTGCTGCCTGACCCGCTGAGTTACTCCAGCACTTTGTGTCTATCTGCAGCATTAAAAAGATATTTGGACAGGTACATGGATAGGAAAGGTTTAGAGTGATGTTGGCCAATAACATTTAAAAGGCATAAGGAGAGGAACGGTTTGGAGTGAATTGGGTCAAACTTGGGCAAATTGAATTAGCTTCGAGAGGGCAACTTGGTCGGTATGGTTGAGTTGGGCTGAAGGGCCTGGTTCCATGCTGTGTGACTCTATGACCCTCTTTCAAAGACCATTTGGGGCACATATGGTCATGTGACTAATTAGTATCCCGATTGTAGAGCAGAAAATTGGTATTTTATACAGTATGAGGTTTGAGAAGGTTAAGTCATTACTGAACAATGCACCAGATTTGAAGGAGGGATTGGCCTCAGTTCAGTTCAATTCAGTCCAGTTCAGTTCAGTTTAGTTTATTGTCACATGTACCGAGGTACAGTGAAAAGCTTTTGTTGCGTGCTAACCAGTCAGCAGAAAGATAACATATGGTTACAATCGATCCATTTACAGTGTATACATACATGATAAGGGACCTCCTCAATCTTTACTGCCTACTTTAACTGTACTGAGGTTGTACAATCATGACTAAAATAAGGACGTTATTAAATGAAGAGAAGATGACACATGTCCCATGCTTTGGCGGGACATCTTTTCCAGTGTCGCATGAAATTTTGTTTTCCATATCCAACATATCCAACTTCCTAGGAGTGTAGGAAGGAAGCGCAGGTGCTGGTTTATTCTGAGGGTTGACGCAAAATGCTGGAGTAACTCAATGGGTCAGGCAACATCTCTGGGGAAAAGGAATAGGTGACGTTTCAGGTCGAGAGCCTTCTTCTGATGGAGTGTAAGGAAAAAGGGAAACTAGAAGTATGTAGAGGTTCAGAACAAATCAGAGCTGGCACTAATGACCAAGGAAAGTAGGAGCCAACAATGGTCCATTGGTGTCTGTGGAAGAGGTGATAATGAAGGGACATATGGATGCAAACAGTGGAACTGGCAGGATGACGAGAGTGGGGGAAGGGCAGAGAGAGAGAGGGGAAGCAGGGGTCACTTGAAATGAGATAAATCAATATTCATGCCACTGCGTTTTAAGCTGCTCAAGTGGGATATGAGGTGCTGTTTCTTCAATGTGTGGGCCTTGGATGAAATGAGAAATGTCTGCCTTGGACGGTACTGTGGATTGATTCCTGGGATGAGAAGGTGGACATATGATGAGGAATCAAGCAAGAATAACGCAAACACGCTGGAGTTTAGGAGAATGGGAGGTGGCCTCATTGAGGTACACCATTCCATGTGGAAACACGAGGGTTGATGCCGAGATGTCGTTTCAATAGAACCTTGAGTATATAGTCTCAGGTTGAATGGTCGGCCACATAGAAGTGAGGTGAGGAGAAATGTATTACTGCAGAAGGCTGGGAAGTGTACAATTTTTAACTCTAGTGGGCTGAGCATATTAAAAGCTGAGTTCAATGGATTTTTGGACACTGAGGAAAAGTAAGTTAAATTTAAACACAGGTTCGGCCTCTGACATGCCACAATCACCTCTGGATTTGATATAAAAGCCAGAAAAACTCGATCAGGCAATATCTGTACAAAAGCAGGGCCTATGATGGAAGGTAGAGATTAAATGTCAGAAGAGATACAAGACACTAATTGAGACAAATATGAATGAATGGGTGAGTCTGAAGAATTAATTATGTCAGTTTATTATAAAATTATTATATATTAATTATTATAAATTAATGATAACATATATAATAATTACTATTATTATAATATAATTTGATATACAAGTGTGTGTATATGTGTGTGTGTATATATATATATATATATATATATATATATATATATATATATATATATATATATATATAAAACATACATATTTCCGTTACCTGAAAAGTAACATGTTATAGACAATAGACAATTGACCATAGGTGCAGGAGTAGGCCACTCGGCCCTTCGAGCCAGCACCGCAATTCAATATGATCATGGCTGATCATCCCCAATCATTCCTCCGTTCCTGCTTTCTCCCCATATCCCCTGACTCCGCTATCTTTAAGAGCCCTATCTAGCTCTCTCTTGAAAGCATCCAGAGAACCTGCCTCCACCACACCTCTGAGACAGAGAATTCCACACACTCACAAATCTCTGTGAGAAAAAGTGTTTTTTCGTCTCCGTTCTAAATGGCTTACTCCTTATTCTTAAACTGTGGCCCCTGGTTCTGGACTCCCCGAACAACGGGAACATGTTTCCTGCCTGTAGCATGTCCAAACCCTTAACAATCTTCTATGTTTCAATGAGATTCCCTCTCATCCTTCTAAACTCCAGAGTGTACAAGCCCAGTTGCTCCATTCTCTCAGCATATGACAGTCCTGCCATCCCAGGAATTAACCTTGTATACCTACGCTGTGCTCCCTCAATAGCAAGAATGTCCTTCCTCAAATTAGGGGACCAGAACTGCACACAATACTCCAGGTGTGGTCTCACTAGGGCTCTGTACAACTGCAGAAGGACCTCTTTGCTCCTATACTCGACTCCTCTTGTTATAAAGGCCAACATGTCATTCGCTTTCTTCACTGCCTGCTGTACCTGCATGCTTACTTTCATAGACTGATGAACAAGGACCCCCAGATCCCATTGTACTTCCCCTTTTCCCAACTTGATGCCATTTAGATAATAATCTGCCTTCCTGTTTTTGCTACCAAAGTGGATAACCTCACATTTATCCGCATTAAACTTCATCTGCCATGCATCTGCCCACTCCCCCAACCTGTCCAAGTCACCCAGCTTTCTCATATAGCATGTTGATATACATGTAAAACACTAAGCATGATTATTGACACAAGAGGTCATATCTTTTCATAAAATGATTTTCCCTGTACATCAGTACACAAGTGACAATAATAAACTAAACTAAACATCTGTATTTAATAAAGATTTCTGTTGTTTTTGTTGTGCCATTATCCATCTGCATGCACACGGTGAAATATGTTTCCTTTCTCTGCCTGTTTATATGTCTGTCCAAATGTACCTGTCTCTGAAAATAGACACAGAATGCTGGAGTAACTCAGCGGGTCAGACAGTTTCTCTGGAGAAAGGGAATAGATGATGTTTTGGGTCAAGACCCTTCTTCACACTGAGTCAGGGGAAAGGGAAATGAGAGATATAGATGGTGATATAGAGAGATATATATAAAACAAATGATTGTAAGATATGCCAAAGAGTGATGATGATAACAGAAACAAGCCATTGTTAGCTGTGGGCTAGGTGAAAACGAGTTACAGACAATGAAACTCACCAGACAACATTGAAACTAGTACAACGATTAGGATGGGGGAGGGAGGGAGAGAGAGGGGATGCAAAGGTTACTTATATTTGGAGAAATCAATGCACATACCAAGCAAAATATGAGGTGCTGTTCCTCCAATGTATGCTGGGACTCACTCTGACAATGGAAGAGGCCCAGGACAGAAAGCTCAGGGTGGGAATGGGAAGGGGAATTAAAGTGTTTGGCAATCGGAAGATCAGCTAGGCCCAGGCCGTCATAGCGAAGGTTTTCAGCTAAATGATCGCCCTGTCTCTGAAACATTGATATAATATCTGTTTCCACCATCTGATATCGATCCTGTGCCAGTTAATGCCCTGCTATTGCTCTCTTGGTGCAGATTACAGCTCTTCATTAATTCCAAGTCCCTCAGGCAGAATAAAACTACAGGCTTTTCTCTGCAAGGGACTCAATTTTAATATACTTGTTACTCTGTAATATAGTCATAGAGTGATACATCATGGAGACTGTCCCTTCTGTCCAACTTGCCCACACCGACCCACATGCCCCATCTACACTAGTCACAACTGCCTGCATTTGATCCATATCCCTCCAAATGTGTCCTATCAATGTACCCATCTAAGTGTTTCTTAAACGTTGCAATAGACAATAGACAATAGATGCAGGTGTAGGCCATTCGGCCCTTCGAGCCTGCACTGCCATTCACAATGATCATGGCTGATCATCCACATTCAGTACCCTGTTCCTGCCCTCTCCCCATATCCCCTGACTCCACTATCTTTAAGACCTCTATCGAACTCTCTCTTGAAAGCATCCAGAGAATTGGCCTCCACTGCCTTCTGAGGCAGAGAATTCCACAGATTCACAACTCTTTCGGCAAAAATGTTTTTCCTCATCTCCGTTCTAAATGGCCTACCCCTTATTCTTAAACTGTGGCCCCTGGTTCTGGACTCCCCCAACATCGGGAACATGTTTCCTGCCTCTAGCGTGTTCAATCCACTAATAATCTTATATGTTTCAATAAGATCCCTCTCATCCTTCTAAATTACAGAGTATACAAGCCCAGCCGCTCCATTCTATAAACATATGACAGTCCCGCCATCCCGGGAATTAACCTCGTGAACCTACGCTGTACTCTGTCAATAGCAAGATTGCCCTTCCTCAAATATGGAGACGAAAACTGCACACAATACTCCAGGTGTGGTCTCACAAGGGCCCTGTACAACTGCAGAAGGACCTCTTTGCTCCTATACTAAACTCCTCTTGTTATGAAGGCCAACATGCCATTAGCTTTCTTCACTGCCTGCTGTACCTGCATGCTTACTTTCAGTGAATGATGAACAAGGACCCCCCCCAGATCTCTTTGTACTTCCCCTTTTCCCAACTTGACACCATTCAGATAATAATCTGCCTTCCTGTTTTTGCCACCAAAGATGATAACCTCACATTTATCCACAGTAAACTGCATCTGCCATGCGTCTGCCCACTCACCCAACCTTTCCAAGTCACCCTGCATTCTCATAGCATCCTCCTCATAGTTCACACTGCCACCCAGCTTTGTGTCATCTGCAAATTTGCTGATGTCACTTTGCATCCCTTCATCTAAATCAGTGGTATATTGTAAATAGCTGTGGTCCCAGCACCGAGCCTTGTGGTGACCGCACTAGTCACTGCCTGCCATTCTGAAAGGAACTCGTTTTTCCCTACTCTTTGTTTCCTGTCTACCAAACAATTTTCTATCCATGTCAGCACTCTACCCCCAATACCTTGTGCCCTAATGTTGCCCACTAATCTCCTACATCTTATCAAAGGCTTTCTGAAAGTCCAGGTAAACTACATCCACTGGCTCTCCCTTGTCCATTTTCCTAGTTGCATCCTCAAAAAATTCCAGAAGATTAGTCAAGCATGATGGCCCCTTTGTAAATCCACGCTGACTCGGACCAACCCTGCTACTGCTTTCCAAATGTGCGGCTATTTCATCGTTTATAATTGACTCCAGCATCTTCCCCAACATCGATGTCAGGCTAACTGGTCTATAATTTTCTGTTTTCTATCTCCCGTCTTTCTTAAAAAGTGGGATAACATTAGCAACCCGCCAATCCACAGGAACTGATCCTGAATCTATAGAACATTGGAAAATGATCACCAATGCGTCCATGATTTCTAGAGCTACTTCCTTAAGTATCCTGGGATGCAGACCGTCAGGCCCTGGAGATTTATCAGCCTTCAGTCCTATCAGTCTACCCAACACCATTTCCTGCCTAATATGAGTTTCCTTCAGTTCCTCCGTCACCATAGATCCTCTGGCCACTAGAATGAGACAGTACCTGCCTCAACTACCTCCTCCGGCAGCCCGTACCATACACTCACCACCATTTGCATAAAAAACGTACCCTTCAGCTTCCCAGGTTGACAAAAGTGTGTTAGATCACAGGTATTCCACTTTCTGATCCATCCCTCCCCCATCGGCAACTTAATATTAGCCTTTCTTCACTTTTCATTTTAATGGCTTTCGACCATTAATTGCCTGTACTCGCTAGAATTTAGAAGGATGAGTGGTTACCCCATTGAAACTTACCGAACAATAAAAGGCCGGGATAGAGCGGATGTGGAGAGGATGTTTCCACTAGTGGGAGAGTCTAGGATTAGAGGTCCGAGCCTCAGAATTAAAGGATGATCCATTCGAAAGGAGATGAGGTATAGCATAAAAGGTTGCAGATTCAAATATAGTGAAGTCAAAGATGAATCCAGCAAGATGGAGACATAAGAAACTGCAGAAGCTGGAATCTTGAGCAAAACACAAAATGCTGGAGGAACTCAGCAGGTCAGGCAGCATCTGGGAAGGGAAACCCAGAATCGGAGGAGATAGGTTTAAGGTGAGGGGGTAAAGATTTAATGGGAACCTGAGGGGTAATTTCTTCATGCAAAGGGCAGTGGGTGTATGGAATGAGCTGTCGGAGGAGGTAGTTGAGTCAGGTACTATCGCAGCATTTAAGAAACATTTAGACAGGTAGTACATGGATAGGATAGGTTTAGATAAATATGGGCCAAACGCAGGCAGGTGGGACTAGTGTAGATGAGACATGTTGGTGTGGGTTGGGTAGACACAAAATGCTGGAGTAAATCAGCGGGACAGGCAGCATCTCTGGATAGAAGGAATAGGTGACGTTTTGGGTCGAGACCCTTCTTCAGACTGAGTTATTATGAGATATAAAGAAACTCCAAGTCTTTGTGCTTTGCTCAATATTCCAGCCTCTGCAGTTTCTTATGTCTGAGTTATTATGTAGACTTTAGTTTATTGTAGTTTATTGTCATGTGTACCGAGGTACGGTGAAAGGCTTTGTGTTACGTGCTAACCAGCCTGCGGAAAGACATAGAAACATAGAAACATAGAAATTAGGTGCAGGAATAGGCCATTCGGCCCTTCGAGCCTGCACCGCCATTCAATATGATCATGGCTGATCATCCAACTCAGTATCCCGTACCTGCCTTATGACAATACGTGATTACAAGTGTACAGCCACAAGATAAAGGGAGTAACATTTAGTGCAAGGTAAGTCCAATCAAAATCAGGTAGAAAGTGGTCCTGGACTGAAAGTACTGTACAGTGGCCAGAAGACATATTCTGGGTGGATCAACAGAAAGATTTGGCAGCCGTGATACTACTCACTAATTAATATCTGTATGTAGCACACCATTGATCCATAGCAAACAAGGCACGTGTAAGAAGGAACTGCAGATGCTGGTTTTGTGTCTATCTTCTACATAATAAACTGTCTCGGCTGATATCAAATAGTGCCATTGTGTTTTTGTTCCATAAAGAGGATTTAAAAGTATTGGAATGAGATTTACTTCCTTGTGGCCAAGTTATAATAGTCGCACCTCAGTAGGTTCAAAGTAGATTTAAGTCCTTGAGTGTCACTCTAAGCTGATTGAAACTACAGTAGGTACTGTCATCCACCTGCACATCCAACCCTGCAGGGTTACGCTTAAATATCAATGGAGAGCTCGGCGATCACAATCCCACAGGAAAAAGACCAGTTCCAGATTGCTGGCCTTCACTAAGGGCCCCTCCAAGCCACAGTCACTACAATCCGTTAATGGTGGCCAGGAAGATCGGCTACCTCACCAGCTGCACTCATGAGACTCAGCTTTACAAGGCAGCACCAAACCACGCTAAAAGTGGGAAGCAGGGCAACGACACCGGAGATAAAAGGGAGGCCCAGGGAATTGTTCTGTGTTTTTCATTATAAACAGCCTGCAGCCAATTGTAACAGCTTAGCTTTAGCCATGAGGCACCTCATAACGGTGCGCAGCGATTAGACTCAATTAACAAAAAAACATGAAAAGGGGTTGGTGTGCAGCACGTTAGTAATATGCCCATTAAAGTTGGCGAGCCACTTCTAACCTGGCTCAGAATTATCATGGGGGCGGCACGGTGGCGCGACGGTAGAGTCGTTGCCTTACAACAGCAGAGACGCAGGTTCGATCCTGCCTATGGGTGCTGTCTGCATGGATTTTGCACGTTCTCCCCCTGGGTTTTCCCCGGGAGGTCCGGTTTCTTCCCACACTCCAAAGATCTACAGGTTTGGCTTCAGTAAAATTGTAAATTGTCGCTAGTGTTAATGTGCGGGGATCGCTGGTCGGCGGGCCAAAAGGGGCCTGTTTCCGCGCTGTATCTCTAAACCTAAACTAAACTGAACTGAACTAGGCTTATAGTTTAAACGGTGATTGAAGAGTCAGGAGGTGTGCGTCTCTCTTCCAGCAGCAAAGGCCATCATTTGCTGCCCCATGCTCAAGCACGCGCCAACAGCTTTTCACTGCACCTTGATATGCGTGACAATAAACTAAACTGAACCAATTAACACTGACACAAATAAAGACGAGAGTCATGGACAACGGAGGAAGAAGACATTAGATGCATTTTGGAACCTTTTGAGTACTGAATGTCCTTTGCATCTCCCAAAATGCGCACATGTTTTCTAATATATAACATCTGCAAAGTTAATTTCCTGTAAATTTATAATGTCAAATTTTATAAAGAAAGGAGGTTGAATGGAATTTTACAGCAATTCTAACATCAGAATAATCTGAACAAAATTTCTCAAGACAGTGACATTTCTACATATACATATATATTTTTTTTCATTGGGATGGGCCCATTATAAATATTGGACTTACATACAGGAAAACATTTATACAAATGGAGATCAAGGTTAGCAGGCCATATGCTTGTATGGTGATCATATTACAATAAATTATGTCAATTCTCCATGAATTACTATGCCCTCAGGATAAGGCAAAAATTGTAGAGAGATGGGACTTTTTCACTTCAAGTAATAAAGATTGGGAGAAGTGGAGAAATGCTTTTCTGCCCGGTTCTCCTGTTAGTCAGTTGTATGCAGTCCTTTCTGTTGACCTCCAGAGGTTGAACAATACCAAAGCACCAGAAAGAATAAGAGGCTAGAATGAAATTGCTCAACCCAGCGTGTCACTGAAAAAGTTCACAGAGGTTTTCGTGAAATGTTGGAGATTATAGTCTGTGAATATTTTATGGACCCCATGAAATGACTTGGCAAGTGGCCATCCAGCATTTTTCAATACAACTCTCATTTGCAACGAAGCTGTTGAATGGATTTGATGTGTTAACAGCTCCTCCCAACCCACATCCACAGAGCTCATAACCAATGTTTTCCGTTGAGAAAGTCTGCCCGCAAGATCATTCTCAAGTTCACTGCCACGTGGATCATTTGAGCCGATTTTCAATTCATTCGGGGAGCACATTCCAAAAGTGGTGCTAATCCAATTAATGCCAGAGGAAGTGTACGTTGAGCTAATGACTGGGATGGGGGTGGGTTTATTTCTGCACAACGGCAATTTTTGTTCGTGCTGGGGACATTTTTTATGGAACCTTTTAACGACATTTTAATTCTGGACATTGCAGCCAGCTTTATGCTGTCAGGCAGATTTAGACCATGGCAATTAGCCATCTGCTCCAATTGTAAGTCATTGGAGAGATCACTCTATGGTGCACAGTAGAGCCACAGACTGCTTCTTCTTGCTGGAATATGTAACTAGTTTAGTTCAGTTTAGTTTATTATCACATGTGCCGAGGTACAGTGAAAAGCTTTTGTTGCGTCCTAACCAGTCAGAGAAAAGACAATATATGATGACAATCAAGCCATTTACGGTGTATAGATACATGATAAGGGAATAACGTTTAGTGCAAGGTAAAGCCAGCAAAGTCCGATCAAAGATAGTCTGTGGTTCACAGAGGTTCCCGGAGGTTTTTGTCCTCCGGCAACCACCTTCAACTAGCATCGCAACCGGCTTCGACTAAAAAATTACCGATTTTGAAAACGGAAACCACTTTCGACCATTAGGGAGACTGACAAAAACCTCCGGGAACCTCCGGGATCCGCACAGAAACCTTGGGTGGGGTGCAAAGTCTCCAGAGCTTTCCGTTCAGGTTTCCTAAGTGGGACGGGCAGTAGGATGATTGAGTTGCCTGATAACAGCTGGGATAAAACTGTCCCTGAATCTGGAGGTGTGCGTTTTCACACTTCTGTACATTTTGCCCGATGGGAGAGAGGAAACGAGGGAGTGGCCAGGGTGTCCACTAATAGAAGCAGTTTGGAAAGGTGACTAAAAGTTTGCACCTTAAGTTAAATTTCCAAACGCCATATGGAGGATAGGGCAAAAAAATGATTGTGTACGAGGGACTTATTGCGTACGAGGGCAGCACAGTAGCACAGCAGTAGAGTTGCTGCCTTGCAGTGCCAGTGACCCGGGTTCCATCCTGATTTCTGGTGCTGTCTGTACGGAGTGTGTACGCTCTCCAAGTGACCGCGTGGGTTTTCTCCGGGTGCACCGGTTTCCTCACATACTCCATGGACGTGCAGGTTTGTAGGTTAATTATCTCCGGTAAATTGTTCCTAGTGCATAGGATAGAACTAGTGCACGGATGATCGTTGGTCGACACAGACCCCCGTGGACCGAAAGGGTCTGTTTTACGCACTGTATCTCTAAACTAAGCTTTACAGGAAAAAGAAAGAAAATTTGTTGTGATGCGGTAGGAAAATAGTACAAAGAGGTGTGTGAGCCTTTCCGCCTCTGTTGTACCTTTGTTCCGATCATGTGGAGTGCAACCACAGTGGTAATGAACGGGTCACAATTGGGGACCGCCGTGAAGAACAAAGGGGGACCTGGTTTTGGGGACTAGTTTCGAAGCCTCTGCCCGGGGGATGAGTCTATGTTCGTTCGTTCGTTTGTTTGTCCGTTCGTTCGTTCGTTCCGGTGAAGGCATTTTATTGGGGATGCATCGCAGCTTGGTTTGGGAACAGCTCCATCCAAGACCGCAAGAAATTGCAACGAATTGTGGACGCAGCACAGATAGTCACACAAACCAACCTCCCTTGTATTGACTCCATTTATACCTCACGCTGCCTTGGTAAGGCCAGCAGCATAATCAAGGACGTCGCACCCTGGCCTCCCCTCTCCCATCGGGCAAAAGGTATAGAAGTGTGAAAACGCACACCTCCAGATTCAGACACAGTTTCTTCCCAGCTGTTATCAGGCAACTGAACCATCCTACCACAACCCGAGAGCAGTGCTGAACTACTATCTACCTCATTGGTGACCCTCAGGCTATCCTTGATCGGACATTGTTGATTTTACCTTTCACTAAACGTTATTCCCTTATCATGTAAATGTCCACTGTAAATGACTCGATTGTAATCTTGTATTGTCTTTCCGCTGACCAGATAGCACACAACAAAAGCTTTTCACTGTAAATGTGACATGAAATGAAACCGACCTGAACTAGATTATTTTCCTGACATTTCCCAGACCTATCTCTCAGCGAAAGGGATAATGGCATAATGGTCGGCACAGACATTATGCGTTGAAGGGCCTATTCTTGAGCTGCACTGTTACATGTTCTTTAAAAGCAGATTTCAATGCCAAGGGTCACCATTGCTCGCAATGTCCCAGTAAAGCCTTCAATTGATTGTAATGTGGCACCAAGTGCATGGTCGAATGACAGCAGTAATCCTTCGCTCCTCGACCCAGCTCACCCTCACTCTCACCCCCTCCATGACACACTGGTCAATCTGAGGAGCACCTTCAGCAACAGACTGGTTCCACCAAGATGCAACACAGAACGCCACAGCAAATCCCCTGACTCCCCTCCCCACCCCCACCCCTCCTCAATCCTTTCCACTCGTTACTTTAATTTCATGTTTCATGTATCTTGTGTTTTATGACTGTTGGCAGATCAATTTCCCTCCTTGGATAAATAAAACTCTATCGTATTGTATCATATTGTAGAACGTGCAACACCCACCTCAAAGTACCGGAGAAGTAATGCTATTGTAATGTCCACAAAATCTTTCAAATCCAAGATAAGTGAAGCATGCAATGCAATGATTTACGATCTTGATTCTTTTCCTCATTTTCAACATTGGCCATGTCAAGACACCAGGAGTATAGTGAAAGAAAATGTTATCTTTAATCGTAGATAAGCTATAAAAATAGGTTGGAACGAGTCACCCAGAATTAAAGCTCTACCAATTATCCCTGCTCCCTATTGCTCTAGATTCACATGTTGAAATAAAAATTGCCAAGTTACAATTTTTCTTTTCCACAACAGCAAGAAAGTACATCTGAACCAAGTGCAAAAAGGTGGTGAGTGCTCAATAAGCTAAGCAGCACCTGCAAATAGAGAAATAAAGTGAAGGTTTCAGGTACATTTGCCCAGCCTCAATAATGCCATCTTATTGACATATTGGATGGTGTTTCTCACCCAAGGAATCCTACCATAGACTGAGGGAGAACTTTTGGTTAAGACAGATACAATAACTTATACCTCCAGTGACGTGGGTTTGACTAAGGGTTTTATCTTTCCAGCGTGGGCTTTCTCCAGGTGCTCCGGTTTCCTCCCACATTCCAAAGCTCTGCAAGTTTGTACGTTAATTGACTTCTATAAATTGTCCCTAGTGCGTAGGATAGAAACAGTGAGTGGGTGATCGCTAGTTGTGTGGACTTAGTGGGCCAAAGAGCCTGTTTCCATGTTGTATCTCTAAACTAAACTAAACTAACCTAAACCAAACCAAACTAAACGAACCAAACAACAGATATACGAGGACCTGCAAAGATGAAGGTTTACAAAATGACACACTTTAAAAACGCACAAACTTTAGTGATGTTTCGTGTTGGGACCCTTCTCCACCTTGAGGAGATTTCAGATGGAGCGGCAAAATGGAGACACATGGGCATGCAGATGATGGTTTTAAAAACAAGACACAAAGGGTTGGAGAAACTCAGCAGATCAGGCAGCATCTCTCGCTCCCTAGAAGGATCCCGATCCAAAACGTCAACTATCCACATTCTGGAGAGATGCTGCCTGACTTGTTGAGTTACTCCTGAACTTTCTATTTTTTTATCATTTAAAAGACAGGTACATGTACAGGAAAGATTTAGAAGGAGATAGGCGACGTTTCTGGCCGAGACCCTTCTTCAGACTGAAGAAGGGTCTCGACCCGAAACGTCACCTATCTCCTTCGCTCCTTAGATGCTGCTGCACCCGCTGAGTTTCTCCAGCCTTTTGTGTAACCCTCGATTCTCCAGCATCTGCAGTTCCTTCTTTAACAAGATTTAGAAGGATATGGGCCAAACATGGACAAATGGGACTAGGTTAGAAGAGGTATCTTGCTTGCTAAGTATGAGTTGGGCCGAAGGGCCTGTTTCTATGCTGTGTGACTCTATGCCTCTATGAAAAGAGACATGAAGGATATTCAATAGTTCAGTTTAGAGATACAGCGCGGAAACAGGCCCTTCGGCCCACCCAGTCCACGCCGACCAGCGATCCCCGCACATCAACACTATCCCGCACTTTACAATTTTATTTTACCGATGCCAATTCACCTACAAACCTGTACATTGCCACAGCGGTAGGTTAGTTAGACTGATTATTACACTGGGGCTGACCAGATGAAAGACATAACTGGCAATAAAAAATAAGCAAAGCTGAAAAGTGATGATAGACCGTTACATGAACATATCGAGTGAAAATAGGTGCACAGGTGTAAGAGAAAAAGAGATGCAGCTTCTTTAAATGTCAAGACTAACATGAAACCGGCCCTAAGATTACCAGTCAGGATTGTGACTAATGTTATTGAATGCTCTCAGGCATCTGGTAAATGGTTTGCGTATAAAATGGTCACGTACTCCGCTAGCTCAACGTTTTCTAGTATATCTTTTGCATCTGCACTTGGTAACAAGCAAGTGATAATGTCTCAAGATTTGCTGATGATGGCAGGCACATCATTTGAGCTTATTTCAACACTTGAAAGCAGCCGTGGGCTCATCTGCAGCCATTTAGCGCCACAATCTTTTCATATTTTTGTTCCAAAATTAAAATTTCCCTTCTCTCGCTCTCACGGCTGCAGTCTTCATGTGCTGCTCATTTGTCATGGACTTCACCTTCAAATGACAGGGGGTGCCTGCGCTCAGAGCCCTGGCTAAATTTAGCATGGAAGGAATGACATCTAGAATGACTTGCTGAGGCAGTTGCCTGAACGAAGCAGTTTTTTTCCAGTGTTTGGGCAAGTTAGTGGGATAGCGTCAACCAAGGGTGGGAGAAGATGAGCGGCAGGGTGAGGTGGGGGG
The DNA here is from genome assembly GCA_963514005.1 of Raja brachyura. The sequence continues at coordinate 9,024,348 of OY740785.1, forward strand.
TGGTGGAAATATACACAGTTTTGGGGGGGGTTAATATGTTGGTCGCAAGTTTGCTGTCTGTTGTAGTCACATCCAATTTATTTTCTTGGAAAGGGAAACGAGCCAGTGTCCATTACAGGAGGCTGATGCACATAAATGCTATTTGCATGTTGTCAAAATTAAATTTCATCCAAGATGAGGGTGGAGGGGGGGAGGGGGGGGGATGCAGCAGTAGAGTTGCTGCCTTACAGCGCCAGAGACTCTGGTTCGATCCTAACTACGGGTGCTTGTCTGTACGGAGTTTGTACGTTCTCCCCGTGACCTGCGTGGGTTATTTGCCAGGATCTCTAGTTTCCTCCCATAGTCCCACACTCAAAGGCATACACATGTATGGGTTAAGTGATGGGGATCACAGGTCGGCGAGGGCTGGGTGGGCCGAAGGCCCTGTTTCCGCGCTGTATGTCTAAACTAAACTAAAAAAATTGTCCTTATCAGTTTAGAGATTACAGCGCGGAAACAGACCCTTCGGCCAACCGAGTCCATGCCGACCAGTGCACCATGAACCAGTGAACCATCTAGCACCATCCTACACACACAAGGGGACAATTTACAATTGTTACCAAAGCCAATTAACCTACAAACCTGTACATCTTTGGAATGTGAGAGGAAACCAGAGCACCTGGGGAAAACCCACGTGGTCACGGGGATAACGTGCAAACTCCGTACAGACAGCACCCGTAGTAAGGATCGAACCCGGGTCTCTGGCGCTGTAAGGCAGCAACTCTATCGCCCACCAACTCGACCGCCCACCATCTCTTGTCAATTTTATTTATATAAGCACTGTAAGCATTTTAAATTTAACAGAGGAAATTCATCATCCGTATAAAACAACATAAGTGTCTCAAAGCATACAAATGATCTATTGTACCACACTTACAAATAGATTCATCTGCAGTTTCATGCAATGGACTCAAATCTAACAGAGCAGTGTGTACAGGGGATTTTAAATAAAGCATTCAGTCTAGATTTGTCCCTTGAAGTCTTTTCAAATCAGAGACATTCCCTGGTTTGCTTTGTGGATAACTAACACCAATTTGTGGTCAGTCAAAACCCTTATAGACTCCTGGAGGTGGCAACTTTTACAGACTTCAGGGGAAGTCTGCTAGACAGAACAGATTCTTCCTTCCTACGCTCCATCTACCAACTCGCCTCAGCTCATGTTCGTTTGGTTCATCTGGTTATTGCCCATGGACCAAAGAATTAACACACAGAGCAGCCCCACGGTTTAAGAAGATAGACGCAAAGTGCTGGAGTAACTCAGCAGGTCAGGCAGCATCTCTGGGGAACAAAGATGGGTGACGTTTCGGGTTGAGACCCTTCTTCAGAAACAATTCACGTGTGAACAGATGTCCCGACTCGAAACATCACCTGTCCTTTCTATCCACAGATGCTGCCTGACCCACTCAGTTACTGTAGCATTTTGTATCTCTATTAGTATAAATCTGCATCTTCAGTTCCTTTCTACACCGGCAGTGTTCGATGCTGGCTCGACAATTCATAGTCATAGAGTGGTACGGCATGGAATCAGGCCCTTCAGCCCAACATGCCCACATCGGCCAACATGTCTCAGCTACACTAGTCCCACCTGCCTGCGTTTGACCCATAACCCTCCAAACTTGTCCTATACATGTTCCTGTCTAACTGTTTATTAAACATTGGGATCGTCCCAGCCTCAACTACCTCTTATGGCAGCTTCTTCCATTCACCCACCACCCTTTGTATGAAAAGGTTACCCCTCAGATTCATATTACATCTTTTTCCCTTCACCTTAAACCTATGGCCTCTGGTCCTCGATTCACCTACTCTGGGCAAGAGATTCTGTGCATCTACCAAATCTATTCCTCTCATGATTTTATACAACACTATAGATACATAGAAACACCGAAAATAGGTGCAGGAGTAGGCCATTCGACCATTCGAACCAGCACCGCCGTTCATTATGATCATGGCTGATCATCCAAAATCAGCACCCTGCTCTTTCCCCATATCCCTTGATTCCGTTAGCCCAAAGAGCTAAATCTAACTCTCTCTTAAACACATCCAGTGAATTAGCCTCCACTGCCATCTGTGGCAGAGAATTCCACAGTTTCTCAACTCTCTGGGTGAAAACGTTTTTCCTGATCTCTGTCCTAAATAGCATACCCCTTATTCTTAAACTGTGACCCTTGGCTCTGGACTCCCCCAATATCAGGAACATTGTTCCTGCATCTAGCCTGTCCAATCCCTTAAGAATTGCATATGTTTCTTTAAGATCCCGTCTCATCCATCTAAATTCCAGTGAATACGAGCCCAGGCGACCCATTCTTTCATCTTATGGCAGTCCTGTCACCCCAGGAATTAACCTGGTGAACCTATGCTGCCCTACCTCAGTAGCAATAATGTCCTTCCTCAAATTAAGAGGACAAAAAGGCACACAATAGTCCAGGTGTAGCCTCCCCAGGGCCCAGTACAACTGAAGTAGGACCTCCTTGCTCCTATACCTTTCATAGGTATATACCTATACCTATACCTGCAGTACCTCCATGCTTACTTTCAGTGATTAATGTACAAGGGGACCAAGGTTTCATTGTACCTCCCATTTTCCTAATCTGACATAATTCAGATAATAATCTGCCTTCTCATTCTTGTCACCAAAGTAGATAACCTCACATTTAACCACATTATACTGCATCTGCCATGCATCTGCCCACTCATTCAACCAATCCAAGTCACCCTGCAGCCTCATAGCATCCTCCTCACACTGCCACCCAGCTTTGTGTCACCCGCAAACTTGGAGATGTTACATTTAATTCCCTCTTCTAAATTGTTAATATATATATTGTAAATAACTGGGGTGCCAGCAATGAGCCTTGCGGCACCCCACTAGTCACTGCCTGCCATTCTGAAAAGGACCCCCAAGGGGAGTAAGGGGCGACCGTGGCTGACAAGGGACGTCAGGGACAGTATAAAAATAAAAGAGAAGTACAACGTAGCAAAGATGAGCGGGAAGCCAGGGGATTGGGTAACATTTAAAGAGCAACAGAAGATAACTAAAAAGGCAAGATGAGGTACGAAGGCAAGCTATCCAAGAATATAAAGGAGGATAGTAAAAGCTTCTTTAGGTATGTGAAGAGGAAAAAAATAGTTAAGACCAAAGTTGGCCCCTTGAAGACCAAAAAAGGTGAATTTATTATGGGGAACAAGGAAATGGCAGATGAGTTGAACAGGTACTTTGGATCAATCTTCACTAAGGAGGACACGAACAATCTTCCTGATATACTAGTGGCCAGAGGATCTGGGGTGATGGAGGAACTGCAGGAAATCCACGTTAGGCAGGAAATGGTGTTGGGTAGACTGATGGGACTGAAGGCTGATAAATCCCCAGGGCATGATGTTCTGCATCCCAGGCTACTTAAGGAAGTGGCTTTAGAAATTGTGGATACATTGGTGATCATTTTCCAATGTTCTATAGACTCAGGATCAGTTCCTGTGGATTGGAGGATAGCTAATGTTATCCCACTTTTTAAGAAAGGCGGGAGAGAGAAAACAGTGAATTATAGACCAGTTAGCCTGAAGTCGGTGGTGGGGAAGATGCTGGAGTCAATTATAAAAGATGAAATAGCCGCACATTTGGATAGCAGTAACAGGATCGGTCCGAGTCAGCATGGATTTATGAAGGGGAAATCATGCTTGACTAATCTTCTGGAATTATTTGAGGATGTAACTAGGAAAATGGACAAGGCAGAGCCAGTGGATATAGTGTACCTGGACTTTCAGAAAGCATGTGATAAGGTCCCACATAGGAGATTAGTGGGCAAAATTAGGGCACATGGTATTGGGGGTAGAGTGCTGACATCGATAGAAAATTGGTTGGCAGACAGGAAACAAAGAGTAGGGATTAACGGGTCCCTGTCAGAATGGCAGGCAGTGACTAGTGGGGTACAGCAAGGCTCGGTGCTGGGATTGCAGCTATTTACAATATACATCAATGATTTAGATGAAGGGATTCAAAGTAACATTAGCAAATTTGCAGATGACACAATGGTGGGTGGCAGTGTGAACTGTGAGGAGGATGCTATGAGAATGCAGGGTGACTTGGACACGTTGGGTGAGTGGGCAGAGGTATGGCAGATGCAGTTTAATGTGGATAAATGTGAGGTTATCCACTTTGGTAGCAAAAACAGGAAGGCAGATTACTGTCTAAATGGTGTCAAGTTGGCAAAAGGGGAATTACAACGGGGGTCCTTGTTCATCAGTCAATGAAAGTAAGCATGCAGGTACAGCAGGCAGTGAAGAAAGAGAATGGCATGTTGGCCTTTATAACAAGAGGAGTTGAGTATAGGAGCAAAGAGGTCCTTCTGCAGTTGTATAGGGTGTATGAGACCATACCTGGAGTATTGTGCGCAGTTTTGGTCCACTAATTTGAGGAAGGACATTCTTGCTATTGAGAGAATGCAGCGTAACTTTACAAGATTAATTCCCGGGATGCCGGGACTGTCATATGCTGAAAGAATGGAGCGGCTGGGCTTGTATACTCTGGAGTTTAGAAGGATGAGAGAGGATCTTATTGAAACATATGAGATTATTAAGGGTTTGGACACGCTAAAGGCAGGAAACATGTTCCTGATGTTGGGGGAGTCCAGAACCAGGGGGCCACAGTTTAAGAATAAGGGGTAAACCATTTAGAACGGAGACAAGGAAACACTTTTTCTCACAGAGAGTTGTGAGTGTGGAATTCTCTGCCTCAGAGGGCGGTGGATGCTGGTTCTCTGGATACTTTCAAGTGAGCGCTAGATGGGGGTCTTAAAGATAGCGGAGTCAGGGGATATGAGGAGAAGGCAGGCACATGGTACTGATTGGGGATTATCAGCCATGATCACATTGATGGATCATGGAATCATGGAATCATCATCATGGAAAACTTTATTGTCATTCAGACCTTGCGGTCTGAACGAAATTTTGTTGCCTGCAGTCATACATGTAGTAAATAACAAAACACAAAATAAACACAAATTTAACATCCACCACAGTGAGTTCACCAGACACCTCCTCACTGTGATGGAAGGCAAAAATCTTGTCTTTGTCTCGTCCCTTCTTGTTCTTCCTCTTCCTCTGCGCTGAGGCGACCCGGGCCTCCGATGTTGTGACCGCACCGGGTGATGTAAATAAGTCCCGCAGCTGAACCGTGCTCCGTGAACGTGCTGGTTCAACTCCGCGGCCCAGGGCGGTCGAAGCTGCCGCCCTCCAGTCCAGCGGACGCAGCTGTTGCCGCGGGAGCTCCGGAATCCAGGTTCAACCTTGACCTCTCATGCTCTCTGTGTGGATTTTCACATTCTCCCTGTGGTCACGTGGGTCTCCCTGCAGGTGCTCCGGTTTCAGGCAGAGGGGATTAGTTTAGCTTGGCATCATGTTTAGCTGGGAAATTGTGGGCTGAAGAACTTGTTCCTGTCTCCACTGTCCTATACCGAAGATAGACACAAAATGGTGGAGTAACTCAATGGGACAGGCAGCATCTCTGGGGAGAAGGAATGGGTGATGCTTTGGGTTGAGACCCTTCTATGTTCCATTCTCTATGTTCTGTTAGGTGTTTTGTTTCTCTGTCAAAAATAGATGTGAGCCACTTTAGATATCTAAATTGGGAATTCAATGTCCTCTGTTGATTCCCAGCAATGAAATATAAGGTGTAGGAAGGAACTGCCAATGCTGCTTTATACTGAAGATAGATATAAAGTGCTGGAGTAACTCAGCGGGTCAGGCAGCATCTCTGGAGAAAAATGATGGATGGGCGACGTTTTGGGTCGGAACCCGACTTCAGACTGAAAGTAGAGCGGAGGGTGTGTAACTGGAGGTAGGAAAAGGCCAGAACCATCAAAGAAAATCAACTGTGGGTTAGCTGTATGTCTCTTCTCAACCAAAACTGCCCAGCGGCTTGTACATTTGAAAAAAATAAGCCGGTTATTTTTGGTCTTTCATAAGTTCATGGTGATAGGAGCAGGATTAGGCCATTCAGCCCATCAAGTCTCCTCTGCATTTAATCATGGTTGATCTATCTCACCCTTCTAACCCCATTCTCCTGCCTTCTCCCCATAGCCTCTGACACCCGTACCAATGAAGAATCTATCTATCTCTACCTTAAAAATATCCATTGACTTGGCCTTCACAGCCCTCTCTTGCAAATGAATTCCACAGATTCACCACCCTCTGACTAAAGAAACTCCTCTTCAGCTCCAATCTAGAGGTACATCCTTTCATTCCGAGGCTATGGCCTCTGGTCATACTCTATCCAGGCCTTTCACTATTCATTTGGGACCAGAAGGACTGGTAGGAGCTCATCCCATTCCATCCCAGTTACAAACAGCACCAAGCATTGTAACATGAACCATGTAAATTTCGTTGTACATGGTTCATGTTACAATGACAATAAAGAAACTATTCTATTCTATTCATTCCCTCCCACAATGAGTAGTGATTAGTATGGGCGATGGAGGTTATGGGGAGAAGGCAGGAGAATGGGGTTGAGAGGGAGAGATAGATCAGCCATGATTGAATGGCAGAGTAGTCCTGATGGGCCGAATGGCCTGATTCTGCTCCTATCACTTATGAACAATTCCCCAAGACTGTTGCCAACAAACCATGATGCCTGAATCCAAGTGGAAATGTGGATAAAAACCCAGCAAAATGAGGACTTTGTCTTACTGGCTTGTAATCATGTAAACAATGTTAAAAAAAAACATGTAATCGCTTGGAAATCTGTAATCTGACAACATTTCATTGTTTCCTTGTTGGAACAATGCAAGAATGTCATTGTCCTATCTGGGACACATGACAATAAACTCTCTTGACTTAACTTGACTTGGTACATTAGACAATTAAACACTCTTGACTTGTCTATTGACTTACAAAAAGTTACGTTTCAGTACAGATTTGTCTGCATCAGCTATTCTCTTTATTGTATGTTTACAGTCTCCATTCCCATTGGCAGCCATTAAATGTTAAACAGATTGAATTATTATTGGAAAATGGAAAATATCCCAATTATGGGTAATATTACAGCAAGCAATGTAACCCATGCCCATTCTAGTTCACTGTAAACATCAGAATAAATGCATAACACAAGATATTTGAATATGTCTCCATTGTTCTTTTCTGTCAACGTTATCGGGAAACCTAGAGGGACTGGAGTCTCATAAATTCATAAACTCATAAATTATAGGAGCAGATTTAGGCCATTCGGCCCATCTCATTTTCTCTGCCATTCAATCATGGCTGATCTATCTTTCTCTCTAAATCCCATTCTCCCGCCTTCTCGTCCATAGCCCCGACACCATTGCAACTCAATAATCTGTCAATCTCCGCCTTAGAAATGTCCATTGACTTGACCTCCACTGCCATCAGTGGCAAAGAATTCCACAGATTCACCACCCTCTGACTATCGAGCCACTCTCTGCTTTACAGAAACATAGAAACACAGAAAATAGGTGCAGGAGGACGCCATTTGGCCCTTTGAGCCTGCACTGCCATTCATTGTGATCATGGCTGATCACCCACAATCAGTAACCCGTGCCTGCCTTATCCCTTGATTCCAAGGGATAAGGCAGGCATCATGGAGCTAGCCCCTAGAGCTCCATCTAACTCTTTTTTAAATTCATCCAGTGAATTGGCCTCTACTGCCTTCTGTGGCAGAGAATTCCGCAAATTCACAACTCTCTGGGTGAAAAGGTTTTTTTTTCATCTCAGTTTTAAATGGCCACCCTTTTATTCTTAGACTGTGGCCCCTGGTTCTGGACTCCCCCATCATTAGGAACATTTTTCCTGCATCAAGCTTGTCCAGTCCTTTAATAATTGTATACATTTCTATATATTCTTCTTTACTTTGAAATGTGTAACTTTAATGAAGGCTCTTAAGGCACAGATTTGTGTAAAGTCTACATATTTTATTGCCAGTAAAACTTTGCAGTATCATAGTTACATATTTACACTTTTAAACATTTTGAAATTACACCAACAATATTTGACAAAGCTATTCACGGTTGATAATTTAGACATATTTCCTCCCAGCTGAGTAACAAAAAGGGAGAAGAAAACTTGGCACTTATGGTATGGTGAAATTCAGAAAAGGAGAGAGAGGGAGACCACAGTCCTTTTGATGGGATGCTGGTACTGTTCACTGTGAATAAGATCACAATCTTACCCCAATTATAACTATTACTTTTAAAATCCTATCATGCACCACTGGCAAAAACTGCTTCTAATACCAGAATCTTGTAAATATCGGCATGTATATTTCCAAAAGCAGAGAGAACAAGGACAAACATTCTTGTAAGATATTTTATTTTTTTTAATCCTATTGCAGATATACTGTAACCCAAGATACTTGAGAATAAAAAAATTCTTCCCGAAAAGGAGATATTTTGCAGATCATATATTCTTTGTGAATTAGTATTTCCTGTAGTCATTTCAAGTGCTTTTTTTGTGAGGGGCATTATTACATTTCCAAGATATTACTATAGTTTCTGGTGCACAGGTACTTTTAGCTAAAGCATTGGAGTTAAGTCAGAAACCTTTATATTTTACTTTAGCAGCTTCATGAAAGGGGCCATAATCCGTTCGTGAGCAGTAGGCTAAGTGTCTTTAGTTTTGTTTAGTTTTGTTCAGAGATACAGTGCAGAAACAGGCCCTTCGGCCCACTGAGTCCGTGCCGACCAGCGATCCCTGCACACTAACACTATCCAACACACACTAGGGACAATTTACAATCATACCAAGCCAATTAACTGACAAACCTGTATGTCTTTGGAGTGTAGGTTGAAACCGGAGCACCCGGAGAAAACCCACGCATGTCACGGGGAGAAGGTACAAACTGCGTACAGACAGCACCCGTTGTCAGGATCGAACCCGGGTCTCTGGCACTGAAAGGCAGCAACTCTACTGCTGTGCCATCTTATTCAGCATCAGTTTCCGCAAAATGTGGTCATTATTGGTAAAATATTCTAAAAGTATATTTTAGAAATATATAATTGTTGTCTCTTTTGTGAATTGTTTAATCTTAGACATAAAATACTTTGTATTACTTTTATGTAATATTAATTCTATATATTGGACCTGTGATTTTCAAACATCACCACTTAAAATATGAAATTTTACATTTTCAATAAGCACAATTTTGAAAACCATTCTTTCAGAAATTCCAAGTACATACGATTCCTTAATGCAGTCATAGCTTTGGATTGCATCACATTAACCTATATTTCTGTTCCATATGATAAGACAGATTGCAGAAATAATTATCTCTTAAATTGGTGCTCTGATTATTTTCAAAGACAATCATGAACCAAAAGCAGAGAAAGAATTAATTATTTCACACTGCATAAAAATTGTTTTTATTTTGTTGCCATAAAAAGGCTAGCATCTTCTTATAGTCCTGTATTTTAAATTTGCTTTTTACATTTTGGGGGGCATTTCATGTTAAATTGCATATATAATTGGTTTGGCTTTAGCCTTATAACTTAGTATGTTGATTGTCATATTTTAATGGTAATTCTAAAGGCTGACTTTTTAAAACAACAAATGATTTTAAAGGCATGAAAAGGAGGAAGAAATTGATTATTATTTCAGTTTAACTGCATGGATGTCATAAAGATTAATCTAAGAATACTGGGGGAACGATCTCTACCTGTATTGAGTGTCTTAATTTATGGCTAGTTTCGTTTAGTTTAGAGATACAGCGCGGAAACAGGCCCTTCGGCCCACCGAGTCCGCGCCGACCAGCAATCCCCACACACTGGGGACAATTTATAATCTTTACCGAAGCCAATTAACCCTCAAACCTGTACGTCTTTGGAGAGTGGGGGGAAACTGGAGCACCCGGGGAACAAAACCACGTGGTCACGGGGGTTGCTCCAGGGATCAGACTGTTGCACTCAATGTTGTAACGAAGGAGAGACCATCCATGTAATATTGCTTGCATACATGTGGCTGTACACATTACCCTATGAAAAGTGCACTTGTGCGACCATTAGGTTCAGACAGGATCAGCTTTAGCTGTGGTGATACCCATTGTTTTGGCAGTCTATTCACAATCACAGTTTAGACTCATGGAAAACCGAAAGCTCCTTGGCCAAGACCTCAAATGATCCAATTAGATAAGACCTTCATGCTACTCCAGGTCAACAATCTCAGGGCTGTGGAGCAGAAAGCTGAAGGCGAGGAAGGAAAAGCCACCAGATGGGCCAAAGAATGGTGCTTGTAACTTCATGTGAGGTTGAATGTTGAAAGAGATTCATTGTCGTACATCCAAGTTGCATCCAAGGGTCTTGATCAACTTCACATTATAACCAAATCCATTAACTCTGTCCGAGCCGGAGAATTCAATAGCCAACTCAAACAAAGACAATAATATACAAGATACAGATAATGATTTTTGAAAGCAAGTGCCCTTCTTTTGCATGTCAAGTGTTCCTTAGTCCTTTGAATCCGTCCTGGAAGCACAGTTGAAGTCCCTTATCGCCCAAAACAACATACGTGCTATGGGAACAAACCACTTCAGTAGATGCAAAGTCCAAAGTTGTTCCACTCTCCCGATGTTCAGGTCAGGTCCTGTTACTGACACTGTTGAGAAAAGTATTTCATAACGGCGAGTGTGTCGATGAACGGAAGAATCTCCAATGGATGTTTCATGACGTTACAGCATGTGTTTCACCCAATGCAGTCACACTCTCAAACTAAATGTGCTGGGATCTGGGACGATGAGGCTGTCAAGTTCCCTAAGGACCTTGCGTCGAACATATTTTGCTGGCTGCCGTTGAGAATGTGCATCCCGTCCACAGTGGGCAAGACCTGTCGGTCGGTCATGGTTCCGCTGGGAGATGAACCCAGGAAACCTCCTTGGGCAGAGATGATCTTCTCAGGGCTGGCTGCCAGCCTGGGGGAGGTGGAGAAGTTATACCCGTACAAACCGTACGGGCTGTGCAGTCTGAAAGTACTGTAGGAGCCCTGGTGGGCCTGGTTGGCGGCGAAAGCATTGTTTGATGGGGAAGGCATGATGTACTGGAGCTGGGGAGATGAGATCCCGGAGATGGGCACCGGTAATCCGGCCTGGTGGCAGTTGAATGCGTCTCCGTCGCTGCCGGCTATCGACATGTTCACACTGGCGGTGTTGGCCACGCCGATGTAGGAAGGCGTCCTCTGGGCGGCAAACGTCTCAGTGCTGGGGTTGGCGAGGCGGTTGTAGGTCTCGGCGAGGCTGCTGCTGTAGCGGTTGAAGGCCAGGCCGGTGCGGTTGCAGGTAGCGAAGTCCGTCGGGCTCAAGTTGCACAGCTGCCCACTGTTCTGGGCCAGATGGAAAGCAGGGGATGGACAGGAAGAGCCGGGCAGACGGTGTGTTGGAGCAACATTCCCCAGGCTCTGATGGGCAGATGAAGGCACTGTTCCACCTATTGAGAAAAACACAGTCTCTTTAGTGTATGCTGGTTGGCGCGGAGTCGGGGGCGAAAGGGCCTGTTTCCACACTATCTCTAAACTAAAACTAAACTAAATATGGACCATATGCAGGCAGAGGAGATTAATTTAACTTGGCAAAATGCACAGCACAGATATTGTGGGCCGAAGGGCCAGTTCTTGTGATTTACTGTTTCACGTTCCATATGTTCTGCCTCCAATAACACCTCCATTTCCAATTGTCCCCAACACTGTCATTCGTAGTTCAGAAAGTGGAGAATCTACCACCTCCTAAATATTTCTAACAACACTTGGTTGGTAAATAGGAATCAGCTGAGGGCTAAACAAATCTCTCCTCATGCAAGCAATGTGGTAGCTCGTACCCTTCACCCTCTTCCATGAGGAATCACCATTTTATAACCTATGCCCCAGCAAGAATTAGTGCCTTCTACAAGAGCAAACAAAAACAACCAAATTTATGCACACATTCAGAATGCAGTCATAGAGTGATACAGCGTGGAAACAGGCCCTTCGGACCAACATGTCCCAGCTGCACTAGCCCCACCTGCCTGCGTTTGGCCCATATCCCTCCAAACCTGTCCTAACAATGTACCTGTCTAACTGTTTCTTAAACATTGGGGTAGTCTCAGCCTCAACTACCTCCTCTGGCAGCTTGTTCCATGTACCCACCACCCTTTGGGTGAACAAGTTACTTCTCAAATTCCTATTAAATATTTTCCCCTTCACCTTAAACCTATGTCCTCTGGACCTCGATTCACCTACTCTGGACGAGAAACTCTATGCATCTACCCGATCTATGCCTCTCATGATGTTATACACCTCTATAAGATCACCCCTCATCCCCCTGCGCACCAGGGAATAGAGTTCCAGCCTACTCATCCTCCCCCTTTACCTCAGACCCTCAAGTCCTGGCAACATCCTCGTAAATATTCTCCGAACCCTTTCCAGCTTGACAACATCTTCCCCAGAACTGAACACATACTCTAAATGTGGCCTCACCAACATCTTATACAACTGCAACATGACCTCCCAACTTCTCCACTCAATACTCTGACTGATGAAGGCCAATGTGCCAAAAGCTTTTTACACCCCCTTATCTATATGTGACTCCACCTTCAAGGAACTACACCTGCACTCCTAAATCCCTCTGCTCCACAACACTCCCCAGGGCCCTACCATTCACTGTGTAGGTCCTGCCTGCCCATGTTAGACTTGCGAAAATGCACACCTAATCAGAGTTCAGGGCATGTACCAAGAAGTAGGTCATGAGGACTACGTCCATGCTCTACTTGACATTACACGTGTAGTGTGGCCCGCCTGAAGGCTTGTCGGTCGGTGCAACCAGGAACCTGCCAATAGTTTTGTCGGTCGGTGGGACCAGGAACCTGCCCGAAGGCTCGTCGTCGACGGGACCAAGAACCCACATTGGAGGTGAGAAGTAAGGGCCAGTAGGAGGGTGATCTGGGATCATGCTTCCAGCACCTTCAAGGTCGGCTGCAGGAGGCGCCCCCGGGACACAAAGATGGCCGGGAGAGGAGAGAAGGACGTCAGTTCGCGGGAACTGCCACAGATCGAGCGAGCGAGCCGACCGGACTTTGGACTGTGGAAATGCCACCAAAACACGGCGATGCCCGTATGTCTAAAATATGTCAAAATAATTTCACTGTGCCATTGCATATGTGACCAATTAAGCACCATTAAACCATTGGACCACTAATGCTCTCAATATGCAGTCACGCTCTTGATTATGAGACTATGGAAGGTTGATCGGCTGATAGTTATATCTTGAAGGTTACCGCCAATTTGTTGCTTTTAAGATAGACACTGTCTTAAATTAGGTATAAAAGACTAAATTAATAAATTCCAGATTGCCTAAGTTAAAGTGGGCAGCAATCTTGCATCACAACATGAAACGAATATATTAAGTACTAATCTGACTGAAAAGGAACAATTTCTGTTGTTAGTTTTGTGATTTGTGGTGTAATCATTAATATAAAATAAAGAATTGCATACTGAAACACTTTTTGGCCAGCTATTGCTTGGAGAGTGATCTAATTTTCCTACAATTATTGGCAGACAAAATGATACAAGGAAAAGCCAAAGTAATTACCTTGTTGGACACAAATGCTGGAGTAACTCAGCGGGACAGGCAGTGTCTCTGAAGAGAAGGGATAGGTGATGTTTCGGGTCAAGACCCTTCTTAAGACTGATGTCAAGGGAGTGGGAGATACATAGATAAGGAAGTGTAAGGTGTGAAAACAGGACTAAGGGAATGGATGGGAAGGAACTGCAGATGCTGGTTTAAACTGAAGAAGGACACAAAAAGCTGAAGTACTCAGCAGGGCAGGCAGCATCTCTGGAGAGAAGAAATGGGTGACATTTCGGGTCGAGACCCTTCTTCAGACTGGTTAAGGATAAGGGAAACGAGAGATGTAGGCGGTGATGTGGAGAGATAAAGAACAATGAATAAAAGATATGCAAAAATGTAACGATGATAAAGGAAACAGGCCGTTGGTAGCTGTTTCTAGGGTGAAAACGAGAAGCTAGTGCGACATGGGTGGGGGAGGGATAGAGAGAGAGGGAATGCCAGGACTACCTGATTTGCAACAAATCAATATTCATACCACAAAGGGAATGCAGATCAATACCTTGTTTCTGAATTCCAGGTATGTCTTCAAAGCTGAGGGTGCGCAAAGAAGGTCTCCAGAATGCGTAGGATTCCACAATTGCTTCTAAACCCATTCTAGGTTGAAAAAACATATGGCCATGAGATACATGTTTGGTCAAATATATATATATAATAAATTTAAATGTTAATGAGATTGGAAAACTTAACTCTTCAGTCATTTGAAACAAATTTTGAACATCTGAACATTTACTTTCGTTTAGAGATACAGCACAGGAACTGGCCCTTTGGCCCACCGAGTCCATGCCGACCAGCAATCCTCACACATTAACACCATCCCACACACACCAGGGACAATCTACAATTTTACCAAGTCACCATGCCGCTCTTCAATAATGGATTAATAGATCAATATAAATATCCTACAACTTTTTTTTTTATTTTTTTAATTTTTGTTAGAATTTTTGTACAATAGTGTGGTACTTAAGTACCTAATACATACATACATATTTCCATTCTTGTACAACTTCATACTTTTGATTTAATAATAAAGGAACAGTGGAAGAAAAAAGAAATACAGAGTGTCAGAATAGATAGACAAGCGAGTAGCAACAGATAGCAAAAGAAATGAAGGGCATAGAAGAGAAGCTGAAAAGATTGAAATAGAAGGAGAAAGTAAAGAAAAGAGAGATTAGGAGAGATCTACCTATTTTGTATTTTTGCCCATCCGTCACCCGGTTCTAAACCATTTAATTTCTAAGGTTATGTCATGTTGCACCATATGCTTGTAAAAAGTTGATAAAAGGAGACCAAGTCTTTGAGAATTGGTCTATTTGCCTAGTAGGAGAAATCTCATTTCTTCAAGATGAAGCGTTTCAGACATATTTGAAATCCACATTTTGAATGTTGGCTTGATTGCGTTTTTCCAAAATTTGTTTTTTTGCTGTTATTAGACCATAATTAAGAAAAGCTTCTTGGAATATAGTTAGTTTACTTCCCTCTTCCATTGATCCAAAGATAATCAGTTCTGTATTGGGGTTCAATTTTGTGTTAAATAGTTTTGTAAAAATTCCAAAAATTTCATTCCAAACTTTATACAGTTTTAAACACGAGACAAAGGAATGTGCTATAGTGGCATTTTGAGTGAGACATTTGTCACAGATGGGGGAAACATTTGGGGATATTTTATTCAGTCTACTTTTAGAATAATATAATCTATGTAAAATTTTAAATTGAATTAGGTTATGTCTTACATTAATTGAACATTTATTTACATATAATAGATTTTTTTCCCATCTATCGTTAGGAATTTTTATCAATAACTCTTGTTCCCAGTCCCTTCTAATTGTCTCTGTCGTTGGCGTTTCTATATTTAAAATTATATTATATAAGTAAGATATTAAATTGCTTGATTCTGCCTTTCTATTCATTCCTTTCTCCAATAATTCTGGGGTTAAGGTTTGATATCCTTGTATATATTTCTTCAAATAATCTTGAATTTGAAGATATTTGAAATATTGATTATTATGCAACTTCTTAGATGAATACCAATTCCATTGTTTGGAGCATAGAGTATTAGAGTGGAAACAGGCCCTTCGGCCCAACATGCCCACATCGGCCAACAATGTCCCAGCTATACTAGTCCCACTTGCATGCACTTGGTCCCTATCCCTCCAAACCTGTCCTATCTAAGTCAAGTCAAGTCAAGTCAGTTTTATTTGTAACTTGCACATAAAGTGCAGTTAAATGAATTTGCCAGCAGTGGTACAATAAAAAAAAACACACAATACACAATAAAAATGTAACACAAACATCCCCCACAGCATTCATCACTGTGGTGGACGGCATAAAGTTTGGTCAGTCCTCCTCCATTTTCCCCGTGGTCGGGAACACAACTCTCCGCAGTCGCCGCTGCGGGCATCCAGATGTGCAGACAAGGTAAGGCCGGCAGTCGAAGATCTAAAGTCCCCGCTGCACTGCTGCCAGAAGCACCGGCGGTCGGAGCTCCTCTCCGGGGATCCCCGCCTTGCCCGCGGTTAGAAGTAGGCCGCAGGCCGGCGGTCTGAGCGCTTCTCCTCCAGGGTCCCCAACGAGGGATCCCAGCCTCTGGACGCTGCGCCAGCTGGCTTCAGGCTGCCGCGGGCCAGCGAACAGAGCGCTGCCAGGGGTCACCCCCGGCGACCCCTGGCAGCGCGAAAGTGTTTGCGCTGCGCCCGCTGCTGAAGCCCCGGGCACGTCTCCGGGAAAGGCCACACCAATCCTCTATGTTAGGCCACAAGGGAGGCGACATGGAAAAAGTCGCCTCTCCGTGGAGGAGGTGACTGAAGCGGTTTCCCCCTTACCCCTCCACACCACCCCGTACACAAGACACACAGAGAAACATGAAAAACACACATTGAGACACACTAAAAAATCAAAAAAAGTTGAAAAAACTAACAGATGTGGTGGCAGGGCAGCCGGCTCGCAGCGCCCCAACCGACCAAATCGATGTACCTGTCTAACTGTTTCTTAAACGTTGGGATAGTCCCTGTCTCAAATACCTTCTCTGGTAGCTTGTTCCATACACCTGCCACCCTTTGTGTGAAAAAGTCACCTCTTGGATTCCTATTTATTCTTCTCCCTTTCACCTTGAACCTATGTCTTCTGGTCCTCGATTCCCCTACTCTGGGTGAGAGAGACTCTGTGTATCTACCCAATCTATTCCTCTCATGCTTTTGTACACACAGCATATGGTTACTGCCAAACCCAGCACTTGTAATGTTTTAAATATATAATTCCTATTTATTCAGTGCCACAGGGGCGTCAGCACAGTGGTGCAGTTGCTGCCATACAGTGCCAGAGACCCGAGTTCAATCCTGACTACAGCAGCTGTCTGTACAGAGCTTGTACCTTCTCCCTGTGACCACGTAGGTTTCCTCCAGATGCTTTAGTTTCCTCCCTCATTCCAAAGACATGCAGGTTGGTAGGTTAATTGGCTTCTGTAAATTGTCCCAAGTGAGTAGGATAGAACTAGTGTGAATGGGTGATCGATGGCCAGTATGGACTTGATGGGCCAAAGGACCTGTTTTCACGTTATATCTCTAAAACTATACCTAAAAACTAAAAATATAGATTCATCATTTACCTGCTGCAAAATAACTTCCAAAATGCCCACACATTAGGAAATAAATTATGTTTGTAAGTTTCAAATGTAAATGCTCATAAATTCATGTGATGGGAGTGGAATTAGGCCATTCGGCCCATCCAGTCTACTCCGCAATTCAATCATGGCTGATGTCTTTCCCTCTCAAACCCATTCTGCTGCCTTCTCCCCGTAACCCCTGGCACCCGTGCTAATCAAGAATCTTATCATTCTCTGCCTTAAAAAAATATCCATTTACTTGGCCTCCGCGGCCATCTGTGGCAATGAATTCGACGAATTCACCACCCACTGACTAAAGAAATTCCTCGTCATCTCTTTGAAGTGGTTGTGTAGGAGAAAAACGAGTCCCAGTTCCTCTACAATTGTAAGTGAAGCTGGACTTGATTTGTTATTATTGATAAGTTCAGAGAATTGCTCCATTCAAAGGACTGATTGTTCCAAATAAGGTCATTGTTTTTTCTGGTCTTATGATATGCACAAGAGACAAAGTAATTTTTAAAATCTATTCTAAGTAAGATTGCTTGTTCAGGGTTCAAATAACTACAGGATTTCCTTTTTTTAAATTACTTCCTAGTTTTTTTAAACAAAGAATTGGATTTTTAAATGTATTTTAAATCGACAAAGTTATATTCGCCTCGTGTTTGATGGATAGAGATGCATTTAATGCTAAAATATAACATTCAATTTTTTACATGCTCTCAATATTTTAGCATGCTTCAACGTATTCCTATTTCATCCAGGTTTAGCTTTGAATGAAGTCATTCAATGAATTCATTGCATGCTTCCTCCTCATGTGTGGATACAATCCAGCCTTTTGGACACCATGTCTGTCTATCTAAAATGCAGTGGAACAAAATCACTTGGATTTTTCTTTCCAAAAATGAAATGAGAATGAATCACTTTTAATTTTTTTCCATTCCATGCTGGTAATTTCATATCCATCGAGAGCCCTTGTTGCCAATGATTTAAATATCATATTTAAATGATTGCACCATTTATATGCAAACTTTTCAGAAGCAACACTGGATTTTAAAAGGAACATCTTAGTCTGTTTTAACCCTCATCTTAGCTTGTGACAGCAAAAGTCATTTCATATTGATATGCCTAGAACAGCAAATGAATAGGGAAATATCTCCAAAATGGGCAAAATAACATTTTCTTGGACAGATTTTCAACAGATCTAAACTAGCAGAAAGCCAGTTATGGAAGAGCTGCTGACTTACAGCACCAGACAATCGGATTTGATCCTGACTATGGGTGCCGTCTGTACGGAGTTTGTACGTTCTCCCTGTGACCTGAGTGGGTTTTTTCCAGGTGCTCCAGTTTCCTCCCACACGCCACAGATGTGCAGCTTTGTAGGTTAATTGGCTTTGCTAAAAAATTGTCGCACATTGCCAAAAAATTGGGGATCGCTGGTTGGCATGGACACGGTGGGCTGAAGGGCCTCTTTCAGCACAATATATCTCTAAAACTAAACTAAAACTCCTCTGTCTCTCCTCAGAACTGAAGCATTGGATCCGGGTCAAAATCCTGATGAATCCCCTTCGTACGTTCTCCAGTACAATCATGGCCATCCTTTGGTGTGCCAACCAGGATTGGTCTCCCTGGGATATTTGCATTGGCATTTCTACTCTCGATTGTTAAAACACATGCAAGCTCCTTTTACATTACATGGAAAATAAAATTAATTTGACATCTACTTGATGATAGTTTAAATTAGTACACACTGGGACAGAAAGAGCTATTAAAGAATGAGCATGTTATTTCAAATGACAGGTGTAATTTTAACATACAAATCAGACAGAACCTTGTAGGAATGTGTGTGTATGTGTGTGTGTCCATGTGTGTGTGTGTGCATGTGCCTGTGTATGTGGGTGGGTGTGTGTGTGTGTCTGCACATGTGTGTGCGTGTGTATATGTGTGTCCGTGTGTGTGTGTCCGTGTGTGTGTCCGTGTGTGTGTGCCCTTGTGTGTGTGTGTGCCCTTGTGTGTGTGTGTGTGCATGTGTGTGTGCATGTGTGTGTGTGTGTGTGTGTGTGTGTGTGTGTGTGTGTGTGTGCGTGTATGTGCATGTGTGTGTGTGTGTGTGTATGTGTCCGTGTGTGTGTGTGTGTGTGTGTGTGTGTGTGTGTGTGTGTGTATATGTGTGCATGTGTGTGTGTGTGTGTGTATGTGTCCGTGTCCGTGTCCGTGTCCGTGTGCGTGTGCGTGTGCGTGTGTGTGTGTGTGTGTGTGTGTGTGTGTGTGTGTATGGTCTCAAGACATCCATGATTTGGTGCTGGAGTCTGGAAGGCTTTGGGCTAACAAGACAGGCCATCCACTTGTAGGCCGGGTAGGCTTGGGCATGGTGTGGTTGTGTGAAACAATTACAGGCAAAGGGCCTCTCCAGCAGGATTTGGCTTGATATTTTCCTTAGTTGCCCTCGGTGCACTGCTTGCAATTTACACTTCCAGCAAGCTAGTAGGCAAAGTTTTTTATTACTTAAACGTGCACATGTCTGACAAATGAGGTTGGTATTTACATTCCTTAATCCTAATAAAACCAGGCTGACAATCTGCAGCTTCACAGGGTAAAGTTGCTAACGATTTGTTTAGTTGGACAAAGCCAGTAATCAGAGAAGACAATATACAGCTGGAACCAAATGATTTTCACTGGTAGTCCAGAACCGCTTTTTCCTAATTAGAACATTGGTCTTCCAAATATGAGTAAAGAACATGGAAGGGGAATTTGCATCATTATGGTAGGTCACTTGAATAGGGAGGTGTGAGCTATCAAATCATGATGTGTATATCTGCATGTAACCAAAGGGATAAATGAATGAAATGAAATTATGAAAGTGGACTTTCCTTTAGATTTTAGACTAGAGTTTAGAGATACAGTGCGGAAACCGACGTTTTGGCCCACCAAGTCCGCACCGACCAGCGATCACCCCGTAGACTCACACTATCCTACGCACTCAGGACAATTTACAAATTTTACCGGCCAATTAAACTATATAAGCCTGTACATCTTGGAGTGCGGGATGAAACCTAAGCAGCCAGATAAAACACGCGTGGTCACGGGGAGAACATACAAGTTCTGTAGTCAGAATCGAACCTGGGTGTCTGGCGCTGTAAAGCATCAACTCTACTGCTGCGCCACCATGCCATTGAACTTTAGAGAAAATAACATTTCCAAGAAATCAACAAAACGAAGGCCACTCAACAGTCTTTTGGAGCCCTGAGAAGACAAAAGAATGCCTGCACATTTGAGCAAACGTGATATTTTAGAGTCTGAAGAAGGGCTTCGGCCCGAAACATTGCCTATCTCTTCTGCTCCTTAGATGCTGTTGCACCCGTTGAGTTTCTCCAGCTTTTTGTGTACCCGTGATATTTTAGAATCTGTGGAATTCATTGCCACAGACGGCTGTGGAGGCCAAGACATGGGATATTTTTAAGACAGTGATTGACAAATTCTTGATTAGTATGGGTGTCAGGCGTTATGGGGAGAAAGCAGGAGATTGGGGTTGAAAATATACATTAGTCCTGCAGTGCCTAGGGTGTAATGATAAAGAACATTTTAGTAGATGTATTGATTTTGGGCCACCAAAATCTGAGCAACATAGAAGTGAGATAGAATGATTGACCAAATGGTGCCAGCACAACAACCTGGCTCTCAACATCAGTAAAACCAAGGAACTGATTGCGGACTTTGGAAGAGGAAGGATGAGGACTCACAATCCTGTTTATATCAATGGGTCGATGGGGGAGAGGGTCAAAAACTTCAAATTCCTGGGCGTGCAAATTTCCGAAGATCTTTCCTGGACCCAGCACACTGATGCAATTATAAAGAAGGCACATCAGCGCCTCTACTTCCTGAGAAGACTACGGAGATTCGGTGTGTCAGAGAGGATTCTCTTGAACTTCTACAGGTGCACAGTAGAGAGCATACTGACCGGTTGCATCGTGGCCTGGTTTGGCAACTTTGGTTCAGAAAATACAGGAGCGGAAAAGACTGCAAAAAGTTCTGAACACTGCCCAGTCCATTACCGGTTCTGACCTTCCCACCATCGAAGGGATCTATTGTAGTCGCTGCCTCAAAAACGCAGCCAACATCTTCAAAGACTCACACCATCCTGGCCACACACTCATTTCACCGTTGCTATCGGGAAGAAGATACAGGAGCCTGAAAACTGTAACGTCCAGGTTCAGGAACAGCTTCTTCCCCACAGCCATCAGGCTATTAAACACAACAACGAATAAGCTCTGAACTACAACAGACTATTATTAGTTGTATAAGACTATTATTATTATTGCACTATAGAAACATAGAAACATAGAAAATAGGTGCAGGAGGAGGCCATTCAGCCATTCGAGCCAGCACCGCCATTCATTGTGATCATGGCTGATCGTCCCCTATCAATAACCCGTGCCTGCCTTCTCCCCATATCCCTTGACTCCACTAGCCCCTAGAGCTCTATCTAACTCTCTCTTAAATCCATCCAGTGACTTGGCCTCCTCTGCCCTCTATGGCAGGAAATTCCATAAATTTACAACTAAATTTACTGGGTGAAAAAGTTTTTCTCACCTCAGTCTTAAATGACCTCCCCTTTATTCTAAGACTGTGGCCCCTGGTTCTGGACTCGCCCAACATTGTGAACATTTTTCCTGCATCTAGCTTGTCCAGTCCTTTTATAATTGTTATATGTTTCTATAAGATCCCGCCTCATCCTTCTAAACTCCAGTGAATACAAGCCTATTCTTTTTAATCTATCCTCATATGATAGTCCCGCCATCCCAGGGATCAATCTCGTGAACCTACCCTGCACTGCCTCAATCACATTCACAAGGATGTCCTTCCTCAAATTAGGAGACTAAAACTGTACACAATACTCCAGATGTGGTCTCACCAGAGCCCTATACAACTGCAGAAGAACCTCTTTACTCCTGTACTGAAATCCTCTTGTTATGAAGGCCAACATTCCATTAGCTTTCTTCACTGCCTGCTGTACCTGTAAGCCAACTTTCAGTGTCCGGTGTACAAGGACGCGCAGGTCTCGCTGCACCTCCCCCTTACCTATCCTAACACCAATGAGATATTAATCTGCCCCCTTGTTATTGCCGCCAAAGTGGATAACCTCACATTTATCTATATTATACTGCATCTGCCACACATCTGCCACACTCACTCAACCTGTCCAGGTCACCCTGCAACCTCCTAACATCCTCTTCACAGTTCGCACTGCCACCCAGCTTTGTGTCATCCGCAAACTTGCTTGTGTTGCTCCGAATTCCCTCTTCCAAATCATTAATATATATGGTAAACAGTTGCGGCCCCAACACCGAGCCTTGCGGCAATCCACTCGCCACTGCCTGCCATTCTGAAAATGCCCCATTATTCCCTCTTTAATAATTGACTCCAGCATCTTTCCCACCACCGAAGTCAGGCTATATCTGTTATCTATTGAGTATGTGTGCATGTGTATGTATCCAAACCAAACTGTTTTTTCTCCGTTATGTACTACGTTTACACATTCTGTTGTGCTGCAGCAAGCAAGATTTTAATTGTCCTATCTGAGACATATGACAATAAAGCACTCTTGACTCTTGACTCATAGAGTCATACAGCATGGAAACAGCCCCTTCGGTCCAACTTGCCCGTGCCAACCAACTTGTCCCATCTACACTGGTCCCACCTGCCTGTATTCGGTCTGTATCTTTCTATACCTATTCTATCCATGCACCAGTCTAAAAAGTATAGTAAACAATTTTTTATATAACTTGAAGATTATATAATGGAAGGCAAACAGTTAGTAAGATTAAAGAGGTGATTTTCCAACCAGCAGAATGTACTGTAACAAGCTCAGTGTCCCAGGTTCAGGCTTGGGCTTCAATGAGGCATGCGCTATATAATTATCTTAATTGTAAGGTGTCCAATTTTACTGACAATGCAAACTTAGGTGGAGGAAGAACAGAACTATGCCACAAAAGAGTACAGGCAGGTTAAATGAGTGGATATGAACATGGCAGAGGGAATTCAAGCTGGAGAAATAATGGGTTTGATAGGAAAAATAAAATCATAGATGACATTTAGATGTTGACACAAGAGACTGCAAATGCTGGAGCCATGCATTGAACACAAAGTGCTGGAGTAACTCAGTGGGTCAGGGAGCATCTCTGAAAGATGTGGATAGGCAATGGTTCGTGTTGGGACCTTTCTGACCGAAGAAGGGACCTGAACCGAAATGTCACATGTACGATACGATATGATAGAACTTTATTTATCCCAGGAGTGAAATTGATCTGCCAACAGTTATAAAACACAAGATACATGACACGTGAAATTAAAGTGACGAGTGGAAAGGATTGGAAATGTGTAAAGATTGGGGGGGGGGGGGGGGGGGGGAGGGGGGAGGGAGTCAGTCTACCCCACGACAGAAGGGGGAGGAGTTGTACAGTTGTACATGTTCCATCCATGTTCTCCAGTAAATTCTGCTTGAACTGATGAGTAAAGTTCTGGAGTACTGTGTAAATATTGATGTCTTGATTCAAAGTACATTACTTCTATTGTAATAAAAGGCACAAAATGATTCAGTGGAGTGAATAGTTGAGATGAGGAGTTTGTGTTTGAGAGGAGATAGAATAGGATAGGTTTGTATTCTCAAGGGTTCAGAAAGGTAAGAGGCTGCTACTTGGAGTATGTTTCCACTGGATGAACGACGTATCAGCAAAGGCTGCAATCTCCAAATGAGGAATCTGACATTTTGCTCTGAGTAAATGAAATTCTTTACTCGGAGATGAATATTTGGAAGACAGGCACAAAATTCCATTCTTGCTCTTGAGGGAGTACAGCGTAGATTCATAAGGTTCAGCAGCTCTACCATAAGGTTAATTTCCGGTATGGCGGGACCGACATATGTTGATAGAATGGAGCGGCTGGACTTGTATACTTTGGAATTTAGCAGGATGAGAGGGGATCTTATTGAAACATATAAGATTATTAAGGGATTGGACACACTAGAGGCAGGAAACATGTTCCCAATGTTGGGGGAGTCCATAACCAGGGGCCATTTTAAGAATTAGGGGTAGGCCATTTAGAACAGAGATGAGGAAAAACTTTTTCACACAGAGAGTTGCGAATCTGTGGAATTCTCTGCCTCCGAAGGCAGTGGAGGCCAATTCTCTGGATGCTTTCAAGAGAGAGTTAGATAGAGCTCTTAAAGATAGCGGAGTCAGGGGATATGACGAGAAGGCAGGATCGGGGTACTGATTGTGGATGATCAGCCATGATCATATTGAATGGCGGTGCTGGCTCAAAGGGCCAAATGGCCTACTCCTGAACCTATTGTCTATTGTCTATTGTATTGTCTAAAATGCTGGAGAAAATCAGTGGGTCAGACAGCATCTATGGAGAAAAGGAATAGGTGACGTTTTGGGTTGGAACCCTACTTCAGACTGGAAGATAGAGAAGGCAAGAACAAAACAGTGCTGGCAACCAATGATCTCAGGAAGGGTGGAGTCCATAATGGCCCATTGTTGGTTGGGGAAGGTGCTAATGTCAGAGGTACAAGGATGCGAACAATGGAATTAGTAGAATGACTAGGGTGGGGGATGGAGGGGGAGAGGGGGTGGGAAGAAATACGGGAGTTACTAGAAATCAGCGTTCATACCACTGCATTGAAACCTGCCCGAGCGAAATATGAGGAAGCACTTATTCCAGAGATCTGTCGTGTTCAGTCATCGAGTATGTTCAGGGGAGAAATGTTTGGACACTAGGAAGCAGAGACCCTCAGATGGCATAAGCAGGGTGGGGGTGGAAGATCAGCAATGATGGTGCGGGGTTGGAAAGAGAGCCGCATACTGTACAATTGAGGAAGAAGACGGCACTAGAAGGACATCCTTGGAGAACTTGTAAAGCGGCACGGTGGCGCAGCGGTGGAGTTGCTGCCTTACAGCATCAGAGACTCCAGTTTGATCCTCACTACGAGTGCCGTCGGTTCGGAGTTTGTACGTTCTCACTGTGACCACATGGGTATTCCCCCCACATTCAAACGACATACAGGTTTGTAGGTGAATTGGCTTTGGTAAAATTGTAAATTGTCCCTAGTGTGTGTAGGATCATGTTAGTGTGTGGGGATCATTGGGTGTCACAGACTCAGTGGGACAAAGGGCCTGTTTCTGTGCTATACTTCTAAACTAGGTTGAACTAAACTGTCCAGGTGTAGAGCTAAGACATTTTTGCGGAAAGGGATGTTTTGGTTCCAGTTCAGTAGGAGAACGTAGAAACATAGAAACATAGAAACATAGAAAAATAGGTGCAGGAGTAGGCCATTCGGCCCTTCGAGCCTGCACCGCCATTCAATGTGATCATGGCTGATCATCCAACTCAGTATCCTGTACCTGCCTTCTCTCCATACCCCCTGCTCCCTTTAGCCACAAGTGCCACATCTAACGCACTCTTAAATATAGCCAATGAACTGGCCTCAACTACCTTCTGTGGCAGAGAATTCCAGAGACTCACCACTCTCTGTGTAAAGAATGTTTTCCTCATCTCGGTCCTAAAGGAATTCCCCCTTATCCTTAGACTGTGACCCCTTGTTCTGGACTCCCCCAACATCGGGAACAATCTTCCAGCATCTAGCTTGTCCAACCCCTTAAGAATTTTGTAAGTTTCTATAAGATCCCCCCTCAATCTTCTAAATTCCAGTGAGTACAAGCCGAGTCTATCCAATCTTTCCTCATATGAAAGTCCTGACATCCCAGGATGTCCTGACATGCCAAGTTACACTGATCTCATCTGCCCATACATTAACCACATCCCTCTACTTCCTGCTCTTCCATGTGACTATCCAAAAGCCTCTTAAGCACCACTATCCGCCTCTACCACCACCTTCTGGCGCTGCACTCCACACACCCACTCACCAGGCTGAACATGATGCCAAGTTCAACCAATCTCCTCTGCCTGCACGTGATCCATGTTCCTCTATTCTCTGCATATCCATATGTCTATCTAAAAGTAATTGTCTAAATGGTTCAGTAATCCATAAGCATTCCTTTCTTCACTTTGCAGAGGAAAGGGAAGAAGGATGCAGAAGAAAAGGGAAAAAAAGGATTTAAGAAAGTGGTTAGCATGGAAGAAGGGGGAATGTACTTTGTTTCTCTTTTCCCTTCGGATAAACCATCTACTCTCATATCAAGAGAGTATTAGATGATTTGTCAGATGTCCGTGAGGCCACTCAATATCCAAGAAGGAGTCCTGTTTCCGGGCATTCGTCTGGCAATTTCCAAAGAGCAGATTACAGCTGGGATACTGTGGAATGTGGCCGGATAAGGAGAAAGTCATGAAGTCACACACAAGCTGGAGAAAGCACATTCCACTTGGGTAGCCTACAACCCGTGGGGATGTGGAGAGGATGTTTCCACTAGTGGGAGAGTCTAGAACTAAAAGGCACAGCCTCAGAATAAAAAGACGTACCTTTAGAAATGAGGAGGCATTTCTTTAGTCAGAGGGTGGTGAATCTGCGGAATCCATTGCCAGAAATGGCCATGGAGGCCGTCATTTTTAAGTCGGAGATTGATAGATTCTTGATTAGTACGGGTGTCATGGGGAGAAGGCGGGAGAATGGGGTTGGGAGGGAAAGATAGATCAGCCATGATTGAATGGCGGCGTAGACTGGATGGGATGAATGGCCTAACTCTGCTCCAATGACGTAAAAAGGTTTTGAACCCAATAGTATGAACATTGATGAACAGAGATGCTGCCTGTCCAGCTGAGTTACTCCAGCATTTTGTGTTTACCTTCGGTATGAACATTGAATGAACATTGATTGATTAAGGTTTATTTAAATAGGGACAGATACAAAAACATAGATACACTTGAAACAGTCATCTGATGTACGCATCATAGTGTTTTTAGCCAAAGCTAATTCGCAACACTTGTCCCTAGTAGGGCTTTTGGTTAAAAATGATAATACAGATTAACATTATTAAAAATAGGAAAATGGAAATGGAAATGAGATTTTAAAAAATGGAAAAGAGAAAAAGACATGCAGAGAGAGCACAGTGTAAAAACTAAATATGAGAACAAGATTGTTGTTGAATTAGCCACAACATTGACCACATGTCCCACCACTCTCTTTCCCATGTATCCCAACCTGGTGCACATGCATTTCTCCCATCATCCCCCAAACACCCCCACCCCCACCCACACCCACACCCACTCCGTCCCCTGCACCTTCCCATACTCATCTCCAAACCTCCAAATCTCTCATTTCCCCCCTCAGACCTTACATTTCACTCCTAATAGAGCCATAGCGTGATAGAATGTGGAAACAGGCCCTTCGGCCCAACTTGCTCACACCGGCCAACAATGTCCCAGCTACACTAGTCCCACCTGCCTGTGCTTGGTCCATATCTCTCCAAACCTGTCCTATCCATGTAGCTGTCTAACTGTTTCTTAAACGTTGGGATAGTCCCAGCCTCAACTGCCTCATCTGATACTATTTTCTCTCCTTCTCACCTCCAGCCTTTGTCACTCTCTCTACCCATCTGCCGATCAGCTCTACCCCCCCCCCCCCCCCCCCCCCCCCCCCCACCAGCATCCACCTATCACTTGTGTAGGAAGGAACAGGTGATGCTGGTTTAAAATGAAGGTAGACACAAAATGCTGGAGTAACTCAGTGGGACAGGCGGCATCTCTGGAGGAAAGGAGTGGGTGACCTTACAGGTGGAGACCCTTTTTCAGTCTGCCCGTCCCGCTGAGCTACTCCAGTTTTTTTTTGTCTATCTTCGATTTAAACCAGCATCTGCAGTTCCTACATGAACAATATGAGCATTATCCATGGGCGTGCGCTTTCCAGCAATGACGGTCTCTGCAAACCCGGACACTGCAGGCAACAGCCGGGTGAAGGGCGTTTGAAGTCCTGATCGTCCCAACAAGCCGGGCACACTGAGACAGTGCTGCTGCCTCCCCTCCCATTTCTTATATTTGTGAACGCATCCATACCGAGTCTGGCAAAGGCTTTAAATGCCCACGTTCAACCAGACCAGTTCTCTCGTTTCCCACTCCCCTGACCCTCGGTCTGAAGAGGGTACACAAAAAGCTGGAGAAACTCAGCGGGTGCAGCAGCATCTAAGGAGCGAAGGAGATAGGCGACGTTTCGGGTCGAGACCCTTCTTCAGACCAGAAGAGCAACCCATACCCGCCCGCTGACACCCTCCTCCGCCTAGCGGAGTTGGTCCTATTTTTAATCGATATCTCAGTCTGAAGAAGGGCCTCAACCCGAAACGTCACCTATTCCTTCTCTCCAGAGATGCTGCCTGTCCCGCTGAGTTACTCCGGCTTTTGATGTCTATCTTCGGTGTAAACCTGCATCTGCAGTTCCTTCCAACACAGGTAATCAAGAAAGTCGGGCTGCATGGTTTGCTTGCCAGTATTTTCGTTGAGATAGAAAGGCTTTCACGCTGTCTTTATTGGGGGATCACTGTCGTTTTGTAGCAAGCTACTATAAAATGTTTTATTGGGTGGAGGAGTTGGGCTGAAGAAATCGGGCTTCATTCCCCCCAGTAATAGCAGTCTTCGCGTTCCAGTTAGTGTCAAGATAGAAGTTGCCTCCCGGAGAGATGTTGCTAAAGTGATAATTTACACAAGATGCCGTGAAATTGTTCCCGTTTAAACGCTCACCGCCCTCGCTCTATCACATAGCCGAGTTTGTTTAACAGATATGATCGGCCTTTCCGGAGACCGGAATCTGATCGCCACACAAACTAATATTAAGCCTTAAAACACCGACTGAAAAAATAATATTTGTTCGCGGGCGCAGCGGTGGAGTTGCTGCCTTGCAGCGCCAGAGACCTGGGTTTGATCCTGCGTTGGGTGCTTGTCTGGACGGAGTTTCTACGTTCCCCCGTGACCTGCGTGGGTTTTCTCCGGGTGCTCCGGTTTCCCCCCCACACTCTAAAGACGTGCAGGTCTGTAGGTTAATTGGCTTGGTGTAAAATATAAAAGTTGTCCCTTGTGCGTGTAGGATAGTGTTAATGTGCGGGGATCGCTGGTCTGTCGGTCGGCCGAAGGGCCTGTTTCCGTGCTGTAATTCTAAACGAAACAAAATAAATTGCGGTGCTGATCTCTGCATTGTCCCCGTGTCCCCAGGGACGCAAGCTCTAATTATTTCCCTGTAAGGTAGGTGTAGGTCTGTTTGAAAGTTCACTGCCACATCAAAGCTTTAATATGTTGTGCCCGCTTTATAGTGTTGCCACTGAGGTTTCATATAATTCCTTCTTCGGAGGAATTAAATAACTAACCTGTTTCGTCCCGAATCGCGGAACCCTTTCGCAAAGGGATTTCGGTCGATCTTCAGTCTGGTTATCTGGGACAGAATTGGAATCGGCGTTAGAGGACCGTGGCCGTTAAGAGGAGACGCTAGAAACTAGACACAAAAAGCTGGAGTAACTCAGCGGGCCAGGCGGCATCTCTGGAGAGAAGGAATGGGTGACATTTCGGGTCGAGGCCCTTCCTAGTGTTGGTCAGCATGCTATAGGAAATATGTTGTCAAGCTGGAAAGGGAGGTTGGGGGGGGGGGGGGGGGGGGGGGGGCTGGAATTAATACGAACCTGAGGAGAAGCGTGGTTAAACAAAGGATGGCGTGTGTAGGGAACGAGCTGCTGGAGGAGGTACCCGGGGCAGGGTTTATCGCAACGTTTAAGAAACATTTAGACAGATGCATGGGTAGGACTGGTTTAAAGGAATATGGGCCAAACGTGGGCAGGTGGGATCAGTGTAGATGGGACATGTTGGTCGGTGTGTGCTAGTTGGGCCGAAGGGCCTGTTTCCACTGACTCTATGACTCAAACTGTTTACAAAAAAAGACACAAAGCCAAAAACTCAGCGGAAGAAGGGTCCCGTTCGCAAAACGATGCATGTTCTCCAGAGGTGTTGCCTGACCCGCTGAGTTACTCCAGCATTTCGTGTCTATAACTGTTAAGCGTTTTAAATTCTCACACTGCTGCTCTGAATGAAATGAAAATTAACTGCTGCTCTAGGAATGAAAATTAACCATCTTCACTTGATTGATAATAGAAACATATACCATTAGGAGAACCATAGATAGAATAGACAGTCAGAACTTTTTCTCGCAGGGTGGAAATGTTAAAGTCTAGAGGAGATAATTTTATGGTGAGAGGGGCAAAGTTTAAAGGATATGTGCGGGGGCAGGATTATTACACAGAGGGTTGTGGCCGGGTGCCTGGAATGCGCAGGGTTGCGATGGATGAGGGTGCAGGCATTTGAGAGAGTATTAGATGGGCTAATACGGATACGTGTAGGAAGGAACTGCAGATGCTGGATTACATGGAAGATGGACAAAATGCTGGAGTAACTCCGTGGGTCAGGCGGAATCTCTGGAGAACATTAATAGGTGACGTTTTGGGTCGGTACGCTTCTTCAGAACGAGGAAGGGTCTTGAGCCGAAACGTCACCCATTCCTTTCTCCCGAGATGCTGCCTAAACCCGCCGAGTTATTCCAGCATTTTGTGTCTATTTTAGGTCAATTGATATGCTGGGTATGGATCGCGTGCAAGCAGAGATTAATTTAACGTCGCTTCCTGTTCGGCACGGACTTTGTGGGCCGAAGGACCCGATCCTGTACTGTTCTGTGTTCTATGATTACTGCAAACTGCTAGCCGAGCCTTGGCCGCCTTGGCTTTTTCCGCTACCCTCATTCATTCTAACGGCCTTATCCAGTGCTGGACTTACCCATAAGCTAAATAAGCTATAGCTTAGGGTCACACACCCTCGGGGGCCTCATTTTTTGAAATATATTTTAATTTTATCATTTTAGAGAAGGGCCTCAAATTTCATACAGCTTAGGGCCTCAGCAGGTGAAAGTCCGGCCCTGGCCTTATCCCACAACTTCCAACGTGCAATACTTTCTCTCCTTCTCTGTTTTCACCAAGACTTGAACGTTGACAGTTTTCCTTCCCGCGGATGCAGCCTGACCCGCTGAGCCCCGGCCTTTTCAGTTACTGTACAAAAATGAGACAGTGTGCCGAAATGTGTGTGTAGGAACTCAGCAGGTCGGGCGGGCCAGAGCCCTTCTGCAGACACGTCGGATAAGTCTAGCGAGTGCAGCAATTTGTAACAGTTATCATATTAACTGATGTCAGCTAAATTTAAACCAGAAACTCGATAGACTGATTACATCAGACATGTTAAAAACCCAGTAACATATTTGACGCATTAAAATCAGGGCAGTTTAAAACAATGCCTCGTTTATTTAGAAAAAACTGGGCAGAAATGTATCATAATGTAATATGTTATCAGCGAAAATTAAACATGGGAGTAAATGTATACTTTAGTGGTAAGTGCGGAATGCGTTTACACAGCCGCTCTGAAAAGATTTGCAAGCAAAAGAAGTTGCATTAAACTCGGTAAAATGGAGGGGAAGCGAGGATTCGGCGGGACGGGCGGCAGGAATTTGGCGTTCGGCCCCTACCTGTTGGTTTTGGTAGGCGGTCACTGTGGTGAAGACGGTCTCGGAGAAGGAAAAATGTTTCACCCCGTCTCCTCTAGGAATCGGCTTGACCGGAGACAATTCCTCTCCACACTCCTTCCGAATGATGTGCACCCGGGGCTGGTACTTGTGCATCGAATGTAAAATTATCTGTTCGGGCAACAAGCAAAATAAGGGTCTGCGGGTGCTGGTTTACACCGAAGATAGACGCAAAATGCTGGAGCAACTCAGCGGGTCCGGCAACATCTATGAAGCGAGGCTATAGGCGACGTTTCGGGTAGAGACCCTTCTTCAGACTCAGAAGAGACCCTACTCCAGCATTTTGTGTTTATCCGAGGTTTGGAGTTATTTTCTGTTCCACGGCGCACAATTAGTTGATGCCGATAGTTTGTAATAAATTTATTCTGGAATACCCCCGCGTTATGAAACAGTGCGTTAGACCGCACACCCCTTTATAAGGTCATAAGGGATATGGGTAGAATTAGGCCATTCGCCGCATCAAGTCTACTCCGCCATTCAATCATGGCTCTCCCTCCCTCCTAACCCCATTCTCCCCAGAATAAATGGTCATTTTACGGTGGAATCGAGCAGAAATTCCCGGGGTTTCTGACTCGCTGGTCAAATGTCTCTAGTTGGATACATTTTCTCTTTCCAAATTTTAAGAATTAGGGAACCCCTTGTGTTGCATTCCATGAATTTCGTTCAACTTTGCGCTCAGTCCCAACTTTCTCCAGCGCGTCTCGTTGAAATAAACAAAGTTCCATTTGCAAATCAGTCACGAGGTTTGATTCGCGTAGGAAGGAACTGCAGATGCTGGTTTAAACCGAAGATAGACACAAAAAGCTGGAGATGTTTCGGGGGTCGAGACCCTCCTTCAGACCAGAAACGTCACCCGTTCCTTTTCTCCAGAGATGCTGCCTGGCCCGCCGAGTTGCTCCAGCATTTTTGTGTGTACCCGAGGTTTGATGTTACAGTTTCTGTCCCACGGCACACAATTAGTTGATGCCGATAGTTTGGAATAAGTTCATTCTGGAATACCCCATCGTTGTGAAACAGTGCGTTAGACCGCACACCCCGTTATAAGCTTATACGGGATGTGAGTAGAATTAGGCCATTCGCCGCCGCAAGTCTACTCCGCCATTCAATCATGGCTGATCTATCTCTCCCTCCTAACCCCATTCTCCTGCCTTCTCCCCAGAATCTCTGACACTTGTAATAATCAAACTTTATGCGCCGCTATAGCTCGGTGGGCAGTATTCCATCTGCACCGCGCTCACTTTACACCCGAGCAACTGGTTCATACACGAAACCTCCTCGTGAATTACATTTAAACATAACATATTGTCAAGCCACTCAAATTAAAGACTATACATGATGACGACCAAGCCCTCCGCTATGCACGTAGATACAGAATAACATGTACAATAGTTACAGTTTAGTTTATCTTCACGTGTACCGAGGTAGAGTGAAAAGCTTTTGTTACGTGCGAAACCAGTCAGTGGAAAGACAATACATGATTACATTCGAGCCATTTACAGTGCACAGATGCATGAGAAGGGACTAGCGTTTAGTTACTGTAAAGGTATAACAGTGAATGTTCTGCATTTAATTTTTTCAATTAATCATTTTTGGAGCAATGGACACAGTGGACCGAAATTGGACACAAAATGCTGGAGTAACTCGGGGGGACAGGCAGCATCTCTGGAGACCCTTCTTCAGTCTGAGTCTCAACGTCAGCCATTCCTTCTCTCCGGAGATGCTGCCTGTCCCGCTGTACTCCAACTATGTGTGTCCATCTTCAGTTTATACCAGCATCAGCAGTTCCTTCCGACACTGGCAACGTTTACGGACGTTGGGCCGGAGGAGGGAAGCCGAAAGCAAAGTTAACTCCCAAAATGAAAGAATCAAATGTCTCAGAACGGAGTGACAGCGGTGTGTAGTGAGGAGAGCGGGTGGGGAGAGGGGAGGAGGGTAAAATATGCGACTCAGCTGCCGGTAACAAAGCGGTCACGTTATTTTATTACCGAACAAAACCGTCCCGCCGCCTGCAGCAAAAGTGGCGTTAAATAAAGTGGAAAATACTGATGTCAACCTCACGGGTACAGCGAGGCTTGTAGACGGAGCAGCGGGCCACTGGTGTAGCTTGTGCGCGGTGAGCGAGCCGCTTCAAACGCAAAGCCCTCGCCAGTAAAACTGCACTGCTCCGATTACACGTTAATGAACCGTTAATGAGCGTTTTGTGAAGGATTGTGCTGGTTCTAAAAGCACCCACACGCCACTTGTGGCAAGATGTAACGATTTTAAAAAAGACCGGAGGAAGGAACTGCAGATGCTGGTTTACACCGAAGATAGAGACGAAATGCTGGAGTAACTCAGCGGGACAGGCAGCATCTCTGGAGAGAAGGAATGGGTAACGTTTCGGGTCGAGGCCCTTCTTCAATCTAAGTCTAAACGTCACCCATTCCTTCTCTCCAGAGATGCTGCCTGTCCCGCTGAGCTACTCCAGAATTTTGTGTCTACCCACAATTTAAAATGATGTGCGTTGATGCAAAGATTACTGCATACATCGTGACTATTAACCCGGAGACTGATAATTTGAATTTGGAGAATTTTGATTTAAATTCAGTTTATTGATTTTAAAAAAAAAGCGTCAATTAAAGAACTGGTTACCGATTGGAAAACAAAAAGAGGAGAAAATCCTGGTTAATTTGGAAAGAAACCCTACCGCATTTATCCAAACTGGCTGACATCTGTTTGGTTGTTAACTGTGCGTTGAACTGGCCTGTTAAACCACGTTGTGCAACAAAACTTGCAAAGTACCGCAGCTGTTCAAACGAGTCCACCACCGACTTCCCAGAATAACTGCGGATTAGTATTAAATCCCGTCCTCGCTATCGATGCCCACATTCCCAGAAATATATATATATATATATATATATAATTATTTTAGCTATATGAATCAGCGTAGCAGCCCGCTTTTAGCAATACAATGTCTTCACATTGGGCTTTGAATTGCCTGTTCAACCCTCCCCCTCCTGCTCCTGACCGCACCGCTGTGACTGACGCCCCCAGTCCCGGCTGCCAATTTCCACCATTCACTCACTCTACGCCGCGGCCCGTCGTGGTGCCCGTTTAATAAGGGCATTGCATAAAAATGGGCCAACTTGCTATATTGGAAATACAAATCGCAAGCTGATGTTACCAACACTTTGCGTTCCGTAAAATGTATTTCAGAAGTTAGAGCCGGAATATATACAGTTGTATAAAATATATACAGGCTTTAAAAATTGCATGGAGACGTTTGGCCTCAATTGATTTCGGAATTGTGAGGCCGATTTGCGCGCGCGCGCGCGCACACACACACACACACACACACACACACACACACACACACACACACACACACACATTCACACACACACACACACACACACACACACACACACATACACACACACACACACATTCATTCACACTCACACACTCACACACACACACACTGACACACATACACAGATACACTCACACTGACACACACAGAGATACACACACTCACACACACATGATGCGTATATATTATATATATTTATATATACTGGCTTGCACTAAACATTATTTCCTTATCATTATATTTATATCATTTATATTCACTGTACTTCGGTACACGTGACAATAAACTAAACTAAACTGAACACACACGCACACACACATATCTATATATATATATATATATACACACATATACACTCTCTCTCACACACACACACATGTATTATAAGATAGTTGTTGGTGAGATTGAGTTTGTCAAAGCTGATCAGCTGTCGTATATATATTTATTAAAATGTTAGTTATATAGGGGGGCTCTAACTTCTAAATATGTTTATATTTATTTATATTCATTGATATTTTTATATTTAAACAACATATATATATGTATGTGTGTGTGTGAGGGTGTGTGTCTGTTGTATAAATATAAAAATATCAATAGATATAAATACATACTTATTAAAACACATTTTACTAAACCCAAAATTGGTGGTAATTTCTGATTTGTAATTCCAATATAACAATTTGGCGGTATAAGAAATGTTGATGTCAATCATACATTCCTCCAATAAGTTTAGGTTTAAGTACTAATGACTAATCCATTTAGCAAGATGGCATTAAGAAGAGATAATTTAGACACCCATCATTTACGGAACATTCCTTGATATAAACGTATCATCTGTACCTCGGTACACGCGACAATAAATTAAACTGAACAAAACCATGACTTGTTTCGCCGTTTGCCTTTTACAGGAGCTGGCGTGTGTTTGGTTTGTAGGCTACATTTAGCATTGATCCAAAATAGTTATCCATCCGCTTTTCCCCCCTCACGAATAAAAGGTTCGATGTCCATTTAATGAGCCTAGCCTTGCTTAAATAAACATGTTACCTAATCTGGGGCCATATCATAAAGTTCGAGGTAGTTTAGAATAAACTCTACTGGAGGAGGAGTCAAGGACGACGGCGGTAACCGTGTGCAACAGTTGTTGTTTACGGCCTTTAAACATTGCAAGGAGACATTTGATTAGGGAATTACTAGGTCGATTTGGATTTTTTTTTTTAACGAGTAAGTAGTTGATCAAGCGGTGGCTTTGAGCTGATCTGGGAGTTCGGAGGAAGCGCGCCTGACCATGGAGGACGCGCGGACACTGGGCACTTACATGTCCCTGGTCGTCCAACTCGTTGTTGGTGAGTTTGAGTTTGTCGAAGCTGATCACCTGCCGCATCCAGGTGTCTCCCGAGGCTGGAGAGTCAGGATGGATGTAAACCCGAGGAGGAACAGGGGAATCCGCGTTGCCGGCTACCATCCATTTAGAACTGTGGTACACGTATCTACAGCAGGGCAGATATCACAGTTATAATCATAGAGTCCTACATTGCACAGGAACCCACCGATAAAGCAACCCGTCTGAAGAAGGGTCTCGACACGAAACGTCACCCATTCCTTCTCTACAAATATACTGCCTGACCTGCAGAGTTCCGCCAGGTTTTCATGTCCATCTTCGATAAGTTAACCTGATCAAACATCTTCCTTGTTTTAGGCACAAAACGCTGGAGTTACAGAGCGGGTCAGGCAGCATCTCTGGAGAAAATGAATAGGTGATGTTTCGGGTCGAGACCCTTCTTCGGACCTATTTGGTTTTCTTTACGACCGTACAATTTTATATTAACAACTCGCCACGAAATAGTTGGTAAAATCGATAAACCCGGTTAAAATCGCGATATAGAAACAAAGAAACAAAGAACTGGTTTATACCGAAGATAGGCACAAAGTGCTGGAGTAACTCAGCGGGTCAGGCAGCAAAAAATAGGTTACGTTTCGATCGGGACCCTTCTTCAGACTTCTTTAGTGTCTGAAAAAGGCCCCCTACCCGAAATCTCACCTATCCTTTCAGACTAAAAACTTCTTCAGAGTCTGAAGAAGGGTCTCGACCCGAAACGTCACCTATCCATTTCCTCCAGAGATGCTGCCTGACCCGCTGAGTTACTCCAGCACTTTGTGTCTACCGGATATAAAGGCTTTCTGGATTCCCCGAATAAATCAAAGTCTGATAGCTTCAGCTCCCATTATCGCATTTCATTGGACTTCTCGTGAGTTAGATCTAGCGATTTCACTTGCAAATGCCTTTTTTTTAAATATCAGGGGAGATATCAGTTATAATCCTTTTTAAGGACAGCGAAAAACCGTCCATCGTTGCTCATGGCTGCAACCCACAAGAGATGCGGAGATTAATGACTGGAATCAGTGAATTATTGCCCACGGAAACCATTTCACTGGGAGTTGGAGACTACAAATACAAAAGGCACATGTAACGTGTATTATGGTAGACAATCATAACAAAGATTGTAAGGTCACAGTGCCATTAGCTGCCACCACTGTTCCACAAAGTTTACCACCAGAGAAACAGCTAGAGATAGACACAAAATGCCAGGTGATGTTTCGAGTCGAGACCCTTCGCTTATTTCTTCAGTCTGAAGAAGGGTCTCGACCCGAAACATCACCCATTCCTTCCATTCAGAGAGGCTGCCTGGCCCGCTGAGTTACTCCAGCTTGTTGTGACTATCTTCGGTTTAAACCATTATCTGTTGCTTCCTACACAGGGAAGTCGCTGCGGTCAGAAACTTGGATGATGAGGGGTGTGCACAGCGATTGAGATAGCTACATCGCTGCCGGGAAAAGCCACTTGGAGAGAGGCATCGCTCCGCCGGAGGACCGGCGTTGTTGGGGATTATTCCTTACTGTTTATTTCCCACATTCGGGTTGGCTTTCTGAATGTTCGTGGGCGACACAGTGTGACCCGAATCAAGTACAAAAACGTGTAGGAAGGAACTGCAGATGCTAGTTTACACTAAAGATAGGCACAGAATGCTAGAGTAACTCAGCGGGAGTATCACAGAGTGGCCAGTATCAACTCTGCGAATTCTGGCAAACTTTCTTTCCCCACAACTTGCCTTCTGGTTTGCGCCCAAATAACACAAGGGAAATTTGGGCGCTGCCGGTTCACTCAAACTTCCCATGAAGAAGGGTCGCGACCCGAAACGTCACCCGTTTCTTCTGTGCAGAGATGCTACCTGTCCCGCTCAGTTACTCCAGTATTTTATCTTCTCAAGCACCTATCTACCTACATCTGCCCAGCCGCGTATTTTAACCGCATGCTCGATACGACAGAAATACTAGACACTTAAATCTCGACGTTAATTGAACGGGTGTTTTTAGTCTGTGTAGAAATGAACTGCAGGTGCTGGTTGAGACCGAAGATAAGCACAGAGTGCTGGAGTAACTCAGCAGGACAGGCAGCATCTCCGGGTAGAGGGATGGGGCCGTTTCTGATCGGGATCCTGTCTTACTTGTCTAGTGGGTTGTTGAATTTATCGCCAAACCCATCAATGCGCTAGGTGAGACAGCTTCGCTCTCTCTCTCTCTCTCTCTCTCTCCCTCTTTCTCTGTACCCTCTGTCTCTTTCTCTCACGCGTTCTCTCCTTCTCTATCTCCCCCTCTCTTTCTCTTTATACGCTCTCTCCCCCTCTCTCTCCCCTTTTCTCTCTCTCTACCCCCCCCCCCCCCTCTCTCTCTCTCACACACACACTCACAACACCCCCTCCCACTCACACACTAACTCACACACACACACACACAGTTTCACGTTTTGTTTTCTGGACTGGTTACCTGTAGCGTTTATTATCCACTGGAATGATGTCCATGGCGATATAATACTGCTGATGGGGATCCAGGCCAGAGATCTTCACTCGCATAGCTGGAAACATCCGTCTGCAGTGGATTTGATTTGAAAAGAATGAACATAATAACAACGTTAAACGGAGAAGTTAAAACAAATATCGTGACCCACAATTGTTGGGAGTGTAAGTCATCCCCGAGCTGTCATTAAAACTCGAAATCAGGAGAGAGAGAGAGAGAGAGAAAGGAACCAACTTAACCGTGGCGAATAAAGCCAAAACATTGTTTAAAAAATAATAGTCCCCATCCAATTTGCCCGGGCTACTAATGAAATAAATCGAGCTTCAGGAACAGATTAACAACAAAAAACTTCGAACATATGGATTTCCCTGATACTAAATTGCAGTTTTCCCTTTCCAATCCGCGATTGAGCTCTTTTAAAACATTTACAAGCGGGCACATGTGGGTTCAATCACAAGCGAATCTGAAATGTGCGTTTCTTGATACATAATAAATAACATTAACTTCAGTGCAATATCGAGCGAAATGGGATGCATTAAAATAATGTGAAGCAATCAGTGGGGACGAAGGAGAAGGGGGTTAAAGCTGCCAGTTTACGATGCATTCTGTGCGGTGAAAATAATTAGTGGAGATAGTTTTTAAAAAAAAATAAAAAATAAAACATGGAACTTGCAATTAATTAAAACAGACGGGGAGTTTCGCGAGTCGCTGTCAGACTGACCTTCCAGCCTTGGTGATGATCATCTCGGTGCCGATGTCGTGAAACCTCTTCCACAGGTCCGCACCTTGAAGGTCGGCGTGGATATCCTCCCGAGAAGTGCTGCACTTTGGCGGTACATAGGCTTTGGTGACTACCGGCGGCGACGGAGGCTCCAAGGCGTCGTCGCAGTTCACAACTGAAGCAGAATGCCGGCGTAATTTAAACACAGCACCGCAGCAGAAATGCAATTCCACCAAGTACATTTTAACTGCATGTATATATTGTAATTGCGTTTACAACGGACACAAGGAATTTCCTTGCACCCTGCTTCAAATACCAATAAACTAAAGATAGATAAATATAAAAAAGTTGGAGTAACTCAGCGGGTCAGGCAGCAATCTGAATCTCAACAGGTCGAACTCGGAATACAAGTAATTCGGTTGATTTATTAGCAACTAATGGGTGGTTAGCGTCACATATTTTATAATCTGAAACTGGTGGTTGTATATGGGGTTTTTTTTAATACTTTTTTGTAACTTAAAGATGATTTAAGTGAAACCACAGCAGAAATCCAGCGCGTAACCCCCGGCATGCTGGCGAACGCAGCGAGCGAACTAACTAACGTGCGGGGAACTCACCCGATCTCTCGCTGTAATCGGTGCCGCAGTCCGAGCCCCTGTCCTTACTCGACGCGTTCACGGCCTGGCTGGCTGCTACATCTTTCATCTCAACGCCGTTCACGCAGTGATCCTCCAGTTTCCTCTTCTTCTCCGCGCCGATCAGCGCTTCCACCGAAAAAGCGTGGGCTTTCAAACTCATTGTAGACGGCGACCTCCTTTTCTCGGCCATTCCACGCCGGGCTCTGGTGTAAGTGTGTGTAAGTGCGCGTGTGTGTGTGTAAGTGCGTGTGTGTGTTTTGTCCCCTCCCTCTCACAAAGTAGCTTTTCTCCAAACTCCCAGACGGTATCCAGCGTGCATGTTATTGCTGGAAAAAAATATCAGTGGGTTTTGAGAGAGGGGGTGAGAGAGAGAGAGACAGAGACAGAGAGAGAGAGGGAGAGAGGGAGAGAGAGAGAGAGACAGAGAGAGAAAAATGGGGTGTTCCGTCTCGTCCACTGGGCCAGATGGAGTGACATGGACTCGGCACGCTGCGGGTGGACTCTGAGCGCAATTAGGGCTGGTAATTGAATTTCGTTGCCTTGATCTGTCAGCACTTACAAGCGGGAGAGCGGTAGACATTCTTCACCCGTGCAACTCCACGCAGGCCAGTTGTAGGCGGCAAGAGGCGGGGGGAGCAGTCAGTCACAACCCCCGGCGCCCTATCAGCTGTCTCACGGCCAACGTGGGCGCCCACCTCATTAACATTCCCCAACTTTTTTTTGTCCGAATATGGGACCTAGCCTGAGCACCAAGTCAACTGGGTCTGTGCTGTCCGGTTTTTTTTTCTTCCGGGAGTCCTCTAACGGTTTAAACAATTCGGGGAAGTATTACTTTGACTTTCCCTCAAAGCACAGACAACATCGGTTCGATAGCGCGGGGCAAACTTCTTAATATGTGCGAACAAAAATAACACTAAACCGATCCAAATAAACTCAAAATAACAGGGACAGATTTCAACAACGGGGTAATAGACAAAGAGAAAAAAAATCTCTCGT
Organism: Raja brachyura; assembly: GCA_963514005.1. The sequence continues at coordinate 9,065,677 of OY740785.1, forward strand.
CTGTGGCTAACAGAGGGGCCTCTCAAAAATGATGCATAATTGCTTATCATTATTTGGTTCACACCGAAGATAGACACATAATGCTGGATTGACGCAACGGGAGTAAGACAAAGTGGCCAGGTACAAAACTTTGGTTTAACCAAGTTTGGTTAAACTAACTGGTACTGGGGTAAAGTTACGTCCAAGTAAAAATGAAGAAGGCTTTCATTCTGTGGCAAGTTATAAGCCCAGTAATGCCGGAACTCCGATTGTTTAATCGCAAGAAGTGCGCGGAATGAAGGGCAAATATTTTGCGGTTTAGAATCACAGGGAGATGCATAGCGGGGCATCCTTATAGAATAACGTAATGTGTCAAAATATGTCAACAAGTCGTATGCGAAGCAATAAATGCCAGCGCTAAGACAGTTATCAGAGAGGGAGAAAAATATACGTCGGGTTGATTAACAAAAAAAAAAAGTCCTAAGCTCCAGCAATCTGATTGTACTTAAAAAAGAAACACAGCTGGTATTTATGTGTTCAACGGATAGGGAACGAGATTTTTGTTTAAGTATGTGTGCAATGATCTGAATTAAAACCAGTAACGACATCGTGGGTTTGCCAAGCGGTCCGTTGATTCTAAACGCGCCGTCCTTTCGTCTGTGAACTCTGCAGAAGGCAAATCCAAAGTGCGGATCCAGACAGAATCCCAAATAAACCTGCTTTGATACACTTCGGCCATTCACCGTTCTCACCGTGTTCCATTCGCAACACGAGTTGAACGCGTCTTGTAAGAAACATTTCAGAGACTATTGCTCAAGAAATCCCCACCATCTAATGCTTAAGTCTGTTCAGCTGGTCCCGCATAATGTTACAGTTATCCAAATCAGACATATCGGAATTTAATTCGGGTTGTTAGTTGGAGTCCGATAACTTGATAAGGGTAGAAACATCTTAATGTGTCTGTGAACATTTCCAGTTGTCTTTTCCTGTGCCAGATAGGTTTACAGCACACGCTATGCCTGTGCTGGCTCCTTGGCTGAAGTGCAGAGTTTCTGCCGTCCCGCAGTCCATATCACCGCTTCACATATTTATAACCTTCTTTTAAAAAAATACTTGATGGTCTCCGCTGCAGTTCGTTCCCGTGGCAATGCTCTGCTCCGCCGAATAAATGCCAAAGGACATTGATCCTAAACCCTCTCCTCACTCCGGCATCAATTGTGATCCTCACCAACCCATCAACCTTTACCTAGTCCCCAACCTATTTCCTCTTTTATGCGGTTTCCAAGCGCTCTGGGGAAAAAATACCTTTGTATTTGCGAGCATGTACAAGCGCAGCGTGCATATGAAGTTAATTTTGAACATGTTTTGCGTAATAATAAATAAAACTGTTCTTTGAAACAAGTTTCATTTCTAGAAGGGAAACCAATTAAGTGTAACAAACTACAGCTCTTGAAGATTCTTAAAATATTCAAGATAAAATGCAGGATTAAAATTAAAGTTTTAATCCGAGTAGATTCGTTTTGCAATATTTCATGCGTTAGATTATGTTTTTTGTGTGTTTTTATTTTGTGTTCAACACTGTTACGTTTTCTTTGCCAATCTCGACTTCCAACAATTTAGTCCCCATTCATCACCATCCCTACTCAAACATATCTCTCAGTCATCAATGGCCAAGTTCTGATTGAACATTGATTAGTGTATTGATCAAGGCATCGTTTTTTCGCTGGCTCTGATTAGAGGTCCGCATCAAGGTTGTTCATTGGAGCGAAATAGCGAAAATTAACAACTGTCTATATGTTTTCTCTCTTGCCTCACTTTGGGGGTGCGATCCCCTATCATAACCCCCCCTCCCATCCCCTATCTCGCCCATCCTTCATTGGGAGGTTTCTGAGCACCTCTGATCTCCTGTTCCCCGCCAACACTTAGTGATTGTGAAGTCCTTCGGAGACTACCTCTCCTCCCCGAGACTTAAAAGCGACCTTTAATACATCTGCGGCGACCAGGACATTGTGGACTCAAAGATTAGGGGGGGGAGGGGGGGGGGGAGGAGGGGCAACAAGCTCTGAAGAAGGGTCTCGACCCGAAACGTCACCAATTCCTTTTCTCCAGAGAAGCTGTCTGACCCGCTGAGTTACTCCACAATTTTGTGTCCATCTAAACTACCCCCCCCCCCCCCCCCCCCCAATAATCCCAAAGTCAACATGGAATAACGCGGAACACATAATCCGCCGCAAAGTCCAGCGACTCGTTTTGTTTTTGCGTCAAACGAACTGGCTAAAAAGAATCAGATTTTTGTTTTCCATTGGTGGGACTGAATGGCCAAACCATGTCTGCAGCATGACCCATTTACCAGATCTTCCGCAGCTTTATCCGCAGGTCGTCTGGATTGCGGAAATACTCTTCGCCCTCTTAGAAAAAATATATTTTGGGATGCTGCCTGTCCAGCTGAGTTACTGCAGCTTTTTATTGTTTAACTTTTTGGAGTCGGCCTTAAATCGACGCGCATAAATTAACAACTAATTTTGGTGAAAAATTGAAAACAATTGATAAATTAATCTTGGGTTACACAAAAAGCTGGAGAAACTCAGCGGGTGCAGCAGCATCTAAGGAACGAAGGAGATAGGCGACGTTTCGGGTCGAGCCCCTTCTTCAGACTGATCTTGTTCCTATTCAACGACTATAGAGTGTGTGATCTCCTATATGTGTATATGGACTAACACACGGTGCGATTAGCACGCTTGTACTAAATCGCACCGTGTATAGTTGAAATTTCCCCTTTGCAAATATAACGCGTTGAATCCAGTTACCTATTCAATCTCAAGTGAACCTACTGTACCGTATCTGACCAGTTCTTTGGCGTGTGCGTGGTTTGATCATTATTAAGACTTTAACCAGACTTTTCTAGATCGCGGTAGTTACTGGTTTAATTAATTACATTAATCGCAGCGTCACCAGTTGGAACCCGCAACACAGTTTGCGATATTCGTTATGCAAGCTAAGCCTTCTTCACATGAGACCCCCCCCCCCCCCCCCCCCCCCCCCCCCCTCGCATATATACTTAACTATTTTTTTTAATTTAGGGTAAAGATGAATGTTAGTATCAGTTGTAATAGAACAAAACTAAATCGCTGGACAATGTGCAGGCTTCAATAAATATTGGATATCACGGGTGACTCACATGTGTAAAATATAATTCCCGGATGTGTTTATTTAACAGAGGAACAGGGAAAATAAACCTAATGTTTAAAATCCCGGTATCAGGTAGAACATCTTAATTCGATGGAATCTGGTTAAAAGAAGAAGGGGCCGCGTTTTAATTAAGGAAGAATGATAGATACGACAGAGGTAGAAACAAGGAACTGCAGATTGTGGTTTACAAAAAAAGACACAAAGTGCTGGAGTAACCCAGCCGGACAGGCAGCATCGCTGGAGAACCTGGGCTAATTTAAGGAAAACCCATGTTTAAGTTCGACTGGACAGTTATTATAACAGTGTGTAGGAAAGAACAGCAGATGCTGGTTTAAATCGAAGGTAGACACAACATGCTGGAGTAACTCCACGGGACAGGCAGCATCTCTGGAGAGAAGATTGAGGGGAGATCTCATAGAGACTTATAAAATTAAGGGTTTGGACAAGCTAGATGAAGGAAGATTGTTCCCGGTGTTGGGGAACTCCAGGACAAGGGGGGTCACTGTTTAAGGATAAGGGGGAAGTATTTTAGGACCGAGATGAGATAATCATTTTTCACACAGAGAGTGGTGAATCTCTGGAATTCTCTGCCACAGAAGGTAGTTGAGGCCAGTTCATTGGCTATATTTAAGAGGGAGTTAGATGTGGCCCTTGCGGCTAATGGGATCAGGGGGTATGGAGAGGAGGCAGGTACAGGATACTGAGTTGGATGATCAGCCATGACCATATTGAATGGCGGTGCAGGCTCGAAGGGCCGAATGGCCTACTCCTGCACCTATTTTCTATGTTTCTATGTTTCTAAGGAATAGGTTGCGTTTCGGGTCGGAACAGATGCTGCCTGACCCGCTGAGTTTTGTGTCTACCTGAGTTAATATAATTTGTTCTGCTGAAATACTTCCTCATAGCTCTGGTAAATAAATTTAGATTCACGGTTAAAATTTAAATTATGAGTTCACAATATCTTTTAATCTAAATCTGTGTTTTCCATGTTCTTCGGCGATGCTGTCTGAGGCGCCTAGTTACTCCGGCACTTTGTGTCTTTTTTTTTTGTAAACTAGCGTCAGCAGTTCCTTGTTTCTACACGCTGTATTTGCTGTATTTCTGTTTATTTTTACTCCAAAACGTTCAAGTGCCACGTCCAAACTTTAAAGACATCAGTTCAAAACGACGATTTAACTCGCATCCACTTCACAGCGCGATTTCCATCGATCAACGCCTTGTTTTAAAGATGCGCTGTGAAAATGATACATTTCGGTATTATTTTATGAATCCCTTTTCAACCTACGATGACAACCGCAGTTTGCTGAATTTCCAGATTCGCTCCTCAGCACTATTAACTCCTTAAGCACCATGTATGCTTTTTGCAAAAAACTGATTACATTTTCGCCGCATTTTTTTCGTGGGACCTTTGCAACGTGCAGTTTACTTTACTATTGTGACGTGCACAATGATACGGCGGAAAAAAAAACTTGTTTTTACATGCTTTCCAGTCGAAACATGCTCTACGTGAGTAGAATCATACACAGATAAAACACTGGAACTATATTCGACACAATATGTTGGAGTAACTCAGAGCGTCAGGCAGCATCCCTGGAGAAGGTGCATAAGCGACATTTCGGGTCGGGACGCAGAAGAAAGGATCCGACTGAATAAGTCACCTGTCCTCCAAACGGCACCGAGCCATGTTCTCCATGGATGCTGCCAGAGCCGCTAAGTTACTCGGCATTCTGTGTATTTCCTTGGTAAACCTGCATCTGTAGTTCATTGTTTCTACTGGGATAATTATAATGGAGAATAATAGGTTCTCCTCTGGGACAATAGTTATGGAGTAGAAGTCTAAAACAAAATCGTTGCATTGAAACTTGTTCTTTAAGGTGTAATACAAACTAAATAACACGTGCAATTGGTTTCACAATGCTTGAGAGAGTTATAGAGAGAGAGGGGGGGGGGGGGGGGGGGGGGAATAAAACAAAACTGACGGCAGGAGCATAACCTAATCTTCGAGGAACCGATGCAGAAGGTGCGAATTCATTAATCGATGTGGGGTTTTTTTAAATCATCTTTTATTTATCTGCACACGGCACAACGATTTAACAGCTTCTCTGCACGGAATTAAAAGATAACCCAACATTCCGACGAAACTGGTTCAGAAAGAACTGCAGATGCTGGAACTATCGAATGTAGACAAAAAAATGCTGGGGAAACTCAGCGGGTGATTTGTTCCCGTTGAGTTTCTCTAGCATTTTTTGTCTATTCCGACGAATCTGCCAACTTTTGATGATAAATCCAATAACAGTAATGAATTTCCTTACACAAAGGGATACAAAGTGCTGGAGTAACTCAGCGGGTCGGGCAGCATCACTGGAGAACATGGTTAAGTGACGTGCCGGGTCGGGACCCTTCTTCAGATGCTCATGTCGCCTCTCCATGTTCTCCAGAGATGCTGCCTGACCTGCTGAGTTGCTCCAGCACTTTGTGTCCTTTTGATAGTAGGGGGCCAGAGTAGGCGAATTGACCAAAGGACATAGGTTCAAGGTGAAGGGTAAAGATCTAATAGGAATCCGAGGAGTAACTTTTCACAAAGTGTGGTGGTTATATGGAACAAGCTGCCAGGGGAGTCAGTTGAGGCAGGGACTATTGCAAAGTTTAAGAATCAGTTAGACATGTACATGGATAGGTCAGGTTTAGAGGGGTATGGGCCAAATGCAGGCAGGTGGGACGTGTAGATGAGACATGTTGGTATGTGCAGGCAAGTTGAGCCGAAGGGCCTGTTTCCACGCTGTATCACACTATGACACAATGATAGTATCTAACGTTCTGTGATTCTAAACTTTTTTACAATGTCCTCAGCTATCACTTGCTCCTTGAAGTGGGGTTAGCGTCTATTAGTCATAGAGTCATAGAGTCATACAGTGTGGAAACAGGCCCTTCAACCCAACTCACCAACACCGGACAACAAAGTCCCAGCTACACTAGTCCCACTTGCCTGCGCTTGGTCCACATACCTCCAAACCTGTCCTATCCATGTACCTGTCTCAAATACCTCCTCTGGCAGCTTGTTCCATTCACCTATCACACAAAGTTACCCCTCGGATTCCTACGAAATCTTATCTCCTTCTTCTGGTCGTTGATTCCCTACTCTGAGCAAGAGACTCTGTGCATCTACCACATATACTCCTCTCATGAGTTTGTACCCTCCATGCCTACCCAGCCTACTCAACCTCTCCCTATAGCTCACACCCGCTAGTCCTGGCAACATCCTCATAAATCTTTTCTGAACCCTTTCAAGCTTAACAATATATTTCCTATAACATGGTGCCCAGAACTGAACACAATATTCTAAATGCGGCCTCACCAACGTCTTATACAACTGCAACATGACCTCTCAACTTCTTTCCTCAATACTCTGACTGATGAAGGCCAAAGTGCAAAAAGCCTTTTTGACCACCTAATGGACCTGCGACTCGACCTTCAAGGAGCCATGCACCTGTACTCCTAGATCCCTCTGCTCTACAACACTACCCAGAGGTCTACCATTCACTGTGTACGTCCTGCCCTTGTTCGACGTTCCAAAATGCAACACCTCACACTTCTCTGTATTAAATCCCATCATCCATTCCTCCGCCCAGCTCGCCAATCGATCTAGATCCTGCTGCAATCGTTCACAGCCATCTTCACTATCTGCAAAACCACTAACTTTTGTACCATCAGCAAACTTGATAATCTTGCCCTGTATATTCTGCCCCCTACTGTTAACATCGAGATATTTCTCTCTCCCCCTCTCCTCCTCTCTAACCTCTCTCTGCCCAGACAACTCGTCCTTGAACTGACAGGAAACGGAAGTTTTGCTTTTAAATCAACACCGGAGTAGCAATAAAATTAAAATCCACAATTTTGTATTTGGAAATCGGTGCAACCGAAGTGATGATCCGTTCCTTTTAACGCAAGGGGGGAAGGGGGGGGGGGTGGGGGGTGGGTTGGGGGTACATATTTTTTAATTAGCCGTCCATGAATGGGCAATAAGGTGATTTATCACGAGCAGTGTGACACGACATAGAAGGAGTCGAGCTTGGAAACAAGTGGGCACTTCTGTTCAGATCGGATACTTTGACATCGTTCCACCCACACCACAGTCTGCCCAGTGACCTTTAACCGGCTTCCTCGCCTTTGTTGTTTTTCCCGATAAATAAATGATTACAGTTGTTCCTGAAGGTAAAATAAAATATTTGTAACTGAATACACTTCGCACGGAACATATTAATGTTTTGTGAACAGCGTGTGCATTGGTTAGCATTTAATCTCTGGCTGGAGGGATGACAGGGATAACACACAGCAGTGAATCCGCATTGGAAACAGGTCACCTTAGCGAAACTTGCAGTCCTTGTTTAATATGGAAGTCCAAACTTGAACGAACAGTTCAGCAGGCACATAATTAGGGCCTAGCCATGTCTTTCTCAATGTTAAAACTTAATGAGGAATTAGAATGCCTTGGCGACATTGTGTTCATCATTTACGATTTGTGGAGTTGATATATTAAATTTTGAACGCCCAGATACCGTAACTTTACAGGGCATTCAAATGCTATTCCTTCGGCGATTTTACATAAAGATAGACACAAAAAGCTGGAGTACTGTAACTCAGCGGGTCAGACAGCATCTCTGGGGAGAAGGAATGGGTGACGTTCCGGGTCGAGACCCTTCTTCAGGCTTTCATAAAGATGTTCATAAAGTCTTCTTGCACTTTGAAGTTTTGTCGAAACTTTGGTCGAAGTTTTATTCAGCGAAATATATCCCGGGAATGCTTGGGTGGAAATCATTCCCCTACTAGTGTGATTGAAATCCTGCCATTTTTTTGCCTAGCCCTGGACGTGCAAACGTTTGTTTTTGTACAGTTTCATCAAACGTTCAAAGATTACGGACCAAACGATAATTTTAAATGCATCTTTTTTTTTTGCAGCGCTAGCAAGTTTAACGTATTGTAGCCCGTCTCAAAGCCGCAAGCTTTCCTAGTTCAACAGAAGTGACTTAAAATTCGATGGTTGATTACCGTTTTGTGTGTGTTTGGGATACGTTGATGTAACGAAAGGTTTGATGATACCTGGAACGGTTCGGGGTGTAATTTGGCCAAAACAGTCCGCGCTTACAGAAGAATGCACCTGGCGAGATTGCTACTTAAAGTCAATCTGCGGTCAAATTTAGCCCCTATTCAAACAATTTATTTAAAGAAAATTCAATTTTAAAGGTATTTTGCATCTTCTTGTAATAAAAATTGAGGGCGCCTCACTCGTATAAGTGGCCGGAACCTTATGTACAGACGAGATGCGTAGGGAGGAACTGCAGATGCTGGTTTAAACTGAAGTTACACAAAGTTGACACAAACAGCTGGAGTAACTCAGCGGGTCAGGCAGCGTCGATGGGGATAAGGAATAGGTGACGTTTCGGGTCGAGACGCTTCTTCAGAGATGCTGCCTGACCCGCTCTGAGTTACTCCAGCATCTTGTGTCTATCCGAGGTTTGGTGTTACCGTTTCCGGTCCACGGCGCACAATTAGTTGATGCCGATATTCACCTTCTTCTGATGTCCAAGAAACACACTGAAATCTTGAATGTTCCAAATATCCCACAGTTCTAAACCTGGTCAAGAGAAACATGCATTCGAAGACATTTGAGGCAAAGAAGATGTTCCGGCCCTTGATGTTCACAGTGTAAAAATAGTAATTGGGTCGTATGGGACTAAATATGCGTTGCATCGAGATGAAATGTCTTTGCAAGAATTGTGACGCAGTTTACAATCTTCTTTCTTCATATCCTCAATTCTCCGCCTGTACAAAAACACGTTTTTTTCCATCTAGTTCTTAGTGTTTGACTTGACATTATGTATTTTGAGACAAAACGTTGCCAAATCGCCTGCAAGGGATGATTTCAACACAGGGAAACATAGCCCGTTTCATTTCCATAAATCAACTACCTTTCATTGATTTCTTTAACTTCAAGTAACCTTTGCATTCCCTCTCTCGCCATCCCACCCTCACCCAAGTCGCACCAGCTTCTCGTTCTCTCCTAGCAAACAGCTACCAATGCCCTGTTTCCTTTGTCATCGTTACATTTTTGCTTATCTTTCGTTCATTCTTCTATATCTATTGACATCACCGTCTATATCTCTCGTTTCCCTTCCCCCTGACTCAAGTCTGAAGAAGGGTCTCGACCCGAAACGTCACATATTCATTTTCTCCAGAGATGCTGCCTGACCCGCTGAGTTACTCCAGCATTTTGTGTCTATCTTCGGGTTAAATCGGCATCTACAGTTCCTTCCTACACTTTTCATTCTTTAGCCCTTGCATATTGTGTAGAGGAATCTCATCGACATCTATAACAAGAGCCCACTGTCAGATAGTCACTGTCCACTGGTCAAATTGTGCTTTCAATGTTATTGGCCTCGTACACAACATCTAGTTCAGCCGACTGTCTGTCATTTATTAAAATAGGTATATTACGCCATTTGGGGTAGTTTGTCATTCAACAATCCATTTGTTATAGAGATCAGCCTTAGAATTCAGCCTTAGTCTGAAGAAGGGGTTCGGCCCGAAACGTTGCCTATCTCCTTCGCTCCTTAGATGCTGCTGCACCCGCTAAGTTTCTCCAGCTTTTTGTGCCTCGCCCGCTGAGTTTCTTAAGCATTGTTGTCTACCTTAGAATTAAGGGCGTTGATTCGAACAATCAAGAATCATTAGACCTGTGGTCTAGTCATTCGTATGGAGATGTACGACTGAAGCAATCTGGATTTATTTGTGAATAAATATTCGGATTTATTCGGAGCGTCAAGTTGGCGCAGCTATAGAGTTGCATACGGAGTTTGTATGTTCACCCCGTGACATGCGTGGGTTTTCTCCGGGATCTCCGCTTTCCCCCCCACCCTCCAAAGACGTGCAGGTTTGTAGGTTAATTGGCCTGGTATAACTGTAAAATGTCTCTAATGTGTGTAGTCGGATAGTGTTAATGTGCGGGGGTCGCTGGTCGGCGCGGCCTCGGTGGGCACAAGGGGCTGTTGCTGCACTCCAGCTCTAAACTCAATGAAATCAAATGACCTAGACACCCACCGCCGGTATCATTGTAAGCTTTGTTTGTAATTTAACATTTAACATTTGTGAACAACACTAACTGATGATTCTGATGACAGTCTGAAGAAGGGTCTCGACCCGAAACGTCGCCTATCTCCTTCGCTCCTTAGATGCTGCTGCACCCGCTGAGTTTCTCCAGCTTTTTGTGTAACCCTCGATTCTCCAGCATCTGCAGTTCCTTCTTTAACACTAACTGATGATTATTTAATTTCCCTATAAATCAACATCTTTATTGATGAGTGTTTTTTTTCGACACCATAAACCGCCAAGTTAAGGGTGTTTTATTGTCAAATGTCCCAGACAGAACAATGGAATTCTTACTTGCAGCAGAACAACAGAACACGGTGCACTGTAAACAATGTAATAAACTAGTGAAAATACCAGTGTTTGTATATATATATATATACATACATATAATATGTAATATGCAATATTACGTCATATATATAATATGTGTATGAATGGGTATGTGTGTATATATACACACTGAATTTTTTACATATATAATATATGTGTATGGGTGGATATGGCACGTCGGGAGTACAGTAATTCCCGATGTAACAACATAAATAGTTGATATATTTAAGTCAGAAATTAATCTGATTTTTGTTGAATGGGTAGACTGGCACACGCAGTTGACAGATGAATCTTATATTTAGCGTTGTTGCAATAATGTGTCCTTCTGACCTGTTCGACACTTAAAGCAGAGTTTTCTGTAAATTCGCATTGCTGATTAAATCAGCACCCGCTGATCTCCGGCCACCCGCTTCCGCAAAGACCCGCGTTCCCAATCTCACGGAGAGGTAACGAACATTATCGATGCGTGTTCTGATCGGTGGGAGTACGGCGGTAATGCAGTGAGCCGCGGCGATACGAGTCTCGTATTAAACGCGATGAATATTACAGTCTCTTGAGTCGAGGCGTAAAAGAATAAAAGTCAAAACGAAAATCGCCACTTTAAATATTCGTTTATCATCATGGGGTTGGTTTCAAGCACGTCGTTGGAAAAAGTAACAAGTCTTTTGGAAGTGTTTCGATCTTGTACAGAAGCGGTGAGTTGGATCCGCACAGATTCGCCACCAAATCTGCACGTTTCCGTTGAATCAATCTATCAATTTTCATTATACAAATGTCACAAACTTTGTTGTACTTTATATGTCCACAAACTGGAAATTAACGTTGAACAGCGAAGACATGAGTCTGAATTGGATCAGAATTTTGCTGCCGGCATTTAATAAAATAAAAACATTGACATTATTTCTATTGTTCTCAACACCAATTTTCCTTACCCATTGGCCCATTTAATTCCCATTACTCCACCAATTTCAGATGAGTTATTTGCAAAAACTTACACCAGTGGCAGAAAGCGTGCAACACTTATGAATAATTGCCAAACCATTTGTTGATCAATATATGAAATACATTATAAGGATCAATAAACCGAATTTCAGCATTATTTAGAGATTATATTTATGACACCAAGTATTTTTTTTTTCACTAATTTTTTTCTCATTTAAGTTAGAATAAGACAAATAAAAGTATTGAAACTGAACTAAGGAATATTGTAGGTAGACACAAAGTGCTGGGGTAAATCAGCGGGTCAGGCAGCATCCCTGAAAGAAAAGGATAGGTGACTTTTCGGGCCCGAAGAAGGGTCCCGACCCGAAACGTCACCCATGCTTTTTCTCTCCGGATATACTGCCTGATCCGCTGAGTTACTCCAGCACTTTGTGCCTTTTTTTGGTATAAACCAGCATCTGCGGCTCTTTGTATGTATAATGGATTATTTCACTTGTTGCTTCTTTCCATAAAGCATGGTTGAAATATTGTATGTTAAATTGGACTTGCAATTTCTATGAGTAAATTATTTATGCTAACTCACAAAAAAAAAGTTTGTCATCCATAAAGATTTAATAATAAAGTTTGAAGTACAGGTTACTTTACAGCTTATTGTGGTATTTAAAATTATGTTCTAAAATATGCACTTTTTATTAGACACAGTAAAATAGGAAAAATTCTCGCAAACCTGTCAAAGATTACACAAGTGACTGCATTTCTGACAGTGGGCTTTTAAAAGTAAAACCATATCTTTGTTGTATGTGTAGGAATTAACATTTATCTTTGTGCCGAGGAATATTTATGTTCCAAGCATTATAAATGTCACAATATTAGATAATCTGTAGGGAGGATAATAATGGGAAATCCTCTGGTACTGGTATTCTGTGAGTAAGGCACATATATTTCATCATTTCCAATGCAATAATTTTAGCTGGGTTCCCAGACACTTGAAATCTCCTGATTGCACTTTAATGGAAGATTGCCGTAGAATGAGTAAATTATCTGCTGTTCCTTTCCACACATTTCGTCTGCTCCACTGCGAAATCTCCTCATGGTATGCCTCCTTTGAAGACGTTCTCCTCCTCTACTCTCAGTCTGAAGAACGGTCTCACCCATTCTTTCTGTCCACAGACCTTACATCTTACAAATAGAGAGCAGTCCTAAGCTGCCATCTACCTCATTGGATGAGGTACCCCGTCCCGCTGAGTTAATCTAGCATTCTGTGTCTACCGTTGGCGTAAACCAGCATCTGCAGTTCCTTCCGACATAAATGACCCCTTGTTGGTTGTAAGGCAATACAGCTGGTATTTGCCTCACAATATCTAAAAGCTATTTAACTACGGACTATGGTGCATTGCACCCTTGCATTGTTGTGTTCCGATGCTGTGGATCTTAACCCCCATGTATGGGATGGAACCTTTTTCATTCCAAGAGACAGTTAATTACAGAGGTGACCCATGTGGTATTGATCCTTTCAAATAACCTGACCAATGCTTCAATTCTTCCATCCAGAAAGCTCCGTGCTTAAGTGCGCCTTTGGTTGAAATGTTTAGGGAGTGCATGTAGCAACGTCTTCATGATAACAATATGTGAATTTAGAGGCATACGGGCCAAACATAGGCAGGTGGGACTAGTGTAGCTGGGACATGTTGGTTGGTGTGGGCAGGTTGGACCAAAGGGCCTGTTTCCACGCTGTCTGACTGTGTGACTCTAGTGCAGGTACATTTAGAAAAGGTCATGGGTAGCCCAGAGGACCCAATGTAAGGGGTTAGCCTAAAGGAGTGTGAAACCTCACAGTGTTTATCTAACTACTGCTTTGGCCAGAGTCATGGAGTCATTGATCTAAAATGAACGGAAACAGGTCCTTCGTCCCATCACACTATCGTTAATCAGACTTTACTGGACTTGTATCGTGTATCTGTATCTGTACACTGTGGACGACTTGATTGTAATCATGTATAGTCTTTCCGCTGAGGGTTAGCACGCACCAAAAGGTTTTTCACTGTTCCTCAGTACATGTGACAATAAACTAAACAAAACTAATCTAAACTAGGTTTGAATCCGCTGCTCTTGCAAAAAGACTGTGAGCATTCATCTTATCCACACCCATCATGATCTTGTACACCTCTACAAGGTCACCCCTTTGCTCCAAAGTGTAAGGTCCCAGCCTGTTCAACTCCTCCCATAATTCAAGCCCGCAAGTCCAGGTAACATCCTGGCGAATCTCTTTTGCATCCTTTCCAACCAAATGTGGTCCCTGACTCCAGATTTGCAGAAGTCTTTTGCTAACAGTGCAAAGTCAATTGCTTTCCACTGAATTAAAAGCAAATGCATCTTCCATCACCAAATTATTTGGTAGCATAAAAAATACAGTGCAAATAACAAAACGAAACACTTAATCCATGGAATAATAAGCCCTAAAGTTGTACGAAAAGCTGTGAATTAGTTTAGTTTAGAGATATAGTGCAGAAACAGGCCCTTCGGCCCACCGAGTCCGCAACGACCAGTGATTCCCACACTTAACACTACCCATACATTCTAAGGGCAATTTTTACATTTACACCAAGCTAATTAACCTACAAACCTGTACGTCATTGGAGTGTGGGAGGAAACTGAAGATCTTGGAGAAAACCCACGCAGGTCACAGGGAAAACATACAAAGTCTGTACAGACAGCACCCACAGTCAGGATCAAACCCAGGTCTCTGGCGCTATAAGGCAGCACTGAAATGATATAAAGGGGAAATTATCTGTACAGAAAATTCCTTTCTAACTGGATCAGCTGAAATTATATGATTTCTCCTTATGAACCAGATAGCTGTATGGAGCTTGTACATTCTCCTCATGACCTGCCTGGGTTTTCTCCAGGTGCTCCTGTTTGCACCTCCACTCCAAAGATGTACAGCTTTGTAGGTTAATTGGCTTGGTATAATTGTAAATTGTCTCCAGTGTGTGCAGGATAGTGTTAGTGTGCGGGGATCGCTGGTCGACACAGACTCGGTGGGCCGAAGGGCTTGTTTTCCCGCTGTATCACTAAACTATACCAAACTGAACTGTCCACCCATCTACTCCTTTTACCGGAAGCAAGAGATACCCAGAGGCCAAACGTATGAGAACAGTGCCATCTGTAGTTTGCATCTTCGTGAAGAATGTCGATGAGATACCGACTGGAAATTCTCTACCGATTTATTTTTGAAACTCCGAGGTTCTTCCAAACACGATTATGATAGATAGAGTCATAGTTATTCAGTGTGGAAACAGGCCCTTCAATTCAACCAGTCCGCATTGGCCAACATGTTTCATCTACACTAGTCCCACCTGCCTCCAAACCTCTTCTATCCATGTACTCATCCAAACGTCTCTTAAACGTAACAACACTATCTGGCTCAACTACCTCCTCGTTCATATGCCCACCCCATTTTTATGTAAAAAATGTTACCCCTCAGGTTCCTATTAAATCTTTCTTCCCTCACCTTAAACCAATGTCCTCTGGTTCTTGATTCCCCTACTCTGGGCAAAAGACTCTGCATTTACTCTTTCTATTCCTCTCATGATCTTGTACACCTTTATAAGATAACCTCTCATCCTCCTGGGCAGGGGATCTTATAGAAACATATAAAATTCTTAAAGGATTGGACAGGCTGGATACAGAAAAAATGTTCCCGATTCGGGGAGTCCAGAACCAGGGGTCACAGTTTAAGAATAAGGGGTAGGCCATTTAGGACTGAGATGAGGAAAATTGTTTTCACCCAGAGAGTTGTGAATCTGTGGAATTCTCTGCCACATAAGGCAGTGGAGGCCATTTCACTGGATGTTTTCAAGAGAGAGATTTAGCTCTTAGGGCCAAAGGAATCAAGGGATATGGGGAAAAAGCAGGAGCGGGGTACTGATTTTAGATGAGCAGCCATGATCACAATAAATGGCGGTGCTGGCTCGAAGGGCCTATTCCTGCACCTATTTTTGTATGTTTCCTGTTTTTTATGCTCCAAGGATTACAGCCCTAGTTTGCTCAACCTCCCCCTACAGCTCAGGCCCTCAGGTCCTGTAGTGAAAATGAAGCACGGTACATTAATGCAGAGAAGGAAGAAATAATCTTAGCCTATCTTCCTGTCAGCCACAGGAATTGTGTGTAACAGAAGTCACATATCCAGATTAATTGCATTTTCTAAATGTAGAAACAAGGAACTGCAGATGCATATATATATATATATACATAGATACATAGATAGTAGGTACAGGAGTAGGCCATTCGGCCCTTTGAGCCAGCACCGCCATTCAATGTGATCATGGCTGATCATCTACAATCAGTACACTGTTTCTGCCTTCTCCCCATATCCCTAGATTCCGCTAGCCCTAAGAGCTCTAATGTAACTCTCTTTTGAATGCATGCAGTGAATCGGCCTCCACCGCCTTCTGAGGCAGAGAATTCCACAGACTCACAACTCTCTGTGTGAAGAAGTTTTTCCTCATCTCAGTTCTGATTGGCCTACCACTTATTCTTAAACTGTGGCCCCTGGTTCTGGACTCCCTCAACATCGGAAACATGTTTCCTGCATCTAGCGTCCCCAATCCCTTAATAATTGTATATGTTTCTATAAGATCCCTTCTCACCCTTCTAAATTCTAGTGAATACAAGCCCAGTAACTCCATTCTTTCATCATGCGGCAGACATGCCATCCCGGGAATTAACCTTGTAAACCTACGCTGCACTCCCTCAATAGCAAGAATTAAATTAAATTAAATTAAATTCTCAAATTAGGGGACCAAAACTGCACATAATACTCCAGGTGTGGTCTCACTAGAGCCCTGTACATCTGCAGAAGGACCTCTTTGCTCCTATACTCAACTCCTCTCTTTATGAAGGCCAACATGCCATTATCTTTCTTCACTATTGTACCTGTATGCTTACTTTCAGTGACTGATGTACTAGGCCACCCAAGTCTTGTTGTGCTTCCCCCTTTCCTAACCAGACACCAATATTCTGCCTTCCCGTTCTTGCCTCCAAAGTGGATACCCTCACATTTATCCACATTATACTGCATGTGCCATGCATCTGCCCACCCACCCAACCTGTCCAAGTCACTCTGTATCCTCATAGCATCCTCTTCACAGTTCACACTGCCACCCAGCTTTGTGTCATCTGCAATATGTAGGTTTACGAAAATAGACACAAAATGCTGGAGTAACTCAGAAGGTCCGGCAACACCTCTGGAGAACATGGATAAGTGGCGTTTCCGGCTGGGATCCTTCTTCTAGAGTCCCGACCTGAAACATCATCTCTCCAATGTTCTCCAGGAATGCTGCCTGACCCGCTCAGTTACTCCAGCACTTTGTGTTTCTTTTTGGTGCTTTTTCTAAATAGTGGGCAGATTGGGAAACCGGTAGTATTCGAATACTTCCATAGAGCGCCAATGATTTATAAGAACTAAAATATTGTTCTTCAAGACAATATATTTTGAAATGATTAATGGTGCCATGGTTGTCAATGGTGTCAAACTAGCCAAAGCAATGCACGGTGGCAGATTTAATGGGCAGTCAGTACTGAATCAGCCATTGTCTGCAGTGCATCACCTTGTTTGAGTTTCCCCCTGGCTAGGCTGCAGATAAATCCATTAGGATTGTTCCTTCCTTTTGTTACCCTTTGCCAGTCGCTGGAGAACACAGGTGCACTATTTAGTTTAGCCTATATTAGTTTAGAGATACAGCGCGGAAGTAGCCCTCCAAGCACCCCCGTACACTAGCACTATCCTACGCACTAGGGTCATTTACAATTTTATCGAAGCCAATGTGCCCATAAACTTGCACATCTTTGGAACATGGGTGAAAACCGGAGCACCCAGAGAAAACCCACACAGGTCACGGGGAGAACAGACAAACTCCGTATAGACAGTACCCTTAGTCAGGATCAAACCAAGGTCTCTGGTGCTGTCTGGCAGGAACTCTAGCGCTACGCCTCCGTGCCGCCCTCTATTGTATATTGGGAAGATTTGACTGGTACTGATGATTTCCACAGGCAAACTGTGCTCTTGATGACAGTTTCCATAAGTCATACGTCTCTTTTGTTTTGAATGGTTCTGTGCTCTGAATTAATTTTGTGGAATAAATTCCTCGTTCTAATAGCTGACCTTAATCATAGTACATTTCGTCCTGGTGAACATGAAGATGTAAGATGTTCACTTCAACCCCTGCCAATTTGGGAAGGGTCACCACATAAAAAACACATTATGCTTCTGTCTAAATGAATTTACAATAAGAAAGTGATGTACAAAACAAAACGACCCAGCAAAATGAGGCAGCACAAACTGCATACCAAAGAATGGGAATGAAGCCATGTTGAATTATCACTAAACTATTCTTTACAGATATTGTACTTCAGTTGTTGTTCTGAGATCTGATATATGAGATGCAATTTTATTGATTGAATATACATCCAAGGGCGGCCATGGTGGCGCAGCGGTAGAGTTGCTGCCTTACAGCGCTTGCAGCTCCGGAGACCTGGGTTCGATCCTGACTACGGGTGCTGTCTGTACGGAGTTTGTGCGTTCGCCCCATGGCCTACGATAGTTTTCTCCAGGATCTTCGGTTTCTGCCCACACTCCAAAGACGGACAGATATGCAGGCTAATTGGCTTGGCGTAAGTGTAAATTGTCCCAAGTGTGTGTAGGATAGTGCTAGTGTGCGGAGATCGCTGGTCTGTGCAGACTCGGTGGGCCGAAGGGCCTGTTTCCGAGCTGCATCTCTAAACTAAACTCAACTAAACCTCAATCATCCAAACAGCAATTGGAGACTAGTCCTGAACTATCTACCTCATTGGAAACCCTCGGACTATCTTTGATTGGACTTTACTGGCTTTATCTTGCATGTATTCACGTTATTCCCTTTACCATGTATCTGTACTCTGTGGATGACTTGATTGTAATCATGTGTTGTCTTTGCGCTGACTGGTTAGCGCGCTGCAAGAGTTTTGCACTGTACCTCGGTACACGTGACAATAAACAAACTCAAACTAAACTCAAATCCTTTTGTGCCTGCTACTAACCACTGGCAAAGCTCTATGCCTTTCATCTTTTAGTAATATTGGAATCCAAGTCATTGCATAACAGAGTCAATGAGCCCCAGGCTGCTGCAGAGCCTCCATTGGCCCACTTGACCAAATCAATATAATAGAAACATAGAAAATAGGTGCAGGAGTAGGCCATTCGGCCCTTCGAGCCAGCACCGCCATTCAATATGATGATTGGTGATCATCCACAATCAGTTCCCCGTACTAAATAATAAATATCTCTCCAGCTGTGAGTTATAATCGGTCTGTAGACCCCTGCAAACCGAAGAGCTATCTTCTTCAAAGGTAGACCAAAATGCTGGAGAAACTCAGCGGGTGAGGCAGCATCTATGGAGCGAAGGAAACAGGCAATGTTTCAGGTCAAAACCCTTCTTGACCCAAAACGTTGCCTATTTCCATCGCTCCACCCTCTGAGTTTCTCCAGCATTTTTGTCTACCTTCGATTTTCCAGCATCCGCAGTTCCTTCTTAAACAGCTATCTTCTTCAATATGTCTTGAACAAGAGGATTGGAGGAACTACAATAGACATGAAATAAACTCTGTGATTCCATGCAGTAACAAGGCCACTAGCTGTTAAAATAAAAACTGTTGTTGAGCATCTTAGTTTAGTTTCAGAGATACAGCAAGGAGCCAGGCCCTGTGGCTCAACTTGCCCATGCCGACCAAGATGCCCCAACTACTCTGGAACTTCCCGGCCGCATCTATCAAAATATTTCCTGTACATGTATCTCTCCAAATGTCTTTTAAATGACACGAATCTCTGGAGTTGCAGGAATAACTGCTGCATCACTTTGTCGCCCTGCCATGTTGAACATAACTGTGGAATAGTAGCTGATATCCCAGCTGTTATCAGGCAACTGAACCATCCGACCACAACCAGAGAGCGTTCCTGAACTATAATCTACCTCATTGGAGACCCTCGGGACTATATTTGATCTGACTTTACTGGCTTTACCTTGCACTAAACGTTATTGACGTTATTCTCTTTATCATGTATCTATACACTGCGAATGGCTCGATTGTAATCATGTGTTGTCTTTCCGCTGACAGGTTCGTAAGCAACAAAAGCTTTCCACTATATCTCTGTACACGTGACAATAAAGTAAACTAAACTAAACTAAACCAAACCAGACTAAACTAAATTAAACCAAACAAACCCAAAGAATAGTGACCAAATAGTAATTGCCAAGAAAATGATTGTCCTCAACTATTTTACGTAGCACCTTTTCTTTCAGGACCTCAAAACGTCTTACTGCTAATAAAATAAAGTGAAAATCAGTGACCCAAACACACATCATCACTTTGCAAACCTTAAAAGATAATATGCAATTGAATCCACGCACACATCAAGGCAAATTCATCTTAACCTGAGCTAAAGGGAATTTACACTTTCTTGTAGCCTGTTTGTCTCCTGTCTTTCATTTTATAGGCAGCCTTTTAAACTGTACAAATCCAAGGACTGGGCTCTGCTGGGGCTCTGCCAACTTTTCACCCCCAATTGATATCTCTAGAAATATTGCAGGTTAACAGCTCATTCATCTCTGTGCTGTTTGTGGGATGTTGTTGGCACTGAGCAATGGCAATCCTTGTACTTCAAAAGTAGCTCACTGTATGAAGTGCAGGGAGACATTTTGACATAAAATATTTCTTTCATGGTCCAAAAGGCTTGCTAAAACAAAAATCTACACCTTTCATGATGTCCCAAACCACTTTACAGCCAATTAATTATTTTGAAGTGTGGTCACTGTTCTATGTAAGAAATGTAGCAGTCAATTTGCACACAGCAAGGTCCCAGAAACCACACTGTTGCCAAGTAATCTGTTTGTTAATTAATGCTGCTGGAAAGGTCAGCTGCGAGACCAGGGAGATCTTTGAACTCCGCGTCGGGGGGGCTAGGGATCTGAGAAGCTGGAACCCGCTGGAAGGTTGCGTCTCCCGCCGTTTGGACTCAACCCCGCAGCAATGCAGCCCGGCATAGAGCGTATGCTCATTCCTCTGGAGTGAGACTTGAACTTGCGTCCAAATGACTCAGAGGGGAGATCACTACCAACGAGCCAAGCACACTGTCTGAACTGGCGGATGAAAAATGAGCACTTCGGCGAGGTGCCGGTTGACATCTGGCACCCTGGCCTCGCAAGAGTGACTTCAGAGGGGAAGAGGGGAGAAACTTGGGGGGAAAGAGGGAAAGAAAGGAAAGCATTGATGATCTCCAGCACACGCTGTTATGATTTGCACATTCTTTCCGTTTAATTCTGGTGGGTGTTGTGAAGTCACCAGGCATCCTTAAATGCAGAATACTAGACAGCTCTGAGTTTAAGCCCTGAAAGGTGCTATGGAAAGAAAACATTACCTCCTCTAAGCCTCGAAGGCACTTATGTGGAAGAAATAATCAGAAAGGCTTCAGCAGGATGTGATCTAGGGTGAAACAGGCCTGCTCTAAGCCATATTCACACCCACTGCTAGGGAAACAGTCCAATAAAACGCTTCTTTTAATCTAACTGATGCAGCTGATTTACAATTTATGGCCATTTTAATTTGAGTAATGGAGTTCCCTGATTTAGACAAGACTACTGCCATGTGTTAAACACCCCATATGTACCAACATGTAATGTAGCAATGTTACAAAATTTTGAGATTTTAAAAGTCTGTGATTTATCCCATCAGATAAAGCATAAAAAGAAGTTTAATTTGACACCTAATTCACTTTCATATCTTCAGTATTAAAAAAGTTATGGCCATTTTCATACTCGGAAATTAGCATATTGTTCCCTATTGCTTTTCCATTGACTAAACACAAAAGTTGTGATCGAGGACAGTCAAAAGCCCATAACTTTCTTAAAAATTAAGAGAACTGAAATAAATTATTATAGATTGAAGCATCCTATAACAAATATGAAACAATCTTACTTGGATGATCTGAAATTAAAGCATATAATTAGTTAGTTACCTAATTGTAGCTAATTACAAAATTCAATTACTAGATCTAAACATCTATCCATTTCTTAAGAAAATATTAACATTTGTTAATAACCCAAGTGTCCAAATAACATTCACACAAGAATTCTCAATATAACATGATTTTTAAATCTAATCGTCATGAATTTACAGGCCAAATGGAAGGAATTTAGTGTTTAATTCCCGTAAATTAATGGTCATTTTAATCATCTTGCGAGTGGGATTTTGTGCAACGTGATCGATTGGAACGTTGCGGTTTGCGGTGAATTTAAACCCCATATCGGCAGGAAAAACCTAAATCACTTTTTTGCAACGTAAAATTTGGATTAAGGTAATCCTAAGAAGCAAGTTTATATGTAAAATAAACGGCTTATCTTTATTTGTCCCGTACGGGAGATCCATCCCATTGTCGGCGTTGACGATGTTAGAAGTGGATTTTTATTTTAGTCCAGCGCTGAAATTGTCCTGCGGTTTAAAGAAACAAATTCACAGAACGGCAGTCGGAATGATTATTCAGCATTAGCTAGCAACCCGAGAAAATATATTTCGGACAGGCAGGAGAAAACGGGATTTTAACCCCCCCCCCCCCCCCCCCCCCCTAAAGGTGCCAAAGTCGCGCACACGGCCAGTGACCGAACTGCAGCGCCGCTGAAGGTAAGTTTTGTAATGGAACTGGCATCTAACTTCACCTTGTGGGCTCTGGCACGCTGCGAGGCAAATGCGAAGAAATCACAGCAAAGCTTTCTGCAATTCTGTATACAATTCTAAAACAATTGTCGATCTGACATTTGGGGATAGGATCAACATTTATACTTTAAAAAAAGAATCATTTTCCAGGTCAACATTGATGATCTCCAGCGCACGCTGTTATGATTTGCGAACAGAAAACCGGGTCGGAAGCTCAGATGATCACGCAATTAATTTGCAAACTCAAAACATATGCGGGAGAGCCATATCTTGCTTTTTCGGCACGGTGGCGCAGCGATAGAGTTGCTGCCTTTCAGCGCCAGAGACCCAGGTTCGATCCAGACTACGGATGCTATCTGTTCGGGGTTTGTACGTTCTTCGTGTAACTGCGTGGATTTTCCCCGGGTGTTCCAGTTTCCACACTCCATAAAGGTATAGATTTGTAGGTTAATTGGCTTGGGTATAGATTGTAAATTGTCCCTAGTGTGTAGGATAGTGCTAGTGTACGGGGATCACAGGTCGGCGCGGATGCGCAGAGATGAAGGGCCTGTTTCGTGCTCTATCTCCAAACTAAAGTAAACAAAACTGAAGACAGTGCACAACAAGGACCCAGCATTAAACAGACACAGATTGCTGGAGTAACTCAGTGGGACAGGCAGCATCTCTGGAGAGATGGAACGGGTGACGTTTCGGGTGGAGACCCTTCTTTAGACCCAGCATTGATGTTTTGCCTCAGAAGGCAATGCCAGTCTGTGTCGGGACCTGTCCACATGGCAGTTACTAATTCAATCTTGTGCAGAATTTGCAGCTGTTCCCCATTAAAATACACCATGGAAACACACATTTATTTTCTGCACTATTTTAATCACGAGCAAAAACACACACTTCTCATTGTCAGCTTGAAAGCAGCTGCTAGGCACAGAATACACAGCATGATTCAACGTCCTCGTTGGACTTCTCTCCTGTTTTACAGAGCAGAGCACGTGGGTTGTCATTTAATACGATGTGCGATCTTTTCCCCCAGTTTATAGCTGAGGCAATATAACGGAGAGAGGAAAAACGATTGATTCTTACCCTACAAACCCAATGTAAAGCTGAACTGCCCAACGTGAAACTGCTCACCCATGGCTAAGGGAGGTAAGAGTGAATTGCATTTAGGTGTGATGCCCTGCACAATGGTCTTTCTGGTGGAAGAGTCGAGGACCAGAGGCCACATCCTTAGAATTAAAGGATGTACCTTTACAAAGGAGATGAGGAGGAATTTATTTAGTCAGAAGGCGGCGAATCTGTAGAATTCACTGCCACAGACAGCTGTGGAGGCCACAAGTCAATGGATATTTATAAGGCGGCGATTGACAGATTCTTGATTAGTGCAAGTGTCGGGGGTTATGGGGAGAAGGCAGGAGATTGGGATTAGGAAGGAGAGATAGATCAGCCATGATTGCTTGGCGGAGTAGACTTGATGGGCTGATTAGCCTACTTCTGCTACCCTGACATGAACTTTCTGAAGGATTTGTATAGTGTATTAAATATGTATGAGTATTTGTCTCTCTTGGCCTGACATTTAAAATCAGCTTGTTTTACTATTCAGCCGCGAACCATCACCGAGGTGCAGTGAAATTCCTTTCTTGCGTACAGTTCAGTCAAAATAAGACTGTACATAGACACAGTGATAGTTAAGTAGTTAAGGAGGAAATCCGTGCAGGAAGGAGCTGCACGTCACGAAATGGAACTATGCCGTGTCGCAGAGACAAAGCGCCAGCACCGTAAGGAGCGAGAGAAGGGGGCTCGATGACAACCAACCACCGCCAGTCTCCACTGCCCACGTGTGTGGATGGCAGATCAGCCTCTAAAGACATCTGCAGACCCACAATAGACGACCCTATGGAGAGGAGAGGACAGTCATTCTCGTTTCGAGTGACTGCCGATAATGATGATGATAAGTACAAGTGTATAGGAATAGCACACTGAGACGGCGTTCAAGAGTCGCCATTTTCATGATTCAAGGGACGGCACGGTGGTGAGGCGGTATTGCTGCTGTTTTACAGCGCCAGCGATCCGATTTCGATCCTGACTACGGGTGCTGTCTGTACGGATTATCTATGTTTTCCCCGTAACCGTGTGGGGTTTCTCTGGGTGCTCTGGTTTTTATCCCACACTCCAAAGACGTACAGGGCTTGTAGGTTAATTGGCTTCCGTAAAAATTGTAAATACTCCTTAGTTGGATAGTGTTAGTGTGCGGGGATCGCTGGTCAGCACGGACTCAGTAGGGTGAAGGGCCTGTTTCCGCACAGTATCTCTAAAATAAATTAAACTAAAAGTTGCAAGTTGTTATAAATGTAGAGTTCATAAAGGCCCATTGTCCTGATGACATTGCAGGTTCGACTTGGCCAAGCGATGTTGTCTATGCCCCCTACAACTGCTCTACCACTCCATGCTGCTGCAGGCTGGGTCTGATCCATGCGCTTGGCCTCTTGGAATGGCATGCAGTCTAAATTGAGCCCCGGGCTGCTGCAGGGCCTCCAGCGGGCCACTCCACCGAAGCAGTATAAAGTACAATACATATCCCTCCTGCTGTGAGTTGCAATTAGCATGCAAACGTATCATGCAAGAGCTATCTTATTTGTCCAAGTCTTCTTTATGACTTGGACAAGAGGGTTGGGGCACTACAATAGACACCAAATAAACTCAGCGATTCCATGCAGTAACAAGGCCACTAGTTGTTAAAATAAAAACAGTTGATGAGCATCTTTAGTTTGGTTTGGAGACACAGCTTGGAAACAGGCCCTTTGGCCCACTGAGTCCATGCCAACAGCGACCACCCATACACCAGTTCTATCCTACACACTAGTTCTACACTAATTCTCCACACTACACCCCCCAGTTCTATACACTACACGCTAGTTCTACACTCTAGATCTACCCTACACTAGTTCTACACACTAGTTCTATCCTACACTACTTCTATCCTACACACTAGGGACCATTTACAGAAGCCTATTAACCCACAATCCTGCACATTGGAATGTCATTGGAATGTGCGAGAAAAACAGAGCACTCGGAGGAAAGCCACGCGTTCACAGGGAGAACGTGCAAACTCCATACAGACGGCACCCGCAGTCAGGATCAAACCCGGGTCTCTGGCGCTGTGAGGCAGCAACTTAACATTGCGCTACCGTGCCCACTGGTGAAAGGTAAAATAAGTTTCACGTCACAGGTAAAATCCTTCATCTGGTGTTCACCAGATTTACAGCACCAAGTCTGAATGAAGAAAGCCAAATTAAATATTAAATTACCTCATGCTTCCAGACTCCAAGAATCTTGCAGTGCTTTCCCACATGCTCTGTTTGTTCTAAAGTAGAAAAATAAAATATAATTTGGAAAGAAACCGCTTCAAATCTTTGGCTCCAGAAAGACTAAGCTGTTGGCTGATAAGTGTTTGACTGCGATCGTGAATTTTATTATCTGTCACTGTGCGTGTGGGGAAGAGTCCTAAAGAGCCAAGCTTATTATTTCCAATAGAGCTCTGAGCATTTTACAAAAATAATGGCAAGCGAATTTAAGTCTGTCAGCAGGGTAAATGGTAAGGATAAGTGCAAGTTACATCTTTGTACACTGCTGTTTGAATAGCCACACATTTTAAAAATGACATTTCTTTAGTGGAACCTTCTGTAATAAAATACCATCTTAATGGTACAAACAATTAAATATTTTACACTTTTGAAAATAATGTCATTTGGATAAGTGCAAGTTACATCTTTCTGTATTGCAAAGCAACATATATATTTTTAAATCTTCAGTAAGAACTTCTGTCATAATATACCACGTAATATCAACAAAATATTTTACTCTTTTGGAAAATAACATTATTTTTATATTTTTATGAGTTTCAAACTGGTAAAAACTAGCTCAAAAACCTTTGTTCTGATTTCTGAAGAAAAATAAAATGTGCCAGCTTTTTTTAAGAGTTCATGATAACTTTATGAAACTATGCTAGGATCAAGTATAACTTATTTAACAAATGTACTGTTTCTGCACTATTATTTCCAAATACCCTTCTGACAAACGGCCTCTAACCTGAAATGCTTCATCCAGTTCTCTTCCTGAAGAATCCCTTCGCAATCCGTTGAACAATTCCTGTTCCAGGCGTACGCTGGCCCTATCCCCGAACTCTACCTCCGTTACATTGATGACTGCATCGGTGCTACCTCCTGCACCAATGTAGAACTCATGGACTTCGTCATCTTCACCACCAATTTTCATCCTGCACTCAAATTTACTTGGACCATCTTTGACGCCTCCCTCCCCTTTCGTAATCTCACAGTCTCCATCACAGGAAATAGACTGTTCACTGACGTCTATTACAAACCCACTGACTCCCACAACTACCTCAACTACACTTCTCCCCACCTTGCTTCCTGCAAAGGCTCTATCCCCTGCTCACAATTCCTCCATCTATGCCGCATCTGCGCCCAAAATGAGGTGTTCCATACTAGAACATCCGAGATGTCCTCATTCTTTAGGAAATAGGGGTTCCCCTCTCCCATCGAGGAGGCCCTCACTCGTGTCTCCTCGATACCCTGCAGCTCTGCCCTTGCTCCCCCTCCCCCGAGTCGCAACGGAGTCCCCCTAGTCCTTACCTTCCAACCCATCATCAGTCGCATACAACACATAATTCTCTGAAATTCCGTCCACCTCCAATGGGATCCCACCACTAGCCGCATTTTCCCATCTCCACACCTTTCTGCCTTCCACAGAGACCATTCCTTCTGCAACTCCCTGATTAACTCAACCCTTCCCACCCAAACCACCCCCTCCCCAAGTACCTTCCCCTGCAATCGCAGAAGATGCAACACCTGTCACTAAACCTCCTCCCTCGACTGTCCAGGGACCCCGACAGTCCTTTCAGGTTAGGCAGAGGTTCACCTGTACCTCCTCCAACCTCATCTACTGTATCCGTTGTTCAAGATGTGGACTCTTATACATCGGTGAGACCAAACACAGACTGGGCGATCGTTTCACGGAACACCTTCGCTCAGCCCGCATGAACCTACCTGATCTCCCGGTTGCCGGACACTTTAATTCTCCTTCCCATTCCCACACAGACCTTTCTGTCCTCAGTCTCCTCCATTGTCAGAGTGAGGCTAAACACAAATTGGAGGAACAGCATTTCATATTTCGCTTGGGCAGCTTACAGCCCAGTGGCATGAGTATTGATTTCTCTCACTTCAGGTAGCCCCGGCATTCCCTCTTTCTCTATCCCTCCCCCACCCAAGTCGCACTAGCTTTTCATTTTCACCCTACAAACAGCTCACAATGGCCTGTTTCCTTTATCATCGTTACTTTTTTGCATATCTTTAATTCCTTGTTCTTTATCTCTCCACATCACCGTCTATATCGCTTGTTTCCCTTATACCTAACCAGTCTGAAGAAGGGTATCGATCTGAAATGTCAACCATTCCTTGTCTCCAGAGATGCTGCCTGTCCCGCTGAGTTACCCCAGCTTTTTGTGTCTATCTTCCTGAAGATGTGGCCTGACTTACTCTGCATTTCCAGAATTTTCTCCTTTTTCTTTAGATTTCCATCATGTGTAGTCTTTTTTTGTTAATTTACAAATAATGAATTGAGCTTCAGCACAACCCAAGCGACTCTTTATATACTCGTCACTGAAGTGGGTCAGCAAATCACGCATTACAATCGCCCCACCCTTTTAAATCTCTACACCAACAGCAACATGTCTCCCTGTATCCTGTATCTGTACACTGTGGATGGCTCGATTATAATCACGTGTTGTCTTCCCACTGACTGGTCAGCACGCAACCAAAGTTTTTCATTGTACCTCGGTGCACGTGACAATAAACTAAACTCAAACTCAAGTTTTCAAATTTCATGTCGTTGGGAAGCAACTTGGCGTGTTCCTAGACTATGGAAAAGGCTGGGACTAAACCAAAGGGAATACAGCACAATTCCAAAGATGTTGACCTGAATCAGGAACTTGTGGAAAGGGACTTGGACACAAAGACTGGAATTAATTCCAAGTGATTTTGGACACTGATTCCATGCAGGAGCCTGAAGGGCAGTGGAATTTTTTTTATCGATTCTTACTTGAATGAGACTCCCTTTCATTTAATGGTGGATATATTAGTTTATAAGTTCATAAGTTCTGGGAGCAGAATTAGGCCATTTGACCCATCAAGTCTACTCTGACATTCAATCATGGCTGATCTATCTCTCCCTCCTAATCCCATTCCCCTGCCTTCGTCCATAACCCCTGACACCCGTACTTATCGAGATTCTGTCTATCTCCAGCTTAAAAATAGACATTGCTGATTATAGTTTCAGGAGATGACTTAGGACAGCAAAAGCGGGGCAGATGAGAATATTCATATCATCAATAGCAAAAGCGAGGCAGATGAGGACTGTCATATGTTGATAGAATGGAGCGGCTGGGCTTGTATACTCTGGAATTTAGAAGGATGAGAGGGGATCTTATTGAAACATATAAGATTATTAAGGGTTTGGACATGCTAGAAGCAGGAAACATGTTCCAGATGTTGGGGGAGTCCAGGACCAGGGGCCACAGCTTAAGAATAAGGGGTATGCCATTTAGAACGGAGATGAGGAAAAAATTTTCACACAGAGGGTTGTGAATCTGTGGAATTCTCTGCCTCAGAAGGCAGTGGAGGCCAATTCTCTGTATGCTTTCATGACAGAGTTGGCCAGAGCTCTTAAAGATAGCAGAGTCAGGGGATATGGGGAAAAGCCAGGAATGGGGTACTGAGCCATGATCAGCCATGATCACAGTGAATGGCGGTGCTGGCCCTCCACGTCGGGGTGATCAGCTCCTGCATCGGGGGATTGTCAGCTCCCCTGTGCCGGCAATTAGACCCTGCGTCGGGGCTGGTCGAGCCTCTGCGTTGTTGGACCTTCCCGACTCGGCCTCTCCTGAACCTGCGAGCTCTTGATGGTAAAGTCCACAGGCCGCGGTTAGAGCGATCCCAGGCAAGGGATCAACTCAGATGTCAAGTCCACACCCACGATGGGGCCCAAGGTCAGTCCAAGGTGATCTCCAGATCCATCAATGGTAGGCCGCAGAGCGACCGGAGACACGATCTAAACATTAATCGCATCTCCGGCAAGGTAAGAACAGAAAAAAACGTTTTCCCCAACCTCGACCCCCTCCCTCTACATAAAACAAACCGGAGGACATTTACACTAATTTTTAACACCCACGAAAATCTTTTAAAAATATGAAAAAACAGACAAGGCTGTTGACGGGGCTGCCAATCGTGCGACTATCGGTGGTCATACCATACCGCACCATAGAGTGGATATCTTTGGGGTGTCATTTAGTGATGCTGTATTTGTAGAACTAAGAAACAATATGTCTTTGATGGGATTGTATTTTAGACCCAAAACATTGTTTTTTAAATTATTATTTTTGTCGGTATATCAAAGAACATTGACAAATCGCTTTGTGTGCTAGCCAGGCAAATCATATCATACATGAGGAGAGCAGGTAGTGAAATTAAAGAAAGGATCAGAAGAGTGCTGAATATAGTGTTACAGATACAGGGTAAGTGCCCAAAAAAATGTGCAAGAGTGGTAACGAGGTAGATTGGAGGAATGGGTGAAATGTACGCTGAGGACCTTGAAGCTAATGACCATCTCCACTTTAGTACCATTGATACAGACTGGAACGTGTATTTCACAACATTTTCTGATGTAGAGGACTAGCTGGAATTAGTATGTGGAAGAGTTAACTTTCCTGATATTGAATGGGTCATCCATGGTGTGATTGGCTTGGACGGAGTGAAATTTGTTAAAATTTGGGGCGGCACGGTGGCACAGCGGTAGAGTTGCTGTCTTACAGCGCTAGAAACCCGGGTTTAGAAACCCGGGTTCGACCCTGACTATGGGTGCTATCTATACAGAGTTTGTACGTTCTCCCTGTGACTGCGTGAGTTTTACCTTGGTGCTCCGGTTTCCTCCCACGCTCCAAAGATGTGCAGGTTTGTAGATTACTTGGTTTTGGTGAAATTGTAAATTGTCCATGGTGTGTAGGATAGTGCTGGTGTATGGGGATGGTTGATGCAGACTCGGTGGGGTGAAGGGCCTGTTTCTGCGCTGTATCTCTGAACTAAACAAAACTAAAATAGCATATGGGTGATTGTGGCCCACCGATTCAGTGGGCTGTAGGGTCCATTTCTCCACTGTCTACTGGCAGTGGTTTTCGCCTGCACGAAATTCAAAGACTTTATTTTTGGGAAGTCTGTGATTATAGAAACAGACCACCAGCCGCTGGTCACCATCTTGAACAAACCCATTCACGCTGCTCCGGCTCACCTGCAACCGATGATGATGCAGCTGCAACGGTTTGATTTCAACATTGTCTATAAAAAAGGCAAGGATATGCACATAGCTGATACGCTATCAAGGGCCACACGCAAAACCAACGAATAACAACTCTCTGAACAGGACCAGTTCTCAGTAATGAAGGTATTGTATGTACCCACTGATTGCCTAAGCAGCCTGGCAGAGCACACGGCTGCTGACGAGACTTTACAATTGCTGTCCGCAGTCATCCGGCGTGGCTGGCCGGATAAACAACGGAGCACCCCGCTCGCGATCCGCCCGTACTTCCTGGTTCGCGACGAACTGGTGTTACAGGACGGGATTATAGTCAAGGGCCATAAGGCAGTTGTCCCAGCTGTCCTCCGGGACAAGTACTTCAACGCCATCCACAGGAGCCACCCCGGTGTGGAGGCAACCCTACAACGGGCACAGAACATGTTTTACTGGCCTGGTATGACCAATTACATACGTGACAAAACTGAAGTCTGCGCCGTCTGCAAAAGCCTGATGCCACTCCAGCAGTATCAGCCCTTACTGCCACACCCGGTTCCTACTCTACTGTGGTCCACGGTAGCCACTGACATATTCGAATGGCATGGGAAACACTTTCTGGTTCTTGTCGACTCTTATTCGGGCTGGTTTGACATCGATCTACTCCAAACCATCACATCTGAAGCAGTTATCCAGAAGTTGCAACGCCATTTCTCCATGCACGGCTCCCCTGCACGCCTTCTATCCGACAACGGCAGTCAGTTTACCAGCCAGCTTTTCAAAAACTTTGCACCACGATGGGCCTTTCGACTATCGCCAGCAGCCCTGAGTTTCCGCAGTCCAACGGCCTTCCGAAGTGCAAAACAACTAATGAAGCGTTCTTACCTTGCTAAATCTGACATCTACCTGGACCTGCTCAATTTAAGGAACATTGCCAGGGATCCCATACTCGGGTTCCCCAGCCCAACGACTGATGTCTCGCCAAATCCATGCTGCCCTGCCTGCACCCCAGCAGCTTCTGCATTCGTTCTCCGACTGCAGTCCAGAAACAATTACAATTCAAGCGCGATGCATATAAACATTTTTTCAACAAGTCCAGTAAGCACTAAAACCTCTCTCCGGTGGACAGGTTTTTCGCCTCCAACCAACAGGGGCTATGGCTGTCTGGGTCGCATCCACAACCCTGCCAAGGAACCGCGCTCCTGCCTGGTTAGCGTGGGCGGGGTCATTTACAGACGCAACCGTCAACATCCCCTTTGTGTGAAGGAACCGCGTCCTGCGACTCCGTATCCAGAGGTCTCGCGTTTTGTATACCCTCCCACTACCGGGCCGGCTGCTCCACTGCCAGAGACTGTGTCCCCCTCAGCATCCCCACGGTATTCAGCACCTAGCTCGCCTATTTCACCACTTCCACCCGGCGGGTCTCCGGTCACATCCCCGGTCCCCTCCTCGGTCACTTCAACGGTGAAAGGAGGAGATGCGGATTCGGAACCGCACACGTGGTGGACGGGTCAGCGGGCCACCCATTAGATACGGTGATTTTATGTAACAATTTATACTTCGCCATATGCGTTATTAACGTTCCGGCTGCCATATTGTTTAGCCACCATGTATCCACGTATCTGCGCTTCATTTTGTTTCTACAAGGAAAGATGTAGATTGGTTATTTCCTACTAACCAATTGTGGCGCTCGTTAGTAGTTGCTCCGCCTAATATGTGATTTATATTACCAAGAGTTTGCCTACGTAATTCAGACTGAGTAGCTGCTAGTTACTGTAATGTCCTGCAGACCAATGCTGTAAGTGGACTTTAATAAATATGTATTGATCTTGACGTGTGTACGACTCGTCTCATTACAGCTATGGCCTCTGGTCCTGGACTCTCCCACTTTCAAGGAGCAATGGACTTGGGATTTTCTCCAACAATCTCACCAACTTGTAGTTATCTAATATAAGCTGTGATTTTCCACACATATTATTAATAATACTAAATGAATGAAACTCAGCTAATTGGATTAGGGCAGTTTTTGTGGATTTAGCACGCTGAGTGCTGCCAATGGTTTGTGATTACCAACACGTATCTGACCTTGTGTCTTTCTCTGAGCTTTTGTGTTTGTTTAATTTCAACTATGTCATCATGTCTTTTATTGCCCCTTTTCTCAACTTGGGAAAGTAATCCAGTAGTAAGAAAGTAACATTGAATCGCCATTGAGCATGCTGTCTGATTGCATGATGGTCTACAAAAGGCGGCACGGTGGCGCAATGGTAGAGTTGCTGCTGTACAGCGCTTACAGTGCCAGAGACCCGGGTTCAATCCTGGCTATATGGGTGTTTGTCTGTATGGAGTTTGAACATTCTCCCCATGACCTGTTCCAGTTTCCTCCCACACTCCAAAGACGTACAGGTTCGTAGGTTAATTGGATCGGTATAAAATTGTAAAAGTTGGCCCTAGTGTAGGATGTTAGTGTGCGGAGATCACTGGACTTTAGACATTAATCTTTAGACTTTAAAGATACAGCATGAATGCAGGCCCTTCGGCCCAGCAAGTCCGCACTGACCACTGATCACCCCGTACACTAACAAGCAACAATACAAAGGACAATTATTATCCCTGCACATCCTGGGGATAGTTTACAATTTTACAGATGCCAATTAACCTATAAACCTGCACGTCTTGGGAGTGTGGGAGAAAACCGGAGCACCCGGAGAAAACCCACACAGGTCATGGGGAGAACGTATAAATTCCATAAAGACTTCACCTGTAGTCAGGATCGAACCTGGGTTTTTGGTGCTGCAAGGCAGCAACTCTACTGCTGCGCCATGTGCCTGGAGTCCTGTACTTCCCACAACATTATCTTACTGATGGTTACACAAAAAGCTGGAGAAACTTAGCGGGTGCAGCAGCATCTAAGGAGCGAAGGAGATAGGCGACGTTTCGGGTCGAGACCCTTCTTCAGACGCTATCTTACTGATAGCTGGTTAAACACTAGTCATCACTAAACCTTCATTCAGGAACTTCCATCAAATCCAGGATCTTGTCCATCCAATTAATTCACGGTACCATTTATGCACTCCCCTCTCTCATCGGGCAAAATGTACAGAACTGTGTAAACGCACAGCGCCAGATTCACGGACAGTTTCTTTCTGGCTGTTATCAGGCAATTGAACCATCCTACTGCACCCAAAGTGCAGTCCTGAACTATTATCTACCTCATCAGAGACCCTCGGTCTTTACTGCCTTTATCTTGCGCTAAACACTATTCCCTTATCATGTATCTGTAAACTGTGAATGGCTCGATTGTAATCACCTATTGTCTTTCTGCTGGCTGGTTAGCACACAACAAACACTTTTCACTGTACCTCGGCACATGTGACAATAAACTAAACTGAAATTGAAACACATCTTCAAAATCCTAATCCCCCCAATTGCACTAGCTTATACCAGAACTTGCTCACAAAACAATTCTTGCTATCTGCTTTCCTTTAAAACCCTTCTGAAAACGTATCATGGCCAGAGTGAGTCCCACCGCAAATTGTCTCCCACAGCCCACTGTCTCTGCCAATTCCTTTCTTTTTCCCGCCGCCTTCCCCCCCCCACCCGACATCAGTCTGAAGAAGGGTCTCAACCTGAAACGTCACCTATTCCTTCGCTCCATAGATGCTGCCTCACCCGCTGAGTTTCTCCAGCTTTCTTCCACCTTTAATCAGAGATTGATTCATGTAATATCATGTAAAATGATTTACCGACAGAATGAGGTTAATAGGTGCAATAATGTGTGCAGTGCAAGGTAACTGATGGAAGAATACATTCTAGACATTGCTCGGTAACACCCTATCAAGATAGAAATAGCTACCTAAATGAGACTTACTGTTGTCAATACAGAGGCCCAGGGAGCCGTTGGTGAGAGAGGGTGGAGTTACCTGGAGCTGTGAGTATAAACCACATCGCGTGGCTCGCTTTCACTGAGGCCCAGGGAGCCGTTGGTGAGAGAGGGTGGAGTTACCTGGAGCTGTGAGTATAAACCACATCGCGTGGCTCGCTTTCACTGAGGCCCAGGGAGCCGTTGGTGAGAGAAGGTGGAGTTACCTGGAGCTGTGAGTATAAACCACATCGCGTGGCTCGCTTTCACTGAGGCCCAGGGAGCCGTTGGTGTGAGAGGGTGGAGTTACCTGGAGCTGTGAGTATAAACCACATCGCGTGGCTCGCTTCCACTGAGGCCCAGGGAGCCGTTGGTGAGAGAGGGTGGAGTTACCTGGAGCTGTGAGACCCAATTCTGCAACGTTCCATCTCACTTCCAGAGAAGGAATCTGGTGAAGCCTCTGATCGGTGGAAGAGGACCAGAGGAAGCAGCTGATTGGGTGCAACCCCGGGTTGACAATTTTTACATTTCTGCCTTCAGAGTTAAGGATTCTGGGAGTTAAGGATTCTGGGAGTTAAGGATTCGGTATTGATTAGTATTTATTAGTAAAGTTTAAAGGATAAGTTTTTGCGTTTTTTAATATTTAATATTTAATATTTAATATTTAATTTTGGGAGTAAGATATGTCAGTAGAGATCGGCCCCATGGTTTGCTCAGCCTGCAACATGTGGGAGATCAGGGATATGGTCGGTGTCCCTGATGACTACATTTGCAGGAAGTGTGTCCAGCTGCAGCTCCTGGCAGACTGCATTGAACGATTGGAGCTGCGGCTGGAATTCATACTGGAGCATCCACGATGCCGAGAAAGTCGTGGACAGCACATACAGCGAGTTGGTCACGCCACAGGTAAAAGGTAAGAAGACAGAAAGGGAGCGGGTGGCCAATAGCCAGCAAAGCAGTAGGCAGATAGTGCAGGAGTGCCCTGCGGTCATCTCCCTCCTAAACAGGTTTACCATTTTGGATACTGTTGGGGGAGATGGCTCATCAGGGGAATGCAGCAGCAGCCAAGTTCATGGCACCATGGGTGGCTCTGCGGCACATGAGGGGGGAAAAAAGAGGGGAAGGGCTATAGTAATAGGGGATTCAATTGTCAGGGGAATAGATAGGCGTTTCTGCGGCCGCAAACGAGACTCCAGGATGGTATGTTGCCTCCCTGGTGCAAGGGTCAGGGATGTCACTGAACGGCTGCAGAACATTCTGGAGGGGGAGGGTGAACAGCCAGTTGTCATGGTGCATATTGACACCAACAATATAGGTAAAAAAAGGGATGAGGTCCTACAAGGTGAATTTAGGGAGCTAGGACATAAACTTAAAAGTAGGACCTCAAAGCTAATAATCTCTGGATTACTACTAGTCAGAGTAGAAATAGGAGGATATTGCAGATGAATATGTGGCTTGAAAAATGGTGCAAGGGGGAGGGATTCAAATTTTTAGGGCACTGGAACCAGAGGTGGGACCAGTACAAACAGGACAGTCTGCACCTGGGCTGGAATGGAACCAATGTCCTTGGGGGAGTGTTTGCTAGTGCTGTCGGGGAGGATTTAAACTAATGTGGCAGGGGGATGGGTACAAGAGCAGAGAGGCAGTTGGGTGTAAAATGAGGTTAGAAGCAATAGGCAGCAAGGTGAAAAGTAAAAGTGGCAAGCAGACAAAACCAGGGCAAAAATCAAAAAGGGCCACTTTTCAACATAATTGTATAAGGGGTAAGAGCATTGTAAAAACAAGTCTGAAGGCTTTGTGTCTCGTAATAAGGTGGATGAGTTGAACGTGCAGATAGCTATTAATGATTATGATATATTTCGGATCACGGAGACATGGCTCCAGGGTGACCAAGGCTGGGAGCTGAACATCCAGGGATATTCAATATTCAGGAGGGATAGAGAGAAAGGAAAAGGAGGTAGGGTAGCGTTGCTGGTTAGAGAGGAGATTAACCCAATGGAAAGGAAGGACATTAGCTTGGAGGATGTGGAATCAGTATGGGTAGAGCTGCGAAACACTAAGGGGCAGAAAACTCTGGTGGGTGTTGTGTACAGGCCACCTAACAGTAGTAGTGAAGTTGGGGATGGTATCAAACAGGAAATTAGAAATGCGTGCGACCATGGCAAAACAGTTATAATGGGTGACTTCAATCTACATATAGATTGGGTGAATCAAATTGGCAGGGGTGCTGAGGAAGAGGATTTTTTGGAATGGATGCAGGATAGTTATCTAAATCAACATGTAGAGGAACCAACGAGAGAGCAGGCTATTTTAGACTGGGTTTTGAGTAATGAGGAAGGGGTAGTTAGCAGTCTTGTTGTACGTGCCCCCTTGGGCAAGAGTGACCATAATATGGTTGAGTTCTTCATTAGGATGGGGAGTGACATTGTTAATTCAGAAACAATGGTTCTGAACTTCATGAAAGGTAACTTTGAGGGTATGAGATGTAAATTGGCCAAGATTGACTGGCAATTAATTCTAATAGGGTTGACGGTGGATACGCAATGGAAGACATTTAAAGACTGCATGGATGAACTACAAAAATTGTTCATCCCAATTTGGCAAAAGAATAGATCAGGGAAGGTAGTGCATCCGTGGATAACAAGGGAAATCAGGGATAGTAGCAAAGCAAAGGATGATGCGTACAAAGTAGCCAGTAAAAGCAGCATACCAGAGGACTGGGAGAAATTCAGAGACCAGCAAAGGAGGACAAAGGGCTTAATTAGGAAAGGAAAAATAGATTATGAAAGAAAACTGGCAGGGAATATAAAAACTGACTGCAAAGGTTTTTATAGATATGTGAAGAGAAAGAGATTAGTTAAAACAAATATAGGTCCCTTGCAGTCAGAAACAGGTGAGTTGATCATGGGGAACAAGGATATAGCGGACCAATTGAATAACTACTTCGGTTCCGTCTTCACTAAGGAAGACATAAATAATCTGCCAGAAATAGCAGGGGACCGCGGGTCAAAGGAGGAATTGAGTGAAATCCAGGTTA
This sequence comes from Raja brachyura, assembly GCA_963514005.1. The sequence goes on from OY740785.1 coordinate 9,103,245, forward strand.
GTCGGGAAGTGGTGTTGGGTAAATTGAATGGATTAAAGGCCGATGAATCTCCAGGGCCAGATAGGCTGCATCCCAGAGTACGTAAGGAAGTAGCTCCGGAAATAGTGGATGCATTAGTATTAATCTTTCAAAACTCTTTAGATTCTGGAGTAGTTCCTGAGGATTGGCGGGTAGCAAACATAACCCCTCTTTTTAAGAAGGGAGGGAGAGAGAAAACGGGGAATTACAGACCAGTTAGTCTAACATCGGTAGTGGGGAAACTGCTAGTTATTAAAGATGGGATTGCAGCACATTTGGAAAGTGATGAAATCATTGGACAAAGTCAGCATGGATTTACGAAAGGTAAATCATGTCTGACGAATCTTGTGGAATTTTTCGAGGATGTAACTACTAGCGTGGATAAGGGAGAACCAGTGGATGTGGTGAAACTTAAAGCATACGGCATTGGGGGTTCAGTATTGATGTGGATAGAGAACTGGCTGGCAAACAGGAAGCAAAGAGTAGGAGTAAACGGGTCCTTTTCAGAATGGCAGGCAGTGACTAGTGGGGTACCGCAAGGCTCAGAGCTGGGACCCCAGCTATTTACAATATATATTAATGATCTGGATGAGGGAATTGAAGGCAATATCTCCAAGTTTGCGAATGACACTAAGCTGGGGGGCAGTGTTAGCTGTGAGGAGGATGCTAGGAGACTGCAAGGTGACTTGGATAGGCTGGGTGAGTGGGCAAATGTTTGGCAGATGCAGTATAATGTGGATAAATGTGAGGTTATCCACTTTGGTGGCAAAAACAGGAAAGCAGACTATTATCTAAATGGTGGCCGATTAAGAAAAGGGGAGATGCAGCGAGACCTGGGTGTCATGGTACACCAGTCATTGAAAGTGGGCATGCAGGTGCAGCAGGCAGTGAAGAAAGCGAATGGTATGTTAGCTTTCATAGTAAAAGGATTTGAGTATAGGAGCAGGGAGGTTCTACTTCAGTTGTATAGGGTCTTGGTGAGGCCACACCTGGAGTATTGCGTACAGTTTTGGTCTCCAAATCTGAGGAAGGACATTATTGCCATAGAGGGAGTGCAGCGAAGGTTCACCAGACTGATTCCTGGGATGTCAGGACTGTCTTATGAAGAAAGACTGGATAGACTCGGTTTATACTCTCTAGAATTTAGGAGATTGAGAGGGGATCTTATAGAAACTTACATAATTCTTAATGGGTTGGACAGGCTAGATGCAGGAAGATTGTTCCCGATGTTGGGAAGTCCAGGACAAGGGGTCACAGCTTAAGGATAATGGGGAAATCCTTTAAGACCGAGATGAGAAAGACTTTTTTCACACAGAGAGTGGTGAGTCTCTGGAACTCTCTGCCACAGAGGGTAGTTGAGGCCAGTTCATTGGCTATATTTAAGAGGGAGTTAGATGTGGCCTTGTGGCTAAAGGGATCAGAGGGTATGGAGAGAAGGCAGGTACAGGATACTGAGTTGGATGATCAGCCATGATCATATTGAATGGCGGTGCAGGCTCGAAGGGCCGAATGGCCTACTCCTGCACCTAATTTCTATGTTTCTATGTTTCTATGTTCAGTTTTAGCTCCCTGCCTTGTCTAATTGTTTTATGTTCACACCAGTATAGTTTAGTTTGGAGATACAGCGTGGAAACCGTTCCTTCAGCCCACTGAGTCCACGCCCACCATCGATCACCCATTCACATTGGTTCTATGTTATCCCACTTTCTCATTCACTCCCTGCACACTAAGCGCCAATTAGCGCACAAACCCACATGCTTTTGGGATGTGCACCCAGAGGAAACCTGCGTGGTCACCGGGAGAATGTGCAAACGCCTTACAGACAGCTCATACGGTCATGCCGACCAGCGATCACCTGTACACTAGTTCTATCCTACATCCTAGGGACAATTTGCAGAAACCAATTAATGTGGGAGGAATCTAGAGCACCCAGAAAAAACCCACAGTGACATAGGAAGAATGTACAAACTCCGTAGAGACAGCACCCACGGTCCTGGCGCTGTAACGCTGAAATTCTACTGCTGTTTCACTGTGTCAATGAAACTCCCAGACATTGAAGATTTATTGTGCCCATGACCTCCTTTTTGAAAATACATGGTACTATGAATAGAATCCTAGCCTACCCAACCCATCCCCACTACTCAAGACCCCGGGACCTGGCAACATGCATGTAAATGTTATTTGCTCTCTCTACAATTCAATGGTGTAATTCCTATAGCATGTTAGCCAAAACAGCATAATACTACATATTGGATTTCATCTCGTTGTCAAAGTGCATCTTAATAAATAAAAACTAAAGCACAACATGTGAAGGAGATAGGATTCTTTAATTTATAATGCAGGCACGGTGGAGCAGCGGTAGATTTGCTGCCTTACAGCGCCAGAGACCCCGGTTCCATCCTGACCTCGGGTGCTGTCCGTACGGAGTTTGTACATTTTCCCTGTGACCTGCGTGCGTTTTTTTCCAGGAGCTCCGGGTTCCTCCCACAGTCCAAAGACGTACAGGTTTATACTGTAGGTTGATTGGCATGGTAAGATTGTGAATTGTCCCTAGTGTGTGTAGGATAGTGTTAATGTTCGGGGATCGCTGGTTGGCGCAGTCCCGGTGGGCCAAAGGGCCTGTTTCCATGCTGTATTTCTAAACTAAACTAAACTAAACTAAACGCAAACGACATTCGTCTTTTTCTTTTGATTAAACCAATGATGTGGAGATCGCAGTTTGAAGCGGACTCGGTGGGCCGAAGGGCCTGTTTCTGCACTGCTTCTCTAAACTAAACTAAACTAAACTGAACAAAACACAAACTTCGTCCTTCTCTTTGTTTTGATGAAACCCATGATGGAACTTCACCATCTTGGTCATGTCAGCCTTGATGAAAGGTCACTCATAAAACGCTAACCTGCCTTCCTGTGTCAGATGTTGTGCATTTCCAGCATTTGCTGTTTTTATTACAAATTACACTTAGCTATGCTGGGCTCAAAACAGAACACTTTGGCCCATTAACCATTTGCACCAGTTTTCAGTTTACGGGGCTTTTAAAAGGATCTTGTTACAGGTTTCTTTTGCAAGTAATTGCTGTTTATAGTGAATTAAAAATATATACAAAAGTATGTTATGGACAAATAAGTAACATTTTCATAGTTAGGCATATGCCAAAAAGTTAAGTCAATATCCTTGTGTTCAATGGATAATTGTTTCAAAAATAAATACAAATTGACTAGGAATGCATCTCACATTATTTATTTGTGATTTTATTTTGTTACTTAATATAATTCCCAGCTCCAACATTCCAGTTTAACACCCTCCTTGAGCTGAGCACCAAACTGAGGAACTAAAGAATAAAAACAGCTCATAAAATACAATTAGACCATTTGGTTGTACTTTACACAAAATCACAGTCATCCAATATAATTTTCTGTTGAGCTTTATTGTTTTCCTAACACGAAAGCTGATTAAGAGCACAACTCCAGAGAACATCTAATGCTCAAACTGGACATGGAATACATCCAGAGGGTCAATGTAGCCTTAAACTGAAGAATCCATTTTATAATGCTTGTTTATGATCACTCTGACACATTTATATAAATATACACACTTATAAACCCATTGATTGAGAAAAACATATTAAAAAAATCTGTTTTTGCTCATGAATTTTCACTTATTCATGTCGTAGGAGCAGAATTAGGCCATTCTGCCCATTGAGTCTACTCCGCCATTTAATCATGGCTGATCTATCTTTCCCTTTCATCCCTATTCTCCTGCCTTCTTCCAGTAACCTTTGACACCCTTAATCTGTCCATCTCCGCCTTAAAATTACCCAGTGACTTTGTCTTCACAGTCATCTGTAACAATGAATTCACCACCCTCTGACTCAACTCTCACCTGTCATATGAAGTGACTGCCCTTGGATCCCTGAAGTAGGAAAGGAGAGAAGATGGATATGGTTTAATTTTGTTTAGTTCAGTGGTACAGCGTGGAAATAGCCCCTTCGGCCCACCAATCCCACGCCGATCCCCACACACTAATGTTATCCTACCCACACTAGGGATCATTCCCGCACACTAACTAGGGACAATACCAGGGACAATAATTGTCCCTACACACACTAGGGAAAATTTACAATTTTACAGCAGGCTATTAACTGACAAATCAGTATGTCTTTAGAGTGTGGGAGGAAACCAGCGATCCCGGAGAAAACTCACGCAGGTCACGGGGAGAACGTACAAACACCTGACAGCATACCACACGTAGTCGGGATCGAACCCGGATCCTGGTGCTGTAAGGCAGCAACACTACTGCTGCGCCACTGTGGTGGTTAAGGGAACGTATGGAAAGAATTTTGTTATTAGTTGAGGCATAGACTATCTCAGACTAGGGATGGGAGCAGGCCAAAACATCAGTCAATGCTAGTTTGATGACAGCTAGAGTACTGGATTTAGTTAAGTTCACCATATTATAACAATATTAGTTTTCGTAAGAAAGCATGACTCAAGGAGGGGGCACATGAGGGGAATAGACAGGCTGATTTATCCAGAATAGGGGAATCAAGAACCAGAGGACAAAGATTTAAGGGAGAGGGGAAAGATTCATGTTCATATGTTCATCAGTTATATATGTTCATCAGTTATACTTCAATCATGGCTGATCTATCTTTCCCTCTCAACCCATTCTCCTGCCTTCTCCCCTTAATCCTTAACACCCATACTAATCAAGAATCTCAAATCAAGAATTGAATAGGAATCTGAAAGGCAACTTTTCCACACTGAGGATGGTGGGTGTATGGAACGATCTGCCAGAGGAGGTAGTTAAAGTAGGGACTACAACAACATTTGAATGATATTTGGACAGGTAAATGGAAAGGAAAAGTTTAGAGGGATATGGGCCAAACGCGGGCATCTGGGATGACTGCAGACGGGACATCTTGATCAGCCTGGACAAGTTGGTTGAAGGCCATTTTTCCATCCTGTAAGGCTATGACTCTTGGAGATCATAATTATAATCAGAATCATAATAGTAATTTATTAGCCAAGTATGTTTTGCAACAAACGAGGAATTTGGTTTGCCATACAGTCATACCAAAAATGCAACAAGACACACAGCTACATAAAAAATTGACATAAACATCCACCACAGTGGCCCCTCCACATTCCCCACTGTTATGAAAGGTGATAAAGTCTTATCTTCTTACCTCCTTTCCTCCCACAGTCGGGGAAGTCGAACCATCCACAGCCGACGATCGAGCTCCCATGTCGGGGCGGTCTAGGCTCCAACATCAGAGCGGTCAAAGCTCCTGCGGCTTGGAGTCCCCGAAATCGGTCCTTAACCAGGGACCACGAGCTCCACGATGTTAAAGTCCACATCTCCCGCTGGTTGGAGCACCAAAGGCCGAACCCTGGAAAAGGGATCGCCCGCTCCAATATGTTAAAGTCCGCAGGCTCCACGATTTTGGAGCTCCAGAAGTCCCAAACAAGAAGCCACCAACTCCATGATGTTAGGACGCAGTGTAGGCGGAGATACGACACGGAAAAAGGTGCATCTCCATCAAAGAAAGAGATTTAAAAAATCCCCACACCCTGTCATATAGTCATCGCATTACAACATGGAAACAGACACCCCCCTAGGCCAGGTACGCTGAGATATGTGGTGTTAACATTGGACCATTCCTGCCCTTTGGCTCACTAAACCAAGTGGTTATGCTCATGATGCTGAGTCAGCACAACGGGTCCAGTTTTTGCATAGCTGTGACTGGACAAGATGATTATTCTGCAGGGAATTACATTTATGTTATCACTTAATCAGCAGAAATCACCAGGGACATTCGGTCTCATATAAATATTGCATATCCCATGGACCTTTGGTTGTATGTGGCTACACATCTACACCAGTATGTTAAGGTCACTAGAGCCTTAGGGACACTGAACTAGCAATGATTGTTAGTCACATGAAGCCTCGCTAGGAGGCCTCAAAGAGGAGGAAGTACTGACACTTTTGAAAAATATAAAAGTGGATAAGTCTCCAGGTCCTGACAGGATATTCCCTAGGACATTGAGGGAAGTTAGTGAAGAAATAGCAGGGGCGATGACAGAAATATTTCAAATGTCATTAGAAACGGGAATAGTGCCGGAGGATTGGCATACTGCGCATGTTGTTCCATTGTTTAAAAAAGGTTCAAAGAATAAACCTAGCAATTATAGACCTGTTAGTTTGACGTCAGTGGTGAAAGGATACTTAGAGATAATATATATAAGCATCTGGATAAACAGGGTCTGATCAAGAACAGTCAACGTGGATTTGTGCCTGGAAGGTCATGTTTGACAAACCTTCTTGAATTTTATGAAGAGGTTACTAGGGAAATTGATGAGGGTAAAGCAGTGGATATTGTCTATATGGATTTCAGTAAGGCCTTTGACAAGGTTCCCCATGGAAGGTTGGTTAAGAAGGTTCAATCTTTGGGTGTTAATGGCAGAGTAGCATGATTGATTCAACAGTGGCTGAATGGGAGATGCCAGAGAGTAATGGTGGATGGCTGTTTGTCAGGGTGGAAGCCGGTGACCAGTGGGGTGCCTCAGGGATCTGTGTTGGGTCCACTGTTGTTTGTCATGTACATCAATGATCTAGATGATGGGGTGGAAAATTGGATAAGTAAGTATGCAGATGATACTAAGATAGGTGGTGCTGTGGATAATGAAGTAGATTTTCAAAGTCTACAGAGAGATTTGGGACATTTGGAAGAGTGGGCTGAAAGATTGCAGATGGAGTTTAATGCTGATAAGTGTGAGGTGCTACATCTTGGCAGGACAAATCAAAATAGGACGTACATGGTAAATGGTAGGGAATTGAGGAATGCTGTGGAACAGAGGGATCTAGGAATAACTGTGCATACTCCCCTGAAGGTGGAATCACATGTAGATAGGGTGGTAAAGAAAGCTTTTGGTGTGCTGGCCTTTATAAATCAGAGCATTGAATATAGGAGTAGGGAAGTAATGTTAAAACTGTACAAGGCATTGGTGAGACCAATTCTGGAGTATGGTGTACAATTTTGGTTGCCTAATTATAGGAAGGATGTCAACAAAATAGGGAGAGTACAGAGGAGATTTACTAGAATGTTGCCTGGGTACCAGCAACTAAGTTACAGAGAAAGGTTGAACAAGTTAGGTCTTTATTCTTTGGAGCGCAGAAGGTTAAGGGGGGATTTGATTGAGGTCTTTAAAATGATGAAAGGGATAGACAGAGTTGATGTGGATAAGCTTTTCCCATTGAGGGTAGGGAAGATTCAAACAAGAGGGCATGACATGAGAATTAAGGGACAGAAGTTTAGGGGTAACATGAGGGGGAACTTCTTTACTCAGAGAGTGGTGGCTGTGTGGAATGATCTTCCAGCAGAAGTGGTGGAGGCAGGATCGATTTTAACATTTAAAAGTAAAGTGGATAGGTATATGGATGGGAAGGGAATGGAGGGGTATGATCTGAGTGCAGGTAGATGGGACTAGGGGAAAATAAATGGTCGGCACGGACTGGAAGGGCGAGAAGGCCTGTTTCCGTGCTGTAATTGTTATATGGTTATATGGTTATATGGTTAGAGAATTACAACCGACCATCGGCCGGTGGTTTATATGGGTTCTGGGATACAAGAGTGAACACTGACATACAAGTCTCACTCCACCCAGGCTGCAACTATTTCAGCAGCAGGGGATGGACGTTCACGGGACCACATCCTAGCGGCTGCAGGATGATCTAACGAACGATTCCATACATTAGAAATACCCTTGCCAGACCAGGGGTATTTGCTGACTCTTTAAGGTATGTGTACATTAATAGCATCAACATGTCTATACATATGTCATGTCTGAATGCATTATTAAAATGAGCTCTTCACTGATGCAGTGTGTGATGCCTGGACCCGTCCACGGCATGAAATCACAGAGCTTTGAAATCTTCACATAGTCACTCACGTGACTCCGAATTAAAATAGTAAGATTAAACGAGAACTTACCAGTTTGAAGTTTGATCCTTATTTATGAGGAGTTACGATGAAGGATTACGTGCCCTCCACTCCCAACCCTCTATATAAGGATCAACCGGTGTTTTAATTAGCTTTTCTTACTATATATTCAGTCAACTTCTGTGTTCTGTGATTTCACACCACTGCTTTGAAGAATGTCGCGCATGCGTGCTGGCGGGGTCTTCACGTAATCCCTCACAAAGGGTGGTGGGTGCATGGAACGAGCTGCCAGAGGAGATAGCTGAGGCAGGGACTATCGCAGGGTTTAAGAAACATATGGACAGGTACATGGATAGAACAGGTTTAGAGAGATATGGGCCAAACACAGGCAGATGGGACATGTTGGTTGATGTGGCTCTGTTTGCATGCTGTATGACTCTATAATGCTATGGCTCCAATCAAGGAATTGTTTGTCATAGACTTGGTTTGTGACATAATCCACAAGCCCTCAAGTATCAGGGTGCACCTTCACCGGCCTGAGTAGGTTTGTAATTGAGTTTTGTTTGTAAAATGCCAAAAGGTGACTTCTGGTGGTGCTATGGTGGGCTAGAGACCAGCGGCAGCTAGCTCCACACAAAATCCGCTAGAAAACGGGGAAAAAACGGGAACTACCTGCTGTTACCGCACCGGCTGCCTGCAACGCGTGAGTGACATCATCAGGTGTGCGACTCCGGTGGTATGTGTATGCAATATACCCCCCCCCCCCCCGCCCCCCCAAGGCGACGAAACGGCCTTTTAAGCCTAAACAAGCACCGGAAGAAGTAGTCCCGACTGAAGCCTCGGGCTCAGGTACAGATTCGTTCCAAGAGGATGTTTCAAAGAAACCAAAGACTAAAAAAATCTGAGATAGAAGATCTTCGGAATTTTTTATCTCAAGAAATAAAAAATATAAAGGAACAACTGAAGAATTTTAATGAGAAGTTGAATTTTAAAGAAGTATTTCAAACTTTTAAAGAAGAATTTAAAGAGGAAATGAAAGAAGAAATCAATTCCACTGTCCTTGAACTATTGGACACATGTAAGAATGAAACGGAAGAAAAGCTGGCTCAACAGATTGAGGAGAAGGATGCAAAATCAACTCGATGGAGTCCAGCTTTAATGACAGGTTGGATCCCATCGATAAATCATTGAACCAACAGAATATAACAATAACCCATTTAGAGGAGATTGCTTCACCAAGATTGCTTCACAAAACAACTTATCAGAGAGAATAAACGCTGATCAGATTTACTGAGTAAAATAACTGAAAAATGCACATGAATTGGAAGGACGTCAGAGGCGTCAGAATTTAAGAATCGGCAGCATCCAAGAAGAGAGGGTAACCGAGACCCCCGCGAATTTGCTGCAGACTTATTGCAAAAAGTCTTAAATTTGGATCAAAAACCTCTGCTAGGTCGTGCACATAGAGTGATGAGACACCGCCAACGGACAGACGCCCCACCAAGATAAATGATAGTGAAGGTGCAATACGACCATGTACTGGAGGATATGATGAAGAAAATTGTTCATACTGGGATCTCATATATAAAGGAGATAAGATCAGCATTTACCGAGATTATCCTGTGGAGGTCTCCAGGAAGAGAGCGCTGTTTAAAGAGACAAGAAGAATACTTAAGGATGTGCCAGGTCTGAGGTACGGCTTAATGTACCCGGCAACATTAAGAGTCACCTACAGGCAGAATGAACACATCTTCACTAACCCTAAGGATGCATTGGATTTTGCCCAGAACATCGAGAATATGCCCGACGTCTGAACATTACTCACAAAATACCTGACGTCAACGAACAATGCGACTCTGTAAAGATCTGATGGAACTTAAGCTGTTATACTTAAGGACAAATGAAATTGGACAAGGATTGTTGAGCAAGGTTTTCCCTATGGACATACCACATTCATATTTACTATTAACATTAACAACTGACAAATACTAACCATAACTGCTTGTTCCCACTAATAATTATTACTAATGGTTACTTATTACTTATAATTGGATTACTTAGAATTAGTTAAAATGGCAACTATAAGTACGGTTGGATTTAAAGCTTGATTTCACTTTTTTTCTTCTGTTCTCTCTTTTAGATATAGATGAGACTTATACTGTATGTTGATAACAGTTTCATTTTTATTTTGTACTTTTTACTAATGGATTATGAATACTTTGGAACTGAAAATGTTTTCTACCTCCCCGGTAAAAAATATTGTTATTGAAATTTCATCTTAAAGAGAGCATGGAGCTTGTTAAGTTTTTTAATTTTTCAAAGGCTACGGAAGTCTATGGATGGCTAGCCATGTTAGTATGGCTATTACTAACTGCACTAATTATTGATGTCGTTTTTTCTTTGTTTTTGCACTTTATTAACTGCCTACCCTATCGTTCCTTCTATATAATACTTTATTATAATTTTAAGTTTGAATGGAATTATAAGTTTTATCAAATTAGATATGTACAGGAGAAAGACCAACAAGATTCAAAATTAATCTATCTGATGTTCAGGTGTAATGTCGGGCTTGTTGAGCTGAACCATCTGCTCTTTTATAGACCACCCTAAACAAAAGATGCAAGATTTGAATATGAAGGTTGGGGTGAAGGAATCACATTTTGTAGTTAGAACGTTAAGGATATTAACGAACCAATCAAGAGAGGTAAAGTATTAGCACATTTAAAAGCACTCAAAACAGATATAATATTCCTTCAGGAAACTCACCTTAAAGAGGAAGCAGAGCATAGATTGAAAGCTGAATGGATTGATAAAACGTATTACTCCTCATTTTCGCATAAATCCAGAGGTGTTGCAATATTAATCTGTAAAGGGATACCTTTTAAACATATATCAACTGTAACAGACAATGATGGCAGATATATTGTATTAATAGGTGAATTACATGCAAAAAAAGTGAGTCTTATTAATGTTTATGGACCATATTTTGATAGTCCTTTGTTTTTCAAGAAAATATTTAATACAATTCCGGAACATATACAACACAATTTAACAATTGGAGGAGACTTAAACTGTACACTAGACCCCTATTTAGACAGATCATCAAGACAACGGAAAATAAAATCGCTGTCAAGTGAATTATTAAATGCATATATAGATACTAGTAATATTAAGGAAGTCTGGGGAATTGAAAACCCAACCGGACGAGAATATTCATTTTACTCATCGGTACATAAAACATATTCAAGAATAGATTCTTTTCTAGTAAATTCCAAGCTTATCCCATTTACTTATAACTCAAAATATCACAACATTATAATCTTGGACCATGCACCCTTAACATTTATGATTAAATTAAATGGAAGGACGGAGAAACAGTCACAATGGAGACTTAACCCACGAATCTTAAAGGAAAAAGTATGTCAGGAATATCTTACTAAACAGATTAATGTGTTCTTTGAGACCAATGATCACCCTGGAACGTCTGCCTCCCTACTCTGGGAAACATTTAAAGCATTTGCTCGAGGAGCAATGATCTCCTCCCAAGCATTTCACAATAAAGAGAATTGGGTTAAACAACAGGCACTGGAAAGGGAAATAAGACAATTAGACATAGAAAATGCGGCTGCACCAACTATGATAAAACACAATAAAATAATAGCATTGAAATATAAATTAAATAAAATATATTCAGACCAAGTTGTAAAATGTTATTACTATACTAAACAATTACATTTTGAATTCAGCGATAAACCACAAAACCTATTGGCTTGCCAACTTCGGAAACTGGACGGGGAAAAAACAATTCACAAAATTAGATCAGAAACAGGAGAACCACTAGTACAGTCTAAAGATATTAATGAGGGATTTTTGCAATATTATTAAAACCTCTACTGAGCTAAAACGATAGATCACTTGACAGGAATGGAAGCATTCTTACAAAAATGTAGCCTTAAAGGGTTAGATTTGAAAGATAGAGAATTACTAGATGCTGAAATAACTGTAAAATAAATTGAAGAGTCTATCAGCTCTCTAAAAAACAGCAAGGCCCCGGGTCCTGATGGTATAAGCTCTGAATTCTATTAAAAAATTTATGATTTGATCTCTCCACTTTTAAAGACACTGTATGAACACATCTATATCCAACAGAAATTACCAGAAACGCTAAATGAATCTATAATAACACGTATACCAAAAACATACAAGGACCTGGAAGATCCAGGTTCATATAAAGCTATAGCTCTCTTCAACACTGATCAAAAAATATTAACTAAAATCCTAGCACAAAGATTAAGCACAGTGATTAATAAATTAATACACCCTGACCAAACAGGTTTTATACCAGAATGCTACTCTTCCTATAACCTAAGACGATTATTCAATATTATATACTCAAAGAGAAGTACTAATAAAGATCTAGCAATTATTTTGTTAGATGCTGAGAAAGCATTTGACCAGGTGGAATGGCCTTATTTATTCTCGGTCATGGAAAATTTTCAAAGGCGAGAAGTTTAGTGCATGACTAAAATTTTTATATATTAAAATATATAAAAATATATTTTGGGTTATATACTAAGCCAACAGCTAGAATATCAACAAACCAAATGTTATCAGCTAAATTTAATTTATCTGGAGGCAGTAGACAAGGATGCCCGTTATTCCAGTTATTATTTGCACTCGCAATAGAGCCACCAGCAGAAAGTGTTAGGTCCCATCCTGAAATATGCGGGTATAATACTAAAGATACTGAGAATAAAATTTATTTATATGCAGACGATGTATTAATCTGCATTACTAAACCTGAATTTAGTATCCCTAACCTATTAAATTTAATCATTCAATTTGGGTCATTCTCGGGATACAGAATTAACTGGAATAAAAGTGAAATCATGCCAATAATTGAAAGCAATCCATATATAGTACAACAATTTCCCTTCAAAATAGTTAATGAAAATTTTAAATATCTTGGAATTTATGTAACAAAGAGATATACTTCTTTATTTAAACTAAACTTTCCACCTTTATTGAGGAGGAAAATGATTTTTCTCCCGCAATTATTGTACCTTTTTCAATCTATCCCGATACATCTTCAAAAAACTTTTTTTTAAAGATAGAATCTATAGTCACTAATTTTATCTGGGATTATAAGAATCATAGAATAAATAAAAAGCATTTATGTAAATCAAAAATAAATGGTGGTTTAGCCCTACTGAATATTATGCTCTATTTTTGGGCAGTTAACATTAAAAATATGAACTTCTGGTTGGAAGAATTGGACCAGCAACCAGATTGGATAAAAATGGAAGTGTTTACTCTTTGAAATCGGTTCGATTTTGTTTGCTACTACTAAATTAAGTAAAAAAAACCTATAGTGAAAACCCCATAATATACAGCGGTATACGCATTTGGAAACAATTAAAAAATACTTTAAAATTGAATAATCTATCACTACTTCTTCCCATTGTAAACAACTCTGCATTTAAACCCTCAATGTTGGATAAAGGTTTTCGACAATGGAAAACTCATGGAATTAAAAAGATAGGCCATCTCTATAGGAAAGGCACACTCCTTTCATTCCAGGAGTTACAATAAATTTATGAACTTCACTCAAATGACTATTTCAGATATCTACAAGTTAGAGATTATGCTAAATCAAATACACAGGGCTATAGAAATAGAGAGCCGGACATTCTTGATGAATGTTTGAACAAACACCCTAATACAGAAAAATTAATATCTTATATCTATAATATCCTATTAGACAGTGATGCACCCACGACGGAAATATACAGGCAATCATGGGAAAATGAAGAAGGCCAACCAATAATGCAAGATATTTGGGACGAAAGCTTACAACATATACATCACTGTTTGTTAAATGCTAGACATTCCTTAATACAATTTCAAGTATTATATAGAAACATAGAAATTAGGTGCAGGAGTAGGCCATTCGGCCCTTCGAGCCTGCACCGCCATTCAATATGATCATGGCTGATCATCCAACTCAGTATCCCGTACCTGCCTTCTCTTCATACCCTCTGATCCCCTTAGCCACAAGGGCCACATCTAACTCCCTCTAAAATATAGCCAATGAACTGGCCTCAACTACCCTCTGTGGCAGAGAGTTCCAGAGACCCACCACTCTCTGTGTGAAGAAATTCCTTCTCATCTTGGTCCTAAAGGATTTCCCCCTTATCCTTAAGCTGTGACCCCTTGTCCTGGACCTCCCCAACATCGGGAACAATCTTCCTGCATCTAGCCTGTCCAACCCCTTAAGAATCTTGTAAGTTTCTATAAGATCCCCTCTCAATCTCCTAAATTCTAGAGAGTATAAACCAAGTCTATGCAGTCTTTGTTCATAAGACAGTCCTGACATCCCAGGAATCAGTCTGGTGAACCTTCTCTGCACTCCCTCAATGGCAATAATGTCCTTCCTCAGATTTGGAGACCAGAACTGTACGCAATACTCCAGGTGTGGCCTCACCAAGACCCTATACAACTGAAGTAGAACCTCCCTGCTCCTATACTCAAATCCTTTTGCTATGAAAGCTAACATACCATTCGCTTTCTTCACTGCCTGCTGTACCTGCATGCCTACTTTCAATGACTAGTGTACCATGACACCCAGGTCGCGCTGCATCTCCCCTTTTCCTAATCGGCCTCCATTTAGATAATATTCTGTTTTCCTATTTAGCCACCAAAGTGGATAACCTCACATTTATCCACATTATACTGCATCTGCCAAACATTTGCCCACTCACCCAGCCAATCCAAGTCACCTTGCAGTCTCCTAGCATCCTCCTCACAACTAACACTGCCCCCCAGCTTAGTGTCATCCGCAAACTTGGAGATATTGCCTTCAATTCCCTCATCCAGATCATTTATGTATATTGTAAATAGCTGGGGTCCCAGCACTGAGCCTTGCGGTACCCCACTAGTCACTGCCTGCCATTGTGAAAACGACCCGTTTACTCCTACTCTTTGCTTCCTGTTTGCCAGCCAGTTCTCTATCCACATCAATACTGAGCCCCCAATGCCGTATGCTTTAACTTTATATACTAATCCCATAAATTACATTATTCAAAAAGGAAATTAAATAGAATTTTTCCAAGTATATCTCCTATCTGTGAAAAATATCAGTACTTAGAGGCTAACCTAACGCATACATAAATTGTATAAAAATTAATAATTGTATAATTATTATAATTATAATTAATCATTGTATAAATTGTATAAAAATTAATAATTTTTGGATGGATTTTTAAAAAAAATATATATTTTTATTAGAGGCCATACATATTACAGATGGGATTTTTAAGATAATTTCGGAAGTTGTCAACACCCAATTGGACCCCGACTCAAAACTAATAATATTAGGAATATTAGAACAAAATCAAATATTTACAACAAGCCAAAGAAACGTTATCGACTACATAGAAACATAGAAACATAGAAATTAGGTGCAGGAGTAGGCCATTCGGCCCTTCGAGCCTGCACCGACATTCAATATGATCATGGCTGATCATCCAACTCAGTATCCCGTACCTGCCTTCTCTCCATACCCTCTGATCCCCTTAGCCACAAGGGCCACATCTAACTCCCTCTTAAATTTAGCCAATGAACTGGCCTCAACTACCCTCTGTGGCAGAGAGTTCCAGAGACCCACCACTCTCTGTGTGAAGAAATTCCTTCTCATCTCGGTCCTAAAGGATTTCCCCCTTATCCTTAAGCTGTGACCCCTTGTCCTGGACCTCCCCAAAATCGGGAACAATCTTCCTGCATCTAGCCTGTCCAACCCCTTAAGAATTTTGTAAGTTTCTATAAGATCCCCTCTCAATCTCCTAAATTCTAGAGAGTATAAACCGAGTCTATGCAGCCTTTGTTCATAAGACAGTCCTGACATCCCAGGAATCAGTCTGGTGAACCTTCTCTGCACTCCCTCAATGGCAATAATGTCCTTCCTCAGATTTGGAGACCAGAACTGTACGCAATACTCCAGGTGTGGCCTCACCAAGACCCTATACAACTGAAGTAGAACCTCCCTGCTCCTATACTCAAATCCTTTTGCTATGAAAGCTAACATACCATTCGCTTTCTTCACTGCCTGCTGTACCTGCATGCCTACTTTCAATGACTGGTGTACCATGACACCCAGGTCGCGCTGCATCTCCCCTTTTCCTAATCAGCCTCCAGTACAGTACAGTCCACTACAGTATAATAATTGGGAACAAATTAATATAAAAATGTTGGAAAGGTCCCATAACCCCCACAATTAACATGTGGATTATGGAAATGTCAAATACCCTACACTTGGAAAGAATAACATTTGTCTTAATGGACAAACATGAACTTTTTATCAGAATATGGTCTCCATTTAGTGACTATTTGAAGGGGCAAACCGGTTCGGCACGAGAACTTGACTGAAACCCGAATTAAGGATTAGATGAAGAGTTACATTTTATAATTCACGGACATATCTCCAATGATGTATAATTAGTTAATCATTCCATTCTCTTTTATTATACCTTCTGTTTTATTTTTTGTTTGTTTTTTCTCTCCCTCTCTTTATTATTTTCTATCTATATATAAAAAAATATATATATATATAGCAGAACTATTAAATAATTGATAATATTGACAATATTAATAATGTATGACTACCACAAACAAAATGTTTTTTTATTATGTGTTTCTAATTTTTAAAACATTTAAAAAAGAAAAGGAAAATGAAAAAGGTTTCCATTTGATCAGCAATGCACTAGGAAGGCTGCACGATGTATATAACTAAGGGATAGAAAGTTCTGGGCTTATGGGAAGAAATTCCAACACGCTTCACAAAATACCTGGTCTCCACACTGCCAGGATTTTGTAAGCTATTAAGCACTTTCTAAGTCTGAAGAAAGGTCCTGATCCGAAATGTCACCCATTCCTTCTCTCCAGAGATGCTGCCTGTCTGGCTGAGTTACTCCAGCATTTTATGTCTGTCTTCGAAACACCTTCTCAACCAACCTTCTCAATCATTGTCATTACTTTGTTCACACATGGTCCCACGTCTTTATGATGATTGATGATTGAGAGTTGACGGGTTGGCTGGTAATTAGTGGGATTCACTTATCCTTTTTTGTTAAAGAGCATACCTGGACCATACTATAAATTACTGAGTTAACTCCACAGTAGGCAGTGTAGAAACAAACTACAGATACTGGAATATACCAAAGTTTTTAGTTTAGAAATAATGTGCTGAAAAGCCCACTGATCCCCGCACACCAACACTATCCTACACACACTATCCTATCCTATATTACAGACAGCACCCATAGTCAGGATTGAACGTGGGTCCCTGGCGCTGTAAGGTGGCGACTCTACCGCTGCACCACCGATGACACAAAGATGTCCCAGTTACCAAACATTTTAACTCCCCTTCCCATTCCCACACTGACCTTCTTGTCCTGGGCCTCCACCACTGTCAGAGTGATGTCACATGCAATTTGGAGGAACAGCACCTCATATTTCGCTTGGGCAGCTTACAACCCAGTGGTATGAACATTGATTTCTCCAATTTCAAGTTACCCATGTATTCTCTTCCTCCCCCTTTCTCCCACCCTAGTCGTCCTACTAGTTCCACTGTTCACATCCTTGTGTCTCTTCGTTATCACTTCTTCCCCAGCCAGCAATGCGCCATTATGGGTTCCACCCTTATTTGGTCATCTGTTGCTGGCCCTGATTTGTTCCCTCCTCTCTACTTTCAGTCTGAAGAAGGGCCTCGCCCCGAAACGTCACCCATCCTTTTTCCCTAGAGATGCTGTCGGACCCATTGAGTTACTCCACCACTTTGTGTCTCTCTCCACTATAAGCTTACTGGCAACGCTTGGCTAGTGGTTGTCGATGATTGTATGATGTGAAGAAGATTTGAGGAATCTATATCAATGATTTGGATGAGAATGTACATGGAATGGTTAGCAAGTTTGCAGATGACACAAAAGTGGTGGTATTGCAGATAGTGAAGATGGTTATCAGAAATTGTAGCAGGATCTTGATCGGTTGGGCAGGTGGGCTGAGGAATAGTTGATTAATCCAATAGTTGAATAATCCAAATTCAGAGGATTTTAGTAATTAAGTTGTGCCCTGACCACAATATGTACAGATAGGATTTCCTCATATACATACACAATCCTCTCTCCTTCTCTCCATGAATGTAAGGTGTTGCAGTTTGGGAACACTAACATGGGCCAAACTTACAGAGTGATTGGTAGGGATCTGGTGAGTGTTTGAGAGCAGAGGGATCTAGGCAAACCAAAGGACATTAGTTTAAGGCAAAGGGGAAAAGATATAAAAGGAACCTGAGGGGTACCCTTTTCATGCAAAGGGTTGTAGATGTATGGAATGAGCTGCCCACATGAGGTAGTTGAGGCTGGGACTTCGCAACGTTTAAGTAACAGTTAGACAGGTACATGGGTAGGACAGGTGTAGAAGGAAATTGACGAAATGCAGGCTTGTGGAACTCGTGTACCTGGGACATGTTGGCCAGTGTGGGCAAGTTGGGCTGAAAGGCCTGTTTCCACCCTGTCAGTCTCTCAGACTCTATGACTCTAAACCCTAGTTATTTTCATAGCCACAGCTCTTACAGAATTAGTGGATAATCTATGACCAGACTGCACAGTTCAGTGTTTCTTTCCTTGAGGCATTGTTTAGTTTAGTTTAGTTTAGTTTAGAGATAGAGCATGGAAACAGGCCATTCAGCCCACCGAGTCCTTGCCAGCCAGCCAGCAATCACCCTTACACTAGTCCTATCACACACACCAGGGACAATTTACAGGAGCCACCTGTACATCTTCGGAATGTGGGAGGAAACCAGGGCACCCAGCTGAAACCAACGTAGTCACAGGGAGAACATGCAAACTCGGTACAGACAGCACCTGAGGTCAGGTTCAAACTTGGTTCTCTGGTGCTGTAAGGCAGCAACACTACAGATGTGCCACCACGCCACTCTTCAGTGAGATAAATGCAATAGCTAAGATGGAATATAGACTTGTAGTGTCAATGTTATATTGTAGCTGTTTGAAGCATTCCCATGTGTGGCGTGCATACTTGCAACCCACTTCCTAGCAATGTTACAAACTTTTGAGATTTTAAAAATCAAGTCTGCAATTTATCCCATCAGATAAAGCATAAAAAGTTTAATTTGACACCTAATTCACTTTCATATCTTCAGTATTAAAGGTATAGCCATTTCCATACTTGGAAATTTGCATCTTGTTCCCTATTGCTTTTCCATTGACTTAACACAAAAGCTGTGATCAAGGACAGTCAAAAGCCCATAACTTTCTTAAAAATTATGAGAACTGAATGAAATTTTCAGTTATTATAGATTGAAGCATTCTGAAACAAATATGAAACAGTCTTACTTGGATGACGTGAAATTAAAGTATATAATTAGTTAGTTACCTAATTGTAGCTAATTACAAAATGTAATTACTAGATCTAAACATCTATCCATTTCTTAAGAAAAGGTTAACATTTTTAAAAAGCCTAAGTGTCCAAATAACATTCACACAAGAATTCACAATATAACATGATTTTTAAATCTACTTGCCATGAATGTATAGGCCAAATGGAAGGAATTTAGTGTTTAATTCCGGTAAATTAATGGCCATTTAAATCATCTTGCGAGTGGGTTTTTAAGGAACGCGATCGATTGGAATGTTGCGGTTGCGGTGAATTTAAACCCCATATCGGCAGGAAAAAGACTGCCGGTTCGTATCTTTTCTAAGTCACCTTTACACAGCATGAAATTTTAATTAAAGGCATCCTAAGAAGCAAGTTTATATGAAAAAATAAACGGTGTGCCTTGCCTTGTCCCCTACGTGAGATCCGTCCCGTTGTCGGCGTTGACGGCATTAGAAGATTATTTTAATTTTACTCCTGCTTTTAATTTTTCCAGCGCTAATTTTAATAAACTTAATAAAACGGCAGTCAAAGTGATTTTTCTTCAGCAACTAAAAAGCCTGTTCAAAATTGATTTCAATAGTCTGAAGAAAAATCGCATTTTAAACCCGTCCCCCTCTCAAAGGCGCCAAGATCGCGCACACAGCCAGTGACAGAACTGCAGAGCCGCTGAAGGTAAGTTTTGTAACATACCTACACTTCCTTCCCTTTTACATCCAGATACTTCAACAATGGCGCAGCCAGAGACCCGGGTTTGATCCTGACCATGGTGCTGTCTGTACAGAGTTTGTACGTTCTCCCTATGACCTGCGTGGGTTTACTCCGGGATCTTCGGTTTCCTCCCACACTCCAAAGACGTACAGGGTTGTAGGTTAATTGGCTTGGTAAAATTGTAAATTGACCCGATGTGTGTAGGATAGCGTTAGTGTACGGGAATAGGTGTGGATTTGGTGGGCCGAAGGACCTGTTTCCGTGCTGTATCTCTAAACAGGTCAGGTCACGGGGAGTTTCCCCCACCACAGGTACCATGTAATCCCGTGCTACCTATTCCATGGTCGGATAGTCGGCGAACAAGGTGAGGAGGGGGCTGTGGACCCCCAGCAGGACCAAAAACAAGACCTGTCAAAGGGCGGATGAGCTTCTAGTGAGCAAACGGCCATCCACACTTCAGTAGAAGTTGCGATCATTGGCGTACATAGATTGTAAGGAATGATGACAAAACACACACACCAAAATCCTACACCTTCAGCGGCAGAAATCCGCAGGAACTGGAGGACAGAGATGTGTGGTGCTTCCGTCACCGTTCCCGTTGGAAACCTGCACCATTGCATCGCTAATGTTTTCAACGATGATGATGATGATGATCTCTAAACTAAACTAAACTAAACTAATTGGACATTATTGGCCCGCTCTAACGGAAAGATAAAAAATAAAGCATCTTTTGTAGCTGCCCCATGTAGAAGTCTGCCAGCTTATTCTATTCCTTATCTCCAGAGATTCTGTCTGACTCGCTGAGTTACTCCAGCATTTTGTGTCTATCTCAGCCCCTTTACTTACCAGGTGCAGTTCTAGTTTCAAATACAGGCTTGGAACACATGGAGTGTGGGAATGTGAGCACACAAGATGAACTAGATTACCATTCAATAGGGATTTAATATGCTCACGATCAGGTGCTCAAAGCTTTCAATTAATACCATGGGCAGGATCTTTGAGATATATATAACACTATGACCAATTGTAGCTATTGTTCACACCACAATTATTGCAAAGTTAACTCTCAGGTTGAAATGGCATACTCCTCTGTCTGCTTCTGATTTTAGGAAGGTCTCCCAAAAATTAATCCTTCATCTATTTGCTTCTCATCAAGATTGCGCCCTTTGACGACATCATCCAGCACGGTGGTGCAGCAGTAGAGTTGCTGCCTCACAGCACCTGAGACCCAGGTTCAATGCTGGCTATGGCTGCTATCAGTATGGAGTTTGTACGATCTCCCTGTGACCATGTGGATTTCGTCCTGTTTCCTCCCACATCCCAAAGATGTGCAGGTTAATTAGACTGTAAAATTGCCCCTAGTGTGTAGAATGCACACGTGGATAACGTAGAATTAATGTACAGGTGGTCGTTGCTCAGTATGGACACAGTGGGTCGAAGGGCCTGTTTCCATGGTGTATCTCTAAATGAAACTAAATTAAACAAAAACCCACAAACAGCGAATCAGTCTCGGATGACAACCAGGCATCTACCAAGCCACTCTAATCTCAAGTAACTCCTGCATTCTTCTCCCCCCCCACCCTATCTTCCCAACTCCTGCATTCTTCTCCCCCCCCCTTCCCCCTTTCTCCCCTGCTCCACCACCCTAGTCATCCTACTATTTCCACTGTTAGCATCCTTATATCCCTCTCATTAGCGCATCTTCCCCAGCCAACAATAGGCCTTTGTGGGCTCCACCCATCCTGAGATACTCTGTTGCCACCCCTGATTTGTTCTAGTCTTTTCTCACCTCCAGCCCACTCCCACCCTTTATCTTTCAGTCTGAAGAAGGGTACTGACCCGAAAAACGTCACCTATCCCTGTTCTCCAGAGATGCTGCCTGACCCGCTGAGTTCCTCCAGTATATTGTGTCTATTCGCCAGACCACCTCCTTTCCTAACCCTTCCACCCCCACCTGATTCACTGCATGAACACAGATTTCCTTCAATTAAATATCAGGAAGACTGAATCCCTGGGCTGGCAGCATTGGGTGAGAGTTGAGAGTGAGAAATTGTGAGGGAGCACAGCGGCCGAGGGGGGGGGAGGGTATGGGAGGGGGGTGCTCCCCCCTCTCATGGTAGGAAGTTTCTCATTTTTCAACTTGAAATTGTACAATCTGGTGCATACTGTAGCGAGTCTTTTAACTTACACTTGAATGCAACATTTATGCTTTAAATTGGATTAGGCATGAATAGGGATGCAAGCAGAAGCATCCACGTGGCGCATCCCGGGCAATGCTGATGACAAAACTGTACCACAGTGACTGACTGAAGTAGCCAATTCTGCAACCGCCGACCATCAACCGTCGCTGACCGATTGGAAAGACGTGATATAGAAGATGGCCGGACACGAGGAAGAAGACTGTATGAATAAGGTTAGGCTTAATTACATTTCTAATTACATTCCACAGTAGAGCCAGGCTCTAATCAACAGGTGCAGCACATGAATGACTATATTCATGTATGGAAATCAGATTATAATTCATGCTGTTATGCATATATATATAGAGGGGGAAAAAACAGAGAAACAAGGCAAGAGTCAGACTTGAATCACTGTTCTGCACAAATAAATCAATCAACCTTACCATTTGACAATAGAAACTAGATTAAAATAATGCCACATATTCAATCGTGTACAGTTCAATGTAGCAATGTTACAAAATTTTAAGATTTAAAAAATCAAGTCTGCAATTTATCCCATCAGATAAAGCATAAAAAGAAGTTTAATTTGACACCTAATTTACTTTCATATCTTCAGTATTAAGAAAGTTATGGCCATTTTCATACTCGGAAATTAGCATCTTGCTCCCCATTGCCTTTCAATTGACTTAACTCAAAAGCTGTGATCTGGAAAAGTTAAAAGCCCATAACTTTCTAAAAAATTAAGAGAACTCAATGACATTTTCAGTTATTATAGATTGAAGCATTCTGAAACAAATATGAAACAATCTTACTTGGATGACCTGAAATTAAAGCATATAATTAGTTAGTTATCTAATTGTAGCTAATTACAAAATTCAATGAGTAGATCTAAACATCTATCCATTTCTTAAGAAAAGATAAACTTTTTTTTTAATTGCCTAAGTGTCCAAATAACATTCACACAATAATCCACAATATAACATAATTTTTAAATCTCATTTTCATGAATTTCTGGGCCAAATGGAAGGAATTTAGTGTTTGATTCCTGTAAATTAATGGCCATTTAAATCAACTAGCGAGTGGGTTTTAGTGGAATGCGGTGGATTGGAACGTTGCGGTTAGCGGTGAAGTCGGGAGGAAAAATATTGTTTGTTCATACATTTTTTTGGACCCCATTTCGCAACATTAAAATATTATTAAAGCCTCCCGAAAAACCAACTTTTAACATAAAAATAAACTATTTACCTTTTTTTCTCCCCTACGGAAAATCCTTCCGGTTGTCGGTTCTCACGGCTTTTGAAGGTGATTTTTAAATTACTCTAGTTAACAAATAATTTAGAGTAATTTAAATATACCTTCATTGATGAAATGTCGGAGCGATTTTTCTTCCGCAACGAAATCGCCCGACATTGATCGATTTTCCAGGTCTGTTGAAAAACGGCACTTTAAGCCCGCCCCCCCTCTGAAAGGCGCTAAAGTCGCGCACACGGGGAGCGGCAGAACTGCAGCGCCGCTAAAGGTAAGTTTTGCAACATACCTATTCAATGAAATTAAGATATACTAGACTAAATGTCCCAGAATCACACGGGAGGGCTGGTCCCCCAATGCAATATTCCACCTCTACACCAATTCCAATATTGTTGGCCAGTGGGGGGGGGGAGGGTGGGGGCTTTCTGGAGCGCTAGTACGGGTGTTGTGGGGTGAAGGGACTGGTTTCCAGAGGGCTAGTATGGACATTGTGGGCCGAATGGATTCTTGGGCAGGTGGCTCAGTCACTCAAGCCTGTTGTGATGGCAGCTCACTCACTCACAGCTGGAGAGCTGACAGTTGACTCACAGCTATTCCTTTAAATTCCATTGCAAGCAGGGTGCAAGGCTACTAAATTCAAGTGCAGTTTCTTACCTCTTCAAGCAGGGTGCAAGGCCACCAAATTCAAGTACAGTTTCATACCATTTCAAGCAGGGTGCAAGGCCACTAAAGACAGCGAGTCATTACCTCTCCCTCCTCCATCTTGCAGAGACTGTGCCACGTCCACACTTCTGGGGTTTATAGTCCGTCCCCCCTCCCACCAGAAGGGGCGTGGCCTTCATGGCGTGATTGACAGGAGAGGTAATCTCAACATTTGTTAAAAACTAATAACTCTTTTATTTTTCATCGATGGGAAAAATCCTCGGCACCTGATGAGCAGAGGGGGACTCTGAGTAAGATGGCCAAAAATCACAGCCGTACATGGTAGCATTTTTTCTAAAATCAATATAAAGCGCAAACAGGAAGTGGTCAAGATTAGACTTTTAATTATATAAAAGGCAAGGCAACTTTAATTAGGCAAGGCAACTTTAATTAGGCAACACATCTTTAGCATTTCCAAACCAAAGGCAACATAGCTTTAGCATTTCCAAACCAAAGGCAGCACAGCTTTAGCATTTCCAAACCTAAGGCAACACAGCTTTAGCATTTCCAAGCTATATTTTCAAACCACATTAAGGGCACTGACAGGTCAGTAAAACCACTCACAGTTTAGTAGACATGTGTTCAGTGTTATTCACTGCTCACTGAGAGACATTACCCTCTCGCTCCCCCATCTTACAGAGACTGACTGAGGCACTCAACACTTCCGGGTTTTATAGTCCCTCCGGAAGGGGCTTGGCCTTCAGGAGAGAGAATCTCAACATTTTTTAAACGCTAATAACTCTTATAATTTTAATCAATGGGAAAAATCCTCTTGTCCTGCGCAGCGGAGGGGGACTCTGAGTAAGATGGCCTAAAATCATAGCCGTAAGTGGCAGCGTTTTTTCTAAAATCAATATACAGAACAACAGGAAGTGGTCAAGATCAGACTTTTAGTAATATAGTTATGTAAAACATATATATGGAAACAGGCCCTTCAGCCCACCAAGTCCACACCTACCAGAAATCTACCATACACCAGTTCCATCCTACACACCAGGGACAATTTACAGAAGCCAATTAACCTACAAACCTGCACTTCTTTCGGATGTGGGAGAAACTGGAAAATCCCGAGAAAACCCACATAGTAGTAAGGCAGCAACTCTACCGCTGCACCACCGTGCCACTCCATTAAATTATTTTTTCTGTAATATATTCATTATGGTGTCATGTCAAAAAAGATAAACACATGATTCTGATTTCTGCCCTTAGTTGGATAACACACATCTCCAGTCATTGTGTTTTATGGCTGGTTATTCTAGTTTTTAGTGTCTATCTTCAGTTTAAACCACCATCTGCAGTTCGTTCTTACAGTCTTTGTTAAGCGAACCAGGTCCTATTCTCATAATATCATTCACCTCAACTAAGTTTTTTCTTTGCCTCCGTTACTGCAGAGAATACAATCCCAGTTGTCAAATCTTTCTTCAAAGTGAAAAAAAAATTCCCGCCCTGCCAACATCTTCATAAATCGCCCCTGGATCCTCTCCAGAGCAATTGCACCCTTTCTATGTGTCATAGTCTTACAGCATGGAAACAGGCCCTTCATCCCAAATTGTTCATGCAGATCAAGATGCCCATCTAAACAAGTTCCATTTATCCGCGTTTGGCCCATATCCCTTTAAACCATGTGTGTGCCAGTGTGTGTGTGAGAGTGTGTGTCAGTGAAGCCGTGACAACATCCGGAGTGAGCGGAGACTTGGCGATGTCCGGGGAGTGATTCCCTCCCCCTTCCTCCCCGCCCCGTCTCTTCCCCCTGCCCCCCACCGCCCCCCCCCGGGAATGCGGGCTGACCCAGTTGCTCTGTGTCCAGCTGGGGTCCGGGGGAGGTGAGGGTCAGTGACCCGGGGTTCGGGCATTAGAGCGCAGCTTTAAGGGGCTGTCCCACTGCAGCGACCTAATCCGCGAGTTAAGAAGAGTGCCTTCCACCTTCAAGCTCGAGGGCACTCGCCTGGAAAACCTCGAGCTGGATCGACCGTCCGCGTTGAAACCGCAAGCTGGATCGACCGACCGTACACACACACACACACACACACACACATCGCAAAGGCGGGGACCACTGAAAGCGGGGGGAGCGCTGTTTGAAATTCACACCCACGATGAAGAGGAAGGTAAACGGCTGCACAGTGTACGGTAAGTCCTTTAGAGAGCGCGGAGGGGAGGGGAAGAGAGAAAGGGAGAGAAGGGGCGAGAAGGGGAGAGAGGGGAGAGAATGGGAGGAGAAGGGGAAGAGAAGGGGGGAGAAGGGGGGGAGAAGGAGTGGAGACACTTTTAAGAAGTATAATAAAGTTTAGCGGGCATTTTACCTACCGGTTGGTTTTCCATGGTCCTGAAAACTCCAATGAGCCAATCAAAATGCCCGGTCAGCGAAGGAGATTGCCTACGGTAGCCCTCGACTGCCTGTAACTAAATAGCGACCCCACTCCACTGCACTACGAGTTTCAAAGAACCATGCCGACCAATTTTACTCGCGGAAATGTTTTCAACGTGCTGAGGCCACGAGTATTCGGGAACTTCCGTCGAGCATGAAATAGAGTTCCAGTGACCTCATAGGACCTTCTACGACCATGTGTCGACCATGCTGCACGTTTGAGTCGAGCGCAAACTCATCTAAACTCACAGATTAGGTCGCCGCAGTGGGACAGCCCCTTTAGCCCGAGATTCAACCCCGCAGCTCCGGAAGTGGCGCCGACACCCCCACTCACCTGGTTTGCTGCTGGCTCTGGGCCGGGGTTATAACTCCATGCGGTGTGAACACAGCGGCCGACGGACATAGCCACCGAAGGTGAGGGTGTAAGGTGTGAGCGGTGCCTCGGGGGGGATGGCCGGTGCTGGGAGCACCGGCGTGTCTCATCTATCACACCATCTGCAGGGGAGAAAATATACTACTTTTTTTCCCCCAAATCATCCCGCGGGTCGGTAGTTTGACAGCCCTGCTTTAAACCAATGCCCTTTAGTTCTTGAATCACAGATCCTGGGAAAAAGACTACGCATTCACCTTATATATTCCCCTCATGGTTTTTACTCACCTCTAAAACAATTTTTGCTTTATTTTGAATTTCCAGCACCTGCAGATTTTTGAGCCTGAGGATAATCTTTTCAGCACATATTCACACCATCACTAAAATTGCCAATCTTCGCCTCCATTACATCAATTATTTAATCAATTAATTCGATCGAGATTTGTTCCCATTACATTAATTAAACCCTCATCCATATCTTTTTACATCTTGCATCCCAATCTTTCTTTTCTCCTTTCAGGCATTAATTGGAACCCACTCTTGACTATGTTTTTTGGCACTTACCAAATATTTTAAGGGGTTTTATGTTTAGTTTAGAATAGAGATACAGCACAGAAACAGGCCCTTCGGCCCTCCGAGTCTGCACCGACCAGCAATCCTCGCATATTAGCACTATCCTACACACATACTAGGGACAATTTACACTTCTACCAAGCTAATCAACCTACAAACCTGTACATCTTTGGAGTGCGGGAGGAAACTGAAGTTCTCGGTGAAATCCCACGCAATCACGGAGCAAATCAGGAGCAAACTCCATACAGATATTCACCCGTAGTCTGGATCGAACCCGGGTCTTGGCACTGTAAGCACTGTAAGGCAACAACTCGACCGCTGCCCATGTGAAAATATGTATTTGTTAACGGTCATGTTTCAATGTTAGCAGCACACTCTATGTTCTCTTGGGGCTGCTGCAAGTCACAGTGACTAACGTTCATTGCACTATAGACACCAGATGACTCAAATAATAATCCAAATTCAGTGTATTTTAGTAATTAAGTTGTGCCCTGACCACAATATATACATTTGGGATTTCCTCGCACATGTCCATGAACCTCTCTCCTTCGCTCTAAGAATCCACCAGAGTATTGAAGGCTAACAATAAATGAATGTTATAGAGTCATAGTGCGGAAATAGGCCCTTCATAGTGCAGAACATAGGCCCGCACATGAATACTATCCTACACACACTTGGGGTAATTTACACTTATACCAGCACGTCTTTGGAGATACATCTATGGAGAGAAGGAATAGGCAATGTTTCGGGTCGAGACCCTTCTTCAGGCTGATGCCGGGGGGGGGGGGGGGGGGTGGCGAGAAAAATAAAGGAAGAGGCGGAATCAGTAAGCTTTGTGGGAGAGCTGTGAAGGGGGAGGGGAAGGAGGGAGAAAGCAGGGCTATCTAAAATTAGAGAAGTCAATGTTCATACCATTTGGGGTGTAAACTACCTAAGCGAAATATGAGATGCTGATCCTCCAATTTGTGCTGGGCCTCACTCTGGCAATGGAGGAGGCCCAGGAGGGATTGGGAATGGGAGGGGGAGTTGAAGTGCTGAGCTACCGGGAGATCAGGTTGGTTACTAGTATGAACTGAGCGGAGGTGTTGGGTGAAGCGATCGTCGAGCCTGCGCTTGGTATCTCCGTTGTAGAGAAGTTGACACCTGGAACAGCGGATGTAGTAGATGAGGTTTCAGGAGGTGCAGGTGAACCTCTGCCTAACTGGGAAAGACTGCTTGGGTCCTTGGATGGAGTCGAGGGGGGAGGTAAAGCGACAAGTGTAGCATTTCCTGCGGTTGTAAGGGAAGATACCCGGGGAGGGGGTGGTTTGGGTAGGAGGGACGAATTGACCAGGGAGTTACGGAGGAAACGACCTCTGCGGAAAGCAGAAAGGGGAGGAGATGGGAAGATGTAGCCAGTGGTAGGATCCCATTGGAGGTGGCGAAAATGTTGGAGGATTATATGTTGTATGCGACGGTTGATGGGGTGGAAGGTGAGGACAAGGGGGACTTTGTCCTTGATATGAGAGGGGGGATGGGGAGTGAGAGCGGAGCTGTGGGATATAGAGGAGAGCCTCCAAGTGAGAGCCTCATTTATAATGGAAGAGGGGAACCCCCGTTCAGCTAAAGAATGAGGACATCTCCGATTCCCTGGTATGGAACACCTCATCGTGGGTGCAGATGCGGCGTAGATGGAGGAATTGGGAGGAGGGGATAGAGTCCTTACAGAAAGCAGAGTGGGATGAAGTGCAGTCAAGATAGCTCTGGGAGTCAGTGGGTTTGTAGTAGACTGATATACCTTTGCATAAATATATCTCCAAATCATTGGCAGTGAGAGAAAAAAATTACGTCATTATCCCATTGCTGTTTGTCGGACTTTGTTGTCGGCTCATTACTGAATATTTCTACAACAGCAACTCTGCTTCAAAAGTACTCAAAACATTGGCTTGAATAAATGTTATTAGCCAAGTGTGTATACATACAAGCAATTTGCCTGGGTGCTTTGCTCGCAAGTAAGTGTGCAGTAGACAATTACAAATAAAACATTATAATGTACACATGTGAAGAATTAAATAAAATTCCAGAGCAAAAGGAGGCGACAGACTTTTGGCTGTTGAGTTGAGCTACTACTCGTGGAAAAAAGCTGTTTTTATGTCTGGCCGTGGTGGCTTTGACAGTCTGGAGTCGCCTTCCAGAGGGAAGTGCTTCAAAGAGTTTGTGGCCAGGGTGAGAGGGGTCAGAGATGATCTTACCCACTCGCTTCCTGGCCCTTGCAGTGTACAGGTCGTCGATGGGGGGAAGGTTGCTGCCAACAACCTACTCGGCTGATCGAACGATGCGCTGCAGCCTCCGGATGTCGTGCTTGGTGGCTGAGCCAAACCAGACCATGATGGAGAAGGTGGTCATGATGGGGAAACATAAAACATCCTTTGAACATCCTCAAGTTATGAAGACTCCTACATAATTCCGGCTGCATTTTCATAACTCCAGAAGAACTGATCAGAAAGAAATTCCTCCTCATCTCCTTCCTGAAGGAACATTCTTTTATTCTGAGGCCATGACCTCTGGTCCTAGACTCTCCCACTATTGGAAATCCCTTGAACTTTGCCCCTCTCATCTTAAAGCTCTGCCCTCTAGTTTGTTGTAGTTGTTTTTGTTTGTTTGTATGTTTGTTTGGTGTTAGTATATACACATATTACCATCCTGCTTACCAAATAATATTGTTAATAGGACACTTTGAAATGGATTTCGTCCTTAAACTTCAATTCTTGCCAAAAGAAACAAGTATAAAAAGAAAAGCAGGATTGATATTTTATATATGCCCAAGCTTCTGGTCACCTTTCTTAGTATATGGGGGTACACAAAATGCTGGAGAAACTCAGCGGGTGCAGCAGCATCTATGGAGTGAAGGAGATAGGTAACGTTTCAGGCCGAAACCCTTCTTCATAGTATATGGTTGTGTTCTTGGATTCTTCTTTCCCCCTTGCACACCTCAAACTGGCATTTCAAATCATAGCTATGAATAAGTAAATGATAAAACCACAATTATATCATCAGTTAGCCACAAATGTTTCCAGGTGGAAAATGAACAATTTAAAAATTATTAGAAGAAAACTGCTCTGAACAGTTAAAGATGGAGTCTGTCCGTTTTCATTCCGAACCTATCTTGCATTGAATATGTCAGTTAACTTCATCATGTTGGTTCTCAAAAGTGAAAGTTCAGTCATCCAAGATAAGATAATGTCCACTCTTCTTCTGCTCAACATCCTTGATAGAGTTCATCTTATTAATCCTTGGTCTATAATTATATGGGTCTCTTCGGAATGTGATCTCCAGCTGCGATGAAAATGTATTCATTCCAGCGAGCATAGTCTGCGGGGGATTAGCTGTTGAACTTCTTGATGGTATTTCATCAAACACTATTGTCACGATCAGCCAAATAGGTGGCCATTATAAAATCATGGAGAATGAAGTGCTTTGTTACTCTTCCAGCCATTAACCGCTGTTCAGATTCCAGGTATGCTAATGGTTGATCAATCTGGTAGACTGAATCAGCGGGCTTACCTAAGCAAAGAGCCCTCTAGTACACCGTGGACCCCTCCACCCTATCTATACCTCTCATAATCTGAAATTTTGTTGTATGTATTTACAATGACAATAAAGTGTATTATTATTGTTATTATTATTTGTTGTACTTCTATCTGGTCAATCAATCATGATGCTTCAATTGATTTCCAGGTTTCCATGCTGGTTACTATGGGTGAAGTCCTTGTTCCACAGCATGGAAAAAGGCCCTACGGCCGACCGAGTCCACATCGTCCAGCGATCCCCGCACATTAACACTATCTTACACACACTAGGGGCAATTTACAATTATCTCAAGCCAATTAACCTACAAACCTGTACCACGCGGTCACAGGGAGAACGCACAAACCCCGTACAGACAGCACCTGTAGTCAGGATTGAATCTGGGTCACCGGCACTGTAAGCGCTGTAAGGCAGCAACTTTACCAGCGCGCCACCGTGCTGCAAGTGTATTCATTTGTTACTGAAATTACCATCTTGCTTTCCAAATATTTGGATTGTTTCTTTAATATAGTCACTGAGTGTTCAACGTAGATGAAAGATGAAAAAAATGGAAAGCCCGCCTTTGACGAGTATGTAATTCACTATGAGGTTCATAACGTCATAAGTTTTAAGATTAGAATTAGGCCATTTGGGCCATCAAGTCCACTCTGCCATTCAATTGTGGCTAATCTATCTTTCCCTCTCAACCCCATTCTCCTGCCTTCACCCCATAACCCCTACACCCATACTAATCAAGAATCTGTCAATCTCCGCCTTAAAAATATCAATTGACACGGCCTCCACAGCCTTCTGTGGCAATGTATTCTACAGGTTCACTACCCTCTGACTCAAGAAATTCCTTCTCATCTTCTTTCTAAAGGTATGTCCTTTTATTCTGAGGCTCTGGCCTCTGGTCCTAGACTCTCCCTCTAGTGGAAATAACCTCTCTACATCCACTCTATCCAAGCCTTTCACTATTCGCTAAGTTTCAATGAGATCACCCCCATATCCTTCTAAACTCCAGCAATTACAGACCCAGTGCCGTCAAGCGTTCATCATATCTCTCCAAACCTGTC
Organism: Raja brachyura; assembly: GCA_963514005.1. The sequence goes on from OY740785.1 coordinate 9,135,419, forward strand.
CTATCCATGTACCTGTCTGGGATAGTCCCTGCCTCAATACCTCCTCTGGCATCTTGTTCCATATACCCACCACCGTTTGTGTGAAAAAATTACCTCTCAGATTCCTATTAAATCTTTTCCCCTTCACCTTAAACCTATGTCCTCTGCTCCTCGATTCCCCTACTCTGGACAAGTGACTCTGTGCATCTACCCGATCTATTCCTCTCGTGATTTTATACACCTCTATAAGATCACCCCTCATCCTCCTGTGCTCCAAGGAATAAAGACCCAGCCTACACAACCTCTTCCTATAGCTCAGACCGTCTAGCCCAGGCAACATCCTTGTAAATCCTCTCTGTACCCTTTCCAGCTTGACAACATCTTTCCTATAACATGCTGCCCAGAACTGAACACAATATACTAAATGCGGTCTTACCGACATCCTATACAACTGCAACATGACCTCCTAAACATTATACTCAATACACTGGCTGATGAAGGCCAATGTGCCAATCGCCTTTTTGTACCAAAATAATATGCTGGCCTCAACAGTGGACGCTCCAGACCTTGATATTGCAACCTGCCTCTTTAATAGTGAGAATGTCTTTCAGTACTACTCTGAAATGTCAGCATCAATTATGTGTTGGGTTTTGGAGTACAGTTTGAAACCACATCCTTCTGAAACTGACATAAAAGTATTTCCAACTGTGCCAAGAAGGTTAAAATTCCTTGTTACTACACTATAATCCTCTGATTACTTCTACTATATTGGGAGCATCAAATCAAGTTAATATGTTCAAATCCACAACCATTGACCCAGAAGTGATAGCACTGCCAACCAAGCCAAATTGGCAGTACAACCGATACTGTTTAACAGATCACACCTCTGCATGTTCAAATCTGTGGTTAATTTTGTACATTCCTTGAAACAGCATTTATCAAAGTCTCTATTTCTTGTTAACAGCATTCTCTCCCCGAATGTTCTGAATTAGTTTCACAGCTCTTGGTTTCGGGAAGAGACAACTCAGGCCGAATTCTTATTCTTGATCTCCACTTCGTTATGGTCTGTGGAACCTGGAGATAACGGAGCTCACTTTAGTCATTAAACATTGTCAAAGAAGTCAGAATCTCGAGTCAGAGGGTGGTGAATCTGTGGAATTCATTGCCACAGAACGCTGTGGAGGCCAGGTCAATGGATATTTTCACGGCAGAGATGGATACTGTACATTCTTGATTAGTAAGGGTGTCAGGGATTATAGGGTGAAGGCAGGAGAATGGGGTTGAGAGGGAGAGATAGATCAGCCATGATTGAGTGCAGGAGTAGATTTGGTGGGACGAATAGACTAATTCTGCTCCTGACACTTATGAACTTATGATTTGTGCGGGGCAGGTTTTTTTACACAGAAGGTGGTGGGTCCCTGGTACTGCCAAGGGTGGTAATGTAGGCAGATGCGACAGTGTTGTTTGAGAGGCTTTTGGATAGGCACCTGGATATGCAGGGAATGAAATGACTCATGTGCAGGCAAATGAGATCAGTTTAGCTTGGCATCATGTTCGGCACAGACATTGTGGGCGGAGGTCATATTCCTGTGCTTTGCTGTTCTGCGTTCCGTGAATCAATAGTATAACAAAATAGAGAGAGGAGAAATTAAATAAAAGTAACATGTATTATATAAATGTTATAATAAACAATAAGTCAAATAAAAACGTTTCCAGAAGACAAAACAGGGAGACAAAGATAAAGATAAAATCACATCGTAAAACTCAAATATTCAAAAAAATGGATTCAGGGTAAAATTAATGTGCTTGGTTTTCATAGATTTTAAATCTTTCATTGTTAAGGATCTTTTATTGAGGATGGCAATTGAATTATCCTATCACTAACTAGAGTTGGGCCTAACCTCCCATCTACCTCATTGGAGACCTTCAAACTACCTTTAATCAAACTTTAGTGGACTTTATCTTGCACTAAATGTTATTCACTTTATCCTGTGTCCGCACACTGTGGACAGCTTGATTGTAATCATGTATGTGCTGGAATGAACTGCAGATGCTGGTTTATATCGAAGATGGACACAAAATGTTGGTGTAACTCAGCGGGACAGCCAGCATCCCTGGAGAAAAAGAACAGTGATGTTTTGGATCAGAACTCTTCTTCGGACTTAGTACAACAAGTAGAGTTGGGTGGGGGGGGGATATAAACTGGAAGAGAGAAAAGATCACTACATATCCTATATAGTCTTTTCGATGACTGGATAGCATGCAACATAAAAGCTTTTCACTGTACCTCTGCGCATCTACCTGATCTATTCCTCTCATGATTTTGTACACTTACTAACCCACACATCTTTGGGATGTGTATGGAAACTGGAACATGCAAAACAAAGAATATCACTGTGACTTGTCACATGTGACAAAGTATCATTCATCATTCATACATTCAAGTGCGAACTCCACATAAGCAGCACCTGAGGGCTCATTTGAACTCAAGTTGTAGGAGTTGCAATGCCAGACCTGAAAAGGGGTGGCACAGTGGCGCAGCGGCAGAATTGCTGCCTTACAGCGCCAGGGACCCGGGTTATATCCTGACTACGGGTGGTGTTTGTACAGAGTTTGTCTGTTCTCCCCGTGACCTGTGTGGGTTTTCTCCAGGTTATCCCGTTTCCTCCCACACTCCAAAGCTGCACAATTTTGTAAAATTGTGAATTGACCCTAGTGTGTGCAGGATAGTGGTAGTGTGCGGGGATCACTGGTCCTAAGGGCCTGTTTCCGCGCTGTATCTCTAGACTACACTAAACTGAACTAAATCCCCATGTGTGCTGTTGTGTCGCCCATTATGGTGTAATGTAAGCAGAAATAATGTCAATTAGGGGAAATTAGTAAGAAAATAGGATTGCTTGGTAAGCCAACAAGGACTCAATGGGCCAAAATGGCTTCCTTATGGGAGTAAATCCAGAGTTCAACAAGCATGCATCACACCAGCTTTAGACTTGATGTGAATCCATGGTGTGGCTCTTCAGAAAAGATTCAGCCCTTTTCATCTTGCTAGGATGGTCCAAGGGGTCTTTTGAGGTCAGTAAGCAGGCGAACAAATCTCCCTTTTCCAAATCCATCTTGTTGCATGGGTCTTGTGGTTTGACTGAAGCCATTGTTTGATCAGCCTTGTTTGATGTGTTCCTTCGGATCCTGTCCTGCAGTAATGTGGCAACGTTGTTAAGATAATGAAAAACAATGAACTTGATTTTTTTTTTTAAGGCTATTTTTAGCCTAGATGCTGGCCACAAAGTACTGGCTGCAAAAAATATCTAATTGAAGCAAGCTGCGATTTCTTCAGTGCGATGGTTACATCTCAATTGAAGTAAAATTAGCAAGTGCTCGAAAGTCAGTCAATTATTTTGATATTCATAAACTCTGCGGGATGTTTGCAACAATTAATCAGGCATTGTTAACCATGATGGAATGGATATACATCACGATTGAGCATGTCAAAGCGGGGAGCACTAAATTGAACACACAATATATAATCTGTTCCAAATGAAAACATTATTAGTTCTAACAGTTTTTTTTACAGGGTGTGGAGCATTCCACCTCATTTAAATACACTATTATTTGACTCTTTTAATGGATTAATTAAAACGCAGGAGCCTGGAAGTATTTCGGTCTGCCTTGGGCAAGTAAGTGCTATAACTTTGGCAGAGGTGGATGCAGAATGTGTCGAGAAATCTGGGGCAGAGCCTATTTTCTTTGCATTTCTGTTTCACATCAGTCTCTTTGCAAAGCTGCAAAGAGGATCGGGAGGCAAGAATCTCCCTCCACCAACCTACAACCATATTCATAGGACGTAGGAGCAGATTTAGGCCATTTGGCCCGTCTAGTCTGCCCCACCGCTAAATCAAGGCGCCTTGGGGTTTTATATCTTTGAATCCAGTCCTCCCTTTGCATTCCAGCAGGTACAACGCAGCCCAGACCTTCACAAAAAACCAACCTCCTCCCTTCCATTGACTCCATTTACACCTCATGCTGCCTCGGCAAAGGAGAAACCCCATGCCAATAAAATGTTAACTTCAAAAATTTAACGGAGAGTGAGGATTTATTTTTCCCCACCCTATTTTCACTTCATTGCACGAGGGTTCTGGAGACCACATGTTGCAGTAATTGCAAAGGTTTTGCAGAATTCTATCCCTTTTATGGGCTTTATCTGATATCTGCTTGATGTTGTCAAGCTGGAAAGGTTACACAGAAGATTTACGAGGATGTTGCCAGGACTCAAGGGCCTGAGCTATAGGGAGAGGTTGAGTATGCTGGGACTCTATTCCTTGGAGCGCAGGAGGATGAGGGGTGATCTTATAGAGGTGTATAAAATAATGAGAGGAATAGATTGGGTAGATGCACAGAGTCGCTTACCCAGAGTAGATGAATCGAGGACCAGAGGACATAGGGTTAAGGTGATGGGATAAAGATTTAATAGTAATCTGAGTGGTAACTTTTTCACACAAAGTGTGGTGTGTGTATGGAACAAGCTGCCAGATGAAGTAGTTGAGGCAGGGACTATCCCAACATTTAAGAAACAGTTAGACAGGTACATGGATAGGACAGATTTGGAGGGATATGGACCAAACACAGGCAGGTGGGACTGGTGTAGCTGGGACATTGTTGGCCGGTGTGGGCAAGTTGGGCCGAAGGACCTGTTTCCACACTGTATCACTCTACGACTATGACTCTATCTGGGGTTTAAACATAGAAACATTGAAACATAGAAAAATAGGTGCAGGAGTAGGCCATTCGGCCCTTCGAGCCTGCACCGCCATTCAATGTGATCATGGCTGATCATCCAACTCAATATCCCGTACCTGCCTTCCCTCCATACCCCCTGATCCCTTTAGCCACAAGTGCCACATCTAACGCCCTCTTAAATATAGCCAATGAACAGGCCTCAACTACCTTCTGTGGCATTGAATTCCAGAGACTCACCACTCTCTGTGTAAAGAATCAGTTCAGCATTCAACACCATTATCCCACAGCACCTGATAAGCAAACTGGTTCCATTGGGCTTCGGCACCCCCATGTGTAACTGGCTACTGGACTTCCTCACTGACAGACCTCAGTCTGTGAGGGTTGGAAATAACACCTCCAATACCATCTCTCTAAGCACCGGCTCCCCTCAGGGCTGTGTCCTGAGTCCACTGCTGTTCACCCTGATGACTCACGACTGTTGTGCCAGGTTTAGTGCAAACCACATCATGAAGTACGCAGATGACACAACAGTGGTGGGCCTCATCAGGGACGACAATGAGCTGGCTTACAGGGAGGAGGTGAAACAACTGGTGGACTGGTGCAATACGAACAACCTGATCCTGAATGTCGAGAAAACAAAGGAGATTATCGTCGACTTCAGGAAAACCCGGCACAGTCCCACACCACTTCACATCAATGACAGCGATGTGGAGGTGGTCAGTAGCACAAAGTTCCTGGGGGTGCAGATCACTAACAGTCTGACCTGGTCGACTAACATCTCATCAACTGTTAAGAGAGCGCAGCAGCGGTTGCACTTTCTGCGCCGGATGAGAAGAGCTCATCTCCCCCATCCCATCCTCACTACTTTCTACAGGGGCACCATAGAGAGTATTCTGACCAGCTGTATCTCTGTCTGGTTTGGGGACTGTAGAGCCTCCGACTGGAAGTCTGTGCAGAGAGTGGTGAGGACAGCGGAAAAAATCATCGGGACCTATCTCCCCTCAATCGGGGATATTGCGACCAAACGCTGTGTGTCTAAGGCCAGCAGTATCATAAAGGACCCCACACATCTCCATCACGGACTGTTCACTCTGCTGCCCTCGGGAAAAAGATACCGCAGCATAAGGAGCAGAACATCAAGGTTCCGCAACAGCTTCTTCCCACGAGCCATCAGACTCCTGAATGCCATGTAAATGGGCTGCCACTATTGTCTATTTATCCTTTTCATACATACCTATCCTTCGGTTAATTTATTGTGTTGCACAGGGAGCCAAACGCAACGTAATTTCGTTTGGAACTGCATATATCAATGTATTTCTAAATGACAATAAAGTTTGTTTGACTTGTTTGTTTGAAGAATGTTTTCCTCATCTCGGTCCTAAAGGAATCCCCCCTTATCCTTAGACTGTGACCCCTTGTTCTGGACTCCCCCAACATCGGGAACAATCTTCCTGCATCTAGCTTGTCCAACCCCTTAAGAATTTTGTAAGTTTCTATAAGATCCCCCCTCAATCTTCTAAATTCCAGCGAGTACAACCCAAGTCTATTCAGTCTTTCCTCATATGATAGTCCTGACATCCCAGGAATCAGTCTGGTGAATCTTCTCTGTACCCCTTCTATGGCAAGAATGGTGATAGAATGGTGTTAAGGTAACATCATTGCTAATGTGGGCCCATCTGCATTTCCAGAAATGTGGCTATGGAATCAGAAGTTTCACTCCAAGTATTAGAAAAGTACAGTAATCTTTAGTCATCCGTTTTTTGAGAACCTGAACACTGCCGGCATTTATCGCTTAATCCCCAACTGCGCTGGAGAAGCTAATTATCCACTAGTGGAAGAGTCTAGAACCTGAGGTCATAGACTCAGAATTAAAGGAAGGAGATGAGGAGGAATTTCTTTAGTTAAAGGGTGGTGAATCTGTGGAATTCTTTGCCACAGAAGGCTGCGGAGGCCAAGCCAGTGAATATATTTAAGGCAGAGTTAAGGGGCTGTCCCACTGTACGAGCTAATTCAAGAGTTCTCCCGAATTTCCCGAATTCGAACTCGGAGAATTACGGTAATGGCTGCCCATCGGCACTCGGGCTCTTGTGGACATTTTTCAACATGTTGAAAAATCTTCACGAGTCTTCACGAGCTTACCGCGTTTCCCGAGTACCTGCTGTTAGCGTTACGAGCCACTAAGAGACGTCCCCGAGCTCCGACGTACCTGCTACGTACAATCTACGTGCTTACCACGAGTTTGATTTTTTTTTTAACTCGGGAGAGCTCTTGAATTAGCTTGTACAGTGGGACAGCCCCTTGAGATAGATTCTCCATTAGTACAGGTGGCAGGGGTTATGGAGAGAAGGCAGGAAAATGGGCTTCGGAGGGAGAGATAGATCAGCCATGTTTGAATGGCAGAGTAGACTTGATGGGTCGAATGGCTTTATTCTGCTCTGAGAACTTATGAACTTATAATTATAAGTCACCTTCGTGAACCACTATGTCTTCTGGCAAGGAGTTTCAGTTTAGTTTATTCTCACGTGTACCGAGGTACAGTAAAAGCTTTTGCTGCGTGCTAATCTGTCAGTGGGAAGACAATACATGATTACAATTGGGTTATGCACATGAGAAAGTGAATAATGTGAATAACGTTTAGTGCAAGATAAAGTCCAGTTAAGTCCGATCAAAGGTAGTCCGAGGGCCTCCAATGAGGTAGATAGTCGCTGAGGACCGCTCTGCAGTTGTTGATAGGATGGTTCAGTTGCCTGATAACAGCTGGGAAGAAACTGTCCCTGAATCTGGAGGTGTGCGTTTTCACACTTCTGTTCTTTTTGCCTGATAGGAAAAGAGGGAGTGAACAGGGTGAGACTCATCCTAGATTCTGCTGGTGGCCTTGCCGAGGCAGCGTGAAGTGTAGATGGAGTCAATGGTTGGTTTGTGTGATGGTCTAGGCTGTGTCCATAATTCTTTGCAGTTTCTTGCTGCCTTGGATAGAGCTGATCCTAAACTATGCTGTGATGCATCCAATAAAATGGCATCTATGGCATAACTGTAGACACACCCTGGCCATTTTGGGGAGGGAATTGTGAGAGTTAGGCCCAGCGACAATTAACAAATGGTAAATAATTTAATTAGTTGACTGAATTTAATTTAATTGATCAATTGAATGAACTAATTAATCGATTTGAATTAATTAATTGAATTCTTTAACGAAAAAATAAAGAAGTGAATCCTTTTGTGCTCGCACCTGTCTTTTTATCTCTAGCCTTTGTCCAACAATGTGCCTATCAAAAATTGTTTAAGAAGGAACTGCAGATGCTGGTTTACACCGAAGATAGACACAAATTGCTGGAATAACTCTGTGGGACAGGCAGTATTTTTGGAGAAAAGGAAAAGGCGATGTTTTGAGGGGTATGGAGAGAAGGCAGGTACAGGATACTGAGTTGGATGACTAGCCATGATCATATTGAATGGCAGTGCAGGCTCAAAGGGCCGAATGGCCTACTCCTGCACCTATTTTCTATGTTTCAATGTTTCTATGAGATGGGACCCTTCTTCAGACAGGGATCCAGGGGAGAGGGAATATAGTGGCATGAAAAGGTAGGAAATAGATCAGAGCCGGTGCAGATGGTCAAAGAGCCCACAATGCTCCATTGTTGGCTGTGGAGGAGGAAACCTCCTCACCTGTGTTCAACTATTACCAGCCATGCTCTGTCCTGCCCCGGGTTTCTTTCCCGCTATCCCTCCAATCAGTCTGAAGAAGGATTCTGACCCATAATCTATCCATGTTCTAAAGCAATGCTGCCTGACCTGCTGAGTTGCTCCAGGACTATATATCTCTCTTTGGTAAACCAGTATCTGCAGTTCCTTGTTATTACTATTAAAGACTGGTGATTTGTTCTTGAAGGTTGAGTTATTCCAATGCACCCAATGCCCTAGTCCTCCTTCATGGGTTCAGTAGGAACTGTCCATAAATTCTAGGAGCAGAATTAGGCCATTCGGCCCATCGTCTACTCCGCCTTTCAATCATGGCTGATCTGTCTTGCCCTCTCAACCCCATCCTGCCTTAACCACTGACACCCACACTAATCAAGAATATGGCAATCTGCACCTTTAAAATACCCACCAGCCTGGCCTTTTCAACGGTCTGTGGCAATGAATTCTACAGATTCACCACACTCTGACTAAATAAATTCTTCCTCGTCTACTTTCAAAAGGTATGTCGTTTTATTCTGAGGATATGGCATCTGGTCCTACTAGTGAAAACTCTCCCACTAGTGAAAACATCCTCTCCACATCCATTCTATCCAGGTCTTTCACTATTCTATACGTTTTAATGAGGTCCTCCCTCATTCTTTTAAACTCCAGCAAGTACAGGCCCAGTGCCGGCAAACATGAATCATATGTTAATCCAATCATTCCTGGGATATTCTTGGGAAGCATTGGAGTTCTTGGAGTAGCATAGATGAATACTTCCGGCAATAGACACCAAATGTTGGAGTAACTCAGCGTGTCAGGCAACATCTTGTGTCTTTCTTCGTTATAAACCAGCATCTGCAGTTCCTTCCTACATAAATTTGATATACAGTATTCATTTTAGCCAAGCTGGAGGGCGAGAATGAATGCTTGGGATGGTAGCTGACTTATCCTTCTTCTTCTTCTTGTGTATGGCGTGCACAGCCTAAAGTTGCAGAACAACTTGTTCTATTTGATCTTATTTGATTGTGCACACCAGGTTGATTGCATACGTCAAAACAGGGCGGACCACGTGAAGGTTGCAATCTCTCACCCCAACTGACTTATCCTGATGAACCTTTACATTGGCTTAAGAATTCTATTCTCAAAGCGATTGCCTTTGTGCCTTTGACCATGTAATTTTTAATACCTTATTGCTTCCTCCAATGATGCCATGAAAAGACATGGTTGCTCAGTGTTTAAAATCCACACCCACAGATGTTACTGGCTAATCATGAAGACATTCAATGGTGTGTGATATTCGATTTGGCATAACTTGCAAAAAGTCCTGAGACTCAAAGAACCGCAGATGCTGGAATCTTGAGTAAAACACAAAGTGCTGGAGTAACTCTCCGGGTTAGGCAGCATCTCCAGACGAAATGAACATGGACAGGTGATGTTTTGGGTTGGGACCCTTCTTCGCACCCTATAAAATCTCTTTGAATGTAGTAATCGCATTCACCCCCTACTGATGTCCTTCAGTAACAAATTCCTCATGTAGGTATCTCCCTGAACAACCCTACCTCCGTGTATCTTGAGTTTGCCTCTCTCAATCCTCCAGTGATATTTGCTGTAGTCTTCTCCACATTATGGTAGAGTTGCTGCCTCACAGCACCTGAGACCCGGGTTCAAATCTGACTACGGGTGCTGTCTGTATAGAGTTTGTATGTTCTCCCCGTGACCGCGTGGGTTTTCTCCGGGTGCTCCGGTTACCTCCCACATTCCAAAGAAGTACAGGTTGGTAGGTTAATTGGCTTCTGTAAATTGTCCCTGGTGTGTAGGATAGTACTAGTGTGTGGGGATCGCTGGCCAGCAAGGACTCGGTGGGCTGAAGGGCCTGTTTGCACGCTGCATCTCTAAGCTAAACTAAACTAAACTAAACTAAATTAAACTAAATTAGAATCTCTCTACCTATATTTAATCTGGCTCCTAACCCCCTCCGTCCATCATTTACATCATCCGTAAAGGAGGGGGCAAGACCTTCTTGGGCTGACCCTGTTACATGGTCTACTTCACCAGCAAGCTTAGGCTTCATAAAGGATAGAATATAGACACAAAAAGCTGGAGTAACTCAGTGGTACGGGCAGCATCTCTGGAGAGAAGGAATGGGTGACCCGACCCAAAACATCACCCATTCTTTTTCTCCAGACACGCTGCCCGTCCCGCTGAGTTACTCCAGCTTTTTGTGTCGATCTTCGGTATAAACCAGCATTTGCGGTTCCTTCCTACACATGAAGGATGGTATGTTGTTCCCACAAAACCTCACATAAAACTGTCCCATCCACTCCTGTTCCCCAGGCCATTTCACTGTTCATTACAAATGCCGAGCCGTGATCTTTGCTGGCAGCAGAACTCTTTTGCAGACTTTACCATTTCCAAAAGGTAGTAAATCTAACGGCATACCGCTTCCAGCATGAAAATATCGTGGGAAAATAGGTAGTAAATGTAGCCATGAAATTTGATGGACTCCATCCTGCAGCTTCCCACCCTCTCGAGTCTGAAGAAGGGTCTCGAACCGAAACGTCACCCATTCCTTCACTCCACAGATGTTGCCTGGCCCGCTGTGTTACACCAGCTTTTTGTGCCAATCTTCGGTTTCAACCAGCATCTGCAGTTCCTTCCCACACATTCCCACTCCATTTTCTGTGTATTATAATCATTTCCACAAACTGAAGTTATACAGTCATAGACTCCCCCCCCACCCCCCCTCCCCCCCCCCCCATCTACCCTGTGACCCACGAAGATTTGGATTCAGTTCTCCCTTTTCTCCTCCACCCTCCGCCCCCTTCCACCTACATTACCATATAACCATATATAACCATGTAACAATTACAGCACGGAAACAGGCCCTCTCGGCCCTTCCAGTCCGTGCCGAACATTTATTTTCCCCTGGTCCCATCTACTCAGACCATACCCCTCCATTCCCTTCCCGTCCATATACCTATCCACTTTACTTTTAAATGTTAAAATCGATCCTGCTTCTGCTGGAAGATCATTCCACACAGCCACCACTCTCTGAGTAAAGAAGTTCCCCCTCATGTTACCCCTAAACTTCTGTCCCTTCATTCTCATGTCATGCCCTCTTGTTTGAATCTTCCCTACCCTCAATGGGAAAAGCTTATCCACGTCAACTCTGTCTATCCCTTTCATCATTTTAAAGACCTCAGTCCCCCCTTAACCTTCTGCGCTCCAAAGAATAAAAACCTAACTTGTTCAACCTTTCTCTGTAACTTAGTTGCTGGAACCCAGGCAACATTCTAGTAAATCTCCTCTGTACTCTCTCTATTTTGTTGTCATCCTTCCCATAATCAGGCGACCAAAATTGTCGCCTTCCTCTCGCTTCACAATTTTCACCTCTTTTATCCTTATCTCACTCTTTTTGTCTCTGTCCAACCATCTGCCTATCAAGCCTCAGTGATGGTGGGCCTTGGCGGCAATGGGAGCCTCGATGGCAGCGAGAGCCTTGCGGTGATGGGGCCTCGGCGGTGGTGGGACCTCGGTGGCAACGTGAGCCTCGGTGGTGGTGGGACCTCGGTGGCAACATGAGCCTCTGTGGTGGTGGGACCTCGGTGGCAACATGAGCCTCGGTGGTGATGGGACCTCGGTGGCAACATGAGCCTCGGTGGTGGTTGGGCCTTGGCGGCAACGAGAGCCTCGACGGCAGCGTGAGCCTCGGCGATTGTAGGGAGCCTCGGCGGTGGTGGGGCCTCGTGAAAGACCAGTGGCCGATGAGCGTGAGGGGGGAGGGGAAGACAATGGGGACCCATTGGGCATATGGGGGGGAGCGGGGCTCTAGTTCAGAATCCTCTGCCCAGGGGATAAGTCTGTGTTCGTTTGTTTGTTCATTTGTTCCAGTGACGGTGCAGTGCGCACGGCATCCAGACAACAGTCGCTTGACTTTTTATTTTTGTTTTCAAGTTTTATTTCAAGTTTTTGTATATCTTGTTGTGTGTTGTGACTGTTGGCAGACCAATTTCCCTCCGGGGATGAATAAAGTTCTATTGTATCGTATCGTATCGTAGCGTATCTTTTAAATAGCGTATCGTATCGTAGCGTATCTTCTCGAACACATTAACTGGCAGCTCGTTCCATGTATGTACTTCCCTCCAAAAATAATGACTCATATATTCCTATTAAAGCTTTCCCCTCTCATCTTAAACCTGTACCTAGTTCTTTGTTCCCTTTCCTGGGAAAAAGACTGCGCGCATTCATCGTATACGGATTGGACAAGCAGTTAAGATAATTAAGGCACATTTTGCCATGACCTCAGCTGAAGGATAAAACAGGTTTGAAAGTATTGACATTCCATGATGCTGAGGGAGCCACCTCTTGTGTTGCCGAATAGTGGAGAGTGAAGACGACCTCCTTCGATCTCCTTTGACCTCCCTTCGACTATGTTGAAGACTATCTACGACTACCTTCGACTACCTTCGATTACCTTTGACAACCCTTGATTACCCACGAATAACATGCCGACCTACTTTGACTAAACCTACGAGTAAAAAAAATATCGATTTTTTCCATGGCGACCCTTTTTTACTCGCAGGCATTTTTCAGCATGTTGAAAAATATGCCGCGACCTAGCTGAGGCCTCGAGTACGCGGGGACCACTCTCGAGCATGAAGGAGAGTTACAAAGACCTCCTAGGACCTCATGTCGACCGTGCTGCGAGTATGAGTTGAGGGCAAACTCTTCTAAACTCGCCAATTAGGTCGCCGCAGTGGGACGGCCCTTAAGGCTGAAGGATAGTGCCAGGTGAGAATCAAAGGATTCAGTTCCAATTAACTAGTCATGGGAACTTAGCATCAGATAGTGAGGGTATGAGAGAAAGTATAAGAAGGGAAGAGGCTGAAGTGAATACAGGTAGCTCTCTCCATAAAAGAATGTGAATGAATAAATGTAAGATACTTTACTTTATTATCACACGTACCTCAGTGCAATGAAATGCTTTGTTGTGCATATAACCTGGTAAAATCATACAGCAGACCTCACATAGGCAGTACACAAATGTTGCCACGTTTGGTGCCGACAAAGTTACAAAAATTGACCAAACAGTCCGATGTCTGCTGCCAGCACGGTGCAATGTGCTTGAAGATACTGCAATAAAGATGAAACAACACCATGAAGAGTCGTAGTCATAGAGTCTGACAGAGCGGAAACAGGCCCTTCAGTCCAACTACCACAAACCGACCAACATGCCCCATCTACACTAGTCCCACCTGCTCGCATTTGGCCCATACCCCTCTAAACCTGTCCGATCCATGTACCTGTCGAAATGTTTCTTAAACGTTGCGATAGAACCTGCCTCAACTACCTCCTCCCGCAATGCATTCCATACACATTCCATGCGCAAAACAGTTGCTCCTCAGATCCCTATTAAATATTTCCCCCCCTCACCTTAAACCCATGTCCTCGGGTTCTCAGGAAGAGGCAGAAAGAATTCTCCATGCATCGTATAACAGCATCACAACGGCATTTCATCAAAAATGTGTTTGTGATTTTGGGGACATGGCGCATTTAATGCATTTTCTCTGTGAATAGAAATGTTTAATTGAAACAAGCTATGCCTGTGTGTAGATAGAGGGAGCTGTATGGTGGAAGATGCATGCTGCAGATGGCTAAATCTGAAATGCATTCATTTATAACCTGGCTATTCAAGCCAGATTATTCAAAAGATAAGATTCTGAATTTCTTATGCTTTTTTTTTTTCGGTGGATGAGTTAAACCTTAGTTGTGGTTAATGCCCAGAGGCACATCTTCTATTTATGTTATGTAAAGCCCAGGAGATACAAATCCTCTGTGACATAATTTATCCATAATTTTAGCCAGGGAAAAATGTATGTTGTCATGGAAACACGGGAGACCTATATAAACTAGGACAGAGTGCTCAAGGAATCAAAAACAGATGAGAAAACAGTGCCACTATGGGATGGAAAGGTTGGAATATGATGGAATTAATACAGTGGTGAGCTCTGATGTTAATTCATTGCCCTTTAGTGCTGAAAGAATATTCAGATACGCTCCCAATTTAATTCCCTTGTCACCGACAGCCTTTTCATTCTGGCAAACTTTAACAATCAATGCCGGCATCTTTCTTGCATTTGTCATTTTTCTCACCTTTGGCTGTCTGCAGGATATTCAAAACCATTTACGGCTTTTGGCTTCTAATTCAAACAGCTCAGATTACCTGCTGTACTCTTAGCAATGCTTATTTCACATTGAAATCTTAAAATGACAGGCTTCATGTTCCTTTAAAATAAACACTTTGCATATCCCTCTCTTCCTCAGTTAAGCTGAGCTCATGTTTAGCTTAGTTTAGTTTAGAGCTGCAGCGAGGAAACGGGCCCTTCGGCCCACCGAGTCCGCACCGACCAGTGATCCTCGGACACTAGCACTATCCTACACACCAGGGACAATTTTATTTTTTAATTTCCGAAGCCAATTAATCTACAAACCTGTACGTTTTTGGAATGTGGGGGGAAACGGGAGCATGAAAACCCATGTGGTCACGGGAAGAACATACAAACTCCATGCAGACAGCACCCATAGTCCAGATTGAACCCATTTCTCTTGAATTTTGATTCTTAAGTTAATGCAGTTTGTGAATGTCCATCTCTACTCTTTTCCTAATGTAATAAAAAAGAACCACAGATGCTGGTTTATACCAAAGGTGGGCATAAAATGATGGAGTAACTCAGTGAATCAGGCAGCATCTCTGGAGGAAATGGATAGATGATGTTGCGGGTCTGAAGAAGGGTCCAGCCCAAAATGTCATCCATCTATTTTCTTCAGAGATGCTGCCTGATACACTGAGTTACTCCACCATTTTGTGTCCATCTCCACTCTTTGATTTGTCCTCGTCACCTTACACTCAACATGTCCAAATGGAAGATAGACACAAAACGCTGGAGTAACTCAGCGGGACTGGCAGCATCTCTGGAGAGAAGGAATGGGTAACGTTTCTGGTCGAGACCATTCTTCAGATATCACTGTGTGCATAGCAGCAAACAGTTGAATTTCTAGCCATTGTGTGGCCCTCATGAGGGTTTCTTTGTCCCATTTTTAAGTTTTTTGATAATCATTTACACACTAAGACAAAAGATTAATATTTGCTTTAAATAACAAAGTGCATTGGCGAGCAAAATCTTGCCATGTAGAATGCGACCCCTCCTACAACAACACAAACATGAAAGGAATAAATCGGGTTGACGCACAGAGTCTCCTGCCCAGAGTAGAGGAATCGAGAGCCAGAGGATGTAGGGTTAAGGTGAGGGGGGAAAGATTTAATAGGGACACAACGGGTCACTTTTTCATGCAAAGAATGGTGCTTGTATGGAACGAACTGCCAGAGGAGGTTGTTGAGGCCGGTGCTATTGCAGCATTTAAGAAACATCTAGACAGGCACATGGATAGTACAAGTTTAGGGGGATATGGGACAAATGCAGCCTGCTGGGAATAGCGTAGATGGGACATGTTGGCCGGTGTGGGCTAGTTGGGCCGAAGGACCTGTTTCCACGCTATGAGACTCTTATGACTCTTTAACAGAATATGTGTAACAATAACACGTATCGCATATTGATGACAAGATGGTTTCTTTCAATCAGTCAAAAACTTTGACACCAACCATGCTATTGTTATCCATGGTTGTCTCCATCTTTCTGCCCCTCACTACAATCAGTCCGAAAAAGGGCCCTGACCCAATACTTTGCCCATCCATGTTCTCCAGAGAAGCTTAATAATGAGTCTGAAGAAGGGTTCCGTCCCAAAACGTCACCTTTTCCTTTTCTCCAGAGATGCTGCCTGACTTGCCGAGTTAGTCCAACACTTTGTGTTACTTTGCACTGTTGTTACCATGCCTGGTTGAGTGCTTGCTTATGGGCCACATTAACTCAATGAAGAGTAGTCAATCAGAGTATTTCACTCCATTTACTTTGCCTGTGTCATAGGGTGGCACAGTGGTGCAGCGGTAGAGTTGCTGCCTTACAGTGCCAGGAACCCGGGTTCCATCCTGACCACGGTGCTTGTCCGTACAGAGTTTGTACATTCTCCCCGTGGCCTGCGTGGGTTTTCACCGAGACCTTCCGTTTGCCTCCCACACTCCAAAGTCGTGCAGGTTTGTAGGTTAATTGGCTTGGTGTAAACGTAAAATTGTCCCAAGTTTGTGTAGGATAGTGTTAATGTGCGGGGATCGTTGGGTCGGCACGGACTCGGTGGGCCAAAGGGCCTGTTTCCGCGCAGTATCTCAAAGCTAAACTAAATAAAGGGATCCTGCAGTTAATCAGCAATATGATTACATGTGGCATGATCTTTCCCTTGGAATACGGAAGTGCTTTGAGCCCAGCCACCTGCGATAACAGATTATTGTACACCGGGGCATAGCTGTGCACCTACAGTATGCGGTCTCTTTGCAGCTTTGTACAGAGCCTGCTTTCTTTCTTGGGAAAGGAAGAAATGATTGAAGAGTCAAGCTGATTTTTTAACATATCTTCCGTTCTCCCAAATGTAATTGGCATCAAAGCACAATGAAAACCTGTTTGTGGACACTGGATGCTTTCCAACGTACACTTTCAGCATATTCTGTGTCCCCCAGGACCTGACTCGTATAAAAACATCAGCTTGTCATCAGATGGCCAGTGTCACTGAAAATCTTCAAGGGTCAGATTTTTGAAATACTTAGAGACAAAGCAAGAGCTTCATCTATTACTTTTCTTAATATTAACTCTTTGCTGGCATCGGAGGTATTAGAACACATTTATTTTCCTAACTGTTGTAATGAGCTAAAAAAGAAAGGCCATGATTTTTTTTTGTGAGCTGTGAGGGATGGAGGGTATAACATGTGAACCAGTACAGAGATTGAACACCTCTGGAAGCAACCGATGTCACACAGCAGGTCAATTTCTCTTTATTAGAAACATAGAAACATAGAAATTAGGTGCAGGAGTAGGCCATTCGGCCCTTCGAGCCTGCACCGCCATTCAATATGATCATGGCTGATCATCCAACTCAGTATCCCGTATCGCCTTCTCTCCATACCCTCTGATCCCCTTAGCCACAAGGGCCACATCTAACTCCCTCTTAAATATAGCCAATGAACTGGCCTCAACTACCCCCTGTGGCAGAGAGTTCCAGAGACCCACCACTCTCTGTGCGAAAACGTCCTTCTCATCTCGGTCCTAAAGGATTTCCCCCTTATCCTTAAGCTGTGACCCCTTGTCCTGGACTTCCCCAACGTCGGGAACAATCTTCCTGCATCTAGCCTGTCCAACCCCTTAGAATTTTGTAAGTTTCTATAAGATCCTATAAGATTCTTGTATTCTATAAGATTATTGTATTGTACCCAGGTACAGTGAAAAGCTCGACACAAAAAGGAACAAAGTGCTGGAGTAACTCAGCAGGTCAGGCAACATCCGCAAAGAACGTGCATTGTTGATGTTTCGTGCCAGGACCCTTCTTCAAACTGATCAGTCTGAAGAGGTGTCCCAACCTAAAACATCACCTATCCATGTTCTCTGTAGGAATTAACTGCAGATGCTGGTTTACATGGAAGATAGACTCAAAATGCTGGAGTAACTCAGCGGGTCAGGCAATATTGTTGGAGAAAATATTAGATGGGAGATGTTTCGGGTCAGGACCTTCTTCAAAAGAAGGACAATCTGAAGGTCACAACTTGAAACCTCACCGATCAATTTTCTCCATTTTCTCCAGAGATGCTGCCTGTCCCGCTGAGTTACTCCAGCATTTTATCTCTATCTTCCATGTAAACCAGTATCTGCAGTTCCTTCCTACACTGCGAAAAGCTTTTGTTTGTGCGCTTTCCAATCAAATCAATAATACTATGAACACAATGAAGCCAAGCACAAGTACAATAACAGACAGAAAGTGGTGGAGTAACTCAGCGGGTCAGGCAGCATCTCTAGAGAACATGGGTAGCTGATGTTTTGGGTCGGGACACTTCTTCAGACTGTCAACTATGCATGTTCTTTAGGGATGCTGCCTGAGCTGCTGAGTTATTCCAGCGCTTTTTTTTTGTAAACCAGCATCTGCAGTTCCTCGTTCCTGCAACTACAAAAGGAAGTGTGAAGGGAAAGATACCAGCGTGCAGAATGTAGTTTCTCAGCAATGCAGACAAAATGTCCAATGTCCAATGTCCACAATGAGGGAGGTTGGAGAATCGGGACCGCACCCCAGCTTATGGAAGGACCGTTCAGATGTTTGACAGTTCATCAGGATTGTTGATCAGGCCTCATTAAAGCAACAACAATTAGCACAATGTAATTAAACAGTGCTGCACATGTTGGTTTATAACAAAGATAGACACAAAATGCCAGGATGATTCAGCTGGTCAGGCAGCATCACTGGAGGAAATGGGTGCTGTTTCGGGTCGGGACCTCCGTCTGAAGAAGGTCCCCAGCAGAAACATCACCCATCCATTTTCTCCAGAGATGCTGCCTGACCCGATGAGTTAGTCCAGTATTTTGTGCCGCAGTTAGTACAAAGTCAATCTTCTGTGTGTGTGACTGTTGACCTCTTGAAAACAGAAATGCTTATTACCCGATTCCTTTCTTAAAATAAAACAGATCAAAAAAATGTCTTTCTGTCAGTTTTTGCTATTTTTAACCTCTCGTGATTAAAATCAAGGCCAAATATTTCCCACAGTAATGCCAGTTATGATAAACTGTTGTATAAAATCAATATTCGCAAGTTATGCATTATAAAAATATTTAATACTGAAAGGGACCCATTAACATAAATTATATAAATCCAGACAGATAGTTATTGTGCATTGAAGCATTGTATTTATTGAAAATTCCCAATCAGTTGTAAAAGATTGTTTAACATACAAATTGTTAATTGAATTAGCTAATCTGTGGCTTTGAATAATATTTCCTCACCAAAGTGTTACGGCAAAGCTCTTTACTTGTTTGTGTGGTGTATTGTGAACAATTCATAATGATAACCTCTTAAAACTGATCTCTTATTATAATATTAGGGTCATGTTGTCATATAAGACGCACAGAGTCTCTTGCTCAGCATAGGAGAATTAAAAACCAGAGGACAGAGGTTTAAGGCGAGGTGGGAAAGATTTAATAGGAATCTGAGGGGTCACTTTTTCATGCAAAGGTTGGTGAGTGTATGGAACGAGCTGCTGGAGGAGATAGTTGAGGCAGAGACTGGTGTAACCTTGAAGAAAAGTGTAGACGAGTACATGGATAGGACAGGTTTAGAGGGATATGGGCCAAACGCAGGTAGGTGGGACTAGTATAGATGGGACATGTTGGTCAGTGTGGAATAGTTGGGCTGAAGGGCCTGTTTCCACACTGTGAGACTCTGACTATGACTCTTCATGCTGTTGTTTCATCTTTATTGCAGTGTCTTCTAGCACATTGCCCTGCACGTTGTCTTGCCGAAGAGCCTGTTTCCACGCTGTATGATTCTATGCGCTAAGACAGAAACCGGCCCCTTGATCCATTGTGACTGCTTGGGGCATTGTTATCTTTCTACACTAATGCCATTCCCCAGCACTCAACCGCTGTGCCATGTCTTTCTCCATTTTGGGAAATATTCATTGAAGACCACACTCATGGCCTCTGGCCCCACCCACAGATGACCAGTTTGGGCCATGATGGGCCGGTTCCACACTTGCCCCTGTAGAGTCATAGAGTCACGCACCATGGAAACAGGCCCTTCGGCCCAACCAGCCCACGCCAACCAACTTGCCCAAATTAAACTAGTCCCACCCACCTGTGTTTGGCCCAAATGCAATTTTCATGCTATATTTGTTTGTCCCTCTCCCCATACTTTACTATTCTGAGTCCTATTCCCCTGTCAACTGGACTGATTTAAATTTCATTCTATATTTGTCTTGATTCAGATTTTTGCTGACACTAACTATAAGCTGAAGCTACTTGAAATTGACTACATGTTGCACAGAAGAACCGACAGTCGTCTTCTCCTGATCGAGCCCACACACAAGATTAGAAGTTGCTCAGCCAGAGCTGAACACACTTCTCGGCAACTGCACAATGGTATCTGTCTTGCGTTTCTAGTGCTTCTTGTGCGTGGTGGTGGAAAGATTGGTGGAAACAGGGCCGCGACGTGAACGCCCTTTCTTTGATCCCAATGACCTACAGTATATGTACTGAATCAAATAAATCTCTGAGGACAAACCTTTCTCTGTGTTTCAAACCTCTCTACTGTGGATTAATTTAGTTTAGTTTACAGCACAGAAACAAGCCCTTCAGCCCATCGAGTCCACACCAACCAGCGATCCCCGCACACCTCCTGCACAGGTGTCAAAGGTTATGGGGAGAAGGCAGGAGAATGGGGTTAGGAGGGAGAGATAGATCAGCCATGATTGAATGGCGGAGTTGACTTGATGGGCCGAATGGCCTAATTCAATAGACAATAGACAATAGGTGTACGAGTAGGCCATTCGGCCCTTCGAGCCAGCACTGTCATTCAATGCGACCATCCACAATCAGTACCCCGTTCCTGCCTTCTCCCCATATCCCCTGACTCTGCAATCTTTAAGAGCCCTATCTAGCTCTCCCTTGAAAGTATCTAGAGAACGGGCCTCCACCGCCCTCTGAGGCAGAGAATTCCACAGACTCACAACTCTCTGTGTGAAAAAGTGTTTCCACATCTCCGTTCAAAATGGCTTACCCCTTATTCTTAAACAGTGGCCCCTGGTTCTGGACTCCCCCAACATCGGGAACATGTTTCCTGCCTCTAGCTTGGCCAAACCCATCATAATCTTATATGTTTCAATAAGGTCCACTCTCATCCTTCTAAACTCCAGAGTATACAAGCTCAGCCACTCCATTCTCTCAGCATATGACAGTCCCGCCATCCCGGGTATAGACCTCGTAAACCTACACTGCACTCCCTCAATAGCAATAATGTCCTTCCTCAAATTAGGGGACCAAAACTACACACAGCACTCCAGGTGTAGTCTCACTAGGACCCTATACAACTGCAGAAGGACCTCTTTGCTCCTATACTGAACTCCTCTTGTTATGAAGGCCAACATTCCATTCACTTTCTTCACTGCCTGCTGTATCTGCATGATTACTTTCATTGACTGATGTACAAGGACCCCCCGTTGTACTTCCCCTTTTCCCAATTTGACACCATTTAGATAATAAACTGCCATCCTGTTTTTGCTACCAAAGTGGATAACCTCACATTTATCCACATTAAACTGCATCTGCAATGCATCTGCCCACTCACCCAACCTGTCCAAGTCACCCTGCATTCTCACTCAGATTCAGATTCAGATTCAATTTTAATTGTCATTGTCAGTGTACAGTACAGAGACAACGAAATGCATTGCATCCTCCTCACAGTTCACACTGCCACCCAGCTTTGCGTCATCTGCAAATTTGCTAATGTTACTTTGAATCCCTTCATCTAAATCATTGTTGTATATTGTAATAGCTGCGGTCCCAGCACCGAGCCTTGCTGAACCCACTAGTCACTGGCTGCCATTCTGAAAGGGACCCGTTAATCCCTACTCTTTGTTTCCTGTCTGCCAACCAATTTTCTATCCATGTCAGCATTCTACTCCCCATTCCATGTGCCCTAATTTTGCCCATTAATCTCCTATCTCGGACCTTATCAAATGCTTTCTGAAAGTCCACGTACACTACATCCACTGGCTCTCCCTTGTGCATTTTTTTAGTTACATCCTCAAAATATTCCAGAAGATTAGTCAAGCATGATTTCCCCTTCATAAATCCATGCTGATTCGGACCGATCCTGTTACTGCTATCCAAATGTGCCACTATTTCATCTTTTATAATTAATTCCAGCATCTTCCCCACCACCAATGTCAGGCTAAGTGGTCTATAATTCTCTGCATCAGAGGTTATGGGGAGAAGGCAGGAGAATGGGGTTAGGAGGGAGAGATAGATCAGCCATGATTGAATGGCAGAGTAGATTTGCCTAATTCTGCTTCTAGAACCAATTAATCTATGAATTTAGGATAGGTGGATGACCTATCAAATTAGATCTGTTTAGGTACAAACAGAAAAGTAACATAGTCCGCACACAAGCCTTACCCAAGGAAATGCCACAACAGGTTTTTCTGGGAATTAAGAATGTTGTCCTTAATCTCTGATAGCCATTTCCAAATTTAGAACTTTTGCATTATGGCAAAGGTTTGAAATGATTTTGCAGTGATTCTGTTGCTCCAATAAATGGAAAGTAAACTGACCTGTCAGAAGTAAGTATGTTTGACAATGTTGAATAATCCTGTATCTGCTAATGTTGCTCTTATCACTTCTGAACTTATGAAACATGGCAACGTGTACTCAATGTGGTCCATCGTATCACACTTGTACTTAATATGATTGAGCCTAGTGTAATGTAGGATTGTCACTGAACTGTATGTAAGAAAAGAGTTTCATTGCACTTTGGTATCCCTGACAATAAAGTACCATTGATCCATTGAATCAAAAAGTGGATATAATGCCAAAGAAACAAATTCCTTCAAAAAGATCAAGGAGATTTTTTTTTAAACGGAGGGGGGAGTTTATATCTGTAAATATTGTGAATATGTGAATCGCTTTTTTTTCAACGAGGAGAAAACAGTTCAGTGTGTATAAATGTGTGACATGAGCAGCACGGTGGCGCAGTAGTAGAGCTACGCCTCACAGCGCCAGAGACCTGGGTTCAATCCTGACTACGTGCTCTTTCTGTATGGAGTTTGAATGTTCTCCCTGTGATCTCGTGGTTTTTCTCTGAGTGCTCCGGTTTCCTCCCACACCTCAGAGACATATTCCAAAGAGATGAGAGGCTCTTAAAGGTACAGTGTGCAAACAGCCCCTTCAGCCCATCGAGTCCACGCCGACCAAGGATGATCCGTACACTAGTGCCCGTACACCCGTACACCCGTACACCCGCACCTGTCTATTCATACAGTAGAATATTTATTCATACAGTTCCATTTACCTAGTATCTATACACTGTGGATGGCTTGATTGTAAACGTGTATAGGGTTTTCTCTGACTGGATTGCACACGACGAAAAAGCCTTTTCACTGGTAAAACGTGTCAACAATAAACTAAACTGAACTAAAGTGAACTAGAGAAACTGGGAAGAAAACAGAAAGAAGACTTTGGGCTATGGAACACAGCAATTTATTTAAAGAAGGTGTCTTGACCCAAAACATCATCCATTCCTTCTCGCCAGAGATGCTGCCTGAATCTGAAGAAGGGCCTCGACCCGAAACGTCAGCCATTCCTTCTCTCCAGAGATGCTGCCTGACCCGCTGAGTTACCCCAGCATTTTGTGTCTATCTTCAATTTAAACCACCATTTGCAGTTATTTCCTGCACAACAATTTATTTGATGGATAGGACAGGTTTGGAGGGATATGGGACTAAAGCAGACAGGTGGGGTTAGCGTAGATGGGACAGGTTGGTCAGTGTGGGCAGGTTGGGCAGAAAGGCCTGTTTCCTCACTCGATGACTCTATGATTCTATGAATCTGCAAGAAAAGTGAGGGAGGGATATACTCAGCAAACAAGGAGAGGAAAAAACTTAGACAAAGAGAGAGTTTAAAGGCACTGGGCCTGTGCTCACTGGAGTTTAGAAGGATGTGGGGGAACATCGTTGACACTTACTGAACAGTGAAAGGCCTGGAAAGAATGGAGTGTGGAGGTGATATGTCCACTAGTGGGAGAGTCTAGGACCAGAGCCTCAAAATAAAAGGACTTTAGAGATGAGGAGGAATTTCTTTAGTCAAAGGGTGGAGAATCTGTGGAATCCATAGCCACAGGTGGCTGTGGAGGCCAAAGTGAATATTCCTAAGGCAGAGATAGATAGATTCTTGGGTTACACAAAAAGCTGGAGAAACTCAGCGGGTGCAGCAGCATCTAAGGAGCGAAGGAGATAGGCGACGTTTCGGGTCGAGACCCTTCTTCAGACTGGTCAGGGATCAGGGAAACGAGAGATATAAACAGTGATGTGGAGAGATAAGGAACAATGAGTGAAAGATATGCAAAAAAGTATTGGTGATAAAGGAAGCAGGCCATTGTAAGCTGTTTGTGGTGTGAAAATGAGAAGCTAGTGCGACGGGGGGGGGGGGGGGGGGGGGGGGAGATGGAGAAGGAATGTCAGGGCCAGAAGGCTGAGGGAGAGGTGGGGGGGAGGCAGTCTGGGTTAACAGAATTGAGAAAATTCTGTTCCTTCTGCAGTTCCTTCTTTAACAATAGATAGATTCTTGATTAATACAGGTGTCAGAGGTTATGGGAAGAAGGCAGGAGAATGGGGTTGAGAGGAAAAGATAGATCAGCCATGATTTAATGATGGTGGAGTAGACTTGATGGGCCGAAAAGCCTGATTCTGCTCCTAGAACTTATGAACTTATGAACTTAGGATAGGTGGATAACCTTACATCAAATTAGATCTGTGTAGATACCAATAGAAAAGTAATGTATGTAGACACAAAATGCTGGGGTAACTCAGCGGAACAGGCAGCATCTCTCGAGAGAAGGAATGGGCGACGTTTCGGGTGGAGACCCTTCTTCAGACTGATGTCAGGGTGGGGGGGGGGGGACAGACAAAGATAGAATGTAGGCAGAAACAGTAAGACTAGTGGGAGAACTGGGAAGGGGAAGGGGAAGGAGATGAAGAGAGAAAGTAAGGGCTATCTGAAGTTAGAGAAGTCAATGTTCATACCGCTGGGGGATTGGGAGGGGTAGTTGAAGTGCTGAGCCACCGGGAGATCAGGACTGAGCGAAGGAGTTCAGTGAAAGGATCGCAGAGCCTGCGCTTTTTCTCGCCAATGTAGAGAAGTTGACACCTGGAATATTGGATACAGTAGATGAGGTTGGAGGAGGCACAAGTGAAACTCTGCCTCACCTGGAAATACTGTTTGGGTCATTGGAGGGAGTTGAGGGGGGAGGTAAAGGTACAGGTGTTGCATTTCCTGCGGTTGCAGGGGAAATTACCTGGAGAGGGAGTTGTTTGGGTGGGAAGGGACGAGTTGACCAGGGAGTTTCAGAGGGGACAGTCTCTGCGGAAAGTAGAAAGGGGTGGAGATGGGAAGATAGGATCCGTTGGAGGTGGCGAAAACATTGGACGATTATATGCTGCATGTGATGGCTGATAGGATAGAAGGTAAGTACAAAGGGGTCTCTACCCTTGTTACGAATGGGAGGAAGGGGAGCAAGAACGGAGCTGCGGGATATCGAGCAGATCCTAGTGAGAGCCCCATCTATAATGAAAGAGGGGAACCCCCGTTTCCTAAACAATGAAAGAAAGAAAGAAAGTAACGTATTCTGTACCCAATCCTTGTGTTATGTGATCCAAGAAACAGCAACAACAGGTTTCTCTGGGAATTAACAACGTACTCACCAATTGCCTTTCCTGACCTCTGATTGCAATTTCCAGACTTATAACTCGTGCATTATGGCAAAGGGTTTAAATTATTATGCAGCGATTCTGTTTCTCCAATAAATGGAATGTGAACTGTCCTGTGGGACGTAAGGAAGTTTGATAATGTTGAATAACCCTGTATCTACTAACCAGAATACTGTTTTATATTCTCATATTGTCTCACTCCAAGTGAGTTTACCCTCTCACCGTGTGCTTTCGCATTGTTCTTTGCTCCAAGTTTATTTGGCACATTGAAGGGCTCCTGCAATTTGTACTAGCCACTGAGGTTTTCAGTTTGGAAAAGGAATAACTAAAGGGCCTGTCCCACCAGCATGCAACTCTATGCGATGAGCGCAACCTAACGTGGTCGCTTGAGCCATCCGGCGTCGCGGGGCCGGTCCCACTTCGATCGCCGGAGCCGTGCGGAATTGTGCGGAATTCGTCCCGACATCGCGCGGGGCTCCGAAAAACTGACCATGTTCAAAAATGGTCCACGCGGCGCATGCAGTTAGGAACGGCCCTGTACAGGGCATCACCCGACCGCCGCGCGGCCCTCGCTGCCGGTTTGGTCACGCTTGCCGCATGCAGGCGCATGCAGTTGGGAACGGCCCTGTACAGGGATCACCCAACCTCCGCGCAGCCCCCTCTTTTAGTTTGATCGCGCTCATCGCATGGAGTCGGATGCTGGTAGGACAGGCCCTTTACTGTTTTCTGCTGCTTTTCACTTCAGCAGCTATCAATCTATTCACAGCAAATCTGGAACTGTTACCTTTCTTCCCTCGTGCTCAAGTCTTCATCTCCAGCTTGCGGCTGCTTACATTGCGAGTTGTACTGGAAGGAACTGCAGATGCTGGTTCACACCGAAGATAGGCACAAAATGCTGGAGTCACTTAGCGGGACTGGCAGCATCTCTGGAGAGACGGAATGGGTAACGTTTCGGGTCGAGACGCTTCTTCATTGTGAGTTTCTTGTTCTTCACCTCGTTTGGTTTATCGGAAGGTACAGGTGCTTGAAAGCATGCACCATCAGACTCAGAAACCGCTTCTGCCCTTATGTTGTCAGGCCTCTGAATGGTCCTTCCATAAGCTGGTGTGCTGTCCAATTCACCTCTACCCCTTTGTGGATATTGGACTTTGTCTCTGAAACTGATACACTACAAAGCTGAGAACTATATTCTGCGCTCTGTATCTTCCCCTTTGCTCCAATTATTGCACTTGATTGTATTTCTGTGGTGCATATCTGATCTGATTGGAAAGCATGTGCAGGATAGAGTGACAAATGGTGAAAGGATGGAGTGGATATGGAGGGGATGATCCCATTAGTGGGAGAGTCTAGAACCAGAGGTCATAGCCTCAGAATAAAATGATGTTCCTTTACAAAGCAGATGAGGCGGAATTTATTTAATTAGAGGGTGGTGAATCTGTGGAATTCATTGCCACAGTTGGCTGTGGAGGCCAAGTCAATGGATATTTTTAAAGCGGAGATTGCCAGATTCTTGATTAGTATAGGTGTCAGGTGTTAAGGGCAGAAAGCAGAAGAATGAGGTTGAGAGGGAGAGATAGATCAGCCATGATTGAATAGCAGAGTAGATTCGAAGGGCCGAATAGCCTAATTCTGCTCCTAGAACCTATGAGCATGCAAAACCAAGTTTTTCACTGTACCTTGGTACACATGACAATAATAAACCTGACCTAAACCGAAAGCACCCATCCTTGGTGCCAAACTGCTGTTTTACCCACTAGTCATTAACACCCAACCAATTCATTTCCAGACTGCACAAACCTGCACATTCGGGGGACAAAGAGCACAAACAAAGTGTATGTTTAATTTATTCTTTGCAGACTGTGTCTAAAACTTTTTTAAAATGTGTTGCAACCCAGAAAGCAGTTAATTACGATTCAGTCTTGCTGACAGACTTACATTAACAACCGATATTACATAAAATGGGTAATGTGTGCAGAGAATGATGTTTGCAATGCAACGTTTGAATGTCTGTAATTAATGTTAGTTTTCAGCCTAAAAATGGAGGCACTGCCCCAAATATTGACCAGAAAACAAAAGTTACCAGAATATTTTTGTTCTCATGCTTCAGACTTTTAACTTTTGAGATACAGTGTGGAAACAGGCCCTTCGGCCCATTGAGTTTGTGCCGACTAGCTATCACCCCAAACACTAGTACTATCCTACATACTATGGACAATTTACAATTTAGAGAAGTCAATTATCCTACTAACCGTGCACGTGTTTGATGTGGGAGGAAACCGGAGCACCCGGAGAAAACCCACACGGTCACAGGGAGAACGGTCAAACTCTGTACAGACAGCACCCATAGTCAGGATCGAACCCTGGTCTCTGGCGCTTTAAGGCAGCAACTGTAGTGCTATGCAACGTGCTGCCCGATTAAAAACTGCCGTTTTATGATTTTTTTAAAACAAATAATGTCAATGGTGGTAATTCTAAATAAGAAACAAAAAACGTTTGAAATGTACAACAGCATGTGCAGAGAGAGGAACAGAAGGAATGTTTTCTCTTTCCTTTACCAGTCATTCTCATTAAGTGATACATGATGAAAACAGGACCTTCAGCCCACCCAGCATTGAGAGTATTGAAAGCAGTTCAGGTCGTCCCATCACAGGATGTACGTGGGGGCTTTGAAGAGAGTGCAGTGGAGGTTTATCAGAATGCTGCCTGGATTAAGGTGAAGGGGGAAAGATTTAATAGGAACCTGAGGGTTAACATTTTCATGTAAAGGGTGGTGAGTGTAAAGAACGAGCAGCTCGAAGAGGTAGTTGAGGCAGGTACTATCGCAATATTTAAGAAACATTTAAACGGGTACATGGATAGGACAGGTTGAGAGGGATATGGGCCAAATGCAGGCAGGTGGGACTAGTGTAGATGGGACATGTTGGTCAGTGCGGGCAAGTTGGGCCGAAGGGCCTGTTTCCAGGCTGCATCACTCTGTGACTCTATTAGAGGGTTTCTGCCGCAGGAGAGGATGGATATACTCATATTAGTTTCTCTGGAAATTCCACCTCTCCACCAATTCCAATATTGGTGGCCAGTGGGGAGTGGGGCTTGTATGGGCGTTGTGGGCCAAAGGGACTGGTTTCCAGAGGGCTAGTATGGAAATTATGGGTTGAATGGATTCTTGGGCTGGCAGCTCAGTCACTCAGAGCTGGTGAGCTGGCAGTTCACTCACGGCTATTCCCTGAAATTCCATTTCAAGCAGAGTGCAAGCCACCAAATTCAAATGCAATTTCATACCATTTCAAGCAGAGTGCAGGCCACCAAATTCAAATGCAATTTCATACCATTTCAAGCAGAGTGCAGGTCACCAAATTCAATTGCAATTTCATACCATTTCAAGCAGAGTGCAGGCCAGCAAATTCAAATGCAATTTCATACCATTTCAAGCAGAGTGCAGACCACCAAATTCAAATTCAATTTCATATCACTTCAAGCAGAATGCAGGCCACCAAATTCAAATGCAATTTCATACTATTTGGGCTTTATTCTCCTGGGCCCCCGGAAGGGGCATTACCTTCATCATGGTGATTGACAGGCGAGAGGACCATTCATCTGATCTCAAGATATTTGAAATATTCATAACTTTTTTCTTTCATCGATCGTAAAAATCCTCGGGGCTGCCTCAGCGGAGGAGGACTGTGAGTAAGATGGCCAAAAATCATAGTGACATATGGTAGCATTTTTCCTAAAATCAATATAGAGTGCAGAAAGGAGGTGGTCAAGATGAGACTTTTAGTTATATAGATGATAGGCATAGATGGGGTAAACATTCAGAACTTTTTTCCAAAAGGTGGAAAGGTCCAATGCTAAAGGGCATAACTATAATGTGAGAGGGGGAAAGTTTAATGTTGATGTGCGGGCGAGTTCTTTGAACAGAGAGTGGTGGGGTCCTGGAACGCACTGCTAGGGGTGGTGGTGGAAGCAGATACGACAGTGGCGTTTAAGAGGCTTTTAGACAGGCACATGAAAGTGCAGGGAAAAGATGGATATGGATAATGTACAGGCAGATGAGATCAGTTTAACCTGTTTCATCGGTTTAATCAGGTTGACATATTTGCTGCCACATTTTGTCTCCTCTTCCAGCTTTCTTCTCCGCACCCCCCCCCCCCCCCTTCCACAATCAGTCCAAAAAAGGGTCTTGACCCAAAATGTCACCAATCCATGTTCTCCACATATGCTACCTGACCTGTTGGGTTACTCCAGCACTTTGTGTCCTGTTTTTTACACGGGCTGAGGTCGGGATTGAACCCAGGTCTCCGTTGAGTTTTGCTGTCTGTATACCTCATTATTACCTAGCCCACAGCTAACAATGGACCATTGTGGGCTCCACATTTCCTTGATCATCATTCCTTTTTGCATATCTTTCATTCATTTGTTCATATCTCTCTATGCATCCATCATCCATCAGCGGTCACTGGAAACAAGTATGACTGTCCTCTGATGGAAGGCGCCTGTGCGTGACTTTGTTTAACGTGGGGATATTGGTACACAGATAGCCACCACATAGCCCTTGACAAATCTGGATCAGAATCCAGTGATATAGAAACGAAGACAACCGGGGACCTTTCCTGCTGCAGCCTTCCCAGCCGTTGTGACGCTCCACTAAAGTCAGCTATCGACCTCTGCCTGTTCCACCATTGAGGTCTTGGTTGAATTGCTCTTTGTCAGAGACCTCCCCCTCAACCTTACCACCATTGGTGGCCCTACCATGAGCATAAGCTCCAGACGGCATCGCTCTCAGGATCTCAGGAGCACACAAGCTTCTCCACCACGACAAGGTGACAATCCACAGAGAAGATCACCATCTATATCTCTCATTCCCCTCTTCACTGACTATCAGTCTGAAGAAGGGTCTAGGCCCGAAACGCCACCTATTCCTTTTCTCCAGAGATGCTGCCTGGCCCGCAGAGTTACTCCAGCTTTTTGGTGTGCATCTCCAGGTCTCTGGTGCTGCCCATTCTATTTACCTTCAGACTTGTTAATGACATAACCCATCATCTAAGGTTCTGAATAATTAATAAAAACGATACACTGGGATTGCTTCTACAATAGCCTCAGTTATTGCTATTGTAAATGCTTGAAGGGAATTCTTCACATTTACCGAGTTGCCTTCTTCCAAGCATACAGGGCGCACTTTGGCATCCAATTAACAACCTTTTATTCTCACCTCTCTGCCTGTTCAAATTCTTTCCCTATTTACCTAAAAAAATAAACATACCGGTTTAACGGCTCACTAAATGTGGGCCAGCATAAATGCTAAACACTGCACCCTTCCCCAAAATCAAATTGAAAGCCCAACAATGGAGCCTTTTAGAATCTGGATCCTGCTGCATACCTTGTGCAGACTCTTATTAAGTGTATACCCGTGGATAAGTATATTAAAAAAACTAGCGGAAAACCATGCACTTAACAGAAGATGGATTGCACAGCCAACACTGGCAATTACATTCATTTACAGGTCCATGAAAATTCCTTTGCTTCTTTAAGATGGGATTTTTAAAGGGAGCCCAAATGGATTTTGTGCCAAAGTATATTAAAGGAAAGGATGTTAAACAGGTTTGATTTTTGTTAGTTTTGAAATGCAGCGCTAAATATGTTAATGAAAAAGGAAATAGCTTCCTTTATATCAGTAAGGTCTCTCTTTTATATTGATTTATAGAAAATTAATCATGTTTTTCATAGAGCTGTTTTTGTATTTAAATATGACTCATTGTTTTTGTACGAGTTGGGCTGAAATGAATCTGGTGGCTTTTATTCTGCACTTTTGGTAACTTTGTGCATTGAAGATGTTGATTAATAAAAGATGACAGATTAGGAAGGAAGTGAAGGGCTTCACACAAAGCGAAAGAAAGCAAGGGGATGAAATATTAGATCTACATATGAAAGGAAATTATGAAGGTAAATTGGTTTACCACTATTTCCTAGACTGTCACTTCTTCGCAACATTCTGTTTGACCCAGGATCTGGCTCAGTGCTGAAAAAATTAAAAAATAGAAATGAATTCCAAGCTTTTAAGAGTGGAATTAATTTACGGAAAAATGTTAGCGGATTATTTTTTCTCTTTTCGTTTGAAATTTGGAAACATAATCTGTTTCCCTGATGACATCCTGTTCTCAAACTTTTATAGCTCAACTGCGTTTCTTTCCTGTTTGTTTTTCATTTATTTTCTCCATCACGAAGACGCTCTTTGGAAGGCAGAGTGAGTTTAGTTTATTGTCACGTGTACCGAGGTACAGGGAAAAGCTTTTGGCGCATGCTAACCAGTCACGGGTAAGACAATTCGTGATTACAATCGAGCCATCCACAGTGCACAGATACACGATAAGGGGAATAACTTGAATAACGTTTAGTGCAAGACCAAGTCCCGTAAAGCCCAATGAAAGATAGTCCGAGGGTTACCAATGAGGGAGATAGTAGCTCAGGACTGCTCTCTAGTTGTTGGTAGGATGGTTCAGTTGCCTGATAAAATGTCTGCTCAAATAAGTATGTAGTGTACAATGAAAAACATTCTTATCAGGACCAGGGGAAGGAGGGGAAGAACAAGGGGGAACTGGCGTGGCGGGGATCTGGCACTTTGTAAGCGCCCTTATAGAAGACTATTTGCATACCTTGGCATGGTATGCCACCAAAGAATTACACTGTGGTTTGAAAGTCAGGCATTACACATTTCATGAATCATTGTCAAATTACTAGACACTTGTTTGACTTGCCCAACCTATAAGTTCTGAGGTTTCAATTCACTGAGTGTTTCCTCTACCCGCAAGCTGCAATATTGTTCCATAAAACTGGCGCTGATTAAGTTGCTGACTCACAAGCACCACAGAAAGCGTACCGTCGGTTGCATCACAGCTTGGTTTGGGAACAACCCCTGTCCAAGGTTGCAAGAAATTGCAGGGAATTGTAGTTGTAGCCAAATCCATCACACAGACCAGAATCCCCACTATTACATAGAAACATAGAAACATAGAAATTAGGTGCAGGAGTAGGCCATTCGGCCCTTCGAGCCTGCACCGCCATTCAATATGATCATGGCTGATCATCCAACTCAGTATCCCGTACCTGCCTTCTCTCCATACCCTCTGATCCCCTTAGCCACAAGGGCCACATCTAACTCCCTCTTAAATATAGCCAATGAACTGGCCTCAACTACCCTCTGTGGCAGAGATTTCCAGAGACTCACCACTCTCTGTGTGAAAAAATTCCTTCTCATCTCGGTCCTAAAGGATTTCCCCCTTATCCTTAAGCTGTGACCCCTTGTCCTGGACCTCCCCAACATCGGGAACAATCTTCCTGCATCTAGCCTGTCCAACCCTTTAAGAATTTTGTAAGTTTCTATAAGATCCCCTCTCAATCTCCTAAATTCTAGAGAGTATATGTGGATAAATGTGGACTATTATCTAAATGGAGGCCGATTAGGAAATGGGGAGATGCAGCGCGACCTGGGTGTCATGGTACACCAGTCATTGAAAGTAGGCATGCAGGTACAGCAGGCAGTGAAGAAACCGAATGGTATGTTAGCTTTCATAGCAAAAGGATTTGAGTATAGGAGCAGGGAGGTTCTACTTCAGTTGTATAGGGGCTTGGTGAGGCCACACCTGGAGTATTGCGTACAGTTCTGGTCTCCAAATCTGAGGAAGGACATTATTGCCATAGAGGGAGTGCAGAGAAGGTTCACCAGACTGATTCCTGGGATGTCAGGACTGTCTTATGAACAAAGACTGCATAGACTCGGTTTATACTCTCTAGAATTTAGGAGATTGAGAGAACAGAAAGGAAGAAACTGTTCCTATTGACTCCATCTATACTTCACGCTGCCTCGGCAAGACCATCAGCATTATCAAGGACCAGTCTCACCCTGGTCACTCCCTCTTCTCCCCTCTCCCTTCAGGCAAGAGGTACATAAGTGTGAAAACGCACACCTCCAGATCAGGGACACTTTCTTCCCAGCTGTTATCAGGCAACTGAATCAAGGTTTCAAGGTTTCAAGGTCAGTTTATTGTCACATGTACCAATTAAGGTACAGCGAAATTTGAGTTAACATACAGCCATACTACATGAAAAGCAACTGAACACACAACCAACATAAAATAAAAGTTAACATAAACATCCCCCACAGCGGCTCCCCACATTCCTCACTTAGATGGAAGGTAATAAAGTCCAATCTCCTCCTTCTTTATTCTCCCGCGGTCGGGGCTGTCGAACCATCCGCAGTCGGGGCGATCAAAGCTCCCGCAGCTGGCGATCCAAAGCCCTCGTGACGGGGTGATCGAAACTCCTGCGTCTGGATGGTTGAAACTCTCAGCGGCTTGGAGTTCCCGAATCGGTCTCTAGCCAGGGAATGCTAAAGTCCACAGGCCTACAGTTGAAGCGCCTGTCGGTCTCCAGGAAAGGCCACACCACTCCACGATGTTAGGCCGCAGTGGGGATGGAGATACGATACGGAAATAAATCGCATCTCTGTCGAGGTAAGAGATGGAAGAAAGTATCCCCCAGCATCCCCCACCCCCTCCATAAAACAAACCAAGGAATACTAAAACATACTCTTTAACACGTACTTAAAATAACAAAAACAGAAGAAAGGACAGGCAGACTGTTGGCGAGGCAGCCATTGTTGGTGCCACCTGGTGGTCAACAACTAGAGAGTGGTCCGGAGCTACTATTTACCTCATCAGAAACCTTTCAACTATCTTTAATCAGACTTTATCCTGCACTAAACGATATTCCCTTTATCCTTTATCTGTACGCTGTGGGTGGCTGGAATGTAATCATGTATTGTCTTTCCGCTGACTGGTTAGTGCGCAACAAAAAGCATTTCACTGTACCTCGGTACACGTGACAATAAACTAAACTAACTAGCTAACTAGCTAATCCAGACTTGTCCCACCATGGTCATCCCTTCTCCCTATACCCATCTGGCAGAAAGTACAGAAGTTTGAAAGTGCACACCACCAGACTCAGGAACAGTTTCTTCCTTCCTGTAATCAAACTTCTGGACAGTCCTTCCATTAGCTAGAGTGGTGTCAGATTCACCTCTATCCCATTGTGGACATTGGATTTTGTCTATGGAACTGAAGTGCTACAATGCTAAGAACTGTATTCAGCACTGTATCTTCCCCTTTGCTCTATCCATTGTATTGTACCTGAGTTTGACCTGATTGTATTTACGTGCGGTATATCTGATCTCATCGGATGGCATGCAAAACAAAGCTTTTTACTGTACCTCGGTACACGTGACAACAATAAACCTAAAGCTCCATCAGAGCTTTATGTTAATTGTTTGATGTTAATGGTCTGACTCAGGCCTCAGATTGATTATGCAGACTTTGCATTAAGGCAGCATTTGACTGAGAATGATACCAATATAAATACCAGGAACTGTGTGAATAGTGTTAGTGAAGAATTTTCCAGTGAAGCTATATGGGTGGAATTGAGAAATACAGAGAAGATGATCACCTTGTTGGCATTATATGAAGGCACCCAAATAGTCAACTTGGATTAGAGGAACTAATATGCCGGGAGATTGCAGACTGCTGGAAGAATAATACGATTGTTATAGTGGAGAATTGTATCTTTCCCAATATAGAGTGGGATTGCCAGAGTGCCAAGGGATTAGATGGGGTCAAATTTGTCAAATGTGTTCAGGAATGTTAAGGGGAGACATCATTGAAATTTGCCAAACAGTGAAAGGCCTGGATAGAGTGAATGTGGAGAGGATGTTTTCACTAATGGGAGATGAGGAGGATTTCTTGAGTCAGAGGTTGGTGAATCTGTGAAATTCATTGCCACAGATGGCTTTGGGGGCCATGTTAATGGATATTTTTAAGGTACAGATTGACAGATTCTTGATTAGTATGGGTGTCAGGGGTTAAGGGGAGAAGGCAGGAGAATGTGATTGAGAGGGAGAGATAGATCAGCCATGATTGAATGGCGGAGTAGACTTGATGGGCCGAATGACCTAATACTGCTCCATGAACTTATGAGCTTATGAAAGTTTCCTTAGGCAACATGTATAGAGCCCTACAAGGGAGAGAGAGGGGCTTTGCTTTTTTGTTTAGGAAATAGGGCAGGGCAAGTGTCTGAGGTGTCAGTGAGCTAACACTTTGGGACCTGCAACCACAGATTTGCTAATATCTGTTTTAAATAGCCATGGAAAAGGATACAGCTGGTCCACCAGTTAAAGTTTTAAATTGGGCCAAGGCCAACTCTGATGGTTATAGGCAGAAACGCGTAATAGTTAATTGGAGTAGGTTCTTTGCAGGCAAAGGAACATTCAGAAAATGGGATGCTTTGAAATGTGTGGTAGTGAGAGTTCAAGGTATGCATGTTCCTGTTACGGTGAAGGACAAGGCACGTCGGAGTCAGGAACCCTGGATGACAAGAACAATTGAGACTATGGTCAGGAAGAATAAGGAGGCAAGGATCAGGAGAAGGCATTTGGGATCAAGTATATCCCTGGAGGAGTAAAGGGGATTGTGGAACTTGTTTGAAAAGGCAACCTGAAGGGTAGAGTGGGGGCATGAGATGGCTCTGGCAGATAAGATTAAGGAGAATCGAAAGAGATGTTATAAGTGTATAAAGGAATAAAGAGAAATTTGAGGGAGACGAGGGAGACCCAAAGTAGACATCTATGTGTGGAGCCATGAGGGATGGGTGAGGACCTCAATTAATATTTCTCCTCAGCTTGTGTGGGAAGCAGCACCTTGGGAAGGACATGAAGCCGAGGGAACTTGAGAAAGTCCACGGTGATATCTTGTGGATAGCCAGTGGAGGAGGTGCTGGACATCCTAGCACATGAGATAGATAGATCTCTACGACTTGATCTGATTGATCCAAGGATAATGTAGGAAGGGAGAAGACATTGCAGGAGCCTTGGTGAGATACATGAATCAACATTGGCCACAAGTGAAATGGCAGAAGACTGAAGGGTGGCTAATGTTGTGCCTCGATTCAAGAAGGGGTGCAAAGGAAAACCCTGGGAACTCTAGACCAATGAGCATAACAACTGCAGTTGGAAAATTACTGGAGAAGATTCTTATGTTCATAAGTGATAGGAGCAGAATTAGGTCATTCGGTCCATCAAGTCTACTCCCCCATTCAATCATCCGTCTTTCCCTTTCAACCCCATTCTGATGTTGTATACATGGACTTTAGCAAGGCATTCGACAAGGTGCCACATGGCCGGCTGCTCTGGAAGGTTAGATCTCATGGGATCCAAGGAGAGATAGCTGAATGGATAGCAAATTGGCTCAGTGAAAGGAAACAGAGGGTGGTGGTGGTAGGTTGCTTCTCAGAATGGAGGCCTGTGACCAGTGGTGTCCCACAGGTTTCAGTGCTGGACCCGTTACTGTTTGTCATCTACATCAATGATTTGGATGAGTACACACAGGGCAAGATGAGCAAGTTTGCTGATGATACAAAAGTTAATGGTTTTGCAGATAGTGAAGATGGTTGTGAACGATTGCAGCAGGATCTAGATCGATTGGCCAGATGGGCGGAGGAATGGATGATGGAATTTAATACAGAGAAGTGTATTGGGGGGGCAGAAGAAGAACTCCAGGACTGCTTGGAGTCAGTAGACTGGGCAATGTTCTGGGACTCGGCAACAGATCTGAATCAATACGCCACAGTCGTTAAAGACTTCAAAAGAAATGTGTGGATGACTGAATCCCTACAAAAACCTTCCTAGCAAGAATGTCATTGTCCAATCTGGGACACATGACAATAAACTCTCTTGACTTGACTTGACTTGACTTGACTTGACCTGAGTACAAGTGCATGGTTCCATGAGGTTGAGTCGCAGGTAGATAAGGTGGTCAAAAAGGCTTTTGGCACTTTGGCCTTCATCAGTCAGAGTCTTGAGTATAGAAGTTGGGAGGTCATGTTGCAGTTGTATAAGATGTCGGTGAGACCGCTCTAGAACATTGTGTTCAGTTCTGGGCACCATGTTCGAGGAAAGATTTGTCAAGCTTGAAAGGGTTCAGTAAGAATTTACGAGGATGTTGCCAGGACTAGAGGGTGTGAGCTATAGGGAGAGGTTGAGTAGGTTCAGTTTTCGTCAC
This sequence comes from Raja brachyura, assembly GCA_963514005.1. Next base: position 9,173,315 of record OY740785.1, read on the forward strand.
CCGTCTGTAGGAAAGAAAACATGAAACTGGGAAGAGGGCAGAGACGATTTACGAGGATGTTTCCTGGATTCGAGGGCCTGATATAAAGGGAGGTGGGAGGACTTTATTCCTTGGAGCACAGGTGACTGAGGGCTATTCTTACAGAAAATCATAAGCAGTATGGTAGAGTGAATACTTCTTCCCAGAGTCATGGAATAAATAACTTGAGGGGATTGGTATAAGATGAGAGGGGAATAACTTAAAATAAACCCGAGGGGCAATAATTAGGAAAGGTTTGGCGGGATTAGGCCAAATGTGGGATTAGCTTTGATGGGACATCTTAGTCAGCATGGATGAGTTCTCCCAAAGGGCCTGCATGAATCCATAACTCCCTGACTCTAATTGAGGTATTGTATATGTATACTTTAGCTTAGTTTAGTTTATTGTCATGTGTACTGAGGTATAGTGAAAAGATTTTGTTGCGTGCTAACCAGTCAACAGAAAGATAATACGTGATTAGAAAAGAGCCATTTACAGTGTACAAATACATAATAAGTGAATAACGTTTAGTGCAAGGTAAAGCCAGTAAAGTCCGATCAAAGATAGTCCACCAGTCACCAATGAGGTAGATAGTAGTTCAGCACTGCTCTCTACTTCATCTTCTAGAATTATAATTCTTTTTAAAATCAGCCTTAAAAATTGTCTTCATCTTATTTTCCCAACCTCTATAATATTGCTTCGAAGAACAGCAATTCATTTTAATAATCCAAGTCCTCCCTATTTGATTTGGGAGGCATTGTCACCTTACACTGCTTTAAGGCATATCTGCTTTATCTGTCGTCTTTTTCAAATTCTTCCACGTTGTAACTCCAAGAGTATCCTCTGCCTGATTTTGGACATGTTCCCAATGTTGGAGGTGTCCAGAACCAGGGGTCACAGTTTAAGAATAAGGGGTAGGCCATTTAGAACTGAGATGAAGAAAAAAAATTCACCCAGAGAGTTGTGAATCTGTGGAATTCTTCACCACAGAAGGCAGTGGAGGCCAATTCACTGGATGTTTATTTCAAGAGAGAGTTAGATTTAGTTCTTGGGGCGAAAGCAGAAACAGGGTACTGATTGGGGATGATCAGCCATGATCATATTGAATGGAGGTGCTGGCTCGAAGGGCCGAATGGCCTACTCCTGCACCCATTTTCTATGTTTCTATGTTTCTATGTTTATCCTGGAGTATCCCGGTGAACCAGGGCCAATCCCGCCAGCAGGATCGAGGACTCGCTCACCGAGGATGACGTGGACCTGGCTCGCCCACCGTGGACCCTGATCTCAGCCCTTAGTCGCCGCCGTCGGCGGGACCCGCGAGCAACCGCCGAGAGCGAGGAAGGATCCCTTGTAGCCAAGAGCTACCCGGCGGGGGGGGCGCCCAGAATGTAGACGGGATCTGGTGGGGGCGCCGCCTGCTGGAATAACTGAATAGGTCAGCCAGAATTTCTGGTGAACATGGATAGGTGGCATATCTCAGATTCAGATTCAGATTCAGATTACCTTTATTGTCATTCAGACCTTTCGGTCTCAACAAAACTTCGTGCCTGCAGTCATACATATATTAAAAGTAACAAAAACACACAATAAACACAAATTTAACATCCACCACAGTGAGTTCACCAAACACCTCCTCACTGTGATGGAAGGCAAAAGTCTTAGTCTTTGTCTCTTCCCTCCTTGTTCTCCCTCTGCGCTGAGGCGAATCAGGCCTCCGATGTTGTGACCCCGCCGGGTGTTGGTAAGTGAGTCAGTCCCACGGCTGAATCCAGCTCCGCGAACGGGCAGATTCAAACTCCGCGGCCCGGGGCGGTCAAAGCTGCTGAAGTTGCCACCCTCCAGTCCAGCGGACGCAGCTGTTGTTGCGGGAACTCCAAAAAACAGGTCACCAACCTGTGACCTGCGAGCTCCCAACGATGTCGTCCACTGGGCCCGCGGCCGGGTCTCGGAAGCCGCGCCGCCACCCGCCGCCGAAACGGCAGAACACCGCCACAGCTCCAAAGTCAGGCCACAGCTCCAAGTCGGGCCGCCGCCGCTACTGGAACGCCAGAGTCCCGCCACAGCTCCAAGTCGGGCCACAGCTCCAAGTCGGGCCGCCACCACTACCGGAACGCCAGAACACCACCACAGTTCCAAGTCGGGCCACCGCTCCAAGTCGGGCCGCTGCCGCTGCCAGGTCGGGCCAGTCGGGCCACTGCCGCTGCCGGAACTGCCACTGCTGCGAACGCCGCACGAGGCCGTCAGCTCCGCCATTAGGCCTCAGCGCAGACGGAGACAGGGGACACGACAAGAAAAGGTCGTATCCCCCCGAAGGAAGAGACTAAACCATGTTTCTCCCACCCCCCCCCCCCCCCCCCCCCACACTTACACAATCTAATACACTAACTAAACTAAACTAAACTAAAACAGACATAAGCAAAACAACAACAAAAATAAAAAAAAGATGGACTGCAGGCGAGCTGCAGCTGCCAGGCAGCGCCGCCACTTCCGGTCCAAACGTCTCCCAAATAACATCAGTTATTCCCTTCATTCAACCCCACACTTTTACACCACTGTAGAATCTGTCATCCATGAGATATAGATAGTTTAGTTTTCTTTTAGTTTAGTTTAGTTTATTGTCATGTGTATCGAGGTACAGTGAAAAAGCTTTTGTTGCGTGCTAACCAGTCAGCAGGAGGACAATACATAATTACAATCGAGCCATCCAGTTTACAGATGCCTGATAAATGGAGTAATGTTTAGTGCGAGATAAAGTTAAGTAGAGTGTGATTTAAATGTCATCCTTCTTATGTTTTCAAGAAAATTAATGGAATTATCCAATGAATTGTGTTGATATTGATAGTGCACAAAATACTTATCAGATTTGTAGGAACTTGCCACCTCCGTGAAGGAAAAAATAACTTTAACCTTCCTTTACCTCTCTTGCTTTCCATGTTCAATGGAATCAATGGAATTATCCAACTAATTTGTGTTTGTATTCATTGTGCACAAAATACTTGTAAGATTTAGGGCGGCACGATGGCGCAGCAGTAGAGTAGCAGCCTTACAGTGCTGGAGACCCAGGTTTTATCCTGACTACGGGTGCTGCCTGTTTGAGCGCAGTTTGAGCTTTCTCCCTGTGACCACGTGGGCTTTCTCCAGGTGCTTCGGTTTCCTTCCATACTCCAAAGATGTACAGGTTTGTAGGGTAATTGGTTTGGTATAATTGTAAATTGGCTCTAGTGTGTGCAGGATAGAGTTAGTGTGTGGGGATCGCTGGTCGGCTTGGACTCAGCGGGCTGAAGGGCCCGTTTCCACGCTGTATCTCTAAACTAAGATTTAAGATTTGGTGGAAGAGAGACTCTCGGGCTATGAGCTTTGCTCAGTACACAGTTGTAAACGTTATGAATCTACCTGATGTCAGCACTGAATGTCTGATCATTCCCCAAGGCTCTATACTAAGATCCTGTTATTTTAGCTTTACAGCAATTACCTCCCTGAAGTATGCTCTGATTCAGAAGTTTTTATGAGTTTGGATGACACAATATTATGACCCCATAAATTACTGATTGGCAAAAGGTACTCTCTTATTGTAAACTCGTCAGTTTATCCACATGACAATGTAAAAAATACATCTGATATTGAGAAAAGGCTCTTAAATTTGATTTTAACAAGTCACTGCCTGCAAAATCTTTTTTGTTTCAACGTAACTTTCTTTCCTTTAATGGCTCCAGATACGTTGTAATGCTTACCATCAGATACCTGAGCATTGTTCCACATTCACCACTGATTTAAAAGACCTTTCATTTTGTTCAGACAATATCAAGATTCCCTGACTGCTGTCTGATTATTACATTTTATTACATAGATTAACTAGTTGCTTAATGTCTCCCAATTCACTGTCTTTTATGGAATCAAGTACTAAAAACTGATTTTACCAGTGGATTAGACGTGCAACTGCGGCACGATGGATCAACAGTAGACTTACTGCCTAACAGTGACAGAGACCCAGGTTCGATCCTCACGGCGGGTGCTGTCTGTATGGAGTTTGCATGTTCTCCCTGTGACCACGTGGGTTTTCACCGTGTGCTCCTGCTGCCTCCCACATCCCATATCGCATGCAGGTTTGTAGGTTAATTGACTTCTATAAATTGTCCCCTGTGTGTAGGACATAGAACTAGTGTAGGGATGATCACTGGTCGGCACAGACTCGGAGAGCTGAAGGGCATGTTTCCACACTATATCTTGAAACTAATAATAGGTTTTTTTTTTAGTTTTAGAGATACAGCACCGACCAGCGACCCCCGTACATTAACACTATCCTAATAAATTTTACATTTATTCCAAGCCAATTAACGTACAAAAACCAACATGCAAGACTGTAAGAATAGAGAACCAGGATTATTGGATGAATGGCTTAACAATCATCCAAATACAGAAAAACTAATAGCGTACATATATAATACTCTTTTGGATAGGGAAGTCCCAACATGCCGACAGATATGGGAAAATGAAATAGGTCTATCTATAATGAAAGACACTTGGGAAGAAAATTTACAACGTATACACCGATGCTCATTAAATGCCAGACATACCTTGATACAATTTAAAGTATTACATAGATTACACTACTCAAAAAACGAAATTAAATAGAATTTTTCCTAACATTTCTCTATTTGCGATAAATGTCAGAATTTAGAAGGTAACTTAATGCATAGTTTTGTAACATGCATAAAACCTAATAGTTATTGGGCTGATATTTTTAGAATCATTTCTGAAGTTCTTAAAACTAAATTGGACCCCGATCTAAAGCTAATAATATTAGGAGTTCCTAATTCAAGCTTAATATTAACAGTAAGTCAAAGAAATTTTCTTGATTACTGTTTGATAATTGGAAAAAAATTAATATTAAAATTCTGGAAGGGAACATTATCCCCCACAATCAAAATGTGGACAGTGGAAATGTCGGAGACGTTGCATTTGGAGAGAATTAGGTTTGTCCTAGTGGGCAAATACGAACTTTTTGAACAAATATGGTCTCCATTCATTGATTATTTAAAGGGGTAGCTGAGCTCAGCATTGTAACTCAATAAGTACCCTGGTGTAGGATTAGATGAAAAGATGTATTCTGGGATTTGTATACACGTCTCTATAGATATTGTTATGTGAAATTGCTCCATTCACTGTTAAGATGTATTCTTCATTTTTTAATTATATAATAATTGTTTTTGTGTTTTCTTATTTGTTTATTTTTATGATTCTTTTTAAAAAAATTATTTTTTAATTTTTTTTTCTTATATAATCATTATAATCATTATTATTTAATCGCCATCTCTTGATTATTGATCTATACTTTTACTTCTGTTACCACTCCTTTACTTTCCAAAAAAAAACAGAAGCATACATAAATTATTCCGTAACATCTGTACAATTTTTGTAACAAGTTTAATTTGTATTTGAAGAATTGTTATACTTTAGACAATATGCATTGCTTCTAATAAAAATATTTTTAAAAAACCAAAAACAATTAACCTACAAAAACCTGTACATCTTGGGAGTGTGGGATAGAACAGAAGATCTCGGAGAAAATCTATGCGGTCACGGGGATAATGTAGAAACTCTGTGCGGACAGCCTCATAGTTGGATTGAACACGGATCCCTGGCGCTGTAAGCATTGTGAGGCAGCAACTCTACCTCTGCTCCAACGTGCTCCCATTGAATGGTAAAAGCATGATTGGGGTCATTGAGCAGACAAGTTAAATAAAAGAGCAATCCAACTATTCCCGCTTGTCTGCTCCATCAATCCTGAAAATTGCTTCATCTCCGATAATTAATCAGTTCTCTTTTGAATGCTACGATTGCACCTGTTTCCACCAAATCCCACGGCAGTGCATTCTTGACCCTAACCACTGATTGCCTTAACAAGATTTCCCTCATGGCAATCATGGCTCTTTGTAAATAACCCTCATTCTATGCCCAGTAGTTCTTGACCCCGAAGATAGACCCCACAAAATGCTGGAGTCATAAGGTCATAAGGTCATAAAGAATAGGAATAGAAGTAGGCCATTTGGCCCATCAAGTCCACTCTGCCATTCAATCTCTCCCTCCTAACCCCATTCTCCTGCCTTCTCCCAATAACCTCTGACACCTCAATCACTCAAGAGAAGGAATAGGTGATGCTTCGTTTCCGACCCTTTCTTCAGACACAATCCAGAATGTCACCTATTCTTTTTCTCCAGAGATGCTGCCTGAGCCGCTGGCTTGAGTTGAGTTTAGTTTATTGTCATGTATACTGAGGTACATTGAAAAGCCTTTGTTGCAGGCTCACCAGTCAGTGGCATGACAACGCATGATTACAATCAAGCCATCCACAGCGTACAGGTTAGATAAGATCATGTGATAGGAGTAGACTTAGGCCATTCGGCCAACAAGTGTACTCCGCCATTCAATCATGGCTGATCTATCTCTCCCGCTCAACCTCATTCTCCTGCCTTCTCCCCATAACCTTTGACACCCATACTAATCGGCGTCCCACCGGAGGCGTGGCTGTGGACTGGGAAATGTTGAGGTGCCGTGGTCTCGATGCCTCGCGGATGGTCGCGGAGAAGCCCGGGTCGGAGCCCGGGCGGGGCCCCGCGGGTCGGTGGGAGGCCGTGTGGGCGGAGCCCAGGTCGGCCGAGCGGCCGACGGTGCCCGCGGCTGGGGCCCAGATCGACACCACGGAGGCCTCAGGAGAGGATCCAGCAGCGTTGTGGTGAGGTCAGTGCAGCGGTCGACGAGACAGACACGTGAAGTCGGGCGGCGGCAGCGGTGAGACCTCGCGGCGGTGGGGCCTCGGTGGCGGTGGTGACCCGCGATCGATGGTCGAGAAGAGTGTTGGGGGGGACAATGGGGAGAGAAGACAGGACAATGGGAACCCGGCGTGGGGGAACTGCTTTGGCGGGCGGAGAGAACAAAAGGAGGAGCCAGCTTTGTAGCTTTGTCAGCGCCGTAGGTGGCTGCTACTTGAAAACATTGGGTAGGCAAGTAAAGAATTACACTGTGCCTAGTAAAGTATTCCATTCCATAATCAATGGGAAATGTTTCTCTCCATTCTGTCTATACCTGTCATAATTTGAAAAAGTCCTTCCCTTCCCTTCGTTACAGGAGAGGACAATATCAGCTTATGTAAGCTACCCACTTAACTAAAGTTCTTCAAAAAACAAAGTGGAAATCCGAAATGTTGGAAAAACCCAACACGTTCGACAGCATGGAAGCCCATCTTAAACTCTGCTCAATACAATTTCTTGCCTAGATATCAGACAACATTAACAATTTATTAACTGGAAAGAAAATGTATAAAATCAAGCAAAGAAAGCGAACAGTGGTTCAACAATAACTCCAATTAAACATCAGATAAGGGAGGCCAGATTTTCTTTCTTCTTTCCCTTCTTTAACAAGGAGCTTTTATTCAATTAATCGCAGGTACACAGTACTAAGAGGATGAAGACTGCCACTGGCAGTCTGCAAGCAACAATCAAACGGGGTGGTATGGTGGCGCAGTGGTAGTACAGTGGCAGAGACCTGGGTTCGATCCTGACTATGGGTGCTGCCTGTATGGAGTTTGCACATTCCCCCTGTTCTTTCCGAGGTCTTCGGCTTCCTCCCACATTCCAAAGATGGTTGTAGGAAAATTGGCTTGGTAAAATTGTAAAGAATTGTCCCTCGTGTGTGCACGATAGTGTTAACGGCGGGGATCGCTGGCCGGCGCGGACACGGTGGGCTGAAGGGCCTGTTACTGCGCTGTACCTCAATACTAAACAAAACTAAAGATGGCAAATTACAATGTTGTCAACCTTATCCATAGTACACTCACGCTCCCGCGGTGAGCAGCATTCACGGAAGGCCTCCAGAGTTCCCGCGGACACCACATGCTCCCTCTCCAGGGACACGCGATCACGGGCGTGTGACGGGAGGCTTGGCGTGTCTTAAGTAGCACAGAGGAAAAATTGGGCTTCAATTCTAAACTGAAAACAGAAAATATTTGAAATTTGCTGGAGGTCTGACAAAGAAACACATCTTATTGAGGACAATAACCTATAAAAAACCTATAGCCGACAAATCATAAACATTAAAAACGTGCAATGGAAGCATAATCTATGGGCTATAATCCAGAAGAAAATATCACGTTTCCTCCATTTCTAATTGGGCGGCATGGTGGTGCAGCGGTAGAGTTACTGCCTTCCAGCACTTACAGCAGCAGAGACCCAGGTTCGATTCCAACTATGGGTGCTGTCTGTACGGAGTTTGTACGTTCTCCCTGTGGCCGCGTGCGTTTTCTCTGAGATCTTGTAAATTGTCCCTAGTGTGTGTAGGATAGTGTTAATGTGCGGGCGATCGCTGGTCAGTGCGGACTCGGTGCCAAAGGGCCTGTTTCCGTGCTGTATCTCTAAACTGAACTAAACTAAACTAAACTAATAGTTTATTTTTGTCCATACCAGCAGAACATGTCACAGTGCCATTTGGCTTTTAATTAGAGATGAGTGTTATGGTCTGTAATAGCTGTTGGAAGCCGTATAATCGTAATAGTTCCACTTCATTACATTGCATTGATGTTATTCCCATTCAGTTACAAACTTCCAGGTTGTTTAAAGTCAGCCAGATAGGCGTGGAATGTTCTACAAAATGAAAGATTGGAAGCATCTACCTCCCAGAATTTTGCATTGGTTTACGGCGAATTTACAATGCGTATCAATTGACTCAGGTTCCAACAGAGCTGGCAGCCTGTTCCACACACCCACCACCCTTTGTGTGAAAAAGATACCCCTAATCTTCCTATTAAATCTGTTGCCCTTCACCATAAACCTGTGTCCCCTAGTCCTCGATTCCCCTACTCTGCGCAAGATGTGCATCTGCTCAATCTATTCCACTCATGATTTTGTTATTCTTCTATAAGATATCCCCTCATCCTCCTACGCTCCAAGGAATAGGAGTCCCAGCCGACACAACCTCTCCCTATAGCTCGGACCCTTGAGTCCTGGCAACATCCTCGTAAATCCTCTCTGTGAACATAAGGTGCAGGAGGAATCTAGCCATGTGGAAAAGCCTTCCCCATTATTTAGTGAGTCTTAGCTGATCTGATCTAGACCTCTACACCGCTTTCCTTCCTGTTCTTGTAACCCGAAAATCTGTTCACCATGAGAAATATTTGTAAGGAACTGCATGTACAAAATGCAACCTGCTGGAGGAATGCAGTGGGTCAGGCGGCATCTGGAAAGGGAATGGGCAGGTTATGTTTCAGGTGGAGACCCTTTTTCAGACTGATTAAGTCTGAAGATGGGCCTGACCTGAAACAGCACCTGTTCATTCCCTCCACAGATTCTGTCTGACCCATTGATTTCCTTCAGCACCTTTTGCATCTGTTTTCATTGTCAATCTCAATCTAGAATATCATCGACGACGGCCTCCACATTCATTGGGATAGAGAATTTCAAAGACTCACATGTATCGGTAGTAAGGAAGGCAAATTCAATGCCAGCATTTATATCAAGAGGACCGGAATACAAAAGTAGAATTGTAATGTTGAGCCACTATAAGGTGCTGGTCAGGCCACACTTGGAGTACTGTGAGCAAATGTGGGCCCCATATCCTGTGGAAGGATGTGCTGGCTCTGGAGAGGATCCAGAGGAGGTTTACAAGAATGATTCCGGGAAAGGGTGGGTTAGCATATGATGAGTGTTTGACAGCACTGGGCCTCTACTCGCTGGAAATTTACCGAATAATGAAAGGCATAGGTAGAGTCGATGTGGAAAGGATGTTTCCACTGGTGGGAGAGTCTAGGACCAGAGGTCATAGCCTCAGAATTAAAGGACACTCTTTTAGAAAGGAGGTGAGGAGGAACTTCTTTAGTCAGAGGGTAGTTAATCTGTGGAACTCATCGCCGCAGAGGGCTGTGCAGGCCAAGTCAGTGGTTATTCTTAAGGCAGAAATAGATAGATTCTTGATTAGAACAGGTGTCAAGGGTTATGGGGAGAAGGCAGGAAAATGGGATTAGGAGACAGAGAACAGCCATGATTGAATGACAGAGTAGACTTGATGGGCCGAATGGCCTAATTCTACTCCTATAACTTGTGAACTTGTCTCTGAAGGAAGGTGCCGCTCTTCATCTTCGTCTTCAATGGGTGATACCTTCTTCTGAAAAATACTCCACAGTTCTAGATTTCTTCACAATGGGAATGTATCTCAATAGTGCTTTATTAGCCACATATGCAACTGCACATTGAAATTCTCTTGCCCTATATTACACACGCGGGCGCCGATATTATTGGCGCCATTATTCAAAGTCCAAAGCCTGGTTGGCCCATGCACTCAATGTACTGGAATGGTTCCCGCTAACCGATGTCCCTCTCCTCTCCTCGCCCGGCCATCTTTGTGTCCCGGGGGCATCTCCTGCAGCCGACCTTGAAGGCGCTGGAGGTATTACCACGGTCCACCTGTCTTGCTCCTCGCGTCCGAGGTCTCCCACTCCCTCCCGGTTAAGCCAACCGAAGAGCCTTTGGGCGGGTTTTCCTGATCCCGCAAGTGCTCCCAGAATCTTAAATGCTTCAATAAAATTATTTATCTTCCTTCTCAATAAGCATAGGCCTAACCAGCTTTATCTTTCCGACCAGGTCATCCCTCTTATCTCAGGTTTAACCATATATACTGTCTCTGAATTGATTCCAGTATAATTACATTGCTTCTTAAACATAAATACTAAAAGGGAATGTTTCACTAATGCTGTGGATGCAAAGACAGACATATAACTATTTTTTTGTAAGGAAACACAAGAGTAGACAAACACAAATAGCTGGAGTAACTCAGTAACGAGTTACTCCAGCTTTTGGTGTCTATCTTCGGTTTAAACGAGCATCTGTGGTTCCTTCCTACACAAGACAATCTCTTTCTAGATTGCAGACTCAACAAACGAATTGGAAAAAGCGAAATATCCGGCAAATGAACAATTAAAAAGAGAAGTGGGAGAGGAAGTCAGTTGTTACAAGTGAGGAAAATGGACACGGAATAGTGGATGGCATGATGACGCTTGGTGAAGGTAGAGTTGCTGCCTTACGGCTCCAGAGACCCGGGTTTGATCCTGACTAGAGGTACTGTCTAAACGGAGTTTTACGTTCACCCTGTGACCACGTGGGTTTTCTTCAGGTGCTATGGTTTCCTCCCACATTCCATAGATATACAGGTTTGTAGGTGAATTGGCTTTGTTAAATTTATGTAGGATAGTGCTAGTATACGGGGGGGATCGCTGGTCGGTGGAAACTCGGTGGGCCGAAGAGCCTGTTTCAGTCCTGTTTCTCTGAACTCTCTGAAAGTCTAAGGTCTAAATAGAAGGAGTATCGTTGTGCTTAGGTTGTACCACTACTTCCAAGATGTGGACCGGACTTTGGACTTTTTCTTTTTCTTTGTAATCCTTGCCAAAATATGGCGGCTGCGTATTTGTGCGTTGGGGAAAATAATTTCACCGTGCTGTGCATAAGTGACAATGAAGGCCCATTGAACCATTAGAGTCAGTCGACCATAGGGCCTGTTTCAATGCTGCATTTATAAAGTTCAAAGCCTAAAGCCTAAAGTCCAAAATCTAAATAGAAACGGAGTGATGTTGTTGGAGTCTGCTAACTTTCAATACAAAGATGCAATTAGTGCAGTACTATACTATTCCCAGCACACATTCCCTCCTTCCCATAACTTGGTCATCCTGGAAACAGAGAGGCAAAGTCATTTGTTGCACTGGGATTTGATGCTTTCAGCAAAAAATTATTCCTGGACCACTATCCAGTCTTCATTTTACTAATGTTACTCAGGAGGGAAACATGAGACGGGGTAAAGTTGTTAGCATTTATTAATTGTGTTTATGTTACTGCAAATACTGAGCCAGCACTCTTCAGAATCTTGACTCACCATTAGACTAACAAAATAAAATGCTGGCGACAGTGATTTCATCAGTTCTCTCACAGTGCATTGTGTATTTAACGTGGCACACACTCAGTCCATAGATAATTCTAAACAGCTCTCAGTCCGAATATTTATTCTACGTTAGATGTGCTTCCTTGTTGCACTCCTGCTCCATCTCTTTCTACAATGCTAGGCTTAGACTTTCTGTTGCCATCGGTGATGGGTGCCTGGTACGTGCTGCCAGGGGTGGTGGTGGACATAAGGTAGTGTGGCTTTGAAGAGGCTTTTAAACAGGCACATGGATAGACACAAAATGCTGGACTAACTCAGCGGGTCAGGCAGCATCTCTGGAGAGAAGGAATGGGTGACGTTTTTGAGGTCGAGACCTTTCCTCATTTTGGTACATTTTATGGGGCGGCGCAGTGGTGCAACAGTAGAGCTGCTGCCTTACAACCCCAGAAACCCGGGTTCCATCTTGACTTCCGGTGCTGTCTGTGCGGAGTTTGTATGTTCTCCCTGTGACCGTGTGGGTTTTCCCTGGGTGTTCTGGTTTTCCTCCTACACACCCAAAGACGTACAGGCCTGTAGGTTAAGTTGGCTTCGGTAAATTGTACAAATTGTCCCTAGGGTGTGTGGGTTAGTATACGGGGTGATCGCCGGCCGGCTGTTGGGCCAAAAGGCCTCTTTCGTTGATTAATAAGGATGTTACGGGTTACAGGGGGAAGGCAGGAGAATGGGGTTGAGAGGGAGAGGTAGATCAGCCATGATTGACAGTGGAGGAGACTTGATGGGCCAAATGGTACAATTCTGCACTTCGAACGTATGAACTTATGAACTTATGAACTTTCCATGCTGTATCTTTAAAGTCTAAATTAACATAAATAGATCTGTAGTAACGAAGATTATGGTGGAGATTGGTCAATATTTCACAAACTAAGCATCAATTTAACTGCAATATTTAGTAAATATTTTGATAATTGTGCTGGGTTTTGAGTAGATTGAGCAGAAGCAGAGGATTGTGGAGCCTGTGTGGAGGCAGAGAGCCTCCGGTGTTAAAACCCACGGCTCATTCGCTCGTGTGTCAGACGGCGTAGAGCTCGCTGTTGGCTTCCGTTGTCGTCCAACATGTTGACAGATTTGGTCGCCCGACGCGTCAATAAGTGCATCGTTTCTGGGGATCGCCACGAGGAGGCTTGTGTCATGATCCCCAAAACCCACAGTGAATAATCATAATGTTCTTAATTTTATCAATGTGAAAAATGTCGCTTTGTTTCCATGAGGTAAAGGAATGTAAAAACTTATTCCAAAGTTGGGATAAGAAAAAAATGTATCCTCACGCCTGGCAATTGTCAACATGATCACACTGATCACGTGGAGGCCAACACAGTTGGGCTCTGAGGAAGTCGGCCATTATACCATTTTTCTAAATTCCATGAGCATTCTTCAGTTACCCAGGTGTGCTGGTTCACTCCAGAGGGGGAAAGGAGTAGGAACCAAGTTTTTTATTATCTTTGACATCCGAAAGGAAGGAAAACCATGGCTGCTGCAGCAAGAGCAGTGAAGCATGAGTGGAACCAATGAACAGGGCAGCTTTGATACGGTATCAGTGGGTGCTGTTGCAGAGAAAGGTCAAGAGCATGAATATCCTGATGCACGACCTTAGGCTTAGGCTTAGGCTTAGGCTTAGCTTTAAATTTAGGTTAAAGATATCATACGATACGATAGAACTTTAATGTTTCCAGGAGGGAAATTGATCTGCTAACAGTAATAAAGACACAAAATACATGAAACATGAAATTAAAGTGATGAGTGGAAAGGCTTGGGGGATGTGCAAAGATTGGGCAGGGGAGACGGCCTCAGTCTACCCCACGACAGAAGGGGGAGGAGTTGTAAAGTTTGTTAACCACAGGGAAGAAAGATCTCCTGTGGCGTTCTGTGCTGCATCTTGGTGGAACCAGTCTGTTGCTGAAGGTGCTCCTCAGGTTGACTAGTGTATTATGCCGGGGGTGAGCTGTATTGTCCAGGATGCTCCGCAGTTTGAGGAGCATCTTCCCCACCAAGACCACTAGGTGAAAGGTTTATGTTTGTTATTGTCACGTGTGTTATTGAACAGTGAACCAAGGAACAGTTGATTGCCCATCCTTGGTTAAAACCCTCTGTGCATTCACCCTATCAATTCTCCTCATGAATTTATACACCTCCATAAAATCACCTCCTAGCCTCCAGTGCTCCAAGCAATAAAGTCCTAACTTGTCCAATCTCCCTTGGAGCTCAGGCCCTTTCCTAATATGTACAACAAATACAATGAAAAACTTTGATTTGCATGCTATCCAGGTAAAATATCCATACATGAAGATTGGTTAGACAATCTTTCTTTTTAGTAATGTCGATTGAAGGATAAATGGTGTAATGACACCAGCATAATCAAAGATGAGTCGCACCCTGGTCACTCCCTCTTCTCCCCTCTCCCATCAGGCAGAAGGTATAGAAGTGTGAAAACGCGCGCCACCAGATTCAGGGACAGTTTCTTCACAACTGTTATCAGGCAACTGAACCATCCTACCACAACCAAAGAGCAGTCCTGAGAACTATCTACCTTATTGGAGACTTTCGACCTACCTTTAATCGGACTTTACTGGACTTCATCTTGCACTAACCATTATTCACGTTATTCCCTTTATCATGTATCTGTTCACTGTGAACGGCTCGATTACAATCATGTATTGTCTTTCCGCTGACTGGTTAACACGCAACAAAAGCTTTTCACGCTACCTCGTTACACGTGACAATAAACTAAACTCAAACTAAAAAAGTGCCCTGCTGAATTTCAACATGACTCTCGGCAAAACATTTTTATATCTACTTGACTTTGGCAGGTGGAGGAACGATTCGATATCTCATGTTAAAGGAGGGCTCTTCAAACAGTGCGGAACTCTCTCAGGACTGCACCAGAGTGTCAATTTAGTTTTTTGTGGCTCAATCCTGAGACTTGGCCACATATCCTCCACGTTTTGTAGTGAGAGAGCTGTCTGTTGATCCTCAGGAGAGGATCACCAGGTCACCAGACATCGGCAGCATGTCGACGAGGTCAACCTGTGGTTCTGACTGGATTTTCCATCGCAGAAAAAAAAGAAAATCTGCCCGACTATGCAGTGGGCCGCTGATTCATTAACACTATTTACTTTTCACTCCAAAGGGATTAATGTTTCATTTTGTCATGCGTGTGGCGCACTGTAAGCTGTTCTGCAGTGCAGTAACATACTATGTTTTTCCTCTTCAAGACTCTGCAAGGATGTCAGGGGTTATGGGGAGGAGGCAGGAGATTGGGGTAGAGAGGGGAAGATACATCAGCCATGATTGAACGGGCCGAATGGCCTAATTCTGCTCCTATCGCTTATGACCTTATGACCTGTCAAGTGATCGGGCGTCAAATTGAAGAAGGGTCTCGAGCCGAAAGGTCATCCAGAGATGTCCAGAGATGCTGCCTGTCCCGTTGAGTTACTCCAGCATTTTGTGTCTATCTTCAATCAAACTGAAGAGATTGCGTGTGGGAGTAGGGGTGATGGGCAGAGGTGGGGAGGAGTTTGGGGATTCATAGGTTCATACGTTAAAGGAGCAGAATGAGGCCATTCGACTCATCAAGTCTACTCCGTCATTCAATCATGGCTGATCTAGCTTTCCCGCTCAACCCTACCCTCCTGCCTTCTCCTCATAACCCCTGACACCCGTCCTAATCAAGAATGTATCAATCTCGGGCTAAAAACTATCCATTGACTTGGCCTCCACAGCCTTCTGTGGCAATAAATTGCACAGATTCACCACCCTCTGACTGAAGAAATTCCTCCGCATCTGCATTCTAAAGGTACGTCCTTTTATTATGAGACTCTGGCCTCTGGGCCTAGACTCTCCCACTAGTGGAAACATCCTCTCCACATCCACTCCATCCAGGCCTTTCACTATTCGGTAAGTTTCAATGAAGTCCCCCCTCAATCTTCTAAACTCCAGCGAGTACAGGCCCTACATGGACGGTCCTAAGGACTCATGAATTTTGAATAATATTGAGCTGCAATTGTAAAATTCACAAAAAAGGATAAAAGCAACAAAAAATATATACTTGGCATCCCAGCAGGCATGCTTGGGAATGTTAGTCATCTCGAGCAATCCTTGGACATCATCAACTCTTTATAAGTGGTGAGCTGTGAGGTCAGCAGTGGTTTATAGTGGTACTGGTAATCTTGGATTGATTGAATGAAAGATACTGCACAGAAACAGTCCCTTCGGCCCACCACATCTACGCTGACCAACGATCACCCATTCACTCTGGTTCTATGTTATCCCACTTTCTCGTCTACTCCCTACACCCCTCGCAGCCGCGCAGCGGTAGATCTGCTGCCCGTCAGTGCCAGAGACCCGGGTTCGATCCTGACTATGGGTGCTGTCTGCATGGAATTTGCACGTTCCCTCTGTCACCGCGTGGGTTTTCCCCGGGTGCCCCAGTTTCCTCCCACCCTCCAAAGACGTACAGGTCTCGTAGGTTAATCGGCTTTGGTAAAAAAAAGTATATCATCCCTAGTGTGTAGGATAGTGCTGGTGGACAGGGTGATTGCTGGTCTGCACCGACTCGGTGGGCTGAAGGGCCTGTTTCTGCGTTGTATCTCTAAAAGTCTAAAAGTCAAAATAGGCCAAATATACTACAAAACTGCATGTTTTTGTGATGAGGGAGAAAACCAGAGCACCCGGCGAAAACACTGCGATTGCAAGGGAGAACATGCAAACTCCCCACAGTTGCAGCGCTGCCAACTCTCACGCATTGAGCGTGAGACTCACGCATTTCACCACCACCCCGATGCAGTGCAATTAGTGCCGTGAAGTCACAATGACGTGACCTCTTCAGTTGTCGCCGACAGGGTAATAGCTTGTCGTATCTTGTCGCAGGTGGACGCAAGTTGATTTCAGCTGTCGTAGCTTGTCGTCCGTGTGGTCGTAGGTGGACATCCCAATTCACAAGGAACTTTGTCGCCGGTCGACGTAGCTTGTCGTAGCTTGATGTCAACTAGGTGGTAGCTTGTCGTAGACATTGCCGTAGGGTGGGTCCAGATTTCTCACTCTCAACTCTCACCCAATGTCAGCACTCAAGGTCAGGATCAAACTCAGGCCTCTGTCCTTGACCACAAGACATAGGAGCAAAATTAGTCCATTCGGCCCATTGGATCTACTCTCGCTATTAGGCTGCGGCTCTACGAGCTGCGCCTCCGTGTTGCCGTTATATGAATGAATGAATGAATACATTTATTGGCCAAGTATTTACATATAGAAGGAATTTGCCTTGGTGTTCTGCCCGCAAGTCACAACATGACATACAGTGACAGTTATGAATGATACGTAAAACATTAAACATTATATGTCAAAGGTCTGAATATTTGTGCTTTAGGTAGTTTGCCTCTGCAAATGTTTTCTGCTTAATTATCAGCCAGATTTGTTACCCCAGATTTGTTAGGTATTTTGTAGACACAAGGAACTGCAGATACTGGTTTGCAAAAAAAGACACAAAGTCCTGGAATAATTCAGTGGGTCAGGCGACATCTCTGCAGAACATGGACAGGTGACGTTTTGGGTTGGGACCCTTCTTCAGGCTGATCAACATTTGAAGAAAGCTCCCGACCTGAAACGCCGCCTATCCATGTTCTCCAGATGCTGCCCAACCTGCTGAGTTGCTTCTGCACTTTGTGTCTTTGGTAGTCATCTTGTTGGCTTACAGGGGTTTCAGTCAATGGAGTGCCAATAAAGGGAGGAACTCCTAATTAACAAACCCTGACACTCTCCTGGGATTTTCATTACATTCATAAGACAGGAATCCTTAAACTATCATGGAGTCATAGTCATAGAATGATACAGTGTGGAAACAGGCCCTTTGGCCCATCTTGCCCACACCGGCCAACAATGTCCCAGCTATACTAGTCCCATCTGCCTGCGTTTGGTCCATATCTCTCCAAACCTCTTTCAATCCATGTACCTGTCTAACTGTTTCTTGAATGTTGGGATAGTCCCAGCCTCAACTCCCTCCTCTGGCAGCTTGTTCCATACACCCACCACCCTTTGTGTGAAAAGGTAACCACTCAGATTCCTATTAAATCTTTTTCCCTTCACCTTAAACTTATGTTCTCTGGTCCTCGATTCCCCTACTCTGGACAAGAGACTCTGTGGACCTACCCGATCTATTCCTCTCCTGATTTTATACACCTCTATAAGATCACCCCTCTTCATCCTGCGCTCCAAGGAATAGAGACCCAGCCTACTCAAGCTCCCCCTATAGCTCAGACCCTCTAGTGCTGGCAACATCCTGGTAAATCTTCTATGTACCATTTCCAAATTGACAGCATCTTTCTGATAATGGATATCTTTTGAAATCCAGAAATGCAGAGAATGTTGCTATGTCTGCCACAGAGGGTAGTTGAAGCCAGTTCATTGGCTATATTTAAGAGGGCGTTAGATGTGGCACTTGTGGCTAAAGGGATCAGGGGGTATGGAGAGAAGGCAGGTACGTGATACTGAGTTGGATGATCAGCCATGACCACATTGAATGGCGGTGCAGGCTCGAAGGGCCAAATGGCCTACTCCTGCAACTATTTTTCTATGTTTCTATGATATGAACGACAGGCTGCTGTGGAGACCAAGTCAATGGATATTTTTAAGGCAGTGATTCTTGATTAGTACGGGTGTCAGGGGGAAGGCAGGAAAATGGGATTAAGATCAGCCATTTTTGAATGGCAGAGTAGACTTGATGGGCCTAATTCTGCTCCTATCACTTCTGAACATGCACTATGAACATGAGATGACCTTGTAGAGGTCTATAAAATCATGAAGGGAATAGATAGGATGAATGCAGTCTTTTACCCTGGGTAGGCAAATCTAAAACAAGAGGACATATATCTAAGGTGAGAGGGACAAGATTTAATACAAACTTGAGGGGCAACTTTTTCACTCAGATGGTGATGGGTATATGGAACGAGTTGCCAGAGGTGGGAGTTGCGACAGGTACCATAACAGCATTTAAAAGACATTTGTACAGATAAATAGTAAGATTAAATGAGAACTTACCAGTTTGAAGTTTGATCTTTATTTTATGAGGCGTTACGATGAGGGATTACGTGAAGAAGCCCGCCAGCCCGCATGCACGTCAACTTTCAAAGCAGCGGTGTGAAATCACAAATAACAGTTGTTGAACTGAATATAGGAAGATTCCAGAAACTAAAACTTCCAGCTGACCTTTATGAGAGAGGGTTGGGAGCGGAGGGCACATAATCCCTCATCGTAATGCCTCATAAAATAAAGATCAAACTTCAAACTGGTAAGTTCTCATTTAATCTTACTATTTTACTTTGGAGTCACGAGAGTGACTACGTGAAGATTTCAAAGATCTGTGATTTCATGCCGTGAACACGAGTCCATGCCACACACTGCATTAGTTGACCAGGGATGAGTGAAAATTAATAATGCATTCAGACATGACATAGATTTAAAACATGCTGATGCTTTTTAATGAACAAATGAAAACAATAGTGACCACTCTCATCCAGGAGGAAACTATAAAACAGAATTTAAAATAGAGTTGGCAAATCCCCCGGTCTGGCAATGGGTTTGTTATAAAACGTTTGGAAAGTTAGTTCGTTTGACCATCCTGCAGCCGCTAGGATGTGGTCCAACGGAACGTCCATAACCCTCACTGCTGATGTTGTTGCAGCCCTGGTGGAGTGAGATTTGAAAACATAAGTGTCCATTCCTGCACAAGCCAGAACCTGTTTTAATCACCTGGAGTAGGTCTGTACTGATACCTTCTTATGAGCTTTTTTGTAACTGACAAACATTGCTAGTTCAGAGCCTCTAAGGCTCTTGGTGACCTTAATGTACTGTTGTAGATGTTTGACCACACACAACCGAAGGTCCATGGGGTATGCCATGAAAACTACTTTGAGACCGGACACCCCTGGTCTGCTCTGCTTGACTAAGCCATAAACATAAAATGTTATATTATTTGCAGAATTAACCATCCTGTCCAGTCGCAGCTTATGCAACGACTGGACCCGTTGCGCTGAAACCAGCGCCATGAGCATAACCACTTTGTAAGTGAGTTTGACCAAGGACAGAGATGTAGCTGGAGTCCACCAGCGAAGCAGCGTCAGCACCACGTTAACATCCCAATTCTCCAAGTGCCAGGGCCTGGGGGGATTTGAGTTGAAGATACCCTTCATAAACCTGGATATCAGAGTGTGAGACCCGACAGAGTGGTGTCCCGATCCCAGCAACTAGTATCATGATAAGGCACTTCTGCCACAATTTATGTCACTATAACTCAGTCTCTCATCAAAATATAGTTTTGAGAGGAATTCCAACACATCTGTTATACGTGCCGTGTCATACGATATGTTGGACTGTAAACGGAACACTTCCCATTTCTTGATATAGGAGATGTACTGTTTCTCGGTACTATCTCTCCAGGCCGCAGTGATCTGACAGTCCGGGCCCCAGGAAAGGTCTTCTCAGTCTGCAAACCAACAAATTGATTTGATCATCCAGTGGATGGTTCTCCCCAGTCACGGGGTGAACCAGCAGATTTCTGCGTTTGGGAACAGCCATAAAAGGCTCTGTTCTCATTCCCAGTATGAGTGGGAACCATGGCTGTGTAAGCCAGTCAGGCACTACCAAAATGCCTCAGGCAGAGTCTTGTTGGATCTTAAGCAAGCACCGACCGATGAGGCAAAATGGGGGGAATGCATAGAAGAACATTCCTCCCCAGTGTAGCGAGAATGCATCTACCACCATTGCCCCTGGGTCTGATTCCAATGCAACATACTTTGGTAACTGGTGATTGAGTCTGGATGCATACAAATTGATATCCGATATTCCATACCGAGCGACAATGTCGTTAAACACTTTATGATTCAACATCCATTCTGTGTTGTCATTGAATTTCCATGACCTGGTGCCGCCACCATGTTGAATCTACCTGGTAAGTAGGTAGCTGAAATCCAAATGTTTCTTGTAATACACCAGTGCCAAATAAGGTTAGCCAATTTATCACAGGATACTGACTTGATTCCACCCATGTGATGATTATATGCCTCCGCCATAGTGTTGTCAATCTGAAGTTGAACATGCAGATAATGCATATTCCCACAATAAGCCTTCAACCCTTAGAGTGCCCCCATCAACTCTAAGTAGTTAACACCATGTAACTAAAGAATTGATGACTCATGCACATTCCATCTGCCACTGCAGCTAGAGATGGTATTAGTAGCTCCCCATCCTAGAGCACTAGCATCAGTTTGTAATATAACTGAAGGTTTGTTGACCAAAATGTTACTGGAGTATTAGGGTTAGGGTTGCTAGAGCAATGCCGAATATTAGTCATCCACCATTGTAACTCGGTAATGGCTTCAGCTGTCAATAGCATAGGTCTGTTGAAGTGAACTGCATGGAATTTGAGTGCCTGCTCCTTTGCACGTTGTAAATTTTGATAATGCAAAGGCCCAAACTTTGCAGTTGGTAAGGCAGCCACTAATTTGCCAATTATACTGGCTACTTGTTGAATAGAAGGTTGCTCTTTAACAATAAGATTGTTACAGGCTTCTATTAATTCAAATCCCTTGCCCCAAGGCAGAGTCACAGACAAGTGAATAGAGTTAATGGTAAATCCTAAATAATCAATAACTCTAGATGGTATCAACTTGGATTTAACTGGATGGATGAGAAACCCCAATCTCTCAAACATGAGTTTAATGGCTGAAACAGCTAATTTGGCTAATTTCAGAGTTTTCCCTATGATTAGGATATCATCCAAGTATGCCATCACAATATGATTTTGAGCTCGAAGTAGCCCCAGTACTGGTTTCAATAATTTTGTAAATATTCTGGGGGCTGAAGTTAACCCATTAGGCAATGCTTTAAACTGCCACAGTTGCCCCATCCAGCTAAACTTCAAATATCTCCAGTGATCCCAGTGAATGGGTACCAAATAGTATGCATCTTTGAGATTGATGCATGCCATATAACATCCTTTGGAAACCAGTTGTTTGGCAAAGTTTTCCATTTTGAAATGTTTATACTGAACAAAGGAGTTAAGTCGAGTCAAATCAAGGATGATTCAGCATCCTACATCCTTTTTTTGTCTTGTAAATATATTAGAAACAAATTGGTGAGGTTCATGACACGACTTCTCAATTACCCCTTTTGTGTATAACGATTGAATTTCAGCTGTACATCCAAACCTTCCTGTTGTGATTGAACAAATGTCCGGTTTGGTGTATGCTGTGTGGGTGGTAACGAATTGGGAAGGAATTCGATTTGGAACCCTTGTATACTGTGCAGTATAAACGGACTGATGTTATCCAACGCCATTCATTCAAAAACAAGTGTAATCTCCCACCAACTTGTAACTGATCTGCAAAGAACCAGACCCACCTACCTCCATGGTTACCGGTGGATGTATGTTTTTTATTTCCGCCCCCAAGGTTTGGGGGGTAGGGCTGATGGAGTGCACGAACTGCGCATCTTTGACGAGGGCCGGCTCGGGCCTTGGCCTAAAAAACACCTCTGCCCAGAGTGTTCAGCCTTTGAGCTGCCACCAGCGTCAGCGAACTGCTTGCTGCTGATGGGAGCATAGGGATGCTGCCGCCGGAATGATGAAGCTTTGCTTGTCGATGGGATCTTTATCAGCCCAACAGCTTTTGCATCTTCGTCCAGGTCCTTGACCTGCGTAGGCAGATCTTCTCCGAACAAAAATTTTGGCGGCTGTACATTGCTGGCCCTGCACAGTCCCGCAAACGTGGGGTTCAGGGCAGGTCGGATGGTATTTTTATGGAAACAGTTAATTTCAAAATGTGCATTGCACATTAATGCCAGGGCATCCTGTTGCACATCAGACAAGGGACCCCCATCCACAGACCTGGCGAAGGCTGTGATGCCTGAAGCCAGCAATTTTAGGATTCTCTGGAGCTTTACCTCCTGGGCTCCGATGTAACCCCAGATGGAGCTGTTTACAGCTGGCACATTTAGTGAAGCACAATTAGCAGGTGTGTGGTACTTCATAGATGTTTCCACCATTACCTGTTCCTGGAGCTGGTGTGATGCAAGGTAATTAATGCTCGTAGCTAATTCCTCATCCAGCAGCTCCCCTATTTGCGAGGGTATCGCAAACATTGATGCCATAGCAGTCAATTCTGCTTCACGCACTTCGTGCATCTTGGTATGCTCTCCGGACATACCTCCGAACCCCGTGTCAGTCAAAAACTGACCCCATATGCTCCCCTCCTCAGAGGGGGAGACATTGTGCTACCCTGAACCAGGCGCTGCCGCGGGCCCCTGCGGAGAACCGCATTGATATAACTCCGTTCCCTAGAGCATATCATGATGGAGCATCCTTTCCATCAGGTGCTCCATCTGGGATAAACGCCCGAAGACGCGATCCATTGTAGGAGGTGAATCCTCCTGGCCTGGCTCGTCTGAGTAAACAGGCCTTTCAGACTTTTTCTTGGCTTTCCCTCCTAGCGGGGGTGCCAAGGTGCTTTCGACAGGCACCAAGTCTGAAGTCGCTGGCCGCACCGCCAGCGGTCTTCAATAACTGGCTTCCCCGCGGCCCGTCTGGACTTCACCCTGGATTTCCGAACAAAAAAACGACCTCAGAATAAGTTTTAAAACTTAC
This sequence comes from Raja brachyura, assembly GCA_963514005.1. The sequence continues at coordinate 9,196,935 of OY740785.1, forward strand.
CTGTAGGGCTTTTAAACTTACCGCTGGAGGAGCGACGCGCCTGCCAGCCAATCGTGCACAATGCTTTAGACATATTGACGCGCATGTGGGCTGGCGGGCTTCTTCATGTAGTCACTCACGTGACAGCGAAGTAAAATGGATAGCTAAGGTTTCGAGCAAAATGGGCCAAGATGAATGGCCTAATTCTGCTCCTATCACATGAATTTAAGAACTTACGAACAGCCAGACAGCCAGGAAGAACCAAGATGTTCAGAGAGAACTTGCTGAGAATTGTAGCCAATTACTCCAAATTTAAACCAATACATATTAAAGTCATTCTCCCTGTGAAAATATATCCTAAGGGATTTATAACATTGTACAGTCAACTCCAATAAAATACAGCCAATTTATGTAGGTTATTTTAATGAATTATGTATAGATGTTATTATTTCTTGGAAAAATTCAGACAGAGGAAAATTTAGAAGGCTTGAGTTAACATTGGTTCAATGATTTTATTCATTCAGTTCCTGCTTTATTTTGTGGTAGGTTTTACTCATATTTAACCTTAAGTTCACTTCCTTTATATGCGTTTAGTAATGCCTCATTGTGTAGTTACCAGCAACCTAGTTCCTTTTTAATTCCTCCATTTTCTATGTCTTGAATGGTGATATTCCGCTGGTGGACTTTGATTTTTTTGAACTCATCGGAAACTAATTGCTCTCGTGTGAATGGCTCATTGGTTCATTGTTGTCGTGTGTGCACAGCGCAGTGAAATTATTTTTGTGTAGATCACACATGCACGAGTCGCCATGTTTTTGGCGCCATTTACAATAGTCCACACGCTCGATGTACCGGAGCGGATCCCGATCCAGGTAAGCCCCAGACTGCTGCAGGGCCTCCTCCGTCACCCTTGACCGATCAGTGAACATCCCTCTCCTCGCCCGACCACCTCTGTGTCCCGGGGGTGCCTCCTGCAGCCATCCTTGCATGTTCTGCAGGCAATACCTCGGTCCCTCTCCTACCGGCCCACTCCTCGCGTCTGTCATCGCCAGTGGCTCCCTCCTGCTCGTCTCTCCGGTCTTCGGGGCCGAACTCAGCGGCTGCCAAGCTTTCCCTCTGCAGGCAGCAGCCCCACAAGGGGCAGTAGCCCACAGAAGCATCGATTCCTAAGCTGAATAGAGCACGCACAGATAGACACTCACACACACTCACATCATGAGAGGAGGGATCAGGTAAATGCACATGGATTTAGAGGGATATGGACCAAGTGCAGGCAAGTGCAGAATAGCATAGATGGGACATGTTAGTCTGTGTGGCAGGTTGGGCCAAAAGGCCTGTTTCCATGCTGTATGACTCTATGACTCAAAGTGTAGACTCACTAGGAGGATATTCAACCCATCCTACCCACTTTCAGTTTCAGTTTAGTTTATTGTCGCGTGTACCGAAGTACAGTGAAGAGCTTTTTGTTGCGCACTAACCAGTCAGCAGAAAGACAATACATGATCAGTCCATTAACAGTGTATCGATAAACGATAAGGATCTGAAGAAGGTTCGGCCCGAAACGTTGCCTATTTCCTTCGCTCCATAGATGCTGCCGCACCCGCTGAGTTTCTCCAGCACTTTTTACTACCTCAGGTATTTGGCTACAGTAAAAATTGTTAATTTTCCATTGTGTGTAGGATAGCGCTAATTTAAGGGGATCGCTGGTCAGCGCACACTCAGTGGGCCAAAGGGCCCGTTTTCACACGATATCTCTAAACTATACTAAATGCAACTAGTACTTTAACAATGCTGGCAGTATTCAGATACAGTTCCTTAGTGGGCCGTTTTTCGCGGTACACCGCTCTTTTACTACAAGATAGACACAAAATGATGGAGTAACTCAGCGGGTCAGGCAGCATCTCTGTAGAAAATAAATAGGTGACGTTTGGTCTCTGCCTGAAACGTCACCTGTTCTTTTTTCTCCAGAGATGCTGCCTGACCCGCTGAGTTACTCCAGATTTTTGTGTCTGTCATCGGTGTAAACCAGCATCTGCAGTTCCTTCAGACATTCTTTTACTAGTTATATTTTTATTGAACATCTTTGCAATCCCATTTATATTAGCAGCAACATTTTCTCATAGACTCTCTTTGCTTGTCTTATTTTAGTTTCACTTCCCTTCTATTATTTTGTAATAAATACTTTAAAAACTTCTAATGATCCAGCTGTCACAACCTGCTGGGGTTGAGAATTCCAGAGATTTATCACACTCTGTGAGAAGAAACCTCCACATACCTCGTTTTTAAATGACTAGTCCCTTATCTTGTAATTATGTCCCCTTGGTCGAAACTGTTCCACTGGTGAAACTGTCCCAATGCCTGCCCTGTCAAGCCCCCTTACAATTTTATATGTTTGAATAAAGTCATCCCTCATTCTTCTAGTCCACAAGGAATACAGACCAAAACTATTTAGAAACAAACATCTGCAGATGTTGGTTCATAAGTTCATAAGTTCATTAGTTATAGAAGCAGTATTAGGCCATTCAGCCCATCAAGTCTACTCTGCCATTCAATCATGGCTGATCTATCTTTCACCCTCAACCCCATTCTCCTGCCTTCTCCCCAGAACCCCTGATACCTAATCAATAACCTATCAAACTCCACTTTGAAAATATCCATTGACGGCCTCCACAGCCTTCTGTGGCAATGAATTCCACAGATTCACCACACAAAATTAATACACAAAAGAGCATAAAGTGCTAGAGCAACTCAGCAGGTCAGGTAGCATCTCTGGAGATCATGGTTAGGTGTTGTTTCTGGTCGAGTCTCTTCTTCAGACTGAAGAATCCATCCTCTGAAGATGGGTATTGGCCTGAAACGTCATTGATCCATATTCTCCAGAGATGCTACCTGACCTGCTGAGTTACTCCAGCACTTTGTGTCCAAAACTATTTAGTCTCTCTTGTTAGGACAACCATCTCATTGCAGGTATTGGTGTATAGAAACATAGAAGCATAGAAATTAGGTGCAGGAGTAGGCCATTCGGCCCTTCAAGCCTGCACCGCCATTCAATATGATCATGGCTGATCATCCAACTCAGTATCCCGTACCTGCCTTCTCTCCATACCCTCTGATCCCTTTAGCCACAAGGGCCACATCTAACTCCCTCTTAAATATAGCCAATGAACTGGCCTCAACTACCCTCTGTGGCAGAGAGTTCCAGAAACCCACCACTCTCTGTGTGAAAAAATTCCTTCTCATCTCGGTCCTAAAGGATTTCCCCCTTATCCTTAAGTTGTGACCCCTTGTCCTGGACCTCCCCAACATCGGGAACAATCTTCCTGCATCTAGCCTGTCCAACCCCTTAAGAATTTTGTAAGTTTCTATAAGATCCCCTCTCAATCTTCTAAATTCTAGAGAGTATAAACCGAGTCTATGCAGTCTTTGTTCATAAGACAGTCCTGACATCCCAGGAATCAGTCTGGTGAACCTTCTCTGCACTCCCTCTATGGCAATAATGTCCTTCCTCAGATTTGGAGACCAGAACTGTACGCAATACTCCAGCTGTGGCCTCACCAAGACCCTATACAACTGAAGTAGAACCTCCCTGCTCCTATACTCAAATCCTTTTGCTATGAAAGCTAACATACCATTCGCTTTCTTCACTGCCTGCTGTACCTGCATGCCTACTTTCAATGATTGGTATACCATGACACCCAGGTCGCGCTGCATCTCCCCTTTTCCTAATCGGCCTCCATTTAGATAATAGTCTGTTTTCCTATTTTTGCCACCAAAGTGGATAACCTCACATTTATCCACATTATACTGCATCTGCCAAACATTTGCCCACGCACCCAGCCTATCCAAGTCACCTTGCAGTCTCCTAGCATCCTCCTCACCGCTAACACTGCCCACCAGCTTAGTGTCATCCGCAAACTTGGAGATATTGCCTTCAATTCCCTCATCCAGATCATTTATGTATATTGTAAATAGCTGGGGTCCCAGCACTGAGCCTTGCGGTACCCCACTAGTCACTGTCTGCCATTGTGAAAATGACCCGTTTACTCCTACTCTTTGCTTCCTGTTTGCCAGCCAGTTCTCTATCCACATCAATACTGAACCCCCAATGCTGTATGCTTTAAGTTTATATACTAATCTCTTATGTGGGACCTTGTCGAACGCCTTCAGGAAGTCCAGATACACCACATCCACTGGTTCTCCCCTATCCACGCTACTAGGTACATCCTCGAAAAATTCCACAAGATTCGTCAGACATGATTTACCTTTCGTAAATCCATACTGACTTTGTCCTATGATTTCACCACTTTCCAAATGTGCTGCTATCCCATCTTTAATAACTGACTCTAGCAGTTTCCCCACTACCGATGTTAGACTAACTGGTCTGTAATTCCCCGTTTTCTCTCTCCCCCCCTTCTTAAAAAGAGGGGTTACGTTTGCTACCCGCCAATCCTCAGGAACTACTCCAGAATCTAAAGAGTTTTGAAAGATTATCACTAATGCATCCACTATTTCCGGAGCTACTTCCTTAAGTACTCTGGGATGCAGCCTATCTGGCCCTGGGGATTTATCGGCCTTTAATCCATTCAATTTACCCAACACCACTTCCCGACTAACCTGGATTTCACTCAAGTACTCCTTTGACCCGCGGTCCCCTGCAATTTCCGGCAGATTATTTATATCTTCCTTAGTGAAGACGGAACCAAAGTAGTTATTCAATTGTTCCGCCATATCCTTGTTCCCCATGATCAACTCACCTGTTTCTGACTGCAAGGGACCTACATTTGTTTTAACTAATCTCTTTCTCTTCACATATCTATAAAAACTTTTGCAGTCAGTTTTTATGTTCCCTGCCAGTTTTCTTTCATAATCTATTTTTCCTTTCCTAATAAAGCCCTTTGTCCTTCTCTGCTGGTCTCTGAATTTCTCCCAGTCCTCTGGTATGCTGCTTTTTCTGGCTACTTTGTACGCATCATCCTTTTCTTCGGTACTATCCCTGATTTCCCTTGTTATCCACGGATGCACTACCTTCCCTGATCTATTCTTTTGCCAAATTGGGATGAACAATTTTTGTAGTTCATCCATGCAGTCTTTAAATGTCTTCCATTGCGTATCCACCGTCAACCCTTTTAGAATTGATTGCCAGTCAATCTTGGCCAATTCACGTCTCATACCCTCAAAGTTACCTTTCCTTAAGTTCAGAACCATTGTTTCTGAATTAACAATGTCACTCTCCATCCTAATGAAGAACTCGACCATATTATGGTCACTCTTGCCCAAGGGGGCACGCACAATAAGACTGCTAACTAACCCTTCCTCATTCCTCAATACCCAGTCTAAAATAGCCTGCTCTCTCGTTGGTTCCTCTACATGTTGATTTAGATAACTATCCCGCATACTTTCCAAAAAATCCTCTTCCTCAGCGCCCCTGCCAATTTGATTCACCCAATCTATCTGTAGATTGAAGTCACCCATTATAACTGTTTTGCCATGGTCGCACGCATTTCTAATTTCCTGTTTGATACCATCCCCAACTTCACTACTACTGTTAGGTGGCCTGTACACAACACCCACTAGCGTTTTCTGCCCCTTAGTGTTTCACAGCTCTACCCATACTGATTCCACATGCTCCAAGCTAATGTCCTTCCTTTCCATTGCGTTAATCTCCTCTCTAACCAGCAACGCTACCCCACCTCCTTTTCCTTTCTCTCTATCCCTCCTGAATATTGAATATCTTCTTTACACTCCCTTCATTGTTACTATTTATTTCGGCAAACGGTCCAAAACTGTCTGCAGTAGTCTAGGTAAGGCTTCACATACACACTGCACATTTGCAGAAAAAACCTCCATGTTGTTTAAAACTCCAGCCTCTTTACAACAAAGATGACAATGCCATTCCACTTTTTGACTTCTTGTTAGACCTACCTGCTGGATCTCATTTGTAGTCACTCCCCATTTTGATACTAATCTGCCTTTTGATTTCTCTTAATGAAGTGTGTAGCCACAGGTTTGCCCACATTAAACTGAATTTTATCAGGATGCATCACAGCATGGTTTGGGACCAGCTCCATCCAAAACCGCAACAGATTGCAGAGAATTGTGAACGCAGCCCAGACCATCACTACAATCCAACCTCCCTTCCATTGATTCCATCTACACCTCACGTAGCCTCTGCAAGGCCAGCAGCATAATCAAGATTGAGTCTCACTCTGGCTACTCCCTCTTCTCCCTCCACACACCTCCAAATTCAGGGACAGTTGCTTCCCAGCTGTCATCTGGCAACTGAACCACCCTATTACAACAAGGGAGTGGTCCTGATTTACCATCTACATCAGATTGAAGAAGGGTCTCGACCTGAAACGTCACCCATTCCTTCTCTCCAGAGACGCTGCCTGTCCCGCTGAGTTACTCCAGCCTTTTGTGTCTATCTTCGATTTAAACTAGCATCTGCAGTTCCTTCCTACACCTTTCAACTATACTTAATCGATCTTTATTGGACTTTAACTTGCACTAAATGTTGTATCCTTTATCCTTGATCAAACAAATGTTTTGGGTTGGGACCCTTCTTCAGACTCATGGAGAGGGGAGGGAGAAAGCTGGAAGAGAGATGGGGGCAAGATCAAGCCTGGCAAGTGATTGGGGAAAGGTGGGTGAAGGTGGGAAAAGTCAGCTATCCATGTCCTCCAGAGATGCTGCCTGACCTGCTGAGTTACTCCAGCAATTTGTGTCTAGAACTGCAAAATAACATTTGACAGAGACCTGCTTATCTTTGCCTCATGAGTAGCTCTGCATGTTTTCAAGTGCTCCAAGGGCTTGTTTTCTTTATACTGTACTTGGTTTATGTCTATAATGTACGCTGGAGTGAATTAAAAGTTGCAGGACCAAACAACTGATTCAAATGAACTTAGACAGCTCTGTGTCTCTATGTCTTTAATAATCATGGTGTTGGCAGGGTGCACTGGGCTGAGGATGCCAAGAGACACCCTGCTGGCGACATGGCGCCATTCCTAGAAACAAAGACAGCAAACAATTCAACAAAGGAAAGCTCAGTTCTCGCTAATGAATTTCACATTAAGGGTTTCTGACTGCAGTTCGAGAGATATACAAAAAGCACACTTTAAGGTACGCAGCACCTTCACCAAATTTGTTTTGTTGCCTGGATAAAAATCGGTATTTTAGTTCAGTTTAGCTTACTGATACACCGTGTAAACAGGCCCTTCGGCCCACCGGGTCCAGGCCGACCAGCGATCCCCGCATATTAACACTATTTTACTGCGCACACTAGGGACCATTTACATTTTATACCAAGCCAATTAACCTACGGACCTGCAAGTCTTTGGACTGTGGGAGGAAACCGAAGATCTCGGAGAAAACCCAAGCAAGACACGGGGAGCACATACAAACTCCGTACAGACAGCACCCGTAGTTGGGCAACTCTACCGCTGCGCCATCTTACAGCCCTTAAATTATAGGAAAAATGTCAATTTACACATCTTGATTCATGATAGATACAGTGTAGAGCTGACCCAGAGACAACACCCGGCTTGACATCTAACTATTCCTTTGGTTTATGGAAGAAGAGGAAGAGGAGGAGGAAGAAGAGGAGGAAGAAGAGGAGGAAGAAGAGGAGGAAGAAGAGGAGGAGGAGGAGGAGGAGGAGGAGGAGGAGGAGGAGGAGGAGGAGGAGGAGGAGGAGGAGGAGGAGGAAGAGGAGGAGGAGGAGGAGGAGGAGGAGGAGGAGGAGGAGGAGGAGGAGGAGGAGGAGGAGGAGGAGGAGGAGGAGGAGGAGGAGGAGGAGGAGGAGGAGGAGGAGGAGGAAGAGGAAGAGGAAGAGGAAGAGGAAGAGGAAGAGGAAGAGGAAGAGGAAGAGGAAGAGGAAGAGGAAGAGGAAGAAGAAGGCGGTGGCGGCGGCGGCGGCGGCTACGGTATACTTTTTTCCAGGCAGAATTGCTTGTTGAAAAATAAAATAATCTGCTGTCTTCCTTCACATCACGTACCTGATTTAATTTATTTACTGTATATCTTCTGCAAAAATAAAGAAAAGCTGAAAAGCTGAACGTTAAACATTGAAGATAGAACAGTACAAGCACGGGAAGAGGCCCCTCATCCCACAATGTTTGTTCCGAACAGGATGCCAAGTTAAGCTGATCTCATCTGTCTTACATGATCCATATCCCTCCATTCCATGAGCTTCCATGTGACTATCCAAAAGCCTCTGAGACACCCCCTGGCGTATCTGCCTCCACCACCACCCATGGCGATGCATTCCTGGCACCCAACAAGCTCTGCGGATAAAATCCTGCTCCGCACATCTCCTTTAAACATTCCCCCTCTCACCTTATAGACAGCCGCTCTAGTGTTGGACATTTCCACTCTTGGAAAAAGATTCTGGCTGTCCACCCTGTCTATGCCTCTTATACTTTTATATACTTTCATCAAGTCTTCGCTCAATCTCCTACGTTTCAAAGAAAACAATGTGTCTATCCAACCATCTATCGAGTCTAGGACGAGAGGTCATAGACTCAGAATTAAAGGGCATTCCTTTAGGAAGGAGATGAGGAGGACTTTATTCAGTCAGAGGGTGCAGAGATAGATAGACTCTTGATTAGTATGGGTGTCAGATGTTATTTGGAGAAGGCAGGAGAATGGGGTTAGGAGGGAGAGATGGATCAGTCATAATCGAATGGCGGAGTCGACTTGATGGGCCGAATGGCCTAATTCTACTCCTACTGCTTATGACCTTATAATGTTATGAATCTCTCTCTGTAGCTGAAACCCACCAACCCAGTCAGCATTCTGTTAAACAAACATCATTTTGGTAAACTAATAGCAAATTTACAACAGCTTTTAACAAGTCAACTATTTTTTTAATATGGAATGCAGACACGATTTAAGACAAATAACTAGTCTTACTGGCATGACTTTAACATTTCGTCCTCTAAGTTCATTATTGATTGCTGGTACACGATATACTCTATTGTGTTCTTGCAAACCTATTGTATCATAGCACAATAATATTGTTACTGCACAGAACAAGTGCATTCTGTCCACTGAGTCTATGCCCGGTCCTGGTCGAGGCTCCATATTCCCACTTCTTCTCCATTGACCTATACATTATACCCATTCATGTCTCTTTGAAGCCACAGGTGTTTCTGCTTCCACAGGGGCGGCACAGTGGCGCAGCGGTAGAGTACCCGGACGTGGCATCGAAGGACGAGAAGCCGAAGCAAAGACGTCAAAGCCAAATAGCCGATTGGAAACATTAGGGTTTCTGACTGCAGTTCGAGAGATATGTAAAGAGCACACTTTAAGGTACGCAGCACCTTCACCAAATTTGTTTTGTTGCCTGGATAAAAATCGGTATTTTAGTTCAGTTTAGCTTAGTGATACACCGCGGAAACAGGCCCTTCGGCCCACCGGGTCTGGGCCGACCAGCGATCCCCACATATTAACACTATTTTACCGCGCACACTAGGGACCACTCTGGTCCCAGACTCTCCCAGTAGTGGAACCTTTTTTTTCAATGAAATATATGCTCACTCTCCACATTAGGATAACTGCAGGTGACGCAGTGGTAGAGTTGCTGCCTTACAGCGCTCACGGTGCCAGAGTACCGGGTTAGATCCGAATTATGGGTGCTTGTCTGTATGAGGTTTGTACGTTCTCCCCGTGGCTGCATAGGTTTTCTCTGAGATCTTCGGTTTCCTCCCACACTCCAAAGATTTGTACGTTAATTCATTGGCATAAATGTAAATTGTCCCTAGTGTGTGTGCAGGATAGTGTTAATGTGCAGAGATCGCTGGTCGGTGCGGACTCGGTGGGCCGAAGAGCCTGTTTCCGTGCTGTTTCTCTAAACAAAAAAGTAAACTACACTAGACTGGCTTAAAAGAACTGGTTGTGACTCTCACATATCCATCATCACATTTGGCAGATAGTTATGAGCCTAGAATTTGCTTTTAGAATTTTGTTTGGACTGCCATGTAATCTATTGGTAATGAGCACAGCTAAATAAAAAAACACACATCCACCGCTATATGTCATATTCAACATATTCTGGGACAGCAGATTGGAATCCTCGGAGGTGGCCATGATGAAAAGCTCCTCCCAAGTTCCTGCTTCCAAATCACCTCTGGGGGATAAAAGTTTTGCTTTTTGACACACGTTGGTTAAACTGTCACCAGTAGCTTTCTTCTGGGAAAACCTCTAAGCTCTGCTGTGAGACTGGGTTCTTTTTTTTTCTGGAATGAGGAAGACTGAAGACGTGGCTGATAGATGATTTTTCATAATTATGGAGTTCAATAGGATAGGATATGGAGAAGATGCTTGCAGCTGTGAAGGATTTTAAAATTAATGTAAGTCCCCATAATGTACACTGAAGCCCAACAAATAAATCACTAGTCACTGGTAAATCTAATGCAGAATTTCGGAGACAGAGTGAGAAAGGGGAACTTGCTGACATTCAGAGTAGTTGAAGGAAACAGTTTTAATTCTTTAAGGAGAAGCAAGTGTCAGCACTTCAGAGAGAAAGATATGAAGGGATGTACTGTCGAGGTGAGATCATGTGGGGAGATTGGGAGTAGAGTTGTGAGGAGCATAAATAATTTTGTGATATGTTCATTCACAAATTGTGTGGGACAATTTGGGTTAAGGTTTAGGACAGGTTTAGAGGGGTATGGGCCAAACACAGGCAGGTGGGACTGGTGTAGATGGGACATGTTGCTAGGTGTGGGCAAGTTGAGCTCAGGGGCCTGTTTCCATGCTATATTACTCTACAACTTTAAGACTGGGACCCCTTGTGTCCGATCCCCACACACGGGGGGGGGGCTCCATTTGTTCCTAGTGTGTAGGATAGTGCTAGTGTCCGAAGTGATCGCTGGTCGGTGCAGGCTCGGTGGATGAAAGAGCCTATTCTTGTGCTGCATCTCTAAAATCTGAAGTCTAAAATCCGCTGTAGGAACGATACACATGCAGGCTGCAAGAAGAAGGCGCTGGTCATGGCTCTGCAGTCACATATAGTCTTGACTGGCAACGACGCAGATTTTCTTTCCTTTAAAGGCATCAGTGAACCAAGAAGACATTTAAGGCAACCCAATTATTTCATTATCACTATAATGAATTCTCCAGATTTATTTCCCCTTTCACCTTCAATTGCCCCCCTCACACCTCTTTTGGCTTCACATATCATGCCTCTTCTGCTTATCTCCATATCTCACAGTTTTTCATCTTCTTCCTGTCCCTTTTGTCCATCCATCTGCCAAACAAAAGGCCCCATCGCCTGTGTCCATCGCCTGTATCCTTGCCTGGTTTTGTCCTGCCCCCACCTCCCTTCCAGCTTTCTCTCCCATAGAACAAACAGTTTAAAGATGGGTCCCAACCTAAATGTCACCTAGCCATGTTTTCCAGAGATGCTGCCTGACCCGTTGAATTACTCTGAAACTTTGTAGCTTTTTTTGTGTCGAGGTCGAGATTGTTCCGCTAGTAGAAGTGTCAAACGAGAGGAGGTGGTTATAAGATGAGGAAGCTGTTATTTAAAACTCAGGTGTAAAATAGACAATAGAAAATAGACAATAGGTGCAGGAGTAGGCCATTCGGCCCTACGAGCCAGCACCGCCATTCAATGAGATAATGGCTGATCATCCCCAATCAGTACCCCGTTCCTGCCTTCTCCCCATATCCCTTGACTCTGCTATCTTTAAGTGCCCTATCTAGCTCTCTCTTGAAAATATCCAGAGAACCGGCCTCCACCGCTCTCTGAGGCAGAGAATTCCACAGACTCACAACTCTCTTTGTGAAAAGGTGTTTCCTCATCTCCGTTCTAAATGGCTGACCCCTTATTCTTAAACTGTGGTCCCTGGTTCTGGACTCCCCAAATATCGGGAACATGTTTCCTACCTCTAGCGTGTCCAAACCCAAATAATCTGATATGTTTCAATAAGTTCCCCTCTCATCCTTTAAAATTCCAGAGTATGTAAGCCCAGCCACGCCATTCTCTCAGCGTATGACAGTCCCGACGTCCCGGAAATTAACCTTGTGAACCTACGCTGCACTTCCTCAATAGCAAGAATGTCCTTCCTCAAATTTAGAGACCAAAACTGCACACAATACTCCAGGTGTGGTGTCACTAGGGCCCTATACAACTGCAGAAGGACCTCTTTGCTCCTATACTCGACTCCTCCTGTTTTGAAGGCCAACATGCCATTCGCTTTCTTCACTGCCTGCTGTACCTTCATCCTTACTTTCATTGACTGATGAACAAGGACCCCCAGATCCTGTTGTACTTACCCTTTTCCCAACTTGACACCATTTAGATAATAATTTGCCTTCCAATTTTTGCTACCAAAGTCTTCTCACGTAGGTGGGAAATTCAGTATTCACTACCCATGAGGGTCGACAGTGGAGGGTACTTAAAGAGGAAGTAGATCAATTTTGGAGAGATCAGCAAATTAAGAGTTAAAGGGAAATGATACAGATGAAGAGATAGACACAAAAAGCTGGAGTAACCCAGCAGGTCAGGCAGCATCTCTGGAGAGAAGGAATGGGTGACGCTTTGGGTCGACATCCTTCCTGAGAACGTCTGTCCAAGGGTCTCAACCTGAAACATCCACCTATTCCTTGTCTCCAGAGATGCTGCCTGACCCGCTGTTGCTCCAGCTCTTTGTGTCTACTTTTGGTGTAAACAGTTCCTTCCTACACAGAAGAAGTGATGATGCCTGGGGCAGATCAGCCACGACCATTTTGAATTTCAGAGCAAGCATGAGGAGCCATGGACCCTGCTCCTGCTCGTATTTAGATGAGTGCATTATTGCCACGATGCAGTGAAGACCTTGTTCGGCATGCTACCCAGCCAATTCATGCTGCACACGAGTACAATCACACTCTTCTCATTTTCTTCTTTAAAGCAGTAAAAAGTCCAAGAATTGTATGCTGCAATGTGATTACCTTTCAAACATAAAAAAACGGGTCGACCCTCTGCCAAGAGTTGTAATCTTGGATTCTGATTGTGCATGGGAGTCTGAAGCATTCATTGTAAATAAAATAACGCGGCCAAACTCCGAGCCTGGAATAGGCAGTCACTTGTCCCACATAACCCCATGAGCATAACATTGGTTTCACTATGTTTGAAATTACACAAGAAATGGGAAATGCTAACAGAGAAATCGGAGACTCACACTTCATCATTCGGCAGTCCCACTGCCTTCAGAAGATTCAGCATGTTCTGACTGCTGGCAAACACCGAGGAAGTTGTAGAGTTTAAACTGTGTAGTAGAACGTCAAGAAAAGTGGTGCCCTGTTTAATGCTGTTTGTTGAATTGCACTGGCACTCAGTCAATCCCATTGCTTAGTGGTAATTTATTACCTGCAACTGACCACATTACATGTAAGCTTATAATATATGAGAGCTCCAACAGAGATGGAGCACTGAACTCCTCAGCTTCTATGGCAGTGATGGAAAGTCAACAAAGTCTAAAACCCATTGTTTCTAATGTTCAAAAGCCTTTCCACCTGACCTTCAACGTACATGCTAATGCACTATTATTTGCATGATGTTTATGCAAATACGCTGCATATATTTGAATATACTTGCATGTGGTTTGCATACAAAGCATGAATATTTAGTGAAGATAGACACAAAATGCTGGAGCAACAGGGCGGCACGGTGCTGCAGTGGTAAAGTTGCTGCCATACAGCGCCAGAGACCCGGGTTCGATCCTGCTCACGGGTGCCGTCTGTACGGAGTTTGCACATTCTCCCCGTGACCTGCGTGGATTTTCTCCGGGATCTCCGGCTTCTTTCCACGTCCCAAAGACGTGCGGGGTTCGTTGGTTATATGGCCTCTGTAAATTGCCCTCGGGTTTAGGGAGTGGATGTGCAAGTGAGATTCCATGGAACTAGTGTAATCGAAGGTCGGTGTGGACTTGGTGTACAGAAGGGCCTGATTCCACGCTATATCTTTCAATCTATCAATCATTCACAATCAATCCATGGGACTATATGCACCAGTACTACCCATGAGGGTCACCTTTAGACTTTAGCCTTAAGAGATACAGCGCGGAGACAGGCCCACCGAGTTTGCTCCAACCAGTGATCACTCCATACCCTATCATACACACACTAGAGACAATTTTACAACTTACCAAAGCCAATTAACCTACAAACTTGTGCCTCGTTGGAGTGTGGGAGGAAACCGGAGATCTCGAAGAAAACTCACGCGGGTCCCGGAGAGAACATACAGACCCCATACAGACAACACCCGTGGTCAGGATCGAACCCGGGTCTCTGGCGCCGTAAGGAAGTAACTCTACCGCTGTGCCACTGTGCTGCCCCCTATGTTCTATGTGATCTGATCACCATCTCCATCTGTGAAAGAAACTCGTTAAATCTTGAAAGCAACAAAAAAAATGCGTTCAACAAAAAAGTGCTGTCAGTAGTTAAACTGGCCCTGGTGAAGGTAACTGGCAGGAGAACTGGGGAAGGAGAGGGTTAATCTGATGGGGATCGAGAGGCAAACTGGGATTTGTGTCAATGGATGCTTGATAGTTAGTGCAGACAGTTGGCTGATGGGCCTGTTTCTATGCTGTATGACGTTTGGACCCATAACACACATTACATCAGTTGGCAGCATATTCCAGAGTCTTATTACCCTTTCAGAATAGGAGCATTGCCTTACATATAAACTGTTTTTCCTTTACATCATTAAAGAGATGAAAGGATTTATTCCAAACCCACATCTGTCTGTCTTTTTCAGATAATTTCACCAGTCAATAATCCCAGTTCTTTTAAAATTATTTTGTCTCTTCAAATTGACTTTTGTGTTTCGAGTCATAAGCTTATAGATAATATAGCATGGAAAGAGGCCCTTCGGCCAAACGTCCATGCTGTCCAAGATGCCCATCTATACTAATCTCATTTGCCTGCATATCCCTCTCAACCTTTCCTATCAACATACCTATCCAAATATCATTTAAAAGTTGTTATCGTAGCTGCCTTAACCTCTTAATCTGCTCTGGCAGCTAATTCCAAATAGATACCATCCTGCGTATTACCACATTGGCCCAGTTCTCCCTTTTAGATCTTTCCTCTCTCACTTTAAATCAACAACAGAAAAAAACCCTGTGTTCATTCACCTTGTCTCTGTCCCTCGTGAGTTTATACGATCTCCCATCAATCTCCTGAGCTCCAAGAAATAAAGTCCTGGCCTGCCCAACCCCTCCCTATAACATGCTCTTGAGTCTTAGCAACTTTTTCGTAAATCTTTTTTCCACTAAACTTAAGTTTAGTTTAGTTTGGAGATAGAGTGCGGAAACAGGCCCTTGGGCCCTCCAAATCCGCACCGACGGATGATCCCCACACATTACCACTATCCTACACACACTGGGGACAATTCACACGTATACCAAGCCAATTAACCTTCAAACCTGTAAATCTTTGGAGTGTGGGAGGAAACTGGTCTCTGAGAAAACCCACCATGTCACGGGGAGAACATACAAACTCCATACAGACAGCATCCGTATTCGTATTCGGAGACCCAGGTCTCCGGCGCTGCAATCGCTGTAAAGCAGCAACTCTACCGCTGCGCCACCGTGACTGCCAGGGACACTGTATGTTTCCCTGATCTCCCACATTTGATTAGTGCGGGTGTCTGGGGTTACGGGGAGAAGGCAGGAGAATGGGGTTAGGAGGGAGAGATAGATCAGCCATGATTGAATGGCGGAGTAGACATGATGGGCCGAATGGCCTAATTCCACTCCTATTACTTGTGACCTTATGACCTTATCCTTCAGGATGCGCATTACCAATGCCCAGCTGCCATCCTGACTTCCCTGAATCTGAAGAGCAAAGTTAGAACACCTTGCCTGTTGTTCACAATTTTCATAACTGTTGTTTTACAGCTTCACAATTTGCAACTTAGTTTTCAGTTTTTCTGTTTTAGAAATGCAGTGCAGAAGCAGGCCCTTCGTCCCACTGGGTCTGTGCCAGCCAGCGATCACTCTTACACTAAAAGGCTATCCTACACACGAGGGACACATTTAACCGAAGTCAATTGACCTTCAACCCTGCACGTCTTTGCAGTGTGGGAGGAAACCGCAGCACCCGGTAAAAACCCATGGAGGTCATGGGGAGAACGTGCAAACTCCGTACGGACAGCACCTCTAGTCAGGATCGAACTGGGTTCCTCTGCCGCTGCGCCACCGTGCCACCCACTTCAACCCTTTTGGCCCACATCTTCGTGCTTTTTATCGGTGGCTTTTGTCCAACCATTTGCTTATCAAATAACGCTCCTCACCTGAGTCGGCCTATTCCCTGCCAGGCTTCGTCCTGCCCCTCCTCTCTTCCAGCTTTCTTCCCCCTCCCTCCGCATTCACTCTGAAGTATCCATGTTCTCCTGAGATGCTGCCTGACCCACTGTGCTACTGCGTCTCCTAACGGTGGCTCAGCAGTAGAGTTGCTGCTTTACAGTGTTTACAGCGCCAGAGACCCAGGTTCGATCCCGGCTATGGGTGCTGTCTGTACGTAGTTTGTACATTCTCCCCGTGACCGCGTGGATTCTCTCCGAGATCTTCGTACGGGCTTGTAGGTTAATTGGCTGGGTATAAATGTAAGTTGTCCCTTGTGTGTGTGGGATAGTGTTAATGTGCGGGGATCGCTGGCCGATCGGACCCGGTGGGCCGAAGGGACTGTTTCCGCGCTGTTTCTCCACACTAAACTAAATGAGCTGAATAAGTCTGAAGAAGGGTCTCGACCCGAAACGTCACCCATTCCTTCTCTCCAGAGATGTTGCCTGTCCCGCTGAGTTACTCCAGCATTTTGCGTCTATCTAAACTAAATTAAACCTGGTGTTACCTTTACCTCTGCTCAGCCACCTCATCAAAGCCTCACAAGGCCAGAGCCTCTGCACTTACTTCTCAAACACGGCACCTGGAACTCACACACAGTTACTCTTACAATGGCTGCTCCAACCTGGCCTCCTCACCGGAATCCAGAAACCTTTTAAATACTCATGCTGGGGTCCCCTTGCTCTGCCTTGTCAGGGTTTTTAAAAAAAGAGTTAACGTTAAAAAAATGCATCGAAGACATTCCATTCCTTTGGTTCATCGGTTCAGGGTTTTCCAAGCCAGTTGGCCAATAGACTGCATACCAATGTTTGGTGAATTTTTATTTTACTGGCCATTTACAAAGCATCAAAACGTTGGAAGTGCATCAGAAGAGGCAGCAAGGCTGGACTCGACCTGCTGAGTATTTACTGGATTTTCTGTTTTCGGTACGGGCTGGTCACAGTTCAGGCCAGGAAGAAGCGGTGGTAGAAACAGTGTTGGGGCTGAGGCATCGATATATCAGATGTGGAGGACAGGTGTAGGGCGGCACAGTGGTGCAGTGGGTTCGATCACGATTACGGGTGCTGTCTGTCCGGAATTTGTACGTGCCCCCCATGACTGCGTGGGGTTTTCTCAGGCGCTCTGGTTTCCTCCCACACCCCAATGTCATACACGTTTGTAAGTTAATTGGATTAGGTATAAAGATTGTAACTTGTCCTTAATGTGCCGGATAGTGTTAGTGTACAGGGTTCACTGTTCAGCGCCGACTACGTGGGCCGAAGGGCCTGTTTACACACTGTATCACTAAACTAAACTCAACATATATAATTGGGCTGAAACTGGCAAAGATGGGTCAGTAAATAATACTTAGCACATGTAGTAATTTGTTTAACAGTTTCAAACCTTCTCGGGAACTTGATGGGATCAGACATACTTTGATAGATGACGAGAAATATTAGGATACGTGAGAAATGATTGGTGAGGAATGAGGTTCCAAGGGGAGTTTTGAAAGGACAAGGAGACACAAGGGCAGATAAACATTCTGAGTATTTCTGATTCACAGCTTCTCATTACTTATTCAATAAATGTATCCACCTACGATACCGCTGACCTTCAAGAGTCGAGAGTTTTAATAGCCATTTACAGCATTTACAGGTATATCAAAACAACAATACCATAAATAAATATACAATCAACAACAAATGGTCACTTATAGAACATAAGTTCATAAGTTCATGTGATTGGGGTAGAATTAGGACATTCGGCCCATCAAGCCTACTCAGCCATTCAATCGTGGCTGTTCTATCTTTCCTCCTCAACCACATTCTCCTGCCTTCTCCCCATAACTCCTGACACCTGACACCCAACAATCCGTTATTCTCCGCCTGACAAATATCCATTGACTTGGCCTCCACAGCTGTCTGCGGCGATTAATTCCACAGATTCACCACCCTCTGATTAAATAAATTCCTCCTCATATCTTTTCTAAAGGTATGTCCTTTTTTTAACATAGAACAGTACAGCACAGGAACGGGCACTTCAGCCCACAAAGTTTGTGCTGAACATGATGACGTTAAACTGATCTCACCTGCACAAACATGATTTATTTCCCTCCACTTTCATGTGCCTATCCAAAAGCCTCTTAAATGTCATTATCAGAAGTGTCAGTTATACTCGGGATGAGGTCTTCCCTGGGTTACATTAGGGACTTCAAGCTTTTGTTTGGTTTTGCATTCAACTTTTTTTTTTAATGTATTGAACTTTTTGTTTTTATTTGTTTATTATGTTTGAGTACCTGAGGAGTAACTTTCTCACACATAAGGTGGTGGATGTATGGAATGAGCTGGCAGAGGAGGTTGTTGAAGCAGGTGCTATCGCAATGTTTAAGAAACATCGAGACAGGCACATAGGTAGGACAGGTTTAGAGGGTAATGGGCCACATGCAGGCAGGTGGGACTAGAGTAGATGGGACATGTTGGTCGGTGTGGGCAAGTTGGGCCGAAGGGCCTGTTTCTGCGCTGTATAAACTCTATGACTGTATGATCTGCTGCATTTACAGACCTACTATGCTGCTACAAGTAAGAATGTTATTGTTCTTGACTCTTGACTCCTAACCAGACCAGAACAATAAAAGCCGAAGTAACTCTTGCACAAAGTAATATTTAAGTGTTGAGTCAGGTTGTACTTAGGGTTTTACAGGATGGTTTAGTTTAGCTTAGTTTAGTTTAGAGATACAATGCGGAAACAGGCCCTTCGGCCCACCAAGTCCGAACCGACCAGCGATCCCCGTACAATAACACTATCCTACACACACTAGGGACAATTTTACATTTATACCAAGCCAGTTAACCTACAAACCTGTACGTCTTTGGAGTGTGGGAGGAAACTCTGAGAAAACCCACGCAGGTCACGGGGAGAACGTACAAACTCCGTAGAGACAGCACCCGTAGTCTGGATCGAACCCGGGTCTCTGGCGCTGTAAGCAGCAACCCTACTGCTACACTACCGTGTCAGAGCCTGACGGGAGTAAGCTGTACTTGAACCTGGAGGTAATAGTTTGCAGGCCCCTGTACTTTCTCCCCAATGGTAAGCGAGCATGGCATTGGTGGTGCGGGTTGTTGTTTGTTTTCTTATGTGTACGTATGTGTGCGTGTATCTATAGATATATAATATGAATGTGATCTATATATATATATATGATCCATATGTATGTGTATTTGTGAGTAAGTGTAGGTATACACATACTGAACTTTTTTTTTCTCTCTCGTTTATTATATTGTTTACAGTGTACTATGTTTACATATTTTCTGTTGCTGCTGCCAGTAAGAATTTCATTGTTCTACCTGGGACATATGACAATAAAACACTCTTAACTTGACATCAAGAGTGATGATCAAGCTACCTTCTTGTGATTTTCTGACATTGGAGGTGATGCGAACTAGTGTGGTGGTTAATATTTTTAAAGATTACAATGAAGTTCGAGAAAAGCTGGAGCCGTGTGTTAGTTAGTGTTGACGCTCAGACTGCTGCCTTACATTCCTTCAGCTGGTACTGTGCTGGAATGGTGTGAGGCTGCCTCCTGGTGTCAGCATTACTGATCACCAGAATTCAACGCATTGCCAAATCTGTCTTCACTCTGATGAAAGTTATGTCGTAGCACAGTAATGATGCGACATGGATCAGAAAATTAGAAGACCTACATGATTGGGCCAGTGAGATATATTTCCAAATTATTCCAATCTAGTTAGGAAGGCAGAATAAATATTCAATCCAATGCTTCAACGATTCAATGATCTCGTGTACCCGAGTACAGTGAAACGCTTTGTTTTGCACACAACCCAGTCAAATCATGTAGCAAACTTCACCGAGGCAGTAAACAAATGTTTTAAACAAAATTATATAAAAAGAAAGAAGACAGAGAAAGAAAGGTCATTATTACATTTAATATTTCATAATTAAACCATACTTTGCTTCTCTTCAAACTATCACAAGGAAAGTTCTTATAGGCATGGATAAGCCTTTTATTTGAGGCTTCAGTTGCGTAGAGTCATAGAGTGATACAGCGTGTAGACAGGCCCTTCGGCCCAACTTCGGCTCAACCGCCCTTTATGTGAAAAGCAAGGAAAATAGGAGCAGGAGTAGGCCATTAAAGAATGGATCGACTGGGCTTGTATTCACTGGAACTTAGGAGGATGAGAGGGAATCTTATAGAAACATTTAACATTCTTAAGGGATTGGACAGGCTGGATGCAGGGAAAATGTTCCCAAATATTGGGGGAGTCCAGAACCAGGGGTCACAGTTTAAGAATAAGGCGTAGGCCATTTGGCACAGAGATGAGGAAAATCTTTTTCACCCAGAGAGTTGTGAATCTGTGGAATTCTCTGCCACAGAAAGCAATGGGGGCTAATTCACTGGATGTTTTCAAGAGAGAGTTAGACATAGCTCTTCAGGCTAACAAAATCAAGGGATATGGGGAGAAAGCAGGAACGGGGTACTGATTTTAGATGATCAGCCATGATCATAGTGAATGATGGTGCTGACTCGAAGGGCCGAATGGCCTACCCCTGCACCTATTTTCTAAGTTTCTATTTGGCCCTTCGACCCTGTTCTGCCATTCATCTAGAACGCAGCTGATCTACCTCAAGGCCATGTTTCTACGCTAACCCATATATTGTTTTCCCTTAACATATCATGCTAAATCCGTATTGAAGCAAAGTAGTTTTGAGTGTGGCCTGATATAAGACAGCTGTCAAAACTCAGTAATCAGTGCCCAACTCCAGCTTAATGCAAAGCTGAATTCTGTGGTCCTTCAGGGCATTTGATAATGTATTGATTCACATATGAACACAATGGATGCCCCCGCGCATTCGTTTAAGCTTAACAATATTTATCTACAGATTGGAACTGTGTACATGGGGCCAAACGCATTTATTGTACCTTTCATCGCTTTCAACTATTCCACCGACCAAACGTGGCCATGGCCACTAACTATTCACAGGTGAAGCTCATGTTGCATTTGATTGCCATGCATTTTATTCATCTCTCCTTTGCTATTTTGTTCGTCCGGGTAACTAGCTTTTTGCTGCCCCCACTCCCCCCTCCCGCCCCCTTCCATCCTCCTCCCTCTCCCCCTCTCCCCTCCCCCTCCCTCTTCCCCCACCATCCTTTCCCTCTATCCCCTCCCTCTCTCTCCCCCTCCCCCTCCCTACCCCCTCTCTCTCCCCCTCCCCCTCCTTCCCCCTCCATCCTCTCCCTCCATCTCCTCTCTCTCCCCTATCTCTTCCGCTCCCTCTCCCCCCTCTCTCCCTCCCTCTCCCCTCCCTCCCCCTTCCATTCTCCCCTCTCCCTCTTTCCCTCAATTCTCCCCATCCATCCTCCCCCTCACTCCCTCTCCCCACTCCCTCTCCTACTCCATCTCCCCCTCCCCCTTTCATCCTCCCCCTCCCTCTTCCTCTCCATCCTCCCCTCCCCCCCCTTCCCCTCCCCTTCCCCTCCCCCTCCACCTCTTCCCCTTCCCCTTCCCCCATCCTCCATGTCCCCAGGGTGTAACTGGAAGAGTCCCCAGTTGGCTATCTTTTTGTTTTAGACTTTAGATATATGGTGTGGAAACAGGCCCTTTGGCCCACCGAGTCCACAGCGACTAGCGATCACCCTGTGATATCTTTCTAGTTAAGTTTAATTTAGTTTACTTTCCTTTAGATTAGCTGAGTTGAGTTTAGTTTAGTTTAAGCAAATAGCCCAAGCAAAATAACCTACAAATCTGTACATCTTTGGAAGGTAGGAGGAAACCGGAGCACCAGGGGAAAACCCACGCGGTCACGGGGAGAACGTACAAACTCCGTACAGACAGCACCCGTGGTCAGGATCCAACCAGGGTCTCTGGCGCTGTAAGGCAGCAACTCTACCGCTGGGCCAACAAGCCGCCCTCCATCCCCTCCCTCTCTCTCCCCCATGATACTCCCCCTCCCTCTCCCCCTCCCCTCCCCTCACTGACCGTGCTCTCTTTCCCTCTGCCTCAGTGAAAATATCTGATATGTCCCCGTCACTTCAATTGCCTTCGTTGTCTGGTCCACCTTTACATTGAGTTAAGAAAAAGCCCACGTGGTGACTATTGAGGGGAAAGTGAGAATCTTCCTACTTCATGGCAGGGTGGATTACTGTCGACGTGGTCTTCAGCTGGCCTCTCTTGGAGCATAACAGTTAAATAAAAGCAGTTTATATAAATAAGACATATCTGGAGTGAGTTAAAAGCTCAGGGTTCAACCGAAACCAAAGTAAATAGGTTTTATTCTCACAGTGCATGACAGGACCCAAAATGTTACTCAGTTAGGTTACAGTGCACAAGATTCTCTTTGGCTATTTGATCATCTATATATATATATATGTAATAACAGTATCGTGGATTTCAAACTGTTTCTTCTCAGTTGGCGTGGGGACTGCCCTGTTTCTAATTTAAAGTCGTGCAGGACCTAGACTGACCCTCAGTACATTGTACAAATAATCGTCAGGAGCAGTGTGTGGGCATTGCACCTGCAAGCAAGGCTCGTCCAGGGAGCGACAGCAGAAAAACGTGAAGGAGAACAATGGAGGAATTCACAAAGACAACTTTATTATATTAGCAGGTTGACACAGATGTTGATCCCCAACGTGCAAGCATCACATGAGGACCTCTTGCTCGAGTTTGGAATAACAAGAAATTCAAATGTAGCTTCAATATTGGCCATGTAGCAATGTTACACAATTTTGAGATTTTAAAAATCAAGTCTGCAATTTATCCCATCAGATAAAGCATAAAAAGAAGTTAAATTTGACACCTAATTCACTTTCAATTCTTCAGTATTAAAAAAGTTATGGCCATTTTCATACTCGGAAATTAGCATCTTGTCCCCTATTGCTTTTCCATTGACAACACAAAAGTTGTGATGGAGGATAGTCAAAAGCCCATAACTTTCTTAAAAATTAAGAGAACTGAAAGAAAATTTCAGTTATTATAGATTGAAGCATTCTGAAACAAATATGAAACAATCTTACTTGGATGACCTGAAATTAAAACATATAATTAGTTAGTTACCCAAATGTAGCTAATTACAAAATTCAATTACTAGATCTAAACATCTATCCATTTCTTAAGAAAATATCAACTTTTTTTTAAAGCCTAAGTGTCCAAATAACATTCACACAAGAATTCACAATATAACATGATTTTAAAATCTAATTGTCATTAATTTATAGGCCAAATTGAAGGAATTTAGTGTTTAATGCCCGTAAATTAATGGCCATTTAAATCAGTTTGCGAGTGGGATTTCCTGGAACGCGATGGATTGGAACGTTGCGGTTGCGGTGAACTTAAACCCAATATCGGCAGGTAAAATACTGCCGGTTCATATGGGGAATAAATCACCGTTTCACAACATGAAATGTTGATTAAGGTCATCTAAACAAGCAAGTTTATATGAAAAAATAAACAGCTTTCACTCACCTGACCCCCTACGTAAAATCCGTCCCCGTTGTCAGCGTTCACGGCATTAGTAGCTAATTTTTATTTTACTGCAGCGCTGAAATAGTCGGGTGATTAAAAAATTTTTTTCACTTACCGGCAGTCGGAACAAATCTTTAGCAAAAGCTCGCACTCCGAGAAAATATAACTCCGGATGGCAAGGGAAAACCGCATTTTGCCCCCCCCCCCCCCCTCCCCCCCCACAGAACTGCAGCACCGCTAAAGGTAAGTTTTGTAACATACCTAGGCCTTAGGGAAAATTTTGGAATTAACATACAAACCAGTGCATCTGTGGAAAGTGGAAGGAAAACAGAGCACCCGGAAAAAACCTACGCGGTCACAGGGAGGACGTACAAACTCTGTATGGACAGCACCCTAACATTGTTAGGATCGAATCTAGCTCTCTGGCGTTGTGCGAAGCTACTCTATCGCTGTGCAACTGTGCCGCCCATAATCTAGTTTAGTTTAGTTTGGAGATACAGTGTTGAAACAGGCCCTTCAGCCTAACTAGTTTACACCGACCAACAATCACCCATACACTAGTTTTATACTACACTCTTGGACAATTTACAGAAGCCAATTAACCTACAAACCCGCACGTCTTTGGAATGGTGGGAGGTAATCGGAGCACCCGGAGAAAACCCACGCGGTCACAGGGAGAATGTACATGGGCAGCACCTGTAGTCAGGATCAAACCAGGGTCTCTGGCATTGTAAGGTACCAACTCTACCTCTGTGCCACTGTGCTGCCTATAAAGTTTAATGTGTTCTTTACTAAGTTTTTCCTTTGAAGATATTTTTTATTTCACCATGCTGTGACATTAAAAAACGTTTTAAAAAATACCCTGAATGCCAAACTGTGACTTGGCATGATGGTATGTAATATCATATCCTTAAACCCCCTCAGTCTGATGAAGGCAGAATATTCTGATCTCAAATATCATTTCATATGGAAGCAACAATGCAAATTCAAGAGGCAATGATTTTCGCTTTCTGCAGTTTTGCTCTGTTAAAGTGCATTACATCACAGAGAGAAAGAAATCAAACCATCGTGGGCTCTTACAATAGTCACATTTAAATCTGTCCGGCCCTTTGTATCATCGCTTTTCTACTGTGATATGGAGACCAGACCGACATTAAACTGCCTCCTTAACCCACACTGTTCATGTGATAGGAACACAATTAAACCATTCGGCCCATCACATCTACTCCGCCATTCAATCATGGCTGATCTAACTCTCCCTCCTTGTACCGTGTACCTTGTACCTTATACCTTATACCTTCCGAAGAATCCGCCAGGGACTATACTGGAAGTTGGACAATTTTATTCTGGACAATCTTTACATTTATCAAGCCAATTAACCTGTACGTCTTTGGAGTGTGGGAGGAAACCGAAGATCTCGGAGAAAACCCACGCAGATCACAGGGAGAACGTACAAACTCCATACAGACAGCACCCGTAGTCAGTATCGAACCCAGGTCTCTGGCACTGCATTTTTTTGCTGTAAGGCAGCAACAGCATTTTTTGCTGTAAGACTGCGCCACCGTTATCACCCATTCAGCTAACCCCATTCTCCTGCCTTCTCCCCATAGCCCCTGACACCCCCACTAATCAAACACAGGTTGATTACTGTCTTCAACAGTTAAATGTAAGCAAAGGGATCATTTCTGAAGAATCTTTACCTGGTGCTCCTTACAGCCACTGGTTCAATTCAATGGTTCTACGGTGCTTTATTGTCACATGTGCGAAGTGCGAAGTGCAAATGTACAGTGAAATTATTTTCTAACAAACAGTACAGCAGAGTATCACTATCCCACCTCCAGTTAGCAGTTACATAGGTGCAGGAGTAAGCCATTCGGCCAATCGAGCCAGCACCCCCATTCAATATGATCATGGCTGATCATCCAAAATCAGTACCCCGTTCCTGCTTTCTCCTCATATCCCTTGATTCTGTTAGCCCTAAGAGCTACTGTAAATCTAACTCTCTCTTGAAAACATCCAGTGAATTGGCCTCTACTGCCTTCTTTGGCAGAGAATTGCACAGATTCACAACTCTCTGGGTGAAAACGTTTTTCCTCATCTCAGTCCTAAATGGCCTTCCCCTTATTCTTAAACTGTGACCCCTGGTTCTGGACTCCCCCTACATGGGGACCATTTTTCTTGCATCTAGCCTGTCCAATCCCTTAGGAATTTTATATGTTTCTGTAAGATCCCCTCTCATCCTTCTAAATTCCAGTGAATACAAGCCCAGTCGAACCATTCTTTTATTATGTCAGATCCGCCAACCCGGAAATTAACCTGGCGAACCTAGGCTGCACTCCCTCAATAGCAAGAACGTCCTTCCTCAAATTTTGTGCAGAAGTTACAGAAGTTGTACAGAAATAGTCTACTGAACCGTAATGCACGAGGCACCATGTTTGGCACCATTTTCCAAACCCAGTCCAGTTGTTATGAAAGAACTAGTTCTCATAAAATGCAACTACCTTTGCATTTAGCTCCCACTAATTCATTACCAAAGGATGAAAAGTTGGGTTTGGTTAGATTAAATATACTCAATTGAGTTTCGCACAAACTCACATCCAAATTAAATGGGTACAAAGTGCTGGAGTAACTCAACGGATCAGACGGCATCTCTAGAGAGCATGGATAGGTGAAGTTTCGGGTCGGGACCATTCTTCAGATTTGAAATGTCACCTCTGTTCATTTAAAAGACATTTGGACAGGTACATGGATAGGAAAGGTTTAAAGGGATATGGACCAAACGCAGCCAGGTGGGACTAGTGGAGATGGGGCCTTATGGCGGCATGGACAAGTTGGGCCAAAGCACTTGTTTCCATTCTCTTTGACTCTATGACTCCAATTATATTAATTATTAGATTAATTTGATACTATCCCCATCAGCGCAGCTGATCTCTTTAATTAAACTTTCCAAGAGGTGGAATTTGCAATGACCGGGCACTGATAGTTACGGTACTTATTCAAATGTCCATATTTAATAGTTGCTTATAGATGTCCCAATTATAGTAAAAGACAGGAAAAACAACCCATGATTCTTCATTGATTGTAAGTTGCATTATTTATTTCCTCACCATGGACGCGGACACGGTGGGCCGAAGGGCCTTTTTCCGCGCTGTATCTCTAAACTAACCTAAAAACTAAAAATAAGCTCTTATAAACTTTTACAGTTGCACCATAGAAAGTACACCGTCATGTGGCATCACATCATGGTTTGGGAACAGCTTGGCCAAAACCCGTAAGAAATTGCAGAGAGTTGGAGTCTGGTTGGAGTCCATCACACAGACCAGAAATCCCACCATCCACTCCATCTACACCACAGTAGGTCGGAGAAGCAGCCAACTTAATCAAAGACTAGACTAGTTCAGTTTTCAGTTCAGTTTAGTTTATTGTCATGTGTACCAAGGTAGAGTGAAAAGCTTTTTGTGATGTGCTAACCAGTCAGTGGGAAGATAATACATTATTACAAACAATCCATTTTTCAGTGGACAGATACATAATAAGGGAATAAAGTTTAGTACAGGATAAAGCTAGAAAAGTCCAGTCAAGGATAGTCTGAGGTTCACCAAAGAGGCAGATGGTAGTTCAGCATTGCTCTCTGGTTGTGGTAGGATGATTCAGTTGCCTGATAACAGCTGGGAAGACACTGTCCCTGAATATGGTCCCACCTGGTCATTCCTTCTCCCTCCTCCTGTCTGGCAGAAGGTACAGAAGCTTGAAGATGCTCACCCCCAGACATAGGAACAGCTTCTTCCCCTCTGTTATCAGACCTTCAATAATACAGTCTGATTTACCTCTGCCCCATTGTGGACATTGGACTCTGTGTGTGGAACTGAAGGGCTACAAAGCTGAGAACTATATTCTACACGATGCATCTTTCTCTTTGCTCTGTCTATTGTATTTGAGTTTTGCGTCTGTGTATTGTGTAATATGTTTATATGTAGTACTATCTGATCTGATTGGATAGCCTGTAAACTAAAGCTTTTCACTGTACCTCGGTTTACATGATCATAATAAACCTAAACTTAAACTTAATAAATTACAGTAGCAGAACATAGATTTTCTACGGAAGATGGACACAAAATGCTGCAGTAATTCAGCAGGTCAGGCAGCATCTATGAAGAAAAACAATAGGTGATGTTTCAGGTTGGAACCCTTCCTCAGACCTTCCGACCCGACCTGAAAAGTCATCTATCCCTTTTCTCCAGAGATGCTGTCTGACCCGCTGAGTTTTGTGTCTCCAGCGTTTTGTGTCCTTCTTCAGTATAAACCGGCATCTGCAGTTCTATTCTACACATGGCTGGTTAGAGCGGATGTAGAGAGGAGGGTTCCACTAGTGGGAGAGTCTAGGACCAGAGGTCATAGCCTCAGAATTAAAGGACATTCCTTTAGAGATGAGGAGGATTTCTTCAGTCAGACGTTGATGAATCTGTGGAATCCCTACCATCACCCCTACACTAGGGCCAATTTACAGAAGCCAATTAACCTAGAAAGCTACAGGTCTTTGGAATGTGGGAGGACTCCTGCCAGCTGGTCCCTGCAGGTTCTGAGGGCATGGATTGGGTCTCCATGATGGTAGGTGTTTTCATACTCAGGCAGATTGATCTGACATCTGTGACAGTGACCCTGGGTACACAAGTTCTTAAGTGATAGGAGCAGAATTAGGCCATTCCACCCATCAAATATACCCCACCATTCAATCATGGCTGATCTATCATTCCCTCTTAACTCCATTCCCCTGCTTTCTCCCCACAATCCCCAACACCCATACTAATCAAAAATCTATCTATCTCTGCCTTCAAACATTTCCATTGACTTGGCCTCCACAGCCTCCTTTGGCAATAAATTCCACAGATTCAGCACCCTCTGATGAAAGAAATTCCTCCTCATCTCCTTCCTAAAGGAACATTCTTTTATTCCGAAGCTATGACCTCTGATCCTAGACTCTCCCACCAGTGGAAACATCCTCTCCACATCCACTCTATCCTTGCCCCAGGTGTACCACAGCTGTCTTGGCAGATGACAGCATTGCATCGACCTTTAGTTGAAAATAAACTTAGTATTCATAAGGTCATAGGTCATATGTTATCAGAGCAGAATTAGTCTATTCGGCCCATCAGGTCTACTCCACTATTCAATCATGGCTGATCTATCTCTCCTAACCCCATTCGCCTGCCTTCTCCCCATAACCCCTGACACCCGTACTAATCAAGAATTTATCTATCTCTGCCTTAAAAATATTCATTCATTGGATCTCCACAGCCTTCTGTGGCAAAGAAATTCCACAGATTCAGCACAGAATGAAACAAGGAACTGCGGATGTTTTTTGAAGAAGGGTCCTGACCCAAAGCATTGGCTATCCATGTTCCCCATAGATGCTGCCTGCACTTGTATTTCCCTTTATAGAATCAAAGGTTCCTTTCACTGCCATTGGAATTGCATGCATTGGGCTAAGGACTTACAATACAAATTTGCAGCGCAGTCAGCGAGGAACATATGCTTTTTGTCATTGTGCTCTACCAATGGTCAATGGTGCGTTATTGTCACATGCACAAATGCATGGTGAAATTATTTTCTTGCATACAGGGTTGGGCAGGGCGGCCCGGTGGTGCAGCGGTAGCGTCCTGGGTTCAATCCTGACTACGGGTGCTGTCTTTACTGAGTTTGTACGTTCTCCCTGTGACAGCGTGGGTTTTCCCCAGGAGCTCCGGTTTCCGCCCACACTCCAAAGATGTGCAGGTTTGTAGGTTAATTGGCTTCAGTAAAATTGTTAATCATTCCTAATGTATAGGATAGTGCTAGTGCACTGGGTGATCGCCGCTCTGCAGGAACTCGGTGGACCGAACTCGGTGTTTCCGCGCGGTATCTCCGAAGTCTAAAGTCTTACAGTTCAGTAAAAGATTGCACTGTGAATGGCTAGATTGTAATCATGTATTGTCTTTCCACTGGCTGGTTGGTACGCAACAAACGTTTTTCACTGTACCACGGTACATATGACAATAAACTAAACTAAACTAAACTAAAGGGCGGCATGGTGGCGCAGCGGTAGATTTGCTGCCTTACAGCGCTTACAGCGCCAGAGACCTGCGTTCGACCCTGGCTATGGCTGCTGTCTGCAGGGAGTTTGTACGTTCTCCCCGTGACCGCGAGGGTTTTTTCCGAGAACTTCGGTTTCCACTCACACTCCAAAGACGTACAGTTTCGTAGGTTAATTGGCTTGGTATATATGTTAAAATTGTCCCTAGCGTACGTCGGATAGTGTTTATGTGCGCGGATCGTTGGCCGGTGCAGACTCGGTGGGCCGAAGGGTCCGTTTCCGTGCTGTATCTCTAAACTAAAACTAAACTAAACTAAACTACAACTTCAACTGCATCATCCATGCTCCAAGCTCCTGATGGACGGTCAAAGATGCAAAGCTGTGCGACGCCTTCAGCAACCCTGCAGGCAGATCCTAGTCGCGGTTCACCTGGTCGAGACCGGATGGTTCAGCCCGGTCCAGAATAGACTTCCTCTTCAGGTCGAAGGCCGTCATGGTGAGACACACTAATGATCTCTGACCACGGCCTCCTTCAAGCATCCTGTCACCTACAGGACTACCGTAGTGCAGATAGAGGGACGTGGAAGTTAAATGTGAAGCTGCTGATCCCCAGAGAACATCGAGGAGCTAAAGAGGAACTACACAGCTTGGAGAACTCTGAGTGAAAACAAATGTAGTTCCCTTACAGTCAGAGACAGGGGAATTTATAATGGGAAACAAGGAAATGGCAGAACAATTAAATGAGTACTTTGGTTCAGTCTTCACTAAGGAAGACACAGATTCAGATTCAGATTCAGATTCAGATTCAAACTATCTCCCAGAAATACTGGAGGACCGAGGATCAAGTGGGAGGAAGGAACTGAAGGGAATCCACATTAGTCAGGAAATGGTGTTAGGTAAACTGTTGGGTCTGAAGGCAGATAAATCCCCAAGGCCTGATGGTCTGCATCCCAGAGTTCTCAAGGAGGTGGCCCAAGAAATCGTGGATGCATCGGTGATCATTTTCCAATGCTCTCTCGACTCTGGATCAGTTCCTGTGTACTGGTGGGTAGCCAATGTAACTACACTTTTGAAGAAAGCAGGGAGAGAGAAAACGTGGTATTATAGACCAGTTAGCCTTTCATCCGCAGTGGGGAAGATGCTTGAGTCGAATATTAACGATGTTATAGCAGTGCATTTGGAAAGCAGTGACAGGATCGGTCAAAGTCAGCATGGATTTATGAAGGGGAAATCATGCTTGACAAATCTTCTGGAATTTTTTGAGCGTGTAACAAGTAGAATGGATAAGGGAGAACTAGTGGATGTGATGTATCTGGACTTTCAAAAGCCTTTGACAAGGTCCCACACAAGAGATTAGTGTGCAAAATTAGAGCACATGGTATTAGGGGGTAGGGTATTAACATGGGTAGAGAACTGGTTGGCAGACAGATGCAAAGAATAGGAATTAATGGGTCCTTTGCAGAATGGCAGGCAGTGACTAGTGGGGTGCCGCAAGGCTCGGTGCTGGGACCCATGTTATTTACAATATATATTAATGATTTAGACGAGGGAATTAAATGTGGCATCTTCAAGTTTGCGGATAACACAAAGCTGGGTGGCAGTGTGAGCTGCGATGGGGATGCTATGAGGTTGCAAGGTGACTTTGATAGGTTGGGTGAGTGGGCAGATGTATGGCAGATGCAATATAATGTGGATAAATGTGAGTTTATCCACTTTTGTGGCAAGAACAGGAAGGCAGATTATTATCTGACTGCAGATGCTGGATAAAATCGAAGGTAGACACATAATGCAGGAGTAATTCAGCACGTGAGGCAGCATCTATGGAGAGAAGGAATGGGTGATGTTTAGGGTCGAGACCCTTCTTCAGACTGATGTCGGGGGAGGGTGTGGGACAAAGATAGAAAGTTGGCGGAGACAATGGGGCTAGTAGGGGTACTGGGAATGGGGAGGGGAGGGAGAGAGAAAGCAAGGGCTATCTGAAATTAGAGAAGTCAATGTTCATACTGCTGGGGTTTAAATTACCCAAGCGAAATATGAGATGCTGTGCCTCCAATTTGCGCTGGGCCTCACTCTGGCCATGGAGGAGGCCCTGGACAGAAAGGTCATATTGGTAATGGGAGGGGGAGTTGAAGTGCTGAGCCACCGGGAGATCACGTAGGTTATGACGAACTGAGCGGAATGGTGTCAGATTAGGAAAAGGGGAGGTACCAAGAGACCTGGGTGTGCTTGTACATCAGTCCCTGAAAGTAAGCATGTAGCAGGCAGTGAAGAAAGCTAATGGCATGTTGGCCTTCATTGCAAGAGGATTTGAGTTTGAGCAAGGAAGTCCTACTGCACTTGTACAGGGCCCTGGTGAGACCACACCTGGAGTATTGTATGCAATTTTAGTCTTCTAATTTGAGGAAGGACATTATTGCTATTGAAGGAGTGCAGCGTAGGTTCACCAGGTTAATTTCCGGGTTGGCGGAACTGACATATGATGAAATAATGGGTCAACTGGGCTTGTATTCACTGGAATTTAGAAGGATGAGAGGGGATCTTATAGAAATATATAAAATTCTTAAAGGATTGGACAGGGTAGATGCAGGAAAAATGTTCCCAATGTTGGGGTAGCCAAGAGCCAGGGCTCTCAGTTTAAGAATAAGGGGTAGGCCATTAAGGACTAAGTTGAGGAAAAACCTCTTCACCAAGAGAGTTGTGAATCTGTGGAATTCTCTGCCACAGAAGGCAGTGGAGGCCAATTCACTGGAGGTTTTCAAGAGAGAGTTAGATTTAGCTTTTAGGGCTAAAGGAATCAAGGAATATGGGGAAAAAGCAGGAACGGGGTACTGATTTTAGATGATCAGCCATGATCATATTGCATGAAGGTGCTAGGTCGAAGGGCTGAATAGCCTACTCCAGCATCTATTTTTCTATGCTTCCATGTTTCGATACCTAAGCACAATCCCTGATTAGCATAGTGTACAGAAATAGTCCGCTGAGACCGCATTCGCGAGGCGCCAGGTGGGACAGGCTGAGAAATCCAAACCCTGTCGAGTCTGGGGATGGGGGTGGTACGGGGGACGCCCTTTACTTGCAGGAGGGAGCTGCTCTTTGGGGGTTTGGCAAAGCCCATCCACCGAGCAGAGTGTAGGGAGTGGGCTGTACTACATCTGAACCAGCGCTCCTAATGCTGATATCAGATGGCTGAAATGAGAATCTGTCAAACTTTCCAGCATAGGCTGCTCTGTTCAGTAAAAAAGCCATTAAAAAATCAAAAGAAAATCTCTCATATTCTTATATTAAACCGAGCATTTCTTTTCAGAGGCTTATTGCTTTGTTGGCATGTCTCCCATGATTTATACACTTGGAATCTATTTGTGGAACCCTGCGTCATTAAATTCAATTCAATATGCACACTTAATAGATTAAATAACTGGCACAGTAATGTAACTTAATGATGCAACCACTATGGAACTTCCTCAATATTATGACTAATAAGATCACTTCCTGTTTAAGAAAATAATTCTTTTGAAGACTTCAACATATTTCAGTCTGCAATAAAAAAATTAATAACAGTCCCTGCTCAAAAACATATTGCATTTGGTCAAATGAAGACCATTGTGTTCGGGTTTAAAATTCCTCCGATTTTATTACAATCACCACGGTACAAGAACTCAACTCGGATTCTTTACAGTGGGTATTAATATAAAGGGGAGCTTTGGAAAAGTTAGTCCGTTTGTTTCGGAGGTCGTTAATGTGCTGCGTCGTCCGGCTCGAAAAGTTAAACGTTTTTCAATCGGTGCGCTGCGTGAATATTAAAGTCGACGGCTGCAAAGAAAAGGAAGATGCTGTGAGACATGAGCAGACTCTTCTATCAATGACCGTCTTTGCCTTCCCTTCTCTTGATAAATGATGGCTGTGGTAGCATAGTTCTTGGATGAATGGTCCTCCTAAGTTAGATTAGATACGTCCTTGTAAATGGTAGTAATGCTGATGAGAGGAGACTTTGCCTCCTTGTACAGGAGACACAGCATCCTCTACAAAGACCCGCATGGACCTTAAAGTCACATATTTTTACTTTAAGGTGAGAGGGGCAAACTTTAAAGGAGATGTGCGAGGCAATATTTTTACACTGAGGGTGGTGAGTGCCTGGAACCCGCTGCCGGGGGTGGTGTTTGAAGCAGGTACGTTAAGACTTTTGGATAGGCAGATGGATATGCAGAGAATGGAGGGATATGGGTTAGGTGCAGATACATAAGTGATAGACTTGGCAGTATGTTCAGCATAGACATTGTAGACTGAAGGGTCTGTTCTTGCACTGTACTGTTCTATGTTTATGTTCTATGTTCTGAAAAATTATTAGTTAGAAAATTAGCTAAAACTTGTGACAACGAGATGTTTAAGGTATGGATGAGTGGGATGTGGGGTACGGTGACTTGGACAATAGCCAACCCTTGTCCCTGGTGGCCCAGGCTGACAGCAGGCAGGAGATACATCCAAAGAAGTACACTTGACAATAAAAGACCTTTGAAACCTTTGAAACCAGACTCAGGAACAGTTTCTTCCCCTCTTGTTGTCAGGCTTCTGAGTGGTCCGTCCATAAGCTAGGGTACTCTACCCTATTGCGGACATTGGACTTTGTCTATGGAACTGGTGCGCTACGATGCTGAGAACATATTCTGCACTCTGTATCTTCCCCTTTGCTCTATCTATTGTTCTTGAGTTTGACTTGATAGCATTTATGTTCGGTATTACCTGATGCACTTGTATAGCATGCAAAATAAAAGCTTTTCACTGCACCCTGGTACCTTAGACAATAATAAACCTCAGTCTAGATAGAACGATTTCTGCAAACCCCAATCAGTCAGGCCAATAGCGGAAATTATCCTGGCACAACAGACCTTATGGACCATTGATAGGGTGTGAGGCTGCTTAAGGTAGGCTGCTATGGACGGCTGGATTGCATGGGATCCAGGAAGAGCTAGCCAACTGGATAGATAATTGGCTTGATGGAAGAAAGCAGTGGGTGATGATGGAAGGTAGTTTTTCAAAATGGAGGGTCTGTGACTAGTGGTGTCCCTCAAGGATGACTGCTGGGCCCATTGCTCTTTCTGGATTCTATCAACACCTTGGATGAGAATATGCAAGGCATGATTAATTAGTTTGCAGATGAAACTAAAGTGGATGGTATCATAGATAGCAAAAACAGTTATCAAAAATTACACCAGGATCTTGAGCAGTGGGGCAAGTGGGCTGATGAGGGAATGCTAATTCCCAGGATGGCAGGATTGTCACATGCTGAGAGAATGGAGCGGCTGGGCTTTTATACTCTGGAATTTAGAAGGATGAGAGGGAATCTTATTGAAACATATAACATTATTATGGGTTTGGCCACACAAGGGGCAGGAAACATGTTCCCGATGTTGGGGGAGTCCAGAAACAGGGGCCACAGTTTAAGAATAATGGGTAAGCCATTTAGAACTGAGATGAGGAAACACTTTTTCACACAGAGAGTTGTGAGTCTGTGGAATTCTCCGCCTCAGAGGACGGTGGAGGCCAGTTCTCTGGATACTTTCAAGAGAGAGCTAGATAGGGCTCTTAAAAATAGCTGAGCCAGGGGTTATGGGGAGAAGGCAGGAACTGGGTACTGATTGGGGATGATCAGCCATGATCACATTGAATGGCGGTGCTGGCTCGAAGGGCCGAATGGACTACTCCTGCACCTATTGTCTATTGCCTATTAATGTAGTTAATGCAGGTAAGTGTGAGGTATATTGGGAAGTCTAACCAGTGAAGGACCTACACAGTGAATGGCAGGGCTCTAGGGAATGTTGTAGAGCAGAGGGCTCTACGTACATAATTCCTTGACACATGCAGGCATATACAGTGGCTTGCAAAAGTTTTCATACCCCTTGAACTTTTCCACATTTTGTCACGTTACAACCACAAACGTAAATGTATTTTATTGGGATTTTATGTGATAGACCAACACAAAGTGGTGCATAATTGTAAAGTGGAAGGAAAATGAGACATGGTTTCCAAATTTTATTACAAATAAAAAACTGAAAAGTGTGGCGTGCAAAAAGTATTCAGCCCCCCTGAGTCAATACTTTGCAGAACCACCTTTCACTGCAATTACAGCTGCAAGTCTTTTGGGGTATGTCTCTGCCAGTTTTGCACATCTAGAGATTGACATTTTTGCCCACTCTTCTTTGCAAAATAGATCAAGCTCAGTCAGATTGGATGGAGAGCATCTGTGAACAGCAATTTTCAAGTCTTGCCAGAGATTCTCAATTGGATTTAGGACTGGACTTTGACATTCTAACACATGAATATGCTTTGATCTAAACCATTCCATTGTAGCTCTGGCTGTATGTTAGGGTCATTGTCCTGCTGGAAGGTGAACCTCCACCCCAGTCTCAAGTCTTTTGCAGACTCTAACAGGTTTTCTTCAAAGATTGTCCTGTATTTGGCTCCATCCATCTTCCCATCAACTCTGACCAGCTTCCCTGTCGCTGCTGAAGAAAAGCATCCCCACAGCATGATACTGCCACCACCACGTTTCACAGTGGGGATGGTGTGTTCAGGGTGATGTGCAGTGTTTGTTTTCCGCCACACATAGCGTTCTGCCTTTAGGCGAAAAACTTCAATTTTGGTCACATCAGACCAGAGCACCTTCCTCCACATGTTTGCTGTATCCCCCACATGGCTTGTGGTAAACTGCAAACGGGACTTCTTATGGCTTTGTTTCAACAATGGCTTTCTTCTTGCCACTCTTCCATAAAGGCCCGATTTGTGGAGTGCACGACTAATAGTTGTCCTGTGGACAGATTCTCCCGCCTGAGCTGTGGATCTCTGCAGCTCCTCCAGAGTTACCATGGGCCTCTTGGCTGCTTCTCTGATCAATGCTCTCCTTGGCCGGCCTGTCAGTTTAGGTGGACGGCAATGTCTTGGTAGGTCTGCAGTTGTGCCATACTCTTTCCATTTTCAGATGATGGATTGAACAGTGCTCCGTGAGATGTTCAAGGCTTGGGATATTTTTTTATAACCTAACCCTGCTTTAAACTTCTCCACAACTTTATCCCTGACAAGTCTGGTGTGTTCCTT
Source organism: Raja brachyura (assembly GCA_963514005.1). The sequence goes on from OY740785.1 coordinate 9,233,864, forward strand.
GGGCTTCACGATGCTGTTTGTTCACTAATGTTCTCTAACAAACCTCTGAGGCCTTCACAGAACAGCTGTATTTATACTGAGATTAGATTATACACAAGTGGACTCTAATTTACTAATTAGGTGACTTCTGAAGGCAATTGGTTACACTGGATTTGATTTAGGGGTATCAGAGTAAAGGAGGCTGATTACTTTTGCACGCCACACTTTTCAGTTTTTTATTTGTAAAAAAATTTGAAAGCCATGTATCATTTTCTTTCCACTTCACAATTATGCGCCACTTTGTGTTGGTCTATCACATAAAATCCCAATAAAATAAATTTACGTTTGTGGTTGTAACGTGACAAAATGTGGAAAAGTTCAAGGGGTATGAAAACTTTTGCAAGGCATTGTAGTTCCTTGAATGTCGCATCACAGGCAGATAGGGTGGTCAAGAAGGCTTTTGGCACATTGGCCTATATCAGTCAGGTACTGTGTATTGAAGTTGAGATGTTATGTTACAGTTATAGCAGACATTGGTGAGGCCGCATTTGGAGTATTGTATTTAGTTTTAGTCACCTCGCTATAGGAATTATGTTTTTAACCTGGAAAGAGTGCAGAGAAGAATTACAAGGATGTTTCAAGGACTTGAGGTGCTGAGCTATAGGGAGAGGTTGGGCAGGCCAGGACTATATTTCTTAGAGTGCAGGAGGATGAGTGGTGATGTTATGGAGGTGTTTAAGATCCTGAGAGGAATAGATAGATTGCAATCTTTTTTACCCAGAGTCGGAGAATCAAGAACCAGAGGACATGGGGTTAAGATGAGAGTGGAAAAATGTAATAGGAACCTGAGGGACATCTTTTTCAAAGGGTAGTCATATATGGAGCGAGCTGCCAGAGGAGGTGGTTGGGGCAGGTACTATAACAAAATTTAAAATATATTTATACATGCACATGGTTAGGTAAAGTTTTGCAGGATAAGAGCCAAACCCATATAGATTGGATTCGTGTAGACAGGCGATGTAGGTTGGCATGGGCGAGTTGGGCCGAAGGGCCAGTTTCTGTGCTGTATGACTCTATGACAGGACTGTGATCCAAAATGCAAGAAATTGCTTTAGAAATGTTTTAATGATGGTAATAACAGCATGGCACAGCATGGCACAGCATTGCATGAACACTGTACAAATCCTATGAAGAGCAAAATCTACAGTTACAAGATCCCAGAGCAGTATTGTAATCTCAATATAATTATGGAGAGAGTCAGAACTGGACCTAGGGTTGAGATTTTTGATTGGAGAAAGGCTAACTTTGAGGGAATGCGTAATGATTTAAAAGGAGTGAATTGGGGCATTTTGTTTTATGGGAAGGATGTAGAAGAGAAATGGAGGACATTTAAAGGGGAAATTGTAAGAGTACAGAATCTTTATGTCCCTGTTCGGTTGAAAGGAAATAGTAAAAATTGGAAGAGCCATGGTTTTCAAGGGAAATTGGACACGGTACAAAAAAAGAGAGATATCTACAATATTTATAGGAGGCATGGAGTAAATAAGGTGCTAGATGAGTATAAAGTATGTAAAAAGAATCTTAAGAAAGAAATAAGAAAAGCTAAAAGAAAATATGAGGTTGCTTTGGCAAGAAAGGTGAAAGTAAATCCAAAGGGTTTCTACGGCTATATTAATAGCAAAAGGATAACGAGGGATAAAACTGGACCATTAGAGAGCCAGAATGGACAGTTATCTGCAGAGCCAAAAGAGATGGGGGAGATATTGAACAATTTATTTTCTTTGGTATTCACCAAGGAGAAGGATATTGAACTCTGTGAGGTAAGGGAAAAAAGTAGAGTAGCTATGGAAGCTATGAGATTCAAAGAGGAGGAAGTACTGACACTTTTGAAAAATATAAAAGTGGATAAGTCTCCAGTTCCTGACAGGATATTCCCCAGGACATTGAGGGAAGTTAGTGTAGAAATAGCAGGGGCTATGACAGAAATATTTCAAATGTCATTAGAAACGGGAATAGTGCCGGCGGATTGGCGTACTGAGCATGTTGTTCCATTGTTTAAAAAGGGTTCAAAGAATAAACCTAGCAATTATAGACCTGTTAGTTTGACGTCAGTGGTGGGCAAATTAATGGAAAGGATACTTAGAGATAATACATATAAGCATCTGGATAAACAGGGTCTGATCAAGAACAGTCAACATGGATTTGTGCCTGGAAGGTCATGTTTGACAAACCTTCTTGAATTTTTTGAAGAGGTTACTAGGGAAATTGATGAGGGTAAAGCAGTGGATGTTGTCTATATGGATTTCAGTAAGGCCTTTGACAAGGTTCCCCATGGAAGGTTGGTTAAGAAAGTTCAATCTTTGGGTGTTAATGGCGGAGTAGCAAGATGAATTCAACAGTGGCTGAATGGGAGATGCCAGAGAGTAATGGTGGATGGCTGTTTGTCAGGTTGGAAGCCGGTGACCAGTGGGGTGCCTCAGGGATCTGTGTTGGGTCCACTGTTGTTTGTCATGTACATCAATGATCTAGATGATGAGGTGGAAAATTGGATAAGTAAGTATGCAGATGATACTAAGATAGGGGATGCTGTGGATAATGAAGTAGATTTTCAAAGTCTACAGAGAGATTTGGGCCATTTGGAAGAGTGGGCTGAAAGATGGCAGATGGAGTTTAATGCTGATAAGTGTGAGGTGCTACATCTTGGCAGGACAAATCAAAATAGGACATACATGGTAAATGGTAGGGAATTGAGGAATGCTGTGGAACAGAGGGATCTAGGAATAACTGTGCATAGTTCCCTGAAGGTGGAATCGCATGTAGATAGGGTGGTAAAGAAAGCTTCTGGTGTGCTGGCCTTTATGAACCAGAGCCTTGAATATAGGAGTAGGGAAGTAATGTTAAAATTGTCCAAGGCATTGGTAAGACCAATTCTGGAGTGTGGTGTACAATTTTGGTCGCCTAATTATAGGAAGGATGTCAACAAAATAGAGAGAGTACAGAGGAGATTTACTAGAATGTTGCCTGGGTTCCAGCAACTAAGTTACAGAGAAAGGTTGAACAAGTTAGGTCTTTATTCTTTGGAGTGCAGAAGGTTAAGGGGGGACTTGATTGAGGTCTTTAAAATGATGAAAGGGATAGACAGAGTTGACGTGGATAAGCTTTTCCCATTGAGGGTAGGGAAGATTCAAACAAGAGGGCATGACATGAGAATTAAGGGACAGACGTTTAGGGGTAACATGAGGGGGAACTTCTTTACTCAGAGAGTGGTGGCTGTGTGGAGTGATCTTCCTGCAGAAGTGGTGGAGGCAAGATCGATTTTAACATTTAAAAGTCAGGTGGGACCAGTGTAGATGAGATATGGTGGTTGTTGTGGGCAAGTTGGGCCGAAGGGCCTGCTTCCGTGCTGTATGACTCTATGATTCTATAAGGAGGACAAGTTGTGGTGAAAGATCAAGCACCTGAAATAATGGGGAAAAAAGACACAGAATGCTGGGGTAACCCAACAGGTCAGGCAGCTTCCAGGGAGAACATGGAAAGGTAACGTTTCAGGTCGGGACCCTTGTTCAGGCTAGACTGTAGATGAAAAAGGGACCTGACCCGCTGAGTTACTCCAGCACTTTGTGTCTCTATTTGTAAACCAGCATCTGCAATTTCTTGTTTCTATCTGAAATGTTGCCTCAGTTTCTCTCTGTGCTCATGTTGCCTGATCTTATGTGTATTAACAGCGTTTTCTGTATTTGTTCCAAAGCAGCACTCTTCCTGTTACTGGAGAGTGCTGCTGTTTAAAGAATGGATGTTGCTATAATGGGAGCAAAATCCTGGATCTAGGATTCAACACCCCCTCTGTAAATAGATCCTTGACTTCTTGACTCATAGAGTGCATCAGTAAAGATAGGCCACAAAACATACCTCCATGATAACTCTGAACACCATGCCCTGCAAGAATGCCTCGGCCTTCACTGTACTCCCTATGCACTTACTACTGTGTGGTCAAATTCTGTTTTGCTCCCTTTGCAAGTTTGCAAATGATACCACCATGGTGGGCCGGATCTCAAACAATGATGAGACGGAGTACAGGAAGGAGATAGAGAGATAGTAAGATGGCATCAAAACAACCTCTCCCTCAATGTCAACAAAACAAAGGAGCAAGTCACTGTCGTCAGGAAGCAGTGTGTTTGCATCAATGGTGCTGTCTGTACGGAGTTTGTACGCTCTCCCCGTGACCTGCGTGGGTTTTCTCCGAGATCTTCGGTTTCCTCCCACACTCCAAAGACGTAGGGGTTTGTAGGTTAATTGGCTTGGTAAATGTTTAAAAAAGTTGTCCTAGTGGGTGTAGGATGGTGTTAATGTGCGGGGATCGCTGGGCGGTGCGGACCCGGTGGGCCGAAGGGTCTGTTTCTACACTGTATCTCTAAACTAAGTAAGATGGTTGAGAGCTTCACATGCCCGGATGTTAACATCACCAACACCTTGACCTGGTCCAATCCCATTATACGACCATGAAAACACACTTTACTACCCCAGAGGTGTAAGGAAGATATTGGAGCCTGAAATCTGTGATGTCCAGGTTTCAGAGCAGCTTCTTCCCTACAGCCAACAGGCTATTAAACACAACAACCTCCAAATAGGCTCCAAACTATGGTCCGCCCTGTTTTCGACGAATGGAATCATATAAGATCAAATAGAACAAGTTGTCCTACAACTTTAGGTTGTGCACGCCATAGGCAAGAAGAAAAAGAGACAAACAGTAGGGACAATTTACACTTGTACCTAGCCAATTACCCTACAAACCTGTTTGTCTTTGGAGTGTGGGAGGAAACTAAAGAATTTGGAGAAAACCCACACAGGTCACAGGGAGAACGTACAAACTCCATACAGGCAGCACCCTTTGCCAGAATCGAACCCAGGCCTCTGGTGCAGTAAGGACGCAACTCTACCGCTGCACCACTGTGCTGCCCCACTCTGCTGCGTAACCCACAAATGCACAGTCATCATATTTTGGTGCCGTTTACTAAGGAAAAGGTCCAAAGATCTAGACCGGTCCACATGCTGGAAGTACTTTTTTTTGGTATCAAAACTAATTTATTTAATTATGATCACGAAACAAAAACCAAAAAGAAAACAAAACCGCGGTGACATATCCACCACCATATTACAAAATCACAAACTTATTCAGACACTAAATTTCCAAACAACCAAGTTACAAATATACTAAATAACGACTATACAACGATGTCCCTCTCTAACACCACCCGGTAAAGGGACAAGCATCTGGCTCAGGCAAAACCCTCTTCCACCTAGCGCTGCCCACTCCCTAGATCCCGTCACCTGTCCTTCGGTCGCAGTGCCACTCGTCCCCCTACGGACCCTAGGTGGAGTGGCAGTGCTCCTTGCCCTCTGGACCCTGGTTGCAAGGGATGCTCTACTGGTCCCTATGCTGGGAGTACTGGATCCAGGTAAGCCCAGATAAACCCCAGGCTGCTGCAGACCTGTGACCCGGCGTCCCTCTCCTCGCCCGACCGCCCCTGTGTCCTGGGGATGCCTCCTGCAGCCGACTGCCTTGAAGGTGCTGGAGACAACACCCCGGTCCCTCTCCTACCGGCCCACTCGTCACGTCCGTCGTCACCAGCGGCTCCATCCTCCTCGGCTCTCCGGGCTTCGGGGCTTACGAGCTTCCCCCTGCATGCAGCGGCCCGCCGGGTCTTTGTTCTTGGCCATCGCCTGTAAATGCAACTCAGTTTTATTAGTACATATGTTCCAGATCAGGGGCGGCACAGTGACGCAGCGGGTACAGTTGCTGCCTTACAGCGCCAGAGACCCGGGTTCGATCCTGACTACGGGTGCTGTCTGGATGGAATTTGTACGTTCTCCCCGTGACCGCGTGGGTTTTCTCTGGGTGCTCCGGTTTCCTCCCTCACTCCGAAGACGTTGGAGGTTGATTGGCTTCGGTAAAATTGTAAATTGTCCCTAGTGCGCCGGATAGCGTTAGTGTACAGGGCGATCGCTGGTCGGCTTGAACACAGTGGGCCGAAGGGCCTGTTTCCACACTGTATCTCTCAGCTAAACTGAACTAAGCTAATCAGATGAATGGCAGGGCCTGCCTGTTAATGTTCCAAATTTGCTGAATAAATGGTGAACGCACTGTGAGGCACTATTGGTTAATGTGTCGGATGCTGACTGTTATATTGTAGATTTAATTAGCTCTGTGGTACCAAAAAAATGAATAAATAATCAATGAAGTAATTATAAAAACACAGTATGCTATTATTAAAGGAAAGTTTTAAATGGCAAAAGATGAAGTCCCAATGAGACCTGCACCTGGATCATGTAATTTTGCAGATTAGCACATTAGCACTCCTTCAGAAAATGTGCTTGCAATCTTCTCCCAAAGCTTTTCCCTTTTTACGACCAACCATTTGGATTTCCAGACTGGTCCACAAACTCCACATGTTCAGACACTATTACTGGGAAACAATAAAGGTTGTGTTGTGAACATGTTAGCTACTTAGACCTTGCTTTGGCCCCAGCCATTGTGTTGGTGCCAGAGAATAGAAGTCAGTTCCCTGGTCATTGTCGACAAGCCATTGCCTCAGCAAAACTGTGACTTTATTATTTACTTTTACAGAGGGAAACTAAACCATTTTCCTCTCTCTCCCTCTCTCTTTCTCCCCCCCCCAACCTCTCTCTCCCTCTCTCTCTCTCTCTCTCTCTCTCCCTCTCCCTCCCTCACCCTCTCTCCCTCCCTCCATCTCTATCTCTCCCTCTACTTCTCTCTCTTTCTCTCTCTCTACCCTCTCTCTCTCTCTTTCCCCTCTCTCTCACCCTCCATCTCTCCCTCCTCCCTCTATCTCTCTACTTCCCTCCCCTCCCTCCATCGTACAATCTATCTACCCTCATATAATCTCTATCTCTATCATATTATCTCTCTCTCTCTCTCTCTCTCTCTCTCTCTCTCTCCCCTCTCCCCTCTCTCTCTCCCTCTTCTCCATCCCTCCCCTGTCCGTCTGTCCATCCCTTCATTCTGTTTTTGTCCCATCCAAACCTTACTGGGATATACGTAGATCCGACACTCTCCCCATCTTTTTGACATCAGTGACATGTGATTCTGTTATTCTAAACTATATCTGGATGACAGGGTGAAGTGGATCAAATTTGTGTTCAGCTTTCCAGAAAGTTGCTGAAATGTGAAATATAACACTATGTTACATTTCACTCAAAGGAAACCAAGTGGGACATGCCTTGTGACTTCAAAAGGAGTTTATTTTTGTAAAGGTTTTGCGCAGATTTTCATTGCTTTCATAGACATTATGAATCCTTCAAACATGTATTGGATGTGCAAGACTGTCTAACTGAAGGCATTTTGAGTTCAGTGATAGACACAGAAAGTTGGAGTAACTGGGCGGGGACAGGCAGCGTCTCTGGAGAAATTTGGAGCCATAAAGGTATACAACACAGATACATCACATAGAGGTATACAGCACAACCAGAGAGCAGTGCCTCTTTGGTGACCCTCAGACTATCCTTGATCAGACTTTGCTGGCTTTACCTTGCACTAAATGTTATTCCTTATCATGTATCTATTGACTATAAATGGATCGATTGTAATCACGTATTGTCTTTCGGCTGACTGGTTAGCACGCGACAAATAGCTTTTCACTGTACCTCGGTACACGTGACAATAAACTAAACTGAACACAGAATCAGTCCCTTCAGCCCAATTTGACCATGCTGACTGAGATGCCCCAGCCAAGCTAATCCCATTTGCCAACATTGGGTCCATATCCTTCAATACCTTTCTTGTCAATTTACCTGTCCAAATGCCTTCTACAAGTGGTTATTGCCTGCCTCATGTTGTACCTGCCTCAACTACGTCCTCTGGCTGCTCTTTCCATACACCCACCACTCTCTGCGTGAAAAAGTTGCCCCTCGGGTTCCTATGAAATCTTTCCATTCTCATCTTAAATAACCATATAACATATAACCATATAACAATTACTGCACGGAAACAGGCCTTCTCGGCCCTTCCAGTCCGTGCCGACCATTTATTTTCCTCTAGTCCCATCTACCTGCACTCAGACCATACCCCTCCATTCCCTTCCCATCCTTATACCTAAATCTAGGCTCTCTAGTTCTTGATTCTCTTACCCGGGGGAAAAGACCCTACCTACTACCCTCATGATTTTATACAACTCTATGGGATCACCCCTCATCCTCCAGCACTCCAAAGAATAATGTCCTAGCCTACCCATTCTCTCCCTACAGCTCAGGCCCTTGAATCCTGGCAACATCCTCATTAATTCTTCTCTGCTCCCTTTCCAGCTTATACAATTAGCTCAGGATACTTCCAGTTTCCAGCCCCGCGACGTGGACGCTTTTGTTATGGGGCCGGTATGTATGTATGTATACATGCATGCATGTTTGTGTATATGTATGTATGTACACATAATTGTTACATGTATCGAGGTACAGTGAAAAACCTTTGTTACGTGCTAAACAGTCAGCAGAAAAACAATGCATGATTACATTTGAGCAAATGTATTATATTTATTCATATTTATATATATATATTATCTTAAAATTTGAATCACATATATTAATAAATATATTACACTGATCCTTTCATCTATATTACTAAAAGTCTGATCTTGACCACTTTTGGCTCACTGGGGTGTGATTTGCGAGAGAACACTGCCACCTATGGCCGTCATTTTTGGCCAGCTCACTCAGAACCCCCCTCCAACTTCCTGGACCAGAGGATTCTTCCCATTGATGAAAAATCAGAGAGATATTAATGTTTTATTTTAATTCGCCATTCTCTCTGCTGCCCCTGCTGGAGGGAGGGGGAGGGACTATAAAACCAGGCAGTGGTGTGCCTCAATCAGTCTCTGCAAGATGAAGGAAGCCAGAGGGTCACGTCTCTCTGAGCTCTGAATACCACTGAACACATGTCTACTCAACTGTGAGTGCCCTTAATGTGGTTCTATAAATGCTTGCAAAAAGTGTCTATTGGTTTGAAAATGCTTGCATAAAGTGTCTATTGGTTCTAAAATGCTTGCAGAAAGTGTCTATTGGTTCTAAAATGCTTGCAAAAAGTGTCTCTATTGGTTCTAAAATGCTTGCAAAAAGTGTCTCTATTGGCTCTAAAATGCTCGCAAAAAGTGTATATTGGTTCTAAAATGCTTGCAGGAAGTGTCTATTGGTTCTAAAATGCTTGAAAAAAGTGTCTCTATTGGATCTAAAATTCTTGCAAAAAGTGTGTCTATTGGTTCTAAAATGCTTGCAAAAAGTGTCTCTATTGTTTTTTTAGTTTTTTTTTAATGTTATTAGTACAGGAATATGGTAAGGTGCCTAATATATATTGACATATTACATTTTATGTACAGCTTCTTATATTTTTTTTAATAATGGAAAAGAAAAAGAGAGAATAGATAATAAAAGTTAGAGAAACATGTGATATATAGTGTGTGAGAAAGAAAAAAGTCCGAAAGAAGAAAGTTGAGAAAGAAAAAAAAAAGAGAAAGAGTAGAGAGTAAGAGATTAAGGAGATCGTTATTTATATTCTTGACCATTCCTCACCCAACAGTTAGCTTCCACGGTTTTGTTGCACCATATGCTTCCACAAAATCGATAAATGGAGACCAACTCATTAAGAATTGGTCTGATTTATCTATTATGAGGAATCGCATTTCCTGAAGATGTGCAGTGTCCAACATGTTTGAAATCCACATTTTAAGCGTTGCTATGGCTGTATTTTTCCAGCAGTTAAGTTTTTTGCTGTTATTAACCCATAATTAATAAATACATTTTGAGATGAGTTCAATTTATTCCCATCTTCCATTACTCCAAATATAATCATTTCAGTATTAGGCTCCATTTTTATCTTAAATAATTTTGTAAATATTTCAAAAATATCACTCCATAATTTATAAAGTTTTATGCAGGAAACAAAAGAGTGTGTTATCGTTGCATTTTGGGATAGACATTTATCACAAATGGGGGAAGTATTTGGATAGAATTTATTCAATCTAGTTTTTGAGTAATATAATCTATGTAAAATTTTAAATTGAATTAAATTATGTCTTACATTAATCGAACATTTATGTATATGTATCAAATACTTTTCCCATGTTTCCTTCATAATTCTTATCATTTCACCTAATTTTGATAATCCACTATTTTTTAAGAAAATATTTAATAGTATTCCTATATCCACCCAATATAATTTAATAATTGGAGGTGATTTTAATTGTACTTTAGATAATTATCTGGATAGATCTTCTACAAAAATTAAGGCTCTCTCTAAATCAAGCAAGCTTATAAACTCCTTTAGTAAGACATTGAATGTTAAAGATATTTGGAGATTGGATAATCCTACCGGACGGGAATATTCATTTTTCTCGCCGGTATTTGGAACATATTCGAGGATTGATTATTTCTTAGTAGACTCAAAACTACTCCCCTTTACATATGATGCAAAGTATCATAATATTATTATCTCAGATCATGCCCCTTTAACATTTAAGATAAAATTAAAAGATATGGTTAATAAAACTAATATTTGGAGATTCAATACACAGATATTAAAGGATAAAGACTGCTGTAACTATGTGGAGAAACAGATTAAATTATTTTTTGAAACTAACGATAAACCTGAGACTTCCTCATTACTATTATGGGACACATTTAAAGCATTTATGCGTGGTGCAATAATATCAGCACAAGCTCATTTTAATAAAGAAAATCGAAAGATGGAGCAAAAGTTAGAAAAAGAGATAAATCAATTAGATAGTGAAAATATAATACACCCTTCAAAAGAGTTGAGTAATAAAATTGCAATATTAAAATATAGATTAAATAAAATTTATGCGGACCAAGTGATAAAATTATACCAACAAACTAAACAAGTTCATTTTGAATTTGGTGATAAACCTCAAAAATTATTAGCACGACAACTCAGAAGATTAGACGATGAAAAAACTATACATAGTATTAGATCGGCGCAGGGAAATACGTTGACTATACCAAAAGACATTAATGATACATTTTTACAATATTATCAAAATCTTTATTCATCTAAATTAACAGGGCAAACAGATGAAATGGAAACATTTCTAGAAAAATGTCATTTTAATAAGTTAAATTTTGAGAGTAGGCAATTATTAAATGCTGAAATATCTGTAATAGATATCGAAGAATCAATTGGATCGTTAAAAAATGGTAAAACAGCGGGCCCCGACGGCCTGAGTGCAGAATTTTATAAAAAATTTCACGATCTACTTTCACCTAGATTACAAACAGTGTACAGACACACCTATGAATTAGGAAAATTACCAGACTCTTTAAATGAATCTACAATTACATTAATTCCTAAATTAGATAAGGACCTGGAAGACCCTGGATCATACCGAGCGATTGCCCTTTTAAATACTGATCAAAAAATACTAACTAAAGTACTCTCTCGGAGGCTAAGTTTAGTGATTTCCAAAATAATACATTATGATCAAACAGGTTTTATTCCAAAACGTTACTCATCACATAATCTTAGACGCTTGTTTAATATTATTTACTCGAGAAGAAGGAGAGATATAGAATTAGCAGTTATATCGTTGGATGCTGAAAAAGCATTCGACCAGGTGGAATGGTCATATTTATTTAATATAATGGAAAAATATCAACTGGGGGACGGATTTTGTAAATGGGTAAGAATATTATATTCTAACCCTACTGCAAGAATTTTAACCAATCAAATATTATCACCTAAATTTAATCTCTTTAGGGGATGCAGACAGGGATGTCCGTTATCCCCTTTATTATTTGCCTTGGTGATAGAACCTCTGGCTGAAAGAATCAGATCAGAACCCGAAATATATGGGTACAACACTGACATAACAAATAATAAGATATCTTTATATGCAGATGATATTCTGATTTATATTACTAAGCCGGAACGTAGTATTCCAAAGCTATTCAATGTTATAAATGAATTTAGTGTATTTTCAGGATATAGGATTAATTGGAGTAAAAGTGACATAATGCCTATAACTGGTATAAATGTAAATATATTACAAAAATACCCATTAAAAATAGTTACAGATAAATTTAAATATTTAGGAATTAATGTGTCTAAATCCTATAAATTATTAATTAAAGCTAATTATTATCAATTATTAGAGAAACTTAAAAAAAACATTTTATATTGGAAAACACTTCCTATATCTATGATCGGTAGAATTAATGCTATAAAGATGATTTTTTTACCACAATTGTTATATTTATTTCAGGCAATTCCTTTTTTTCTTCCAAAAAGTTTTCTAAAAAAAATTGATACCATAGTTAATAATTTTGTCTGGGATTACAAAAGCCATAGAATAGGTAAAAAACACTTATGTAAGTCGAAGATAAATGGAGGGCTGGCACTTCCAAATTTTTTATATTACTATTGGGCAGTCCAGATTAAGAATATGAATTTTTGGTGGGTAAATATGGATGTTGAACCAATGTGGCTAAAAATGGAAAAGGAAGACTGTTTACCCTTCACTATAGAGTCGATTATTTTCGCACCAAAGGAAGTACAAAAAAAGACTTATAGGGACAACATTATCATTCATAATATTAGACGTATTTGGAAACAGATAGTTAAGACCCTACATCTGGATAATCTTTCTTTTAGGTTATCAATTAGGAATAATCCACTGTTTAAACCCTCAATCTTAGATGCGGGGTTTAGACTGTGGGAGGATTTAGGAATTAAAAGAATAGAACACCTTTATAGAAATGGAAAATTATTATTATTTGAAGAGTTACAAGATATTTTTGGATTACCTTCACAACATCATTTTAGGTATTTACAAATTAGAGATTTTATTAAATGTAACACATACGACTATAAAAATAAGGGACCAGGCTTATTAGATGAAGTGTTTAATTTACATCCAAATACGGATAAGCTTATAGCTTATATCTACAATATTATTTTAGATAAAGAGAACCCAACAACTGAAACATATCGTCAAGCATGGGAAAATGAAATTGGATTACCTATAACGAAAGAAACTTGGGAAGAAAGCTTACAAAGAATACATTGGTGTTCTTTGAATGCCAGACATACATTGATACAATTTAAAGTTATATATAGATTACACTACTCGAAAACCAAATTAAAAAGTATTTTTCCTAACCTTTCCTCTATTTGTGATAAATGTAAGAATTTTGAAGCAAATTTAATACATAGTTTTGTAACATGTCCACGGTTAAATTTTTATTGGATTGAAATTTTTAAAGTTATTTCGGAAGTCCTTAAGGTTAAACTTGACCCAGACCCAAAATTAATAATATTTGGAATCCCGGAGCCAAATTTGGTACTTACAATTAATCAAAGAAATTTTTTTGATTATTGTTTAATAATTGGGAAAAAAATGATACTTAAATTTTGGAAGGGAACATTATCCCCAACAATTAAAATGTGGAAAGCAGAGATGTTGGAGACGTTGAATTTGGAAAGAATTAGATTTGTCCTTTTGGACAAGTATAATTCTTTTGAATTGATATGGTCTCCATATATACAGTATTTAGAGAAGTAGCTATTCTTGGAATCACGGCTTCGACGGGCACCCTATGGATCCGATGCGAATAACTTACCTATAATTGATAATATTGTGTATTTATTAGAGATATTTCTGAATGAAATAGTATCTCGTACAATGTCTTTAGTTTTTGTTTATATATATATATATATATATATGTAATATTATTGTTTTTCAAATTATCTTTTTAATTTTTAATTGATATATGTGCGAAAAAATTTTTTTTTTTTTTTTTAATTTTATTCCCTTTTATTTTTCCTTTTTTCTTTATTCTTTTATATATCTTTTTCTTTATTTCCATAAAAATAGAAGATATTATGTATTGATATGCTATTTGTAGTAATACTGAATTAAGGTGTTAGTTTATAAAGTAAGCTATATATTGTAAACTATTTACTTCAAATAAAAAAAAATATTATAAAAAAAAAAATAATTCTTATCATTAATTCTCGTTCCCATTCTTCTCTAAGTGCCTCGGTCGATGGTAAATCTATATTTAAAATACTATTATATAAATATAATATTAATTTCTGTGAGTCAGCCTTAATGTTCAATGCTTCTTCCAGTGGATCTAAAGTTATGTTTTGATATATTTGTATGTATTTCTTCATGAAGTCGCAGATCTGAAGATGTATAAAATATTGGTTATTTTTCAGTTTAAATTTTAATTGTAATTGTTGGAATGATAACAGATTTCCCATTTCATACATATCACCGATCCTTTTAATTCCCATTTTTTCCCATTGATTATATGTTTTATCAATAAGAGATGGTTTAAATTAAGGATTAGTCACTATTGGCATTAACAATGATAGGTTTCTTAATTTTAAGGATAATTTTATTTATTTCCATATTCTTATTGTATCAAGTATAATAGTAAGATTAAATGAGAACTTACCAGTTTGAAGTTTGATCTTTATTTTATGAGGAGTTACGATGAGGGATTACGCGAAGAAGCCCTGCCAGGCGCATGCGCGTCATACTTCAAAGCAGTGGCGTGAAAACACAGAAAACGATAGCCGAAGTAACATATCAAGGTTTTAGAAGACTAGAACTAGCAGATGATGTTTTCGATTATGAAGGCCGAGATCAAACTTCAAACTGGTAAGTTCTCATTTAATCTTACTATTTTACTTCGGAGTCACGTGAGTGACTACGTGAAGATTTCAAAACTCTGTGATTTCATGCCGAGGATCGACTCCATACGACACACTGCTTCAGTTGACACAGTAGTGAATAAATATTGTATTGAACATTGCTTCGAATTATCCAATAATCATTTTTTAAATAACAATACAGTAATAACCCCTCTATCCCAGGGGAAATTACAAATGAAATTCATAAAGACAAAGCCAATCAAATCAAACGGAACCCTAAACAGCATGCCCAAACTCTGGCACTGTCAGGACAGGTTTATCATAATTTTAGAAAAAATGATTCCTTAGACCATCCTGCGGCCTTGCTGCGGATGTTGATGCCGCCCTGGTGGAGTGAGATTTAAACACATGAGTGTCTACTCCAGCGGAATCCAAAACCTGTTTTACCATCTAGAAATTGTTTATACTGACACCTTTTATGAGGTTTTTTGTGACTGATGAGCATTGCTGTCTCAGAGCCTCTGAGACTCTTAGTTACCTCAATATATTGAGTCAGGTGCTCAACTACTCATAACATAAACAGGGTATACTTTAAAACTTACTTTGGTTCCGGCCATTCCTGGTCTGCTTTGTTTGATTAAATCATACACATAAAACGTAATGTTATCTGCAGAAGAATACATGCTATCTAGTCGTAGCTTTTGCAATGTTTGCACTCTTTGCGCTGATACTAGCGCCATGAGCTTAACCACTTTAAGTGTTAACTTCTGAAAAGACAATGACGTAATTGGAGACCATTGCCGAAGCAGTGTGAGAACTATACTGACAACCCAGATTTCTGTATATCTAGTTTTAGGAGGATTGTTTTTACAAAATTCCTCTCATGAATCAGGACACTAATGGATGAGACCCGATAGGTTGTTGTTCTGAAACTGCCATAAATAGGAGGACAAAGCACTCCGAGCACTATTGATGGCACTATAACTCAAGTGTTCATCAAAAATGTAACATAGCAAGGAGGTCCAATACATCCGGTATGCTTGCAGTATGATAAGATATATCTGACTGTAAACAAAACATCTCCCATTTCTTAATATGAGACACATATTGTTTCTTAGTGTTACGTCTCCAAGCTGCAGTTATGACATTCATCGTCCTATTCGACGGTCCAAAGCCTTGGTATGGTCTGATCAGAACCTGCTGATCAACAAATTAATGTGATCATGTAACGGATGACCTTCTCCTGTTACTGGATGCACCAACAAATTACTGCAATTGGGGACAGTCATGAATGGCTGAGTCATCATTCTGAGCACCAATGGGAACCATGGCTGTGTAGTCCAGTGCGGAACCACCAAAATGCCTGAGGCGGAGTCCTGCTCTATTTTGCTAAGACATTGCCTAATCAGGCAGGATGGGGGAAAGCATTAAAAAAAATTTGTCCCCAATGTAGTGAGAATGCATCCACCGCTACTGCTCCTGGGGGATTTAGGGGGATTTAGCTTGGATTCAACAGATCAATATCTGGCAACCCATAGCGGCTGACAATCATTTAAAAATTTCAGGATTTAATCATCCATTCTATGTTGTCATTGAACTTTTGTGACCTGTTGTCTGTCACCACATTGTCTCTACCTGGTAGGTAGATAACTGAGACCCAGATGTTTCTGGAAATACACCAGTGCCTCATGAGGTTAGCCAGATTATGAAATGATACTGCCATGGGATTGATATATGGCACAGCTGTGGCATTATCAATCTGGAGTTGAACATGGAAATTATTCATTGTTGAACAATAAGCTTTTTATCCATAGAATGCACCCAGCAATTCTAAGTAATTTATACCATGCCTGTGCAGGATTAAATCCTCTTGCACACTCCATCTACCACCACAGCTAGACTCACTGTCCGTAGCTCCCCATCCGGCAGCACTCACATATGTCTGTAAAAGCACTTAAGGTTGCAGAACCAAAATGTTTTGGGGAGTTTGTACAATATTGATAATCCACCGTTGTAATTGAGCTATGGCTCTGGTTGGTAACTGCATAGGTCTATCAAAATGACCTGCATGTTCTTTAAGTGCTAGTTCTCTAGCTTGTTGCAGACTTTGATAGTGCAGTGGTACAAACTGCACTGCAGTGAACGCTGCCACCAATTTACCAATAACAGTAGCTACTTCCCGGATGGAGGGATATTGTTTTCCAGCGAGACTGGTACACACCTCACTGATCTCCACAGCCTTGGCTGTAGGCAAAGTCACTGACATATCAACTGAATCAATGACAAATCCCAAATAATCAATTTTTTTAGGATGGCTCTAACTTGGATTTGGTTGGATGGACCAGGAACCCTAACCTTTCAAACAGATATTTGGTTGCTGAAACCGATTCCTCAGCTGTCTTCTGAGTGTTGCTTATGATTAAAATATCATCTAGATAAACCATTACCATGTGATTCTGGGCCCGAATTAGCGCCAGCACTGGTTTCAACAATTTCTTGAATAGCCTAGGAGCTGAGGTTAACTCATTGGATAATGCTTTAAATTGCCACAGCTGTCCCATCCAACTAAATTTCAAGTATCTCTGATACTGATGATGAATTGGTACTGAATAATATGCATCTTTCAGATCTATAGTTGCCATATAACAGCCTTGTGATAACAACCGTTTCGCAGTATTGAAGGTTCCATTTTAAAAATGCCTATACTGAACATAGGAATTTAACTGGTTTAGGTCCAGAATGAATCTACATCCCCCATCTTTTCTCTGTCTGGGGAATATATTGGTCACAAATTGTTGAGGATGGGATGTCGTCCTCTCAATTACCCCTTTTTTGGGACAAGACCATAATTTCTTCTTTTACCTGCTGAGTTTGTGCAGAAAACCCCAATACTCTATTAGGCATATTCTGTACAGGCGGATCAATTCCTGACATAAACTGTATTCGAGCTTGACACAGTGTCTAGTATAAACCGATGAGATGTTATGCAGCACCATTCATCATAACCAATTGCAACCTACCCCCAACCGGAGGTTGTTTCCCAGAATCTTATCCTGGACAGAATGAATCACCTGTACCTCTACAGTCGGCCTTGACTCCTTCTTCCCATATTGGGGTTGTAGCTGGGATACACAGGTGAGTAATACTGTCGTCCCAGTGGCCCCACTCTGCTTGGCCTTGCCCCTGGATCCGTCACCTTTCGTGCTGAAAACGACCTGCGAGGTGGCATCCTGGCAGAAGGGACGTATGTCTTCATGACACAGATTGTTTTGGCATGTTCCTCCAAGCCCTTGACTTGTTTGAGGAGGTCCACCCCAAATAAATAATCTGGGCTTGGATATTGGTGGACCTACATAGAGCTGCAAACTTCGGTTCAACGTTGGTTTGATGGCTATCGACCTCAATTGACCTCAAAGTAGGCGTTGCAGAACAGGGCCAGCATATCTTGTTGAGTACCAGACATCGGTGCCCCCTGGAGCTTCCCCGAATGCCTGCTGCCAACAACTTGAGGACGCGCTGAAATCTCACTCTTGTCCCCGCATCGTTGCACTCATTTGTGCCCTTGCCGAGTTCACGGTGGGCATTTCCATGATCGTATCCTGGAGCTGGTGAGAAGCCATGTACTTTACATTGGCGGCTAGAGTTTTCTCGATAGCCTCACCAGTCCCTTCCGGTTTTAGCAAAGTTTAACGCTACGTCCGGGATACCTGGAGCATCACTCGTATGCTCTGGTGTGTGCACAAAAGCAGTGACACCAGCTTCAGGGTCAGATTCCTCCTGCCCTGCTTCTCCCGAGTCATGCTCTAGGGAGGTCTCTTCCAGCCCTAAACAGGGTGCTGGAGAGGATGATTCCCACTGTTATCCATAAGCGGTGTTTTTTTCTTTACTGTATGGACCTCTGCGAGAGGCTGTGTGGGAATCCTAGGGGCATTCGACCCCAATTGAAATTTTCCATGGCTCTTTAAATTTGGAGCATTTTCCCATTTAGTTGAGCCATCCCCATACCTTTAAATTAAAAGGAGGGAGTCTTCCACATCATCAGACTCATGAGATAAATGAGCCTGAGAGTGCTTTATTTTGGTATTCATGAGTGCCCTGAAGCACTGGAAACTGATGGAGGCAGTTGAGCTGCCAGTAGAACAGTAGCGGGTATTGGAGCCAGCATTAGCGCAGCCGTTATCTCCAAACCCGATCTAAATAGCGGTAATCGCAGAGCCAGCTTTAGAGCAGCCGTTGTCTCCCGACCCGTTCTATAAGCGGTAACCGCGGTCCCCGCGCGTTCCACTCTATTACCGCAGTTTATATTAACAATATCTCCATATTACCAACTCTAGCTGGCTCTGCGAGCCAGACGTACAGAGTTTTAAAAATACTCGCAGGAAAGGTTTAACATTGACTTACCTGTGGGTTACTACTTACCGCTGGTGGAGCTGAGCTCTCCAGCCCGTCAGTGCGACATGCGTCATACGTAATGACGCGCATGCGCCTGGTGGGGCTTCTTCACGTAGTCACTCACGTGACTCCGAAGTAAAATTGGGTTATTCTTATATATTGTGTTGTTCAGTTTTATCGGGGAGAAGAGGATCGCTCCTATGTTACAGGGACAACAGTCCTCTTTCTCCATTCTTATCCATTTTGTCTGTTGGGTAGAACTGTCCAACCAGTAAATTATATTCTTAATATGCACTGCCCAATAATAATACAAACAGTTAGGAAGTGAAAGTCCATCAATGTCTTTTGGTTTGCACAAGTGTTTTCTCTGAATTCTGTGTGATCTATAATCCCAGATAAAATTGGTAATATTAGGTTCTAGTTTTTTAAAGAAGTTTTTTGTACATATAATGGTATTGATTGAAATAGGTATAATATTTGTGGTAGAAAGATCATTTTTTTAGCGTTTATTCTGCCTATTGATGATAACGGAAGTGTTTTCCAGAATTTAATCGACGCGTTGAGTTTATTTAATAAAGGCATAAAATTAGCATAAAATAATGCTTTGTATTTTCTGGTCCTTTCAATACCCAAATACTTAAATTTTTCCGTTGCAATTTTAAAGGGGAATTTTAATAGGTGTGTAGATTCTTGAGGTTTTAACGTCAGGATTTCACTTTTATTCCAATTTATTCTATATCCAGAAAAAGAACCGCATTCCTCTATTAAATTTAATAAGTTTGGTATGCTCGTTTGTGTTTGTAATATATAAAAGTATATTGTCTGCATATAATGAAATGTTATTATTTGAGTCCCTAGTATTATAGCCCTGAATATTCGGATGACTTTTTATACTTTCAGCCAGGGGCTCTATCATAAGGGCAAATAGCAGAGGTGATAAAGCACATCCCTGCCTATTGCCCCTCGATAATTAAAATTTTGGAGATAACATTTTATTGGTTAATATTCTTGCTGTCGGTTTATCATATAGTAATTTTACCCATACAATAAAATTCTCTCCCATATTAAATTTTTGCAATACTTTATATAAATACTGCCACACTACCTGATCAAATGCTTTCTCTGCGTTCAGAGAAACAATTGATATATCTTCTTCCTCCATTTTATGTGAGTACATTATGTTAAACAGGCGTCTCAAATTATTAAATGAATGTCTTTTGGGTATAAACCCCGTTTGATCAGGATTTATCAATTTCGACTTCGGGGCTGTGGCGGGTTCCGGCGGCAGTGACGGCCTGACTCAGGGCTGAGGAAGTGTCCCGGCGGTGGCGGCCCGACCTCGGAGGTTCGGCCGCGGGCCCAGCAGAGGACATCGTCGGGAGCTCGCAGGTCACAGGTTGGTGACCTGTTTTTCCGGAGCTCCCACAGCAACAGCTTCGTCTGCCGGACTGGGAGGCAGCAGCATCGACAGCTTCAACCACCCTGGGCCTCGGAGTTTGAACCGGCCCGTTCGCGGAGCTCGGATTTAGCCGCGGGACTTACCAACACCCGGCGGGGTCACAACATCGGAGGCCTGGATCGCCTCAGCGCAGAGGGAGAGCGAGAGAAGAGAGGAGTGAGGAGGTGCCTGGTGAACTCACTGTGGTGGATGTTAATTTGTGTTTATTGTGTGTTTTGTTATTTTATTAAATGTATGACTGCAAGGCAACGAAATTTTGTTCAGAGCGAAAGGTCTGAATGACAGTAAAGGATACTTTACTTACTTTACTTTACTTTACTTCATATTTACTCAATCTTCTTGCTAAGGTCTTTGCTAAAATTTTCTGATCTGTATTTAAAAGTGATATAGCTCTATATGTGCGCGGTTCATCTAAATCTTTATCTTTTTTTGATATAAGCGTAATAGTTGATTCAGCTAATGTTTCTGGTAATTTATTTTCTTTAAAGGCATGAGTATATAAATTAAATAAGCGTGAAGCCGTTATCTCATGAAATCTTTTATAAAATTCGTTACTAATACCATCTGGTCCTGGCGTCTCACCATTTTTCACAATTTTATTGTTTCATCTATTTGTTCAAGTGTAATCTGAGCTCCTAATTCCTCTTGTTCTGAAAGGTCAAGTTTTGGAAGATTACAGTTATCTAAAAAATGTATAATTTTACTATCTTCTATTTTAGTTTTAGATGTATACAAATTTTGATAACATTGAGCAAATCTATTGTTGATATCCTGAGGTAATGTTAGTTTTACGTGTTTTTTCAATTGATGAGCTAAGAGTTTATGTGGCTTGTCACCAAATTCGAAACATTCCTGTTTTGTGATTTGGAAAAATCTTACAACTCTTGCCGATAAAATTCGATTAAGTTTAAATTTCAATAGTATTATCTTATTATGTTTATCTGTAGTTGGATCTTTGGCATTATCTAACTCTAATTGTCTAATTTCTTGTTCTAGCATCTGTTGTTCTGTCTTATTCTTTTTATTTTGAAACATTTGATGTGAGATTATAACTCCTCTGATCAATGCCTTGAAAGTTTCCAATAGTAAAGAAGGTGAAATACCTGGTGTTTCATTTGTCTCAAAAAAAATATTTATTTGTTGTTTTAAATATTTATAACCTTGTGGGTCATTTAGAATTTGTGTGTTAAACCTCCAGAAAGATTTTTTACCCGGCATTCCCTCAAATTTTAATAGAAAAGTCAACGGAGAATGATCGGAAATAATACTGGTGTGATATGAAGGATTAGTTGTATATGGAATTAATTTTGTATCCACTAAATTTAATTAATTCGTGAATAAGTTTTATGTACCAATGAGTAAAACAAATATTCCCTTCCAGTTGGATTTGCAGTTCTCCATACATCTATTATATTAGTTTTTTTTATATATGTATTTAGAAGTTCACTAGTCTTAGATTTTAAGTTACCCCTCCTTTGTTTTACTGATTTGTCTAAATATGGATCTAAAACGCAATTGAAGTCCCCCCCCCCCCCCTATTATTACATTTTGGTGATTAAACTCTGATATATCTATAATTTTATTAAAAAATTGGGGGTTGTCAAAATTCGGAGCGTAAATATTTATCATAGTCAGTGGGGTTGAATATATTTCTCCCAAAACTATAATATACCTTCCCTATCTGAAATAGTATTCTTTAATTTAAATGGTATACCTTTCCGAATAATAATAGCCGTACCTCTAGCTTTAGAAGAATCAAATACACAGGACAAGGTGTTAAGAAGACCGTGGATTAGAAGTAAATGAAGAATAGTATGTTTGACCTATCCAGTTTGCCTTCAATCTCATCTGTGTTTGTTGTTTCATGTGTGTTTCCTGCAAAAACATGATGTCAGAATTTAATGATTTTAGTTTGGGCAAAAATGTTACCCCTCTTAATTGGTTCATTGGCACCCCTTATATTCCAACTGCAGAATGTAATTCCTCCATTCTTTATTTGTCTATTGTCTTGCATGATATATCAGTTTGGTGTTTTCGACTCACATGGTGCACCCAAATACCTCAGAGCTCTGGGTGCTGGGTGGACGTCTCGAACTTTTAAATTTATATTACATCTCCCTCCTGTGTAATACCTTAATAAGAAAAAAATGAACAAACATGATGTGAAGTTAATTTTAAAAAAAATAAACAAATAAGAATCTTGATAGTGAATTTTAAATAAAAGTGATGTTAAGGTATCTAAGAGAAGATACCTTAAAAACGCGAAGCCACCTAAGGTGGCGAAAAATGTATGGACTTCCGTTGATGTTGTTGTACATTGAGCTCCGTCCCCTTAACAAAGTCTCGTAAAAGGCTGTGAACCGTTTCATATACCAGAGCAATTGAAAACAGAGAAAATTCAGAAAAAGAGGAGAAAAATAAAAAAACAAAAATAAAACACAACGTACGTTCAGTTCTATAAGTATATATGCCTTTCCAATTTATCTAACATTAATCTATTCTGAACATTACCATATAAATCCACTCAAAATTATTACATTATATCCCATTCTTTAATACAAGCAGGTTCCAAGGGGTTAAACAAAGCCACGTAGCTGGATCTTTTCCAAGTGTATGATGCTCCTGCCTCCTTCACACACAGTGTTAGTTTGTTAGTATTATTATGAACATTTTAGTTAATTACTGTGTGTTAGTATATATCATCAATTAATTCATTTATCTCCATCCCAGCTCCATGGATTATTCATATTTGCAGCTTACATTAACAGATAGTATTATTAAATTTGTTAGATTCATTGATTTTTTATTATTAAAATATAGCAATTAAAGATTTTCTTAAATCAACAGCTATATTCCAACTGCAGAATGTAATTCCTCCATTACTATATTCTAGTCCGTAATGTCTCATTCCATGTCCCTCATTAATTCCCTCATTAATATCTGTATTTTCAACGTCCCATTGTTTATCTTTAAGTTTTCCATTCAAGGTGAAACATGGACTGTACGCTCGAAAACACATTCCAGACAGATAAGCATATCTGGTAACTGTCTGGGAAAGGTCCGCCATCTTAATTAGAGCAAGATCTTGTATTAAAAAGTTTAATATTCCTGCTTATCATCATCTTCATCCTCTATTTCCTTTACGATATCTTGTGCGTACTTAAAAGCCATTTCAGGGTCCGTGAATGAGCGCTCAGAAGCCATATAAGTAATCTTCATTTTTGCAGGATAAATCACCCCATATCTCACTTGGGATATTCCTTTCAGAATATTTCTTGTCTTTGTAAACAAAATCCTTTTTTGGACGACTTCACGGGGATAATCACGGAAAAGTCTAATATTATCCCCAAGATATGTAAGATTGTCACCGTGAACAATCTTATTCAGTATATTTTCCAGTGAAGAAATGTCGAGGAATTTCACAATTGTCTGTCTTGGGGGAGCATTTATCCCTTTTGGAAAGCGTCCAACCTGGTGAGCAACATCAATTCTTGGATTTTCCGGCAGTTTAAAACCTTCTTTAAGTAAGTCAGAGTGACAGAGCTGCCAGCCCAATAATCAATTTGGCCCACAATGTCCATACTAGCCCTCTGGAAACCAGTCCCTTTGACCCACAACACATATACTAGCGCTCCAGAAAGCCCCCCCCCCCCCCTCCCCCCCACTGGCCAGCAATATTGGAATTGGTGGAGAGGTGGAATATTGCATTGGGGGACCAGCCCTCCCGTGTGAAGCTGGGACCCAACGGGTCCCACTTAGTCTAGTACATTATATAGTTTTCATATTCTGTTGTGCTGCTGCAAGTAATAATTCTGTTTAGGACATACGACAATAACACACTCTTGCCTCATGACTTGGCTCTTATCTGCCTGAGTGACCTCTTCTTGTGCCAGCCTCAAACCAAGAAGCTCAGCCCTGTGTGCATTATCTTTGGTCTCTTTAGTCCCAGTAACAATTGCACCAAGTCTCTCTCCAGCTTCAGCACTATATTGACTATATTGACTATTTGAATGACAATGTCTTTAACATCGTTTGTAAATTTGCAGATCACAGCGAAATTGGTGGTATAGTGGACAGTGAGGAAGAATATCTAGGTTTACAATAGGGGGTCGACATCAGTTGGGAAGGGGGGCCAAGGAATGGCAAATGCAATTTAACTCTGACAAGTGTGAGGTGTTGCACTTTGTTATGATAAACCAGGCCAGAACAGAAGGAACAGGGAGCACAGGTTCATGATTCCCTGAAAGTAGCTAGTCAGGTGCACAGGATGGGCAAGAGGTGTTGGGCAAACATCCCTTCATTAAGAATGGGAATTAAGTCAAATGTTGGGACATCATGATGCAGTACACAAGTTCATAAGTTATAGGTGTTCCAGGAGCAGAATAAGGCCATTCAGCCCATCAAGTCTACTCCGCCTTTCAATTGCGGTTGATCTATCTGTCCCTCTCAACCCCCTTCTTCTGCCTTCTTCCCATAGCCCCTGACACCCTTACTAATCAAAAACCTGTCAATCTCTGCTTTAAAAATACCCACTGACTTGGCCTCCACAGTCATCTGTCGCAATGAGTTCCACAGATTCACCACCCACTGACTAAAGACATTCATCCTCATCTCCTTTTTAAAGATACGTTCTTTTAAAGATATGTCCTAGACTCTCCCACAAGTGGAAACATCCTCTCCGCATCTATCTCTATCCAGGCATTTCACTATTCGGTAAGTTTGAATGAGCACCCCCCCACCCCCTCCCCCTCCCTCACTGTTGTATAAGTCCTACAAGTCGTAGAAGTCGAGTTAAATAAGTGGTTGGTGAGACCGCACCTGGAGTACTGTATGCAGTTCTGGTCACCGAGCTGTAGGAGGGATGTCATTAAGTTGGAAAGGGTGCAGGAGTAATTCACCAGGATGTTTCATGGACTTACGGGTTTATGCTATGGGGAGAGACTGGAGAGTCTGTGAATTTTTTCGGTGGAACAGAGAAGGCTGAGGGAAGACCTTATTGACGAATACAAAATAATGAGGGGCATGAATTAAGTGAATGCTCACTCTCTTTTCTCCCAGAGTGGAGGATTCTAAAACTAGAGGGCATAGACTTAAAGAGGAAGAGCTTTAAGAGGGACTTCATGGGCAAACGTTTAAGTGTAGTCTGTATCTGGAATGAGTTGCCAGAGGAAGTCATAAAAGTGAATACAATTAAGACTTTCAAAAGGCATTTGGGCAAATAAATGGATAAGAATGATTGAGATGGATTTGGGCCAAATGGGACAAGCCCAGAATGCCAACTTGGTCAGCATGAACAAGTTGGGCCGAAGGACCGATTCCCATGCTGTGTAGCTCTCTAAGTCTGTTACTCAAGCTCCAGTGAATACACCTCAACTGCAGCAGACCCACACATGCTCAACTTTATTCTGCAACCAAGATCTCTGTCGCCCAGAAAACCAAGCAGAAGCCATGTTCTTACCATAGCAGAACCTCCCCTGTCGTTGTCTACCTATTGATAACCTCATCTAAATGGCGGCACGGTGGCGCAGCGGTAGAGTTGCTGCCTTACAGTGCCAGAGACCCGGGCTCGATCCTGACCACAGGTGCTGTCTGTACAGAGTTTCTCCCTGTGTCCTGCGTGGGTTTTCTCCAGGAGCTCCGGTTTCCTCCCACACTCCAAAGACATACAGGTTTGTAAGCTAATTCCTTTGTAATTGCTGTGTGTGTAGGATAGTGTTAATGTGCGGGGATCGCTGGTCGGCACGGACTCGGTGTTCTGTAGGGCCTGTTGCTGTGGTGTATCTCTAAACCGAACTAAACTAAACTAAAGTTATATTTTACTCTTATCACTTTTACCACATAAAATCTAAACCATTCCCTCCACCTTAAAAAAATCATAAAATTGGATGAAATGTTTCTACATATAACTTGGCTTTATTATAATCTTTCATAAACTAAAACAGACCGATGATTGCTTCAAGAGATTTTTCATCAATGCACCAAGACGACAGTTTATTATAAATAAATTTATGGTACAGGCAGTACAGTGATGCAGCTGGTAGAGTTGTAGAGCCTCACGGAGCCAGAGACCCGGGTTCAATCCTGACCTCGGGTGCTGCCTGTGTGGAGTTTGCACGTTCTCCCTGCGACCACGTGGGTTTCCTCCGGGTGCTCCCACATCCCAAAGACGTGTGGTTTGTGGGTTAATTGGCTGCTGTAAACTGCCACTAGTGTGAAAGTGCGATAACACTGAACCAGTGTGAACGGGTGATCAATGGTTTGTACGGATGTGGTGGGCCGAAGGGCTTGTTTCCATTCTTTCAACCAATCAGTTACTTCAACTTGAATAAATAGATGCTTTGAGTCCAAATGCTATGATATGTTTAGAAAGCTAAAAAGACAAAAAGGATGTCTACTGTGCTAAAAAGTTATATTGTGTAAAGTGCTAATTTTGTCTCCTTTTATGTTACATACCTATAATGCTGGCAGATAACTTTTAACACTATTCATTCAAATACCAACATCCATACTCGACCAAACCAAACAGATGTCCGATCATTTAATACAAGTACTATCTTCTGATATTGATCAATGTGATCCTGTACAGAAGGTTGAGTTTAGTTTAGGGATACAACATGGAAACAGGCCCTTCGGCCCACCAGGTCCACACCGACCATCGATCACTTGTTCACACTAGTTCTATATTATCTCACCTGCTCATCCACTCCCTACACACTAGGGAGGTGTTTTTGGGAGGAAACCTACTACCCAGAGGAAACTCACGTGGTCACAGGGAGAATGTACAAACGCCACGCAGATGGCAGCCGCGGTCAGGATTGAAACCGAGTCTCTGGCATTGTGAGGCAGCGGCTCTACCAGCTGTGTCAATGTGTTACTAAACAGTGGTTACAAAACATGTCTTGGTGGTTTTGGTTCAAGAGAACTTGGGCCATTTTTAAACCAAAGAATCTTCATTTCTTTGGAAATGCTAATATTAAAGACTGGTAATATTACAAAGGCTGATTAGCCTACAAACCTGCACGTCTTTGGGATGTGGGAGGAAATCAAAGCGGTCACAGGGAGAACGTGCAAATTCCACAGGTCAGAATCGAACCCGGGACTCTGGTGCTGTGAGGCAGCGGCTCTACCAGCCTCGCCACAGTGGCTGGCAAAAAAAAAATGTTTTGATGGGTTTGGATAAATAAAAAATAGCGTGACTGCTTTTAAACCAATGAATCTTCATTTCTGTGGAAATGGTAATATTAAAGCCTCTTTTACAAGTTAAATGTTATGACATCAGATGTACAAATGAGAAATCTTAAAGTATGTGTTGATGGGCAATACTCCGCTGTATTGCAATAATGAAAACATGTCTTTCCTGAACACTGAGATCTCTCCCAGATGCGAAAGACTCATGACTCATAAGCTGTGGAGATTTTTCACTTGAGCAACATTATGTCTGGAACTCATCTGAACTGGTCAGATGCTGTATTCTTTAAATTAGTTATCCAATGAAGTGCACTGCTGCCAACTGTTGAGTGATCGTTTCCACATATGAACCACGATTTGCAACTTGTAAATTATCCATCCTGTGGGAGAATTCAACGATCAGGAGAATAACGAGAGCTTGTCAGTTCACGGTCAACGTTAGGGTCGGAGAACTGCTTAAACTCAATTTTTGGCAAACCCCATCGAGCGAGTGAATCCGCCTCTATTGGTGAGGAGGGATACAACTTTGAGGGGGAAAAAAAGTAGGCTTGATGTGCTTCAGCAATTATCCAGAGTTTTGTATTACTTTGCTGGCAGAGTTCTAGGCAACAAGAATATACCTGGGGTTTAACTGGATTGTGAATTGACCTTGCCACAGCTGCAGTGAGTTTAGTTGGTTCTTGGCTGCAGACCACACTCAGTAGCAGAATATGTATGATGTGTTAAAAACAGCCTGTGAATATGTCTCTCTGAATAATTCCATCACTCTACACCCTATTGAAAACTATAATTATATGGAAACAAACACAAAAGGCCGGTTAACAAAAGAAAAAGCAAATGGATAGACAAAAAAAGGCAGACACAAAATGCTGGAGGAGCTCCGCGGGACAGGCAGCATCACTGGAGAGAAGGAATGGGTGACGTTTCGGGTCGAGACCCTTCTTGGGACTCAGTTCCTCCAGAACAGTGGGTGTGGTGATAGTACTGGTCCTCCAGCCAGCAGGAGCTGCTAACACAGCCTTACAAAAACTGCTGCTCACCCAACGTTGCCTCCTCCAGCCAATTCCCTCAATCTACTGGACTTTAAGTAGCAGGCTGACTCTGAGAACGATGCAGAGTTCTGCTAACTGATGGGTTGCTTGGAGGTCATTCATTATGAGGCTTAGTTTTTTGTTTTAGTTTTAGTTTAGAGATACAGAGCAGAAACAGGCCTTTCGGCCCACCAGGTCCTTGCCGACCAGCGATCCCCGCACATAAACCCTATCCTCTTACACCAGGGACCATTTACAATTATACCAAGCCGCAGGTCAATTATACCTACGCAGGTCATGGGGAGAACGCACAAAAAACGTACAAACAACACCCGTAGTCAGGATCGAACCCGGGTCTCTGCCGCTGTAAAGGGCCTGTCCCACTTTCACCACCTAATTCACGACCTCTGCCGAGTTTGCCCTTGACTCATACTCGCAGCATGGTCGTCACAAGGTCGTAGGTAGTTTGTGATGCCAGTCGGAGGTACTCGTGGCATCAAGTAGGTCGGGGGGGTTTTCTAGCATGATGAAAAATGCCCACGAGTAAAAAAGGTTGTGAATTAGGTCGTGAAAGTGGGACAGGCCCTTAAGGCAGCAACTGTACTGCCGCGCCACCGTGCCAAAGGCATCTCGGTTCTTACAGGCCCAGGAAAACTATATAAGTTGAAGTGTTAAAACGCTATTAAATTAGTATGCTCAGTCAGCACCTCCATGGAGGCTCACAGCACACAAATGGTACATCTACTCCACCATATTTCTGACAGGTCTCTGCAAGTTCATAAGTTCACAGGTCACAGGAGTAGAATTAGCTCATTCAGCCCATCGAGTCTACTGCTCTATTCAATCATGGCTGATCTATCTTTCTCTCTCAACATTCTGCTTTCTCCCATAACCTTTGACACCCTTACTAATCAAGGGTCTGGAGAAGGGTCTCGACCCGAAACGTCGCCTATTTCTTCTCTCCATAGATGCTGCCTTACCCGCTGAGTTTCTCCAGCATTTTTTGTCGACTTTTGATTTTTCCAGCATCTGCACTTCCTTCTTAAACAAGAATCTATCAACCCCTGCCTTAAAAATACCCAAAGACTTGGCCATATTCACCACCATGACTAAAGCAATTCCTCTTCTTCTCTATTCTAAAGGTACATGCCCTCTGAGGCTGTGCCCTCTGATCCTAGACACTCCCAACTGCAACCCCAAGCTAATCCTATTTCCTCACACGCCCCTGGTATCCCTGGATACAGCTGTGAAATTTAAAGCAAAATAAGGGTTTTCCCACAATGACTCTTGTGGAGGTTACTGGAAGCACGCATGAAGAAAACTGCAATCCCAACCCTCAACCCTCCAGTCATTTATTGAAATGGACAGAAATCACTGGTTTAAGGACACATCCTTAATTTTGCTAAAAGTGACAACAGACTCCATGGAATAATTCCTAACAATGTCCGTCATCCCTTCACCTTATGATCAACCTAATAATACAAGCTGAGCAAGACATCATCACTGATGAAACAACAGGCAGAGTCTTATTGATTTTGACAAGCATTCCCCTGGTTCCTATTTTCACAAAGACTTAAAACCTTTTATTTTAAATTTGTTCGTGCCCATGCTTAAATAACGGACAGAGAAGTTTCATCTGAGCACCAAATTCTTCTTTGCAACTATTATTTCCAGCTGCAATTTTCAGCCTCAAGCTTTTAGAAATAGAATATGTTTGAAATCCTCAGCAGCGTGATCAGCAGCTGAAAACAGGACGTATAGAGTGATGTTTGAGTGTGACTCTGCAAATAAACCCAGCTCAAAAACTCAGTCTCAATGATATTTTGCTATATTTCATGGCTTCACAACCTATATGAATAGTCATGCACATGGAGAAGGCATCGTAACATTGGAAAATAGCACTGGTAATGGTGGAAAAAGGATTTAGAAGTTTGACAGAAGCTCAGAGATTATATTGGTCAGGAAAAATTCAATACAGTGGCTCAAACCAAGTCCATCAATCTTCAGCTTAAAAATATCCATGGACTTGCCTCCACAACTTTCTGTGGCAATGAATAGTAAGATTGAACGAGAACTTACCAGTTCGAAGGTTGATCTTTATTTCATGAGGAGTTGAAGTGAGGGATTTCGTGAAGAGCCCGCCGGCGCGCATGCTCGACATACTTCAAAGTAGCGGCGTGGAATCACAGAACCAACAATAGAAATGACTTTGCATAGTATGATTGAATTGACTAAGATTACCAGATGAAGGTGATTGAGGGTTGGGCGAGGAGGGCACGAAATCCCTCACTTCGACTCCTCATGAAATAAAGATCAACCTTCGAACTGGTAAGTTCTCGTTCAATCTTACTATTTCATTTCGGAGTCACGTGAGTGACTTCGTGAAGACTTCAAAGCTTCTGTGATTACACGCCCTGGACCACGTCCATGCTGACACACCACTACCAGGGATGGATGGGAGGAACAAACTTGCTCAATAGTTCATACTGCAAAACAAGAGCAGAGTTATTAACAACAAAACAAAACCCCTCATGCGGGGACATCTCCACGTTCGTGACCTGCATTCAGCACGGCTTCTGCGAACCGTAGAGGAGCAGCAACAGGCTTGTTATAAAAACGCTGGAACACAGCTTCATTAGCCCATCCTGCTGTGGCGAGAATTTGGTCCATGGGCACCTCCATGACCCTCGCCCTTGACGTCGATGCAGCCCTGGTGGAAAGAGACTTGAACACATTAGTGTCGATACCTGACTTACCCAAGACGACTGGAAGCCACATGGATATCGTCTGGACTGTCACTCGATGATGAGGTCTCTTGTGAGTGACAAGCAGGTATCTCTCCATTCCTCTGATGCGTGCCGTCACTTTGACATAGTGGCGGATATGTGAGACTAAACATAGCCTAGCATCTGCGGGGTATGCCGGGAACTTCAGCTGCAGCCCTGTGCACCCAGGTCTATGCTGCTTTAGTAGCTCGTCAACGAAAAAGACTACTTCTGTAGGGGTAGCTGTCATTTTGTCGACACGCAGTTTGTGTAGTGTCTGTACCCTCTGAGCTGAAGTCAGCGCTAGTAACATCACCAGCTTCATGGTGAGTTGGTCCAGTTGGAGCCCTTCCATGGGAGACCACGTCCTGAGCAGGGTTAATACGTCCCTGACATCCCAGGTGATATTATAGCGTGGTATAGGCGGATTCATATTGAATATACCCCGCATGAGTCTGGACACTAGCCTGTTGGATCCTACCTCCAACTGAGGTAGAACGATAGCGCACTTCTGGCGCTGTTGATGGCACTGTAACCTAAGTGTTCATCATGGTGCAACCCCGCGAGGAATTCCAGGACGTCGGTTGTTGTCACGTCATCGTACGTGATGCGAGAGCGGCTGCAGTAGGCTTCCCACTTCTTAATATGCAAGCGGTATCTTCGCCTTGTAGACTCTCGACAACGACGCCCTGGTGGTATCCATGGTCCGAGCCGAGAGGCCGTATTGGACTAACGGCCTGTTCAGAACCTGCAAGCCAACAATTTTAAATAGCCATGGCAGGGATGCGGCTCCCCTGAGACAGGGTGAGTAACCAATTGTGGGCAACCCTTCAAAAGGACCCAAGGTTCGTTGAGCATGTCAAAGACCACCGGATACCAAGGCTGTGTGGGCCAGTCGGGTATAATAAGGATGCCCTTGGCAGCATCTGCCTGAATCTTTCCCAATACCCGACTGATGAGGCAAAACGGAGGGAAGGCATAGAAGACCCAATTCCCCCAGTCCAGCGAGAATGCATCTAGCGCTATTGCCCCAGGATCTGGTTCCCATGAAACGTAGGCTGGTACCTGATGGTTTAACCGTGACGCAAAAAGGTCAATGTCCGGTTTACCAAATTTGGCTGTGACTTTAGAAAAAATCTCAGGATGCAACATCCATTCAATGTTGTCATTAAATTTGCGTGACCTGGTGTCCGCCACAGTATTAAGCTCACCTGGCAAATAGGTAGCTGAAATCCAAATGTCTCTTTGAACACACCAGAGCCAAATTGAGTTAGCCAATTTGTCACACGAAACTGACCTGGTACCACCCATATGGTTTAAATATGCCACAGCTGTGGTGTTGTCTATTTGGAGACGGACGTGTGCTCCAACAAGCTTGGAACAATATGCACGAAGTCCGTGGAATGCTGCCAGCAACTCCAAATAGTTAATCCCTTGAGTCAACAACATCGATGCCTCAAGGGTGTCCCATCTGCCCCCACAACTAGAGCAATTATCAGTAGCTCCCCAGCCATTGGAGCTTGCATCAGTCTGTAAATATACCACCGGATTAGCCTCCCTAACAGGCTTAAATGAGTTGCTAATGTGACACACCCACCATTGCAACTCAGTTATCACTTCGGACGGCAGCTGCATTGATCGATCGTAATGACCAGCGTTCCGTTTTAACGCAATAATTTTAGCTCTTTGCAAATTCTGATAATGCAAAGGCCCATATCGTGCTGCCGGAAACAAAGCCACTAGCTTGCCAATTACTGTGGCTGTATGCCGAATCGATGGTATATTGGTGCCAATTAAATCTCTGCACACCTGAGTGACTTCCTCAATTTTGTTAATTGGTATAGTTATTCTCATACTCATTGAGTTCACCGTGAACCCTAGGTAATTAATTACCTGGGCAGGGCAGAACTTCGATTTCTCTGGATGGACAATGAATCCTAATTGTTGAAATATATTGACAGCAGCTGCAACACCCTGTTCAGCCAAATGCAGGGTGTGGCCCACAATAAAGACATCATCTAAATAGGCCATAACTATATGATGTCTTTGTCTCAAATAAGCCATGATTGGTTTCACCAATTTAGTGAACAATCTAGGGGCTGTAGTGAGCCCATTAGGCAAAGCCTTATACTGCCAAAGTTGCCCCATCCAGATAAATTTCAAAAACCTTCTATCATATTTCTGGATGGATACTGAATAATATGCATCCCTTAAATCAATGCATGCCATAAAGCAGCCATGAGAAATCAATGATTTGGCTGTTTCAAACGTATCCATTTTAAAATGAGTATATGTTACAAACGTATTCAAACGGGTTAGATCAATGATGACACGACAGCCTCCATCCTTCTTAGGTCTAGTAAATATGTTCGAAACAAATTCAATTGGCTCATGCACCGTTTTCTCAATCACACCCTTCTGTACCAGACTTAAATTTCCTTATAACCTGCTGCCTGTTCTGCAGCAGACAATTTGAACGTACGACCAGGCATGTGCTGGGATGGAGGAATGTCGCCATTAATAAACTCAATTTTATGCCGCTGAATATTCCGCAACACATACTCATCACCAGTAAAATTACCCCATGCATCCAAAAACAACCGTAAACGACCACCAACACGGGAAGTGAAACAGAGAGAAAAGAGAGAACCAGACCCCCTCACCTCCGTGGTTACCGGCGGTCCTTGACACGTGTGGGTGGCCGTGGAGGTGCTGGGTTGGCTTGAGGGCGCGGCGTCTTCGATTTCCAAAAAGGTCTCTGCCGACCCTGTCCTAAAAAAGACCCTTGGTGCTGGTTCTGGTGTTGTTGTCGTTGTGGAGCTAGAGGGTGAGTCCTCGTCGAGGCCCTGGCCGACCCTCGTGAGCGAATGTATGGAGCTTTTGAGCCGGACGGTGTGGGGGCACTCTTAGAGCGCATGATCCCCACCGTTTTGGCTTGTTCGTCAAGCTCTTTGACTCTCTTCGAGAGGTCCTCACCAAAGAGCTGACGGGGCGGCGGCGGCGGCGGTGGTTTGCACAATCCTGCAAACTTCGGGTTGAGTGCTGGGCGGATGCTGTTTTTGCGAAACCCGTTGATTTCGTGCTGGGTCGCGCACAATAAGGCCAGAGCATCTTCCTGGTCCAAATTCAGCTCGTCCACGTCCACCGACCGCGCAAAGGCGGTAATACCGGCCGTGAGGAGTTTCAGGATCCGCTGCAATTGTAGCTCTTGTTGACGGATAGCCGCACTGATGTTGCCCCATATTGGCGTATTGACCACAGGCACGTTGAGGGAGTTGCAGTTTGATGGAGCCTTGTGACGGCTCATAGCCTGGATAAGGACTTCTTCCTGCAGCACCTGATTATTAAGAAAGTCCACTGTGGCTGCCAGCTTTGAATTGAGAGGAAGACCAGCCGTATGTGGGGCCGCGAATTTGGTCGCCACATCCAAAAGTTCCTCCGCTGGCACCTCCACCGGAGGTGGTACGGGATCCACCAGAACCTCCTCCTCGTGCTGCTCCAGGCTGATAGTAGATGTTGGTGAAGACGCCCTGTGCCTGTTGCTGCCCTGCTGTTGTTGACGCTTTAGTAGCTCGTCATTGAAGCAGGAGCTCCAGCAGCCGCTCCATACGGTCAATACGCCCTTCACCCTGAACACTCAGGTGGTCGGAGTCCTCCGGCTCTGAAAAGAAAACCGGGCTCCTGTCATCGGCCCGCACCTCGTCGAGGCCCTGCCGGTGCCGGTAGTTGTCGCTAACAGCCGCCGAGGCGAAACTGCGCGATTCCTGCGCGGGCGTGTTCAATCGCCTCCGTTTAGCGAGAGCTGAAGCCGCTGCCACTAAGGGCACATGCGGCGAGGTGTCGGCACCAGCCGAAGCATGGCTGCCTGGGGCCCGCGCAGTCTTGCCGGCTGCCCACATCGTGGACGTTGCCGACGCATGGTGCCGCCCACCCATCCATGGGGGGCTCGGCGACCGCGACGAGACCCGACTCAACCGACCCGTCCCGGCGTCGAGAGTCGGGGTGTGCCGGCTGGACCTCACAGCCGCCCCGGGTCTCGCCCTGGAACCTGACCGCTCCTCCGCGACAGGCAATGCCTTAGCCCTAACAGGGTTAGGCTTCTGGGCTCCTCCCCTCCCCCTTCTCGGAGGGCTGAGTGGAACAGGCCGTGCAACGGCACATGCCCTGCTCGAGGTCGCCAGCGAGCCCGCTGACAACCTGACTGCCATGGCAGGGTCCCCCTGCTCTGGCGGCACACTACACTCCTCCTCACCGAACTCCTCCGAGCTGTGGTGTGCTGGCGGATCTGGACCTGTGAACACAGGGCTTACCCACATCTCCGCCTGAGTCCCGGCCTGCGCTGCAGGTACTGCCGATGGAAAAGGCCCCGGAACTGTTGACCGGCGAACTCGTCCTGACGTCCTCCGGCCCTTCGAACTCCCATCCATGTCCTTGCTGCAAGACATAATCAGGCAACAAGGACCACCAACTAAAGGCGGAATACTCACCTCCGTGGCCCCTTCTGAAGGGCTGGCGAGGAGCGCGCTCCACCGCCAGCCGTCGCAGCAACGCGTTACGACGATATGTCGAGCATGCGCGCCGGCGGGCTCTTCACGAAGTCACTCACGTGACTCCGAAATGAAATTCCACAGACTCACCACCCTCTAACTAAAGAAATTCCTCCTCATCTTCCTTCTACAGGTACGTCCTTTTATTCTGAGGCTATGGCCTCTAGTCCTAGATTCTCCCACCAGTGGAAACATCCTCTCCACATCCACTCTATCCAGGCATATATGATTCTAGTTTTGTATGGAATTTCATAACATGGAAGTAAGTCAGTTAATCATTTTGGCCAATGCCCATTTTTAAGCTCCACCGGGTTATTCTTTCAGAGAGAGAGAGAGAGAGGTCGGAGAGGAGAGGGAACCGGGGTCTGGCCTACCGTGCCTTCGAGGTCGGCTGTGGGAGGCTCCCCCTGGGAGCAAAGGAGGAATAAACGTCCCTCTCCAGGAGAGAGACGTGACTTCACTGGTCGATCCACATGTCCAAGGGAAGGCGATGGTTGAAGTCCCAGCAGCAGCCTGGGACATGCCTGCATCAGGCACAGCTCATTACAACTCGGTAGAATGGGCTTGCAAAACGGCAACAAACATGGCTCCTCTTGCATACGGGCTCAGAGACTATTTCTGTACAGGGGTGGTATGACAATACTCTACTGGACTGTTTGTAAGAAAAGTGTGCATTTTCACTTTACACAAGTGACAATAAAGCACAGTTAAAGTCATTTCCCCGCTGTCTCTATATTTGTTCTGCAAAAACTATATGCAACGCGGTGGCGCAGTGTTAGAGTTGCCTCCTAACAGAGCCAGAGACCTGGGTTCAATCCCGACTACTGGTGCTGCCTGCACGAAGTTTGTACGTTCTCCCTGTGACCGCGTGGGTTTTCTCTGGGTGCTCCGATTTTCTCCCCCACTCCAAAGACGTACGTACATGTTTGCAGGTTAATTGACTTTGATAAAGATTGTAAATTGTTCCTAGTGTGCAGGGTCGGTGCGGACTCGGTGGGCCGAAGGGCCTCTTTCCACACTGTATCTCCGAACTAAACTAAACTATATAATCGTGGCCTGGCTACATTTTTAAAAAAACATAACGTGACTTTTTTGCTTTATAAATCTATTCCTCTCTGAAGAAATCCCAGAGCTCTATTATAAATTGTTGCTTCCTTTCTTGATTTTATTCATTCCACCCAACCACATTATAGGATAAATTGCATCCCAATAGTTTATATGTGCCTGTAGTTTATTCAAATTTAGAAGGAAAGATGCAATTTGAAAAGTTGGACGTGCTCCCCTGAGCAGGCAGTATAATATTACTCAAATAATTCTCATTTTTGTGAAATCAGGGATAACTGGTCCTTAAATATTCTCTTCTGAGGCCTGAATACTTGCATTGTGCACGGGGTCACCTGAGTAATCAGATGCCTTGTTCAAGAGTCAAGAGCATTTAATTGTCATCAGTACCGACAATGGAATAATGAAATTCTTACTTACAGCAGCATAACAGAGCTGCAAACTCAGAACTCATAGATAACATATAATAAACAAAGATATTAAATGAATTTATGATCTCTGCAAAGTTGCCACTTTTTACATTGTTCTTCAGTACATGGAACTTAAGCTGGGATTTTTGGTGATGTGCATTAGTTGCTCATGCTACAAAAATGGACTATCAAATCTACCAAAAGACTTAATTCATATTTAGGCACTGAATTTTTCACTGACAGTGATTTCTAGGTATTGTCAAATTGTCTGCCTGTGATTGATTGTTATGAAAGTATTGGTATTTGTGTCTATCTTCCAATAGTCCACTAGTTCGGTTGTAAAGGAAGCTTAACATCTTCTGTAAAATGTGTAAGCAGGAACTGCAGATGCTGGTTTAAATCGAAGATAGATACAAAAAGCTGGAGTAACTCAGCGGGGACAGGCAGCATCTCTGGAGAGAAGGAATGGGTGACGCTTCATGTCGAGGCCCTTCTTCAGACTGAAGAAGGGTCTCGACCCAAAACGTCATCTAACCATTTACTCCAGAGATGCTGCCTGACCCGCTGAGTTACTCCAGCATTTTGTGCCTATCAGTCGTGAGTGGATTTCATTTATTTTAGAAATAAGAAATGTCTGATATATTATAACCTCTATCTACCTGGGCTGAAGCGCCTGTTCCCGGGAGGAATAACTCTATGACTCTAACATAGGTGAATTTGTAACAATTTGTAATGTGAATTTGTGAACTTGCGATGGGGTCAGGTTGGAGGAAGCATAGGAAGGAATCTTATATTCATGTCCCACTGAATTGGGGTGGGAGATTGCAACCTTCACGTGGCCCGCCCTGTTTCGACGAATGCAATCAACCTGGTGTGCACAATCAAATAAGATCAAATAGAACAAGTTGTCCTACAACTTTAGGCTGTTACACTCAATATATTCAGTTCGCTGAATCTCAGTTGGATGAAGGGTCTCGACCCGTAATATTACCTATTCCTTTTCTCCAGCGATGCTGTCTGACCCGTTGAGTTATTCCAGCTTTTTGTGTCTATCTTCAATATATTCCTTTGTTTAGTTTTGTTTAGTTTAGTTTATTGTCACGAGTACTGAGGTACAGTGAAAAGCTTTTGTTGCATACTAACCAGTCAGCGGAAAGACAACTATCGATCCTTGTGGGCATAAGTGGGAAATCGTTGGCTTATGTGGGAATGTTCTATTGCCCTGGATGAAGTTATCAGCAAATAAACGATTTATATCCTGTTAACTGGTTTGTTACAGGATTTTCAACACTGCTATGCTGTTGCGTGCCCCGTTCTCATGGAAACTTGGTGCTTCTTTGGTGGGAGTGCATAGATAGGTACGGACAGGATAGACAGTCAGAACATGGACGGTGGCACAGCGGTAGAGTTGCTGCATTACAGCGCCAGAAGCCCGGTTTCGATCCTGACTACTCGTGCTGTGTGTACGGAGTTTGTACGTTCTCCCCGTGACCTGCGTTGGTTTTTGCTCCGAGATCTTTGGTTTCCTCCCACACTTCAAAGACGTGCAGGTCTGTAGGTTAATTGGCTTGGTATAAATGTAAAAAATGGTCCCAGGTGTGTGTAGGGTAGTGTTGGTGTGTGGGGATCGCTGGTCGGTGCGGATTGGGTAAGGCATGTTTCTGTGCTGTATCTCTAATCTAAACTAAACTAAACACAGACGCAGGGAGCTGCAGATGCTGGTTTACACGAAGGGACACAAAGTCTGAGAATGAGTCTGAAGAAGGGCCCCAACCTCAAACCATGTTCTCCAGGGATGCTGGCTGCCTGACCTGATGAGTTATTCCAGTTCTTTGTATCCTAGACAGTCAGAACCTTTCCCCAAGACTAAATGTTAAAGACTAAAGTGCATAGCTTTAAGGTAAGAGGATCAAAGTTTAAAGGAGATGTGCAGAGCAGGTTTTTTTACACAGAGTGTTTCGGGTGTCTGGAATGCGCTGCTGAAAGGGTGGTGGAGGCAAAGACAATATTGTATTTGCAGGGAATGTAAGAATATGGATCATGTGCTTGACATGACGTTCGGCACAGACATTATGGACTGAGGGGACCTGTTCCTGTGCTGTACTGTTTTATGTTCTATGTGATTGCCAGATGCCTTAATAACTTCACTTAGAACACCTTGGCATGTTTTGCTCCCTCAAAGTTTTCCCCTCCCCCTCCATCCCCCCACCCCACCTTGCCATCATATTTCTTTGACTAGTTTCATGTCCTCCTGAGTCATTTTACTGATTGCATGCCCCCATGTCACCTTCCCCTCAGCTAACAATGAACCATTGTACATTTCCTTAGAAATTGTATGCTTTGATCTGTCGTCTTCACACCTTACCCTTCCACATCTCCCTTGACTCTCAGTCTGAAAAAGGGTCTCGACAAGAAACATCACCCATTCCTTCTCTCCAGAGATGCTGCCTGACCCGCTGTGTTACTCCAGGATTTTGTGTCTATCTTCTATATGAATTCCTACCCACTTTGGGATATTGGGCTGACGGAAGCACCCCACTTGACACCACCAGTGCTTGGATTTCCTCCTTCTGCTCCATAACAATCCCTCGGCATTGTGAAGTCGATTGTTACTGGGGACGTGACATTCCAGAGGCCTAGTGACAGAAAGAGGCTACACCTTAGATCCGCGATGTGATTCTGTAACTGTACCTCGATAGAAAGATAATGACATGTAATGTGTAGGAAGGAATTGCAGATGTTGGTTTACACCAAAGATAGGCACAAAATACTGCAGTAACTCAGCGGGCAGGCAGCATCTCTGGAGAGAAGGAATGGATTTATCTTTAATTATATTTAAGATATATCCCCATTACATTTTAGGACACAACGAGGCATTCAAAGATTTTTTAGGAAGTGAATCTATTAGAAACACTTCAGACCTATATTCAGCCAGCTATTTAGACTTTAGAAATACAGCACGGAAACAGGCCCTTCGGCCCACCGAATCAGGGCTATCCAATGATTGTTGTATACTTGCAGTATCCTACACACGAGGGACAGTTTACAATTTTTTACCCAAGCCAATTAACCAACAAACCTGCACGTCTTTGGAATGTGGCAGGAAACTGGAGCACCCGGAGCAACCCCACATGGTCACGGGGAGAGCATACAAATTCCGTACAGACAGCACCCGTAGTCAGGATCGAACTCGGGTCTCTGGCGTTATAAGGCAGCAACTCTACCGCTGCGCCACCGTGCTGCCCCATGGTTGTGTCAGCAGTGTTGGGGCATCGTGGCCACAAACCAACGCTGAAATCATGATGTTTCCCAGAATCCCAACCTCTGGAATTTTATCTGAAGATCATAATAGCAATCGATTTTCAGAATATAATGGTTCAATGGGTCTTTGTTGTCAGGCATGCACAGCACAGTGACATTTTTTGTGAGACACCAAAATAACTGTACCTCAAATGCACAGTTGGCATTTTAATCATAGAGTAATCCAGCGTGGAAACAAGCCCTTCAGCCCAACTCGCCCACACCAGCCAACAATGTCCCTGCTACACTAGTCCCACTCGCCTGAGCTTGGTCCATAACCCTCCAAACCTGTCCTATCCATGTGCCTGTCCAACTGTTTCTTAAGCGATGGGATAGTCCTAGCCTCAACTACCTCCTCTGGCAGCTTGTTACATACACCCACCACCCTCTGTGTGAAAAAGTTACCCCTCGAATTCCTATTAAATCTTTTCCCCTTCACCTTGAACCTATGTCCTCTGGTCCTCGATTCCCTTCCTGAGTAAAAGACTCTGTGCATCTACCCGATCTCATGATTTTGTACACCTCTATAAGATCTCCCCTCATCCTCCTATGCTCCATGGAATAGAGACCCAGCCTACACAACCTTTCCCTATAGCTCACACACTCTAGTCCTGGTAACATCCTTGTAAATCTTTTCTGAACCCTTTCAAGCTTGACAATATATTTCCTGTAACATTGTGCCCAGAACTAAACACAATATTCTAAATGCGGTCTCAAGTTTCGTGGTGTGTTTACAAAGAAAACGAAAGAGGCCAAAGTCCAGGGTCCAAGTCGGGTCCACATGCTGGAAGTACTGGAGTGCCCCTGATCCAGGTACGCCCAGGAAAGCCCCAGGCTGCTGCAGACACGTGACCCGACGTCACTCTCCTCATCCGACGTCCACTGCGTCGGGGGGGAAATGCCTCCTGCAGCCGTCCTTGAAGGCGCTGGAGACAATGCCCCTCTCCTACCGGCCCACTCCTCGCGCCCGTCTTGTCTTCACAGCAGTGATCCAGGCCTGCCACCGAATGTGGCCGCAGGCAGCCCACTGGGTCCTTGTCCTCATCGGCTGCTGGCTCCGTCTTAGCGGCCCGGTCTTTGTTTAGTATAGTTTAGCTTAGTTTAGAGATACAGCACAGAAACAGGCCCTTCGGCCCAACGAGTCTGAGCCGACCAGCGATCCCTGTACATTAACACTATCCCACACACACTCGGGACAATTTACATTCATACCGAGCCGATTAACCTACATATCTTCGTAGTGTGGGAGGAAACCAGAGCACCCGGTGAAAGCCCACACAGTCATGGGGAGAACGTACAAACTCCGTGCAGACAGCACCTGTAGTCAGGATCGAACCAGGGTCACTGACACTGTTAGGCAGCAACTCCACCGCTGCCCAACATGTTCTTACATCGGGTCCATCCTTGTTCCCAGCGGTAAGTTACTCGCTGATAATCTCTGTTCCCTGACAAAGCTGGGAACCTGAGCCAAAAAAATTGTAGGAATGTACAGCATATCAGTAAACCTCTGCCAAGTTAAAAGACAGGTTTATGTTTTGAGACTGGTAACACTTCATCAGAACTGTTCTGATGAAAGATACCCGTTTAAAGCGTCGTTACTCTTTCCACTAGCCTCAGCTGGCCTGTTGCTTATTTGCAACATTTTCTGCTCTTCATATTTCAAGGTGCGATGGATTTTTTCACAAAGCATGCTCGAAGGGGTTTGCGCCTGTTCATTCATATCATGTTACAACATTATTAAGGTAACGCCATTTAAATATGAATCAATATATGCCAGCATGCCGCCATGTGAGAAAACATTTTTCAACAAGAGTCGCTCAAAAGGAAGTGAAAACCTGTTCCAACAATGGTCTGAATTTTTAAAGGTACAATAAAAGCTCTTCCTTTGATGCTGACAATTTGGAGGTTCTTTGAAGTGAAAGGCTTGGATAGAGTGGATGTGGAGAGGATGTTTCCACTCTTGGAAGAGTCATAGCCTCAGAATTAACAAACGTTCCTTTAGGCAGGAAATGAGGAGGGATTTCTTTTGTCAGAGGGTGGTGAATCTGTGGAACTCATTGCAACAGAAGGCTGTGGAGGCCAAGTCAATGGATATTTTTAAGGCAAAGGTAGATAGATTCTTGATTAGTATGGGTGTCAGCTTTTTTGCGGAGAAGGCAGGAGAATGGGGTTAGGAGAGATAGATCAGCCATGATTGAATGGCGGAATAGACTTGATGGGCCGAATGGCCTAATTCTGCTCCTATCGCTTATGAACTTTAAATTCCAGTTTAAATTCCATTTGGAATATTTTGGAGGGCCAAGAAACCAAGAACCAAGAACTTATCACTTCTCCCCATAACCCCTGATACCCGTACTAATCAAGAATTTGTCAATCTCCATCTTAAAAATATCAATTTCCTTTCTAAAGAGACGTCCTTTTATTCTGAGGTTATGGCCTCTGGCCCTAGATTATTTCACTAGTGGAAACATCCTATCCACATCCACTCTATTCAGGCCTTTCACTATTCAGTAAGTTTCAATGAGGTCCTTCCTCAGCCTTCTAAAATTCAGCAAGTAAAGGCCTAGTGTTGTCAAATGCTCATCATATATTAACTCAATCATTCCTGGGATCATTCTCCTAAA
Source organism: Raja brachyura (assembly GCA_963514005.1). The sequence goes on from OY740785.1 coordinate 9,277,301, forward strand.
CCTCCTTTCATAAGCCCAATGGTTCTTTATGGTTCAATGGTTCACATGTATCGAGGTGCAGTGAATTATTTTTTTTGTACACAGCACAGTAAAGTTTTACTGTACAGAAGCAAAATCTTAGATTAAGTACAAAGTGAAATAGTCCACTGAGATAATACACGTTGCCAGTTTTTGGCACCATTTTCAAAGTCCAAGTTGCCTTAAGTGCAATTGGCCATTCAGCCTCATGTCCTGGCAGCATTGCAATGAGGGCCTGGCCAAGTGAAGTATAGTTTAGTTTAGTTTAGAGATGGAGCGTGGAAACAGGCCTTTCAGGCCACTCAGTCCGCACCGAACTGCAATCCCCGTACATTAGCACTATCCTACACACTAGGGACAAATTACAATTCTTACAGAAGCCAATTAACCTACAAACCTCTGCATCTTTGGAGTGTGGGAGGAAACTGGAGCACCCGGAGAAAACTTCATTAAGTCTTGACATCACCGTGGTTTGTGTTTTGGTCAAGTTTTTTAATCAGGTTTCTCAGTACACCAGGCATTTTGTTCTCTATCTCCATTCAGCCTCCTCTATGGGTGCTGTCTGTATGGGGTTTGTACGTTCTCCCCGTGACCGTGTGGGTTTCTCCGGGCGCTCCGGTTTCCTCCCACACTCCAAAGACGTACAGGTTTGTAGGTTAATTGGCTTCGGTAAAATTGTGAATTGTGCAGGATAACGTTAGTTTTCAAGGAGCGTCGGTCGGCGCAGACTCATTGGGCCAAAGCGCATGTTTCCACGCTGTATCGCTAAAGTCTAAAATCGAACGTAAAGAGTTGTAAAGAAGGTGTTGGCTTCTGTAAATTGCCCAGAGTATGCAGGATGCGAAAGTGGGATAACATAGTTAACTAGTGTACGGGGATCGTTGGGCGGCACGGACTCGGTGGGCTGAAGGGCCTGTTTCCACACTGTATCTCTAAAGTAAACTAAGCTATGCTCTGAAAAGGGTGGGCCTGCTTTATTCAAAGTTGGTCACAGTCTGTTAAATGTAGTATCCAGCTCTGGACTGTGAAACGATTCCAACTCATGATTCTACACAGATTGCACACATCTGCACTTCAATGTGTGCAAGATCAAATACGTCATAAAGTAACATCTCTCATGGCATCACGCAAGACATTGGTTCCCCTTTAAAAATGAATAGAGAGTGATACCAATTTAACAATATTTTCATTGGGCGTCATGTCCTCTTTGATCTCGACACTGTGCCGGATGCTAGTGCTGATTGAGAGACTGCAGATTTTTGTTGATGTAGCTTCCTTCCCCGCACTCATTGAAAATGTCACTTCATGATTCTCTTCGGCCCTGCTTCATGTCAACACTTCTTCTATAACTGTTTCAAGGAATTGTTCCAATTCAGAATTGTTCTGTTCATTCCTTCAGATACCTCCTGTTGAGGACAAATGGTTGACGTGAAGCTTTCCGAAGTCACAATCCTCTTTTGAGATAGTTTAGATTTCAGCGATACCACTTGGAAACAGGCCCTTCGGCCCATGTAGTCTGCACCGACCAGCGATCACCCTGCACACTAGCAATATCCCACACACTAGGTATCGTACACTGCACCTAGGAGTAAATATCAGCAGCAACTTGTCCTGGACCACCCATATTGAAGCAATGACCAAGAAAGCACACGAGCATCTCTACTTCTCTAGAAGGCTTAGGAAGTTTGGCATGTCGCCAACAACTCTCACCAACTTCTACAGATGCGCCGTAGAAAGCATTTTATTGGGATGCATTACAGCATGGTTTTGGAACAGCTCAATCCAAGACCGCAAGAAATTGCAGAGAGTTGTGGGCGCAGCCCAGACCATCACACAAACCAACCTCCCTACCATTGACTCCATTTACACCTCACGCTGCCTCGGCAAGGCCAGCAGCATAATCAAGGACGAGTCACACCCTGGCCACTCCCTCTTCTCCCCTCTCCCATCAGACAAGAGGTGTAGAAGTGTGATAACACACACCTCCAGATTCAGGGACAGTCTCTTCCCAGCTGTCATCAGGCAACTAAACCATCCTATCAATAAGTAGAGAGCAGTCCTGAACTACTATCTACCACATCAGAGACCCTCGGATTATCTTTGATCTGACTTTACTGGACTTTATCTTGAACTAAACATTATTCGCATTATTCCCTTTGACCTCTATGTGTACAGTGTAAAAATGGCTCGATTGTAATCATGTATAGTCTTTCCGCTGACTGGTAGTACGCAACTGAAGCTTTTCACTGTACCTCGGTACACGTGACAATAAACTGAACCAAACTAAACTAACGCTTTTTAAATGTGATGGTACCTATTGTGAGAGCCTGCAAACTCCACCCAGGCAGCAGCGAAGGTGAGAATTGAACGCATGTGACTGGAGCTGTGTGGCAGTAGCTCTACCAACTTCTCAACCGTGCCACCAGTCTGAAGAAGGGTCTCAACTCAAAACGTCACCTATTCTTTCTCTCCAGCGATGGTGCCTGACCTGCTGAGTTACTCCAGCTTTTTGTGTTGATCTTCGTGCCACCCTTTTAGATTTGGTTAAATCATCTCCTCAAAAGGGAAAGGCATTCATCTTTCCCAGTTCTGACCTGAAATGTTCCCTATGTTTCTCATTCCATAGATACATCCCGATGAACTGAGATTTTCCAGCATTCTGGTTTTTATTACAAACGTCAACATTCTCATAAACCTCCTCTGAACCCTCTTTGTATCTTTCCTGTAATGTGTTGACCAGACTGTATGTAATGTTTATCTTGAACTGCGCAACGTTATGGAATAATCTATCTCCTCTTAAATTTGTAGCTTGTTTGTGGAACAACTCCATCCAAGAGTACAAAATATTGCAGAGAGTTGTAGACGCAGACCAGACCATTACGCAAACCATTGTGTTAAAGAAGGAACTGCAGATGCTGGAGAATCGAGGGTTACACAAAAAGCTGGAGAAACTCAGCGGGTGCAGCAGCATCTAAGGAGCGAAGGAGATAGGCGACGTTTCGGGTCGAGACCCTTCTTCAGACTAGAGTCGACGTTTCGACCCGAAACGTCGCCTATCTCCTTCGCTCCTTAGATGCTGCTGCACCCGCTGAGTTTCTCCAGCTTTTTGTGTAACCCCCCATTACGCAAACCACGCTCCCTTGCATTGACTCCATGTACACTTTGTGCCGCCTCTGCAAGGCCAGCAGCATTATCAAGAACAAGTCTCATTCAGGCCACTCCCTCTTCTCCCCTCTCCCATCGGGCAAAAGGTATAGAAATGTGAAAACCCACACCAACAGATTCAGGGACAGTTTCTTCCCAGCTGTCATCAGGCAACTGATCAATACTACCATAACTAGAGAGCAGCCCTGAACTTCTACCCATCTCATTGGTGACCATCTTTTCAAAGTGTAAGAAGCGAGACTCATCCTATTTTAAGTTGTAAGACAATTGTGTATGAGGATAAGGCTGGACCTTGGGGGATAGTACTAAATTGCAGGAGGAAGTTTACAACATTTTTAGGGAAACGTTAGGAAGAGTAACTTGGGAGGGGCTGTTATTGCGCAGCCCTCATCTGAACGGTAGTTGTTTTAAAGACCAGCTCAGTAGTGACAGGTTCCAGTAAGGCCAGAGAGGAACAAGTACGGCAAGGTAAGGGTACCATGGGTGAAGAGAGGGGTTGTAAATGTGGTCAACATGTAAAAGGAAGCATATGTGAAATTTAGGAAGATGAAATCAGACAGAGCCAATGAGGAATCTAAAGAAAGAAGGAAGGGACTCAAGCGAGCGAGTAGAAGGAAAAAAAATGGACCATGAAAAACCCTTGGCAAGTAGGATTAAAGAGAATCCGGCGGCATGGTGGCACAGCGGTAAGGTTGTTGCCTTTCAGCGCCAGAGACCCCGATTCGATCCTGACTACAGGTGATGACTGTACGGAGTTTGTATGTTCTCCCCGTGACCTGCTTGGGTTTTCTCTGGATGCTCCAGTTTCCTCCCACACTCCAAAGTCGTACAGGTTTGTAGGTTAATTAGCTTGGGTAAAATTTAACTTTGTCCCTGGTGTGTAGGATAGTGCTAGTGTAAGGGGTGATCGTAGGTCGACGAGGGAACGGTGTGCGAAAGGGCCTGTTCTCATGCTGTGTCTAAATTCTAAAGAATTATGGTTGGGATTGGAATAATCTTATGGGCCTGTCCCACAGGCGATTTTTCAGAGGACTGCCGGCGACTGTCAAGTTGCCGGCAGTCGCCTGAAAAACGGGGAACTGGAACGGTGACTGTCAGAGTGGAACACACACACACAAACACATCACAAAGGCGGGGACCAGGGCAAGCGGGGGGAGCGCTGTCTGAAATTCACATGGTGCAAAGCCAAGGTGATAGAGACACACACCGCGATGAACAGGAAGGTTGGCGCTGTAATTAAGACGGCTAGCACAGTGTACGGTAAGTCCTTTAAAAAAGAGGAAAAGGGGGAAGAAGGGGGGTGAAGGAGTGGAGACAACTTTTAAGAAGCCAGGCAACTTTTAATAAGCCAGAGATACACAGCTGTGAAGTTCGGCGGACATTTAACATTACTGGTCGGTTATCCTTGGTTCTGAATATTCCTGCTTGCATTTTTTTTCCCCAATAAGCCAATGAAAATGACCGGTCAGCAAAGGAGATTAACTAAAACTACCCACGACTACCTCGACTACCCATAACTACACGGCGACCCCACTACAACTGCACCTACGACTACAGGATTATCGATTTTCTCCATGGCGATCAAGTGAAATATGAGGTGCTGCTCCTCCAATTTCCGGTGGGTCTCACTCTGGCCATGGAGGAGGCCCAGGACAGATAGGTCGGAGTCGGAATTGGAGGGGGAGTTGAAGTGCCGAGCCACCGGGAGATCAGGTTGGTTAATGCGAACTGTGCGGAGGTGTTGGTCGAAGCGATCGCCAAGCCTGCGCTTGGTCTCACTGATGTAGAGCAGTTGCACCTAGAGCAGCGGATGCAATAGATGAGGTTGGAGGAGGTGCAGGTGAACCTCTGCCTCACCAAGAAAGACTGCTTGGGTCCTTGGATGGAGTCGAGGGGGGAGGTAAAGCGATAAGTGTAGCATTTTCTGCGGTTGCAAGGGAAAGTACCAGGGGAGAGGGTGGTTTGGGTGGGAAGGGACGATTTGACCAAGGAATTACGGCGGGAACGGTTTCTGCGGAAAGCCGAATGGGGGGGAGATGGGAAGATGTGGCCAGTGGTGGGATCCTGTTGGAGGTAGCAAAAATGTCTGAGGATTATCTGTTGTATGTGACGGCTGGTAGCAAGGGGGACTCTGTCCTTGTTACGAGTGGGTGGATGGGGAGTCTCCTGCAGATTCAGGGACAGTTTCCTCCCAGCTCTTATCAAGCAACTGAATCATCCTACTACAACCAGAAAGCAGTGCTGAACTACCATCTACCTCATTGATATCCCTCAGACTTTCCTCGATCGGACTTTACTGACTTTACCTTGCATTAATCAAGTATCTATACATTGTAAATGGATCGATTGTAATTATGTATTGTCTTTCTGCTGATGTCAGCACGCAACAATGTACCTCGATACATATGACAATAAACTGAACTGAACTGAATTGAATTGAGTATCAATCAGTTTAGGCACAGCTAGTTCTCTGCCATACTAACACTGGATGAGTCTTCACAGTGTTATTTGAATGAAACTCATTCTTTGTCATTTAAAATGCTGGTATGTTGGTCGATAAATAGCCCATAATCAGGATCAAACGCATGTCTCCAACTGCAACTCTACTGCTTAGTTTAGTTTAGTTTGGAGATACAGTGAGGAAACAGGCCACCCACCCGGTCCGCGCCGACCATCGATCACCGCACACTGACAATATCCTACACACACTAGGGACAATTTTTACATTTACCAAACCAATTTACCTACAAATCTGTACGTCTTTGGGGCGTGAGAGGAAAATTAAGATCTCGGAGAAAACCCACGTGGTCATGGGGGAGAATGTACAAACTCTGTACAGAGAGCACCCGTAGTCGGGATCAAACCCGGGCCTCCGGCGCTCCATGTACCGTAAGGCAGCAACTCTACTGCTGCACCACTGTGCTGAATAATTCCACAAATGTGAATTGATTAGTTCAATCCCAACCATAATTTCCGCATCCTGTCAAAAGTAGGCCTAAAAGTGCCTGCACCAAAACCACTAAACCAGAATCCGCTTTTCCTTTCTACACATTTTGTCCCCTATACTATGAAATCTCTACAAGGTATGCTTCCTTTGAAGTTCTCCTCCTCCTTCCGCTACCATATCTATAGACTCCCTCTCCTCCGACTCTCAGTCTGAAGAAGGATCTTGACTGGAAACGTCACCCATTCCTTCTCTCCAGATATGCTGCCTGTCCCACTGAGTTACTCCAGCATTTTGTGTCTAGCTTCACACTAAATAATTTGTTCTGTTTTCAGATGCAGTGTGTTTCCAATATACTTCTTTATAGATTTGCATTGTTTGCAGTCTCTCTTTTGCCCGTTAGTTTAGTTTAGATTAGTTTAGTTTAGTTTACAGATACAGTGCGGAAACAGGCCCTTCAGCCCACCGAGTCCGTGCCGACCAGCGATCCCCGCATATTAACACTATCCAACACACACTGGAGACAATTTTACGTTGATATCAAGCCAATTAACCTACAGACCTGTACGTCTTTGGAGTATCGGAGGAAACCAGAGCAAACGGTGAACGCCCACACAATCACGGGATGTAATATGCATTTGATATGGTTGCACATAGGAGATTAGTGGGCTAAATTAGAGCGCATGGTATTGGGGCAAGGATACTGAAATGGATAGAAAATTGGTTGGCAGATAGGAAACAAAGAATAGGGCTTAATGGGTCCCTTTCAGAATGGCAGGCAGCGTCTAGTGGGGTACCGCAAGACTAGGTGCTGGGACCGCAGCTATTTACAATATACAACAATGATTTAGATGAAGGGATTAAAAGTAACATTAGCAAATTTGCAGATGACACAAAGCTGGGTGGCAGTGTGAACTGTGAGGAGGATGCTATGAGGATGCAGGGTGACTTGGAATGGTTAGGTGAGTGGGCAGATGCATGGCAGATGCAGTTTAATGTGGATAAATGTGAGGTTATCCACTTTGGTGGCAAAAACAGGAAGACAGATTATTATCTGAATTGTGTCAAGTTGGGAAAAGGGGAAGTACAATGCGATCCGGGGGTCCTTGTTCATCAGTCACTGAAAGTAAGGAGGTGCAGCAGGCAGTGAAGAAAGCAAATGGCATGTTGGCCTTCATAACAAGAGGAGTTAAGTATAGGAGCAAAGAGGTCCTTCTGCAGTTGTACAGGGCCCTGGTGAGACCACACCTGCAGTATTGTGTACAGTTTTGAGGAAGTACGTTCTTGCTATTGAGGGAGTGCAGCGTAGGTTCACAAGGTTAATTCCCGGGATGGCGGGACTGTCATATGTTGATAGAATGGAGTGGCTGGGCTTGTATACTCTGGAATTTAAAAGGATGAGAGGAGATCTTATTGAAATGAAGATTATTAAAGGTTTGGACACGCTCGAGGCAGGAAACAAGTTCCCGATGTTGGGGGAGTCCAGAACCAGGGGCCACAGTTTAAGAATAAGGGGTAAGCCATTTAGAACGGAGATGAGGAAAAACCTTTTCACACAGGGTTGTGAATCTGCAGAAGTATCTGCCTCCGAAGGCAGTGGAGGCCAATTCTATGGATGCTTTCAAGAGAGAGTTAGATAGAGCTCTTAAAGCTAGCGGTATCTGGGGATATGGGAAGAAGGCAGGAACGGGGTACTGATTGTGGATGATCAGCCATGATCACAGTGAAATGCGATGCTGGCTCAAAGAGCCGAATGGCCTACTCCTGCACCTATTGTCTATTGTCTATTGAATGTACAAGCATGTGGGAGGAAACCGAAGATCTCGGAAAAACCCACGCAGATCACGGGGAGAACGTACAAACTCCGTACAGACAGCAATAGACAACAGACAATTCGCTGGTCAGGGTGGAACCCGGGTCTCTGCCGCTATAAGGCAGCAACTCTACCGCTGCGCCACCGTGCCCCCCCCATGCCTTAAAGTTTTCCACAAAAAAAAGACATTTGAACTGTTTTGATTTCAGCCCCTGTTTAAGATTCTGCTTTTGGAGAGGTTTTCAATTTTTGAGTCTAATTACACAACACACTGTTCCCATCTAAACATGTAACGCTGTTAATTGAGTAATTTTCCTTGGCCAATAAGAGGTGCAAGTGCCGGGGACAAACCATAATAATAATGAGAAAATGCACAGACTCCCCTGTGTGAACAGATGCCAATGCACAAGGAAAAAAAATTGCAGCCCTAAATAAAACTGGACTAGCAGAAGAATCCATCTGTTTCTTGTTTTTTTTTGCCTCCAACAATTCCCTCATCCCATCTTGTCGAACATATTCAACTACAGCTGGCTGCTAAAATGAGTCGAGACGTCAGGCCTATTGGTTTCCCTCTACTTTACGGCTAATCACCAGATCGTTTATTAGGAGCGGGGGTGGGAGGGGAGGGGTCTGTACATACATAGCCAGCAGCAGGTGAATGTTGTCTGGCAAAAATATTTTCATCCAAGGTGCTGTGCTTACTTTTTCGTTCCTTACTACGTGTTTGTCTTCTCCCGCCCGCCCTCAGAGCATTTTCCGCAATCTCCCTTTAATGTTTTATTTCGAAAAGGAAAAAAAACACATATGAAAATTCTTTGGCATGTGCGTTGTTATTACATTGCTAGCAGGGCTTTGCGATCTGGCGAACCTGCCCCGGTTTTTTCCAAGTGAACCAGGAACGGTACAAATGCAAATTAAAAGCAGATTTATTCACACTTAAAGCATTAACAATAAACTTACACACACTCCACCCTGAACCTGCTCTGCCACCGCACCCCTCCCCCCCTCCCCCCCCCCCACCGCCTCCCCTTACCCCAACCAAATGACGCCTGCACATTCTGTGTGGAAAGAAAACCACTGTCACAGCAGGACAACTCATTTTTTATTAACAGCTCATCAGTGAGCAGGTTGTAATTCATAATAAAGAATTTACCCCAAGGATCACCACATGACTAAAGGCCTTTTATATCCTGACAAAAAGGTATGCTGTTCCTTTCTGTTTCCCTTCAATAAAACTACAATAGTTAGCACTTCATTTTCAAGCTGTTATGGGGAATCAGGTGTGTTCATTTAGCAGCGAGAGGGGAGGGGAGGGGGAGGGGAGGGGAAGGGGGGGGGGGGGGGGCAAGAAAGAAAAAAAAGGAAGAAAAAAAATCAGAAACACCCGTCTCAAACCAAACATTTCAAAGATGTGTCTAACACCAGCAGAAATATTTCTCGAGCTACACATGAGTAGTCTGGGTGAAATGCAAATTAGATGCGATTTTATCCCATTAGAATATCTTCATATTTCTCCGCACAGCAGTTCAATTAACTCTACGTCAACTGTTTCTTTATTAAAAGTCACAGCATTAAATCAAGGCATAACGTGATTTTTGTCTCAGTGGGAACCATGAAAAAAAAACAGCTTTGACTGTGAATCATGCAGAGCCCCAGTGTTAACTCCAGCTCAGAAAGCATTAAAAATGTGTTCACTTTAGCTGAAGGGAAAAGAAGGCTGCTTATTAATGTAATGGCAGTTAAGTAACGTTAGATTAAGTATCGATACTGAACAGAAACGTCAAGCATTGCAGGTAATTGTTGCCAGCTCCACTAAAACCCAAGTTATTTTGTTCAACTGAAAATATGTCCTGTGTAAAATGGGGCTGGTTGCCATGTCTGTCATACCATCATGTTTTAGCGATGAATTCAGACCAAATTTAAGTAATATTCACTTACTACGTGTCAAACAATCATCTTGGAAAGCCTTGGGTAACAAATTAATTTCTAAACATTTGGGGAAAAAATGTCAACATTGCACCTTTTTTTAGATTATTTTAGCGATACAGCCCGAAAACAGGCAGAACTAGCGATCCCCGTACACTAACACTATCCTACACACACAAGGGACAATTTACAATTATACCAAGCAAATTAACCTACAAGCCTGTACGTCTTTGGAATGTGGGAGGAAACCGGAGATCCTGGAGGAAACCCGCGTGGAGAACGTACAAACTCCGCACAGACAGCACCCGTTGTCAGGATCGAACTCGGGTCTCTGGCGCTGCAAGGCAGCAACGCTACCTCTGCACCACCATGCCGTCCTTTTTTTAGCTCGAACGCAGTCCCCCACTACCACACATTTAACAGTCGCGTCTCCCGCATTTAGGGACATCGCAGGCGTCAGCACACCCGCAGTGCAATCGGATAACGTCGTCCTGAACAGTAAACTAGTGGAAGTCTCTTTTTTCATGTAATCCAGCCCATGATTTCAAAATTTGAGCCTGGCGGGAGATCCCTTTCATTCGAAGGGTGATTTTTCAGCTTGAGATCCCTTGGATCATGCAAAAGAACCAGAGGTGAAGCCTTGGATAATCCGATCCGATCCAATCCGATCCACCTGTTTCACTATGGGGAGGTCTTTAGGTGCCTCTGAGGACAGGGGAATGAGTGAATTCTAGGATTCATAGAAACATAGAAAATATGTGTAGGAGGAGGCCATTCGCCCCTTCGAGCCAGCACCGCTATTCATTGTGATCATGGCGGATCGTCCCCAATCAATAACCCGTGCCTGCCTTCTCCCCATATCCCTTGATACCACTAGCCCCTAGACTCTATCTAACTGTCTCTTAAACCCATCGAGTGATTTGGCCTCCACTGCCCTCTGTAGCAGGGAATTCCAGAAATTCACAACTCTCTTGGTGAATACGTTTTTTCTCACCTCAGTCTTAAATGGCCTCCCCTTTATTCTAAGACTGTGGCCCCTGGTTCTGGACTCACACAACATTGGGAACATTTTTCCTGCATCGAGCTTGTCTAGTGCTTTTATAATCTTATATGTTTCTATAAGATCCCGCCTCATCCTTCTAAACTCCAATGAATACAAGTCTAGTATTTTCAATCTTTCCTCATATGACAGTCCCACCATCCCAGGGATCAATTTCGTGAACCTACACTGCACTGCCTCAATCACAAGGATGGCCTTCCTCAAATTAGGACACACAATACTCCAGATGTGGTCTTACCAGAGCCCGATACAACTGCAGAAGAACTTCTTTACTCCTATACTAAAATCCTCTTGTTATGTAGGCCAACATTCCATTAGCTTTCTTCACTGCCTGCTGTACCTGCACGCCAACTTTCAGTGACTGGTGTACAAGGACACCCAGGTCTCGCTGCACCTCCCCCTTACCTAACCTAACCGCATTGAGATAATAATCTGCCCCCTTGTTTTTGCCGCCAACGTGGATAACCTCACATTTATCTATATTATACTGCACCTGCCACACATCTGCCCATTCACTCAACCTGTCCAGGTCCCCCTGCAACCTCCTAACATTCTCTTCACAGTTCACACTGCCACCCAGCTTTGTGTAAACTTGCTAGTGTTGCTCCTAATTCCCTCTTCCAATTCATTAATATATATGGTAAACAGTTGCGGCCCCAACACCGAGCCTTGCGGCACTCCACTCGCCACTGCCTGCCATTCTGAAAAGGACCCGTTCACTCCTACTCTTTGCTTCCGGTCTGCCAAACAATTTTCTATCCATGTCAATACACTACCCCCAATACCATGTGCTCTAATTTTAGTCACCAGTCTCCCGTGCGGGACCTTGTCAAAGGCTTTCTGAAAGTCTAGATACACTACATCCACTGGCTCCCCTTCGTCCATTTTACTTGCCACATCCTCAAAAAATTCCAGAAGATTAGTCAAGCATGATTTCCCTTTCATAAATCCATGTTGGACTAATCCTTTTACTGCTATCCAAATGCCCCATTATTACCTCTTTAATAATTGACTCCAGCATCTTTCCCACCAGCGAAGTCAGGCTAACAGGTCTGTAATTCCCAGTTTTCTCTCTCGCTCCTTTCTTGAAAAGTAGGATAACATTAGCTATCCTCCAATCCACAGGAACTGATCCTGAATCTATTGAACATTGGAAAATTATCGCCAATGCGTCCACTATTTCTAGAGCCATCTCCCTGAGGACCCTGGGATGCAGACCATCCGGCCCAGGGGATTTATCATCCTTCAGTCCCAGTAGCCTACCCAATACTATTCCTCGCCTAATGACAATTTCTTTCAGTTCCTCTACCCCTGTAGATTTTTGATTCAACGTCAAGAAATGAGCCTTTTCTATTTGGTTGAATAGATAGTCATAGAGTAATTCAGTCATACAGCATGGAAACAGGCTCTTTAGCTCAACTTGCCCACACTTACTAAGATGCCCCCTCTACACTAGTCCCACCAGCCTGTGCTTGGCCCTTATCCCTCTAAACCTGTGCTACCCATGTACAAGGAACTCAACCATCCTATCAACAACTGGAGTGTGGTCCTGAGCTACCATCTTCCTCATTGGAAACCCTCGGACTATCTTTATTGGCCTTTGCTTGACTTTATCTTTATTCCGTTTATCCTGTATCTGCACACTGTGGACGGCTCAATTGTAATCATGTATAGTCCTTCCACTATCTGGACAGCAGGCAACAAAAAGCATTTTGCCAAACCTCGGTACATGGGACAATAGCTAAATTAACTAAACCAAACTAAACTAAACTACCTATCAAAATTGATTTTAAATGTTTTTGTACTACGTGCCTCAACTACCTCCTCTGCTAGCTCATTCCATATACCCATCACCCTTTATGTGAAAAGGTTGCCCTTCCGATTTATTAAATTTCACCTCTCACCTCAAACCAATGTACCCTGGTTTTTGATTCCCCTACTCCGTGCATTCACCTTAAATATTCCCCTCATGACCTTATGCACTTCGATAAGATCACCCCTCATTCTCCTGCCCACCAAGGAATTATTTAGTTGCATTCAGAGATACAGCGCAGAAACAGGCCCTTCGGCACACCAAGTCCGCACCGACCAACAATCCCCGCACACTAACACTACCCTACACACACTAGGGACAATTTACACTTATACCAAGCCAATTTACCTACAAACCTGTATGTCTTTGGAGTGCGGGCGGAAACCGAAGATTTCGGAGAGAAACCCATGTGGTCACGGGGAGAACGTACAAATTAGGTAAAGGCAGTGCCCGTAGTTGGGATGGAACCCGGGTCTCCGGGGCTTCAAGCGTTGTAAAGCAGCGACTCCTCTCAACCGCTACAACACCGTGCCCCCCTAATGTCCTAGCCTGCTCAACCTCTCCCAATAGATGGATGAGGAGATTTTCAAAGAACAGGGTTGGACCTAGGGATGAGTACTTTTTGTAACTTTGTTGGCACCTTTGTGGTGACTCTTTTGTGTATTTCATTGTACCGAGGTACAAGTGACAATGAAGTACCGTCATCATCACCTTAGAGTTCACCAGTTATATTTGCTTTACTTACACTTCATGGTACTACATGCTAATCCAGACCAGTCCTTTACCAGTACAGGATGGCTGGTTTCTTCTTTAATAAAAAAGCTGGAAATACTCAGAAGGTCAGACGACACGTGTAAGGAAAGATTAGTTGGCTTGTTGGAAGACATTTCACAAAGTTTCTCATCTGAAGAATAAATGAAACATTATCCTGATAATCAAAAATTATGTACAGGTATGGTGGCACAGTGGTAGAGTTGTTGCCTTACAGCGCCAGAGACCCGGGTTCGATCCTGACTACGGGTGCTGTCTGCACAGAGTTCGTACGTTCTCCCCGTGATCTGCGTGGGTTTTCTTTGGGTGCTCCGATATCCTCCCACACTCCAAAGACGTGCAGGTTTGTAGGCTAAATGGCTTGGTATAATTATAAATTGTCCCTCGTGTGTGTAGGATAGTGTTAGTGTATGGGGATCGCTGGTCAGCGCAAGCTCAGTGGGCCGAAGGGTCTGATTCCGCGCTGTATCTCCAAAAGGTAACTAAAAACGAAGGTAGCATTTAACACAACATGTTTATATTCTATTCTGCAATAGCACCTTGCCAGAACGTACCAAGTACAAATAAGGTGCTGTGAATACTCAACAGACCATGTGCAGAGCGAGCAAGGGAGTTGATGTCAGACCTTCAGCAAAACGTTGCTGAAGCTTTTTCATTCTGAAAAATGACCTTGTTTTTTCTCTCTGCACAGATGCTGACTGAACCAAGGAGAATTTCCAGCACTTTTAAATTTCTGGTGTATGTAGAACTTTATTTTTGTGTGAACACTGTTGGTTGTTGGTTTTGCTTACAACATTCCTCACACTCTTCTGAGAATTGTGGTTCCTCGCTCTCACGCTGCATCTGAGGTAGCAATCCTGCAGCTAGTCGTTTTCACCGCTGCTTCTTCCAAGTCTTTGCCAATGCTAACGTGCTAAAGTAGAAAAACAAGCCCAGAAGTTGTGAAGAGAAACAAATGCATGGAATGTGCGATGGCGAACAGTTTGGTTCCTGACCGATGGAAAGTCATTGATGAAAGTGAAAGCAGTTAGACCAAGTTTGCGGAGTAGAATCCTGCTCTTATCACTTATGAACTTATGAACTTACGCCTCTATAACTAACAACGCCACTCCATCTGCATGCCCCCAACCAACCCTGCAACGCTGCCAGGACAACGGACTTTCATGCTCAGGTCAAGATCCCTGCACTTACAACAACTGGGACTTGAAAATGGCACCAAACTGGCGACTCTGTGCACTGTCTCAGTGCACGACTGCTATACACTTGCACTGTATCTGAGATGCTTATCTAATATGTATCGAAGTGCTTATGAACGGTGATAGCTGCACTGAACTGTATACAAAAATGAATTTCATTGTACCTCGGTACATGTGACAAATAAAGTACCATCCCCTACTATATTTGTCATACCCCTCACCATCCCCTGGTTGAACAGCAGGCAAGTAGGTCATGAAGAAGGGTCTCGACCCGAAACGTCGCCCATCTCCTTCGCTCCTTAGATGCTGCTGCACCCGCTGAGTTTGTTTTGTGTACCCTCAATTCTCCAGCATCTGCAGTTCCTTCTTTAACAAGTAGGTCGTGTCATAAGGAATAGAATTCAGCCATTCTGCCCATCAAGTCTATTCTGCCATTCAATCATGGCTGATCTATCTCTCCCTCGTAACCCCATTCTCCTGCCTTCTCCCTATAACCCCTGACACACGTGTAATCAAGTATCTATCTATCTCTGCCTTAAAGTCAGTTGACTGTTGGGAGTTGTCATGGAAGGGACCTTATGTTGTTGTGTTTTATGACTGTTGGCCAACCAATTTGCCTCCTGGGATAAATAAAGTTTTATCATATCGTACTGTATCGTATCATACCTTCGACGGGGAAGCTGGGGTGGTAGTAACACGGGGGTGGTAGCACAGGGGTGTGCGCTAATCCATCTGATCTTCGTTCATGCCGGGTCTGTGCGTGCACGTTGCAATAGAAACCCCCGCAGCAATCAAGCGACACATTGTAACTCAACCGTGTTATGTATGCTGCATCATAGGGAGAAAAAAGGAGGAAATGTACAATTCCCCATTGTGGGGGAATGAGTCTGAACGATGGTGTGAATGGATGAATCACAGAGTATTCCTCTAGGAAGCACCAAATACCTGGAGGTGTGATGAACTACAGCACTTACTCTCTGAGGAGCCGAAGGTTGGTGCGAATGAAGTGTTAAAATCTCGTGAATACTTAGCTGCAGGTGGATGGAAGTGACCACATCTGGCAGCTGCAATAAAGTAGCCTTGCCCAGGGGTTGAAAAAAAGCTGTATGACTAATTAACTCCCTGCGTAGACTGAGGCCCTCTCCTGTTCTCCCATTCCTCACGTAGAAGAATAAACACCATCAGACCCCAGGGCAGCACGGTGGCGCAGTGCTAGAGTTGCTGCCTCACAGCGCCAGGGACGCGGGTTCGATCCTGCCTGTGGCTGCCGTCAGTATGGAGTTTGTGCGTTCTCCCTGTGACCTGCGTGGGTTTCTCCGAGAACCTCTGGTTTCTTCCCACACTCCAAAGACATGCAAGTTTGTAGGATGATTGGCTTGGCATTAATGTAAATCGTCCCTAATGTGTGTAGAATAATGTTAGTGTGCGAGGATCGATGGTCGGTACAGACCATTGGCCCGAAGGGCCTGTTTCTGTGCTGTATCTCTAAACTAAACTAAATTAAAAGACTTAGTTTCTTAATCACAAATTAAAGGCCTTTGGGCATGTCATGGAGTCAAACAGCGTGGAAACATGCCCTTCGGCCTAACTTGCCCACGCCGACCAGAAGACCATCGGGTCTGTTCCGCCATTCGACCATGGCTGTTAGTCATAGAGATATAGCCAAGATGACTCACCTGCCTGCATTTGGTCCCTATCCCTCTAAACCTTTCCGATCCATGTACCTGTACAAACGTCTTTTACATGTTGCTATAGTATCTGCCTCAACCAACTCCTCTGGCAGGTTCTCAGACAGGTAAGACGTTAGGTCACGGAGCATCTCTGGAGGTCACGGACAGGCAATGGTTCGGGTCGAGATCCTTCTTCACATTGCAGTTTGCATTTCACCCCAGTCTCGAGAGATGCTGCCTGGCCCTGTTGAGTTACTCCAGCACTTTGTGTGTTTTTTTTTTGTAAACCAGCATCTGCATTTCCTTGCATCTCAATGGATGAGGTTAGATTTTAGGTACCTAGACCAAAGCATCACACAAGATGTTTAATGAAGATGTTTGAACAATCAATCTCAAGAAATGTCTCGGCCCGAAGCGACACCTATCTATGATCACCCAGGGATGCTGCCTGACCTACTGAGATACTCCAGCACATTGTGTCTTTTTTTTTGTAAACTGACATCTGCATCGGGCAACAGGTACAGAAATGTGAAAGCACACACCTCCAGATTCAAGGACTGTTTCTTCCCAGCTGTTATTAGGAAACTGAACCATCCTACCACAACTAGAGCGCAGTCCTAAACTACTATCCACCGCATTGGTGACCCTCGCACTGTCTATGATACTGGCTTTACCTTGCGCTAAACGTTATTCCCTTATATATCTGTACGCTGTGGACGGCTTGATTGCAATCACGTATTGTGTTTCCGCTGACTGATTTGCACGCAACAAAAGCTTTCGCTGCACCTCGGTGCACGTGACAATAAACTAAACTAAAGTGAAATTGCAGTTCCTTGTTTCTACAGAGGACGTTTGGTTATGAACATATGGCTGCCCAGTTATTTAATCAATAGACCAAGGAGTTTGTTAGATTTTGCAATAATTTTCTGCTGACAAAGACTGCACTTCCACCTGGAGGTGATGGGGATGAAATGCAAACTGCTGGCTGAAAAACTGCATCTGAATTACACGAGGAAAGCAGTATTTAATCCTGTGGATAGCTTGATCTTTGGTGAATTTGTCAACCAAGCATTAGACTTTTCTTTAGACTTTTAGACTTTTAGAGATGCAGCGCAGAAACAGGCCCTTCGGCCTACTCAGTCAGAGCCGACCAGCGATCCCTCCATTCACTAACATTATCCTACACACCAGGGTCAATTTACAATTTTTTTTTAACCAAAGCTAATTAACAGGGAACAGGTGATGGTTGCATCAAAAACATTAGTGGCATTTAAAACATTTTGGAAAGGCAAATGTCAGAAACTAGAGGGCACAATTTAAAGGTGAAAGGGCCAAAGTTCATAGGTGATGTGCGGGGCAAGTTTTTATGTAGGGGGTGTTGGGTGCCTGAAACATTCTGCGAGGGAGGGTGTTGGAAGCAGATAGTGGTGTTTAAGAGGCTTTTAAATAGACTTACGGATGGGCAGGGACTAGAGGGATATGGTTCACGTACGACAAATGGGATGATGTGTAAGAAGGAACTGCAGATGCTGGTTTAAACTGAAGATAGGCACAAAAAGCTGGAATAACTCAGCGGGACAGGCAGCATCTCTGGTGAGAAGGAATGGGTGACGTTTCGGGTCGAGACCAGCCATCATCTTGGCATCATGTTTGGCACAGACATTGTGGGCCGAAGGGGCTGTTCCTGTGCTGCACCTTCCTATGTATAGGAAGGAGCCGCAGATGCTGGTCTCCACGGTTGATAGACACAGAATGCTGGAGTAACTCAGTTGACAGGGAGTATCTCTGGAGCGAAGGAATGGGTGCTGTTTCAGATCAAGACCCTTCTTCAGGACTGAAGCCTATTAGCCATTCCAGCTCTCCAGAGATGCTGCCTGTATCATATGTTTGATGTTCTATGGAGCAAATTAGTCTAATTTTTCCCTTTATGCTTCAAAATGAGCACTTTACCTGGAGTGACGTAATTTGGTGCAAGTCTGGTTTAGGTTAGTTTTAGTGGGAAAGTTACCTGTAGTTTAAGTTTGAGTTTTCGGAGAAAACCCACACAGGTCACGGGGAGAACGTACAAACTCTGTACAGGCAGCGCCTGCAGTTGGGATCGAACCGAGGTCTCCGGTGCTGTAAGGCAACAACTCTACCGCTGCACCACCGTGCCATCTGGTGTGTAGATTGCATTGGAACCACAAGTGCAACCCAGCTGCGAGGAAAATGTTTTAGAGTGATGTAAAACAACACGGACATTACGTTTCACTGCATTGCTCTTTCAACATTTGTTAAGCAACTAAAAGCTATTTAGATTAAGATCTTAATTGAAACCTTGCAAGATTAGGATCCAATCCTATTCTGTGAGTGCTTGTTCCCGTATGAATCAATAACAAACTCACAGATGAAAATAGCAAGGGGCAGAGCAAGTCCAACACATTTATTGCAGAAAGTCTAAAACATCCATTTAGTTTAGTTTTAGTTTAGTTTAGATAGAGTGCGGAAACAGGCCCTTTGGCCCACTGAGTCCGTGCCGGCCAGCAATCCCCGCACACTAACACTATGCTGCACACACTAGGTACAATTTACATTTATACCAATCCAATTAACCTGCAAACCTCTACGTCTTAGGAGTGTGGGAGGAAACCGAAGATCTCAGAGAAAACCCAGGCAAGTCCCGGGGAGAACGAACAAATTCCGTACAGACAGCATCATTAGTCAGGATCATACCCGGGTCCCTGGCGCTGTAAGGTTGTGGCTCTACTGCTATGTCACTGTGCCGCCGTTTAGTTTAGTTTAGAGGTACAGCATAGAAACAGGCCATTCAGCCCATTGTGTCCATAGTGACCGTTGATCACTTGTTCACACTGTTTCTACGTTGTCTCACTTTCCCACCATCCATGCCCTACACATTAGGCGCAATTTACAGAGGCCAATTAACCTACATTAACGCATAACTTTGGGATGCACCTGGTGAAAATAAACACAGCCACAGGGAGAACGTGCAAACTCCAAACAGACAGCAGCCGAGGCCAGGATCGATCTGGGGTCTCTGACGCTGTGAGGCAGAAGCTCTACCAGTTGTGCCACAGATGACAGGCATAAACTCATCACTGATTTATTCACTTGAGGACGCAGTGCTTTTAAACTGATACAGATTTGACATTTACAAGAATGATGCACAATATCTGCGTGAACTTGCTCCACACTTTAGAATTCAGACATTAGAGAACCAGCACGGAACAGGCCTTTCTGCCCACCAAGTCCACATCGACCAATGATCACCCCATACACTAGCGCTATCCTAGGGACAATTTACAATTTTAGTGAAGCCAATTAACCTAGGAAATCTACGCCATTAGAGTGTGGGAGGAAACCGGAGCATCTGGAGAAAACCCACAGGGTCACAGGGAGAACGTACAAAATCCCCACAGACAGCGCCCATTGTCAGGATCGAACCCGGGTCTCTGGCGCTGGAGGGAAGCTTCTCTACCACTGCGCCATCGTGCCACCGCACAATGCAGATCAAGATAAAGTTTGCAAACTGAATAAGATTGTACACTCTGGTTTATCTTCAGATCGTATAAATCTTTTGCCTCTCACGAAAGATTGAAAATGTTTGAGAAATATAATCTTTTCCTTGTAGATGGATGTATGGATGAACATTTTGGAGGACACTTTTGACTTTGGGAAAACAAGTAACTGCCATGAGACCTATATAAGGGGTCAGCTGATATAATCTTTCCCATTTGATATTATCTAGAGTGAACATGCACCTTTTTCTTTTCAGTAAATTTTATTTCAAATCTCACAGTTTCTAAAGCTGTTTTGGAATAAATTTTCACCATAAATGTTTGATACTCCAAATATTTGGAAGGACTATCAGTATCTGAAAGAGAAAGATGATAGACAATAGACAATAGACAATAGGTGCAGGAGTAGGCCATTTGGCCCTTCGAGCCAGCACCGCCATTCAATATGATCATCGCTGATCATTCCCAATCAGTACCCCGTCACTGCCTTCGCCCCATATCCCCTGACTCCACTATCTTTAAGAGCTTTATCTAGCTCTCTCTTGAAAGTATCCAGAGAACCGGCCTCCACTGCCCTCTGAGGCAGAGAATTACACAGGCTCAGAACTCTCTGTGTGAAAAAGTGTTTCCAAATCTCCGTTCTAAATGGCTTACCCCTTATTCTTAAACTGTGATCCCTGGTTTTGGACTCCCCCAACATCGGGAACATGTTCCTGCCTCTAGTGAGTCCAAACCCTTAATAATCTTATATGTTTCAATAAGATCTCCTCTCATCCTTCTAAACTCCAGAGTATACAAGCCCAGCCGCTCCATTCTCTTAGCATGTGACAGCCCCGCCATCCCGGGAATTAACCTTGTAAATCTACGCTGCACTCCCTCAATAGCAGGAATGTCCTTCCTCAAGTTAATGAACCAAAACTGCACACAATACTCCAGGTGTGGTCTCACTAGGACCCTGTACTACTGCAGAATGACCTATTTGCTTCTATACTCAACTCCTCTTGTTATGAAGGCCAACATGCCATTCGCTTTCTTCACTGCCTGCTGCACCTGCAATCTTACTTTCATTGACTGACGAACAAGGACTTCCAGATCCCGTTGTACTTCCCCTTTTCCCAACTTGACACTATTTAGATAATAATCTGCCTTCCTGTTTTTGTTACTAAAAGTGGATAACCTTACATTTACCCACATTAAACTGTATCTGCCATGCATCAGCCCACTCACCCAACCTGTACAAGTCACCCTGCATCCTCACAGCATCTTCCTCACAGTTCACACTGCCACCCAGCTTTGTGTCATCTGCAAATTTGCTAATGTTTATTTAATCCCTTTATCTAAATCATTGATGTGTATTGTAAATAGCTGCAGTCCCAGCTCCGAGCCTTGCACTATCCCACTAGTCACTGCCTGCCATTCTGAAAGGGGCCCGTTAATTCCTACGCTGTTTCCTGTCTGCCAACCAATTTTCTGTCCATGTCAGCACTCAACCCCAATACCACGTGCCCTAATTTTGCCCACTAATCTCCACTGGGTCTCCCTTGTCCATTTTCCTAGTTACATCCTCAAAAAATTCCAGAAGATTAGTCAAGCATGATTTCCTCTTCGTAAGTCCATGCTGACTCAGACTGATCCTGTTACTGTTATTCAAATTTGTGGCTATTTCATCTTTTATGATTGACTCCCGCATCTTCCCCACCATCAATGTCAGGCTAACTGGTCTATAATTCCTTATTTTCTCTTTCCCGCCTTTCTTAAAAACTGGGATAATATTAGCCACCCTCCAATCCGGAGGAACTGATCCTGAGTCTATAGAACATTGGAAAATGATCACCAATGCGTCCACGATTTCTAGAGCCACTTCATTCAGTGCCCTGGGATGCAGACCATCAGGCCCTGGGGATTTATCAGCCTTCAGTCCCATCACTGAACACCATTTCCTGCCTAATGTGGATTTCCTTCAGTTCCTCCTTCACCCCAGATCCTCTGGCGACTAACATACAAACAGTGCAGAATATTCACACCTTGTTAAAATATATATATATATGTTATACAAATATAATGTTGTATAGTTTTCTATATCACTACATCAGATGCTGTCTACATCTATATCGGGAGCTGTCTGTACGGAGTTTGTACGTTCTCCCCGTGACTGCGTGCGTTTTCTCCGCGATCTCCGGTTTCCTCCCACACTCCAAAGACGTACAGGTTTGTTGGTTAATTGGCTTTGGTATAAATGTAAATTGTCCCTAGTTTTTGTGTAGGATAGCGTTAATGTGTGGGGATCGCTGGTCAGTGCGGACTCGGTGGGCCGAAGGGCCTGTCGCCACGCTGTACCTCTAAACTAAACAAAAAACTAAACTGCCATAAATTAACTTCAAAAATAACTCATACGCAGTAAAGTGCTTCCAGACATCTGAAGAAAGGCACGATTATGAATGCCAAACTTTCTTCCTTCTTTGCACCTGGATAGAGTGGCTGCAGAGAGGATATTTCCACAAGGGGGAAAGACCAGGACCAGAGACCACAGCCTCAGAATAAAGGGACGTACAGTTAGAAAAGAGACGAGGAAGAATTTCTTAAGTTAGAGGGGGGTGAATCTGTGGAATTCATTGCCGCAGAAGTCTGTGGAAGCCAATGCATATCTTTAAGATCGAGATTGATAGGTTCTTGATTAGTACTGGTGTCAGGGGTTTTGAGGGGAAAGCAGGTGAATGGGGTTGATCAGAATGGGGAACGATAGATCAGCAATGATTGAATGGCAGAGTGGACTTGATGGGCTGAATGTCATAATTCTGCTCCTATGACTTATGAACATGAACAATGATGTGGTGTATCTACACTCTGGAGTGATTTGGGAGAGTAACACATGTATCTCTATCTCTATCCAGCACTTCTCAGTTACACCAATGCCAATACAAGAGAATGAGGAAGAATTGATTGTCTAGCAATTTTAATACATGAGAAAACACATCCTGAAACAGGCCCTTTGTCCCACCAAGTCCACGGCGACCATTGATCACTGGTACATCAGTTCTATTCTAACCACAAGGGACAATTTACAGATTTAGTAAAACCTATTTAACCTACAAGCCTGCATATATTTGGAATATGGTAGGAAACCGGAGAACCCGGAGAAAATCGACACAGTCACAAGAAGAACATACACATTCTACCCTCATCCCAAAGATCTGCAGGATTCCACCCTAGCTTTAGTTTAGTTCAGAGAAAGAGAGTGGAAACATGCCCTTCGGCCCACCGCGTCCATGCTGACCAACGATCAGCCGTTATCCCAGTTTTGCTTCCGAGACGATAGGAGGCCAATTAATCGACAGACTTGTACGTCTAAGGAGTGTGGGAGGGAACCGGAACACCTGGAGAAAACCCATGTAGTCACGGGGAGAACGTACAAACTCCGTACAGACAGCACCCATAGTCAGGATCTAACCCATGTCTCTGGCTCTGTAAGGCAGCAACTCTCCCGCTGTTCCACCGTGCCGCCCTTGAGTGTTTTCCAAATTCATGAAATCTGCAAAATAGGGAAGATGTCATTGAGACGACTAGAGGCTGTCTGAGAAGGGTAGTAGGGGAGGAGATAGATTTCAACAGTAATTACAATGCTATTGCGGTGGCTCCTGTGGAGTAGACCACTCCCTGGCCCTGTGCTGATGGGATAAACTCACCGGGCACTGTCAGCAGGGCCCCATACACCAACTCAGCTGAGGAGGTGGCCAAGTCCTCTTTGTGTGCGGTGCGGACACCCAGCAAAACCCACGGCAATACGTCGACCCAGTCCGGGTCCGTGAGCTGAGCCTTCAGAGCAGCCTTGAGCTGGCGGTGGAAACGCTCCACGAGGCCGTTCGCCAGCGGATGATATGCCGTGGTGCAGTGCAGGTTAACCCCGAGAAGGCGAGCCATGGCCGACCACAGTTCAGATGTGAACTGAGGCCCCCGAATGGTCGGACGTAAAGTCCTGCGACACTCCGAATCGCTGTAGCTCCAACCGCCACACTATTCCATTAATAGGGAAGTAATACGCATGTTAGATTTGGGGAGTTAAAGTGCGGGAGTGGATTTACAGCTGAAATAGACGGGAAAGGAAAAGTGATAAGTGGCGGCACAGTGGCACAGCGGTAGAATTGTTGCATTACAGTGTCACAGATCGTGACTATGGGTGCTGTCTGTACGGAGTTTGTACGTTCTCCCCGTGACCTGCGTGGATTTTCCCCAGGTGCTCTGGTTTCCTCCCACACTCCAACGACATGCTGGTTTCTAGGTTAATTGGCTTTGGTAAAATTGTAAATTGTCCCTGGTGTGTGTAGGATGGTGCTAGTGTATGTGCTAGTCGGCCCGTACTCAGTGAGTCTAAGGGCCTGTTTTTGAGCTGTATCTCACTTTAGTCTAAAATTCTCTAAAGAAATACATATTTGATAAAATCTGACATCGGGAACAAGATTCCATGTCTCCCCAAGTTTTTATGTATTGATTTTTCTCAACCAGATTCCAATAGCTGATTCATGTCAACCCTGTTGAACCAAGTAAGTTGAGACTGAAGGGCTTGTTTCCATGCTGTATGACACTATGACTATCATAATTTGTTGTTATCCTCTTCAGAGCAGCTGATCTCTTTAATTACTCACTCCAGAAGGTGGAATTTGCAATGAACGGGGACTGATTGTTATTCAAATGTTCATGATTCAAAGTTCAATTCAGTTTTATGTCGTCATATGTAGGTTAACGCAGGGTCAACGGTACAATTAAATGTGTTTGACAAGATAACGGGTCACCTCAGCAATAATATTACAAGGACAAAATAAGAAAAAAATGACATTGGTAAGGTAAAAAGACAATAATAAATTAATCAACATATATGATGTGAAATGTGTTTATGAGTTCAGAAACCTGATGGCATGATGGTTAAAAACTGTTCTTAAGTCTGGTGGTGCGTGCAGCCATGCTCCTGGCACCGCCTGTGGAAAATGTCCTGAATGGCTGAGAGACAGTTGCCAGTGAAGTGTTGTGCCGCCTTCACCACTCTCTGTAGTGATTTGCGGCTGTGGGCAGAACAGTTACCGTACTGGACTGTGATGCAGCCCGTCAGCAAGCTCTCGATGGTGCAACTGTAGATGTTTGTGAGGATGCTGGCGTTCATGCCAAACTTCCTCAGTCTTCTCAGGAAAAAGAGCCGCTGGCGGGCTTTTTTTGTTATTGCGTCCGTGTGCAGTGTCCAGGAGAGGTCATCAGTGATGTGCACACCGAGGAACTTGAAGCTGCTGACCATTTCAACCTCAGCATCACCGGTGTGGATGGGGAGGTGTCCACTCCCCTGCTGTCTCCTGTAGTCTACGATCATCTCTTTAGTTTTGCCTACATTGAGAGAGAGGTTATTTTCCTGGCACCAGCTGTTTAGTGCCTTTACCTCCTCTCTGTAGGCAGGTCTCATTGTTGTCTGTGATGAGGCCAAGGATGGTTGTGTCGTCAGCAAACTTTAGGATGATGTTTGAGCTGTGCTTAGCAGTACAGTCGTGCATGAACAGGGAGTACAGGAGAGGACTGAGCACACAGCCCTGTGGTGCGCCTGCATTGAGGATCAGTGAGGAAGAGGTGTGGCATCTTTGAACAGAAGAGATCTTGTAATGAAAGAACCATGTGAAGGTATTTCTCTCAACCTCATGGCCATGCAGTAGATGCCATGCCAATTCTCACCACCTGGGGCCTGGCCGTCAGGACGCCGAATATCCAGCCACAGATGGAGGTCTCCAGTCCAAGATCAAGGAGCTTGGGGACGTGGTTTGAGGGTATGATAGTGTTGAATGCCGAGCTGTAGCCAATGAAGATCATTCTCACATATGTATTTCTTTTCTCCAGGTGGGTGAGTTGCCATGGCGATGGCATCGTCCGTGGCCCTGTTTGGTCTATACGCAAACTGAAGAGGGTCCAAGGTGTCAGGAAGAGAGGAGCAGATGTGAGTTTTCATTAGTCGCTCGAAGCACTTCATGATGACTGATGTCAGTGCAACAGGACGGTAGTCATTTAAACAGGAGGTTACTGGTTTCTTTGGAACAGGAATGATGATGGATGCTTTGAAGAGGGTGAGAAACACCAACTAATTCAGGGAGAGGTTGAAGATGGTGGTGAACACCTCGACCAGTTGATCAACACACGTCCTGAGAATCCGCCCTAGAATACCATCCGGCCCTGGAACTTTGCGGTTGTTGACCTTTTTCAAGGACCGCCTCACGTCTGCCGTTTCCTATTAGATGTCTCCGCCTGCCTAATTATTGTGAAACCCAGGAAAAACAACCTGTGATAGTTCATTGATTGTAAGTTACATTGTTCATCACCATTGCACCCAAGTCGTGAAAATAAAAGGGATGTATTCACACAAATGAAATGTAGTTTGTAATGTTATCTCACAGAGTCGTAGAGTCATAGAATGATACATTGTGGAAACAGGTCCTTCGGCCCAACGCCCACATTGGCCAACATGTCCCATCTACACTAGTCCCACCTGCCCATGTTTGGTCCATATCCCTCTAAACCTGTCCTATCCATGTACCTGTCTAGTTGTTTCTTAAATGTTGGGATAGTCCCTGCCTCAACTACCTCCTCTGGCAGCTTGTTCCATACACCCACCACCCCTTGTGTGCAAAGGTTTACCCCTCAGATTCCGATTA
The DNA here is from genome assembly GCA_963514005.1 of Raja brachyura. Next base: position 9,303,869 of record OY740785.1, read on the forward strand.
AATCTTTTCCCCTTTACCTTAAACCTATGTTCTCTGGTCCTCGATTCACCTACTCTGGGCCAGAGACTCTGTACATCTACCACATCTATTCCCCTCATGGGGTGGGAGATTGCAACCTTCACGTGGTCCTCCCTGTTTCGACTAATGCAATCAACCCATCGCGCACAAACAAATAGATCAAATAGAACAAGTTGACCTGCAACTTTATGCGGTCCACACCGTACACAAGAAGAGACGGTTCCCCTCATGATTTTATACACTTCTATCAGATCACCCCTCAATCACCTGCACTCCAAGGAATAGAGTCCCAGCTGCTCAACCTCTCCCTACAGCTCAGACCCTCTAGTCCTGGCAACATCCTCGTAAATCTTCTCTGTACCTGTTCCAACTTAACAACATCTTTCCTATAACATGGTGCCCAGAAATGAACACAATACTCTAAATGCAGCCTCACCAACGTCTTATACAATCTTTATTTCATCTTGCTGATTAAAGTATACCACGAGTTAGGTTCCATGTGAAGAACATTGTTCTTGGCATCCAATAAAGATGTGAGCAAGATAAGATTATAATTGCAAGTTGCCTCAGGAAAATTCTTTACTGGTGCCACAGTCTATGTGAAGGTAAATGTTGAGAGTGACTTGGAGACACAAAGAACTGCAATTGCTGGAATCTTGAGTAGAATAGTCAATAGTCAATAGTCAATAGTGCTTTACGTATTTGTCACATATTCAACCGCACAGTGAAATTCCTTTTGCATATATTAAACACACGGGCGCCGCTATTTTTGGCGCCATTATTCAGTTTCCAAAGCCGGGTCGGCCCGCACGCTCAATGTACTGGAGCAGTTCCCGCGAACCGACATCCCTCTCCTCTCCTCATCCGCCCATCTTTGTGTCCCAGGGGTGCCTCCTGCAGCTGACCTTGATTACCCCGGTTTATCCTCCCTTCTGCCCTTGCTCCTCGCTTCCGACGTCTCCAGCTGCCACCTGGTTACGCCAACCCATGAGCTTGGGGGGGTTCCCAGTCCTGCCGACTGGCAAGCCTTCGGGCGGGAGTAAAGGAGTAAATGTTGGGTCAGGCATATCATGCAGGACATGGATAGGCAACATTTCGAGTCGGGATCTTCTTCAGACTGACGTCAACCCCTTGTTTGAAGAACAGAGACATGGGGTACTGGAAACTGCAAGAGACAGTTATTAACACATTTAATTGGATCTACCCTCCTCGAAAGGTGGCTGGCTCTATGATTTAGCGTCGATGGAAGCTGGAATTAATCTATCTTTATTAGATGCATGGAGGGAACGTTGCTTTTTTTCTCCTCAGTTTTTGATTTAAATGACATTTGAGAGCTGGAAGAACTGAGGGAAATTTAACACTGGGAAAATTAACAAGATTTAAGTGCATTTTTCGCAGCAGATGAGTGTGGAATGAATACATTGCATCAAGTAACTAAAAGGGAGGAATTAAAATGAGTTTGAGCAAGCTTGAGGATTAGATTCCTTGTGCACAGACCGGCAGCTGTGTCTATGCCTGTGGGGTGCTGGCAGGAAAGGGGAAATAAACTAAAAAACAATCAATCTTTAAAACATAATACATATTAACAATGTTTTCTGAGGCTAGACATTGTTTAATCAAAACCGGATGCAAGATTTTGCAAGACTTTACTGCTTCAAGTACCTCATAAAAATGCCCCAGCTCTTTGAATAGCTTAAGGGCAATAATTGTAAAAACCCAATGTTATTTGGAGAGTCATAGAGTCAGTGATTTCTGGAGAGTCGTTTCTGCCCTCCTCCCATGTTGCTGATCTTTGGTGAGAGTCAAAGTTCAGGGTAAATTGGCTGAAATATTCACGAGAAGCAATATTCAACTTTCATAATTTTATTGGTATTAAATAACCTTTCTATCTACTTGAAGGAATTCTTGACTGAGAAAGTATATGTCCCAGAAATTACAATGCATACCCTAACATTTCACCAAAGGCTCAGGTAAATTTGAACACAGATAATTAGTAGCTTCTTTTCAAACACTGTCGGCTGTATCCAGCATATCTTTAGACTTTAGAGATACCGCGTGGATACAGACTCGTCATCCCACCGAGTCCACGCTAACCAACGATCACCCCGTACACTCGTACTATCCTACACACTAGGGACAATTAACGATTTTACTGAAGCCAATTAGCCTACAAACTTGACCGTCTTTGGAATGTGGGAGCAAACCGGAGCACCCGGAGTAAACCCCCGCAGGTCAAGGGGAGAACGTACAAATTCCGTACAGACAGCACCTGTGGGCAGGATGGAACCTGGGTCTCTGGTGCTGTAAGGCAGCAACTCTATTGCTACGCCACCGTGCCACCCCTAAAATTTGTATGAGTAAAGGTGCGCTTTCACCTCATTCCAATTTTCCTCTTCCACTGTTGCAAAAATCCCCCTCCTAATGCTCTGTGCAATGATATTTTCCAACAACTCTTTATAATCAGTATCACTGGATTCATGCAGATAATTAGCCCAGTTTCCAATTAGCTCTCTGCAAGCAGGTTGAAACAATAATGGCAAAATGCAATGATTCACAAGGGACTGTAAAGTATTGGAAAATGTCCTTATTTTCCTTTGTAAAAATACAAGTGAGAGATGGTGAGTTTCACTGTTTCAAGACAGCCATTCCATCTTGCTCACCAATTGAAGTTAGCAGCTGAAAAGACGAATGGTCTCTGCGTACAAAATCACAGAAACTGGGCATTTTTGTGGAGCATGCATAACAGAAACCCAAAAAAGCTGAGATATATTTGTGGTTTGGTTGGAGTCATAGAGTCATATAACACGTCAACAAACCCTTTCGACCAACTTGTCCATGCTGATGAAGATGCCCCATCTACACAAGTCCCACCTCTTTGTGCTTCACCCATATCCCTCGAAACCTTTCCTATCCATGTGTCTGTATAAGTCTTTTAAATGTTGTTATAGTGCCTGCCTCAATTACCTCTTCTTGCAGCTCGTTCCATAGTCAACTACCTCCTCTGGTCGTTCCATACACCCACCACCCTTTGTGTGAAAAAGTTACCCCTCAGATTCCTGTTAAAACTTTCCCCCTTCACCTTAAACCTTTGTTCTCTGGTTCTCGATTCCCACACTCTGGGCAAGAGACTCATGCATCTACCATTTCAAAGTCACATTTCTATTCCTCTCATGATTTTATACACCTCTATAAGATCACCTCTCATCCTCCTGCGCTCTAAGGAATGGAGTCCCAGTCTGCTCAACCTCTCCCTATAGCTCAGAACCTCAAATCCTGACAACATCCTTGTAAATCTTCTCTGCACCCTCTCCAACTTGACAACATCTTTCCTATAACAAGGTGCCCAGAACTGAACACACTATAAATGCGGTCCTACCAACGTCTTACATAATTGCAACATGACCTCCCAACTTCTGTACTCAATAATCTGACTGATGAAGGTCAAAGTGCCAAAAGTCTTTTTGAACACCCCATCTACTTATGGCACCAACTTCAAGAACAATCTACCTGCACTCCTTGATCCCTCTACAACACTCCCAGATCCCTACCATCCATTGTGTAGGTCCTGCCCATGTTAGACTTCCCAATATGCAACACCTCACATTTCTCCGTATTATATTCCATCTATCTTCCTCCCCCTTAACTGCTTTTATTTTTATTTTCACTTTATTTCTAACTCTTCCATCAACTGCCTTTCAATTTAAGTGTATATACGAGTTATTCAATTGGGCAGCGGTCCCAAAATCTAATCTTGGGAACACCAAAGCCCAATCTCAAAAACAACCATGCACACATCCCCATTTTTCATCTCTTTGCTAATTTTGTGACCATGCAGCCACTTCCATAGACTTTCATGGTGTTTATTTTATAACTACGTAGACAGTATGTGGTACTTCATAAAACTATTTTGTTTTGTTTAGTTTAGTTTATTAATGTTACGTGTACCAAGGTACAGTGAAAAGCTTTTTGGTTGATTGATTGCCAGTCAGCAAAAAGAGCATACACGCTTGAAGAATGGACCGTCTGGGCTTGTATTCATTGGAATTAGAAGAATGCGAGGGGATCTTATTGAATCATACAAAATTATTAAGGGATTGGACACGCTGGATGCAGGAAACATGTTCCTGATGTTGGGGGAGTCCAGAACCAAGGGCCACAGTTTAAGAATAAGGGGTAGACCATTTAGAACTGAGATGAGGAAAAACGTTTTCAAACAGAGAGTTGTGAATTTGTGGAATTCTCTACCTCAGAAGGCAATGGAGGCCGGTTCACTGGATGCATTCAAAAGAGAGTTAGATAGAGCTCTTAGGGCTAGTGGAATCAAGGGGTATGGGGAGAAGGCAGGAACGGGGTACTGATTGTGGATGATCAGCCATGAATGACGGTGCTGGCTCGAAGGACCAAACGTCCTACTCTTGCACCTATTGTCTATGTAACAATGTATCTATGATTACAATCAGGGCGTCCACAGTGTGCAGATACAGGATAAAGGGCGAAATGAAGTGCAATAAAATCTTATTAAATTTACACATCCTTTGAAAATACACATCCATAAATCTAACTAAAAATATATTATTCCAACTAGCCCTTCCTGCTACTTTGGGTCTTAGAATCACACAGCATGGAAACAGCCCTTCGGCTCAACTCATCCCTGCAGACCAAGATGCTATTCTACGTTCACATTTGCCCGCGTTTGGCCCATATCTCCGATGGGCCATGCGGCCAGAAGGCTTCCCGACGGGCCACGGCTGAGGCCTGGGAATGCGGCCAGATCAGCACGTAAAGCCCGGGTCGAGGCCCAGCCGGGGCCTTGCAGGTCGGAGTCCGGGTCGGCAGAGCGGCTGACAGAGCCAGCAACTGGGGCCTGGGTCGGCACCACAGAGGCGTGATGTGGGGCGTCGACAGAGGTGAGGCCTCGGCGGCGGCAGCAGTGAAACCTCGCAAAGATGAGGGCTCAGCGGTGGCAACGTCTCGCGGCGGCGGTGGCGATGCCTCATGGGTGGATGAGAGCGTGGAGGACCACCGTGAGGGGGAGAGGGGAAGGACAATGGGGAGCCGGTGTGGGGGAGGAGGGGGAATAACAATGGACAATGTGAGGGGGGGGGGGGGAAAAGGACAATGGGGACCCAGGGAAATGCTGGGGGGGGGGGACAAAAGGGGGAACCAGCCGGGCTTTGAATCTTTGCCAGCGCCATAGGTGGCCGCTATTTGTATACATTGTGCATGCAAGCAAAGAATTGCACTGTGCCTAGTCACATGTGACATTAAAGTATTCCTATTCCTAATCTTTATTCTTTAGTCAGAGGGTGCTGAATCTGTGGAATTATTTGCCACAGAAGGCTGTGGAAGCCAAGTCAGTGGATATTTTTAAGGCAGCGATCGATATATTCTTGATCAATACGGGTGTCAGGGGTTATGGAGAGAAGGCAGGAGAATGGGGTTGGGAGGAAGAGATAGATCAGCCATGATTGAATGGCAGAGTAGATCTAATGGGCCGAATGGCCGAATCCTGCTCCTATTCCTTATGACTTAATCCTTTCCTCAAATACTCAGTCACAATAGTCAAATTTATCTTTGCCATATGCAGGCTGACTTTCATTTATAAACCAGAAACGTAAGGAACTGCAGATGCTGGAATCATGAGCAAAAAACAAAATGCTGGAGGAACTCAGGGGGTCAGGCAACATCCGTGGAAGTGTCCCGAACTGAAATGTCATCTGTCCCTTCTCCCCACAGATGCTGCCAATCTTATTGAATTCCTACAGCACTTTGTATTTTTTGTTCATTTCTAAACCTGTATTTTTAACACTTAATTTTGGAACTTAATTTTAGTAATAATCTCAAATATTTTGCCAGCTTTATCACACTTCAGTTTATGAACAGGGAATGTTTATAACTCCTGCCCAGCAACTGGATCCTTAACTTTCTGACCAATAGAGCACAATTAGTCTCTTCTTCTTTTCGTGTCCATCTTGTTACAAATGTTGGCCTTGCTGTCATCGTCCGTCCTGAAAAGGACGCAAGCTTCCGTCGGCAATCAATGGGAGCCGTCACTTGTCGCAATAGATGATGGCGGTAGCAGAATTAGCTCAGGATACTTCCAGTTTCCAGCCCCGTGACGTGGACGCTTCTGCTATGGGGCCTCCACAATTAGTGAGGATGAGAAACAGCACTTCTGGATGTGTTCATGGCTGGATGGTCAGCCATGATCACAGTGAATGGCCGTGCTGGCTCGAAGGGCCGAATGGCCTACTCCTGCACCTATTGTCTATTGTCAATAATTATCAACACTAGTATCCCGCATGTATGCGTGCTCAGTCTCCCAACATGCTCCCTATACATATTCAGTGGATATGTTTAAGGCAGAGATAGATAGGTTCTTGATTAGTATAGGTGTCAGGGGTTATGGGGAGAAGGCAGAAGAATGAGATTAGGAGGGAGAGATAGATCAGCCATGATTGAATGACGGAGTAGACTTGATGGGCCGAATGGCCTAATTTTGCTCCTATTCCTTATGACCTTATGACCTTCTACATTCACCAGTGTGCAGCCAAATTCTGCTCTTACTCCATCTACAAGTTTGCAGATGACACCACAGTGGTGGGCCAGACCACGGACAATGTGGAGACAGAGTACATGAAGGAGATGGCGAGCAGACACAAAATGCTGGAGTAACTCAGCGGGACAAGCAGCATCTCTGGAGAGAGAGAATGGGTGACATTTCGGATCGAATGGAGAGCTTACCCTCGGACTTTCTTTGATCGGACTTTAATGGCTTTATCTTGCACTAAACGTTATTCCCTTATCGTGGACCTATACACTGTGAACGGTCGATTGTAATCATGTGTTGTCTTTCTGCTGACTGGGTAACACGCAACAAAACCTTTTCATTGCACTTCGGTACACGTGACAATAAACTAGACTGAACTCCCCCACTAACGTGGTAACCTCATCCTCAATCATCCTCAAGATGAAGGAGATAGTTACTGACTTCAGAAAACATGATGGAGTACATGCCCCAATCATCATCAACGGTGCCAAACTGAAAATAGTTGAGAACTTCAAGTTCCTTGGCATTAATGTTACCAATGATCTGTCATGGACCAACCACGTTGATGAGGGAGTCAAAATGGCACACCAACGCCTCTACTTCCTTAGGAGACTGAGGAAATTCAGCATGCCTCCAGTAACTCTCACAAGCTTTGACCTGTGACCACGTGGGTTTCTTACAGGTGCTCTGGTCTCCTCCCACGTTCCAAAGAAGTGTGGGATTTTAGGTTAATTGGCCTCTGTAAAATTGCCCCTGGTGTGAAGGGAGTGCATACGAACGTGAGATAACATAGAACTAGTGTGAACTAGTCATGAACGTGTGAATCGATGATCGGTGTGGACTCGGTAGGCTAGGGCGCCTGTTTCCATGCAGTATCACAAAGACTAAACTAAATGTCTAGAACTAGTATAACTCCACTGACGAAGTCAGGAAAGTTTATATGTTTATATATTGGCATTTCTTAAGAAGACTGCATAGAAATGTATGGAAGGGAGCGGCAGATGCTGTTTTACACTGAAAATAGACACAAAATGCTGGAGTAACTCAGCGGGCCAGGCAGCATCTCTGGAGAGATGGAACAGGTGACATTTGGGGTCAAGTCCGTTTCAGACATTTCTGCAGAGAAATCTTCAATGTCGCAAATATAGGACTTCACATGTCATGATAGGAGCAGAATGAGGACATTCGGCCCATCTAGTCTACTCCACCATTCAATCATGGCTGATCTATCTCTCCCTCCTAACCCCATTCTCCTGCCTTCTCCCCATAACCTCTGACACCCGTGCTAATCAAGAATCTTTCTATCTCTACCTTATAAATATCAATTGTTGGCCTCCACAGCCTTCTGTGGCAAAGATTTCCACAGATTTCCACAGATTTCCACCATCTCTCTGATGAAATAAATTCCTCCTCATCTCCATTCTAAAGGAACGTCCTTTAATTCTGAGGCTACAACCTCTAGTCCTAGGCTCTGTTGCTAGTGGAAACATCCTCTCCACATCCAAATCCCAACACTGGGCAGTAAAAGCAAGACTTATATTTATCAAGTGCTTTTTGTTTCACATCCTTTTCAAAATATCCCAAAGCACTATACAACCAATGCGGTATATTAGAAGCATGGTGCCGGCCTAATGTAGGAAACACACTGGTTTGCACTCGGCATGCTCCTACAAACAGTAACGCGATAATGACCAAATAATGGTGTAGAATTTCCTCAGTGCCAGCAAAGCCAAATTATATAGTCACTGGGTGGCACACCAACAGCTGTTTTGGATACGGGTCTGATTAACACCCAATGCCCCAAATATGGGCTACTGTTGAATCAGTATTACCTGAGGGAACGTTTGCACTTTGTGTGCTAGCAACTGCAAAGCACTGAAAAGTTCACACCGTGAGCTACCACCCAAAGACAGAAAGATAACACCAGGGTAATGAAAAGTGTTTTGAATTAATCTTGTCTTGGAGTAAGAAGGAAAGTGTTTGAAGAAGGGGATCGACCCGAAACATCACCCATTCCTTCTTTCCAGAGATGCTGCCTGTCCCGCTGAGTTACTCCAGCATTTTGCGTCTATCTTAGGGAGAATAACAGATGGGTCGCACCCTGGCCACTACCTCTTCTTCCCTCTCCCATTGGGCAAAAGGTATAGAAGTGTGAAAACGCACACCTCCAGATTCAGGAACAGCTTCTTCCCAGCTGTTATCAGGCAACTGAACAATCCTACACACAACAAGAAAGCTGTCCTGTCTACCTCATTGGAGACCCTTGGACTCTCTTTGATCGAACTTTACTGGACTTCATTTTGCACTAAATGTAATTCATGTTATTCCCTTTATCATGTATCTGAACATACACTGTGAATGGCTCAATTATAATCATGTATTGTCTTTCAGCTGACTGGTTAGCAAGCAACAAAAAGCTTTTCACTGTACCTCGGTACACGTGACAATAAGCTAATCTCAGATGAATGCAAATAGGACTAGCATAACCGGACATCTTGTCAGCCAGGATGAGTTGCTGCATAACTTAGTTTCAATGATATAAAAACATGAAATAGAGTCATAGCGTTTTACAGTATGGAAGCAGGCCCTTTGGCCCAACTTGCCCACACTGACTATCTACACTAGTTTCACCTGCCTGCATTTGGCCCATATCCCTCTAAACCTGTCCTATCTATGTACCTGTCTAAATGTTTCTTAAAGGTTGTGATAGTCCCAGCCCTAACTACCTCCTCTGGCAGCTCGTTCCATACACCTTTGTGTGAAAAGGTTACCCTTCAGAATCACATTAAATCTTTCCCCCCTCACATTATGTCCTCTGGTTCTCGTTTCCCCAACTCTGGTCAAGAGACTCTGTGCTGGAAATACTCAGCAGGTCAGTCAGCATCTGTGGAGAGAGAAACAGAGTCAATTTTTCAGCTTAAAAATCATTTATTCTTTCTAATTTCTGTCCTCTGTAGGTTTTGATATTCAAGTGCTGTCACAATAGCATAGTCCTATGTTCTATGTTCTTGTTTAGTTTAGATTAGTTTATTATCATGTCCGGTTATGCTAGTCATATTTACATTCATCTCTTTTTAGTTTATTGTCACATGTACCGAGGTACAGTGATAAGCTTTTGTTGTGCGCTAACCAGTCAGCGGAAAGACTATACATAATTACAGTCGAGCCATCTGCATTTGATCTATTTCATAAGTTCATGAGTTCTTTACTTCTAGGTGCAGAATTAGGGCATTCGGCCCATCAAGTATTCTCCGCCATTCAATCTTGGCTGATCTATCTTTCTCTCTCTGCCCCATTCTCCTGCCTTCTTCCATAACCCCTGACACCTGGGGTGGACACACTTATTTTACGCGTCCACTAACTTTATTCTTCCTTGTGTGCACGAAGAACAGCAAAAAGCAGAAGGAACAAAGCGGTGAAGAAATTACTCTCCAGGAATAAACTCCTTGAGGGTACGGAGATACCCCAGAAAAACGATCTAACCTGCAAAATAGTGGGACTCACCAAACAAAACTGAAATGTCCCAGTCATTAAATCAATATTGCAAGCAGATTTTAAAGTAGATTTCCAATGGGTTCAAGTTTTATGAGTGATTCAATAGGTTAAAACAAGCCAGAACGTTCTGCCACGGGACACATGTTCTAACGTTTCATGTTGAATTCCTCCTAATGGTAAATAGGTTATTGCCTTAACAGAAATGAGCTGCAAAGCTAATTTCTCTGTTTCCTCCATCTATTAACTCCCAGAAGTCTGATGTCATCCAGCAATTTGAAGTGTATTCTTTATACTTCTAAACTGGTCAATAAAAACATCACTCACTTGGTTCAGGACTAGTTCTCGAGTCAAACTGGTTCTAAAGAGAGTAATGTCCTTCGAGTGCCTGTGCATGCAGCACATGGAAAACTGCTGCTTCGGCAGTGATTTGCAGTAACTCCTCTTCAGAGCGTGACAATCATTTATGGAGCAATTATTGACCAGGGTGTCAGGGGTTATGGAGAGAAGGCGGCAGAATGGAGTTGAGAGGGAAAGATAGATCAGCCATGAATGAATGGCGGAGTAGAGTTGATGGACCGAATGGCCTAATTCTGCTCCTAATTCTGCTCCTAATTACATACAACTTAAAAAAATTAAAATTAACATATCTAAAAGAATGCCTAAAATTTGAACTAAAAAACAGACATTCAGACCAAACAGTGGCATGCCTTGACAGGTGCCAGCTGTCAAAGTGTGGGCGAGGTTAGATGTGTTGGTGTATGATGTATGGGGAGGGGACACAGTCCGTTAACCAGCCTTATTGCCTGTGGGAAGAAGCTGTGTAGCATCCTGCTGGTTTTGCAGCTGATGCTCCTGTACCTCTTCCCAGATGGCAGAATGGAGAAGTTGTTATGTGATGGGTGATGGGTGTCTCTGGCACTGCCTTACAGCACCAGAGACCCGGGTTTGATCCTAACTACGGGTGCTGTCTGTACGGAATTTGCATGTTCCCCCTGTGACTGGTTTCCTCCCACATTTCAAACATGCGCAGGTTTGTAGGTCCATTGGCTTCTGTACATTGTCCCCAGTATATATAGTATAGGGGTGATCGTTGGTCGGCAAGGACTAATGAGCCAAAGGTTGCCATGCTGTATCTCTAAACCAACGTAACTAAACCTGTTCATTCACACCACAGACGCTGATTGACCCATTGAGTTCCTCCATGACTTTGTGTTTTGCTCATGATTCCAGTATCTATACCATTGCTTCCTCCACTCTGTTATCAGGCTTCTGAACAGCCCTTTGTCGACATTGAATTTGTCTCTGGAACTGATACGTTACAATGCTGAGAATTTTATTCTGCACTCTGTATCTTTCCCTTCGCTCTACCTATTGTACCCGAGTTTGGCTTGATTGTATTTAAGTACAGTATCATTTGATTTTTTTTTAGTCTAGTTTAGTTTATTATTGTCATGTGTACCGAGTACAGTGAAAAGCTTCCTTTCCGCATGCTAACCGTCAGCGAAAAGACTACACGCGATTACAATCAAGCAGTCCACAGATACATGATTAAGGGAATAATGTTTGGGCACCACATTTTGAGCACCATATTTGAGGAAGGATATGTTGGCCCTGGAGATGATTCAGAGGAGGTTTACAAGAATTATCCCAGGGATAAGTGGGTTAACATGATGAGCGTTTTATGACACCAGGCCTGTACTCGCTGAAGTTTAGAAGAATGAGGGTAGACCTCATTGAAACAGCCTCATTCTGTTTCTATCACTTATGATCATATGACCTTCAGCACAAGTTAAAGGCTAGAAAAGTCTGATTAAGTATAGTCTGAGGCATTCCAATGAGGTAGATGGTATGAGATAGGAGAACTGATGCCAGTGAACAGACTCTACACTAAGTGTTCCCCACATTTCTTGTTTAGTTTCTAGTTCCCCCTGGTCTATTCCTGCTCATTTGCCTGAACATCATTTTTTCTTCTATAAAATTTAAATGACAGGATTGGTCTTTACTTTCATAGTCGTAGATAAAATGCTAGTGCTCGCTCTGTCCCAAACAGACACACTAATGGTTGGTTACTAACAAGGAACTTGCATGGATAGGCTTAGATGTAGGTTTATTAGTGCCACGTGTACTGAGATATAGTGAAAAGCTTTGTTTTGGAATGGATGGAATGGACTACGTTATTGTCACGTGACAAGGCACAGTGAAATGTTTTGATTGCACGCCCAAGGTGTGCAAATAGTTGCCCCATACAGCGCTGACAAAGTTACAAAGTACACCGGCTGCTCCTTTGTTCTCCCCCCCCTCACGGCGGCCCCCCCACGCCAGGTCCTCCGGTTTCCATGCTATCATCTGCAATCTACACTTCACGCTGCCTCGGCAAGGCCACCGTGGGGGATAACCGTGGGCGGATTGACTGCAAGCATTGATAGTCTTTCCGCTGACAGGATAGCACGCAACAAAAAAAGCCTTTCACAGTATCTCGGTGCATGTGGCAATAAACTAAACTGAACCAAACTGTCTCCGATCTTCCCTTGCCTTATTTCTTCCCTTCCCCATTTATGTTAATGTTATACTCGCTGGAATTTAGAAGATTGAGGGGGGATCTTATAGAAACTTACAAAATTCTTAAGGGGTTGGACAAGCTAAATGCTGGAAGATTGTTCCCGATGTTGGGGGAGTCCAGAACAAGGGGTCACAGTCTAAGGATAAGGGGGAATTCCTTTAGGACCGAGATGAGGAAAACATTCTTTACACAGAGAGCGGTGAGTCTCTGGAACTCTCTGCCACAGAAGGTAGTTGAGGCCAGTTCATTGGCTATATTTAAGAGGGCGTTAGATGTGGCACTTGTGGCTAAAGGGATCAGGAGGTATGGAGAGAAGGCAGGTACGGGATACTGAGTTAGGTGATCAGCCATGATCACATTGAATGGCGGTGCAGGCTCGAAGGGCCGAATGGCCTACTCCTGCACCTATTTTTCTATGTTTCTATGTTTCTAATGTCACGCTTGTTTGAAAATTCTCACATCTCTAACAATTTCCTATTTTAACAAATTAGTTCCATATACCCAACACCTTCTGTGTGAAAAAGTTGTCCCTTGGGTTCCTATTAAATCATTCCCCCCCCCCCCCCCCCACCTTAAACAATGGCCCCAAGCCTGAAAATCCGCTACCCTGAAAAAAAGGAATCCATGCATATCAGTGCACACCTTATCTATCCCCTCATTTCTCTTATAAATGTTAATGTTCACAAATATATCCACAAATCTAAGCCTCTGTTTAGTTCAGTTGAGTTCAGAGATACAGCGCGGCAAACAAGATACAGAGCGGCAAGCGGAAACAGGCCCTTCGGCCCATCGAGCTATCACCGACCAGCGATCCCCGCACATTAACACTATCCTACACACACTAGGGACAATTTACATTTATTCATTTGTACCAAGCCAATTAACCTGCAAACCTATACATCAAGCCCCCATAGTCAGGATCAAACCCGGGTCTCTGGCGCTTTATGGCAGCATCACCACCGCTGCGCCACCATGCCACTCTGGATCTTCTAGCTTCTCACCATTAATAAAAACAATCACTATTTCCAGGTATACTTTCTCAGCCAAAAGGTGATTTGTTGGCTGAGTCCATGTGACCTGATTTTTCCAATTTGCTCAATCTTTAAATATCTCCATTTATTTAAAAAGATCATCAATCATGTCAATTTTCTTGTGGCCTCAAGAAACTGGAATAGGTGGCTTATTAAACGTGAAAATTTATGCAATTTTAACTGAACTCCTTATGGGTCATCATCACAAGTCACATTTCACCAATCTGAGCAATATCTGAGCACCTGGTTTCTATTTCCTAACCAGGATAATACATAGGAGCAGAATTGGACCATTCTGCTCATCAAGTCTGCTCCACCATTTGATCATGGCTGATCTATTTTTCCCTCTCAACCCCATTCTCCTGCATTCTCCCTGTAAGCTTTGTCGCCCGTACTAACCAAGATCCTATCAATCTCCACTTTCAAAATACCCAGTGACTTGGCCTCCACAGCCATCTGTGCCAATCAATTTCACAAGTTCACTACCCTCTGAGTAAAGATATTCCATGTGTAGGAAAGAACTCCAGATGCTGGTTTAAGTATAAGATAGACACAAAACGTTGAGTAACTCAGCGGGACTCAGGCAGCATCTCTGGTGAGAAGGAATGGGAGACATTAGAAGGGTCTCGACCCGAAATGTCACTCATTCCTTCTCACCAGAGATGCTGCCTGGCCCGCTGAGTTACTCCAGCATTTTGTGTCGACCTTAAAGAAATTCCATCCTTTCCACATCCTCCCTGTCCGGGCCTTTTACTATTCGGTAAGTTTCAATGAGAACTTATGAACTTATGTTGCAAACAAATCTCCAGCTCCAGCTGGAAAGCGACCAGCTCCATAAAATTAATTGCCACGGTCCCCCTGACCATGTAGTCTGATGAAGCATCCCAAACCGAAACATCACCTGTCCAACCACTCCACAAATGCTGCTTGGCATGTTGAGTTCCACCAGCACTCTGTGCTTTGTTGAAATTGTTGTCCTTTGCCCTGCTCTAAGCTTGCATGCCTTGCCTGCAGAAGGTATCAAATGTCCATGAAGACACTCCAGAAGAGGTTCAGACATCACACACAAGAGGTGATGACTGAGAAGAAGGGTTCTGGCCCAAAACGTCGCCTATCCATTTTCTCCAGGGATGCTTCCTGACCCACTGAGTTAATCCAGTGCTCAGTGCCTTTCTTTGTTAAACCATTATCTGCAGTCCCTTGCTTGTACAGTTTAGGACTGAGGTGCAGGTAAGTAGTGACATATTCCATGACTACCTTGGTCTCTGCTCAGTCATTCTCCTCCTTCTGCTCTTCCATCTTCCAGCAGTTCGTCCTGGTCTTCCCCCTCGCCCCTTGTTCCCCAAGGTATTCTGTACTCCATGGGAAATGCACACTAATGCCTGCCTTGGATTTAAGATTTAACGACCGCAGGAATTCCCTCAACATCTGCCACATTGCCTCATGCAGACAGGAATGGACCCTTTGGCCCACAATATTTGTGCCGAACATGGTGCTAACTTAAACTGATCTCATCTGCCCATACATAATCCATATCCCTCTATTTCATATGAGTCATAGGAGCAGAAGTAGGCCATTCAGCTTATCGGGTGTACTCTGCCATTCCATCATGGCTGATCTATCTTTCCCTCTCAACCCCATTCTCCTGCCTTCTCCCCATAACCCCTGACACCCGTACTGATCAAGTATCTGTCAATCTCCCCCCCATAAAAATACACATTGACTTGGCCTCCACAGCCGTGTGTGGCAATGTATTCCACAGATTCACCACCATCTGACTAAAAGAATTCCTCCTCATCTCCTTCCTTTTATTCTGAAGCTATGGCCTCTGGTCCTAGACTCTCCCACTAGTGGAAACGTCCTCTCCACATCCACTCTATCCTGGCCTTTCACTACTCGATAAGTTTCAATGAGGTCCCTTCATGTTTCTGAACTCCGTTTCTTCCAAGCTGTTATCAGGCAACTGAACCGTTCTATAACAACTAGAGAGCGGTCCTGCCCTCCCATCCTCCCCACTGGAGACCTTCGAAAATATCTCTAATTGGACTTTATCAGACTTTATCTTGAACTAAACGTTATACACTTTATCTTGCATATGCACACTGTAGCTTGATTGAAATCATGTGGTCTTTCCTTTGACTGGATAGCACGCAACATAAAAGCTTTAGTACCTCAGTACACATGACAATAATAAATTAAATTAAACTAAACTTGCTTGCTTGAAATTTTCTTCTTGCTCCCGCATTAGAGTTGAGATGAGCAGTGGCTCTTGCACTGTGCCACAGCTCGGCCAAACAGCTCTAGTTTAGTTTAGTTTAGTTCAGAGATACAGCACGGAAACAGGCCCTTCAGCCCACCGAGTCCACACCGACCGGCGATCCCCACACATTAATACTATCCTACACACACTAGGGACAATTTTACATTCATAGTGTAGATTGGCTATTGCATGTTTGCCAATCAGAATGCTTAGTAATTATAACTCCGCCTAAATGTATATAGTGTAAGAACGTGTCTACTGTCTTCAGTAGCTGCAGTGGACTGAACATGTGATATACTGCTTATATGATGATGAACTAGACAATAAAGATGCCTGTGCTTTAACCTGTGTGAGACTAAGGTATTTACATGGTGTCAGAAGTGGGATGTATCGCAGACGATAGTGACTGGCAGGTTAAGATTGAAGTATGCCTGTGTACGTGCGCTGGCTAGCTGGAGCTTTAAAGTCACGAAGGCTCTTTGGTGCTGCGGATAGCCAGACCATGCATTGTCCTTGTGGGTCAGTTGTCGAAGAGGGGCAGAAAGTTCACTGCGGTTGGGAATGAATTTACCCAGGCAGTTGACCATGCCGAGGAATCACTGCAAACTGGTGACGTCGGTTGTCGACCGGCAGTTCGTTGATGGCTGCAGTCTTTAGCGGATCAGGTTTCAATCCGTTGCTGGTGAATACACGACCGACGTAGGTGACTTCGGGAACTCGGAACTTGCATTTCAAAGGGTTGAGTTTCAGATTAATGTCTCTGGCACCGTTTAGTATTTTTTTCATGTTAGCATCATGCTCAGCCACGTCACGGCCCTATATTAAGATACATCAACAATGATGGCACATGGATATTCTCCGAATAGTTGTTCCATTGCGCACTGAAAGACCTCGCTGGCACAGATGATGCCAAAAAGCATCCTTAAAAACCTGTAGCGGCCGAATGGTGTGGCAAAAGTTGTTAGGGCAGACGATGCTCGGTCCAGTGGTATTTGCCAGAAAGAGCTTTAGACGTCAAGGACTGAGAACACCGTTGCATTGCGATCTGTGCCACTACATCCTCAGTGGTTCTCATCGGATAGTGGTGCCGTTTAATTGCTGCATTTAAATCTTTAGGGTTGATGCAGATCCGTAACTCTTTCTTGTCTTTCTTGGTGGAAACCCAGTCCACCACTGCTGTCTCCCAGCAACAGCTACGACCAAAAGTCCGCTCCCCCGCCACGATACAAAAGTGTGTGCAGTTTAATCGAGGCACGCAGAAACATTTCTATGACAAGACCAGCAAGCCACTCAAACTACTTATACAAAGACAAGTGGTGCAACTGCCAACAGGTAAAGGACATACTAAACTGGAACACATTCATGGCCCCTCTAAGGAACCACGCTCCTACCTGGTCGAGGTCGAGGGTGTCCTCTACAGATGCAACCGTCAACATCGCCTTCCTGTGAAGGAACGTTGTCCAGCGTCCCAGGGTCCTGATGCCCCACCGCTCGAGTTTAAACCGACGCCTGCCATTCCAGCACCTGCCGCGACCGGGCCCGCCCTCTCCCCGCATTGCTCTGCTCCCGCGTCCCCTGTTGTAACCAGCACCCCAGGATCCCCGCGTCGGTCCACCCCCGGCTCCCCCGTGGCGGTCTCTCCCCGCAAGGCCATTGGGTCTCCCGCAGTTGTACCTACCCAGCCCTCATATTTTCAGAGGAAAATGATGATGAGGCAGCCCCCTGCCGCACGAGGACCGGTCGGGGTAGCAGGCCAGCCATTAGATACGGCGATTTTGTTTAACCCCATTATTATTCACTCGGCTTATCGTTTAAAATGCCTTAGTTGCTTTTTTCATTTCTACAAGAAGAGATGTAGATTGGCTATTGCATGTTAGCCAATGCTTAGTAATTATAACTCCACCTAAATGTATGATTATAGTGTAAGAACTCACCTATTGTCTTCAGTAGCTGCAGTAGAACGAACGTGTGATGTACTACTTATATGATGATGAACTAGACAGTAAAGATGTTTGTGCTTTAACCTGTGTGAGACTAAGGTATTTACACATATACCAAGCCAATTAGCCTACAGAACTGCACGTCTTTGGAGAGTGAGAGGAAACCAAGGATCTCAGAGAAAACTCACGTGATCACGGGGAGAACGTACAAACTCCATACAGACAGCACCCGCAGTCGGGATCGAACTCGGGTCTCTGGCACTGTAATCGCTGTCAGGCGGCAACTCTACCGCTGCGCCACCATGACGATTTACCCTCAGAACCAATGCCTAGAATTTATCAAGCTTCCAATAATCGTGTCTCACACTTGGGGCAGGCTCCAAATCCTTGCTGCCATTGGGACCGCAATCTGTGAGCTTTCTTTCTTTGACTGAAGGAAAGATGGAAGCAGCTGTGTATTTAACAAGCTGGCAGAAAAGTCAATTTGCCTCTCCTGGTGCATTGCCTTCCCATTGGTGTCTCAGCTGTCAACATCTCCTATGGATTGTGTGCTTCCATACATTAGGTCTACTCAAGTCTAGAGTTGCTGGGTCTGGTGTACAGATTCCCTTTACAGGCACTGCCCAACTTACTTAGTAGGTGACATACATAAATTTGCACTTACGTCAGCACATATGTAGTCCACTGCTTTATTTCTCGGTTGTGTTGGTAGCAATGCGTTACTGCCGTCGCAAGCGGCTATTCCCGTGGATGCTCCCCCCGTCGGAGCTTACCTTGTGTTCTCTGTGTCGGATATCCACCGTGGTCTCCGCATCAGTGCTGAGCTCGTGGACTCCACCTCGGAGCTCCTCCATGGTCTCCACATCGGACCTCACCTTATAATCTCCACATCGGAGCTCCTCCATGGTCTCCACCTCGGAGCTCCTCCATGGTCTCCACATCGGACCTCACCTCATAACCTCCACATCGGAGCTCCTCCATGGTCTCCACATCGGAGCTCCCCCCATGGTCTCCACATTGGAGCTGCTCCATGGTCTCTACATCAGAGCTCCTCCATGGTCTCCACATTGGAGCTCCCCCCATGGTCTCCACATCGGAGCTCCCCTCGTGATCTCCACATCGGAGCTCCCCCGTGGTGCCCACATCATAAATACAAATGCACAGCAGCACTTCGGTTTCCAACTTACGTAACGTCTGACTTACGCAAGGATCCACTGAACGTAACCCTAATGTGAGCGTATCATAAGCAATCAAGCAATTACACAACCAATATTACGTATGCCCTGTATACCATCACCGCAATCACAGCAACATAGTGAGTAAACATGAAACAAGTAACATCTTGCACCAAGCGTTATTCACCTTATTCCCTTTACCATGTAACTCTAAACAGTGAATGGCTCGATTGTAACCACGTATAGACCTTCCGTCGACTGGTTAGCACGCAACAAAAGCTTTTCGCTGTACCTCGGTGACTTACGTGGCTGTAAGCAATAAACAAAACTTGGCACTTTTCTGTGAAGAATACAACTTTGAAGGAACGCCTCAAAAAAAGTATTCTGTACAATTATGTAACCGCATTGTAAAGTCAACTCACCCCTCTTCCTGCAGCTATTGGTTGGTTGCCAAGGTGCTAATCCCAAAGTGGAAGTCTTTATTGAAAATTCTCTGCTTTTATAGTTGCATGTATCAAGTCTTCTCCAAGCTGATCTTTTCAATATTTCAGCATGTTTTTGGTCTAAGTTATAACTTCCATTGGGAGGTACAATGACCTGTGTACACAGTGTAATAAATCATAAACATGTTTGCCTTATACACTGAAGAAATCAATTTAAAAACAAAAATGTACTGTAACTGATCCAGGGCAGTGCTTCATTTCAGTTTTGCTATTCTTTACTGTGTTTCTTTAGGGCAGCACAGGGCAGCAGTGGTAGAGCTGCCACTTCACAGTGCCAGAGACCCGGGTTCAATCCTGACTACGGCTGATGTCTGTGTGGAGTTTGTACGTTCTCCCCGCGACCACGTGGGTTTTCTCCAGGTGCTCCGGTTTCCTCCCACATTCCAAAGACACGCAGGTTCATGGTTAATTGCCTTTGGTAAATTGCCCCCAGTGTGTGGGAGGCGAAAGTGAGATGGCATAGAACTAATGTACGGGTGATCAGTGGTTGGCATGGTGGGCCGAAGGGCCTGTTACCACGCGAAAACTTTAAGCTAAACAAAAAATTCTCTCTAAACTAATCTGAAATCAGTGCAACCTATTGTCAAATTTTAAACACAAATTGCAACAAGGGCAAAACTTCTCTTGTTCTTTTAATCTAATCATCAATCATTTAAACTAGGACTTTATGTGCAAAATAATTTCAGCAGTATTTTCTGCAGAGACATGCAGAATCTGGAAGCCTTTACACTGAAGCATTCCAGCAGCGTTTGTGAGAGAAGTTGGTCTCATGTTACAATCTGTACAGTCTACAGTGGCACCATCAAATATTAAGTACGTCACAGAGATTCTGTGAGCATTGCCACTGGGTTTGGAATAAACCTTCTTTTGGATGCCAGACCTCGCCCAAATTTTCCACGCCCAGAAATGAAACAATCACTGCCCCATTTTTGTCGTCGTGGAATCTTATAACAAGGAAACAGGTCCTTTGGTCCAAGACGTCCTTGCTGATGAGGATGCCTATCTCAGCTGGTCCCATTCGCCTGCATTTGAAACATATCCATCTAAAGTTTTCATATCCATGTACCTGTCCAAATGTCTTTAAACTGTTTTCATTCTAACAGCATCAAAACCTCCTCGGGCAGCCTGTTCTGTAATATGTACCACTTTGGTGTGAAAAGGTTACCCCACAGGTTCCATTTAAGTCTTCCCCCTCTAAACTTAAACCTATACAGCGGCACATTGGTGCAGCGAATCATAGATCAGCAGTTTTTAACCGGGCAGCACAGTTGCACAGTATCAGAGTTGTTGCCTTACAGCGCCAGAGACCTGGGTTCAATCCTGACAACAGGTGCTTGTCTGTACTGGGTTTGTACGTTCTCCCCGTGACCACGTGGGTTTTCTCCGGGATCTCCGGTTTCCTCCCACACTCCAAAGACGTACAGGTTTGTAGGTTAATTGGTTTCTGCAAACTGCCCCCTAATGCGTAAGATAGAACTAGTGTATGGGATGATTGCTGGTGGACTCGGAGGGCTGAAGGGCCTGTTTCCGCACTGTAACTCTAAAGTCCAAAATCTATGCCCTCCAGTTCTTGATTCCACTATCCTGGTAAAGATACAGTGTCCATTCACCCTATCAACACCGCTGATATTTGTAGACATCTCTGTAAATCACCCTTCAGTCTCCCACATTCCAAAGAATGAAGAAACAAGGAACTGCAGATGCTGGTTTACCAACACAAAGGCATATAGTGCTGGAGTAACACACAGTTACTTGGGTCAGGCAACATCCTTGAAGAACAGGGATAGTTGCGCTTTTGGGTACTACCGCGCTTTCGAACCGGGAGCTCCTGGCTCTTTATTTGGCGGTCTGGCATTTCCTGTATTTCCTAGAGAGCAGGCCCTTCACAGTGTTCACCGACCATAAGCCTCTGACGTTTGCGTTTACAAAGGTGTCCGACCCCTGGTCTGCTCGACACAGCGGCACCTGGTGTTTGTCTGGGAATACACCGCCGATGTTCGACACGTGGCGGGCAAACTGAAACTGCATGTCCGTGCGCCACTCCAGGATTTTGTGGTTCCCCCTCACAGGTTCGAGCACATTCATGTTGATTTGGTGGGTCCTCTGCCAACACTCGCGGTGCCACTCACCTGCTCATCATTGTGGACCGTTTCACGAGGTGGTCTGAGGCCATTCTGCTATCTGACAGCTCTGCCGCGACTTGTGATCAGGCCCTCGCGGCCCACTGGGTGGCTCGTTTTGGTGTGCATGCCGACATTTCCACTGACCGGGGTGTCCAGTTCACCTCTGCCCTGTGGTCGGCCATGGCTCAGCTGCAGAAGCCCACTACCATCCTCAGGCTAACGGGTTGCTCGAGAGTTCCACCGGAATTTGAAGTCTGCATTGAAGGCGCGGCTCACGGACCTGGATTGGGTGGACCAGTTGCCTTGGGAGTTGCTGGGGATCCGCATGGCCCCTAAGGCGGATCTTGACACGTCTTCCGCGGAGCTGGTGTACGGCTCCCCGCTGTGGGTGCCTGGTGATTTCCTTCCTGCGGCTTGGGAGCTGCAGGAGCCCACTTCGTCTGTGCTGGCCTCCGGGAGAAAGTGGGTGGCCTGGCTCCTGTCCCGACCTCTCGCCATGGGGTTGCTCCTGTTTACTTTCCGCCGGTGTTCAAGGACTGCCTCTATGTTTTTGTTCTGAAGAGATCGTTTCGGTGGCCCACCTCAAGCCCGCCCATCTGGATGTTGATAGGCCGGTGGTTGTGGCTCAACCCCGACGTAGAGGTCGTCCACTGGCTATACCTGTTGTGCCTGTTCCACCTGTTGTGCCCTGTTCCACCTGTTGTGCCCTGTACCACCGGTTGTGCCAGTTCCTCCTGTCTCCACTCGGTCTGGCCGCGTCATTCGGACTCCCGCTCGTTTCCTTTCCTCTGGTTCTGGGGGGGCTCCTGTATCGGCACCTAGTGGTGGTTTGGGGAGGTCAGAACCCTCGTCATTGGTCGGCTCGGTCACGTGACCTTGGGGGTTCGTTCACGGGCTTTTTAGTTAGTTCGTCAGTGCTCCTCCCAGCAACAGGAGCTGTTTTGTGTTAGCTAGTCAGACACGCGTATTGCACGAGGTTTTGTTTCGTTTTATCTGTTAATCAAAATTACTTCACTCAACCTGCCTGGTCTCGCTATACCCCGACCATTTTCCCAGAATGTGGGAACTCCTCACGACCATGAAGGCGACTCCCCGGCAACCACCTGTGAACATGTGGTGACCATGTGGCGACTGCACAGTCTCCTGCGGTCTCCTAAAAAGTCGCCTAAGTGGGACAGGCCCATAATGTTAACTTTTATGTAGTTGTGTATCTTGTTGCTTTTTTTTAGTATGGCTGTATGGTAATCCGCATATCACTGTACCTTAATTGGTACACGTGACAATAAAAGACCTTTGAAGCCTTTGAACACAATACACCGTATGATCCCAAATTCTTGTACAAATGCAAAAATAACATTCCAAATTCTACACTCAGTGCCTTCACTGAGGAAGCCACTGGGTCAAAAGCCTTCTTCTGTCCACCTGTGATACCACTCCTATGTCCCTCTGATCTACAACGCTCCCCAGGGCCTTACTGTTCATTATGAAAGTCCTACCCTGGTTTGACTTCTCAAAATGCAACACCTCGTACTTATATGAATTCAATTCAATTTTCTATTCCTCGGCCCACTTACTCAACGGATCAAGATCCACCTGTAATTCTTGATAACCTTCTTCCTCCTTCATGGAGAGGATGTTTCCAGTAATGGGAGAGTCTAGAACCAGATGGCCCAGCCTCAGAATAAAAGGACATACTTTCAAAATGGAGATGAGGAGGAATTTCTTTCGGCAGAGGGTGGTGAATCTGTGGAGGCCAAGATATCGGATATTTTTAAGGCAGAGATTGGTAGGTTGTTTTAGTTTCATTTACCTTAAGGATACAGCGCCGAAACAGAACCTTCGGCCCACCGGGTCTGCGCTGACCAGCGATCCCCAACCAGCACACTAACACTATCCTACACACAAGGGACAATTTACAATTTTACCAAGCCACTTAACCTACAACTCCCCATTGAATTGCAACCTTGTCGTGGTTGGGGAGCTTGTGTGTCTCAGTGACCCCTAGAGCTATGCCAGCGGGAGATTCGTCTCCAGTTAGGGTCTCCCATGCTGGACAGGTCGAAGGGTAGAGGCGAGACAAAGAGCGATCCACTGGTCCTCCAGGTTGGGGGTTGAGCACAGGGCTAGCAACCCTGTCTCGTAAAACAAATATGTTACAGAAACAGCAACGGAAGGAATCAACACGACTGAGTGGAGAACCTTCGTTGCTGCTCTACATGTCAGGAGGCATAAGTAATTAACCTACAAACCTGTACGTCTTTGGAGTGTGGGAGGAAATTGGCGCTCCTGGAGAAAACCCACGCAGGTCACGGGGAGAATGTACAAACTCCGTACAGATAGCACCAGTGGTCAGGATCCTACCCGGGTCTCTGATGCTGTAAGGCAGCAACTCTACCGCTGCACCACCATGCCTCGCACACTCTCATCCAAATCATTGCTATACAAATGACAATGGGCCCAGCAACAATCCCTGAGGGACACCATGAGTTACCAGCCTCCAGTCTGATAAAACAAACTTCCATCATCACGTTCTGCTTCCTACCATCAGGCCAATTATAAATAAATTTAGCTCTTCCTGATCCAATGTGATCTAGCCTTCCCAGAACATCCAACCATACTGAACCTTATCAAAGGCCTTCCTGAGGTCCATACAGACTGTCAACTATTCCAGAGATTCAAGAGTTAAGTGTGTTTTATTGTCATATGTCCCAGAAAGAACAATGAAATTCTTACTTGCAGCCGCACAGCAGAATATGTAAACATACTACATTGTAAACAATATAATAAATGAGAGAAAGTTCAGTGTGTGTACAGTGTATATACACATACTCACAAATACACATATATATAGTACATATATATATATGCACACACACACACAGACACACGCACACACCCTTCCCTCATTACCTTCTTGGTTATTTCTTCAAAAAACTCATTCACATTTGTGAGACACAATAGACAATAGGTGCAGGAGTAGGCCATTCGGCCCTTCCAGCCAGCACCGCCATTCAATGTGATCATGGCTGATCATCCACAATCAGTACCCCGTTCCTGCCTTCTCCCCATATCCCCTGACTACACTATTTTTAAGAGGCCTATCTAGCTCTCCCTTGGAAGCATCCAGAGAACTTGCCTCCACCGCCCTCTGAGGCAGAGAATTCCACAACTCACCACTCTCTGTGAGAAAAAGTGTTTCCTCGTCTCCGTTCTAAATGGCTTACTCCTTATTCTTAAAAGGAGTAAGGACACAATTCCCATGCACAAATTGGACCAGGGAGACCTTTCAATGCTTAAAATTGAACACTGAGGGCAGTGATTAAGGAGACTTTTAGATGCTAAGACATGTTTTCAAAGTTTTATTAACAAAATAAGAAACGGACTACTTTGCACCAATTGGTTCAATATAGAATTTTAGAGTCACACTCAGTTACATGAAATTGAGTTAAAAACAGGCCGTGAATGGGGCACAATTATTTGCAAATGTATTAAGATACGCCATGAAATACTTTTCAATGCAAGCATATTTTGAAAGTAAAACTGCATACTGTATGTTTAGTTTAGAGATACAGTGTGGAAACAGGCCCTTCGGCCCACCGAGTCTGCGCTGACCAACAATCCCATGCCCTATTTCTAATCTGCACACGAAGGACAATATACAGAAGCCAATAAATCTACAAACCCTGTACAACCTGGGTTCCATCCTGCCTGTACGGAGTTTGTACATGTTCCCCGTGACCTGCGTGGCTATTCTCCGGATGCTCCGATTTCCTCCCATGCTCCAAAGACGTATAGGTTTGTAGGTTACTTGGCTTTGGTAAGTCGGTAAATTGTCCCTAGTGTGAAGGATATCGTTAGTGTGCTGGAATCGCTGGTCGACGTGGACTCGGCGCCTGTTTCCTGTTTCTGTGCTGTATACATAAACTAAACTAAACTAAACCATTTTGTTGTATCAGTCACTGTTAATGATGAGTTGATTGCCTTGTATAAAGGAAGTTTTGTAAGTTGCCCCACATCTGTTATTATCCTTCAGCAGCATCAAAGTACATAAAAACACCATTCTAGTCTGAAGACGGGTCTCGACCCAAAACATCACATATTCCTTTACCTGCTGCCTGACCCGTTGAGTTACTCCAACATTTTGTCTATCTTCCATACAAACGCCTTGCCCACTTTAAGAGCGATCTGCATTTTGGAATTTCCAGAACAATACCTGGCAAAGACAAGCTCGTCAACTAATGTTAAAGCAGAACTTAACCATCTGATGAAGGCCTATTTCGGTGGTCGAAGCCTGCACGCATCACAAGCCTTGTACACAGGGCAGTATTTAGCTCAAGGGAGTTCAGATGAACATTGTTCATGAAATAACATTATCATTCATACACAAGTGCCTCTATGTATTTGAACAGAACGCTCCGTTCAGGCATGAAATGACCATTCATGTTTATCAATTGGGTTTTTGATAAGTGGCACTTAGTTTTCTGTATACAATGTGCTCCATGAAAGCAAGGCCAGTACTGTGATGCAGTTGAAAGTTGATGCTGTGGAATTCCCTGCCACAGAAGGCAGTGGAGGCCAATTCACTGGATGTTTTCAAGAGAGAGTTAGATTTTGCTCTTAGGGCTAAGGGAATCAAGGAATATGGGGAAAAAGCCGGAACGGGAACTGATTTTGGATGATCAGCCATGATCATATTGAATGGTGGTGCTAGCTCAAAGGGCCGAATGCCGTACTCCTGCACCTATTTTCTATGTCTCTATGTTTCTATGAGTGTGGACTCGGTAGGCCGAAGGGCCTCTTGCCGTGTGGTATCTATAAACTCTAAACTAAGCAAGTTTGTCTTCAGAAGTTCAAAGTCTGAGGTGGTACATTTTAGCTTGAAGTTTCGGGAAGATACACATGGTTAGATACGTCAAAGATTGATAGAAGAGCACAGGGATTCAGGGGTTAAGAGATACACATGTTGCTAAACATGGTCAGAAGGCTGCACAGTGGCTGAGCAGTGGAGTTGCTGCCTTACATCATCAGAGACACGGGTTCGACCCTGACTATGGGTGGTGTCTGTATGGAGTTTGTCCATTCTCCCTTTGACTACGTAGGTTTTCGCATGGATGTGGAAAGGATATTTGAAGTAGGTGCAGTGTCTGGGACCAGAGGTCAAAGCCTCCGAATAAAAACTCATACCTTTAGAATGGAGATGAGGAGGAATTACTGTAGCCAGAGGATAATGAATCTGAAATTCATTGCCACAAGACAGCTTTGGAGGCCAAGTCATTGGGTACTTTTAAAGCGGAAATGGATAGGTTCTTGATTAGTAAAGGTGTCAAAGGTTACGGGGAGAAGGCAGGGAAATGGGATAGACTCAAAGCGCTGAAGTAACTCATCTGGTCGGGCAGCATCTCTGGAGAGAAAGGGTGAGTGAGGTTTCGGGTCGGGACCTTTCTTCAGACATCTTCAAAGTGGGGCTGAGTGGGAGAATAGATCACCCAATATTGAATGGTGGATCTGACATGATGGGCTGAATGGCCTAATTATGCACCTATGTCCTATGATCCTAGTCCTATCGCCCGGAAGGCTCAACAGTTAGTGGGATCTTGCTAAAAAGCTTGTAGGTAGGCAGGACCTGCTCATCGGACAGCATAACTGGGGGGGGGGGGGGGGTGCTGGAGACGTCAGGCGCTAGGAGTGGACCAGTAGGTGGGTGATCCGGGGTAATGCCTCCAACACCTTCAAGGTCGGCTGCAGGAGGCGCCCCTGGGACACAAAGCTGGCTGGTCAAAGAGAGGAGAGGGACATCAGTTCGTGGGAACTGCTCCAATACATCGAGCACGTGGGGCGACCGGACCTTGGAGCTTGTATAATGGAGGCAAAAATGGCGGCGCCTGCATGTGTAATATATGCAAAAAGAATTTCACTGTGCAGTTGCTGCTTAACAATGCCAGAGACCTGGGTTCGATCCTGACTTCGGGTGTTGTCTGCATGGAGTTTATACGTTCGCCCTGCGCGACTTGCGTGGATTTTCTCCGAGATGTTCGGTTTCCTCCCACACTCCAAAGACGTACGGGTTAATTGGCTCGGTATAAATGTAAATTGTCCCTAGTGTGTGGGATAGTGTTAGTGTGCGGGGATCGCTGGTCGGCGCGGCTTCGGTGGCCGGAAGGACTTGTTTCCTCGCTGTATCTCTAAACTGAAAAGCTAAAGTTGCAGATGTGGCAAATAAAGCTCCGTTGTTGAACCATTGACGCTATGGTCCTGTGGTTGGGTGATGGGGCCCACCTCTGAGCTGTAGGCCTCTCTGACTTTATCTCTGACTCCTGGCCAGGGGCTATCACGCAGCTGGGTTTTCAGGTTTGGTCGCTGGGCCTGGTTTCTCAGTGTTTAATGAAAGTATTGCACAGCTGCTAAAGCCTCTTCCTGTGCCGGTTACTGCCTCAAGCGTTCAAGCACATGGGCAGCAGAGCACTGCCAGCTGCCCAGCCTCTCATTCACACTCTTCCTAATTGCCACGCAAATAGCGAAAGCTAATTGTCATCCCTTTTATCGCTGGCTGCTAACGCTATCTCTACGCTCCGTTTGTATTCAACGCGCCGTTGTACATCATTAGCCTCTTCTTCAGAAAGATGGAAGAGAGCACATCCTGAGCGTATGGATCGCAGCCAGCACTGTAATGAAGTTGTAATCATTCCCACAAAGAGGCACCATGAGAATTGGTTAATGGACTCCTCCTCGTGCAGAGGGCTGTATAATTTACCGATCACTTACTTGAACTGTTTCTTACTGTACACAGTAATTACACAGTGGAATACCCACTCGCGCAAATCACCCTTGGAAACTTAATTAATACTGGAAAGGTCGATCAGATGGAAAAAGGATTGATGGTGTGGGGAGAGGAGAGCCCAGTGTGGTGTGTATGGTTGCTGCACAAAGCATATTCTGATCCATAACCACTCCCCGAGGCATGGCGCGGAATCTCTCGAGACGCAAGATGCACACACTTCAGCCCTGCTCACCTTCGCTGAGTATTTTTCCATATGTAGGAACGCACGGAAAAAACATTCAAACCACTGGGATCTCTCTTACGTTTTGTCAGGCCACGGATCCGGACTTCTGTGAATCCCGTGCCAGCTTTAGCTGCAGCAGTCCTCAATCTGGTAACAGTGAAGCCTAGCTGTTGGTCTCCAGCAGCAGCCAGGGATCAGAGAGCATTCATTCCATTGTCAGCGTCAACCCATCCTGAACCATCGTCCCATGTCTGAAGAAGGGCCTTGACTCAATACCTCACCCATTCTGTTCAGTTTAGTTTATTATCACGCGTTCGAAGGTACAGTGAAAAGCTTTTGTTGCGTGCTTAGCTGTCAGCGGAAAGACAAGTCAATGGATGTTTTAAAGGCTGAGATAGATAGATTTGGGTGTCAAGGGTTATGGGGAGAAGGCAGGAAAATGGGGTTAGGAGGGAGAGATAGACCAGCCATGATTAAATGGCAGAGTAGACTTGATGGACCGGATGGCCAAATTCTGCTGCTATCACTTATGCCCTTACGACAATACATGATTACAATCAAGCCATTTACAGCGTATGGATACATGATAAGGGAATAACATTTAGTGCAAGGATAGTCCGAGGGTCACCAAAGTGGGGGAGAGTAGTTCAGCAGCTCTCTCTGGTCATTCCTTCTCTCCAGAGATGCTGCCTGTCCCGTTGAGTTACTCCAGCATTTTGTGCCTATCTTCGGTGCAAACCAGCATCTGCAGTTCCTTCCTACACAACGCATGCGCTCAGTTTGCACATACAGCTCCACCACCGATTTACTGGCACCATTGGGTCCAGAGCCTTGTCATATTTTCCGTTTTGCCAGACCAACTGAGGTCATGGCCTGGGGGGTGGGGAGGGGGGGGTGGGGAGGGGGGGTGGGTGGGGAGGGGGGGGGGGGTGCGACATGCTGGCCTGCAATGTTGGCCTCGGTATTCGGCCATAGGGACGGATCTGGAGTTCTGGAGGGCTGGAGCTCCAGAGCCCCGGCCGCAGGGAGCAAATTCGACCCGCTGATCAGAGTGGAAGTGCTGATGAGGTTGAGATCAGCCTTCTCACGCAGTCTAGCTGCACATTTTCCGGGGGACTTCTGGGGGAGGGGGGCAGGGGGGGAGGGATTTTGTACGGATTAGGTCTCTGGCGCAGTAAGGCAGCAACTCTACCGCTGTGCCGTTGTGCTGGCCATTAATAGGAATAGTGGATTACATTGACGCAGTGCTAAACCCTTTTGACAAAATAATAACAGCGGAACATCCACCATGATCGAACAAACAATAACCGGGCTAGTAAACTAGATCTTCATGGATCAAGGAGGCACAAGAGACTGGAGATGCTGGAATCTGCATCAATAAAAGGTGAATAGCAGGTAGAACTCATCAGGCAGGCAGCATCCATGGTGAGAAAAGGACAGTCAATGTTACAAGTCAAGACCCTTGATCTACTCAGGCTCTTAGGTTTAGGTTTAGGTGAGATTTTATTGTCAAGTGTACCAAGGTATAGTGAAACGTTTTGTTTTGCATGCTCTCTAATCAGATCAATAAAACTATAGATAAATATAATTATTCCTGAGTCTGGTGGTGAGCATTTTCAAGCTTCTGTACCTTCTGCCAGATGGGAGCAGGGAGTTCGGGGTGGGTCAAGTCTTTGATCACGTTGTTTGCTTTTCTGAGGCAGCGTAAAGTGCAGATGGAGTCAATGGTGGGGAATCTGGTCTGTGTGTTGAACAGGGCTACATCTACAACTCTCTATAATGCTATCCTGGGCAGAGCTGTTCCCAAGCGGTGATGCAACTTGCTTTTGTAGTCACAATACTTACGCAACTTGTCAAGCTAACTTTCGACAGGGTGAACAAAACAGAACATGATACACAAAATGCGGCCTCGATGTCTTGTACAACTGCAATACAGTGTCCCAGCGTCTATACTCCGTTCTCTGCCTGATGAAGACCAGCCTTCTTCACCACCCTATCTGCCAACAACACCTCTGTGTAGAGTCATAGAGTCCGAGTGATACAGTATGGAAACAGGCCCTTCGGCCCAATATGCCCACACCGAAGTATCTTCGCCTTTGCCCAATCTATTGCACTTGAGATTGGATGATTGTATTTATATATGGTATAATTGATCTGATTAGATTATGCTTTCTATGGTGCACCTGTGGAAGTTTGTGAGAGTCATTGGAGACATGCTGTGTCCGCATAGTGATTAAGGATGTATGCATCTCTTTAAAACGTACTCAACTGCTGCAGGGGAATACAACAGGGACACGGGTTCAAATGTTGCGCTTTTAAATAGTCCCCGAGCATTGGACTGAGTATTGAAAGACCACAGACACCTGGAATTCACTCTTAGATAAATCTCTGTCCAATGACATTTTATTCATTTGCTTTACATATTTGAATTATTGGGTTATTCAGATTAGTAATATGTTCATTTGAACTTTAATATGAAATCGCCCTTCTTTGAATTAGATCCCTTGATAATGTGTGGCTACTCACCGATTAGTTTAGTTTAGAGGTACAGGGCGGAAACATACCCTTCGGCCCACCGAGTCTGCGCCGGACAGCAATCACCCCGCACACTAGCACCATCCTACACACGAGGAACAATTTACAATTCTTACCAAAGCCAATTAACCTACAAACTTGTACGTCTTTGGCATGTTGGAGGAAACCATTCAAGAGGGCGTATTTATTTCATGAGGGCTAGAATACGAAAACTGGGATGTTGAGGCTCTATAAGGCGCTGGTCCGACCACATTTGGAGTATTGTGAACAATTTTGGGCACCATATCTGTGGAAGGATGTGCTGGCCCTGAAGATGGCCCAGAGGAGGTTTACAAAAATGATCCCAAGAATGAGTGGGTTAACATGATGAGTGTTTGATGGCACTGGGCCTGTACTCGCTGGAGTTTAGAAGAATGAGGAGGGACCTCATTAAAACGTACCGAATAGTAAAAGGCTTGGATAGAGTGGATGTGGAGAGGATGTTTCCACTAATGGGATAGTCTAGGACCAGAGGTTATAGTCTCAGAATTAAAGGACGTTCCTTTTGGAAGGAGAGGAGAAGGAATTTCTTTAGTCAGAGGGTGGTCAATCTGTGGAATTCTTTGCCACAGAAGGCTGCGGAAGCCAAGTCAATAGGTATTTTTAAGGCAGAGATAGAAAGATTTGTGATTAGTACGGGTGTCAGGGCTTATGGGGGGGGGGGGGAGGCAGAAGAATGGGGTTAGGAGGGAGAGATAGATCAGCCATGAATGAATGGCGGAGTAGATTTCTACTCCTATCACCTATGACCTTATGACATTAGAAATCGGAACACCCAGACAAACTCCACACAGTCACAGGGAGAACGAACAAACTCCATACAGACAGCACCCGTAGTCAGGATCGAACCCGGGACTCTGGTACTGTAAGCAGTAACTCTACCGCTGCGCCACCATGCCACCCCTGATGACTGATGCCTGTTTCCATGTTTACCTGCATTCCTTGCCAGGCCAATCTATAAGGTGAAGGCATGAATGAAAGGCACTCAGTGAATAAAACATTTACGCAAACTGGCTTGATTCTATGTGTTCCAATTTGTACAGGCCAATATACTCACACTGAGTTTCAAGTTGAGGCCCCTTCTTCAGAACGGAAGAAGTGAGAAGGTAATTATGCTTTAAATTCAAGAGATGGAGAGGTGTAGACATAAAGTGGAGTGTTTGTGAAGTGAAGTTCAGTTCAATTTTAGTTTTTGTTTATTGTCACATGTACCAGGGTAAAGTGAAAAGATTTTTGTGTCCATCTCCGTTTTAATCCAGCAGTCCAAGTTTGACCAACCTCTCCTTATGACTGTAGTAGGCCCCCCTCAGTCATGACTGACCATGGGTGATGCATCCTAGTTGTTGGCTGCTTGCTCCAAACCTCGTCGCGTGGCTAAAGAGACCAATGCAGGAGTGACAGTCTCTGTCGCAAAGGTCACATTTGTGTATGGTCATTGGTTTGTTGAAGTTGCTGCGCTCCTTTCTGCGTGCCCGCTTGTCTGCCGCTGCGTTCAACAGTTTCTCTTCCCCCGTTTTGAGATGTTGGTTCAGGGTGCCTCTCCACCTCGTGCGGTCAGCTGCAAGGCTCTCCCAGGACTCCACACCGATATCGAGTGCCTTTATATCTCTCTTGCTGACATCCCTGTAATGAAGCTGGGGGCGGCCGATGGTTCTCCTCCCAGATGTCAACTCTCCATAGAGGATGTCTTTTGGAATACGGCCATCTTCCATACGGTGGACATGGCCCAGCCACCGCAGTCTGCGCTGCCTGAGTAGAGTGTACATACTGGGAAGGCCAGCGCGAGACAGGATCTCGGCGCTGGACACTCTGTCTTGCCAGGATATGCCCAGGATATGGCGGATGCTTCTCAGGTGGAAGGTGTTGAGTCTTCTCTCCTGCCTGGCATATGTAGTCCATGTCTCACTGCCATACAGCAGCGTGCTGATGACACAGGCGTTATAAACTGCAATCTTTATCTTCACTGTCAGCTTTGGGTTGGTCCACACTCGAGTTGTGAGGCGAGCGAGAATTGTAGCTGCCTTCCCGATCCTCTTGTCAATCTCTGTGTCCAAGGAGAGGTTATCGGTGATGGTGGAGCCGAGGTACGTGAACTGATGGACGGCATCGAGTACGTAGTCGCCGATGGTGGCTCTGTATCCTGCCCCAAGACGCTCGTCTTCTTCAGGCTGATGGTCAGCCCGAAGTCCTTGCATGCCCGATAGAAGCGGTCCATCAGTGACTGTAGTTCCTGCTGGGTGTGGGACACAACTGCTGCATCATCGGCAAACAACATGTCTCTGATGAGAGCTTCTTTTGTCTTTGCTCTGAGGCGGGTGAGGTTGAAGAGCCTTCCATCTGATCTAGTACGCACGTAGATCGCCTCTGTTGCGGTGCCGAAGGCATGTTTCAGGAACAGAGCAAAGTTTACAATATATACATCAATGCTCGTTAAATGCCAGACATGCTTTAATACAATTTAAAGTATTACGCAGATTACATTACTCAAAAGTTAAACTGAATAGAATCTTTCCACATGTCTCTCCTATCTGCGATAAATGTCAGCATCTAGAGGTTAATTTAACACATACTTTTGCAAATTGTATAAAAATTAAACATTTCTGGATTGATATTTTTAGAATAACTTCTGAAGTTATTAATACTAAACTGGATCCGGATTCAAAACTAATAATACTTGGAATATCAGAACAAAGTTTAACACTTACAACAAGCCAAATAAATTTCCTAGATTACAGTATAATAATCGGGAAGAAATTAATATTAAAATTTTGGAAAGGCCCTATAAACCCCACAATTAAAATGTGGATTATGGAAATGTCGGAGACCCTACACCTGGAAAGAATCATAGAAACATAGAAACATAGAAACATAGAAATTAGGTGCAGGAGTAGGCCATTCGGCCCTTCGAGCCTGCACCGCCATTCAATATGATCATGGCTGATCATCCAACTCAGTATCCCGTACCTGCCTTCTCTCCATACCCTCTAATCCCCTTAGCCACAAGGGCCACATCTAACTCCCTCTTAAATACATCCAATGAACTGGCCTCAACTACCCTCTGTGGCAGAGAGTTCCAGAGACCCACCACTCTCTGTGTGAAAAAATTCCTTCTCATCTCGGTCCTACAGGATTTCCCCCTTATCCTTAAGCTGTGACCCCTTGTCCTGGACCTCCCCAACATCGGGAACAATCTTCCTGCATCTAGCCTGTCCAACCCCTTAAGAATCTTGTAAGTTTCTATAAGATCCCCTCTCAATCTTCTAAATTCTAGAGAGTATAAACCGAGTCTATGCAGTCTTTGTTCATAAGACAGTCCTGACATCCCAGGAATCAGTCTGGTGAACCTTCGCTGCACTCCCTCTATGGCAATAATGTCCTTCCTCAGATTTGGAGACCAGAACTGTACGCAATACTCCAGGTGTGGCCTCACCAAGACCCTATACAACTGAAGTAGAACCTCCCTGCTCCTATACTCAAATCCTTTTGCTATGAAAGCTAACATACCATTGGCTTTCTTCACTGCCTGCTGTACCTGCATGCCTACTTTCAATGACTGGTGTACCATGACACCCAGGTCGCGCTGCATCTGCCCTTTTCCTAATCGGCCACCATTTAGATAGTAGTCGGTTTTCCTATTTTTGCCACCAAAGTGGATAACCTCACATATAATCAGATTTGCCTTACTGGACAAACAAGAACTCTTTGTTAGAATATGGTCTTCTTTCATCGATTACTTAAAAGGGTAGGTTGGTTCGGCAGTGGAACCTAACTGAAACTTGGACTCTGGATCAGATGAAAAGTTATCCTCTATATTCCTTGGTCTTATCTCCCGTGATGTATTAATGGTAAATTATTCCATTCCATAATGATTCTTTTTTTGATTTTTTTCCGCATTTTTTTTCTCTCTCTCTCTCTTTTTTTTATTACTCTTAATCTATTAAAAAAAAAATTGTTTTTAAAGGAACAGAGCAAAGAAAATCCCAAAGAGTGTGGGAACGAGGACGCAGCCTTGTTTAACGCCACTGCGGATGTCGAAGGGCTCCGAGAAGCTGCCATTGAACTGCACTGTCCCCTTCGTGTTGATGTGCAAGGATTCTATCATGAAATAATACCCTCCGGGCCAGATTTACAGCGAAGATAGATGCAAAAAACTTGATTAAATCATCGGGTCATGCAGCATCTCTGGAGAAAATGAATAGGTGACATTTCGGGTCGAGCCCCTTCGTCAGACCGTTCTCAACCCAAAACGTCACCTATTCCTTCTCTCCTGATGTTGCCTGACCCGCTGAGTTACTCAAGCGTTTTGTGTCTATTTTCGCTGTAAATCCTGCACCTGCAGTTCCTTTCTATACCTAACCTCTTATCTCGTATACTCAGTCTCCCGACCAATAAGCGGGTTCGGTATTCAGACTGTGCATGCCCGGATCATAGGTCACGCGCGATAAACATTCTCGGCAGCTGTGCTGCTGCATGAATACAGATCAGCGTTTCATCCGTAGTCAGGATTGAACCCGGGTCTCCGGCGCTGCAAGTGCTGTTGAATTGCTACTGGACCATCCCTGTCCCCTCCTGAGTGTCCCATCCCTGTCCGGGGGCAGCCAGAGATGTTCGGGGTGACCCTGGACTGATGGGACACCAGCCCGTAGCAGTGGTGGCCCAGGATTACAGCCAGTGCGGAGAAGAAGCGCTAACTCCAGCTCAACTCTGCATGTCTCGCCGGGTTAATTGACAGCTGCCGAGAATGTTTATCGCGATTGACCTTTGACAAATCCCATGATTCCTTGCGTTTTTCGGAATACCGAACTCACCTATTAAGGCAAACATATCGTATCCCTGCTGCTGCAGTCCTGATAATCGAACACCAGAGGGCGCTGTCCATTGTTGGTTCAGATTGAATTCAAAGACTGAAAATAAAAAATTGAGCCCTGGATATTTAACTGAAGGCCTTTGCAGTTGAAATGCATTAATGTGCCAATTACAACTTGATGCTTGCCCAGAAACTGCATGTTCTTTTTAAGATTATTCCATATATTTTATTTATTGTTTTAAATATTCACAACCTTTGCCTGCCACCCTGAGTAAAAGGGTCTTAGAACGTCAACCATTTAGTCCGCTTGGCATTCTTTCCACCTTTACAACATCTATAGAAAAGACATTGTTAATTGGGAAAGCGTGCAGAGAAGATTTACGAGGATGTTGCCAGGACTTGGGATAGGGAGAGGATGAGCAGGTAAGGACTTCATTCCTTGGAAGTGTACAAGATGATGAGGAGAATTGATATGATAGACACACAGACTTTTACCCCGAGTTGGGGAATCAAGAACCAGACGTCAAAGATTTAATGTTTGTAGCAAGGAACTGCAGATGCTGGTTTAAAATGGAGATAGACACAAAAAGTTGGAGTAACTCAGCGGGAGACAGACAGCATCTCTGGAGAGAAGGAATCGGTGATGTTTCGGGTCGAGACCCTTCTTCAGACCAAAGATTTAAGGTGAAAGAGGAAAGATTTAATGGGAACCTGAAAGGAACCTTTTTCACACAGAAGGCGGTGGGTATATGGAATGAGCTGCCAAGAGAAGATAGTTGAGAAAGGTACTGTAACAACATTTAAAAAGCATTTGGACAGATACATGGATTGGAAAGATTTAGAGTGGTATGGGCCAGACGTGGGCAGGTGGAACTAGTGTAAATGGGGCAATTGGCTCCTTCCACCTATATCCCTTCATCTGGCTTCAGAATATGATTCTCTTTTGATGCTGCTCCTTTACAAGGAGAATGTGGGGGTTTTGAAATGGATGCAGAGGTGAAGTGATGAGTGCCTAGAACACGCTGAAAGGGGGTGGTGGTTGAAGCAGACGAAACAGTTGGTAACATTTAAGTGACTTTCGTATGGATATGCAGGCAATGGAGAGGTATGGGTTCCATCTATCACTTACCATGCTTTGCCCCCCCCTCCCCCCCCCCCCCGCCCCCCAGCTCTTTTCCAGTTCCTACTACAATTAATCTGATGAAGGGCCCAACCTGAATCATCACCTATCCATCTCTTCCAGAGGTCCTGCCTAGCCTGTTGAGTTCCTCCAGTACTTTGGATCTTTTTGAATGTAAACTAGCCTCTGCAGTTCCTTGTGGTCTACATCCAAATGGCATTTCAATCCCCCCTTTTCTTCAAAGCTTAAATCAACTTAGGATGTCTATTGAGAAAGTAAACTTGACAAAGGGACAGAAATTAGATGAACAAAAAACTGCAGATGCGGGAATTTTGAAATAAAAATGGAAAGCGGTGGAAAGGTTTTCCGGCATGGTGGTGTTGCGGTAGAGTTGCTGCCTTACAGCGCCAGAAACCCAAGATCAATCGTGACTACGGGTGCTGTCTGTACGGAGTTTGTACGTTCTCCCCGTGATCAAGTGGGTTTACTCCGGGTGCTTCGGTTTCCTCCCACATACAGGTTTTTAGGTTAATTGGCTTCTGTAAAGTTGAATATTGTCCCTGGTGTATAGGCTAGTGTTAGTGTGCGGGGATTGCTGGTCGGCACGGACTCGGTGGCTGAAGGGTCTTTTCCACGCTGTATCTCTAAACTAACTAAACTAAACTAAACTAAAGGTCAGGCAGCTTCAGGGGAGATTGAAATGCAGTTCATGATTCAGGTCCGTAACATTTCATCTGAAAATATCGAAAGGCGATATTTATGTTAGATGAGGAAGACTGGGGGATACTGACGCAGTCCATCAAAACACCTCTGCCTGCGTCCACCTATTGCTGCCAGGCTGAAGAATGGTCCCGACCATTCGGATGACGTCAGCCCGTGGCCATCAGTGCCTGGGTTGACGGAGCCACGGCTGGGGCCCTGGTCGACACCATGGAGGCGCCTGGAGCGGGCCCGGCGGCGATAGTGGAGAGGACGGTGCGGCAGTCGGTGATGGCACTGACCGACATATGAGGAAGGACACGTGGAAGTGAGGACACCGCTGCCGAGGGAAGGAACAAAGCAGGACCTGGCATGGAGGAGGGGGAAGAAGAATGGACAATGGAGGACCCAGCGTGGGGGTGGGAGGACCACTGTGAGGGGGTGGGGAGGGGTGGGAGAACAAAGGGGGGGGAATTTGTAACTTTGTAAGCGCTCTTTATGGGCAACTATTTGCAAGCAAAGAATTTCACTGTGACTTGTCACATGCGACAATAAAGTATTCAATTCAATTCCTTCTCTCCAGAGATGCTGCCTGACTCGCAGAGTTACTGCCGCATTTTGTGTCTCCTTCTCTTTCCCAGTTGTCTTTCTTCCCAGTCAGACGATGGGTCCCGACCCAAAATGTCACCTGTCCAGATATCCGCCCCTGCTTCTGTACGGAGTTTGCACGTTCTCCCCGTGACCTGCATGGGTTTTCACCAGGTGCTCCAGTTTTCTCCCACACTCCAGATGTACAGGTTTGTAGGCTAATTGACTTGGTATAATTGTAAATTGTCCTTAGTGTGTGTAGAATAGAATCAGTGTGCGGGGATCGCTGGTTGGTGCGGACTCGGTGGGCCGAAGGGTCTGTTTCGCACTGTATCGCTAAACTAAAGTCAACTCAATTATAACCAACGGACAATTATTCACTTTGTTTTACATGTAATATTTCCACGTTCAATTACTTAGTTTAGTTTAGAGATACAGCATAGAAACAGGCCCTTCGGCCCATCGAGTCCTCACCAACCATCGATCATCAGTTCACTCTTGCTCAATGTCATCCTACTTTCACATCCTCTCCCTACACATTAGAGGCAACTTTTTTTCCTCAGAGGCCAATTAACCTCGCAGCCCACACGTCTTGGGACGTGGAAGGGAACAGGAGCGCCGTGTCACAGGGAGAAAGTGCAAACTCCACACAGGCAGCCGTCGCCGTCGCTGTCTGTGTGGCGTTTGCACTTTCTCCCTGTGAGGACAGGATCACACTCGGGTCTCTGGCGCTGTGACGCAGCAGCTCCACCAGCTGTGCCACTGTGCTGCCCCCAGTTACTCTATTCAGTGACTATTTCAAAACGCTCCTAAATCACACCATTGTTCTGTTATCAATACATTTAAGGGCAATCAAAACTGCTGCCAGTGTTCTAATTTGCACCATCACACACTTTCATCATTTGAGCGCTTGATATACTACACTAACCTCCTTAAGTTTAGTTTAGTTTTTTAGTTTAGCGATACTGCGCGGAAGCAGGGCCTTCAGCCCACCGGGTCTGAGCCGACCAGCGATCCCCGCATACTAACACTATCCCACACATACTAGGGACAATTTACATTTACACCAAACCAATTAGCCTACAAACCTATACGTCTGTGGAGTGTGGGAGGAAACCGAAGATCTCAGCGAACGTACAAACTCTGTACAGACAGCACCCGTAGTCGGGATTGAACCCGGGCCTCCAGCACTGCAAGCGCTGTAAGGCAGCAACTCTACCGCTGCGCCACCGAAAGGTTCAGCTTTAAAATTCACTTCCTTATTTTCAAGTCACTCAGCGAATGAGGCTGTCCAGATTCCTGTAGAAGCAAGGAACTGCAGTTGCTGGTTTACAAAAAATGACACAAAGTGCTGGAGAAACTCACGGGGCCAGTCAGCATCTCTGGAGAACATGATAGGTGACGTTTTAGGCTGCGACCCTTCTTCAGTTTGACTGTAAAAGAGGAAAGAAAGCTGGAAGAGAGGAGGGACAGGACAAAGTCTGGCAGGTAAAGATGGATACAGGCAAGGGGGGAAGATGTTTGCGTCTCATGTCTTTTTTTACTTCAACCCTCCATTCTTAGCCCAGGTCTGAAGAAGGGTCCCGACCCAAAACGTCATCTATACATTTCCCTTCACAGATGCTGCCTGACCGGTTTAGTTACTCCAGCACTGGGACATTCTGAGCTCTCCCTATACATAGAAACATAGAACCATAGAAATTAGGTGCAGGAGTAGGCCATTCGGCCCTTCGAGCCTGCACCGCCATTCAATATGATCATGGCTGATCATCCAACTCAGTATCCCGTACCTGCCTTCTCTCCATACCCTCTGATCCCCTTAGCCACAAGGGCCACATCTAACTCCCTCTTAAATATAGCCAATGAACTGGCCTCAACTACCCTCTGTGGCAGAGAGTTCCAGAGACTCACCACTCTCTGTGTGAAAAACTCTTTCTCATCTCGGTCTTAAAGGATTTCCCCCTTATCCTTAAACTGTGACCCCTTGTCCTGGACTTCCCCAACATCGGGAACAATCTTCCTGCATCTAGCCTGTCCAACCCCTTAAGAATTTTGTAAGTTTCTATAAGATCCCCTCTCAATCTCCTAAATGCTAGAGCATATAAACCGAGTCTATCCAGTCTTTCTTCATAAGACAGTCCTGACATCCCAGGAATCAGTCTGGTGAACCTTCTCTGCACTCCCTCTATGGCAATAATGTCCTTCCTCAGATTTGGAGACCATAACTGTACGCAATACTCCAGGTGTGGTCTCACCAAGACCCTGTACAGCTGAAGTAGAACCTCCCTGCTCCTATACTCAAATCCTTTTGCTATGAAAGCTAACATACCATTCACTATAGCTCAGGACCTTGAGTCCTGGCGACATCCTCGTAAATCTTCGTCAAAACTTTCCAGCTCAACAACATCTTCAAAATAAAAAAGAGTCAAAAGAGTTTATTGTCATGTGTCCCTGACAGGACAATGAAATTCTTTCTTTGCATAGCACAACAGAACATAGTAGGCATTGACTACAATTATATACGTAAATACACCCATGAATTAATAAAGTGCAAATAACAGATGGAGGGATATTAA
This sequence comes from Raja brachyura, assembly GCA_963514005.1. Next base: position 9,344,889 of record OY740785.1, read on the forward strand.
TGTTCAGAGTTTTGTCCGAGCCAAGTTTAATAGCCTGATGGCTGTGGGGAAGTAGCTATTCATGAACCGGGTCGTTGCAGTCCTCATTATCAGTTATCTTTCCCATAACGGGGTGACCAAACCTGACCACAATGTGGCCACACCAACGTCTTGTACAACTGTAATACGACCTCCCAACTTCTGCACTCAACACGCTGGCTGGTGAAGGCCAAAGAGCCGAAAGCCTTCGATACTAGCCTATCCACCTGTGACATCACATTCAAGGTGTATAGAATCATGAGAGGAATAGATAGGGTGAAGGCACAGAGTCTTTTAACCAGAGTAGGTGATTTAAGAACCAGAGAACATAGGTTGAAGGTGAGAGGGGAAAGATTTAGTAGGAACTTGAGGGGCAACTTTTTCACACAGTTTAGTACGGAGTTTGTACGTTCTCCCCGTGACTGCGCGGGTTTTCTTTATTATTATTATTATTATTAATTTTATTTTTTGGGGTGGTTTTCTCCGGGTGCTCCAGTTTCCTCCCTCATTCCCACGACATGTGGGTTTGTAGGTTAATTGGCTTCTGTGAATCGCCCCAAGTTGCAATGTTTAACAAACATTTAGACAGGTACAGGGATAGAATAGATTTAGATTGATGTGGGCCAAAGGCAAGCAGGCGGAACTAGTGTAGATGGCCCATGTTGGTCTTCTTCTTCTTGCGAATGAAACATAAACCAAAGGGACAGTTAGATCTCAAGCCGGGTGTTGAGCAGCCAGGTTGTGGTCTCTGCGTCAATGTCTGTCAGGCCCTAAGCTCCATTTGGTGGGTGGTAGAGTGGGCACCCAGAGATGACATGGTTGGCTGTCTGTTGTTCTGCTCCGCATTCACAGTCTGGGCTCTGGCGGAGTCTCCATCTCCACACGCTGGCATTGAAACGCCCAACTCCAGTACAAAGTCTATTGAGCTTCACCCATGCTCCTCTGGGGAGGTCAGACCATGGACAGCTTTTATCTGGTGAATAGATGTAGCTGTGTAATGGAGATGAGATCGCCTTCCACTCCTGTGACCACTTGGTGGCTATCCAGTGTGCTTTTGTCTCAGTTGGCTGGATGGATGCTAGCAGTTGTTTTCCATGTGGAGCAAAGGGGTGACGGGACTTCAGTCGGGGTGGCCTCTGCTCTCTGCTGATAGCCTGATGGAGGAGGTGATCTGGGCCCATGGCACGACGAGATAGTGCCAGAGTTGCTGCTTGCTTTCGGATCCCTGCAGGCGGAATGCCTGCAAGTATACATCATACACCAACACTTCTAACCTCGCCCATACTTTGACAGCTAGGCACCTGTCAAAGCATGCTACTGTTCAGTCTGAATGTCTGTTTTTAGTTAAAATTTTAGGCCTACTTTTAGATATGTTAATTTTAATTTTTTTAAGTTGCATGTATTTATTCGGTTTTTATTAACTGAAGGGAACTGATTGAGAAACAATTTTTTGTTTCTTCTGTGTATGTAAGTACTCAGTTAAAATAACATTAAAGTAAATACTGAATACTGAATATAGGGAGCTGCTCGACTGGAGTAGGTTGAAGGCACCCAGTGACAAAGGACAATATAACGAGAAGGGCTGCTGCCTTTGAAATACAGCATTAGGCTGATGGAATCAGCAGCAAGTGAGCCAGGGAAGGAATGCTTGTTCCGGCTGTCTCCAACTTCACAGTTCTTAAGTGGTGCCAAGAAGCTGCTCATGTTGCAGTGAACGGCATTCGCTACCCATGCAAACACTTCTCGCAGCAAAAAGCACCTTTGATCAGTGCTCACATCTCCTGGGGAATGAATGGTGAGCAAGTTGACCTTTCAATGGTGCAGAAAATAGGAAAGGAGATCAAAGCCGTAGTGAAGGAAGTACTTTATAGATTTCATTTTCAAAAGATCAAGTATAAAGGCACAGGGTCAACAGTAGAGTGGGTCTGCAGTTAGCAATCAGTCCAATAGTTCTGCACAGTAACGAGACAATACCTTGATTGCTTTTCCCATTATTTTGCTGCAACAGTTAATCTTCCTGTAAATCCTTTCTCTGCACAACTTTGACACTGGTGTCACTCTCTGTTTCCCATGGACTGAGGCTGATCGTACAGTCATAGAGTCATTGAATCACACAGCATGAATCACACATCACAGAGGTCTATAAAACCACGAGGGGAATAGGTAGGGGTGAATGCGCAGACTCTTTGACCCAGGGTAGGGGAACGTTAATTTAGTTTAGAGATACAGATATCTGTCAATCTCCCCCTTAAAAATACCAATTGACTTGGCCTTCACAGCTGTCTGTGGCAATGAATTCCACAGATTCACCAACATCTGACTAAAGAAATTTCTCCGCATCTCCTTTTTAAAGGTAGGTCCTATTATTCTGAGGCTATGACCTCTGGTCCTAGACTCACCCACTAGTGGAAACATCCTCTCCACATCCACTCCATCCAGGCCTTTCACTATTCAGCAAGTTCCATTGACACACCCCCTCATCCTTCTAAACAATTTAAGGTGGGAGGGGAAATATTTATAAGGAACCGGAGGGACAATTTATTTTCACTCAGAGGGTGGTGAGGAAATAGAACAAGCTGCTAGTGGAAGTGGTGGAGACTGGTAGAATTAGATTGTTTAAAAGACATTTGGACAGGTACATGGTACATGTATAGAAACGGTTGAGTGGAATATGGATCAAATGCAGGCAAATGAAACTGAAAGCTGTTTCCATGCTATATATCTCTATGACTATAACTTTGAGTGTTGTGCTCTTTGGGGTTTAACAGTATTGAATCAATTATTTTGATTCTGCTATCGTCTTTCCATGACTTTTATAACCTCCACTAATTGTCGAGCCCTCGCCATTGCAAGGAGTGACTGATCTGATCACCATTTCTGCTACACACTTGACCATTGGTTTAAGCCACACGATATTCCTCAGTGTCGGTGACAATACGCCACTCGTGTGTGCTCTGCGCTGGGATTGAATGTCCTTTATTGATGGTCTGCGTGCATGACTGACAAAAGGGGATATCAGCCTGGTTAATTATCTATGCCATCGTTATGGCTGAACGGGCCAGTAATCTTCTAGGCAAATCATTAACTGGGAGGTAATCCTTCTTCAGAGAAGACTCGGGTGATAATGGGCTTTGTGTTCATTTCCCCGGTGATGCGCGCTAAACACAGCCAGCCCCAGCCCCAGCCCCAGCCCCAGCCCCAGCCCCAGCCCCAGCCCCCGGCGGGGAACGGCTCAACACCCCGTGCCCGCCTCGGCGATGCCTGCAGAGGTTAGATCCGCTCTGGACCACCTCCTCGCCGGAGCAAGCACCGCGGAACGAGCGCTGCCAGCATGGGAGGAGGCGATCAAAGACTCTGAAATGCCGGAGTGTTTCGTCTCATTGCCTCAGGATGCTGCGAAGAGCTTCTCCCACACCAAGCGGGTCGGGAATTACCTGGTGGGCAAGATGATCAACAAAGGCTCATTCGCCAAGGTGATGGAAGGGCTGCACATTCCGACAGGAGAGAAGGTAAACACGTGTAAGAAGGGAACTGCAGATGCTGGTTTAAACCGAAGATAGACACAAAAAGTCTGAAGAATGGTCACCCATACCTTCTCTCCAGAGATGCTGCCTGTCCCGCTGAGTTACTCCAGCTTTTTGTGTCTATCTTAGGTAAACGCGTGATTGTACTTGCTTCCTGCTTGTCTGATGCCAAGTGAAAAGTACATTAAAGGAGCGGCGCAATCCCAGTCTTATATTGATTAGTGTTCAAAAAGATAAGATTGATGTTAAAAAAAAAGTATTTTAGATAGAAAACATGACAAAAGCTGGCAGTACTATTTTGCAAGAACAAATTGAATAAAGTATAAGAACGTGTATGGGATTGCTGCATACCTGAATCTGATATTGATTTTAAACAAAAACGTTCTTGAATTGAACTAACCGGACAATATTCCGTTCATTCTGCATCTGCTTGTCTAGTGCACAACCGCCAACAGCTGGGCTATCTCTTGCGTGTTGTCATGTCTGTTTTCTTGCATTATTTCCACTTTCTAGTATTCCATTAGCAATAGACTGTAACGTCGCCGCAGAATCAGCTACTGTGGAGATTGTGGCGGCACAGTGGAGCAGCGCTAGAGTTGCTGCCTTACAGCGCCAGCGACCCGGGTTCAATCCTGATTTGGGGTACTGTCTGTTCTGACCGTGTAGGGTTTCTGCGGGTGGCCCGGTTTCCTCCCACACTCCAAAGACGTACAGGTTTGTAGGTTAATTGGCTTGGTAAAATTGGAAATTGTCCCTGGTGTGTGTGCAGGATAGTGTAAGTGTGCAGGGACCACTTGTCTGCGTGGACTCAGTGGGCCGCTTTCCATACTGCCACTCTAAACTAAACTAAATAAGTATTTATTTTGTAAGAACAAAATTAATGAAGTTTATGAATATGTATTATTACAATACACCTGAATCTCGGTACTTGATTCTTAACCAAATCTTTCTTGAATTGATCAGCGTGAATATTTCTCATGACTAAATGCGCTTTCATGTGTGTTTCCTTGTATTATTTCCACCTTCTTATAGTCCATTTGCAATAGACATTAATGTTGCCGCAGAAGCAGCTACTGCAGAGATCTTAGAATTGCAGAGACACAACCCAGAACCAGGCCCTTCAGCCCTCCGAGTCCGTACTAACCACCAACTGCCCATTTATACTAATCCTACTAGTTCCATTGATATATTTTCCCCCAATCTCACTACAGATCCTGCCTGACTTTCTGAGTGTTCCAGCATTTCTGCTATTAATTTAGACTGCTAGCCTCTGTAGTGTTTTACGGCTCCTGCAGTTTAGTTTTTCTACAGTTTAGCAATACCGCGCGGAAACAGGCCCTTAGGCCCACCGAGTCCGCACCGACCAGCGTTCACCGCACACTAACACGATCCTACACACACTAGGGACAAACTACACTTAAACCAAGCCAATTAACCTACAGAACTGTACGTCTTTGGAGTGTGGGAGGACTCCGCAGATCTCAGAGAAAACCGACACAGGCCACGGAGAGAACGTACAAACTCCGTACAGACAGCACCTGTAGTCAGGATCAAACAAGGGTCTCTGGTGCTGTAAAGCGGTAGTTCTACCGCAGCACCACTGTGCCATTCTTATTTAATGGTTCCCCAGCTCAGCTTTCATATGGCAAATCAGGACTTTGGAGAAAAATATTTTCTCCTCTTTAACTGTTGCAATGGAGGTTACTGGTAACTGGTTTGTTCATTTGTCAGCTGTACTGTGGCTCAATCTAACTCAATAGGCTGTGCAATGGTGTTTTATTGTCCCATGTAGGTAGGAACAGGTAATTTTCTCTTTTTGCAACAATTCAGTAAAAATCTTACCAAAAGTATTTCCATACTTAAGTGCAATAATACCTACTTATAGTCCATTTGCAATAGACATTAATGTTGCCGCAGAAGCAGCTACTGTAGAGATCATAGAATGAGTATACACACAAGATGCTGGAGTAATGCAGTGGGACAGGCAGCATCGCTGGAGAGAAGGAATGGGTGATGTTTTGGGTGGAGACTGTCAGAGAATCATTGTCAGAGTGAGGCCTAACGTAAATTGGAGGAACACCACCTTATATTTTGCTCAGGCAGCTTACAACCCATTGGTATAAATCTTCAAGTAACCCTTGCTTTCCCTCTCTCTCTCCATTCCTCCCCCACCCTAGTCCACCGATTAGTTTCACGGTCCTTCTGATTAATTTTACTGACTACATGCCTCCTTGTCACCTTCTCCTTGTCACAGCTGACAATGTACCATTCTAGATTTCCTTATCATAGTCCGCATTGATCTGTCATTTTCATACCTTACCCTTCCATATCTCTAGACTCCCTCTTCCCTGACTCTCAGTCAAAAGAAGGGTCTAATAGACACAGAGTAGTGGAGTCATTCAGCAGGTCAGGCAGCATCTCCGGGTGGAAAGGATGGGTGACGTTTCGGAACAGAACCAGCCTTCAAACTGAAAGTAGAGAGATGAGACTAACATAGAGTAGACTAGGAATCATAATCAAGTTGTATTAACATTGGGGTGTATGATTTATTGATTTTTTTAATTGATTATGGTATCTATGAGTACCTTGTTTGCTGCTGCAAGTAAGATTTGTTTGTTCTGTTGTGGGTACATGTGGCAATTAAACCCCCTTGACTCTCTTGACACTTGCGTTTCGCAACCAACGTTTGCAAACGCTCAACTGGACGGCACGGTGGCACAGTGGGTGGCCTTGCAGTGTAGAGACCCGGGATCGATCCTGACTATGGGTGCTGTCTGTATGGAGTTTGTCCGTTCTCCCCATGACCGTGTGGGTTTTCTCCGGGTGCTCCGGTTTCCTCCCCCACTCCAAAGACGTACAGGTTTGTAGGTTAATTGTCTTGGCATAACTGTAAATTGTCCCTAGTGTGTGTGGGGTAGTGTGAGAGTGCGGGGATCAGTGATGGGAGTGGACCTGGTGGGCCGAAGCACCTGTTTCCGTGCTGTTTCTTGATAACTAAACAAAACTGGTTTTGGTCAATGTGTTCACCCAGGTCGCCATCAAGGTGATCGACAAGAAGAAAGCAAAGCAGGACACTTACATCCAGAAGAACATGAAGAGAGAACCCCGCATTCACCAGATGATCAAACACCCCAACATCGTGCAGCTCTTTGAAACTCTGGAGACTGAGAACTCCTACTACATGGCGATGGAGCTGTGCCAGGGAGGCGACCTGATGGACAGAATCTGCGAGAAGAAGAAGCTTGAAGAACGTGAAGCGCGGAAATACACCCGGCAGATCTTGTCCGCGGTGGAACACCTCCATCGCCATGCCATCGTGCACAGGTACGAGCGAGGACCTTGTGAAGTCACAAAGTGCTGGAGTGAATCTGTGGAATTCTCTGCCACTGAAGGCAGTGGAGGCCAATTCACTGGCTGTTTTCAAGAGAGAGTTAGATTTAGCTCTTAGGGCTAAAGGAATCATGGGATATGGGGGAAAAGCAGGAACGAGGTACTGATTTTAGATGATGGCGGCGCTGGCTTGAAGGGCCGAATGGCCTACCCCTGCACTTATTTTTCTATGTTCTATGTTTCTATGAGTCAGGCAGCATCCCTGGAGAACATGGATAGGTGACGTTCCAGGTCAGGAGCCTTCTTCAGACTGATTGCAGGTGGAAATGGGGATGGGGGGTGAAGAAAGCTGGTAGAGTGGAGGGCAGGACAAAGTGTGGCAGTTCATAGGTAAATGCAGGCGAGAGGGCAGCATGGTGGCACAGCATTAGAGTTGCTACCATACTACTGCAGCGACCTGGGTTCGATCCTGACTAAGAATGCCGTCTGCTTGGAGTTTGCCCCCAGTACACTAGTACTATCCTACACACTAGGGATAATTCACAATTTACCAAAGACAATTAACCTGCAGACCTGTACATCTTTGGAGTGTGGGAGGAAACCGGAGCACCTGGAGATAACCCACACGGTCACAGGGAGAATGCACAAAATCCATACAGATAGCACCCCTAGTCAGGATGGAACCCGGGTCTCTGGCGCTGTAAAGGCCCTGAGCCACTTTCCCGAGTTACTCACGAACTCCCACTAGTTTTCCCCTTGATTTACACTCGGAGAATTACGGTAATATCCGTTTGTAGGTACTCGGGGCTATTTTATATCTCATGGACATTTTTCAACATGTTGAAAAAACGTCCGGACTTACCTGATGCCCTGAGTTCCTTCGGCTGGCATTACGAGCCTCTACGAAACATTTACGGACTCCTACGTACATTCCCCGGCATTCCCGGAGTTCGAATCAAGGGGAAAACTCAGGAGAGATCGTAAGTAACTCGGGAGAGTGGGACAGGGCCTCTAGGCAGCATCTCTTCCGCTGCGCCTCACTGCTCTCCTTGGGTGTTGCCTAGAATGGAACATTTTAATTATGAAGAAAGACTGAAGAGGCTGGGTTAGTTATCGTTGCCGTTTAGCTTAGTTTATGATTGGGTGGGCACAGTGGGTAGAGTTTGCACCATCAAGCTGCAGAACAGCTTTCCTGTGGCACCAGTCCTTGATTTCCAGAAACATGCCATCTATCAGATACATGCAGATAAGAAAAGTTGCTAAGCCTGAGCAGGGCACATTCTCCCATTGACACCAAGATTGTAGACAGTCTAGTGTGTTTGGTTTATACAATGTAAAGCATTTGTTTGTGTGCTATCCAATTAAATCAGACCAGGGCTGCACAGTAGCGCAGCGGTAGAGTTGCTGCATAACAGCGCCAGAGACCCGGGTTCGAACCCAATCATGAATGCTATTTGTACGGAGTTTGTACGTTCTCCCTACAACCTGTGTGGGTTTTCTCTGGGTGTTCTTGTTTCCTCCCACACTCCAAAGATGTACAGTTAAGTGGCTTCAGTAAAATTGTAAATTGTCCCTTGTGTGCGTAGGATAGTGTTAGTGTACAGGGATTGCTGGTCGGCGCGGACTCGGTGGGTCGAAGGGCCTGTTTCCGCGCTGTATCTCAAAACTAAGCTTCTTCTTTCGTGTGGCGTGCACAGCCTAAAGTTGTTGGACAACTTGTTCGATTTGATCTTCCGTTTGTGCACGTCGAGTTGATTGCATTAGTCGAAACAGGGCGGACAACGTGAAGGTTGCAATCTTCCACCCCAAAACTAAACTAAACTAAAGATAATACCATACATGACTAAAATCAAGCCATTCACACGTAGAACAAATAGAACAAAGGGAAGTATAAAAGAGTGGAGGGATTTCATTGGCTGTTAGTAAATCTTCTGCGACCTACACACAAGGGGTCACCGTGATCTGACGCTATATCTTGTGAATAGTTTGGGCTGTTTATTACAGAGGCATAGAGCCATACAGCATGTAAACAGGCCCTTCAACCCAACTTTCCCATGCCCACCAAGATGCCTTTCTACACTAGTCCCACCTGCCTGTGTTTGGTCCTTATCCCTCTAAACCTTATGGAGTGGACATACTATTATTTTTTTTTTACATATCTTTCATTCATTTGTTCTGTGTCTCTCTATATCACCATCTATATCTCTTGTTTTCTGAAGAAGGGTCTCGAGCTGAAAAGTCACCCCATTTCTTCTCTCCAGAGATGCTGCCCGTCCTGCTGATTTACTCCAGCATTTTTTGTCTAGATTCAAATTCCTTTTAAACTATTCAGAAGAATGAAGAGAATGAAGGTGAACAGCTCAATCACAAACATTTTAAATATAAAACAATTGTTGGTTTTAAGAATGTTTTTAAACATATCATGTTTTCTGGACTTTTTTTCCCCCAAGGGATCTGAAAATAGAAAACTTTCTCCTTGATGAAAATAACAACATTAAAATTGTAGGTAAGTGTAGCATAATATGAAACAATGACGCAATATGTTGGGAAACAATGGTGTCAAATGCTACTACTGCAGCGCAAGGTCATTTGTTGCCCACTTAAAATAAAATGGTTGACCATCATCTCAAGTAGCAGTAAAAAGAAATGAATCCAACAGAATAAGGATAATTCCTGAAACAAGTTCAGTTCAATTCAGTTGACTTTATTGTCACATGTACTGAGGTACAGTGAAAAGCTTTTGTTGCATGCTAACCGGTCAGCAGAAAGACAACACATGATTACAATCGATCCATTTACAGTGTATAGATACATGATAAGGGAATAACATTTAGTGCAAGGTAAAGCCAGCAAAGTCTGATCAAAGATAGTCTGAGGGTCACCAAAGAGGTAGATAGTAGTTAAGGACTGCTCTCTGGTTGTGGTGAGATAGGTTGCCTGATAACAGCTGGGAAGAAATTGTCCCTGAATCTGGAGGTGTGCTTTTTCACACTTCTGTACCTTTTTCCCTGATGGGAGAGGGGAAAAGGAGGAGTGGCCAGGCTGTGACTCGTCCTTGATTATGCTGCTGGCCTTGCCGAGGCAGTGGGAGGTATGGTGCTGGAATGCTAGAGTAACTCCACAGGTCAGGCAGCATCTCTGGAGAACATGGATAGGTGATGTTTCGGGTCGGGAGCCATCTTCAGCCGACCTGCAGAGTACAGAGATACAGCGTAGAGAGCAGCCCTTCAGTTGAGTGAGTCTATGCCGACCAACTATCACCCATACACTAGTTCTATGTAATTCCAGTTTCGCGTCCTACATACGAGGTACAATTAAGCTGTAAACCTGCACATCCTAGGAAATCACTCCAGTTCCTCCAAGACTTTGTGTCCTTTTTGCGTATTAACTACCAAACCTAGAAAATCTTTTGTTTCTATATGAGGATAATTCCTATTTGGGGTAAACCCAAAAGCATGCGAGATTAACTCAATCAGTTAGATCTCCTCACTTTATAGAATAGGTTGTTGGAGGATTTGTTGACACTGTCTACAATCATAAATTGGAAAGCAGGCACAATCCTTGTAATTTACAGCATGGCGGCTATCAAAAGTTGAAGACGTCAGCAAAAAAAGTCAAATATTCAAGAGAAAGAGCTGGAAATGGTACAGAGAAGATTTAAGGGGATGTTGCCAGGACTCGAGGGCCAGAGCTGCAGGGAGTGGTTGACCAGGCTAGGTTTTTATACCTTGGAGCACAGGAAGATGAGGGGTGGTCTTTTAGTGGTGTACAAAATTGTGACAGTTATATTCCTACAGAGTGGAAACAGGCCCTTTGGCCCAACCTGAGAGGATTAGATCAGATGAATGCACAGGGTGTTTTGCCCAGAGTAGAGTTATCAAGAACCAGAGGATATAGGTTTAAGGTGAGGCGGGGGGAAGATTTAATAGGAACCTGAGGGGTAACTTTTTCATGCCAAGGGCGGTGGGTGTATGGGACAAGCTGCTGGAGGAGGTAGTTGAGGCAGGGATTATCACAACATTTAAGAAGCATTTAGACAGGTACATGGATAGGATGGATTTAGAGGGATATGGGCCAAAACGCAGGCAGGTGGGACTAGTATATGTGGGACATGTTGGCCGGTGCGAGCAAGTTGGGCAAGCTGTATGAATCTAAGAGGGATTCAAACTGGCAGACATTAATAAATAAAACAGCTTTGAGTTCTTTGGTCTTTTATTTGATATTCAATTTTTGTTGTATATTCTCTTTGATGTAGATTTTGGATTAAGTAACATCCTGAAGAATGACAGCCAGGAGATGTTAAATACACAGTGTGGGAGTCCGGCCTATGCTGCCCCTGAGCTCCTCGCCCACAAGAAATATGGTCCCAAGGTGGATGTCTGGTCAATGTAGGTACTGGGTTGCGTGGGAAATGAATCTGTCGCTTGGAAGAGGATAGCAACGTATATACTACCGTTTCCAATTGGTGCTATCTCACTGCCAAGAACAACACAATACTTCCTCGTATAAATGTTACCTGATCTGCTATGTATTTCCACAATATGCACATGTTTTTTCCTGAATCTTTGTGCAGAAATGTTTGAGTTTATTTATCTTTGAGTGTTGCAAGCTGAAGGCACAATACAGCAGTGTGGGTTGGTATATTTAGATTGGCTGAAATTTACAATATTTGTGCATTTGGTCTGTTGAGGTCTCTGGTGAATGTTGACTCTCCGATATTAGTGGCGGGAAAAATGGCGGTGCCAATAAATGTCAAGATGAAGAGATTCTGGAAGATTGTTCCCGATGTTGGGGGAGTCCAGAACAAGGGGTCACAGTCTAAGGATAAGGGGGAATTCCTTTAGGACCGAAATGAGGAAAACATTCTTTACACAGAGAGTGGTGAGTCTCTGGAATTCTCTGCCACAGAAGGTAGTTGAGGCCAGTTCATTGGCTATATTTAAGAGGGCGTTAGATGTGGCACTTGTGGCTAAAGGGATCAGGGGGTATGGAGAGAAGGCAGGTACGGGATACTGAGTTGGATGATCAGCCATGATCACATTGAATGGCGGTGCAGGCTCGAAGGGCCGAATGGCCTACTCCTGCACCTATTTTCTATGTTTCTATGTTTCTATTCATAAACTCATGAGTTCTCGGAGCAGAATCAGGCCATTCAGTTCATCAAGCCCACTCCGCCATTCAAGTATGGCTGATCTATCGATCCCTCTGAACCCCATTCTCCTGCCTTCCCCCCATAATCCCTGACACCAGTACTATTCAAGAATCTGTCAATCTCCGCTTTAAAAATATTCATTGACTTGACCTCCACAGCCTTCTGTGACAATGAATTCCACAGATTCACCACCCTCTGACGAAAGAAATTCCTCCTCATCTTCTTTCTAACAGTATGTCCTTTTATACTGAGGCTATGGTATCTGGTCCTAGATTCTCTCACTAGTGGAAATGTCATCTCCACATCCACTTTATCCAGGCCTTTTTCTATTCGGTAAGTTTCAATGAGGTTCCCCGTCATCCTTCTAAACTCCAGCGAGTACAGGCCCAGTGCCTACAAATGCTCATCAGAGGTTAACCCACTCATCACTGGGATCATTCTTGTAAACCTCCACTGGATTTGATGGTTATGGTGGTCACAGATTATTAACCCTCACCTACGGTGGTCATTGCCTGGTGCTTGCAATCAAGATCAGAGTATTTGTATTTTCATGGATTCATCTAACAGAACCAGGGGCCACTGTTTGAGAATAAGGAGTAGGCCATTTAGAATGGAGATGAAGAAACACTTTTTCTCACAGAGAGTGGTGAGTCTGTGGAATTCTCTGCCTCAGAGGGCGGTGGAGGCAGGTTCCTTGGATGCTTTCAAGAGAGAGCTAGATAGGGCTCTTAAAGATAGCGGAGTCAGGGGATATGGGGAGAAGGCAGGAACAGGGTACTGATTGGGGATGATCAGCCATGATCACATAGAATGGCGGTGCTGGCTTGAAGGGCCAAATGGCCTACTCCTGCACCTATTGCCTATTATCTATAACAGTGCAGCACAGGAACAGTCCCTTTGGCCTGTAATCTCATCTGCCAGCACATGACCCATATCCTTCAATTCGCTGCATATTCACGTGCCTATCTAAAACCCTCTTAAATGGACTATCATATCTGCCTGCACCACTACCACCCCCAGCAGCATGTTCCAGGCACCCACCACCCTCTGTGGAGAAAGTCTTACTCCGCGCACCTTCTTTAACTTTGCCCCTTTCACCTTGGAGCTATTGCCCTCTAGTTTTTGATATTTCCACCCTGGGATAAGAGTTCTGACTGCCTAACCTATCTATGCCTCTCATCATTTTATTCACTTGTATCTGGCCTCAATCTCCAGTGTTCCAAAGTTAAGACAGTTCAAGAAAAAAATAAGACCATATTTGGAGTATTGTGAGCAATTTTGGACCCCATATCTGAGGAAGGGTGTGCTGGCACTGGAGAGGGTCCTGGGGAGGGTTACCTGAGGAGAATGATCCCAGGAATGAGCGGGTTAACCTATGATGAATGTTTGTCGGCACTGGGCCTGCACTCGCTGAAGTTTAGAAGGATGAGAGGAAACCTTATTGAAACTTACCGAATGGTGAAAGACCTGGATAGAGTGGATGTGGCGAGGATGTTTCCACTCGTGGGAGAGTCTAGGACCAGAGGCCACAGCCTCAGAATAATTGGCCGTAACTTTAGGAAGGGGTTGGGGAGGAATTTCTTTAGTCAGAGGGTGGTGAATCTGTGGAATTTGTTGCGACTGAAGGTTGTGAAGGCCACGTTAATGGATATTTTTAAGGCGGAGATAGATAGATTCTTGATTAGTACGGGTGTCATTGGTTATGGAGTGAAGGCAGGAGAATGGGGTTGAGAAGGAAAGATAGGTCAGCCATGATTGAATGGCGGAGTACACTTCTTGGGCCGAATGGCCTAATTCTGCTCCTATAACTTATGAACTTGTGAGATGGATCCATCCTGCAATAACTGAATAAATTCAAAAGCTACAAATAAAAACCAGAAACAGCCCGCAGATCAGAGAGGCAGCTGAGTGCTTTCAGCACCTTCTGTTTTATTTCAGATTTTTAATATTCATTGCATTATGTTTGAGGATGTTATTGCAACTCTGCCAGCCTTGTTTAACAATGATTTCACCATCTGTGTTCCTTTTATCATTCAAGAGATTGTCAGTGTTTTACATAACTCAGAAAGTGGGAAACGAACCCAAATAAATCCTGGCCTCAGCTTATGAGAGATATTTCCTTTGACCTATCCATCCTTCCCCCATCTTCTCTGCAAGTTCATTTAGTTCATACATGAAATGTGGAAACAGGCCCTTCGGCCCACTGAATCTACGCTGACCATCCATCACCCGTTCACATTAGTTCCATGTTATCCCACCTTCTCATCCCCCCCACTCCAAGGGCAATTTACAGAGGGCCAATTCACCTACAAACCTGCACAACCTTGGAATGTGAGAGGAAACTGGAGCACCCGGAGGAAACCCACGCGGTCACAGGGAGAACGTACAAACTCCACACAGTCAGCATCCGAGGTTAGGATCAAATCTAAGTCTCTGGTACCATAAGGCAGTAGCTCTACCAGTGTACCACTGTTTCTTTCAATCCATGGAGAAACAAGGAGCTGCAAATGCTGGAATCTTGAACAAAACAGAACGTGCTGGAGTAACTCAGAGGGGCAACTGACATTGTGGAGGGAATGGATGGGCAACATTTAATGTCAAGACCCTTGCTCAGACTTTTTCTTCCTCTCGGAGAGTCTCGACCTGAAACATCAACCATTCCTTCTCTCCAGAGATGCTGCCTGTCCTGCTGAGTTACTCCAGCTTTTCGTGTCTATCTTCTTCCTCTTTCCCAGTTCTGTTAAATGATCTTCGACCTGAAACATTAATGATGCTTCTCCTTCCATTGATAGACACGAAAAGCTGGAGTAACTCAGCGGGACAGGCAGCATCTCTGGAGAGAAGGAATGGGTGATGTTTCAATCGAGACCCTTCTTGGTCTGAGTCATCCATTCCTTCTCTCCGTAGATGCTGCCTGTCCCGCTGAGTTACTCCAGCTTTTCATGTCTATCTTCGGTTTAAATGAGCATCTGCAGTTCCTCCCTACGCATCTCTTTCCATTGATGCTGCCTGAACCGCTGAATGTTTCCAGCAGTTTCTGTTTTTATTTTAAATTCTGGACATTTTTACGGCTCTGGCTGACATTATGTGAATTCTCCAGTATGTCTGAGGTTACGGGGAGATCTGATGAAAGTATATAAAATTATGAGGCATAGATGGGGTTGACACGACCAATTTCCCATGATGGAAAAATCTAATGCAAGAGGCCTTAGCTTTAAGGTGAGAGGGGCAAAATTTAAAAGAGATGTGCAGGTCAACTTTTTTTTTACACAGAGTATGGAGGGTGCCTGGATAAATGATTGGTGATTGAAGCAGATGCAATAGAGGCATTTAAGAGACTTTTAGATCGCCATATGTATATGCAGGGACTGGAGGGACATGGGTTATACGAGATGGTCTTGGCATCATGTTCAGCACAGACACTGTGGGCCGAGGGGCCTGTCCTTGTGCTGTACTGTTACTATGCACGTACTTTACAACCACCTTTGAAATGTATATTGCATACTGTTAAATAATATATTTTAAAAATAATAATATTAATATAAAATAGTCACCTTCTGGTTCCAGGTAATAGTGATATATTTTTAGCTTAGTTTAGTTTAGAAATACAGCGAGGAAGCAGGTTCTTCGGCCCACTGAATCTGCACCGACCAGCGATCCCCACACACTAACACTATCTTACGCACATTAGGGACAATTTACATTTATACCAAGCCAATTAACCTGCAACCCTGTGCGTCTTTGGAGGATAGGAGGAAACTAAAGATCTCGGAGAAAACCCACGCAGGTCACGGGGAGAACGTACTAACTCCGAACAGAACAGCACCCGTAGTCAGAATCGAACCCGGGTCTCTGGCACCGTAAGGCAGTAGAACTACCACTGCGCCACCGTGCCACCTCAAGCATCCTTCAAGATCCAAGGATTCTTTGATTTATCTTTCTAAGCAAACCCACTCCAATAACTGAGCTTGCTGTAGCCTACTGTTCTTGGTTTTTTAAGACCAAAATGAATGGCATTATTCATTTTACACAGAATATGCTGATAGGGTTCATATTGATGTCCTTCAAATCTCCTGCTGTAACCAAGAGCTATGTATCATGTGGTGAAGGTTTAAAGGGTGGATAAGAACTGACGTCTACAATGCTGTTGAGTAAGATGAGACTTTAAGGATCATTAGTTTTAAGAGGCCAGTCAACTGTTTTACCCCCTACAAAGCATGTAAAATTAATCATACTTTCTATTTGTAAAAGCATAGCCACAAGGCTGCTAAACAGAAAAACGTTCCCTATATAATGAAACTTGTTTGCTTCATTGTAAGATACACCTTGGAAACAGGCTCTTTGGCCCAAGCTGACCATCGATCAGCCGTACACACTAGTTCCATGTTATCCCAATTTCACATTAGATCACACTGGGGGAAATTTCACAGGGGCCAATTAACCTACAAACCTGCAAGTCTTCGAGATATGGAGGAAACCGGTCACACTGGGAATGTGAAAACTCCACACAGACAGCACCCGAGATCAGGATCGAACCACAATCTTTAGACTTTAGAGATAATGTGCGGAAAAGGCCCTTTGGCACACTGAGTCCAAGCCACCAGATGATCACTCCGTCTACTAGCCCCATCCAACATACTAGGGACAATTTACAATTTTTTACCAAAGACGATTAACCTACAAATTTATGTCTTTGGAGTGTGGGAGGAAACCGGAGCACCCAGAGAAAACCCACGCGGTCACGGGTAGAACCTACAAACTCTGTACAGACAGCACCCATAGTCAAGATAGAACCCAAGACTCTGGCGCTGTAAGACAGCAAATTTACGCTGCGCCACCGTGCCGCACACTATGGGGCACCAGCTGCGCCACTGTGCCGCAAATGATATTCTAAGAGAGCAATAAATGGTTTCTTCCCATTTTAAACTGGTTAGACATAGACTGTGAGTAAATATTTTCTGACTGATCCACTTACAGTATTTTATAATCCTGACTGCTGAAACATGCCATTGGCATTGTGGAATGCCTTAAAAATAAAGTACCTTGATGTTTGCCATGGTCATAAAGAGCTTTAGGGATTAGACAAACAGTCCCCCATTTTGATTTTCCGGCAACTGGTGGTCCGGCACCTCCTTTAATCCAGAGAAAATTCCAAAAGCACTCTTGAAATCCCCCCTGGAAGTCCCTGTGAAAATGGGCCGCTGAGGCTGGGTGAGGTGGCCGATCTCATGGGAACTTCCACGGTTGAAATTGCCCCCTGCCGCCGGGGCTCTGGAACTTTGGCCTAGTCGGAGCCGGCAGATCCGTTCATACAGCCGATTTCCGAGGCCGACTTAGCGGGTTGGGATCTTGACCCACGGTGCCCAAGGCGGTCAGTTCCGGTATCGTTGGACTCCTTCCAGAGGCCGTAACCTCTGCTGGTCCGGCAAACGGACAATCTGGGACATAGGGTGTTGAAAAATCAGTCATGGACTTGTATCACACTTCAATGGAGCAAAATCCTGCAGGATAAAGTCCTGACTATATATTCATGATAACAAGTTTTTCCCCCCCCAGTAATATTTACTGAGATATCAAGCAGAAGTTACACGTCATTTTTCAGCCATTGGATGCTTCCAGATTTAGCACAACCCGCTCATGCCAGATGAAATTCCCTGTCAGGAGCACAACATTAGTTGTGGTGGGAAACATTAATGGGTCACATGGTAGTGCAGCAGCAGAGTTGCTACCCTACAGCGCCAGAGATCCGGGTTCGATCCTGACTACGGGTGCTGTCTCTACGGGGTGTGTACATTCTCCCCGTGATCTGCTTTGGTTTCTTTTTTGTTTTTTTTATTTAAATTTATTCTGGATAACCCCTTGAGATGAGTCATCTTGTTTTCGAGGGGGTCCAACATAGAACATACAGCACAAGACATAACATACATAGAGGCTCTCATTGACCCACCTACCCACACACCAATCCCAAACCCCTCCATCCCAATATTATTTCATAGTATTGTGACATAATACAATATAAGACCTTGTTGCAATACAATAATACATAAGCATACTGGCCATGCATATACAATAGCTATGACAAATGATAGCAAGCTAGATAAAGGAGCTCGCAGACTCTAATACTAGAAACAGGTACATGGTTTTATAATTAAGGGTAAAAGTGTATTTTTAAATAGACGAAATGAGCTAATAGTTCTTATGTTACTAGGCAGAGTGTTCCAGTCAGAAGGAGCTTTGAATTTAAATGCACGTCTCCCAATTTCTTTGTTAGTTCTTGGAATGAAAAAGAAGGGTTGCTGCATATGTCTTAGTGAATATGAGGGTGTGTATGGTAATAGGTCTTGTTTTAATTAAGAAGGGTAATTGAAATGGATGCATTTAAAGATGAACTGGAACCAGTGGTAGCATCTTCGAGCGTGGGGGGATAACCAGTTTAGAGTTTCGTACATAGAACAGTGGTGAGTTAGCTATGGACACCTTAAAATATATCTGCAGAGACTATTATAAACTACATTGAGGGGTTGAAGATGTGTATCAAATGTATTCTGATAGACAATATCAGCATAATCCAGTGTTGGTAGTAGTAGTTGAGAGACTATTATTTTTCTCATCTGACGGTGAAACAAATTATATGGCGGTTTTCCCTAGGTGCTCCTATTTCCTTCCACATTCCAAAAATGTACAGGTTTGTAGGTTAATTGGCATGGTAACATTGTAAATTGTCACTCGTGTGTGTAGGATAGTGTAAGGTTGCGGAAATCGCTGGTCGGCTCGGACACAGTGGGCCGAAGGGTCTGATTCCTCGCTGCATCTCTAAGCTAAACCAAAATAGAAGTTACCCGTTAATCAAATGTTAGGGGAAGTCAAACACAAAATGTCTGCATTCCCAGACATTTTGGAATCACGTCAGAGGCATTTTGGAATAACCCTTTAGTTTAGAGATACTGCGAGGAAACAAGCCCTTAGGCCCACTGAGTCCGCGCTGACCAGCGATCCCTGCACACTAATACTATCCTACACACACGAGGGACAATTTCACATTGATACCAAGCCAATTAGCCTACGAAACTGTACGTCTTTGGAGTGTGTGAGCAAACCAAAGATCTCTGAGAAAACCTACGTGGTCACGGGGAGAACGTACAAACTCTGCACAGACAGCACCCGTAGTCAGGATCGAGCCCAGGCCTCTGGTCTCCAAAAATATTATTTAACTTTTCAGTTTGGAGGATGATTATGGGGCATAACTTGCAGAAGAATTCCTGGATAAGTCAGTCAAACAAGTCAAACAAGTCAAACAAACTTTATTGTCATTTAGAAATACATTGATATATGCAGTTCCAAACGAAATTACGTTGCATTTGGCTCCCTGTGCAACACAATAAATTAACCGAAGGATAGGTATGTATGAAAAGGATAAATAGACAATAGTGGCAGCCCATTTACATGGCATTCAGGAGTCTGATGGCTCGTGGGAAGAAGCTGTTGCGGAACCTTGATGTTCTGCTCCTTATGCTGCGGTATCTTTTTCCCGAGGGCAGCAGAGTGAACAGTCCGTGATGGAGATGTGTGGGGTCCTTTATGATACTGCTGGCCTTAGACACACAGCGTTTGGTCGCAATATCCCCGATTGAGGGGATAAATGAAATATGCTGGTGTTTGCAGCTCTTCCATCAAAGTTATAGAGGATGCAAAAGGTGGTCTTGGTAGAAATCCATGGCTTGAGGGTAGGCAATTATGCTTGAATTGTCTAGCATAAGAACACAATGTTCATAGAAATTTTGCAGAGAGGGCCTCACCTTAAAATGATCTTTGCCAAATATATGCTCTTGGCTGCACTGGTGCAGAAATGTTACATATTTTGTGAGGATTCTTTTTTCTTTCATTATTCTAGCCACTGTATTACATTCATTATTTTTAGTTTAGTTTAGTTTAGTGATGTAACGCGGGAACAGGCCCTTCAGCCCACTGAGTCCACGCCAACCAACAATCACCCTGTACACCAGCACTATCCTACACACTGGGGACCATTTACAGAAGCCAATTAATCTACAAACCTGCACTTCCTTGGGAGTGTGGGAGGAAACCAGAGTACGCAGAGGAAACCCACGAGGTCACAGGGAGAACGTACAGACTCCGTACAGATAGTACCCATGGTCAGGATTGAACTGGTTCTCTGGCACTGTAAGGCAGCAATTCTACCGCTGTGCCACTGTGCCGCAAAGTTATTAAAATACACATTATTTTCTTTCTATATTAGCATTTCCCACTGGTATTGCCGTTCTTTTTCTCTTTTCAAGCAGTCCTTTGGGATTGATGTTGTTTAGTTATTAACTAAAGTACTGTCTCGGAGGCTAAGTTTAGTGATTTCCAAAATAATACATTATGATCAAACAGGTTTTATTCCAAAACGTTACTCATCACATAATCTTAGACGCTTGTTTAATATTATATACTCGAGAAGAAGGAGAGATATTGAATTAGCAGTTATATCGTTGGATGCTGAAAAAGCATTCGACCAGGTGGAATGGTCATATTTATTTAATATAATGGAAAAGTATCAACTGGGGGATGGATTTTGTAAATGGGTAAGAATATTATATTCTAACCCTACAGCAAGAATTTTAACTAATCAAGTACTATCACCTAAATTTAGACTTTTTAGGGGATGCAGACAGGGATGTCCGTTATCCCCTTTATTATTTGCTTTGGTGATAGAACCTCTGGCCGAAAGAATCAGATCAGAACCCGAAATATATGGGTATAATACTGACACAACAAATAATAAGATATCTTTATATGCAGATGATATTCTGATTTATATTACTAAGCCGGAATGTAGTATTCCCAAGTTATTCAATGTTATAAATGAATTTAGCGTATTTTC
The DNA here is from genome assembly GCA_963514005.1 of Raja brachyura. Next base: position 9,365,797 of record OY740785.1, read on the forward strand.
AGGATATAGGATTAATTGGAATAAAAGTGACATTATGCCTATAACTGGTATAAATGTAAATATACTACAAAAATACCCATTAAAAATAGTTACAGATAAATTTAAATATTTAGGAATCAATGTGTCTAAATCCTATAAATTATTAATTAAAGCTAATTATTATCAATTATTAGAGAAACTTAAAAAAAACATTTCATATTGGAAAACACTCCCTATATCTATGATCGGTAGGATTAATGCTATAAAGATGATTTTTTTACCACAATTGTTATATTTATTTCAGGCAATTCCTTTTTTTCTCCCAAAAAGTTTTTTTTTTTAAATTGATACTATAGTTAATAATTTTGTCTGGGATTACAAAAGTCATAGAATAAGTAAAAAACACTTATGTAAGTCTAAGATAAATGGAGGGCTGGCACTTCCAAATTTTCTATCCTACTTTTGGGCAGTCCAGATTAAGAATATGAATTTTTGGTGGGTAAATATGGATGTTGAACCAATGTGGTTAAAAATGGAAAAGGAAGACTGTTTACCTTTCAATATAGAGTCGATTATTTTCGCACCAAAGGAAGTACAAAAAAAGACTTATAGGGACAACCCTATAATTCATAATAATAGGCGTATTTGGAAACAGATGGTTAAGACCCTATATCTGGATAATCTTTCTTTTAGGTTACCAATTAGGAATAACCCACTGTTTAAACCCTCAATCTTAGATGCGGGGTTTAGACTGTGGGAGGATTCAGGAATTAAAAGGATAGGACACCTTTATAGAAATGGAAAATTTTTATTATTTGAAGAGTTACAAGATATTTTTGGATTACCTTCACAACACCATTTTAGGTATTTACAAATTAGAGATTTTATTAAATGTAACACACAAGACTATAAAAAAAAAGAACCAGGCTTATTAGATGAGCTGTTTAATTTACATCCAAATACGGATAAGCTTATAGCTTATATATACAATATTATTTTAGATAAAGAGAACCCAACAACTGAAACATATCGTCAAGCATGGGAAAATGAAATTGGATTACCTATAACAAAAGAAACTTGGGAAGAATGCTTACAAAGAATACATTGGTGTTCTTTGAATGCCAGACACACACTGATACAATTTAAAGTTATATATAGATTACACTACTCGAAAACCAAATTAAAAAGTATCTTTCCTAGTCTCTCCTCTATTTGTGATAAATGTAAGAATCTTGAAGCAAATTTAATACATAGTTTGGTAACGTGTCCACGGTTGAATTATTATTGGATTGAAATTTTTAAAGTTATTTCGGAAGTTCTTAAGGTTGAACTCGACCCAGACCCAAAATTAATAATATTCGGAATCCCGGAGCCAAATTTGGTACTCACAGTTAATCAAAGAAATTTTTTTGATTACTGTTTAATAATAGGGAAAAAAATGATACTTAAATTTTGGAAGGGAACATTATCCCCAACAATTAAAATGTGGAAAGCAGAGATGTTGGAGACGTTGAATTTGGAAAGAATTAGATTTGTCCTTTTGGACAGGTATAATTCTTTTGAATCAATATGGTCTCCATATATACAGTATTTAGAGAAGTAGCTATTCTTGGAATCACGGCTCGACGGGTACCCTACGGATCCGATGCGAATAACTTACTTATATTTGATATTATTGTGCATTTATTAGAGATATTTCTGAATGAAATAGTATTTCGTATAATGACTTTCGTTTTTGTTTATATATATGTAATATTTTTGTTTTTCAAATTTTCTTTTTTTTTTTTTTTTACGGTTGAAGTATGTGGGAAGAATTTTTTATTCCTTTTTATTTACTCTTTTTTCTTTTCTCTTTTATATATCTTTTACTTTATTTCCAAAAAAATAGAAGATATTAAGTATTGATATGTTATTTGTAGTAATATTGAATTAAGGTGTTAGTTTATAAAGTAAGCTATACATTGTAAACGGTTTACTTCAAATAAAAAAATATTACACATTATTTTCTTTCTATATTAGCATTTCCCACTGGTATTGCCGTTCTTTTTCTCTTTTCAAGCAGTCCTTTGGGATTGATGTTCTCCGTTTCATGGGCTGTAAAGTAACTAATTAGTAGAGATAATGCCTCACAGGGCCAGAGATCCAGGTTCGATTATGACCTTAGGTGTGGATTATGTGGAGGTTGCATGTTCTCCCTGTGATCATCCCAAAGTCGTGCGGGCTTGTAGGATAGATAGCCTCTGTAAATTGTCCCTAGTGTGTATGGAGTGTGTAGAGCTAGTGTGTGAATGGGTGATCAATGGGTGTGGATTCTGTGGGCCAACAGGCCTGTTTCCATGTGAAAGAAAGAACTGCAGATGCTGGTTTAAATCGAAGGTAGACACAAAATGCTGGAGTAACTCAGCGGGACAGGCAGCATCTCTCGAAAGAAGGACCCTTCTTCAGACTGATGTCAGGGGAGGGGGCGGGACAAAGATAGAATATAGGCGGATACATTAAGATTAGTGGGAGAACTAGTAAGGGGATGGAGAGAGAAAGCAAGGCTATCTGAAGTTAGAGAAGTCAATGTTCATACCGCTGGGGTGTAAACTACCCAAGTGAAATATGAGGTGCTGTTCCTCCAATTTGCGCCAGGCCTCACACTGATAATGGAGGAGGCCCAGGACAGAAAGGTCAGATTGGGAGGGGGAGTTGAAGTGCTAAGCCACTGGGAGATCAGGTAGGTTAAGACGGACTAAGCGGAGGTCATGTTTCCATGCTGTATCTCTAAACCACTGCAAATGAAGGAACAGAAAGCTCTTTCACAGATGGGGCGGGGTGTGGCTGATGGGGCTGATGACTGGGTAGTTTGTGAAGTAGTGTGTTCGCTTCCACTTCCTACACAGGACTGCTCTGTCCTTCCGATTCCTGGTCTTGAGATTCTCATTACAATCCCAAATACTCCTTGTCCACTCTGTGTGACCATGGGCCAGATAATGCCAAGATTCATAGTCATACAGCACAGAAACTGGCCCTTTGGCCCAACAGGTCCGCACTGACCAGCGATCAATAACACCACCCTACACCCACCAGGGACAATTTTTACATTTATCAAGCCAATTACCCTACAAACCTGTACATCTTTGGAGAGTGGGAGGAAACTGAAGATTTTGGAGAAAACCCACGCAGGTCACAGGGAGAACATACAAACTCTCCGTACAGACAGCACCCGTAGTCAGGATCGAACTCGGGTCTCCGACTCTGCCACTGCGTCACCGTGACCGTCATTCAGCCCATCAAGGCTGCTCTATCATTTGATCATGGCTGATCTATTTTTTTCTCTCAGGCCCATTCTCCTGCCTTCTCCCCATGATTTGGCACCTTTACTAATCAGGAACCTAGCAATCTTGGCTTTAAAAACACAAAATGGGGCTGATGACACAATGAATACCACAGATTCACCAGCCTCTACCTAAAGAAATTGTTTAGACTTTAGAGAAACAGTGCAGAAACAGGTCCTGTGGCTCAGTAGGTTCGCGCAGTCCAGCGATCGCCCAGTACCAAGACCCAGGTGCGATCCTGACTACGGGCGCTGACTGTACGGAGTTTGTACGCTTTCCCCGTGCCGCATGGGTTTTCTTTGGGTGCACCGGTTTCCTGCCACACTCCAAATGTAATTCTGCTCCTAAAGCTTACCCCGTTAGTCGAGTTCAGCAAAACATTGAGTCAACTAACTCTTTATTCTCACTCACAAACGAACTTCCTAAACGACACCTTACCAACACCACGGGTCCGATTCTTGTCTCTACTCATCCAAGCCCTTCAGCCTCGTGTGAATAGACATCTCCAGACGGTCAACACAGTCACAAGTGCACCTCCAGAAGATCGACCTCGATCCATGTGATGTCCCCTCTTTTATACTGTATCGGACCCGTGGCGTGAAATACATGGGGGGGGGGGGGGCAACCCCAACAAGCCAATCACAATTAAAGATTATATAATACATTTATTGACAACTCCCTAACCCAATCACAAAACACGCCATTACATTGTTTCCACAGAAGGTTCTAGTTGGAAGACAGTTCACCAAAGTAAAGAAACATTTCCCCAGGTAACATAAACAATTTGAGCAAGGCTCCATACTTTGACCAATCACAGGATAACAGCACAAAGAGTCTGCAACATTATTACCAATACTTTTACAACACCCCGTTCTGTAACCAATCCTGATCATGCATTTGCAACCCAGCTCAGCTCTTTCTGCAAAACCCTCATACATATTAACAATTGAAGGAACATCAGGACATCACCCTGTGCTGGACTTCATCCCAGGGTCCAGACACCCCGGAGCCATGAGATTCATGGCTTTGCAGCTTTTCATAGAAAGAGGACAAGCAGGCTTTGCAAATGCAGAGATCCTCCATTTTGTGACATATTTATTTGGCTAATATTATCACAAATTCATGCAGGTTTGTAAGTTAATAGTAAGATTAAATGGGAACTTACCTGTTCGAAGTTTGATCTTTATTTTATGAGGAGTTACGATGAGGGATTACGTGAAGAAGCCCCACCTGGCGCTTGATCGGCATACTTCAAAGCAGCGGCATGAAAAACACAGAACCAATAGCCGGAGTAAGATAGTAAAGCTCAACATAGACTAGAACTACCAGATGATAATTTATATTATGAGGGCTGGGAGCAGAGGGCACGTAATCCCTCATCGTAACTCCTCATAAAATAAAGATCAAACTTTGAACAGGTAAGTTCTCATTTAATCTTACTATTTTACTTCGGAGGCACGTGAGTGACTATGTGAAGATTTTAATGCTCTGTGTTTTTTATGTCGTTGATTCATTCCATACGACACTCTGTTTAGTCAATACAGTAGTGAGTAAATAATATTTTTAAAACATTGTTTCAATTTATGTAATAAGTCTTTTAATCATAAAAATAACATTTTTTTAATAACCCCTCTATCCCAGGGGAAAATTTTACAAAAGAAAAATGATAATGATATCAAATGATAATATAAATCGATAATATAAAACAAAGCAAGCATTTAAAGAGAACCCAACACTGCATGTCCAAATCCTGGCACCATGACAACAGGTTTATCGTAGAACTTTGAAAAAGTTCTTCTTTACACCTCCCTGCGGCCTCTAAAATTTGATCGAGTGGTACGTACTGTACCTTCGCCGCGGACGTAGCTGCAGCCCTAGTGGAGTGAGATTTAAACACATCAGTGTCTATTCCTGCTAAATCCAAAACATGTTTCCTGTTTTAACCATCTAGAAATGGTTTGAACTGAAACTTTTGTATGTGTTTTTTTGTGCGTTATCAGTAACGCTGTCTCAGCACCTCAGAGATTTTTGGTTACTTCAATGTATTGAGTTAAATGCTTAACTACACACAATGTTTCATTGACAGGGTATGCTTTAAACATTACCTTGGTTCCAGTTTTTCCTGGTCTGCTTTGTTTGATCAGATCATAAACATAAAACACAATGTTATCTGAAGCCACATGCATGCAATCTAACCGTAACAATTGCAGTTTGTACTCTTTGAGCTGACACTAATGCCATTAACATTACTACCTTGAATGTTAACCTCTGCAAAGACATTGAAGTAATTGGAGTCCATTGCCTAAGCAAAGTGAGAACAATGCTAACATCCCAAATTTCTGTATATCTGGGCTTGGGAGGATTTTTATTAAAAATTCCTTTCATGAACCGGGATACTAATGGGTGAGACCCAATTGAGTCTCGAACAGAAATTTGTCCTAAATAGGATGACAAAGCACTACGAGCATTATTAATGGCACTATAACTTAAGTGCTCATCAAAATGCAACCCAGCAAGGAACTCCAATACATTTGATATGTTCGCAGTATAAGATATCTTTGACTGTCTACAGAAGGCTTCCCATTTCTTTATATGCAACATATATTGTTTTTTAGTGCTATTTCTCCAAGCTGCAGCTATAACATCCATGGTCCTATCTGACAGTCCAAGCTCTTGCAATGGTCTGGTCAGAACCTGCAGATTAACAAATTCATATGATCATGCAATGGATGAATTTCTCTTGTTACTGGTTGTATCAACAAATCATTGCAACTAGGAATTGTCATACATGGTTCAATAATCATTTTAAGCATCAATGGGAACCATGACTGTGTAGGCCAATTTGGCACCACCAAAATGCCTTTGGCAGCATCTTGCGCTATTTTCTTGAGACATTGCCCAATCAGACAGAATGGGGGAAAAGCATAAAGGAACGTATTCCGCCAGTGTAGCGAGAAAGCATCCACCGCTACTGTCCCTGGATCGTGTTCCCAAGACACGTATTTGGACAATTGGTGATTTAATCTAGATGCAAACAGATCAATGTCGGACACTCCATACCGACTGACAATATTTTTGAAAATTTGTGGATTTAACATCCATTCTGTACTGTCTTTAAATGTTTGTGATCTTTTGTCTGCCACAATATTGTCTCTCCCTGGGAGATAAATAGCTGAAAGCCAAATATTCTTACCAATACAGCAATGCCACATCTGGTTAACCAGATGATCACATGATAATGATCTTACTCCACCCATGTGATTGATATATGCCACAGCTGTGGTATTGTCTACTTGTAATTGGCCATGCAAATCCTTCATAGTAGAACAATAAGCTTTTAATCCATAAAATGCTCCAAATAATTTATACCATATGTTTGGATAAATAAATCCTCTTGGACAGTCCATCTGCCCTCACAGCTGGTCTCATTATCCGAGAGAACTTGTATCAGTTTGCAAAATCACTGCTGGCTGCTGAACTAATATGTTTTTAACAGCTTGTGGAACATTCTCAATCCACCAATGCAATTCTGATAAAGCTTCCTTTGGCAATTGCATGGGCCTATCAAAATGGCCTGCTCGCTGTATAAGTGCTTGTGTTTTTGCCCTTTGGAAATTTTGGTAATGCAGTGGACCAAATTCTAATGCAGGGAATGCTGCTACTAACTTACCAATAACCTTAGCAACTTCTCGGATGGAGGGATAAGGTTTGTCAATAAGCCACCGACATACATTTGTAATATCAACAATCTTGTCTATTGGTAAAGTTATTAAAATGGTAACTGAATTAATCACAAACCCCAAATATTCAATAGTTTGGGATGGCTGTAACTTAGATTTTGTTGGATGAATCAGGAGACCTAGCCTTTCAAACAGGCTTAGTTGCTGAGACTGATTTTTCAGCTGACTCCTGATTAGCATTGACAATTCAAATGTCATCTAGATAAGCCATAACGGTGTGTTTTTGTGCCCTTGGCAGTGCATGTGCTGGTTTCAACAATTTAGTGAACAGCCTAGGAGCTGAGCTTAATCCATTTGGTAATGCTTTGTTTTGCCACAGCTGTCCCATCCAGTTAAATTTCAAATATCTGCGAAAGTGACGATGAATTGGTACTGAATAATATGCATCCTTCAAATCTATTGTAGCCATGTAACAATCTGTTGGTACCAGCTGCATTGCAGTGTTGAAGGTATCCATTTTAAAATGTTTATACTGGACAAATGTATTAAATTGTGTGAGGTTTAAAATGATTCTACAACCCCCATCTTTCTTTGGTCTGGGGAAAATATTTGATACAAATTGTTGTGGATCCTCACCTGATTTCTCGATAACTCCTTTTTTACACAAATTCTTAACTTCTTTATCAATTTGAATTTTTTCAAATACAGAAAACACCAAAATACAATTAGGCTTATTCTGTCCCGGTGGATCCATACCTTCTACAAAATCAATGGTAGATCCTAAAACAGCATCTAATATAACACGGTCACATGTTATACAGTCCCATTCATCATAAAACATTTGTAGTCTACCACCAATCTGAGGTTCATCCAAACATCCTTCTGTAATAGGATAAAGTTTTTGTACCTCTCCAACCGGAGAGGTACAAAAACTCCTTCTCCCAACATATGGGTGAACATTCGGCTGTGCTGGTTGGTAATACTTCCTTACCATACTCCTGCCTCGGCTTGTTCCAGCTCCAAAATCAAATCCCCTTCTAGTTTGACCGGCCCTTCTTTGGCCAAAAACGAAGGGTTTCATGAGGCCAATAGTTTTTGCCTCTTCATCAATCTCCTTAATTTGTTTAGACAGATTTTCTCCGAACAAATAACCAGGAGCTTGAACATTGCTTGATCTGCACAAACCTGCAAATCTTGGATGTAAAATGGGCCGAATGGCAATCTTCCTCATACAATTAATCTCAAAAAATCAGTTGCAGAACAATGCCAACATATCCATCTGAACTTTGGTCATTCCACAACCTTCCACTTGCCTTCCAAAAGCAGTGATCCCAGCCGAAATCAGTTTGAGGACTCTTTGAAATCGTATTTCCTGCGCCCGCATCATTGATGACATTGGCGCCCAAATAGCCGGATTCACCGTAGGTACCTTCAGTGAGGTACAATTAACAGGTGTTTTATATAATTCTGCTGTTTCAACCATAACAGCTTCTTGAAGCTGGTGAGAGACCAAATAATTAATGTTGGCCGCCAGGTTTTCTTCCATGGCCTCACCGCCTCCTCCTGGTATAGCAAAACTTTGTGCCGCATCAGGCACACCTGGAGCAATATTTTTGTATTGTGGTAGGCACTCATGACCGAAATCACCACCTTCAGGATCAGTCTCATGCAGCCCTGGTACTCCTGAGACTTTGCTCAAAGGAGACTTCCTCCAGCCCAATCCCGGGCTCTGGAGTTTCAAATTCCCATTTGTAACCCCCTCAGGGGCTGCCTGGGAATATTCTGGGTTTTTAGACCCTTGGTTGATAATTGTCTGGATCATTTTCTCCATTTGATCCATTCTAAGCCATAAGACTTTTCTATCTGGAGGACTTCCAGTATCAGAGTCATCAGAAACCACGGGCCCTTCAGATTTCCTTTTACATTTTTTAGGCACTGGATTTTCCTCCGTGGCTTCTGCTTGTGGAGTAACCAAAGGCTCACTAACGGGTATTTCAACGGCCACTGGTATCGGAACTAGCTCCGTAATAATCTGCTGTCCCGCCTGTTTTCCTTCTCCTCCCCGGGACGCACGTTTTACCGGCGATTTTTTAGGAGCTTTCTCCATTTTTATTTTTAAACTCCTCCTGGTCTTTACCCACCAGCCTCACGGAGTTTGAAATGCCCTGGAAGTAAAAATAATTTACTTACCTGGGGGCCTGTTCCTTACCACTGGTGGAGCTGTGCTCTGCAGCTCTTCTCCTACCGACAGCATCAACGTAACACCGATCAAGGGCCAGGCGGGGCTTCTTCATGTAGTCACTCACGTGACTCCGAAGTAAAATTGGCTTCTGTGAATTGTAAATTGTCCCTGGTGTTTAGGATAGTGCTGGTGTACAGGGTGATCAATGGTCGACGCAGACTCGGTGAGCTGAGGGGCCTGTTTCCGCGCTGTATCTCTAAAGTCTAAAGTAAAGAAGGATTCTGGCGAGTGAGCATTATCTTTCTTCTTCCTTGCCAATTGCACATTTCAGAGGGTTGCATCTGGAGATGCATCAGGAGAATCAGTTTGTCTCCCTTTGGGATGAGGACCTGTACTATTCCCAATGTCAGAGTAAACCCACATTCCCCAGATGGGTTAACAATAAATATAGCCATCAATAAGATCCTTCTGTAGCTGTGGTAACCTTGCAGTCTACGTTATGCTGGTAGCGTTAGACTAAAGACTATGGGGGGTGACTCATATGAAACACAGTGACAGTGAGAAATATTGATTACTTTCTTCTTAACCTTCCCTAAATAGAATGTTTTTGTGAAATAGTTTAAATAAATTTGATCTGCTTAAGTAATATCTGCTTTGTGATGACCTTGATATGAGTGAAATGCAGGTGGTCAAACCCAAATTAGTATTCAAATTCCCTCCTTATTTGACTAATCGTCACAAACACTATATGTCACTAACTTCATGTGAGTGTGGGAGTCCACAATATACTTCTGCCATGAAGGATAATTCTCTGTATGTATTGGGGAAATCATGTTTGGAGAGGGCCAATGCCATACAAGGATTCTTTTCTATTGCCCCCTGTCAGAAACCTATTTACTGCTTCACAGTATTCTCCCAGGAATGACCGTGACGATGTGAAAACAACACTCACCAGAAGATCCAATTTAAATAAAGCATCAAAGTGATGGTGGTCATCAAAGTTGATGAGCAGTGAGGGAGGAATGGGTTGTTGGTTGGAATAGGAACATCTGAGAACCAGCTGTACGTATCCGTTATGTCAACCGGCACTTGTTCTTACCTCAGCTTCCGGGACCCTGCTTGTTTATGAGTTTGCTTTAATCTTCCCTTTCTATTTATTCAGTGTTCAGTCCATTCGCACACTGTTTTATTTTCTGTACTTCCAACTATATATCTTCTGCCCACATCACTTTATATACTCATCCATCTATTTTGACAACGCCACCTTGTCATTCTTTGTGCGTGTGTGTGTGTGTGTCTATTGTGTGTCTGTGTGTGTCTCCATATGTGTGTGTGTGTGTGTGCGTGCATGCATGTGTGTGTGTATATGTGTGTGTGGTGCATGCATGTGTGTGTGTATATGTGTGTGTGGTGCATGCATGTGTTTATATGTGTCTGTGTGTATGTCTGTCTGCATTTATGTCTGTGAATATGTGTGTGTGCATGCATGCGTGTGTATGTATGTATGTGTGTGTATGTGTGCATGTGTGCATATGTGTATGCATGTGTGTGTGTGTGCATGCATGTGTATGTGTGTGTTTGTGAATACGTGTGTGTACATGCATGTGTGTGTGTGCATGTGTATGTGTGCGTGCATGCATTGTGTGCATGTTTGTGTCTGTTAGTCTGTCTTTTTTCCTTTATAAATATTATTCTGCTGTGAATATTTTCACCTCAAAAAAAGTTGACGCCTTAACTATTCTACTCTTATAAACCTAAATCTAAAGTGTTACCAAAGCATTTCAAGTTTTTGTTTGATATTGTTTGTGGAATTCTCTCTGATCTTGAGCAGTTCCATCTGAAGTCTAAATGTTGCCACTGATATTTTCTAACCCTGCTGATATTTTATTGTTAAGCTGAGCTGGATCCAGTGTTTCTGAATTCAATGTTTCTCACAGTCCCCATGGTCTTGTCTTCACAGCGGGGTCAGTATGTTTGCAATGTTCACTGGCACATTACCATTCACCGTCGAGCCCTTCAACATCAAACAACTGCATCAGAAGATGGTAAATGGGGACATGAGTTCTATCCCATCAGAAATTTCCTCAGGTACCAGATAGTTATTGAATTGAATTGATCATTTGGAACATACAGCAAGAATGTCTCGACCCAGAACGTCACCTATCCATGTTCTCCAGAGTTTCTGCCGGACCTTCTGAGTTACTTCAACACTTTGTGTCCTTTGAAGTATTGTTTGGTCACACTAGAATAGGAGAGCTGTTGTTAAGCTGGAACGAGTGTAGGGAGGATTTACGAGGGATGTTGCCATGACGAGGCCTTGAGCTATAGTGAGAGGTTGGTCAGGCTAGGACTTTCCATGTGCCTGTCCAAAGCCCTCTTAAACACCACAATCGTATCTCTCTCCACCGCACCGTGGCAATGTGTTCCTGACCCCCACAAACCTCTCTGTGTAAAACAACTTGCCCTGCACATCTCCATTAAATTTCCCCCACTCACCTTATAGCTATGCCCTCTAGTGTTGGACATTTCCACTGCGGGAAAAAGGTTCTGAGTGTCTACCTTACCTATGCCTCGCATAATTCTATATACTTCCATCAAGTCTCCCATTAACCTCCGATGTTCCAGTGAAAACCATCCAAGACTATCCAACCACTCCCTGTTGCTGAAACCCTCAAATCTAGGCATCATTCTGGTAAACCTTCTATGCACCATCTCCAAAGCTTCAACATCTCTCCTATTGTAATGGGGCGACCAGAACTACTTGCAATATTCCAAATGTGGCCTAACCAAAGTCCTGCATCATGAATTTCTGACTCTTGTACTCAATGCACCTAGCAATGAAGGCTAGCATACCATATGTCTTCTTCACCTGCCTATCTACTTGTGCTTTCACCTCTAATGAGCTATGAACACCTCTGCTAAACCTACCTGATCTCCTGCTTGCTAAATACATTAACTCCCCTTCCCATTCCCGCACTGGCCTTTCTGTCCTGGGCCTCCTCCACTGTCTGAGCGAGGCCCAGTGCAAATTGGAGGAGCAGCATCTCATATTTCGCTTGGGCAGCTTACACCACAGCAATATGAACATTGACGCTGTCCCCTGATCAAATAAACCGAACATAGACACAAAGTGCTGGAGTAACGCAGCGGGTCGGAAAGCATCTCTGGAGTAAAGGAAGAGGTGACGTTTCGGGTCGAGACCCTTAAACTAAAGCCATGCTGATAAGAATATGTTTATTCCTCAGGAGCTGTGCACTTCATGCTTTCTTTACTCGAACCCGACCCAGCCAAGCGACCCTCCATCAAAGAAGCAATGGAGGAGAAATGGATAAACGAAGGGTTTGTTCGAAGACCGCTGAACTCAGTTGTCTACAAGAATAGGTACCTAACTAATAGTGTACAGCGGACAGACACAAAACTGTGGATAGACACAGTAATGGGCCTGTCCCACTTGCGCGACTTTTTCGGCGACTGCCGGCACCCGTCATAGGTCGTTGCAGGTTGGTGACAATTTTCAATATTGAAAATTCAGCGCCGACCAGAAGAACACTACGACTCTTTGGGCAACTGAGGAGACTACTCACGACCACACAGGCGGCACCCTGGCGACATGTTGCGGGGTGAAGCCTGCATGGTCGTGAGTAGTCACCCAAAGAGTCGTACCTTGTTCTGGTTGCCACTATATTTTCAACATGTTGAAAATTTTCTGCGACATGTAACGACCTATGACAGGTGCCAGCAGTCGCCAAAAAAGTCACGTAAGTGGTACAGGCCCATAAATTTTTAGAAGGATGAGCGGAAACCTCATTAAAACTTACTGAATAGTGGAAGGCTTGGATAGAGCGGATGTGGAGAGGATATTTCCACCAGTGGGAGAATCTAGGACCAGAGGTGACAGCCTAAGAATAAAAGGACCTTTCTTCTGGAAGGAGGAGGAATTTCTTTAGTGAGAGGGTGGTATCTGTGCAATTCATTGCCACAGACGGCTGTGGAGGTCATCAATTGATATTTTTAAGGCAGTGATAGATTTGTGATTAGTACAGGCGTCAGAGGTTATGGGGAGAAGGCAGGAGAATGGGGAAGGAAGGAGAGACACTCAATAAAACACTCTTAACTCTTGCCTCTCTGGAGAGTATGGATAGGCGATGTTTCGGGTCGGGACCCTTCCTCAGACTGTGTACTTTAGTGTGCTGTGGACATCTTTTCAGACTGTCAAGTAAAACCTATTTGCATAAAACTTCACCCTAGTCAGTGGCAAAAAATCAACAACATAGTTGAAAACATTAGCGATGCAGTGGTGCTGGTTTCCAACGGGAACGGTGACGAACGCACCACACATCTCCGGCCTCCAGTTCCTGTGGACTTCCGCCGCTGGAAGTATAGGATTTTGGTGTGTGTGTTTTATCATAATTCCTTACAATGCCGTGTACGACAGTGATCGCAACTTCTACTGAAGTGTGGATGGCCGTTGGCTCGCTAGAAGCTCATCCGCCCTTTAACAGGTCTTGTTTTTGGTCCTGCTGGGGGTCCACAGCCCCCTCCTCACCTGGCAAACCAGGTGGGGGAGACCGTTTAGTCGCTGACTACCCGACCATGGAGCAGGTAGCACGGGATTAAGTGGTACTGGCAGCATAAAACAAGCCATAGAAAGGCAATTCTTGGAGCTTTGTGGAAGTTCACTGCACGGTCCAGTGGGATACATTTCAGAGGCAGTGTGCCACAGACAGTGGCTTGCAAAAGTTTTCATACCCCTTGAACTTTTCCACATTTTGTCATGTTACAACTACAAACGTAAATGTATTTTATTGGGATGTTATGTGATAGACCAACACAAAGTGGCGCATAATTGTGAAGTGGAAGGAATATATTGCACATTTAACATTATCAAATAGGTATCAATTTTTAAATGTTGTGAAAGGAATGATTCAGAATGTGTGCGATGGTCAAATACTTTTCAAAGTGGTCCCGATCTCAACAGATGAAGGAAGTGGAGAGATAAGTGGATGAGGTCAAAGGTCAACCAAGCTCTCATGGAGTGCAGAAAGGAACTGCAGGTGCTAGTTCACATCAAAGATAGACATAAAATGCTGGAGTAACTCAGCGGTTCAGGCAGCATCTCTGGAGAAAAGGAACGTGACTTTTTGGGTCGATATCCTTCTTCTTCAGACCTCATTGAGTCAAGATCTCATTGAGTAGCTTCAAGGAGTCATGTGGAAACTGCTGCTTCTATTTCTCATTTTCTTATTCAGTTGAAGATTTATTTTCGATTTGTGTAAACAAGCATCAGGGAGGGACAATTCAATTGTTGCACTGTCAAGGAAGTTTAGTACTCTCAAATAATTGTGTCGGACTTTGGTGAGGCAATCATTCCATGTTTGCAGGCAAAATGGCAGCTAATTATTCGGATTCATTCTGCCGAAAGCAAGTGGCTGCTGAATGTGAATATTAACTTTCAGTGATTTGTGTACAGATCCTCGAAACGCCATTTTATCAATTTAACAAATACTCCCTCTTTCCATTTTTTCTGACCAAAGTAGATGCTCCCATATTCTTGCCCATATATCCCATCGATCATGCCCTTGCCCATCCACTTAGCCTGTTTTTATCTTCTTGCAGCCTCTCTACATTCTCCATCTTCCAATCCCCAATGCCACCTGCATATGATTCATAAATGATTATACTGCATAGCATAATATATAGAAATGTGCACCACAGAAACAGGCCCTCTGGCCCACAATGCCAAATGGCAAGTTAAACTAATCCCCTCTTGCCTGCATTATATCCACATCCTTTGATTCCCTGCATGTCCCTGTGCCCATCTGAAAGCCTCTTGAATGCCAATATCGTATCTACCTCCACAACCACCCCTGGCAACGTGTTCCAGGCACTCACCAGCCTCTTTGTAAAAAACACTCGCCCCACATGGAGTTGCTGCCTTACAGTAAAATGCAGCGCCGGAGAGCCGGGTTCGATCCCCACTACGGGCGCTGTCTGTACGGAGTTTTACGTTCTCCACATGACCTGCGTGGGTTTTCTCCGAGATCTTCGGTTTCCTCCCACATTCCAAAGACGTATAGGTTTGTGGGTTAATTGGTTTGTTTAATTGGCTTGATAAATGTAAAAATTGCCCAACTTCCAGCATAGTCCCTGGTGGACTTCGGAAGGTACAAGGTACAAGGTACCTCAAAGCTAAGGTCTCATCTTAACATAGAAAATCATCGCAAAATAGATGCAAGAGTAGGCCTTTCGGCCCTTCGAGCCAGCACCACCATTCAATATGATCATGGCTGATCATCTAAAATCAGTACCCTGTTCCTGCCTTTTCCCCATATCCCTTGATTCGATTAGCCCTAAAAGCTAAATCTAACTCTCTCTTGAAAACATTCAGTGAATTGGCCTCCACTGCCTTCTGTGGCAGAGAATAGTAAGATTGAACGAGAACTTACCAGTTCGAAGGTTGATCTTTATTTTATGAGGAGTCGAAGTGAGGGATTTCGTGAAGAGCCCGCCGGCGCGCATGCTCGACATACTTCAAAGTAGCGGCGTGGAATCACAGAACCAACAATAGAAATGACTTCGCATAGTATGATTGAATTGACTAAGATTACCAGATGAAGGTGATTGAGGGTTGGGCGAGGAGGGCACGATGGACGTGGTCCAGGGCGTGTAATCACAGAAGCTTTGAAGTCTTCACGAAATCCCTCACTTCGACTCCTCATAAAATAAAGATCAACCTTCGAACTGGTAAGTTCTCGTTCAATCTTACTATTTCATTTCGGAGTCACGTGAGTGACTTCGTGAAGACTTCAAAGCTTCTGTGATTACACGCCCTGGACCACGTCCATGCTGACACACCACTACCAGGGATGGATGGGAGGAACAAACTTGCTCAATAGTTCATACTGCAAAACAAGAGCATATTTATTAATAACAAATCAAAACCCCTCATGCGGGGACATCTCCACGTTCTGAACCTGCATTCAGCACGGCTTCTGCGAACTGTAGAGGAGCAGCAACAGGCTTGTTATAAAAACGCTGGAACACAGCTTCATTCGCCCATCCTGCTGTGGCGAGAATTTGGTCCATGGGCACCTCCATGACCCTCGCCACTGACGTCGATGCAGCCCTAGTGGAATGAGACTTGAACACATTAATGTCGATACCTGACTTACCCAAGACGACTCGAAGCCACCTGGATATCATCTGGACTGTCACTCGATGATGAGGTCTCTTATGAGTGACAAGCAGGTATCTCTCCATTCCTCTGATGCGTGTCGTCACCTTGACATAGTGGCGGATATGTGAGGCTAAACATAGCCTAGCATCTGCGGGGTATGCCGGGAACTTCAGCTGCAGCCCTGTGCACCCAGGTCTATGCTGCTTTAGTAGCTCGTCAATGAAAAAGACTACTTCTGTAGGGGTAGATGTCATTCTGTCGACACGAAGTTTGTGTAGTGTCTGTACCCTCTGAGCTGAAGTCAGCGCTAGTAACATCACCAGCTTCATGGTGAGTTGGTCCAGTTGGAGCCCTTCCATGGGAGACCACGTCCTGAGCAGGGTTAATACGTCCCTGACATCCCAGGTGATATTATAGCGTGGTGTAGGCGGATTCATATTGAATATACCCCGCATGAGTCTGGACACTAGCCTGTTGGATCCTACCCCAATCTTGAGGTAGAATGATAGCGCACTTCTGGCGCTGTTGATGGCACTGTAACTTAAGTGTTCATCATGGTGCAACCCCGCGAGGAATTCCAGGACGTCGGTTATTGTCACGTCATCGTACGTGATGCGAGAGCGGCTGCAGTAGGCTTCCCACTTCTTAATATGCGAGCGGTATCTTCGCCTTGTGGACTCTCGACACGACGCCCCGATGGTATCCATGGTCCGAGCCGAGAGGCCGTATTGGACTAACAGCCTGTTCAGAACCTGCAAGCCAACAAATTTAAATAGCCATGGCAGGGATGTGGCTCCCCTGAGACAGGGTGAGTAACCAATTGTGGGCAACCCTTCAAAAGGACCCAAGGTTCGTTGAGCATGTCAAAGACCACCGGATACCAAGGCTGTGTGGGCCAGTCGGGTATAATAAGGATGCCCTTGGCAGCATCTGCCTGAATCTTTCGCAATACCCGACTGATGAGGCAAAACGGAGGGAAGGCATAGAAAAACCAATTCCCCCAGTCCAGCGAGAATGCATCTAGCGCTATTGCCCCAGGATCTGGTTCCCATGAAACGTAGGCTGGTACCTGATGGTTCAACCGTGACGCAAAAAGGTCAATGTCCGGTTTACCAAATTTGGCTGTGACTTTAGAAAAAATCTCAGGATGCAACATCCATTCAATGTTGTCATTAAATTTGCGTGACCTGGTGTCCGCCACAGTATTAAGCTCACCTGGCAAATAGGTAGCTGAAATCCAAATGTCTCTTTGAATACACCAGAGCCAAATTGAGTTAGCCAATTTGTCACACGAAACTGACCTGGTACCACCCATATGGTTTAAATATGCCACAGCTGTGGTGTTGTCTATTTGGAGACGGACGTGTGCTCCAACAAGCTTGGAACAATATGCACGAAGTCCGTGGAATGCTGCCAGCAACTCCAAATAGTTAATCCCTTGAGTCAACAACATCGATGCCTCAAGGGTGTCCCATCTGCCCCCACAACTAGAGCAATTATCAGTAGCTCCCCAGCCATTGGAGCTTGCATCAGTCTGTAAATATACCACCGGATTAGCCTCCCTGACAGGCTTAAATGAGTTGCTAATGTGACACACCCACCATTGCAACTCAGTTATCGCTTCGGACGGCAGCTGCATTGATCGATCGTAATGACCAGCGTTCCGTTTTAACGCAGTAATTTTAGCTCTTTGCAAATTCTGATAATGCAAAGGTCCATATCATGCTGCCGGAAACAAAGCCACAAGCTTGCCAATTACTGTGGCTGTATGCCGAATCGATGGTATATTGGTGCCAATTAAATCTCTGCACACCTGAGTGACTTCCTCAATTTTGTTAACTGGTATAGTTATCCTCATGCTCATTGAGTTCACCGTGAACCCTAGGTAATTAATTACCTGGGCAGGGCAGAACTTCGATTTCTCTGGATGGACAATGAATCCTAATTGTTGAAATATATTGACAGCAGCTGCAACACCCTGTTCAGCCAATTGCAGGGTGTGGCCCACAAAAAAGACATCATCGAAATAGGCCATAACTATATGATGTCGTTGTCTCAAATAAGCCATGATTGGCTTCACCAATTTAGTGAACAATCTAGGGGCTGTAGTGAGCCCATTAGGCAAAGCCTTATACTGCCAAAGTTGCCCCATCCAGATAAATTTCAAAAACCTTCTATCATATTTCTGGATGGATACTGAATAATATGCATCCCTCAAATCAATGCATGCCATAAAGCAGCCATGAGAAATCAATGATTTGGCTGTTTCAAACGTATCCATTTTAAAATGAGTATATGTTACAAACGTATTCAAACGGGTTAGATCAATAATGACACGACAGCCTCCATCCTTCTTAGGTCTAGTAAATATGTTCGAAACAAATTCAATTGGCTCATGCACCGTTTTCTCAATCACACCCTTCTGTTCCAGACTTAAAATTTCCTTATAACCTGCTGCCTGTTCTGCAGCAGACAATTTGAACGTACGACCAGGCATGTGCTGGGATGGAGGAATGTCGCCATTAATAAACTCAATTTTATGCCCCTGAATATTCCGCAACACATACTCATCACCAGTAAAATTACCCCATGCATCCAAAAACAACCGTAAACGACCACCAACATGGGAAGTTAAACAGAGAGAAAAAAGAGAACCAGACCCCCTCACCTCCGTGGTTACCGGCAGTCCTTGACACGTGTGGGTGGCCGTGGAGGTGCTGGGTTGGCTTGAGGGCGCGGCGTCTTCGATTTCCACAAAGGTCTCTGCCGACCCTGTCCTAAAAAAGACCCTTGGTGCTGGTTCTGGTGCTGTTGTCGTTGTGGAGCTAGAGGGCGAGTCCTCGTCGAGGCACCGGCCGACCCTCGTGAGCGAATGTATGGAGCTTTTGAGCCTGACGGTGTGGGGGCACTCTGAGAGCGCATGATCCCCACCGTTTTGGCTTGTTCGTCAAGCTCTTTGACTCTCTTCGAGAGGTCCTCACCAAAGAGCTGACGGGGCGGCGGCGGCGGCGGTGGTTTGCACAATCCTGCAAACTTCGGGTTGAGTGCTGGGCGGATGCTGTTTTTGCGAAACCCGTTGATTTCGTGCTGGGTCGCGCACAATAAGGCCAGAGCATCTTCCTGGTCCAAATTCAGTTCGTCCCCGTCCACCGACCGCGCAAAGGCGGTAATACCGGCCGTGAGGAGTTTCAGGATCCGCTGCAATTTTAGCTCCTGT
This sequence comes from Raja brachyura, assembly GCA_963514005.1. The sequence goes on from OY740785.1 coordinate 9,385,352, forward strand.
TGACGGATAGCCGCACTGATGTTGCCCCATATTGGCGTATTGACCACAGGCACGTTGAGGGAGTTGCAGTTTGATGGAGCCTTGTGACGGCTCATAGCCTGGATGAGGACTTCTTCCTGCAGCACCTGATTATTAAGAAAGTCCACTGTGGCTGCCAGCTTTGTATTTAGAGGAAGACCAGCCGTATGTGGGGCCGCGAATTTGGTCGCCACATCCAAGAGTTCCTCCGCTGGCACCTCCAACGGAGGTGGTACGGGATCCACCAGAACCTCCTCCTCCTGCTGCTCCAGGCTGATAGTAGATGTTGGTGAAGACGCCCTGTGCCTGTTGCTGCCCTGCTGTTGTTGACGTTGAAGCAGGAGCTCCAGCAGCCACTCCATACGGTCAATACGCCCTTCACCCTGAACACTCAGGTGGTCGGAGTCCTCCGGCTCTGAAAAGAAAACCGGGCTCCTGTCATCGGCCCGCACCTCGTCGAGGCCCTGCCGGTGCCGGTAGTTGTCGCTAACAGCCGCCGAGGCGAAACTGCGCGATTCCTGCGCGGGCGTATTCAACCGCCTCCGTTTAGCGGGAGCTGAAGCCGCTGCCACTAAGGGCACTTGCGGCGAGGTGTCGGCACCAGCCGAAACATGGCTGCCTGGGGCCCGCGCAGTCTTGCCGGCTGCCCACATCGTGGATGTTGCCGACGCATGGTCTCGCCCACCCATCCATGGGGGGCTCGGCGACCGTGACGAGACCCGACTCGACCGACCCGTCCCGGCGTCGAGAGTCGGGGTGTGCCGGCTGGACCTCACAGCCGCCCCGGGTCTCGCCCTGGAACCTGACCGCTCCTCCGCGATAGGCAATGCCTTAGCCCTAACAGGGTTAGGCTTCTGGGCTCCTGCCCTCCCCCTTCTCGGAGGGCTGAGTGGAACAGGCCGTGCAACGGCACGTGCCCTGCTCGAGGTCGCCAGCAAGCCCGCTGACGACCTGACTGCCATGGCAGGGTCCCCCTGCTCTGGCGGCACACCACACTCCTCCTCGTCAAACTCCTCCGAGCTGTGGTGTGCTGGCGGATCTGGACCTGTAATCACAGGGCTTACCCATATCTCCGCCTGAGTCCCGGCCTGCGCTGCAGGTACTGCCGATGGTAAAGGCCCCGGAACTGTTGACCGGCGAACTCGTCCTGACGTCCTCCGGCCCTTCGAACTCCCATCCATGTCCTTGCTGCAAGACAAAACCAACAACAAGGACCACCAACTAAAGGTAGAATACTTACCTCCGTGGCCCCTTATGAAGGGCTGGCGAGGAGCGCGCTCCACCGCCAGCCGTCGCAGTAACGCGTTACGACGATATGTCGAGCATGCGCGCCGGCGGGCTCTTCACGAAGTCACTCACGTGACTCCGAAATGAAATTCGCTCTCTGAGTGAAGAAGTTTTTCCTCATCTAGCCTGTCCAATCCTTTAAGAATTTTATATGTTGACATGTTTAATGGTGAAAAAGGCGCTCTCATCTGAAAAGGGTGGCACAGTGGCGCAGCAATAGAGTTGCCACCTTACAACGCCAGATATTCGGCTTCAATCCCGACTAAGGGTGCTGTTTGGACGAAGTTTTATGTTCTCCCCGTGACAACGTGGGTTTTCTTTGGGTGCTCCAGTTTTCTCCCACAATCCAAAGGCGTACAGGTTTGTAGGTTAATTGGCTTCAGTAAAGATTGTAAATTGTTTCTTTGTGTGTAGGATAGTGTTAATGTATGGGGATTGCTGGTCAGTGTGGACTCTGTGGGCCGAAGTGCCTGTTTCCATACTGTATCTCTATACTAAACTAAACTATGCCTTTCCCATCCTCGTGGGGGGGGGGGGGGGGGGGGGTGGAATATGTGAAATATTCTAAAGCGCTATTTCAAAGAAGAGCCTGGAGAGTTATCCCCAATTTTATAGTCAATATTTATCCCTTAGCTTTTATGAGAGTTTATGAAAGTCATTATATGTGTAGGTCTTTTCTTGCTTGATGTTTTTTTTTAACCTTTGGGCTTACTTTGTCCCAGCAGAATATACAGTGTTTTATATGTATCCAATTTCTATATTCCGTTTTCTCCGAGGAATACTGTTATGAATGTTATTTCTGCATTATAAATACGGCATTTTAATGACAGGCAAATTGGTCAGATTTTCTTTCTTAATGAATTTAAGGAAATAGTTTCAATGTTTAATTTTCTTTATCCGGCAACAGTGCAGGCATGCACACGGTTTCCTGTTTCTGATAATACCCAGGAACTGCGTCTAATGATAAGGTGGGAATAACGTGTATAATAACTTCTTTATTTTGTAGGCTTCGTTCTGATGAACTGAACTCGGTGGTTTTGAACTTTATGACAGAGAAGAAAGGTTTGGGGTTGACGGAGATTGTTAACACATTAATCAACAACAGGCCATCTCCAAGCATGGCAACTTACTATTTATTAGTGCAGAAATTGGCACGGTACCAAAAAGAAATAAAATACAAGAAGGTACTTCATATTAGTTCTTCGATATTTTATGGCTGTTTCCAAAATTGTAATCTGCTCTGTATTATTAAAAGACAGTATTTGATTTTTTCCCGCCCCAATCTGGTTATAATTTTTTTTAACCATATTGTTTGGTTTATCACCCAGAAAATTGAGCCCAGTGAATGGAACTTATCATCTGAGGGTCTGCAAATTCACCAAGTAGAAAACAACTCCCTTAATAAAAGACCAACACAGCAGGTACTTCAACATTAGCTACCTTCTAAATCGATAGGAGGTTCGGTGTCCTGATCTATGCTGTGTCATTACAACACTTCTATGGATCAATTTTAATTCCTGGGCTTGTTTCGGACAACTGGTGTGAGGAAGAACTTCATCGACTACACTGAATACCGAATAGTGAAAGGTCTGGATGGAGTGCATGTGGAGAGGGTGTTTCCAGTAGTGGCAGAGTCTAGGACTAGAGGTCATAGCCTCAGAACAAAAGGACGTACCTTTAGAAAGATGAGGATGAATTTCTTTAGTCAGAGGGTGGTGGAACTGTGGAATTCATTGTCACAGTCAACTGTGGAGGCCAAGTCAATGGGATATTTTTCAGGTGGAAATTGACTGATTCTTGATTAGTATGGGAGTCAGGGGTTATGGGGGTAAGGCAGGAGGATGGGGCTGAGAGGGAAAGATAGATCTGCCATAATTGAATGGTGGAGTAGACCTGATGGGCCAAATGGCCAATTCTGCTCCTATCACTTCTGAACTTATTATTCCAAAAGTGAGTGATATATTGACTAAAGGTTTTTTTTAAATCTCTTCATCTGACCCATCAGGTAAGGATAGAGTCAGGAACTTGTAATTGGCCTATGTAGCAGGAACAGAATAATGACAATTTTACTTGCTGCAGATTTACAGGCTCATTAATGGAATAACTCAACATATAAATATACAAAAAACAATACTAAAACAAATGAATAACCGGGAACATTTGGTAACCAGACCATAATAAAATAAAACCAAAGTATATTGTGCAAGCAAATCAAAGCCCATAGTCGATCGAAGATAGACACAAAGTGCTGGAGTAACTCAGCGGGTCAGGCAACATCTCTGGAGAAAATGGATAGGTGACAACTCGGGTCGGGACCCTTCTTCAGACTCATTCAGATCAGATAATACTAGACGTAAAAACAATCATCAAACTCAAGTACAATAGATAGAGCGAAGGGGAAGATATACTGTATAGAGTGCAGAATATCATTCTCAGCATTGTGGTGCATCAGTTCCATGGACAAAGTCCAATATCCGCAATGGGGTAGAGATGAATTGGATAATATTGTTCAGAAGGACCGTTCAGAAGCCTGATAACAAAGAGGAGAAAACTTTTCCTGGGACTGGTGGTGCGCTTTTCAACCTTCTGACCTTTCTGCTGGATGGGAGCAGGGAGAAGAAGGAATGACCAGTGTGCAAGAAGAGTTTGTTTAGGATGCCTTTCAAAGGTGGTGTGAAGTGTAGATGGAGTCAATGGTGGGAATTCTGGTCTGTGTGATGGACTGGACTAGATCTACAACTTTGCAATTTATTGCGGTTTTGGGCAGAGCTGTTCATAAACCAAGCTGCGATGCAACCAGGCAGTATGCTTTCTATGGTGCATCTGTAGAAGTTTGTTATTTCCAATAAGAACATTTAGTATAAGAACATAAGTAAGCGCTTGAACAACTTACAACCCAGTGTGTATGAATATTGATTTCTCCAACCTCAAGTAACCCTTCCACCCCCACTTGCTCCGTTCCTACCCCACCCACGTCATTGTACCACTTTCAAAGGCGTCTTGTTAAGTCTCATTGTCTGTAACTCGTTTTCACCTAGCTCACAGCTAACAATGGCCTGTTTCCTTTATCACTGTTACTTTTTTGCTTATCTTTAATTCATTTGTTCTATATCTCTCTATATCACCGTCTATATCTCTTGTTTCCCTTTCCCTGACTCTTAGTCTGAAGAAGAGTCTCGACCCTGGTCACCTATTCCTCTTCTCCAGAGATGCTGCCTGACCCGCTGAGTTACTCCAGCTTTTTGTGTCTATCTGGTTTAGACCAACATATGCAGTTCCTTCCTTTACTAAATTATTTAGATTATTGCCTGACAAAAATATCTCTTTGGTAATTCGTAGAGAGAAAATGAAACAGCAAAACAAAGCAAAGAGATGGAGGGAAGAATTCCAGATGAAAACCTACCGTCTGAATCCCAGAAAAGTAGGAAAACTACTGAACAATTTCTTCAGGAGGATCAGAGGACCATGGAGACAAGCAAGAGGCAGTGGATGCACAGCCTCACAGCAAAATACATTATTAAAGAAGAGGAGATTGCAATTTCTTTAGAAAAACCTGTCAACTGTTTCCCAGAAGGTAACTCAGTATGTGTAGGAAGGAACTGCAGATGCTGGTTTACACTGAAGATAGACACAAAGTGCTGGAGTAACTCAGCGGGACAGGCAGCATCTCTGGAGAGAAGGATTGGGTGACGTTTTGCATTGAGACCCTTCTTCAGACTGAGAGTCTCGTGGCCTCCCTCTCCCCTGACTCTCAGTCTGAAGAAGGATCTCGATCCGAAACCACACCCACTCCTTCTATCCAGAATGCTGCCTGTCCCGCTGAGTTACTACAGCATTTTGTGTCTATCTTCAAGTAATTCAGTATTTTTATTTGAATGAGTGTTTTGTTTCTCATCAACATTTTTAATAACATTTGAGTTAGAGATGTATGAACAATCCAAAGATGTTGAAAATTGAAGGCAGGCGGAATGCAGCTAAATATTTTCCCCGGGTAGTAATGACAGGCGTCTCACCGCTCTCGCTCCCTCTTCTCCCCTCCCCGATCGGGCAAAAGGAATTGGTGTGAAAACGCACACCTCCAAATTCAAGGATAGGTTCTTCCCAATTGTTAACAGGCAACTGAACCATCCCACCAACATGGGATTAGTGTAGATTTAGTGTAAATGGATGTTTGAGTGGACTAAGTGGGTTGAAAGGTTTGATGTCGTGCTGTGTGACTCTAATAGTGGTAAGGTGCCCACTGCTCCACTGCTGTCGGCTGTGTGCGGGCCACGTGTTCAGCCGCTTGGACAGCGCTGGTCCAGCCAAGCCCAGGCAGTTCCGGGACCTCTAGCGGCCCACTCCCCGTCGAGGGCATGCTCTCCCTCATGCAGCCGGTCTGCTTACCGGCCCTCGGGGCGGGTTCCCGTGGATCATTGATCCGCAGCGGGTGAGCTAGGCCTTCCAGGCGTCTTCCTGTCCACGGCGCTGGTCTTCGATCTGTGGCGGGTGAGCTGGACATTCCGGGCGGGTTCCGATCTGCAACGCGGGTCCACTGCCGCAGTGGGCGTGTCGGGCTACCGGCCGAGTCCCCGGTCTCCGGTGGGTGAGCTGGACCTTCCGGGCAGGTCCTCGTTCTACGGGCCACACCTCCCCGGGATACTCCCACTTCGCACGCTGCTCGTCGGGATGTGTGTTGCTCAGCTGCTGATTAACATTGATTCAGTTGACTACCATCTAAGTACAAAAATTATGTTGTGTCATTTGCAGTTTCTAAATTTGCAAACAGGGAACTCGTGCACTTAGGACTTCCTTCGTCTAGACATGTATCCGATCTGGATGGCTCAGATTGTCAGCATAAACCAGAGGCCACCCAATGGACAGTTACTGCAAGGAGACAAGACCAGAAGGAACATATACAAGAGACTCATTTGCAACCAATAGGTCCACAGGAGGTTGAAAGGAATCACAAATCACCAATAGGCAGCCCTGATAAAGCTACACCCAGACTTTTGTTGGATACCAAAGGATATTTCAAAAGTCCACCAGCACATCATGAAACCAAGTTTAAAGACCTTCTTCAAGCTATGGAAGACCAATCAGTACCAGCACATTGGAGGTGTCAGGAGAAAGATGAGAACAACTTTGGGGTGATTAAAACTCCTCAGCCTTCCCAATTGCCAAAACTCAAGCATGGCATTTTCAAAGATGCCTTTGGCAACAAAACCAGCTGGGTCCCGTCACCTTGCCACAGGACAAATAGATCCTCACCTTTCTTGGTCAATGGCGCCAGGCAGCCACTATTCACGCCTTCGCGCCAGCAGGCCTTGGTGGCCAAGAGCTTACGTCAGTCAAAGGAGAAAACAAAAACCTCTCTTTCCAACAACTTGTTCAGAAGGAACTGCATTCAGCTCAAAGCGGCGCACAAACGGACAGACTTAAATCTACTAGTTCTGCCATCTGCGTTTCAGTCAAAATCAGACAAAAAAGGTAAAATTATAAAGCTGGACTTTGTGTGATACAGGAAGATAAATAGGCGGGGAAGATTTCCATTGTTGGCTAATAGTAAAATCATAAATGTTCGCAAGTTCATAAGGTGTCGGAGCAGAATTAGGCCATTCGGTCCGTCAAGTCTGCTCACGGCATTTCTCTCTCAATCCCACCCCTCTTTTCCTCTTCCACCCTCCTCCCCTGTCCCCTTCCACCTATATCCATTTTAGAAATACTGATCAGAACTCTGCTTCCTGGTATTTATGAAAAATGGATAAAGATGTTCCAGTAATTAAGATGCTACATGAAGGAAATATTGATTTAAATGTCATAATACCTAATAAAAATAAACTTGGCGCCACTATCTGCAGATGGATCTACATCAGACTATTGGGAGTCTGAAAAGATGAAATAAAATTGAATTAAAGCACAACTAAACTAAACTAAACTACTGTCCTGACTGTATTCAAGACATTCACATGGAGGAATATAAGCCAAACGCAGGCAGGTGGGACTAGTGTAGCTGGGACATGTTGGCAGGTGTGGGCTAGTTGGGCCTAAGGGCCTGTTTCCATGTGTATGACTCTATGACTCTAAACAGTGCTGCAGCAATCAGGGGTCTTGCCGTATCTCCTTTTACTGAAACATAAGAACATAAGAAATAAGAGAGGACTATTCATCCCTGTGTGCATGCTCTGCCCTGCTACTCATCGATTATGGCTCATTTCCCACCTCAGTGTCATATTCCTTCACTATATCATTTGATTCCCTTAATATCCAGAACTATATCAATCTCTGTTTGAATGAACATGACTGAGCTAACACAGACATCTGGGGTTGAAAGCTTTGAGTGAAGAACATTGGAAAGACACAAGGTGCTGGAATAACTCAGCCAGTCGGGCAGCATCCCTGGAGAACATGGACAGGTAACATTTCAGGTCAGGTGCCTACTTTAGATTTTCTACAATGGTCATTCTCAGTATATAAATATTTGTCATGGGGTTATGGAGAGAAGGCAGGAGAATGGATTTAAGAGTGAAAGATAAATCAGCCATGATTGTGTGGCAGAGTAGACTTGATACGCAGAATGGCTTATGAACTAATAAGCATAAAAAATAATGGCCATTGAAATCCAGTCCCTTTTTTTTAAACAAGTATTTGTACTGGAAATAACTTTCATTTGAGGAGTTTAAAGAAGCATCCCGATCGGAATCTTCATCTATTCATGTTCTCCAGGAATGACAATACTCAATAGACAATAGGTGCAGGTGTAAGCCATTCAGCCCTTCGAGCCAGCACCACCATTCACTCTGCTGTCTTTAAGAGCTCTATCTAACTCTCTCTTGAAATCATCCAGAGAACCGGCCTCCACCGCCTTCTGAGGCAGAGAGTTCCACAGACTCACAACTCTCTGTGTGAAAACATTTTTCCTCATCTCCGTTCTAAATGGCTTACCCCTTATTCTTAAACTGTGGCCCTTGGTTCTGGACTCCCCCAACATCGGGAACATGTCCAAACCCTTAATAATCTTATATATTTCAATAAGATCCCCTTTCATCCTTCTAAATTCCAGAGTATATATGCCCAGCCGCTCCTCTATCAACATATGACAGTCCCGCCATCCCGGGAATTAACCTGGTGAATTTACACTGTACTCCCTCAATAGCAAGAATGTCCTTCCTCACATTTGGAGACCAAAACTGCACACAATACTCCAGGTGTGGTCTCACTAGGGCCCTGTGCAATTGCAGAAGGACCTCTTTGCTCCTATACTCAACTCCTCTTGTTATGAAGGCCAACATGTCATTCGCTTTCTTCACTGCCCGCTGTACCTGCTTACTTTCAGTGACTGATGAACAAGGACCCCCAGATCTTGTTGTACATCCCCTTTTCCTAATTTGACGCCATTTAGATATTAATATGTCGTCCTATTTTTCCCACCAAAGTGGATAACCTCACATTTATCCACATTAAACGGCATCTGCCATGCATCTGCCCACTCACCCAACCGGCCCAAGTCACCCTGCATCCTCTTCACAGTTCACACTGCCACCCAGCTTTGTGTCATCTGCAAATTTGCTAATGTTACTTTTAATCCCTTCATCTAGATCATTGATGTATATTGTAAATAGCTGCGGTCCCAGCACCGAGCCTTGCAGTAACCCACTAGTCACTGCCTGCCATTCTGAAAGGGATCCGTTAATCCCTACTCTTTGTTTCCTGTCTGCCAACCAATTTTCTATCCATGTCAGCACCCTACCCCCAATACCAATGCTCTAATTTTGCCCACTAATCTCCTATGTGGGACCTTATCAAATGCTTTCTGAAAGTCCAGGTACACTACATCCACTGGCTCTCCCTTGTCCATTTTCCTAGTTACATCCTCAAAATATTCCAGAAGATTAGTCAAGAATGATTTCCCCTTCGTAAATCCATGGTGACTTGGACCAATCCTGCTACTGCTATCCAAATATGTCGCTATTTCATCATTTATAATTGACTCCAGCATCTTCCCCACCACCTATGTCAGGCTAACTTGTCTATAATTCCCTGTTTTCTCTCTCCCACCGCTCTTAAAAAGTGGGATAACATTAGCTACCTTCCAATCCACAGGAACTGATCCTAAATCTATAGAACATTGGAAAATGATCACCAATGCGTTCACGATTTCTAGAGCCACTTCCTTGAGTACCCTGGGATGCAGACCATCAGGACTGGGGATTTATCAGCCTTCAGTCCCATCAGTCTACCCAACACCATTTCCTGCCTAATGTGCATTCCCTTCAGTTCCTCCGTCACCCTAGATCCTCTGGCCACTAGTACATCAAGGAGAGTGTTTGTGTCCTCCTTAGTGAAGACGTGTCCTCCTTTGTGACCTGCTGATTTATTCCAGCCTTTCCTTGGTAAACCTGCATCTGCAGTTCCTTTTGCAACATCTTTCTTATCTAGGTCCCAAACAGCCTTGTAGACAGTGACAAGATGTCAAGTATTCCAGCAGGCTATGGCAGAACAAGCTAACTATTCTTTATCCTAAAACGCCCCTTGGCACTGGACTCCTCAGTTTGGGGAACTACCCTTCCTTGCATTTAGCCTGAGAAGCCTTTAAGAATGTTGTAAGTGTTGACAAAATCTCCTTCATTCTTTAAATCTCTAGAGACTAAGTTCATAAATTCATAAGTGATAGGAGTAGAATTAAGCCATTCGGCCCATCAAGTCTATTCCGCCTGATCTATCTTTCTATCTTATCCCCATTCTCCTCCCCATAACCTCTGACACCTGTACTAATCAATAATCTATCTATCTCTGCCTTAAACATATTCATCGACTTGGCCCCCACAGCCTTCTGTACAATCCCGGCCTACTCAATCCAGGAAATGTGCCATTCCTGGAACCAAGTGAATCTTCACTGCATAACCTCAACCTGGGCAGCTTTTCATTGCAAGCCTTCTTGTTGAGTAACCAAAAACCATTTACTCATGGGACCTATTCCAATTAATCTCAGTAAAAGCCCGTATCCTTGGACTTTGCAGCCTAATATCACACATGAAATATATTTGGTACTGGTATATTTTCCCCGCTAAGTCATGGTGTAAAGTGCAGTAGATATCAGACCAATACATTGCCAGTTTGCATTTTAAATGTCAACTATTCAGATGGAACAGTGGTGCAACAGTTGACCTGCTGCCTCACAGCGCCAGAGACCTGGGTTCGATCCTGGCTACGGGTGCTTGTCAGTATAGAGTTTGTACGTATTCCTTATGACCGTGTGGGTTTTCTCACAAGGTTTCCCCCCACACTCCAAAGACGTACAAGTTTACAGGCTAATTGGCTTTGGTAAAATTGTAAATTGTCCTTCGTGTGTAGGATTTATTTGGAATCCGAGGGGTAACTTTTTCACACAATGGGTGGTGGGTGTATGGAACAAGCTGCCAGAGGAGGTAGTTGAAGCTGGGACTATCCCAACATTTAAAAAAACAGTTGGACAGGTACATGGATAGGACAGGTGTGGAGGGATATGGGCCAAGCGCAGGCAAGTGGGACTGGTGAGTTGGGACATTGTTGGCGGGCGTGGGCAAGTTGGGCCGAAGGGCCTGTTTCCACACTGTATCACTCTATGACTCTCTCTATGACTCTATGATAGTGTTAGTGTGCGGGGTGATCGTTGGTCGGCGCAGACACACTGGGCCGAAGGGCCTGTTTCTGTTCTGCATCTCTAAAGTCTAAAGTCTAAAGATGTTATACGATATAAACTCACAAATGAGAGAGGTACCATTAAAAGAACATGAATTTGCATTAGTTGATAGAGATTAGAAAAACCATTGTGCAAGAAAGGCTAACCATACAGAGAAATATTCTTACGTCAAGGTCATTCGATTGAACTATTAGATTGTTGCTCGACTGTGACACGACTATTATTATACTTAAGCACTTTTTGTAGTCATGAATATTTATTATCGTCTATATTCTGCTATGATTTAATCACTCAACAGGGTGCCAAAGAAACATACCTATTTTTGGCCTTTTACAAGTATAATAAATATAGCTTTTTTAATAAATCAATCAGTGTATATTTTAGCTAAATTAATTATTTGTTCTGCAATCTGTGAACAGTGTTAAAAGTATGTTGCAATACTGAGTAGAGTTTTTATGTACTTAATATAATTCCTTTCCTGTTTGCTCAGTATTTGGTGAAACATTTTTCTATTCCTCCAACATGGTTCAGATATTTGTATTAATTGTTTTGATCTATTGCAGTGTTTATCTCAGGTAAAAAATTGCAGAGTATTTCGTACTCCTAAACATGTAAGATATTATGAATTGTTCCTATCTCCACTGTTTATTAATTTTGTAATAAAAATGATAAGAAAATGCTGTGTATTCTTGTCCTAAGTTAAATTACATTTCTAATCATGAAGGTTTTTTTTAATATAAAGCCAAATCATAAAACATAGAGGATTGAACATAGAACAGTACAGCACAGGAACAGGCTCTTCAGCCCACAATGTCTGTGCCAAACATGATGCCAAGATCAACTCTTATCTGCCTGCCCATATCCAACAGCCTCTTAAATGGCACTGTTGTGCCAACCACCACCCTTGGCAGTGCGAGTTCCAGGCACTCATTACTACATCAAGTCTCCCCGCAACCTCCAGCATTCCAGAGAAAACAATCCAAGTCTGTCCAACCTCTTCCTATAGTTAATGCCCTGGCATCCAGGCAGCATTCCGGTAAATCTCCTCCACACCTTCCTGTAACGGAGTGACCAGACCTGAACGCAGTGCTCAAAATCCTATAAAGCTTAACCAAAAGCGTGTAAAGATGCATTATGACATCCTGATTCTAATACTCAATGTGTAAGAAAGAACTGAAGATGCTATTTTATATCAGGTCGAGACACTTCTTCACTCGACCCGAAACGTCACCCGTGCCTTCTCTCCAGAGATGCAGCTTCACCCGCTGAGTTACTCCAGCGTTTTGTGTCTACCTTCTAATACTCAATGCCCTGACCAATGAAGGAAAGCATACTGCATGCCTTCTTTATCACTCTACCTACATGTGTTGCCACTATTGATGTGCCTCAGGGTTCGGTGCTGGGCCCGTTACTGTTTGTCATCTATATCAATGATTTGGATGAGAACGTACTTAGCAAGATTAGCAAGTTTGCAGATGATACAAAAGTAGGTGGTTTTGAAGATAGTGAAGATGGTTGTCAAAAATTGCAGCAGGATCTTGATCGGTTGGTTAATGGAATTTAATACAGAGAAATGTAAGGTGTTGCTTTTTGGGAAGTCTAACATGGGCAGGCCTCACACAGTGAATGCTCGGGCTCTGGGGAGTGTTGTACAACAGAGGGATCTAGGAATGCAGGTTCATAGAATCAAGAGTGTTTTATTGTCATATGTCCCAGATAGGACAATAAAATTCTTGTTTGCTGCAGCACAACAGAATATGTAAACATAATACATAACGGGAGAAGAAAAAATGTTCAGTGTGTGTGTGTGTACACATGCACACATACTCAATCGTAATAAATAACAAATATAGTGCAATAATAATGATAGTCTGTTGCAGTTCAGTGCTTACGCCCAGGAATTTGAAGTTTTTGACCCTCTCCACCATCCTCCCATTGATGTAAACAGGATTGTGGGTCCTCACCCTTCCCCTTCCAAAGTGGACAATCAGCTCCTTGGTTTAGCTGATGTTGAGAGCAAGGTTGTTGTGCTGGCACCATTTGGTCAATCGGTCGATCTCACTTCTATACTCTGACTCATCACCATCTGCGATTTTTCCAACAACAGTGGTGTCATCAGAGAACTTGATGATGGAGTTCGCATTATGTTCGGCTACGCAGTCATGGGTATAGACCTTGAAGGTGGCATAACAGGTAGATAGGGTGGTCAAAAACCTTTTTTGATGTTGCCAGGACTCGAGGGCCTGAGCCTCTGGGGAAAAGTTGTGCAACATAATAGTAAGATTAAACGAGAACTTACCAGTTTGAAGTTTGATCTTTATTTTATGAAGAGTTGCGATGAGGGATGAAGACGCCGCCAGCACGCATGCTCGACGTTCTTCAAAGCAGCAGTGTGAAATCACAGATAACAACAATGACTGAAGATAGTAAAATTTAAGAGACTCTAATATACCAGTTGACCTTATGATAGAGGGTTGGGAGCGGAGGGCACAAAATCCCTCATCGCAACTCCTCATAAAATAAAGATCAAACTTCAAACTGGTAAGTTCTCATTTAATCTTACTATTTTACTTCGGAGTCACGTGAGTGACTTCGTGAAGATTTCAAAGTTTGTGATTCCATGCCCTAGACCACGTCCATGCTCACACACTGCCGTAATTACTGATGGAGGAAGTATGTTAACGTATTTCAGACTTGAACAAGCTGAAAAATAATAACATATTTGTTAATACAAACAATAAACCCCTGAACTCGGGGACAAACGTTTAGGGAACAGCACTTAAACTGACTCCGCTAACATTGCGGGAGCGGCCACAAGTTTGTTATAAAAACGCTGAAGTGTAGCTTCACTGGCCCAGCCCGCTATTGCGAGGACATGATCCATGGGTACCTCCATGGTCCTCACTGCTGATGTGGATGCAGCCCTGGTAGAATGAGATTTTAAAATGTTAGTGTCTTACCTGCTGCACCAAATACCACCCTGAGCCACCTGGAGATAGTCTGCACCGTCACCCTGTGATGTGGGTTTTCATGGCTGATAAACAGACCCGTCTCCATATTCCTGATGGTGTGTGTGACATTAATATAATGTTGGATATAGGTCGCTATACAGAGTCTTACATCAACGACATATGCTAGGAATTCCATTTTCAGTCCTAAAGTTCCAGGTCTGTGTTGTTTAAGCAACTCATCTATAAAGAAAGTCACTTTATTGGGGGTCGAGACCATTCTATCCATTTCCCCCAACATAGCGAGAACACGTCCATCGCCACTGCCCCAGGACCTGGTTCCCAAGAGACATATGTTGGTATCTGATGGTTCAACCTGGACGCAAAGAGGTCGATATCTGGTGTTCCATATTTGGCTATAATTTTAGCAAATATTTGGGGGTTCAACATCCTCTCGATGTCGTTATTAAATACTCATGACCTGGTGTCCGCCACTGTATTGAGCTTACCCGGAAGGTACGTAGCTGATATCCAAATATTTCTTTCAATACACCAGAGCCAAGTTAAATTTGCCAATTCATCACAAGATATTGACTTGATACCACCCATATGGTTTAAATACGCCACCTCAGTGGTATTATTTATTTGAAGACAGACATGCGTATGATGCAGATTAGTGCAGTAAGCCCGCAGCCCGTGACATGCTCCCAGCATTTCCAAATAGTTTATACCTTGTGATTAAAGAAGAATAGACTCGTGAAAATCCCATCTGCCGCCACTACTGGAAGTGGTGTCGGTAGCTCCCCAGCCCTGGGTGCTTGCGTCGGTTTGTAACACGACTGATGGGTTTGATATAATGATGGGATTAAAACAATCACAAACATTGCTAATCCACCATTGTAGCTCAATTTTGGCCTTGTTTGGCAGCTGCATAGGCCTGTCAAAATGTCCAGCATTCGCTTTTAATGCTGAGATTTTGCTCTTTGCAAGTTTTGATAGTGTAACGGCCCAAATTGTGCAGCTGGAATATAGCTACAAGCTTCCCAATCACATTAGCAGCATGTCTAATAGTCGGTTTCCTGGCGCAAGCAAGGCTGTTACATGCCTCTATTATGTCTGTTGCTTGTTCCCTGGGATAGTGACAATCAAAACCCCATGCATCCCAGAATGTACGCAACCTCCCTCCTACTTGTGAGGTTATACATGCAGCACTCCCAAGAGAACCAGACCCCCTTACCTCCATGGTTACCAGCGGGGCTTGATGCTCTGGGCTTTTGCATTCGTTGTGTTGCTGGGATGTGGGGTTGGCGCATCTTCCACGCTGGTCGCTGTGGGCCCTGTCCTAAAAAAGGCTTTTGTTGATAGGGTGCGACTGGTGGATAGGTTCTGATTGCCCTGTCGGGTTGAACCCGAAGCCTGTTAGATGTAGCATAAGGATGCTGTCTGCGACACGCTGTCTGCGACACGCCAGCAGCCTGCTCGAGGATGGTGGTTTCTCAACCCGACCGCTTTTGCCTCCTCGTCCAGGTCTTTTACCTGATTAGGCAGGTCTTCACCGAACAGCTGTCTCGGTGGCGGCGTAGCAGAGGCTTTGCACAAACCCACGAATTTTGGATTGTGAGTTGGGCGGATGGAGCTCTCGCGAAAGCAGTTTATTTCTTAATGTGTATTGCATAGCAATGCTAGTGCATCCTGCTGCTCCTCCGTCATGTCCGTCCCGTCTATGGACCTGGCAAAGGCAGTAACGCCTGAGGTCAACAATTTCAGGATTTTCTGTATTTTTAATTCCTGAGCCCTGATCCCGGAACTGCCCCAGATGGGTGTGTTGACGGTCGGGACATAGAGCGACACACAATTACCCGGAGCTTTGTACTTGTTTGTAGCCTCTGTGAGCACCTGTTCCTGCAGCTGGTGTGTGGCTGAGTAATTGATGCTGGCCGCTAGTTTGGCTGAAGAGGTTGCCCTGATTGCTGATTGGGCGAATTTTGACATTCCTTCCAGTAGTTCCTCTTCAGACATCTCTGGCAACATCGGTTCTTGTGCCAACCCCTCTTCAAAGTCAGCTAACGGCTGACATCTGGCACACCCTATTGATGAAGGAGAGATAATTTGTGGTTCTGCTGTGTGTCTCCTAGATCCTAGGGACATACGCTCTTGATGGAGAAGGTCCCGTTCGAGCAGATGCTCGACCATTCGCTCCATACGAGCCATGTGACCGCCGCCGCATCTGCGGACGGCAAGTCGACTTCCCCAAGTTCTGATGAACAACTGGGGCTTCTACCGTTGGTCCGCACCTCATCGAGGTGATGTCTCGAGTACCTAGGTAGGTAGTCGCTGCCTGCCGCTCCTGCAGGGCTACACGACTCCCGCGCGGACATGCCGCTAGTCCGCGTCATCCGGACTGAAGCAGTCTGCCTGTCTTGTACGACAGCAGCGGTGACAAGTTGGTGCCGGCCGCCTCAGCGGGGCTCCCCGACATGTGCGCGGACTTACCGCCAGTCGCGGTTATACGGGACTGAAGCGGCGCATAGTCGCTGCCAGCCTCCTCAGCGTGGCCACACGACCGATATATACTGCCACCGGCCTGCGATCTGGCAGCCTGGTGGTGAGTCGGTGCCTGCCGCTCCTGCGGGGCTCCCCGACTTTCCAGTAGGAACGTCACCGGTCCGCGATCTGGCAGACTTCTCCGATGGTAAGTCGATGCCGGCCACTGCAGCTGGGCTCCTCAACCTCGGTGCGGCTCTCCTCCCCTTGTCCGCCCTCTGGAGACCTGAAACAGAGGGGAAACAGACGTGCCGTTGAACGAAGCACGCGTTTACGCACCTGTTTTCCGCTGGCACGGTGATGTTTGGGCGATAGCGCTAGGGAGTCAGGGTCTTGCCTACCCTGCTCCCGCGCGGTGTTACGACCAACGTGCAGCTCCCTGGCCTGCTGTGGTGGAGAGTCAGGCCCTGCCAACTGAACAGGGCTCCCTAACTTCCGCATTCTTTTCCCAGCCCGCGGAGCGGGTGCTGCCGGTGTTGCGGGCAGCTCCGGGGATTGCGGCCGCTGACTCCCGTCTGAAGTCCTGCGGCCCTTGGAGGCATGCTTCGATGCCTTCATTCTGGTCTCCTGTCCATCGTTTCTGTAAGCAAATAAGTCTACTACAGAAGCTAAGCAACTCAAGGTTAGTATAACTTACCTGAGGGCCTTCTTGAAGCTGCCGGTGGAAGAGCGCACTCCCCCCCCCCCACAGCTCCCATGGTGACCAGACTCTCATGCGGGAATATAGACTGCCGCTAACGGCAAGTCTCCCGCCTACGTTTTGAGTCGGGGCCCCGGCTCTGTCTTCGCTACCTCTACCGGGTAGCGTTGCCATCAGTCCGCGGCCTGCGGCGTTGAGTCAGAGCTCCTGAGGCTTGCCCGACTTCCAGGTAGCGTAGCCGTCAGTCCGCGGTAATCCTGCGGGCTGCGGTGTTGAGTCGGGCTGCCGCTCTGTCGTCGCTACCTGCGAACGGCGAGTCTGTGAGCCCGGACCCTCCTGGGTCAACGGGCTTGCCCGACTCCGGTCTGTTGCTGCCGCCGCTGACTGCCCGCGTCCCGCGGTCCGCAGTCAGTCTCGAAGCGGCCTGTTGGTGGAGTACTCTGTTACACAGAGTCCCTGGAAGAAAAACCGACCTCAGGTTAGTTACCTTACCTGCAGGTCCATTCTGGTGGAGGAGCG
This sequence comes from Raja brachyura, assembly GCA_963514005.1. The sequence continues at coordinate 9,402,969 of OY740785.1, forward strand.
ACCCTTCTCCCTGCCTGTTGCTTCACATGTGGTCGACGATATGTCGCGTATGCGTGCTGGCGGGGTCTTCACAGTCACTCACGTGACTCCGAAGTAAAATTGCACTGTGCTGTGCATACATAGACTATGACTCTATTCCTTGGAGCACTGGAGGATGAGGGGTGATCTTAAAGAGGTGCATAAAATCATTAGAGGAATAGATCGGGTAGATGCACAGAGCCTTATGCTCAGAGTGGGGAAATCAAGAACCGGAGGACAGGTTTAAGGTGAGGGGTGAAAGGAATCTGAAGGGGTAACTTTTTTACACAATGGGCAATGGCTGTATGGAACAAGCTGCCAAAGGAAGTAGTTAAGGCAGAGACTGTCACAACATTTTAGAAACAATTAGACAGGTATATGGATAGGACAGGTTTAGAGAGGTATGGACTAAACACAGGGAGGTGGGAATAGTATAAAATGGGACATGTTGGTCAATATGGGCAAGTTGGGCCGAAGGGCCTGTTTCCACATTGTGTGACTATGACTCCATTTACTCTCAGATTATCCTTATCCCTTTCTATAACATTCCCAAATCTAACTGCACAGTTATTAATTCCATGATACCATCGTTTCTGTAAGCAAATAAGTCTACTACAGAAGCTAAGCAACTCAAGGTTAGTATAACTTACCTGAGGGCCTTCTTGAAGCTGCCGGTGGAAGAGCGCACTCCCCCCCCCCCACAGTCCCCACAGTCGCACCCTGGCCACTCTCTCTTCAACCCTCTCCCATCGGGCTAAACATATAGAAGTGTGAAAGCGTATAGGAGCGGATTTGCCTCTTTGATGACCCTCTGACTATCCTTGAGGCCAGTTCATTGGCTATATTTAAGAGGGAGTTAGATGTGGCCCTTGTGGCTAAGGGGATCAGGGGGTATGGAGAGAAGGCAGGTATGGGATACTGAGTTGGGTGATCAGCCATGATCATATTGAATGGCGGTGCAGGCTTGAAGGGCCGAATAGCCTACTCCTGCACCTATTTTCTATGTTTCTATGTTTCTCTACTACTCTCCCAGTGAAACCTTGATTATCTGTGCAGCTTTATTTCCTGCAACTAAGTTCAAAATTGCTCCTATTGCCTCATTCTTGCCTTTTCACCCCTCTTGCACCACTACCACCTTCCTTATTTATTGGGCTTGCTTCACAACTGGTTTAAAACAGTTTTCCTAAGTCTATATCAGGAATTCTGACCCATGCATATTTTTACCACTGACTGTTAAAGAATGTACCGTCACACAAACCAACCTCCCTTCTATTGACTCCATTTAGAACTCATGCTGCCTTGGCAAGGCCAGCAACATAATCAAGGATGAGTCGCACCCTGGCCACTCTCTCTTCACCCCTCTCCCATTGGGCTAAACATATAGAAGTGTGAAAACACACACCTCCAGATTCAGGCACAGTTTCTTCCTAGTTGTTATCAGGCAACTGAATCATCCTACCACAACCAGAGAGCAGTGCTGAACTACTATTTACCAAAGATCATAGAGCGGATTTGCCTCTTTGATGACCCTCTGACTATCCTTGATCGGGCTTTGCTGGCTTTACCTTGCACTAAACCTTATTCCCTTATCATGTATCTGTACACTGTAAATGGATTGATTATAATTGTGTATTGTCTTTCTGCTGACTGGTTAGCGTGCAACAAAAGCTGTTCAATGTATCTCGGTACACGTGACAACTAAATAAACTGAATTGACCTTTGTATTTGCTCTTCTGACTCCTTTTGGGCAGTTTGGAGGTCTATTGTGTACTTCCAATGGCGATATCCCCCTATTTATTTCTTGACTTCAATCCCTACAGCGTCAATTATTGATCCTTCTTGGATACAATACCTTCTTATAGATATATGTAATTCTTTAATACATATTATCACCCCCTATAACAAATTTCCCTGCAAGCACATCGGTTCTTGTCCTGTTGAGGCCTTAGAAATGTCCCACCTTCCCAAATGCATCAACACTCAACACAAATAAAGGCAAGCATGCCATATACTTCTTTATCATTCTATCTACTTGTGTTGCCACTTACAGGGGGTTATGGACTTGGTCTCCAAGATCCCTCTGTAAAGCAATGCTGCTAAATTGCTCTGTAAATCAATGATGCTAATATCATGTTATTAATTGTACATTTACTCCTTACATTCAACCTCCCAAAGGGCAACAACGTACATTGGCTCAGATTAAACTCCATCTAATTCATTCCACTGAAAATCAATGAACTACAATGGAAACAATCACTAAGGCCTCACCATGTTATTGTGCAAACAGATAACTATTAAAAGCTACCTGGACTTACCTTTGTTAACTCTGGAACATAAATCTTTCAATCAAATATGCAATAGATATGACAATTGCATGATTCATATTTGTTAACAGTCAGTTGATTGTTGAAGGTTATTGAGTTTGCTTGTCAATATAATTGACATTTGAATGATCCTAGGGTGGAATTAGTAGGTTAATTGGCTTCGGTAAAGATTGTAAATTCTCCCTAGTGTGTGTAGGATAGTGTTAAGGGCCTGTCCTACAAGCATGCAACTCTATGCGATTAGCGTGACCTAACGTGGTCGCTTGAGCCGTCCGGCGTTGCGGGGCCAGTCCCACTTCGATCGCCGGAGCCGTGCGGAATTGTGCGGAGTTCGTCCCGACATCGCGCGGGGCTCCGAAAAACTAACTATGTTCAAAAATTCCGTGCGGCAATGGCTTGTCGGCTCGCAGTCGTCTCGACGCATTACATACCGCCCCAACATCGTGCCTCCGTGAACCTCTCTGTAGGTGCCTCCGTGACCCGCTCTGTGTGTGGCTCCGTGGCCCTCTGTGTGTGTGTGCCTCTGTGCCCCTCTCTGTGTGCCCCTCTCTGTCCTGGCGAACTTACCTTAGACTTCGCTCCAAGTTTGACTCACTTTGCGCCGCGTTGCGCCACTCACCCGACCTCCGCGCGGCCCCTGCTGCTGGTTTGGTCGCGCTTGCCGCATGCAGGCGCATGCTGGTAGGAACGGCCCTGTACAGGGGATCACCCGACCTCCGCGCGGCCCCCGCTTCTAGTTTGATCGCGTTCATCGCATAGAGTTGCATGCTTGTAGGACAGGCCCTTTAGTGTACTGGTGACAGGGAGCTCGCCTTCTGCACTGGTGTAGCGCTTGCCAGGGACTGCCTTAGGCTTCCTGTTATTTTTTCTTTTTTTTTAAAACGGCGCCATAATTGTGGTGATCGCATTTTGTGATTTAGTTTAGTTTAGAGATACAGTGCGGAAACAGGGCCTTCGGCCCACCGAGTCTGCACCGACTAGCGATCCCCATACACCAACACTATCCTACACAGTAGGGACAATTTACAATTTTACAAATGCCAATTTGCCAACAAACCTGTACGTCTTTGGAGTGTGGGAGGGAACTGGAGCTTCCCAAAGAAAACCTACGTGGTCACGGGGAGAACATACAAACTCCCCTCAGACAGCACCCATGGTTAGGATCGAACCTGGGTCTCCGGCACTATAAGGCAGCAACTCTCCCGCTGTGCCACCGTGCCACTGTGATTGTGCAAAAGAATTTCACTGTGCTATGCATACGTGTCAATGAAGAGTCCTTGAGTCATTGAGAGACATTGAGCAATACGGGAGCAATTCTTCAATGAGGTCAAATAAGATGAATGAAACATGGAGCAATATGTCACACAACAAACACTGACCTATACGCAAGTCTTTGATGCTAGATCATAGAAAACTATTTTAATACTCTCCACACTTCCCTCATCACAAAATTTATCAACACTTCATCAAAAAAAATCCTGCAACAAGTCATTACTGAGAAGAATTGACAAGCAATAATCTGTAAAGGACTCAGTCATGGAAAAAAGTCATATATAATCTGAAATACATTGACATAATAAAGGACATTCATTTGAAGCAAGTGTTCCTTGTTGAATAAGGAATCCAGGCCTGATTGAAAGCAGCCATGGTTCAAAGGGATATAGAGCTCGCTCAGACACTCCTTTGTGATATTTTGGTATGCATCATAAACTACAAAAAGGCTGAGATTATTCATCTGTTTTGGTGGATTCTAGTCATATTGTTCAATGACGTCGGGGTCAAATTATTTTCTTGTTCCAAGTATGGTCAGTGACACAGAATAGGCCAGAGATTCCCCCTGATACGCTTGCCGACTTATCTTGCACTGACCAGAATAAGTTTGTACGTCATCAGGGCAATATACAGAAGCAAATTAACCTACGCGCCTGCACATTTTTGGGATGTGGGAGGAAACTGGAGCACCCAGAGAAAACCCACGAGGTCAAGGGGAGAACGTGTAAACTCCATACAGAAAGCACACCTAATCAGGGTGGAACTGCAAGGCAGCGACTCCACCTCTGCGCCACTGTGTCTTGCTCAATGTATTGAAGAGCTAAATGCTGCTGTTCTTCCGTTCTACCAAAGCTGATCTACTTCTTTTCGTATTTTTGTGAAAGTTTTGGTATAATTTGTTTTTTCCCATTTTAAGTTCCCGAAGACACACTTGTTTCAGTTTTTTTCAATGCAGACTCATCATTCTGGATGCTAAGCTTTCCAAAACACCCCTGAGCTCGGTGTGGAGAGGCTGCCTGCAAGGGCCGGTGTTGAATGGGTCGAGGAAAGTGGTGCAACTGCTCAGCACTGTGATGTGGCGATCAGGGCTGGCACTGTGAGTGAAGGCATTATTGGGGAATGGTAGCACGTTGCCAGAATGCTTGAATCAAATAGCGTTTCCCTCATCATCTCCTGTTTTTTTGATGGAAGCTGCTGCCTCACACTCTCTTTGTTTGCCTGCATCATCATCATCCCTGTTCCAGAAATTTTTCTGTGGTAACAGCCCCAGCAATCGTTGTTTCCATTTAAGTTGTTACCATGGAGGTACAGCTGGGCTCGGGAAATGAGCAATGGTGGCACAGCGGTAGAGTTGCTGCCTTACGGCGCTAGAGATCTGGGTTTGATCCTGACTATGGGTGCTGTCTGTATGGAGTTTGCATGCTCCTCCCCGTGACCATGTGAGTTTTCTCTGGGCGCTCTGGTTTCCTCCCACGTTCCAAAGACGTGCAGGTTTGTAAGGTAATTGGCCTCTGCAAATTTGCCCTGGTGTGTAGGATAGTGTTAATGTACGGGGTGATCGCTGGTCGGCGCAGACTCGGTGGGCCGAAGAGCCTGTTTCCACGCTGTTTCTCTAAACTAAGCTAAACTAAACTAAACTAAACTAAACTAAACTAAACTAAACTAAACTAAACAGTCAAACAAACAGTAGTTAATATCACACCCAACAGGTGTCCAATAAAGTCCTGTCATCTGTGGACTGAAGGAGGAAAACACAAAGTGCTGAGTAAAGACCCGTTGCTCAAGTTACTCCAGCACTTTCTGTTATGCTCAAGCTTCCAGCTTCTGCAGCTCCTTGTTTATCCATGAATTAGACAATCGACAATAGACAATAGACAATAGGTGCAGGAGTAGGCCATTCGGCCTTTGGAGCCAGCACCGCCATTCAATGTGATCATGGCTGGTCATCCCCAATCAGTACCCCGTTCCTGCCTTTTCCCCATATCTCCTGACTCCGCTATCTTTAAGAGCCCTATCTAGCTTTCTCTTGAAAGGATCCAGAGAACCGCCCTCAGAGGCAGGGAATTCCACAGACTCACAACTCACAAAAGTGTTTCCTCATCTCCGTTCTGAATGACTTACCCCTTATTCTTAAACTGTGGCTCCTGGTTCTGGGCTCCCCCAACATCGGGAACATGTTTCCTGCCTCTAACATGTCCAAACCCTTAATAATCTTATGTTTCAATAAGATCCCCTCTCGTCCTTCTAAACTCCAAACCCAGCCGCTCCACTCTTCTGAATAAGCCAGCCGCTCCATTATCTCAGCTTATGACAGTCCCACCATCCAGAGAATTAACCTTGTAAACCTACGCTGCACTCCCTCAACAGCAAGAATGTCCTTCCTCAAATTAGGGGACCAGAACAGCACACAATACTCCAGCTGTGGTCTCACTAGGACGCTATACAACTGCAGAAGGACCTCTTTGCTCCTATACTCCATTCCTCTTGTTATAAAGGTCAACATGCCATTCGCTTTCTTCACTACCTTCAAGGATATGTTTCATAGACATCCTTAGGTTTACCGCATAGTATGTGAAAATATTACTCAAGCGGAGCCCATGCCCAGAGGTTCAAACCCAGACAATCTCTTGCACATTGTATAGCATTGTGGTGTATGGTTTGCCCAAAGCTTTGATTAAAACCAGCTCTAGTTGTAAGTGCTGCACTATGCCAACACGTGTTTTCTGTTTTGCTGTAATTTTCCTTGAAGCTTTATTTAGTTATCATAAATTTTAGTACCTAATGAACTGAGTAGTTTCCAAAAATAAGCCTGCAGAATATTGAGTTAGCCTTGCCAAAATTCAGAACAAGTGTGGATGTAGGAACTTGAAATTGGAAAAAGAAGTTTATATATATATATATATATTTATATATATATATTTTTTTTTTAATTGATTAGTTTAGTTTCGTTTCGCTTAGTTCAAAGATACAGGCCCTTCGGCCCACCAAGTCCACACCGACCAGCGATCACCTGTACAGTAGCTTTATCTAACACACAGGGGGACAATTTTACAGAGGCCAATTAACCTGCAAATCTGCACATCTTTGGGGTGTGGGGGGAAACTGGAGCACCCAGAGAAAAGCCACACGGTCACAGGGAGAACCTACAAACTCGGAGACCCGTGTTTGATCGTGACTACGGGCGCTGTCTGACCTGCGTGGGTTTTCTCCGGACGCTCTGGTTTCCTCCCACACCTCAGAGACATACAGGTTTGTAGTTTATTTGGCATTGGTAAACAATGTAAATTGTCCCTAGTGTGTAGGATAGTGCTAGTGTATGGGGATTGCTGGTCGGCGCAGACTCGGTGGGCTGAAGGGCCTGTTTACACGCTGTATATCTAAACAAAACAAAAGCAGTATTAGCGTAGGAAGGAACTGCCGATGCTGGTTTACACCAAAGATAGACACAAAATGCTGGAGTAACTCAGCGAGTCAGGCAGCATCTCTGGAGAGAAGGAATGGGTGACGTCTGAAAAAGGGTCTCAACCTGAAGCGTCACCCATTCCTTCTATCCCGAGATGCTGCCTGTCCTGCTGAGTTACTCCAGCATTTGTATCTATCTTCAATATTTCCAAATACAAAGCTTTGTCCTAAGTTTGTAGAGACCTACAGGGTATCTCAATCTTCACTAAAATTGATACTCCATCAAGGTCACATTTACTTCATAATTTTCAGTCACTGTTTGATGTTTGAGGATGATTTTGTTCACCACTGTAACATGAAGCTACTGCATACAAGCACTATTTAGTTCAATCTCTTTTCATCAATCTATCAGGCTCAGATACCTCCAGAGGAAAGGTTATCCAATTACCATAGGTTGGTGTTAATTATTTACAGGGCTTTCTGCATGTCTGCCAAGTTCTATTTTGCTTTTAAAATATTCATGCAAATGGTCTTTATTTTGTTAAAAGAACAAATGCACGATATAAATCTGGGACAACATTACAATGCCGTCTATCTTTGACATGTTTCTCATTTTCCATTTTGTGTGAGCACATCAACTGAACACCTTGTAAAGTGATTCAGTGGATGTTATTGCATTATCTTGCACAAACAAGCAAATATTTTTGTTACTTGCTTGTGCTATGTTAAAGCACTAAATTCCTCTCTTCTTCCCTGTCTCCCAAAATGATCTTCTCCTGTTTGTATTGTTATAATTGTTTTTAATATATATGTGATTTATTTATCCAATTTCAAGTTCCTTCATCCACACTTTGGGCAGCACAGTGGTGCAGTGGTAGAGTTGCTGCCAACGTGCTACCATTCCCCGCAGCAACACCAGAGACCCAGGTTTGATCCGGACAATGGGTGCTGTCTGTATGGAGTTTGTAGGTTCTCCCTGTGACCGTGTGGCTTTTCTCTGGGTGCTCCAGTTTCCCCCCACATCCCAAAGATGTGCAGATTTGCAGGTTAATTGGCCTCTGTAAAATTGTTCTTAGAGATAGAGTTGTGAAATAGTGTACGTTTCCACCATTAGAATGGAACTTCACCTTTGGGGATAGAGAGGAGACCTTCAACTTTGGGGAGAGAGAGAACCTTACCCAGAGGGAGCGAGAGAGCTTGGACCATGGTGCGTGCCAATGCCTGCCAGTGCAGACAGGAGACTCAACTACCCTGAATTCTTCCATTCACCCACACACTAAGGCCAATTTACAGACGCCAATTATCCGACCAACCTACATGTTTTGGGATGTGGGAAGAAACAGGAGCACCCGGGAGAAACCTACGGGATCACTGTGACAACGTGAATTCAAGAGAGAGTTAAATTTAGCTCTTAGGGCTAACGGAATCAAGGGATATGGGGAGAAAGCAGGAACGGGGTACTGATTCTGGATGATCCGCCATGATCATATTGAATGGCGGTACTGGCTCGAAGGGCCAAATGGCCTACTCCTGCACCTAGCTTCTATGTTTCTATGCGAAAGGTCCACGCAGGCAGCACCTGAGGTCAGTATTGAACCCAAGTCTCCGGCACAGCACAATAGTGTCTCTACTAGCTATGCCTATGTGCCCCCAGTCACCTTAGCGGTAGTTAAAAGAAAAAATTCCATTGTGGATCTGCTCATAATTCCCTGTCAAATGGCACTAAATTTTAACTTTCACTCATTGAATTTGAAAATACACTTGGAGTGAGAAATGGGGAAGTAAAATCAATAAAGTGCAGCCATGGCGTGCGGCTGTCATGGAGTTTAGGCATTTGTTAGGGTGGGTCATAAATAATTCTATCCTGAATGTGATGGTCATATATTCTTCTGGCACACACGCTCACATGCGCATCGCTTAATTAGGGCAGGCATTCATTAAAATTTATTTTTAAGAAATAAATAAAATATTTTACGCTCGCGCTTCTACAATGTAATAAAACATGTTTGGCTCCTGTTTCCTTGGAATATTAACAAAGGATTAGCAACTTCTGCTTGTCCACCATTGCTTTCAAACAGCAGTGTTTTCAATTGGAATATTATGTGTAGCACCCTCGGGATTCTCATGCCAGGAGCATTAAAAGGAGTCCCTGAGGTCCCATCATATTCCTCCACAAGCAAACCTGACCACACACACAGTATCTAAATACACAAACCTACCCCACACACGCTAAAGCAACAAATTGACATCCTTCTTCATCAATGGACCAGTTTCTGCAACTCAGCCGGATGCACTGAAACATTTCTTTCAGAAGGAAACTTAGTTTAACGTTAATTAATACCAGCACCAATCCCCTGCATTTCAGGGCATAACAAACAGATTAATGCTTTTTACAAGTTAGTCGAGCGTTCAATCTTGTCAGTGTTTTCATCAACTCATGCAGGGAACCATTTACTGCTGTACTGCATTAGCTGATCAAACAATCAATCTCATTATTATGGCTTAATCCTGCAACTAAAATATTAATGCTGACCTTTGCAAAGTTTTTTTTTCTGGCAGCAGGCACAGGTGAAGAAGTCTGACCTGGTTGGGAGGAGCTCAATCTCAGGACAATAAATAGTTAGAGATGTGTATGAAGGAACTGCAGGTGCTGGTTTAAACCAAAGATAGACACAAAATGCTGGAGTAACTCAGTGGGACAGGCTGCAGCTCAGGATAGAAAGAATGGGTGACATTTCAGGTCGAGACCCTTCTTCAGACTTTGTCACAGTGGCCTTCATTAGATAGAGTATTGAGTATGGAAGTTGGGAAGTTGTGTTACTGTTGTACAAGACATCGGTGATGCCACACTTGAAGTATTGGGTTCAGTGAAGACAACTATTTCATGTAGCTGGAAAGAATGCAGAGAAGAGTTATGAGGATGTTGCCTGGACACGAGGGTCTGAGGTATAGGGAGAGGTTGAGCAAGTTAGGACTTTATTTATGGAATGCAGGAGGTTGTGGGGTGATCTTATAGAGGTGTATACAATCATAAGGAGTATAGATAGGGTCAATGCACAGTTTCTTTAGCCCAAGTAGGGGGAAGAAGAAGAGTTTAAGGTGAGGGGGAAAGATTCAATAGGAAGATTTAATAGTTTAGTTTATTTTGGTTTGCAGATACAGCGCGGAAACAGGCCCTTCGGCCCACCGAGTCTCTGCCCACCAGCAATCCCCGCACATCGACACACACTAGGGATAATTTACATTTATATCGCCAATTAACGTACAAAGGTGTACTTCTTTGGAATGTGGGAGGAAACCGAAGATCTTGGAGAAAACACACGTAGGTCATGGGGAGAACGTACAAACTCTGTGCAGACAGCACCCATAGTAGGGATTGAACACGGGTCTCTGGTGCTGCAAATGCTGTAAGGCAATAACTCTACCATTGCACCACCCTTAGGAACTTAGGAATAGGAACTTTTTCAGACAGAGGGTGGTGGGTATATGCCAGAGCACATAGTACAGGCAGGTACAATAACAACATTTTAAAAGACATTTGGACTGGTGTGGGAATGGAGACATTTAGAGAAATATGAGAAATATGGAGGACGCAGGTAGTGGGTCAAGTGTAGATGGGCATTTTGGTTTGCATGGACGAGTTGGACCAAACGGCCTGTATCTGTGCTGCATGATTGTAGGAGTCTATTGGTGAGCTTAGAAGTTGGGTCAATTTGTTACAGTTGTATAAGACATTGGTGAGACCGCACTTGCAGTATTGTGTTCCGTTTTGGCCTCTCTGCTGAAGAAACAATGGCATTAAGCTGGTCAGGGTGCAGAGGATGTTGCCAGGAATCAAGGACCTGAGTTAGTGGAAGAGGCTGGGCAGGTTAGGACTTTATTCTTTGGAGACATGGACTATAGATTTGGGTTTCAGTCATGAGTTTCAGTCACACCATGGCAAGGGAATTTGAATTTATTGAACTGAATTAATTGCAATAAAATAAACTAGTATTAGTAATGGCGTCTATGAAACTGCCAAATTGCCAGAAGAACTCAGCAGAAGAACTCAGTAAAAAAGGTAATCTACCATCTTTACTTGGCATAGCCAACGTGTAATCAGATCATCTAGTACAGTACACTCGTAGTTCACCTCCACGCAGGCTTTTTACAGGAAAGATATTCTCAAGATGGAAAGAGTACAGAGAAAATTTACAAGTATGATGCCAGGACCCGCTGGCCTGAGCTATAGGGAGAGGTTGAGCAGGCTGGGACTCTATTCCTTGGAGCGCAGGAGGATGAGGGATGATCTTATCGAGGTGTATAAAATCACCCGGGGAATAAGGGTCTGAAGAAGGGTCTTGACCCGAAACATCACCCGTTCGTTCTCTCCAGAGATGCTGCCTGACCCGCTGAGTTACTCCAGCATTTTGTGTCTACCTTCGATTTAAACCAGCATCTGCAGTTCTTTCCTACACGCGAGGGATAAATCGGGTGGCTTCATCTCAATGCATAATGATTTAATTGTCTAACCTGATTTGACAGGAATTCAGATGGATTTTTTACACATAAGGGTAGAAGCACAAAGTCTCTTACCCAGAGTAGAGGAATTGAGGACCAGAGAACAGAGGTTTAAGGTGAGGCGGGAAAGATTTAATAGGAATCTGAGGGGTAACTTTTTCACAGGTTTGGAGGGATATGGGCCAAACGCAGGCAGGTGGGACTAGTGTAGCTGGGACATGTTGGTCAGTGTTGGGCTGAAGGGCCTGTTTCCATGCTGCATTACTCTATGACTATGACCAGCTGTTCATTTCAGAGGGTATTTAGGAATAGATAAGATATTCCAGCATTCCAGCAAAACCATCTCCTTACGTTAGCCAAGGAAAGGGATTTATGGAAAAAAGTATAAGGACACCAATAAGGATATTTTATTTCGAAGTCACGTGAGTGACTACGTGAAGAAGTCCGCCAGACCGCATGCGCGTCATTACGTCTAGCGCATGGCACTAGTCAGGGCAGCTCCTGCGCTGCTCTGCAGGTAAGCCAGTTTTCTTCGAGCCGTTTCTGCAGCGGGCCCCAAAAAAGTAACCGCTCCACTGGAGCTAGGGTAGTATATATTGTTAGCTGCTTCAGTCGCCGACGTAAGCAAGCGGCTCTAGTTAGAGGGTTTCATGCAGCTGTTGCCGCCAGTCTGCTCGGCAGGGGACAACCCAGTTCAGAATCGACAGGCTCGTTTAAAACTGGGTTTATGGCTGTAGCCGTTACAGTCTTCAGCAGACGGCCCTAATAATAGTGGCTGCCGACATCACAGCTCCACTCGGGAGCAGGCAGCCAGAGTCACAAATTCAGCGAACTTACATTCATAAATTGCGGGTGTTACTACAGGTGAGTTTTAAAGACTGCTTGGGTAAGTTCAGCTTGCTGTAGCACCAATCCAATTTAACTGGGTTGCTGCTACAGCTATGTTATAGCACATATAGTATATTCTTTTAATGTATGGCTATAATAGAGTTGGCATTCATAGCCAATACATCCTATGAGCTGCAAACTCCACACAGATATATCTGTGGTCAGGATCGAAGCCAGGTCTGGTTCTGTAAGCCCAGGTCTCTGGCATCAGCTTTACCAGCTGCACCATTATGCTGGTATCCTCTGATTTATGATATCAGTTCAGGTTTTATTCTTGGCAATATCATAAATATGTATTATCATGCCAATTTAGTTTATGTTTTAAAAGAGGGAAATTACAAGGAACATTTATTATCACTTACACCAATAAAAAGGTGTAGTGGAATTGGACCTGCCATGGGAGTCCAGAGCCCCTGGCTTGGGAAGCCTTGTTGAGCTGTGCCTATCAGTCACCTGTGGGAGCTACACATGGTGGCATCATGATAATTTCCACTCATTAGAGGGGACTGTGGAAGATTCTTTCCCAAAGACGCCAACTTTATGCATATCAATAAAGTGATCAAATCTCTGATTTAATCGGGATGGGTTTTTTTCATTCATGTAAACGTCATTGCCTATGACAAACACCTGGCAGGTTTCCAGCATTTCTCCCATTCTGTCGAGCATATGGGGGCCAGAGGCGCTCTAGTCCTTCCCTGTATACTGCATTGGCACCACTAGGGAGCAGGAGTCGGAGTCACTAGCACGTGCAGCCTGTTTGGTAAATGAGGATGTTTGGTAAACCAACAGAGCATCGATCTGCACAGCTAGTCCTGGCGGCTGCTGAAGGGAGTGCCAAGTCTTGGGACATTTATGTCAGACAAGATTGTGGTTTGTCTCAATTACAAACATCTGATTAATCAAATTATAACACAACAATGCTCCATCTTAAGGCATGTCAGGCAGCAGCTCCTGGTTCAGGGTTGCAAATTTCTTCCCACTCAAATGAGCGGAGTGGTGAAGATGGTGCTAAAGTATATACATATAGCCTGAAGCAACGCCTGGTTCAGGGTTGCAATTCCTACAACTCGGTTGAACGTAGTGATGGAGATGGTGCTAAAGTATGTGCATAAATGCCTGAGGCAGCTCCTGGTTCTGGTTTGCATAAGTCCTCCCATTCGGATGTATGAAGGATAAAGATGGAGCCATATATATTATGCCCCGTATTATGGAAGCGTACACAGGCAGTTCAAGTCATATGCCTGCAGCTGCCTTGGTTCAAGGTTCGCATTTTCCTCCCACCAAAAATACTATGGGAGATGGTGTCGCAAAATATGCTCGGTATAGAAGCATACACAGACAGTTCGAGGCATACGGATGGTAACACCTGGTTCAAGGTGCAATTTATTCCCACTCTAAGAGAGTGCCAAAGGTCAGTACGGACTAACTCCAAACATAACCCCGAATATGACTATGTGCCGGGATCCCATGCTTTAATGCATGATGTACGACAATCGCATGAGGAAAAGCAGTGTGCTTTTACCTCTAAAATTGCTGCTCCGTCGGGGAGGGACTAGCCAGTACAAGAGAAGTTGGCCAGCAGCATCAGCTATCTAACATAAATGACAAACATGATGGACAGGGTCTGCGAATGAAACTTTGCTGAAGCTCCAACAGAGGTAAGCAACCTGGAGTTAGAGACGCTGATAAGTAGGTCTCATTATTTACCTCCGTGAACTTCGAAATGGAGCAGTCTGTCGGCCCAGCTTAAGGTTTACTACCACCATGGGCGGTCTAGTCGTTTTTTCACTGTCTCTGGGATAACATCAGGTTGATGTAGAGACATTGGCAAGGTGCCTTACACAGTAACCTCTGTAAATTCCAAGTAGGAACAGTTTGGTTACCCTGTATCAGGGTAGACCATCATGAAACTGGCTGTCTATACAAGTCATAGTGACCAGAGAAGCACTGCTTCATCATCCATGAGAAGTAGCAGACTAGGCAATAGAATTAAGTAGTTGAAGTTTTTCTCAACATATGGTTTATTTTCCTCATTTACCAGAGTCACTGATTCATTGCAATCTTCATTGCCATTTTCTCTGGGACAGATAGTTACCAGCAGAAAGCTCGTCTGCAATACATTATAACTTTACTGACCTGCAGGTCATGTTGTCAATCAAAAATGTATTTATAATATCCATAGGTTCTCAATACCACTATTCCTGATTGAGTGATGTGTCCAAAAATTGTGTTACGCACCCTGGAGATTTAGACATGTAGTCTCAGTCAAAGGTCTGCAAGGTAATTCTTGATTCTGCTTTGCATGATACTATCTCCACTCTGAAGGTTAACGCTACGTATCCATTGTGGCTCTTAGTCAAGAGTTCACAGGGAACTAGTTGCTCACATTTAAGGGGAACTGTGGTTCAGCTCTGGTCGTTAGCTGCTGATTATATTATCAGCGATATGTATGAATAGCTAGATATGCATCTTTCACGTGTAGCGAAGCATCACAAAAATTCCGTCAATATAATCTATGGAGGAATAGTAAGATTGAACGAGAACTTACCAGTTCGAAGGTTGATCTTTATTTTATGAGGAGTCGAAGTGAGGGATTTCGTGAAGAGCCCGCCGGCGCGCATGCTCGACATACTTCAAAGTAGCGGCATGGAATCACAGAAACCAACAAAGAAATGACTTCGCATAGTAAGATTGAAGTGACTAAGATTACCAGATGAAGGTGATTGAGGGTTGGGCGAGGAGGGCACGAAATCCCTCACTTCGACTCCTCATAAAATAAAGATCAACCTTCGAACTGGTAAGTTCTCGTTCAATCTTACTATTTCATTTCGGAGTCACGTGAGTGACTTCGTGAAGACTTCAAAGCTTCTGTGATTACACGCCCTGGACCACGTCCATGCTGACACACCACTACCAGGGATGGATGGGAGGAACAAACTTGCTCAATAGTTCATACTGCAAAACAAGAGCAGAGTTATTAATAACAAATCAAAACCCCTCATGCGGGGACATCTCCACGTTCGTGACCTGCATTCAGCACGGCTTCTGCAAACTGTAGAGGAGCAGCAACAGGCTTGTTATAAAAACGCTGGAACACAGCTTCATTAGCCCATCCTGCTGTGGCGAGAATTTGGTCCATGGGCACCTCCATGACCCTCGCCGTTGACGTCGATGCAGCCCTGTTGGAAAGAGACTTGAACACATTAGTGTCGATACCTGACTTACCCAAAACGACTGGAAGCCACATGGATATCGTCTGGACTGTCACTCGATGATGAGGTCTCTTATGAGTGACAAGCAGGTATCTCTCCATTCCTCTGATGCGTGCCGTCACCTTGACATAGTGGCGGATATGTGAGGCTACACATAGCCTAGCATCTGCGGGGTATGCCGGGAACTTCAGCTGCAGCCCTGTGCACCCAGGTCTATGCTGCATTAGTAGCTCGTCAATGAAAAAGACTACTTCTGTGGGGGTAGACGTCATTCTGTCGACACGAAGTTTGTGTAGTGTCTGTACCCTCTGAGCTGAAGTCAGCGCTAGTAACATCACCAGCTTCATGGTGCGTTGGTCCAGTTGGAGCCCTTCCATGGGTGACCACGTTCTGAGCAGGGTTAATACGTCCCTGACATCCCAGGTGATATTATAGCGTGGTGTAGGCGGATTCATATTGAATATACCCCGCATGAGTCTGGACACTAGCCTGTTGGATCCTACCTCCAAACTGAGGTAGAATGATAGCGCACTTCTGGCGCTGTTGATGGCACTGTAACTTAAGTGTTCATCATGGTGCAACCCCGCGAGGAATTCCAGGACGTCGGTTATTGTCACGTCATCGTACGTGATGCGAGAGCGGCTGCAGTAGGCTTCCCACTTCTTAATATGCGAGCGGTATCTTCGCCTTGTAGACTCTCGACACGACGCCCCGGTGGTATCCATGGTCCGAGCCGAGAGGCCGTATTGGACTAACGGCCTGTTCAGAACCTGCAAGCCAACAAATTTAAATAGCCATGGCAGGGATGCGCCTCCCCTGAGACAGGGTGAGTAACCAATTGTGGGCAACCCTTCAAAAGGACCCAAGGTTCGTTGAGCATGTCAAAGACCACCGGATACCAAGGCTGTGTGGGCCAGTCGGGTATAATAAGGATGCCCTTGGCAGCATCTGCCTGAATCTTTCCCAATACCCGACTGATGAGGCAAAATGGGGGGAAGGCATAGAAACCACTTCCCCCAGTCCAGCGAGAATGCATCTAGCGCTATTGCCCCAGGATCTGGATCCCATGAAACGTAGGTTGGTACCTGATGGTTCCACCGTGACGCAAAGAGGTCAATGTCCGGTTTACCAAATTTGGCTGTGACTTTAGAAAAGATCTCAGGATGCAACATCCATTCAATATTGTCATTAAATTTGCGTGACCTGGTGTCCGCCACAGTATTAAGCTCACCTGGCAAATAGGTAGCTGAAATCCAAATGTCTCTTTGAACACACCAGAGCCAAATTGAGTTTGCCAATTTGTCACACGAAACTGGCCTGGTACCACCCATATGGTTTAAATATGCTACTGCTGTGGTGTTGTCTATTTGGAGACGGACATGTGCTCCAACAAGCTTAGAACAATACGCATGAAGTCCGTGGAATGCTGCCAGCAACTCCAAATAGTTAATCCCTTGAGTTAACAACATCGTTGATTCAAGGGTGTCCCATCTGCCACCACAACTAGAGCAATTATTCGTGGATCCCCAACCATTGGAGCTTGCATCAGTTTGCAAATATACCACCGGATTAGCCTCCCTAATAGGCTTGAATGAGTTGCTAATGTGACACACCCACCATTGCAACTCATTTATCGCTTCGGGCGGCAGCTGCATGGACCGATCATAATGACCAGCGTTCTGTTTTAACGCAGCAATTTTAGCTCTTTGCAAATTCTGATAATGCAAAGGTCCATATCGCGCTGCCGAAAACAAAGCTACCAGCTTCCCAATTATTGTAGCTAAGTGCCGAATCGATGGTATATTGGTGCGGATTAAATCTTGACACACCTGGGTAACCTCCTCAATCTTGTTAATTGGAATGGTAACCCTCATGCTTATAGAGTTCACCGTGAACCCTAGGTAATTAATCACCTGGGCAGGGTAGAACTTTGATTTCTCTGGATGGACAATAAACCCCAATTGTTGAAATATATTGACAGCAGCTGCAACACCCTGTTCAGCCAATTCCAGGGTGTGGCCCACAATTAAGACATCATCTAAATAGGCCATACTATATGGTGTCGTTGTCTCAAATAAGCCATAATTGGCTTCACTAATTTAGTGAACAATCTAGGGCTGTGGTGAGCCCATTAGGCAAAGCCTTGTACTGCCAGAGTTGCCCCATGCAGATGAATTTTAAAACCTTCTGTCACATTTCTGGACGGATACGGAATAATATGCGTCTTTTAAATCGATGCATGCCATAAAACAATCATGAGAAATCAATGATTTGGTTGTTTCAACGTATCCATTTTAAAATGAGAATATGTTACAAAAGTATTCAAACGGGTTAGATCAATAATGACACGACAACTTCCATCCTTCCTAGGTCTGGTGAATATGTTCGAAACAAATTCAACTGGCTCATGCACCACTCTCTTAATCACTCCTTTGCTCAAGACTTAACAATTCCTTATAGCCGGCTGCCTGTTCTGCAGCAGATAATTTTAAATGTTCGAGCGGGCATGTGCTGGGATGGAGGAATGTCGCCATTAATAAACTCAATTTTATGCCCCTGAATATTCTGCAACACATACTCGTCACCAGTGAAATTACCTCATGCACCCAAAAAACCACCGAAGGTGACCACCAACATGTGAAGTTAAACAGAGAGAAAAGAGAGAACCAGACCCCCTCACCTCCGTGGTTACCGGCGGTCTTTGACACGCGTGTGTGGACGTGGAGGTGCTGGGTTGGCTTGAGGGCGCGGCGTCTTCGTTTTCCACCAGGGTCTCTGCCGACCCTGTCCTAAAAAAGACCCCTGGTGCTGGGTCTGATGTTGCTGTCGTTGTGGAGCTTGAGGGTGGGTCCTCGTCGAGGTACTGGCAGACCCTCGTGATCGAATGTATGGAGACTTTGAGCCTGACGGTGTGGGGGCACTCCGAGGGCGCATGATCCCCACCGTTTTGGCTTGCTCGTCAAGCTCTTTGACTCTCTTCGCGAGGTCCTTCCCAAAGAGCTGACGGGGCGGGGGCGGCGGCGGTGGTTTGCACACTCCTGCAAACTTTGGATTGAGCGCTGGGCGGATGCTGGTTTTGCGAAACCCGTTAATTTCGTGCTGGGTTGCGCACAGGAGGGCCAGGGCATCTCCCTGGTCCAAATTCAATTCGTCCCCGTCCACCGACCGCACAAAGGCGGTAATACCGGCCGTGAGGAGCTTCAGGATCCGCTGCAGTTTTACCTCCTGTTGACGGATAGCCGCACTGATGTTGCCCCATATCGGCGTATTGACCACAGGCACGTTGAGGGAGTTGCAATTGGATGGAGCCTTGTGACGGCTCATTGCCTGGATGAGGACTTCTTCCTGCTGCTCCAGGCTGATAGTAGATGTTTGTGAAGACGCCCTGTGCCTGTTGCTGCCCTGCTGTTGTTGACGTTGAAGCAGGAGCTCCAGCAGCCGCTCCATTCGGTCAATACGCCCTTCACCCTGAACACTCAGGTGGTCGGAGTCCTCCGGCTCTGAAAAGAAAACCGGGCTCCTGTCATCGGCCCGCACCTCGTCGAGGCCCTGCCGGTGCCGGTAGTTGTCGCTAACAGCCGCCGAGGCGAACTGCGCGATTCCTGCGCGGGCGTGTTCAACCGCCTCCTTTTAGCGGGAGCTGAAGCCGCTGCCACTAAGGGCACTTGCGGCGAGGTGTCGGCACCAGCCGAAGCATGGCTGCCTGGGGCCCGCGCAGTCTTGCCGGCTGCCCACATCGTGGACGTTGCCGACGCATGGTCTCGCCCACCCATCCATGGGGGGCTCGGCGACCGTGACGAGACCCGACTCGACCGACCCGTCCCGGCGTCGAGAGTCGGGGCGTGCCGGCTGGACCTCACAGCCGCCCCGGGTCTTTCCCTGGAACCTGACCGCTCCTCCGTGTCAGGCAATGCCTTAGCCCTGGTAGGGTTAGGCTTCTGGGCTCCTGCCCTTCCCCTTCTCGGAAGGCTGAGTGGAACAGGCCGTGCAGCCGCACGCACCCAGCTCGAGGTCGCCAGCGAGCCCGCTGACGACCTGACTGCCATGGCAGGGTCCCCCTGCTCTGGCGGCACACCACACTCCTCCTCGTCGAACTCCTCCGAGCTGTGGTGTGCTGGCGGATCTGGACCTGTAAACACAGGGCTTACCCACATCTCCGCCTGAGTCCCGGCCTGCGCTGCAGGTACTGCCGATGGTAAAGGCCCCGGAACTGTTGACCGGCGAACTCGTCCTGACGTCCTCCGGCCCTTGGAACTCCCATCCATGTCCTTGCTGCAAGACAAAACCAACAACAAGGACCACCAACTAAAGGTAGAATACTTACCTCCGTGGCCCCTTCTGAAGGGCTGGCGAGGAGCGCGCTCCACCGCCAGCCGTCGCAGCAACGCGGTACGACGATATGTCGAGCATGCGCGCCGGCGGGCTCTTCACGAAGTCACTCACGTGACTCCGAAATGAAATTGCGGTTCCAAGTACATTCAGTGACAACTCATCCGAGGATGTGTGGTCTGACCAAGGACTAGAGGGGTATATTTCTAAAGATTACAGAAATATGGTGCAGGCCGAATCAGGATACCATTAGGCTAATTAAATTGTGGGTTCACTTACCCAGTTTAAGATGGATGATTGGGTATCTGCAATTTAACTAACTCAGAGAATCAATCTTGTTGGTGCATACTCTGTCATATCTATATACATAGGCACAGTTTCCACTGTTTATAACAAAGCTAGTGGTGAAAGCCTATGCTACCCTTCTCAGATTAAGGGCATTATGTCAGCGAGTTGTGGGTATTATGCTAAATTACAAATGATAAATGTTATGCATTGTCGGTAGATATTTTGACAATATTACATTTAAGGCAACATGGAATTTAACAGTACCAGTTTGCCTATTCATGGCAGATGGCTGAAGCTACTCTTATTTACTCCTTCACATGTGATGGCTGGGACACCCTGTTTTCTCGGCCAGCTAGCGCTGCACGATTGTATGAGAAGCTTGTGAACAACATGTGTGAGTCAATTTCATATGGAAGTAATAAGGTTGTGTGGCTTTCAGTTTGAGCCTAGAGAAACTTTATGGGTCAGCACAATTGACAGTTTCCTGTGCTGCTTTATCATGTCTGCTATACCATAAGTGGGACGTAAATGATTAGTTCTTCATTTGCTCATTTGTGTACATTTGAGGTTGACAGCATACCCACCGCGGCAGAGATCAGGGATGTCATTAGGCATACAAGTGCACTCAGCTGCTAGTGCCTATGATATGGAACATAATTATTTCTTTCAATACTCTCAAGATATTGCTGATGGCTCACTAGCAGCCAATACAATGGGTTTCACTTTCATCATGCAGCATGAGGTTTACATAATGCAGCTTAACAAATTATAAATTTGGGGGAATATGTCTGGATGTTGCAGAATTATGCACTTTTCTTGCATATGTTATTGTTTAACCCAACAGTATATTGGGACTACAGGCCAGTTTAGAGCAATGGCCATGTATGCAAGTTAACATTGTGATGTTAATACCTCATGTTTTTCCTGCCATTAATGGTTTATCTGTTTTGTGTTTTCACACACAGATTATGTCACAGTATGAAACCGCAGAGCTTTGAAATCTTCACGTAGTCACTCACGTGACTTTGAAATAAAATAGAGAGATTAAACGAGAACATACCAGTTTGAAGTTTGATCTTTATTTTATGAGAAGTTGCGATGAAGGGTTTACATGCCCTCCACTCCGAACCCTCTTCTCATAAAGATAATTCAGTAGTTCTAGCCTTTCAATCTCTCTATAGCTTAGTTTCAGCAACTATTCTGTGAGTTTATACAGCTAATTTGAAGATTGACTGGCATTTGAAGGCATGCAGTCTGGCGGGCTTCCTCATAAAATAAAGATCAAACTTCAAACTGGTAAGTTCTCATTTAATTTCTCTAATATTCTTGCATCCAATTTATGACTGGAATTGTTTTCCATATAACCTGAGGAATTAACAAAACAAAAACATGTTCATGATCTATTCAAATTTAATTTCCGTGTTACACCCTCGGGAAACATACTTTTGCAAGGGTTGGTTGATGGTATAAACTAAATCTACCACAGGCATATCCTAATGATAGTTTATGAATGGAAACAATTCCTATGCCACACAAAGTTTAGCAGAGGCACAGAATCAAACGGCGTGAAATGGTGAGGAAAGATTAATGACTGTGTCATTTGTCATTCAAGTAACTCAGTGGAGTGTAACAGTCTGAAAACTGTGCTGCATTAATTATTCAAAGCACACGGTGATTGAGGAACTCACTGCGTCAGAAGGCAACTGGGTAGGGAATGGACAGGCGACGTTTCAGGTCAGGACCCTTCTTCAGTCTTAAGCAGGAACCCAGAATGTCACCTGTCTATGCCCTCCCAGATGCTACCCAACCCACTGAGTTCCACCAGCATTTTGTGTTTTGCTCAAGATTTCAGCCCTTGATGATCACCCCTTACACAAGCGCTATCCCACACATACTCTCGTCGCAGCGGCCTCTGCCGTCCGTCTGTCTTTTTTAAAATTTATTTTATTCTTCTTTTTTTTTTTTTGGTCTCGTTTGAGTGTAGTTAGTTTGTGGGTTTTTTTAGCTGGATATGTGTGGGGGTGTGGGGGGCGGGGTGGGGGAAACTTTTTTCATCTTTTCCCTGTACGGAGGACCCGACCTTTCCTCTGTCGGGTCTCCGTTGTCGTTGGGGCCTAGCACCATGAAGCGGCCTCCAACTGGACCTGGGGCTCCAGTCGCAGAGCTGCTGGCTACTTACCAACGTGGAGCTGGCCGAGTTAGGAACGGGAGGAGCTGTGGTGGCGCGCTGCTGCTGCCCAACCCTGGAGATTCGGGGTCGGGCAGCTGCAGGCCGGTGGACGGTAACACCGGGAGCTCGCGGGTCCCTGGTGGGAGACCGCTTTTCGGAGCTCCCACGGCGGCAACTTCTCCCGCCCGAGATGCGGGGTTGAAAATGACCTGCAGCGGGGCCTTACACGCCCGGCGCACCTTTAATGGCCGCGGGACCTGCTAGCGCCCACTGGGGGCTCCAACATCAAGACCCGGAGCGGGGCCTTGCATCGCCTGGAGCGGCTTGAGTGGCCGCGGGACTGATTTACCATCGCCCGTCGCGGGAGCTCCGAAAAGCGGTATGATGTGATAGGAGTCCGTTGACGAAGGAGCATAAGTACTTCGCTAACATCCCATATTGTCGAATACCTGGGCCTGGGAGGATTGGAATTAAAAATTCCCTTCATAAATCTAGAGATGAGAGGGTGTGACCCCACTGAATATCGTTCTAATCCCATCCATAAATATGAAGACAGGGCACTTCTGGCCGTGTTGATCGCACTATAGCTTAATCTTTGACCGAGAAAGAGGGTTGACAGGTACTCTAGTACGTCAGAGATGCCTGCTGTGTAATATGAAATATTTTGCCGGAAGCAGAACACCTCCCATTTCCTTATATAAGAGATAAGAGATTATATGCTTCTGGGTACTATCCCTCCAGGCCGCAGTAAAAACATCCACAGTGCGATCCAATAGTCCTCTCCCCAGGTATGGCCTTATTAGAATCTGCAAACCAACAAATTTAATACAATCATATAAAGGGTGTTGACCACCAGTTACAGGTGCACCAGTAGGTTTCGATGTTTGGGAACAGTCATAAGTGGCTTTATGTTTATCTGCAACACGAGAGGGAACCATGGCTGAGTACGCCAGTCGGGTACCACCAATACTCCTGAGGCGGAGTCCTGCTTAATATTTTGCAGACACCGACTGATGAGGCAGAAAGGAGGAAATGCATATACAAACATTCCACCCCAATGCAGCGAGAATGCATCTACCGCTGCTGCCCCAGGATATGGTTCCCATGAAACATATTTAGGCAACTGGTGGTTTAGTCTGAATGCAAACAAATTGATATCTGGCATCCCCTACCGAGCAACAACATCGTTAAATATGTCATGATTCAACATCCATTATGTGTTGTCATTGAATTTGCGAGACCTTGTGTCTGCCATGATGTTGAATCTACCTGGTAGGTAGATAGCTGAAAACCAAATGTCTCTGGAAATGCACCAGTCCCAAATCAGATTTGCCAATTTATCACAAGATTCCACCCATATGATTAACATACGGCACTGCCATAGTGTTGTCAATCTGAACTTGAACATGCAAGTGACATTTAGTAGAACAATAAGCTTTAAGCCCATAAAATGTTCCTAAAAGCTCTAAATAATTTATTCCTCATGATTGCAGAAGAGGTGCCTCATGCATATTCTATCTGCCTCCACAGCTGGAAATATATCAGTAGCGCCACAACCTAACGCACTGACATAATTCTGTAAGACAATAGAAGGTGGTTCAACCAGAATTTGGCTGGAAGCACTTGAGACATTCATAATCCACCATTGTACTTCAGCAATGGCCGCAGCTGGTATTTGCATAGGCCTGTCATAACGACCTGAATGCATCATCAGTGCCTGTTCCTTCACTCGTTGCAATTGCTGGTAATGCAGAGGTCCAAACTGCAAAGCTGGAAATGAAGCCATTAATTTGCCAATCAAGCTGGCCACTTGTCTAATTGAAGGTTGTTGTGCTTCATTGAGCTTAACACAGCCTTCAATTAGTTGCAGCCTTTTGTCCCTGGGTCACTGACATGTGATCTGAGTTAATAGTGAAGCCCAAATAATCAATAACTCTGACAGGTGTTAATTTGGATTTATCTGGATGAACCCCAACCTCTCAAAAGTGAGTTTAACAACAGAAACAACTGACTCAGCTGTGTCCTGAGTCTTACCTACAATAGAAATACAGTCCAAATAGGCCATTACAATATGACCCTGAGCTCTAAGTAGCCCCAGTATTGGTTTTAACAATTTGGTGAACAATCTAGGAGCTGAGGTTAATCCATTAGGCTGCGCTTTGAATTGCCATAATTGACTCATCCAGCTAAATTTCAAATATCTCCTATCATCGTAGTGAACAGAACCGAATGGCCTACTCCTGCACCTATTTTTCTATGTTTCTATGTTTCTCAGACCATTCTTTTAGGAACCCGTGTAATCTCCCCCCGACTTGTAGGTGTCTTTCACTTAATATGTTCCTATCAGGACCAGACCCACCTACCTCCATGGTGACCGGTGGAATTTGTTGTCCCCGGTTCCCGGTGGGAGGAGTCAAGTTTGCTCGTGCCTCAGTAGCAGTGCGCCAACTGCGCACATTCGTAAATGTCCCTTGACCGGCCCCAGTCTTTGCAGCCCGTCGGTAGGGGTGTTGGCGCGAACCATTCTGCTGGTCATCGGGGCGTTAATCAACCCCACTGCCTTTGCCTCGTCGTCGAGCCCTTTCACTCGCTTAGCGAGGTCGTCCCCAAATAACAAATTTGGCAGTTGAATATTACTTGGCTTACAGAGCGCCGCAAATTTAAGGTGTACCGTCGGGCGTATTGCACTTTTGTGCAAACAGTTTATTTCAAAGTGGACACTGCACAGAATGGCTAAGGCATCCTGCTGTAATACAGACAGCCCCTCGTCCACCGATCTGGCGAATGTTGTAATGCATGCAGCGAGCTTCAGCACCTGCTGGAGCTTCATTTCTTGTGCCCGAATACCAATGCCCATATGGCTCCATGTCACATGGTTAACCGCCGGTACATTCAGGCGTTGGCAATTAACCGGGGTCTCATATTACTTCCCGGTCTCGTCAATGGTCAGCTCTTGCAGCTGATGGGGGAGCAAATAATTTATAGTTGTTGCCAACCCGTCATCCAACGGCTCTCCAGCCTCTCTGGGGACAACAAATCTTGCTGCTAGACATGGTATTATGGGCTCATGCCCTTCATCCCGTGGGTTCTGTTCACCCACAGATTTGGCGTCAGAATAATCCTGACCCGTCAAGCTCTCCTCCTCCAAGAGGGAGCGATTGAGCAGCCCTATTCCAGGCGCTGCTGGCGCGGGCTCTCCTGTAGGCCGGTGCGGATACCACCCCTCTCCAGCATCCTCTCCAACAGGAGCTCCACTTTGGATAACCGTGTAAGAACGGCATCCTTTTGCAGAGGGAAACCCTCCTGGCACAACTCCTCGGAGTCAATGGGCCTTGCAGACTTTTAGTAGCTTTACACCCCAATGGCACGGCCATGGTGCTCAAAGGCACCGAGTCTGCAGTTGGTGGTCTCCTTGCCACCGACAGACTAGGCGAACTGAGCGGACGCCTGCTACCCACACTCCCGCGGTCTGTCATCTTATTAGCGGCACACCTCGTCTTCACCGTTGTCGCTTTCTGCATTTTCTTTTTAGAAATAAACTTGCACCTGAAACACAAGCCTGCAACAAAAAAACGACCTCCAACCAAGCTTTCACCCCTTGGGGTTTTTTAATTTACCGCTGGAGGAGCGCTGCTCCTCCTAACCGGTCACTGTGCCAGTGCGTGTGAAGTTAATAACGTGCACGCGGTCTGACGGGGTCTTCTTCACATAGTCACTCACGTGACTCTGAAGTAAAATTTACAATCTTTACCGAAACCTACAAACCTGAGGTCTTTAGATTGTGGGAGATTAGTCTTGATTTGTCCCAATCCCTGCTTAGATTTGTCCCAATCCCTGCTTTATACAATGTCAACCAGTTGTCCTGACCCAAAATGTCACCCATCTTTTTTCTCCAGAGATGCTGCCTGACCCGTTGAGTTCCTCCAGAACTTTGCATCTGTCCTTTTATAATGCTGATTTGACGCCAGCGTATTAACTTGCAAACATAAGCTCAGTGTACTCAGAAATCTCTTTAGCTTCCCACATTCGACATTCTTCACATTGCTTTAAAGTTGCAGTGAAATAAATTAGAACTTTTTCACTATTAATAGCATAGCTCTAAATTGTACTGCAATCAAATCAAAGTGACGACTTAGAAGTAAGGGCAAGTTCAAGACTTCCCATTCTTTCGAGGCAACCTGCCGCTATACAAGTTAATCTACTCAACAAGTCTTGACATGATGGAAGTAAATGTGTGACCATTGAGTTAGCTCCAGATTAAATATTACTCAAAACAAAAGTTGGAAATTAAACTAAAGACACAAGAGACAGCAGACGCTGGCATCTAGAGCAAAAACACAAGGTGCTGAAAGAACTCAATGGGTGAGGCAGCATTTGGGGAAAGAACGACAAGTGACCTCTCAGGTCAGGAGCCTTCTTCATGCTGTGGGGAATTAAACTAGACTCGTTTCATTTAGAGATAGAGCTCGAAAACAGGCCCATCGGCCCACCGAGTCTGCGCCGGCCATCAATCCCCGTACACTAGCACTGTCATACACACTAGGGACAATTTACATTTTTTACTGGAGCCAATTAACTTACAAACCTGTACGTCTTTGGAGCGTGGGAGAAACCCAGAGCACCCGGAGAAAACTCACGAGGTCACAGGGAGAACGTACAAACTCCATACAGACATTCAGGATCAAACCCGGGTCTCTGGCACTGTAAGGCAGTAACGCTGCACCACTGTGCCTCCCCTAGTTGTGCCTTTAACTTTCACAACGATGAATATTGAACCATTCAGTACCTTCTCCAGGTGATAGTAATTTAAATTACTGTACATTTGTAGAATTTGGTAGTTCATGATCTTTTATGGGCTTGCCTTTAATGGGAGTGATTCCAAGCTTTGGGAGTAGCAAGGGACAGATTATATTCATGCTATTTCTCATTTAATTGGGATTGTGAAATGAAAATTGTGAGGAAATAATTGTGAACCTGTCGCTGGAGATCTAGACCTGGAGATCTGGTCTAATTTTCCAACAAACCTGAACCGTGGCAGCTAGCATCACCAACTTAAGCCACCTCTAAATATTTATGAATAGAGATCAATTTAGTTAAGACTTTCAAGAACTGGTCAACACCATCATGGCCATAAGACTGGAAGAAGAGAAACAAAAGGGTAGCAGCACATTAATCTGCAGATAGGCAATAACATGCTCTCCCACCGACTGCTAAGTCAAAATCAGTTAGCCCAAAATTGTGATTTCTCCGAAGAAAGATACACAGTGCTGAAGTAACTCAGCGGGTCTGGCAGCATCCCTGGGGACAGATGAATGTGTGACATTTCCAATCGGACCCCTTCAGAATGAAGGTGTCTGAAGATGGGATCCGACCCGAAACATCGCCCATCCTTTATCTTCAGAGATGCTGTTTGACCCACCGGGTTACTCCAGCACTGTGTCTTTCTTCAGTATAAACCAGCATCTGAGTTGAGTTTAGTTTATTGTCACGTGTACTGAGGTACTGTGAAAAGCTTTAGCTGCATGCTGACCAGTCAGCGGAAAGACTGGAAAGATTGTAACATGATACAATCGAGTATTCTGTAGTTCCTTCGGACACATTGTGATTTCACCACTGTGGTCACAAACAAATATCAAGTCGTACTCTTTATTGTGCAGGAAAACAATGGTTTTGATGCCAAACAGTTCCCACGTGTGTGCAGAAAAGACACAGTGCGGCACGGTGGCGCAGTGGTGGGGTTGCTGCCTTACAATATCAGAGACCCAGCTTTGATCCTGACTAAGGTGTGCTGTCTATATGGGATTTGTACGTTCTCCCTGTGACCACGTTGGTTTTCTTCTAATGCTCTGGTTTCTTCCCGCACTCCAAAGACATACAGGTTTGTAGGTTAATTTTGTAGCTTTGGTAAACTTGTAAATTGTCTATAGCCTGTGGGACAGTGTTAATCTACAGTGTGATCGCTGGTCAGCGCGGACTCGGTGGGCCGAAGGACCTGTTTCCACTTTGTATCTCTAAAGTTTTAAGTCTAAAAGATAAGAATGAGAAACAAAAGGGGAACAATCCAGATGCCAGAAGTGTCAAATAAAAACAGAAAATTAATTGACATGTAAAATGAATTCTGTTCCTCTCTACAAAGTATCTGTATTCTGCCTCAGCATAGATGACTATTTTCAACATTTTTGTTTCAGCATTTTCTCTTTTCATTTTATTTGAACTAATTTTAATCCATTGTTTAATTTTATTTTCACTGAGATTCCACAATGTGACAAATATCCAGTAGTTATTTTGCACATCAGAGAATTAATCACTATGTGGACATCACTTGATTGATTATCAGAAATATTCTTCAGCCAGCACCAGAAAAATATCTATGTTCTTTCTGTGCCTGAGGAACAGTCTTTCCTAGCCTCAGCAATCTGTACTCCATTTCCTGTCTCCCACGTAAACAAGTCCTCGCCCCTCGCTGATGATCCCTTTTCCTGTCTCCCACGTACCCCCTCCTCGTGGACCCCCCCTCGTGGCCCTCCAGCTTTAGAACTCTTTATTCAGAACTGCCGTCGGGACATCAACCGCCTCGACTTCTCCACTCCCCTGTCTCACTCCAATCTCTCCCCCTCCGAACGTATTGCCATCGACTAACTCCGCAATAACCCAGACTGGGTTATCAAACCCGCCGACAAGGGAGGTGCTGTGGTAGTCTGGCGCGTCGATCTCTACAAAGCAGAGGCCACGCGCCAACTCTCGGACACCTCCTCCTACTTACCCCTGGACCATGACCCCACTGACGAGCACCAGGCCACCATCTCGATCACCATAACCGGCTTCATCAACTCCGGCTCCCTACCCCCCCGAGCCTCCAACCTCATCGTTCCCCAGCCCCGCACAGCCCGATTTTACCTTCTCCCCAAAATCCACAAACCCGACTGCCCCGGCAGACCCATTATCTCTGCCTGTTCATGCCCCATCGAACACATTTCCACATACCTTGACTCCATCCTATCCCCCTTTGTTAAATCCCTCCCCACCTATGTTCAAGACACCTCAGACACTCTCCGTCGGCTCCGCACATTCCGTTGTCCAGGCCCCCATCCTCTCATCATGGACGTCCAGTCACTATACACCTGCATCCCCCACCAGGATGGTCTCAAAGCCCTCCGGTACTTCCTCGACCAGAGGAGCAACCCATACCCATCCACTGACACCCTCCTCCGCCTAGCGGAGCTGGTCCTTACCCTCAACAACTTCTCTTTTGACTCCTCCCATTTCCTCCAAACACAAGGCGTAGCTATGGGCACACGCATGGGCCCTAGCTACGCCTGCCTCTTTGTCGGGTACGTCGAACAATCTTTGTTCTCGGCGTACCAGGGCCCCACCCCCGACCTTTACCTCCGTTACATTGACGACTGCTTTGGTGTCACCTCCTGCACCCACGCAGAACTGACTGACTTCATCCATTTCACCACCAACTTCCATCCGGCACTCAAATATACTTGGACCATTTCCGACATTTCCCTACCATTCCTTGACCTCACCATCTCTATTGCAGGTGATACACTCCTGACTGACATCCACTACAAACCAACTGACTCCCACAGCTACCTGGACTACTCTTCCTCCCACCCTGCTTCCTGTAAGGACTCCATCCCCTATTCCCAATTCCTCCATCTACGCCGCATCTGCTCCCAGGATGACGTGTTCCACACCAGGTCATCGCAAATGTCCTCGTTCTTCAGAGAACGGGGTTTCCCCTCCCCCACTATAGATGAGGCCCGCACCAGGGTCTCCTCCATACCCCGCAACACTGCCCTCTCTCCCCATTCCCCCACTCACAACAAGGGCCGAGTCCCCCTGGTCCTCACCTTTCACCCCACCAGCCAGCGCATACAACAGATAGTCCTCCGCCAGTTTCGTCACCTCCAACGTGACCCCTCCACTCACCACATCTTCCCATCTCCCCCCCTGTCTGCCTTCCGCAAAGACCACTCCCTCCGCAACTCCCTCGTCAATTCTTCCCTTCCCTCCCGCTCCACTCCTTCCCCGGGCACTTTCCCTTGCAACCGCAAGAGATGCTACACTTGTCCCTTCACCTCCCTCATCCACTCCTTTCAGGGACCCAAGCAGTCATTCCAAGTCCGACAGAGGTTCACCTGCACCTCCTCCAACCTCATCTACTGCATCCGTTGCTCCAGATGCCAGCTGATCTACATCGGTGAGACCAAGCGGAGGCTCGGCGATCGTTTCGCCGAACACCTCCGCTCGGTCCGCAATAACCAACCCGACCTCCCGGTGGCTCAGCACTTCAACTCCCCCTCCCACTCCGTATCCGACCTCTCGGTCCTGGGCCTCCTCCACGGCCAGAGTGATCAACACCGCAAGTTGGAGGAACAGCACCTCATATTCCGCTTGGGGAGTCTGCATCCTCTGGGCTTAAACATTGAATTTTCTCAATTCTGTTAACCCAGACTGCGTCCCCCCCACCTCTCCCTCTGCCCTCTGGCCCTGACATTCCTTCTCCATCTCCCCCCCCCCCCCCCAGTCGCACTACCTTCTCATTTTCACACCACAAACAGCTTACAATGGCCTGCTTCCTTTATCACCAATACTTTTTTGCATATCTTTCACTCATTGTTCCTTATCTCTCCACATCACTGTTTATATCTCTCGTTTCCCTGATCCCTGACCAGTCTGAAGAAGGGTCTCGACCCGAAACGTCGCCTATCTCCTTCGCTCCTTAGATGCTGCTGCACCCGCTGAGTTTCTCCAGCTTTTTGTGTAACCCTGTACTCCATCAATGGTTGGGAATAGTCTGAGTAGTTCATTGATAAGCTTCAGACAGCAGAAGCCATTAAAGATTCTGAGTATCAAAAATAGACTGGAATAACTCAGCAGCACAGGGAGCATCTCTGGAGAGAAGGAATGGGTGACATTTCGGGTAGAGACCCTTCTTCAGCCTGCAGCTGCCTAGCCTGCTGAGTTACTCCAGCATTTTGTGTATATCTTCGGCGTAAACCAGCATCTACAGTTCCTTCCTACACATGAGTAACAAAATATTGCTTCAATAACAGATTCGTGCCATTGTCTACAGTAATAGTAATAGTATTTAGAAAAAATGAATTTTGCAAAGCAAACCTTCAGAACATAGAACATAGAACAGTGCAACACAGGTACAGGCCCTTCAGCCCACAATGTCTATGCTGAACATAATGCCAAAACCAACTCTTATCTACCTGCATGTAATCCACACATCCCTTTCCCTGCATACCCCTATACTCATCCTAAAGTCTCTTAAATGTTACTGTCATAACTGCCTCCAACACTACCTCCAGCGCATTCCAGGGATTCATCATCGTCTGTGTACAAATACTTGCCCCACACTGACAAATGAGATGAGGAAAAACGTTTTCACCCAGAGTTGTGAATGTGTGGAATTCTCTGCCACAGAAGGCAGTGGAGGCCGATTCACTGGATGTATTCAAAAGATGTATTCAACGAATATGTCCAGAAGGGTTACTTATTTTGATGTATTCAAAAGATGTATTCAACGAATATGTCCAGAAGGGTTACACAAAAAGCTGGAGAAACTCAGCGGGTGCAGCAGCATCCAAGGAGCGAAGGAGATAGGTGATGTTTCGGGTCGAGACCCTTCTTCAGATTCTCCAGCATCTGCAATTCCTTCTTTAACAAGAATATGTCCAGAATCTTACCTTACTGGAAGGTTTGTCAACAAAGTCAAAGTAGAGCAAAGAGAATGGAAAGCTGCAAGTTCAGAGAGAGAGAGACGCTTAGAATAAGAGGAGTTCCGATGAGTTCAGTATGAATTGGATACCTGTAGAAAAGATCAGCAAAGATCAAGAATCAAGCGATCCGAGGGTTTAATTGTCATATGTGCCAATAACAGAACAATGACGTTGTTACTTGCAGCAGCATAACTGGCCTGTAAACTCCATACACTCAGATAATATTTAATGAACAAAAATTCATTAAATTAATAACCTAATACGAGTGCAAAAAACCCTTAAGTGCTCAGAGCAACCAAAGACAGCCCATAGAAGTTCACAGTTGAGGTCTGTGTGGTATAGTGTTCAAGAGCCTGATGGTTATTGGGAAGAACCTATTCTTGAACCTGGTGGTCATAGTTTTCAGACTCCTGCACCTTCTTCCCAATGGTAGGTGTAAAATGAGTGTGGCCAGGGTGGTGTGGTCTTGAATGATATTCGTTGCCTTTTTGAGGGAACACCTCCTGTAGATCCCTTTGAAGGTGATGCAGATCAGTACCTGTGGTGGACAAGATGTGTCATGGACTCACTGTGATCTTCATCGTTCCAGGGATCTGAAAATGCCAAGTATAGTGGTTGGTTTAGTACTCCACATTTTCCTTGGGGGTTGATGCAGGATGAAGATCCAAATCCATTGTGTCTCGCGATGGACAGAGGGCAGCTTCCTGCCATTACTATGATAGAAAATGTAATAGAGGTGCGTGCGGCAGAGTCCTGCCCAAGGTGCCACGGCCGCAGTGTCCGCATGGAAGGCATGTCGGTCAGCGGGACCTCGCCGAAGGCTCATTCATCGACAGGACGGGGCTCTCTGGATCCTGCTCGAAGGCTAGTTGGACGACGTAACTGGCAACCACGTAAACCCTCGGATCTCTGTCCATCACGAGGCACAATGGATTTGGATCTTCATCCTGCATCAACCCCCAAGGGAAATGTGGAGTACTGAACCAACCACTATACTTGGCATTTTCAGATCCCTGGAACGATGAAAATCGAGCACCATAACCGACTTCATCAACTCCGGCTCCCTACCTCCCCCCCCCCCCCCCCGAGCCTCCAACCTCGTCGTTTCCCAGCCCCGCACAGCCCGATTTTACCTTCTCCCCAAAAATAAAATATAAGAGTCTGAAGAAGGGTCTCGACCCGAAACGTCGCCGATCTCCTTCGCTCCATAGATGCTGCTGCACCCACTGAGTTTCTCCAGCTTTTTGTGTAACCCACGCAAAGGCTTGTTGGTCAGCAGAGCCTACCCGAAGGCCCATCGGTCAGTGGGACAGGGAGGGAGCTGGATACGTCAGACGTGAGGAGCCAGTAGGAGGGCGAACCAAGGTAATGCCTCCAGCTCCTTCAAGGTCGGCCGCAGGAGGCGCCCCCGGGACACAAAGATGGCCGGGCGCGGAGACGAGCGTGATGTCGGTTGGTGGGAACTGCTCCAATGCATCGAGTGCGTGAGATGACTGAGAATAATAACGGCAAAAATAGCAGTGCCTGCATGTGTAATAAATACTACACATAGTTCTTTAATTAAAGTCAAAATCTGAAGAACTGATTAAGGTAGTTATAAATAGAGCTGGCATTTTAATAGCGGTTGCTGTTCGGTCACGTTTGTGACTATCTCAGCGGATAGGACATTTATTATCATACACCATATGGTGTAGTAAAATTTGACTTGCCATTACGGCACAGAATGGGGCTCCACTGGAACGGGCGGCTGTTCGGAGAAACTCCATTGAGGCTCCAGAAAAGAGCTCCTGGCTTGGGAAGCCATTTTTCAGCTGTGTCTCTTAAGACACCTGTGGAGCAATACCTCGTGCAGGGTTGCGTCATGCAATTTCCACTCAGTAGAGGGGACTGTTGGAGATCTTTCATAAGAGACCCCAACCATGTGGATATCGACAAAGCAGTCGAATCTTTGATCCAATGGGTCTATGCTTCTGTTTAAATCATATGAACTGTGACAACACCTGGCAAGGTTGCAGTATTTCTCCCACTGTCTAGCGGACTATCAGGAAGAGGTAACTCCGATTATAATGCCGGCTCATCCGAGTCATATGGGGGCCAGAGGCCTGAGGAAACAACACCTGGTACAGGGTTGCGTTCTATTTCCTCCCTGAAATACTCCATTGAGGCTCCAGAGGGGAGCAAGGACTCGAACTCACTAGCAGGTGCAACCTGTCTGGTAAGTATAATGATGATACCGACAAGCACCGATCTGCACAGCTAATCCCGGTTCGGCTCCTAGATGGAGCAGCTTGACAACCCAGAGTAGGGGCAAAATCAAAGCCAAGTCCTATCGAACGATTTGGGTCAAGGGGATTCTGTCCCCACATCTATGGCAGATGTGATTGGAACATCTGATGAATCAGATGGTGGCACGAGAAATGCTCTGTGTTAACTGAGGCATGTAAAGGCAGTTCGAATCATATGCCTGATGCAGCTCCTGGTTCAGGGTTGCAATATTCCTCCCACTCAGATGAAAGGAGTGTTGGAGATGGTGCCAAATAATATGCTCCATGTTACGGGAGCATGCACAGGCAGTAGTAGTTGAAGTAGTTGAAGTCTTCATCAACACATGATTTATTTTCTCCTCAGTTAGTAGAGTTGCCGGTTCATTGGAATCATCATTGCCATCCTCTCTGGGATAGGTAGCTGCCAGCAGGACGCTGGTCTGGCATATAATATTTTTTATCTGACCTACAGGTTCATGTTATGAATCAAAAATGTATTTATAATAATCCGTAGGCTCTCAATACCAGTATTCCTGATTGAGTGGCAGGTCGAAGAGATTTTGTTGCTCAGTCTGCCGACTCGGACAAGTGTTTTCAGTTAGAGGACTGCGAGGCAATTCCTGATTCAGGCTTGCATTATCTAAAATTCCACTGAGGAAGAATGCTGAGAATTCGTGGTGACTCTTATAGTCGAGAGTTGACAGGGAACTCGTATTCCCACATCAAAGGGAGACTGTATTTTTCAGCTCTAGTCATAAGGTTCTGATTATATGTTATCAGCGAAATGTATGAATAACTAGATAATACATCTTCCGCGGCAAGAGAAGCCAAAAAATTTCCATCCGTATGGTCAATAAAGGAACAGTGGTTCCAAGTGGAATCAGTGACATCTCAACGGAGGATGAGTGGTCTGGCCAAGAACAAGAGGGGTATATTTCTGATACTTCTCAAGATTACAGAAACATGGAGCATACCAAATCAGGTTAGCATTTGGCTAATCTGATCATGTGTTTAGTTACCCAGTTTAAGATGGATGATTGCTTTTCAGCAGTTTAACTGATTCAGAGAATCAATCTTGGAGATGCATACTTTGCCATATCTATACACATGAGGCACAGATTATCTGCTGTTTTGATAACAAAGCCAGTGGGGGAAGCCATTGCTGCCCTACTCAGATTAAAGGGCATTGTGTCATCGAGTTTAGATAATATTCAAAATATGCAGCTGATAAAACATAGGGGTTATCTGTAGATACCTCTTGCGATATTAAGAATGAGGCAACGTGAAATTTAATAGTGCCAATTTTGCCTATTCATTCAGGCCATGGTAAGGCGGCTGAAGCAACTCTTATTTACTCAGTCACGAGTGATGGCTTGGGCAGCCTGTTTTCTCGGGCAGCGAGCTCTGCACGATTGCATGGGAAGCTTGTGAACAGAATATGTGAGTTACTTTTAAACAGAAGTAACAGAGGTTTGTGTGGCTTTCGGTTTGAGCCTAGAGAAGCGTTCATGTGATAGGACAATTGACACTGCTTGTGCTGCTTTGTCATTCTCTATAGTACCATTAGTGGAACAATAAATGATTGGTTATTCACCCGCTGTTCACTAACGTAATGCGGGGTGTCTTTTATATGACCACTTTAATAGCCTACACTCATTGTAGTGTGTGATGTATATCAGTAAATTATTATGCAAATATTCTTCTACTGTATTCCTAATGGGAGCAGTATTTTTAAGATGATTATGCTTTTAGCAACTGATGTCAGCACAAAGAACACAGTCTTTACTCAATCTCTGGCTCCGTCTTTGGGTTATAACTAACATTAGGGTAGCTTGTTATGGGAATTATCTCATAAACAAAATGGGCATGATTGCGTACATTGGAAGTTGACAGCATACCCACCAGAGCTGAGATTGGGAGTCATTAGGTATACAAATACACTGAGCTTCCTAGTACCTATGAGATGAAAGATACTTTCTTTATTGTTATTCAATAGTCTCAAGATATTGCTGATGGCTCATTAGCAGCCAATAGAATGGATATTTCCCTTTCATCATACAGCAAGAGGCTTACATTGTGTTAATAAATTAAGAAATTTGGTTTAATATGTCTGGATATTTGCAGATAGAATTCTGCACAGTGTTTCATGAGTTATTGTCTAACTCAATGTCAATTGGGACTATGGTCCGGTTAAGAACAATGGCCATGTATGCAAGTTAGCATCATGGTATTAATAACCCATGTTGTTTCTACCATTAATGGTTTATCTGTTTAAGTGTTTCACACACAGATTGGGTTACTGCATGAAACCACAGAGCTTTGAAGTCTTCACGTAGTCACTCACGTGACTTCGATATAAAATAGAAAGATTAAACGAGAACTTACCGTTTGAAGTTTGATCTTTATTTTATGAGAAGTTGAAGTGAGGGGTTACGTGCCTTCCACTCCCAACCCTACTTCTCATAAAGATAATTTGGTAGTTCTAAGGTTGTTAATCTTCCTATAGCTGAGGTCAGCAACTATTCTGTGCTTTCATACAGCTGCTCTAAAGATTGACACGCATGTGGACTGGCGGGCTCTTCATGTAATCCCTCACTTCAACTTCTCATAAGATAAAGATCAAACTTCAAACGGAATGTTCTCGTTTAATCTTTCTATTCTTTTGGTCTCAAGCATCTCTGAGGTCTCGAGGCTTATCATGGGGGATAAATTTGCGAATTTGTTACTGAAGTTCCTCACTGCCTTCCCGTAGCTACAACAACATAGCAGTTGTGATCTGTTCTGCAGGCAGAGGTTTCACAGTTAGATTATAAGGTCATAAGTGATCAGAGCAGAATTAGGCCATTCAGCCCATCAAGTCTATTCCGCCAATCAATCATGGCTGATCTATCTCTCCCTCCTAACCCCATTCTCCTGCCTTCTCCCCATAACCCCTGACACCCATACTAATCGAGAATCTATCTATCTCTGCATTAAATATATTCACTGGCTTGGCCTCCACAGCTTTTTATGTATTTATTCATTTTTTATTAGAAGCAATTGTACAAAGATAAAACATTCGACATCTAAAATTATACAATTATTGTACAGCTTAATTTTTAACCTTATAACCTGAAAATGAAAGAAAAGAAGAGAGAGGGAACAAGAGAGGGAAAAAGTGATAAGTGAAAAGATAGCTCGATAAAGCACATAGAAAAGACTCCTAGACTACCAAAGTAGTGTGGCCGAAAAGAAAGTAGAGACAAAAGAAAAAAATAAAAAAGGAAAGTGGAGATATGCCTGCCCCTCACCCAACCCAGAATCGGATTTAAATTTAGATATGTGTTGCGCCATACTATCCTTGTAAGAATTAAGTGAAGGGTGTCCATGTCTTGAAAAATTGATCTGGTTTTTCTGCCAAGACAAGCCTAATATTTTCCAAATGTAGTGTCTCGGACATGTTTGTAATCCATATCTTCACTGTAGGGACTGACGTGTGTTTCCAAAATTTAAGTATTCGGTTTTTTTGCCGTTATCAGGCCATAGTTAAGGAAACGTCTTTGAAATAATGTTAGCTCAGAACAGGCTTCTGACGTACCTAGTATGATCAATTCTATGTCGGGGTCCAATTTTATTTTAAGTATTTTAGAAAAAATATCAAATATTCCCCTCCAGAAGTTGTGTAATTTTATACAGGAAGCAAAGAAATGGGTTATGGTTGCTTCTTGGAGAAGACATTTATCACAAATAGGGGAGACATTTGGGAAGATCTTATTCAGTTTAGACTTTGAGTAATAAAGTCTATGCAATATTTTAAATTCTATTAGCGATTGCTTAACATTAAGAGAACAGTTGTGTATATATAGAAGGCTTTCCTCCCAACAATATTTTAAAATTGTTAGGCCCAGTTCATCTCCCCAAGCTTGTCTAAATATTTCCGATGATGGAGTTTGTAAATTTAAAAGGGTATTATAAAGTTATGATATTAAGTTATTTGAATCTGACTTTCAATTCATGCATTCGTCTAATATGTCTGGAACCATATATTGACATCTTGTGTATGTGATTTCACATAGTCTCGTATTTGAAGATATCTAAAGTATTGGCTACCTTTCAAATGATATTTCGACTGTAATTCTTGAAATGAGAGGAGAGTCCCCATCTCATAAACGTCTCCCAGCTTTTTAATTCCTAAGCTTTCCTATTGTATAAACACCATATCTAAAGTGGATGGTTTAAATGAGGGATTATTGGCGATTGGTAAGAGAAGAGATAAATTTCTCAATTTAAGGGTTGATTTCACCTGTTTCCAGGTTCGTAAGGTGCTATGGATTATCATATTTTTCTCATATGCTGATTTCTTCAGATTTATTGGAGAGAGAAGAATTGCACCTATATTAAAAGGCAAACAATCTTCCCTCTCCATTATTAGCCAGTTTACCTGTCGGCATGTATCGTCCATCCAATAGATTACATTTTTAATATTCGTTGCCCAGAAATAGTAAAAAAAATTAGGGAAAGCCAGTCCGCTGATTTCTTTAGGTTTACATAAATGTCGTTTATGAATTCTGTGAGTTTTGTAATGCCAAGTAAAGTTTGTGATCACTGAATCAAGTTTTTTTTTTAATTTTAGGAAGAAAAATCGGTATTAATTGAAATAGGTACAGGATTTGTGGAAGGAAGATCATCTTTATGGCATTTATTCCACCTATAAGGGAAATCGGAAGCGTATTCCAAAATTGAATAAGGACATTTAATTTGGTAATTAATGATGGAAAATTTGCTTGAAATAAAGAAGGGTATTTTCGAGTCACATAAACTCCAAGAGATTTAAATTTTTCTGTAGCAATTTTAAAGGGAAATTTTAGAAGGTGTGTCGGGTCTTGAGGTTTTATTGACATAATTTCACTTTTGTTCCAGTTTATTCTGTACCCTGAAAAGGAACCAAATTCTTCTATAAGATTTAGTATGTTTGGAATACTAAATTGGGAGTTGGTAATATATAGTAGTACGTCGTCTACATACAGCGATATCTTATTATTAGAATATTTAGTATTATAGCCATGAATGTTCGGATGTACTCTTATCATTTCAGCCAAGGGTTCGATCGCAAGGGGAAATAACAGAGGTGATAATGCACACCCTTCTCTTTTGCCCCTGGATAATTGAAATTTAGGTGAGAACGTTTGATTAGTCAGTATTCTGGCAGTCGGCTTGTTAAGTAACAACTTTATCCATGAAATACAATTTTCTCCTAGTTGAAATTTTTGCAATACTGTGAAAAGATATTTCCATGCTACTTGATCAAATGCTTTTACTGCATCTAATGAAATGATTGATAAGTCTTTTGTTGTTCTATGTGAGTACATTATATTAAACAGGCATCTCAAGTTGTTGAACAAGTGTCTCTTGAGATCAGGGTGTATTAATTTACTAACGTATTTAATTAGTCTTCCACAATTTTCTGTGGCAAAGAATTCCACAGATTCACCACCCTTTGACTAAAGAAATTCCTCCTCATCTCCTTCCTAAAAGAATGTCCTTTAATTCAGAGGCTATGACCTCTGGTCCTAGACTCTCCCACCAGTGCAAACATCCTCTCCACATCCACTCTATTCAAGCCTTTCACTGTTCTATACATTTCGATTAGGTCCCCCTTCATTCTTCTAAATTCCAGTGTGTACAGGCCCAAATGCTCATCATATGTTAACCTACTCATTCCTAGGATCATTGTACCCTCTGTAGAGCCAGCACATGCTTCTCAGATATGGTGCCCAAAATTGCTCACAATTTTCCAAATATAGCTGACCAGCACCTTATAGGGCCTCAGCATTATATCCTGTTTTTGTATGCTAGCATTGAGTTTGCTTTCTTTACTACCAATTCGACTTGCAGATAACCTTTTTGCAAATCCTGCACCGGCACTACCAAGTCCCTTTGCACCTCCGATTTCTGGATTCTCTCCCAATTTAGAAAATAGTCTACGTCTTTATTCCTTCTACCAAAATGGATGACTCCACACTTTGCTACACTATATTCCATCTGCCACTTCTCTGCCCACTCCCCCAAACTATCCAAGTCCTCTGCAGAGTTCCTGCTTTTTCGACACTATCTCCCCCTCCACCTATTTTCATATCATCCGCGAAATTGGCCACAAAGCCTTCAATCCCCTATTTAAATCATTGATTTGTGTGAAAGCCCCCCACAAGAATTCTTTAATGCCTTTTTCTTCAATTCTCCCGATTGTTTTGTATGCCACTCGTTTGGATCACATCTGCCACACATGTTTGGTGCACCAAAAAAAAGTGTAATCAACTTCTCAGCACCAGTGAGGTGCAGGAGACTAGTGATAGGTCTGCCTTTGAATTTCAGCCCCATTTATTAGCACTGAATACACCATGTAGTAATGCCAGCATGCTCTGCCTGGCCTTTGGAACTGATCATATTGAATTCAATGGAAAGAATTTTAGAAGTAGAGCAGAACATGCTTTCTCTCCTATTGCATTTAGTGTTAATTATGGGGAATGAAAGGCCAGGCAGCGGTAATTCCATGTGCTTGTGCCTAAACAGCTCAGAGCAGGACAAGGTACTCAAGGCACTATCAACAGTAAAGCAAGCAAGTTATTTTAGTTCCACAAAAGGTAAGCAAAGAGGAGCAGCTGGTAGAGCTTCAGCCTTACAGCACCAGAGGTCCAAGGTCCTGACCTCAGGTGCTGTCTGCGTGAAGTTTGTAGGTTCTCCCTGTGATCGCGTGGGTTTCCTCCGGGTGCTCTGGTTTCCTCCCACATTCCAAAGGCGTAAGCGTTTCAAGGTTAATCGACGTCTGCAAATTGTGTAGGGAGTGAATGCTAGAGTTCGATAGCCTAGAACGGGTGTGAATTGGGTGTTTGATGATTGACGTGGGCTCGGTGGACTGCAGATGCTAAAGTCTTTTTTTTAATAATTTATTTTATTAGAAGCAATTGTACAAGGAGGTAGTAATCGACATAACAATTGTACAATTTTCGTACAGCTTCAATTTTAACATTTTATAAACTAATAACTTAATCGGAAAAAAAGAAAAAGGAAAAAAGGGAAAGAAAAAAGAAAAGAAAAAGAAAAGAAAGAATTTTGAGAAAGACATGAAAGAGAAAAAAGAAAAACCCCTGAACTAATAAAGAAGTGAAAAAAAAAGCGGAGATATACCCCACTACCCTTCCCTACGCCCGCTCACCCGACCCTTGCGTCGGTTTTGAATTTGTGTTCAACCATTATGTTGTTGAAGAAATTCAATGAAAGAAGACCATATTTTGGAAAATTGATCTGGTTTGTCAGTCAATACAAGCCTTATTTTTTCTAAATGTAGTGTCTCGGTCATTTCTGTGATCCACATCTTCACTGTGGGGACTGTTATCTTTTTCCAGAATTTAAGTATACGTTTTTTCGCAGT
This sequence comes from Raja brachyura, assembly GCA_963514005.1. The sequence goes on from OY740785.1 coordinate 9,444,781, forward strand.
GATTAAACCATAGTCAAGGAAGCATCTTTGGGAAATCGTTAAATTAGGGCAGCCCGCTGACATTCCTAATGTTATTAATTTTGAATCTGATTCCAATTATTTTTTAGAAATAATATTGAATATTCTCATCCAGAAGTTTTGTATTTTTATACAGGATACAAAACTGAGTTAGGGTAGTGACATTTATCACAGAGAGGAGAGACAGTTGGGAAGATCTTGTTCAATTTGGTCTTTGACTAGTATAACCTATGCAATACTTTAAACTGTACCAGGCAATGCCTGGCATTTAACCAACAGTAGTGTATGTATAGTAGGCTTTCCTCCCATATATCTTTCAAAATGGGTAAACCCAGCTCATCCTCTCATGCTCGACTATAAATCTCAGAGGGTGGGATGTCAAGAGTGTTAGAAGAGTGTTATAAATGTAAGATATCAACTTACTTGTATCGGCATGTCTATTCAAACAATCATCTAATATATCTGTAACCATAAGAGGACAGTCTTGTGTATATGTTTTCACATAAACTCGGATTTGAAGGTATCTAAAGAAATTATTGGCATTCAAGTGATATTTCTCTTGTAGTTGTTGAAAAGAAGAGAGAGTCCCCTTCTTATAGCGGTCTCCCACAGTATTGATTCCCAGGTTCTTCCATTGAACAAACACCAGATCTAAAGTAGACGGTTTAAACGAGGGATTATTTGCAATAGGAAGAAGGAGATACATATTTCTCAATTTCAGACTGAATTTCAGCTGTTTCCAGATACGGATAGTATTATGTATTATCAGAGTTTGCTCGTACGTTGACTTATTCAAATGTATTGGAGATAGGAGGATTGAGACCGATACTAAAAGACAAACAATCTTCCCTCTCCATTTTTAACCAATTTACATGTTGACATGTATCGTCCAGCCAGAACGTTATATTTTTAATATTAGTTGCCCAGTAGCAAAAAAGAAATGTAGGTAGAGCTAATCCTCCATTTTCTTTGGATTTGCACAAATGTCTTTTGTGTATTCTATGGGTTTTGTAGTCCCAAATAAAGTTAGTGACAATAGAATCAATTTTTTTTAAAGCTTTTAGGGAGATATATTGAAATAAATATAAAATTTGCGAAAGGAAGATCATCTTTATGGCATTTAATCTACCAATAAGGGAGATAGGAAGTGTTTTCCAAAATTGGATGTAGACATACAGTTTAGTGATAATGGTGGGAAGTTTATTTTAAACAAAGAGGAATACTTTCTAGTCACGTAAATTCCAAGATATCTAAACCTTTCAGTAACAATTCTGAAAGGAAATTGTTGGAGTTCAGAAGGGTCTTGTTGTTTTATTGGCATGATTTCACTTTTATTCCAATTTATTCTGTATCCAGACAAAGAACCAAATTGTTCTATAATATTTAGAACATTTGGAATACTAAAGTCTGAAATAAAAACTGAAATTTTCCATGAAATCCTCACTGAAATAATAACTCTGTTTCTCTTCCCACAGATGCTGTTTTCCTTGTAGAATGCTTTCAACAATTGGTGTCTACATCAAATAAGGTTGTTCCTTTTTTAACACCAGAGACCCAGGTTCGATCCTGACTATGGGTGCTGTCCGTACAGAGTTTGTACATTCTCCCTGTGACCGAGTGCTCCGGTTTCCTCCCACATCCCAAAGACGTACCTTTCTCTGCCTCTGCCTCAGAAGGCGGTGGAGGCCAGTTCTCTGGATGCATTCAAGAGAGAGTTAGATAGAGCTCTTAAAGATAGTGGACTCAGGGGATATGGGAAGAAGGCAGGAACGAGGTACTGATTGTGGATGATCAGCCATGATCACATTGAATGGGAGTGCTGGCTCGAAGGGCCGAATAACCGACTCCTGCACCTATTATCCATTGTCTATTTTCCGGTGCCAGAACCATGGATTTGAAATGCATTTCAAAGCATTTCATTGCACCAAGATACATGTGATAATAAAGTATTACTGAATCAATGAATCAGGTTTAAAGAGGTGAATTGACTTCTTTAAATTGTCCCCAGTGTTTAGGAGTGCTAGCACTTCTTAGTGTTTAAGAATTTAAGAAATGTTTGAGAGTACGGGTAATCGTTGGTCGGCGTGGACTCGATGGGCCGAAGGGCCTGTTTCCATGTAGTATCTCCAAACAAACCAATCCAAATGTGATACCACATCCATCTCATTGGCATTATAAATGCATAATTATCTCGCAGCTATTTAATGTATAAAGAATTCAGGCTGCTTGTTACTAACACTGCCTCCTAAACACTAATTGGTTAAGCGTGCATCTATGTCTGTTCTTTGATCTGTCAACATCACCTGTAACAGAAGCAGGCACATGAACTCTGTGTGTTTAAGCTGACCAGGTCTCAGTGGGCAACTTGACACTTACTGACGAGGAATTCGTCACAAATTCAAAAACAAGCCTGACTCGTATTTCGCAGTTTAATAATAACTGCAGACTAATGTCGTTCATCAAGTTTCTGATATTCACAACACTCATTCATAATTCATTGCTTTCTCTGCAGGACACATGAAGGGAGTGCAGACAGTTTAAGCATGAGGTCATTTATCTTCTCAGGTAATGAATAGAGGGAGTGGGCCAGACAATGTCTTTGCAAGGGAAAATAACTTGAAACATCAAACAGACCTCTTTAAATGTTTCAGAAGAATAGCAGGAGAAGAATTAGCATTTATTGATTACATCATCTTGTCCTCTTGGGGTACTTTATTGGCAATAACATATTTTTTAGTTGCACGTGTAATCAGAAAAAAATAGAAGTTGATTCCATCTTTAAGAGTGTTTAATTGTCCCCTGCACCAAAAACTGAACAATGACATTCTTACTTGCAGCAGCTTAATAGGTCTGTAAACACAATGCTCATAGATAATAAACAAAAAATATTAAAAATGTAAAAACCCCACTATTTGCGCAAATGAACGAACTCCTTAGTGCAACAAAGATAGTTTAATTGGTGTTTATAGTATTCAAGAGCCTGAAGGTTGTTGAGAAGAGGCTGTTCCTGAACCAGGAGGTCACAGTTTTCAGACTATACCTTCTTCTCGATGGCAGGAGTGAAATGAGAGTGTGGCCAGGGTGGTGTGGGTCCTTGATGATGCTGTGTTACCTTTCTATTACATCAAAGCCCCTATGTGCTGCATGGGACCACAACTCAGCCAAATAATAATAAACAGCATACAACACACAGGGTTAGATGATGAACATCAGATCAAAGATTTGCACTCTTTGATCTGATATGCAGTTGTGCATGGTAATGGAAATTTGACACTGATGAAGGGTCTTGACAGAAACATCATTTATCCATGTTCTCCAGAGATGTTGCCTGACCCGCTGGATGACTCCAGTACTTTGTGTCTTGTTTGGTAAACCAGCACCTGCAGTTCCTTGTATCTACATTTCTGGCAAATGTTTGATATAGTATGGAAATTTTTACTTTAGAAAATGTAAAATAGATTCAATAAAATAAATATTAAAGAAAAGAAAACGCTCCAAAAATTGGTCAAGTCTAAGAGCATCTGTAAAATGTCATAGTACTATATTAATATCCTTGTATCCACTCGGCAGTACGGTGGCGTAGCGGTAGAGCTGCTGCCTTACAGCGCCAGATACCCATGACTTGGGAGTCTGTACGGAGTTTGTACGTTCTCCTCGTGACCATGTGGGTTTTCTACCGAAATAAAGTTCCGGTTACCTCCCACAATCCAACAGCGTACAGGTTTGCAGGTTAATTGGCTTGGTATAAGCGTAAATTGTCCCTAGTGTGTGTAGGATAGTATTAGTGAGCGGGGATCGTTGGTCGGAGCGGACTAGGTGGGCCGAAGGGCCTGTTTCCACGCTGTATCTCTAAACTAAATGAAAAAAACCTAATAGAAGGAGGATGGGACTCAGAATATGAATGCTAATGACGTGCCTGAAGCATTATCAGCCACATTCAACCAGAAGTGTCAAGCACATAATACATGGTATGAGATCCACACCATCTCAGAGCATAGTTGATGCAGCCCACTTGGTGTCAAGAAAAGACTGAGAGCACTTAACAGAGCAAAGGATGTATGAACCGACAGCATCCGAGAACTGAAAACCTACAGAAAAGAAATCAAATACTGTAAGTTTAGTTTAGTTGAGAAATGCAATGTGGAAACAGGCTCTTCAACCCACCGAGTTTGTGCAAACCAACAATCACAAGTGCACTAGTTCGATCCTGCACACTAGGTAGGTATGTTACAAAACTTATCTTTAGCGGTGCTGCAGTTCTGTCGCTGGCCAAGTGTGCAACTTTGGCGCTTTTAAGGGAGGGGGCGGGGTTAAAATGCGGTTTTCCCCTTGCCATCTGGAGCTTTCTTTTGTCGGAGTGCGAACTGTTTCTGGAGATTCGTTCCCACTGCCGGTAAGTTAATTTTTTTAAATAAATAGCCCGACTATTTTATCGCTGCAGTAAAATAAAAATTAGCCACTAATGCCGTGAACGCCGACAACGGGGACCGATTTTACGTAGGGGACAGGTAAGTGAAAGCTGTTTATTTTTACATATAAACCTGCTTTTTTAGGTGACTTTAATCAATATTTCATGTTGCGAAACGGTGATTTAGCCCCCATACGAACCGGCAGAATTTTTCCTGTTGATATGGGGTTTAAATTCACCGCAACCGCAACGTTCCAATACATCCCGTTCCAGAAAATCCCACTCGCAAGCTGATTTAAAATGCCCATTAATTTACGGGCATTAAACACTGAATTCCTTCAATTTGGCCTATAAATTAATGACAATTAGATTAAAAAATCATGTTATATTGTGAATTATTGTGTGAATGTTAATTGGACACTTAGGCTTTAAATTTTTTTATTTATTTTTCTTAAGAAACGGATAGATGTTTAGATCTAGTAAATGAATTTTGTAATTAGCTACAATTGGGTAACTAACTAATTATATGTTTTAATTTCAGGTCATCCAAGTAAGATTGTTTCATATTTGTTTCAGAATACTTCAATCTATAATAACTGAAAATGTCTTTCAGTTCTCTTAATTTTTAAGAAAGGTATGGGCTTTTGACTGTCCTCGATCACAACTTTTGTGTTAAGTCAATAGAAAAGTAATAGGAAGCAAGTTGCTAATTTCCGAGTATGAAAATGGCCCTAACTTTTTTAATACTGAAGATATGAAAGTGAATTAGGTGTCAAATTAAACTTATTTTTATGCTTTACCTGATGGGATAAATTGCAGGCTTGATTTTTTAAATCTCAAAATATTGTAACATTGCTACACTAGGGACAATTTACAGAGGTCAAACAACCTACAAACCTGCATGCGTTTGGAGTGTGCGAGAAAGCTGAGGCACCCGGAGAAAACCCACGTGGTTACAGGGAGAACGTACAAACTCTGTGCAGAAAGCACCCATATTCAAGATCGGAAGAACATTTTGCAGATGATGCAGAATGGAGTGGGGGGGGGGGGGGGGAGGAAAGATGCAATCAGGATACAAATATTCTAATTTAGAAGCTGACGAGTTCATGGGTGGGCAAAATGTTGGCAAACGGGATATAATGTGGGTAAATGCGAAGCGCTTGACTTTTACCCTGTTTGCTAACTTTTCATTCTGTGCACTAAAAGCTAATTACTTCCCAGTTTATTCTCAACCATGAGCAAAGTCAAAGTGATGGCTGGTGCCATCAGTGGTACTATCAAAGACTGCTTACACTCTTACAACTTGATCATTGATGCCTAGTTTGGGTTTCATCAACAGTACTTGGTTCTGGACCCTATGAAAGCCTTGGTTCAAATAGCGACTAAAGAGCTGAATTCCACAGGTGAGAAGAACCTTGATGTGTGACTGAGTGTGACATCAAGGATAGACACAAAAGCTGAACTACCTCAGCGGGACAGGCGGCATCCCTGGAGAGAAGGAATGGGTGACGTTTCGGGTTGAGACGTCTGAAGAATGGTCTCGACCTGAAACATCACCCATTCCTTCTCTCCAGAGATGGTGCCTATCCCGCTGAGTTACTCCAGCTTTCGCCGTCCATCTTCAGTTTAAACCAGCATCTGCAGTTCCTTTCTACATGTGATATCAAGGATCCCTGGTACAATTGAAATTAGTGGATATCAAGAATATCTCACTTGAGCAGTCATTGTTATTGGAGTTTGATCATCCCAACTCAGGATATTGCTACAGAAGTCCCTCGAGGGATTGCCCCATGTGTAACCAACCAGCTACCTCATCATGAGATTGGAAGTTTCAAAACTGTATGATATTCAATCCTATATGCGCCATCACTCAGCTAATGAAGCATTCCACGACAGTATGCAGCAAGACCTTGACCACATACAGGCTTGGGCTGATAATGGCCTGTAATGTTTGTGCTTTGGAAATGCCAGGCAATGACCATAGTCATGGAGCTATAGATTGTGGAAACTGGCCCTTCGACCAACTTGCCCACGCCAACCAACATGTCCCATTTACACTCATCCCATCTCACCTGATGAGATGAATTCAGTTCAGTTCAGTTCACTTTGGATTATTGTCACGTGTACCGAGGTACAGTGAAAAACCTTTGCTGCGTGCTAATCAATTAGCGGAAAGACAATACATGATTACAATCGAGCCATTTACAGTGTACGGATACATGATAAGGGAATAACATTTAGTAACATTCTACCATCTGCAAGGCACAAGAAAGAATTGTAATGAAAGACACTACGCATGCTTGGATGAGTGCTGTTCAAACAACACTCTATGCAATCCATGAAAAGGCTGCCCTCTTGATTGCATCACACTAAAGTTTCACTTGCTCCACCACCAATGCAACATGGCTGCAGAGTGCACCTTCTATGAAATACACAGCACTACCTCCCCTAGGCTCCAGGGAATGGAGGGATCTGGATCACATTCTTGCAAAGGAGATTAGTTTGACCTGACATCATGATGGAGTTTAATGCTGATAAGTGTGAGGTGCTACATCTTGGCAGGACAAATCAAAATAGGACGTACATGGTAAATTGTAGGGAATTGAGGAACGCTGTGGAACAGAGGGATCTAGGAATAACTGTGCATAGTTCCCTGAAGGTGGAATCGCATGTAGATAGGGTGGTAAAGAAAGCTTTTGGTGTGCTGGCCTTTATAAATCAGAGCATTGGATATAGGAGTAGGGAGGTAATGTTAAAATTGTACAAGGCATTGGTGAGACCAATTCTGGAGTATGTTGTGCAATTTTGGTCGCCTAATTACAGGAAGGATGTCAACAAAATAGAGAGAATACAGAGGAGATTTACTAGAATGTTGCCTGGGTTCCAGCAACTAAGTTACAGAGAAAGGTTGAACAAGTTAGGTCTTTATTCTTTGGAGCGCAGAAGGTTAAGGGGGACTTGATTGAGGTCTTTAAAATGATGAAAGGGATAGACAGAGTTGACGTGGATAAGCTTTTCCCATTGAGGGTAGGGAAGATTCAAACAAGAGGGCATGACATGAGAATTAAGGGAGAGAAGTTTAGGGGTAACATGAGGGGGAACTTCTTTACTCAGAGAGTGGTGGCTGTGTGGAATGATCTTCCAGCAGAAGTGGTGGAGGCAGGATCGATTTTAACATTTAAAAGTACATGGACGGGAAGGGAATGGAGGGGTATGGTCTGAGTGCAGGTAGATGGGACTAGGGGAAAATAAACAGTCGGCACGGACTGGAAGAGCCGAGAAGGCCTGTTTCCGTGCTGTAATTGTTATATGGTTATATGGTTATATGATACCTCCCAAGTCCACAACCTCTATCACCAAGATGCATAAAAGTAGTCGGTGCAAGGGAACGCTATCCAGCTTTTGTTTCCTCTCCAAATTACACACCCTGCAAACTTGGAAATATATCACTGACATGCCCCATATCCAGGCGACTCAGGGTGGTGTTTGTATGTTGTTAGTATGTTCTCCCCGTGACTATGTGGGTTTTCTCCAGGTGCTCCGGTTTCCTCCCACATTCCAAAGATGTACAGGTTTGTAGGCTAATTGGCTTTGGTGAGTTGTAAAATTGTCCCTAGTGTGTAGGATAGCGTTAATGTATGGGTGATTGCTGGTTGATGCGGACTTTGTGGGCTGAAGGGGCCTGTTTCTACTTTGTATCTCTAAAGCCTAAAATCACTTGTCCAAATGTTTTTTTTAATATTTGTTTCTGGTTTCAGTGCATTACCTGCAAGGCCATTATCCATTGACAAAACATAATAACCATTGGGAATGTTAAGCCATTGGGATGTTTCATGAACCATCAACTCAATGACATTTATAGATGTGTAATAAATGTTGTTAGCCATATCTATTTCCAAATAAATCAATAAATTAACTTAAATAAAGTATTTGCAGTAGTTACCTTCACCAAACATAAAACAATTCTACATCATTCTATTAAATTCAAAAACATGATATTTTATATCCTTCGGTTCTCGATTCCCCTACTCCGGGCAAGTGACTCAGAGAGCTGAGGAGAATGGAGCCGCTGACGATGACAGACATGAAAGAGTGGGCTGGTAGGAGAATGGGTATTGCTCCAACCCTTCAAGGTCGGCTGCAGGAGGTGTCCCCGTAACAAAAATGTGGTCGGGCCAGGAGAGGGATATTGGTTCACGGGTCAAGCGGGTGAAGGGCGATGGAGGAGGCCCTGCAGCAGCCTGGGACATACACGAATCGGGAGCAGTTCCAGTACACAAAACTAATGGATCGGACTTTGGACTTTCTGTAAACGGTGGCAAAACATGGCGACTCATGCGTGTGTGATCCACCCAAAAAAACATTCACTGTGTAGTGCACATGTGACAATAAAGTACCATTGAATCATTGAACCATTCTGTGTCAAAGAAACACCTGATTTACTGTCAAAGCAGATTAGACAATTAAATCATTGTGCATTGAAATAATGTCTTTCATATGTATGTCGGGAATCAAAGTACCATAAGAGAACACAATGTTCCCACTAATTACTGTCAAGTAGGCAATATGACATGAAATATGTTTTAGAATAAGCAATTCTAAAACTGATCTCCTAGCAAAACATTATAATTCCATATCCACGGTCTTTAATGTTTTGACAACTATATCAATGTAGTAGAATAAAAACAATAAATCCTTTATAGGTTCTGGTAACAATTCAGCACCCACCTTATGTGATTTGGCAGCAGAAGTTGGTAAATGCTGGAAGCTACTGTACAAATTATTGTCTTGATGGGTTGAGGGGTACATGTAAATCATATTCTGGTTAGTGTTCACTTATAAAAATCCAAAGGTTAAACAAGAGAGCTGACCTCCTGGAAGAGTTACAAGATGGTGGCCAGTATTCCTGAATGTTAACAACTGTGGCAGGATGAGCTTAGTTTTAGAGATACACCATGGAGACAGGCCCTTAAGCCCACTGAGCCAATGCCGACCAACAATCCCCCATACATTAGCTCTATCCTACACACGAGGGACAATTTACACAGAAGTCAATGAACCTACTTTGCACATCTTTGGGATGTGGGAGGAAACCGGAGCACCCGGAAAAAACCCACGCTGTCACAAAGAGAACATACAAATTACGTACAGACAGCACATGCAGTCAGGATCGAAGCCAGGTCTCTGGCGCTGTAAGGCAAGCAACTAAGAATGTGCCACCGTACCGCCACTTAGAGGTAAAATGTTTAAAACTCAAGTCCCATCAGCAACTGCTAACACTAATGTTAGTTTAGAGTCCATAAGCGTGCTAGCCACCAAAAACCGCAGGGAGACTTTTATTTTGGCTGACTTACAACGTGGAAAGGTTTTGAGCCAATTTTTCAGTTATCCAATCCAGTTGTAAACAAAGCTAATCCGTAGCAAAGAAGTAGATATGTCCGGGTGATGTGGTCTGATGATCTCACCATTAAAAAGTTGTATGCTATTGAGACTGAAACTGATAGCACATTGAAAATTAGTTAACGTGTGTATCAAAAGGAAAGGTGTTCCCAGTCATATTATATTAATAAATGAGGTAAATACTGCCTTGACCCCAAAGTAAACACAAATTAACTGTTATGTCGGCTGCTACTCTTGCAATAGACAGTTTTATAGGATATTCAATAGAATTGATACTTTTAACGATCATGTTCTCTGCAATAACTATAAAACACACAAATGCATGTTTAATGTTACAATGATTTACGTAAAAATGTATTCCTTCAAGAACAAAGAATTCTGATGTGGCCAATTATATTATGCTGTTATAACTAATTATATAACCAATTAAAGTTATTTATGAAATTAATACTTTCTCACCATTTTAGCTTACAGATAATGTAGCCATTTGTCATATTCAGATTCCAATAAAGCTCTATGAATTATTCAGAATTACTTAGATTACCGTCTTAAGCGTTTATAATTTCCTGAGCTTTGCGCATGCTAAGATATTAGACATACTGACATTGGAGATTGGTGTGGTGTAGATGGATGGTTCTCCTTTGCTGGAGGATTGTTATAAGATTATTCCTGTTTTGGGAACAGCTCTATGACCACTTAGATAAACACAAAATGCTGGAGTAACTCAGCGGGCCAAACATCATCTCTGAAAAGAAGGAATGGGTGACGTTTCGAGTCGAGACCTTTCGTCAGACTGAGAGTCAGGGGAGAGGGAAACAAAATATGGAAGGGTACAAAGAATATGTAAAAGAACACATCAAAGCAGACGCTAATCAAGGATATGTACAATGGTTCACTGTTGGATGAGGGGAAGGTGACAACGAGGCATACAAACAGTAAAATTATTCAGGGTGGCAGTGAAACTTGTAAGAGAACTAGGATGGCGGAGGGACGGAGAGAGAGGGAATGCTGGGGTTACTTGAAGTTAGGTAAATCAAAATTCATACCACTGGGCTGTAAAATGTAAAAGACCATTGGTTCTAATTGCAGAAGAGTCGGGCAACTTTCCTGCATAATTCATTGTTACTATTGGTCAGCATTACAGGTTATTTACTTCATTGATGTGTGCAATTTGGTTGCCATGATTTCCTTTTGGTGTACCTGTTCACGCTGGTCCCACTTTCGCATCCACTCCCTACATATTGGGGTCAATTTACAGAAGCCAATTAACCTACAAATCTTCATGTCTTTGGGATGCAGGAGGAAGCCAGAGCATCCAAAAAACCACACAGTCATCGGGAGAATGTGAAAAGCCTCAACAGACAATGCACAAGTTCAAAATTGAATCCAGGTCTCTGGTGCTGTGAGGCAGCACTTCATCAGCTGTACCACTATGCTGCCCAATGGTACACAAGTTATAGGTTGAATTAGGCTATTCGGCCCATCAAGTCTACTCCCACATTCAATCATGGCAGATCTCTGCCTCCTAATCCTGCCCATTTTCCTGCCTTCTCCCCATAACCCTTGACACTCATTCTAATCAAGAATTTGTCTATCTCTGGCTTAAAATTATCCATTGACTTGGCTTCCACAGCCCTCTGTGGCAACGTGTACCACAGATTAACTACCCTCTGACTAAAGAAGTTCCTCTTCATCTCCTTTCTAAAAGAGTGCCCTTTAATTCTGAGGCTATGACCTCTGGTTCTAGTCTCTCCCACCAAACATCCTTTCCACATCCAGTCTATCTATGTCTTTCATGGTCTGGGCTCCTCCTGAATACAAATGAAGTTACTACTAATGTGCGCCCTTTTATTTTGTCTGGCAACTTAATCTGATAAACAAATTAATGTACAGGTAAATTACCTGAGGGTGATGAATGAAGAGAGTTTTATGACATTCAATAATCTTCAACAAACAGACATATAGAAGATCACTATCAATTAGTTATCCAGCATAACCAACATTTGTTAACCATTTTGATTATATTCCTTAATGTTCCACTGTTTTGAGCTGATAAATGAAAAAAAAAGCAAGTGCCTCTCCACTGCAATAGAAAGGCTGCTATATTTCTTCTATTGTAAAACAATCCAAAGAGACATTGGTCGAGGCTTAGAAATTAAGAGAAAAATAACTGTGACTACCAAGTATTATTATCATAAAAAACTATGCCAAGTGCTGCAGAAAGTCAGCGGGTCAGGCAGCATCTCCAGAGAACATGGATAGATGACGTTTGGGGTCAGGGCCCTCTTCAGATTCAGGGTGTGGAGAAAGCTGGGAAAAAGAGGTGGAGGCAGGACAAAGCCTGGCGAGTGATAGGTGGATACATGGAGGGGGAGGAGTTTGATAGGTAGATAGTTTGCCAAAGATTGGAAATGAAAAGCTATAAAGTGTGATAAGGATAGAAGCGGTGCAAATGTTGGCGCCAAAGGAAGGAATACAGGTGGATGGGGAGGGAGAATGGGGAGTTCATCTAAGTTCATCTTATCCATGGCATCTGCTTCGAGAAAGCTTAGCTACGCTTCAGAGTGGCACAATGGTGCAGCTGGTAAAGACCTGGGTTTGATTCTGACTTTGGATGCTGTCTATGTGGATTTTTCACTTTCTCCCTGTGACCATGTGGGTTCCTCCGGGTGCCCCAATTTCCTCCCACATCCCAAAGACTTGTAGGTTAAATGACCTTTGTAAATTGCCCCTAGTGTGTGGGGAGTGGATGAGAAAGTGGAACTAGAACTAGCATGAAGGAGTGACTGATGGTCGGTGTGGACCATCTGATGGTCGGTCGAAAGGGTCTGTTTCCATGCTGTATCTCTAAACTCAGCTTGCCCTTCTTTCCTGGTGTGTCGGATCGCTTGAAACGGTGGATTGCACTGTGTTCCACCAACAACTCTCATCCCTCATCTATCACGGTGAGACTACATTCATCTACTTCAACATATGGTTGCCCCAATATAGTCAGAAATACATCTGCAACAACCATTCCCCCTGTCTTAACTCCTCTTGTTTTTCATGCACATGCTTTCCAAAATCGATGACATCAAGTAAGATACTTCTCCCTCACCACCACCAGTTTTGATCAAATCCCATTCAATGCCATTCTTAAGACATGTTGAGCGATGTTTAGCCAAGTTAAAGATAAGTTATTATTACTAGTGACTGAAGAAGGGCCCCGACACAAAACGTCTATATATATCCATTTCCCTCTGCTGATCCTGCCCAACCTGCTGAGTTCCTCCATCAGTTTGTATTTTGCCAGTAATTCTAGACCTGTGGCTTTATGGGTGAGTCTTGATATATTATTTCCTCAGTCACAAACCAGTTAACAGTGAATTGAACTGGAAACCACTTGGTAATGAGAGGAGGTCCTGCACAAGTATTCACATGCGGAACGTGACTACAACACTACTTTGTCCAATACCCCGACAGCAGGCCTGGCTCAGCCGCCGTGGAAGTGGTAGAGAGAAACCACTGAGCCTGGCCCCACTGCTCACCCTGAAGACCAGGAATCAAAGAGGAGGTGGAAGGATTCACTGATAGTAATGGAGGCTGGACAAAGGGGCTGTAAGAAGGAACTGTGGCAAGGCAAGGCAGGGCATTGAAGGCAGGGCATTGAAGGCAAGGGATTGTGGGCAAGGGATTGTGGGCAAGGCTTTGAAGGCAGGGTATTGAAGGCAAGGCTTTGAAGGCAGGGCATTGAAGGCAAGGCATTTACCTTCCACACCCTCAAGGTCAACCATGGGAGAGGGCCATGGGGCACAAAGATGGAAGATGGCAGGGGCAAGGAGAAAGACGACAGGTTGGAGCAAAAGCCGCAACAAGCTTTGATGGCCAGCTGCAGTTGGGACCGTTAAATGGCACGAACGCCTGGTGACTATTGCATAGAGACTCTGTGGCCTGTTTCTATGGAGTAGTATTGGTGTCAGAGGTTATGGGGAGAAGGCAGGTGAATGGGGTTAGGAGGAAGAGATAGATCAACCATGATTGAATGGCCGAATGGCCTAATTCTGCTCCTATCACTTTAGAACTGGATATTGTACATGTATGGCAATAGTCTGATGGATCAGTATGGAAAAATAGTATCTCACTGTACCTTTGTTGCAGGAAGGAACTGCAGATGCTGGTTAAAACCAAAGATAGACTCAAAATGCTGGAGTAACTCAGCGGAACAGGCAGCCTGTCTCACTGTACCTTGGTTCACATGATAATAAAGGAATCATTGAACCATTACGAATTGAAATATCAGCAGAGTTGGCAGATCACTTCTGAAGAAGGAATCTAATCCTTTCTCCTTTAGATCTATTCTCAATGAGAATCCGGAAGATAGTGTAGGGAGATGGGGCTAAAATAACCATTAGATTCACATGAAAGTAAAAACTCTGTGTGGTAAATTAATATCAGCAAGAGGCTAAGAATCACAGCAAAAATAATATTAAGAGACAGCAGAGAGAAGGAAAAAATTATCTCAGAGTAAAGCAACAGTATTACAGAGGAAAATTTAAATTTATATACAGTGTATGCCAATTCATCAGTCGGGTCATTGATTTAAAAATATTGCTAGAGATTAATATCCCGGGTACTAGAGATTAATTTCCCGGCTTTCGGCATTGCTTTTTATTATTTAAAATCTTGCTGATCGATTTATGATTGACGACTCACATATGAAAGGATTAGGGCAGTATCGTGGTGCAGTGGTAGACAATAGACAATAAGTGCATCAGTAGGCCATTCGGCCCTTTGTGCCAGCATCGCCGTTCAATGTAATCACGGCTGATCAACCCCAATCAGTACCCCGTTCCACCCTTCTCCCCATATCCCCTGACTCCGCTATCTTTAAGAACCCTATCTAGTTCTTGAAAGTATCCAGAGAACCGGCCTCCACCGCCCTCTGAGGCAGAGAATTCCACAGACTCACAACTGTCTGTGAGAAAAAGTGTTTCCTCGTCTCCGTTCTAAATGGCTTGCCCCTTATTCTTAAACTGTGGCCCCTGGTTCTGGACTCCCGCAACATCAGGATGATGTTTCCAGCCTCTAGCCTGTCCAAAGCCTTAATTATCTTATATGTTTCAATAAGATCCCCTCTCATCCTTCAAAATTCCAGAGTATACAAGCCCAGTAATTCCATTTTATCAACATATGACAGTCCTGCCATCCCGGGAATTAACCTTGTGAACCTACGCTGCACTCCCTCAATAGCAAGAATGTCCTTCCTCAAATTTGGAGACCAAAACTGCACACAATACTCCAGGTGTGGTCTCACTAGGGCCCTGTACGACTGCAGAAGAACCTCTTTGCTCCTACACTCAACACCTCTATTTATGAAGGCCAACATGCCATTCGCTTTCTTCACTGCCTGATGTACTTGCATGGTTAATTTCAGTGACTGATGAACAAGGACCCCCAGATCTCATTGTACTTCCCTTTTCCCGTATCTTTGCTGTGCAACTACCCTCCAATTCACTACCCTCCAATTAGCTTCCCTCCAATTCACAGGAACTTATCCAGAATCTATAGAGCATTGGAAAATGATCAACAATGTGTCCACGATTTCTAGAGCCACCTTCTTGAGTACCCTGGGATGCAGACCATCAGCCCTGGAGATTTATCAGCCTTCAGTCCCATCAGTCTACCCAACACCATTTCCTGTGAATTTCCTTCAGTTCCTCTGTCACTCTAGGTACTCTGTCCCCTAGTACATCTGGGAGATTGTTTGTGTCTTCCTTGGTGAAGAGAGAGAAAGGAATTTATTCCCATCTCGGTCCTAAGTAGTGGACTCCTAATGTTGAGGCTGCATCCAATTCCTGGTTTCCAATCTGGGGAGCTTTCTTAATTTGTATTTCTGTGTTGAAGAATTCTGCAGGAATTGAGCTAGAAATACGTTATATAGGGAAAAAGTAGGAACAGGGTACTGATTTTGGATGAACAGCCAAATTGCCGAATGGCTCCTGCACCTGTTTTCTATGTTTCTAATTCAGAAGTATATTTTGGAAGGTTGTAAGTTCATAAGTTATATCTTTCCCTCTTAACAACATTCTCCTTTCTTCTCCCCACAACCACTGCCACCCTTACTGATCAATGGTTATGGTTAGAAAAAAGAGGTCATCTGTCCCATTGATTTCCCTTGGACATCACCAATGATACATCAGTAATTGCATTTTCATTGAGTAACAGTTGCACAGCAAAGATACGGGATCTTCGGCCCAGCCTGTCTAATGACATTGCTAACTGAATCGGTCGTTTAGGTTGTAGATAGACACAAAATACTGGAGTAACTCAGTGACATAGGCAGCATAGTTGGAAAGAAAGAATGGGTAAAGTTTCCGATTGAGATCCTCCTTCAGACTAGAGTCGGGGAGAAGAAGACGAGAGATATGGGCGGGCAAGGTGTGAAAATGCAGATCAAAACAGACGATAATTTATCAAAAATGGAGAATGGTTCATTGTTAGCTGAGGGGAAGGTGACAACGAGGCGTACAATCAGTAAAATGGAATCAAGAGGACAGTGAAACTAGTCGGAGAACTAGGGTGGGGGAGGGCCGGTGAGAGAGGGAAAGTAAGGGTTACTTGAAATGAGTTGTTACTGGTTTTAATAATAGCTTACGCATAGAAATGCTGATAATTTGTTCTCTGAAGACATCTGCTGTAGAAAAATAAAATGGGTGATGATCCTTGGAGGCACACATTCTGAAGAAGGTTCCCAACCTAAACCATCATCGGTCCATTTTCCTGCACAGATGCTGACTGACCTGCTGAGTTCCTCCAGCACTTTCGTTTTGACTTCTGGAGGAGCTGGTAGCTTGCACGGAGCTCCCTCTAGTGGTTTACGGTGCTGTCTTGTTTGAAGTTACCGTAGCTACAGACAACATAGAACATAGAGGGTTACACAAAAAGCTGGAGAAACTCAGCGGGTGCAGCAGCATCTAAGGAGCAAAGGAGATAGGCGACGTTTCGGGTCGAGACCCTTCTTCAGACTGGAAGAAGGCTTCTTAGAACATAGAACAGGTCAGAAACAGGCCCTTCAGCCCGCAATGTCCGCACTGAACGTGGTGCCGTTAAACTAATCCCCTCTGCCTATACATGCCCCCTATCCTTCCATTCCCTGCATACCCATTTGCATATCCAAAAGTCACTTAAATGCTGCTATATCTGCCTAGATGTGCCCAGAGCTGTGCGGGTTTGTAGGTTAATTGTCCTGTAAAATTGCCCCTAAAGTGCTGGGAATGGAAGAAAAAGTGGGATAGCATTGAACTAATGTGGACGGCTGGCCTGGACATGATTCAGGAACCAGTCAGGTTCAGTAACCTGACTCAGGAACGGCTTCTTCTCCTCTGTTATTAGGCTTCTATGGGCCTACCATAAGCTGGGGTACTGTCCGATTTCACCTCTACCCCATTGCTGATATTGGTCAGTCTATGGAACTAATGCATTACAATACTGAGAACTATATTCTGCACACTGCATCTTCCCCTTTGATCTACCTATTGGAGTTTGACTTGATTGTATTTGTGTGGCTATTATTTGCTTTTACTATTATTGTTTGTTTGTTTTTATATACTGAACCTTTTTGTTGTTCATTATGGTGTTTACAGAGTGCTGTGTTTACATACCTGTTGCACTGCTGCAAGGAATAATTTAATTGTAATGTTTTGGAACATATGACAATAAAACACTCTTAGATTTATGGACTTTGATTGTTTTTTGTAGATCCTCATAGCAGTATATATGCCTCAAGAAGGGTCTATCCAAAATGTTATTTATCTATGTCCTTCAGAGATGTTGCCTGTATTTTTTTTTAAAGTATATAAAATGATGAGAGGCATAGGGAGTTCTGTCAGAACTTTTTCACATGGTGGAAATATCAAGTAAAGGGCATCGCTTTAAGGTGACAAAGTTTAAAGGAGATGTGCGGGGAAAATTTGTTACACAGTGGTGGATGCCTGGAATGTGCCACCAGGGAGGTGGAGCAGCCAGACATGGTAGTGATATTCAAGGGGCTTTTAGATAGGCACATGGATATGAAGGTACAGTAATGGAGGGATATGGATCAGGTGCAGGCAGAAAGGATTAGTTGAATGTGTATGAAGGAACTGCAGATGCTGGTTCACACCGAAGATAGACACAAAATACTGGAGGAACTCAACGGGTCAGACAGCATCTCTGGAGAAAAGAAATAGGAAACGTTTCAGGCCGAGACCCTTCTTCAGACTCAAAATTATTTTAAATTTGCTTCATGATCGGCACAATGTGGGCCGATGGGCTTGTTCCTGTGCTGTTCTATTTTCTGTGGACCACATGCAAGCAGATGGAGGGGTGGGGGAGATGAACTGAACTGATGAGTTAGGTCAACAGGTGACACCACAATGCATGTCACAATTGCATCAGAATCTCCTCCAAACTTATTACCAACCTCAGGAAACTGGATCTCTGCACATCCCTCTGCAACTGGATGTTTGACTTCTTCAACAGACCACGATCAGTAACAATTGGCCACAACACTTCCTCCTCGATATCCATCATCACAGGAGCACCTTAGACTGTGCACTCAGTCTCTTGTTCTGCTCAGTTTGAAGAAGGGTCTCGACCCAACACGTCACCTATTCCTTTCCTCCAGAGATGCTAACTGATCCACTGAGTTACTCCATCATTTTGTGCCTATCTCTGGTGTAAACCAGCATCTGCAGTTCCATCCTACACACTCTCTCTATACCCATGGCTGTGCGGCCAGACACAGTTCCAATGCCATCTTTAAATTCGCCGATGACACCACCGTTGTTGGACGATTTACGGGTAATGAGTCAGGAGTACAGGAGTAAGATTGATAATCCAATTGAATGGTGTCAGAAGAACATCCTTGGTCTCAACATCAGCAAAACCAAGGAGCTGATTGTTGAGTTTAGAAGGGGGAAGCTGAGGATACATGAACCTGTCTTCATCGGCAGGTCAGTGATGGAGAGAGTCAACAATATCACATTTCTGGGTGCGCATAACTCTGAAGATCTGTCCTGGGTCCAGCACCTTGGTGCAATCATAAAGTAAGCCCATCACTGCCTCTACTTCCTTTGAAGAGTGAGGGAATTTGGTACATCATGGAGTCGTAGAGTATAGAAACAGGCCCTTCAGCCCAACTTGCCCATGCCAACCGAGATGTCCCATCTACACTAGTTCCACTTGCCTGCGTTTCGACTATAACACTCTAAATTTTTCATACTCATGAACCTGTTCAAATGTGTTTTATAGGTTGTTATAGGAACTGCCTCAATGACCTCTTCTGGCAGTTCATTCCATATACCCCCCACCCTCTATTAGAAAAAGCTGCCTATTAAATCTTTCCACTCTCATTTAAACCTATGTCTAATGGTTCTTAATTCACATACTCTGGGTGAAAGACTGTGCATTCACCCTATCTATTCCCGTCATGATCTTATAAACCTCTGAAAGATTTCCTCTCAGCCTCCTGCGCTGAAGGAATAAGGTCCTAGGCTGCCCAACCTCTCTCAATAGCTCAGGCCCTCAAGTCTTGGCTTCTTCTTCTTGCATATGGCGTGCACAGCCTAAAGTTGCAGGTCAACTTGTTCTATCTGATCTTGTTTGTGCACGTCAGGTTGATTGCATTAGTTGAAACAGGATGAACCACATGAAGGTTGCAATCTACCACCCCAAGTCGTGGCAATATCCATGCAAACCTAATCTGCACTATGACCAGCTTAACAACATCCTTCCTGTCAACGAATACTCTCTTGAACTGCTATGGTTTGCAGTAGAGCACAAACTAACAGGTTAAATTGTGGCCTGATCCAGCAATTTGAACGCTCAGGAATGAAGGAGATGACAATCACAGGTACTGAACTTCCCACCACTGAAGGAATCTGTAGGCGACACCGCCTCAAAAAAAAGCAGCCAGCATCATTAAGAAACCCACACCACCTTGGCCATCGTACAATGAAAAGCTGTTTTGCAGACTATCCAATCTAATCAGATAACACCCTACATAAATACGATTAAATCAAACTCAAGTATAACAGATGGAGCAAAGTACAGGATACAGAGTGCAAAATGTAGTTCTCAGCATTGTTGCGCATCAGTTCCATACACAAAGTCCAGTGCCTGTAATTTATTGTACCGTATTTCCCGAAGACGCTATTTTTTACCCGAAAATAAGGCCCGAAAATGTACCTGCGTCTTGGAGGCCGAAGGTTAGGTTATGAGCTAAGAAAGATAGACTTGGCTATCTCTCAGTACAGCAACATCAAGAACAATGCTGCTGTACTGAGGGCTGGCCAAGTCTATCCCTTATTGCTGGCAGCTGATTTACATTCCCTGGCTGGGTGGCTAGGTCCATTGTCACTCTTGCAGACACTTTGCTGATGGTGACATTTTACCAGGACTCAGGTCCGGTCCCAGGGCAGGAAGACAGAGCAGCTTTCCGCCGGGGCAGCAGGGACAGTGGCCGTCCGCTGGACTGGAGTTGGACGAGCAATGCCACTCTCGTAGCGACTGCTCCGTGGAACCTGCCACGCCGTCGACCCTGAAACTGTGTGAAGTGGGAAGCAGCCGTAAAAAGCACAGTGCCACTAGGGGTGGATGGGGGGGGGGGGGGGGAAGAGTTCCTTTCCACAGCATGTGTGGAGTTTGGCCCAGGTCAGCACGGCCTGGGCTGCACAAAGTAGCAAAATTGGCTGGGCCACCAGGGGTAAAGTTACGGGGATGGCAGGAGCGTTGAGAAGAAGGGGGTCGAGGATCATGCCAGCAACTCACTCCCTCACTCACGGTTGCCGCGGCGCTCCGGGTGCGGAGCCACCGCATTGTGGCCGGGGAGGGAAGTAGCTCAGGTGGCTGCGTGCGGCCACCAGGACCGGACAGTGGAACCGGCCGCTACATCAGTGCCTTCTGCCGGCCGGCCGGCCTGCCAGCCACGGTGTCCTTCGGCACAGGTGCAACCGGTGGAGGTGGTGGTTGGCGGGTAGCTACTGGACGGAAGGCTGGCTGCCTTTTTTCAAAATTTAGCAACACAAAATGGAGGTGCGTCTTCGACGCAGGTGCGTCTCCTTCGCGGGGAAATACAGTATATATATTATCAATGAATATTGTATTTACATGCTTCTTAAGAGCAAGTACGAACTTCATTAATCTGTTGTCAGTAATTCTAGGCACAAGGAATTGCAGATGCTGATTTTGAAAAAGATACAAGGTGCTGGAGTAACTGAGCCTCCAACCCAAAATGTCCCCTAGTAGGGGGTGAACCGGGTTAATGCCTCCAGTGCCATCAAGGTCAGCTGCAGGAGATGCCCCAGGGACCCAAATATGGGGGTCGAGGAGAAGGAGGTCAGTTCGCAGGAACTACTCCAGTAGTTCCAGTCGACCTAACTTTGGTAATGGTGCCAAAACATGGCAGTGCCTGCATGTGTAATATATGCAAAAATAATGTCACTGTGCATTTGTGTATGCGACTAATAAAGAACCTCTAGATTAAGTGGGCCCTATTGGGTCCATGTCACACAGGAGGCTTGGTCTCCCAACGCAATATTCCGCCACTGACCCATAGCCCCCAACTGCACAGGTGCAGCTCATTTCCCCTCATCCCTAGCACTCTCTCCCCCTCCTCTTCACCCTGCCTCTTCTTTCCCGTCTCCTCCTCCCCACCCCAATCCCTCCACCTCTCTTTCTCTCCTTACCCTCAGTCACTCCATCCGCAACTCCTCTCCCCTCCCTACCCCCTCCTATCCCTCTATCCCCCATCTCCCCCACTACTCATCCCCTATCCCCCCCACTATCCCTCCTCATCTCCCCCACTGCCCTCCTCTCCCTCTATTCACCACTCCCTACCTCCCCCACACTCCCCCCTCCTCTCCCTCTATTCCCCCCTTATCCCATTCTCCCTCCTCACCTCCGCCCCCTTCTTTTCCCTCTCCTTCTCTCCCCAAATCCATCCCTCACCTCTCCCTCCAATCCCCTACCCTCAGTCACTCCCTCCCTCCTTCCATAACTCCTCTCCCCTCCTCTCCCTATATCCCCCCCCCCCCCCCCCCCCCCCACTCGCCCTCCCCTCGGCACGGATCCTCGGTTCGGCCTGGAAGCACCAGCAGTTACGGCCGCACCGGCGTGTGGGCAGGGTGGGGGGGGGGATGAGAGCTTGGAGAAAAGATGGGGGGAGAGGGGGGTATCACGGGGGAGGGGCAGGAGCCAGCGAGGGGGACCAGAGGGGAAAGGGGTGGAACTGCGGGGCGTTGCGATGGCAGTGCGTTTGGGACTCACAGCGGGCGCTGGATGCTCTCTTCCGCCGGGATCAGACTCTCTGTTTTCCGTTTCGCGACATTGCCGCGCTGCTGGGCTGCTGCTTCCGGCGGGGCTGCTTCGGTTCCATCTGAAAGTCCGGTTGAAAACTTCCGCCGGCTTTCCTCAGCTCCAGTAAATATGCGATGGCGCAGGAAGGGGCAGATCGTCCCGGGGAGTGACAAGGGACGAGACTAATCCGCGCGTCGCTGGAAGGCAGGAGAAGAGATCGATCTGCGCACGTGCGGTTTTTAAGATTTTTAAACCTCGCTAACTTTGACGAAATTCAACCGATCGGAATGAAACTTGGTGGACTCGCACCATAGGAGAACGGTGAGTGAACTGGCGAAAGATCGTAGCGCTACCGCAAACTGTTTTTGCGCAAATAGAATGACCGCCAAACCGGAAGATAACAAGATCAGAGTTTGTTATGCATAGATAGAAGACAGACAGACAGACAGACAGACAGACAGACAGACAGACAGACAGACAGACAGACAGACAGACAGACAGACAGACAGACAGACAGACAGACAGACTGAACCATTCATGTCTGCCAGAGATGCTGCCTGGCCCACCGAGTTTAGTTCAGCACATACGTAACACCTGCACAGATGTCTCGGCAAGCAGTGTGTCGGGCAGGACCGGCACACTTCCACAGACCGATTACGGAGGACCCGCTTGCCATGGACTGACGATGGAGGAACTGCTCACAATGAACCCGCCGGTAGGCCAGGCTTGCCTGCCATGGCCCTGTGTCACTGGTGTCAACGAGTGCCGTGCCGTCGAGAGCGAGGAGGGACGAGAGTGAGGGGAGCATCAAGATCAATGGGGAGACAAGGCAGGGAGCAATCGAGAACGAAGGGGGGACCCGATTGAGGGGCTGTAGAGAACGTAGGGGAAGCCGGCGGGAGTGAGGGCCGAGAATGATGGGGTAACTGGCCGGCGGGAGGCTGCCAGCTGCAACGAGCAGCGGCACGCAGTAGATATGACTGTTCGATACTTTTTTAAAAACATTTTTGGTGCAAGACACGTGCGACAGCTTGTGTACTGTCTAGTTTGAGCTGAGTTTACTTTATTGTCACATGAGGAACGGTGAAAAGCTTTTTGTAGCGTGCTACCCCAGTCAGCGGAAAGACTATAGATGATTACAAACGAGCCATCCAGTTTACATATACAGGATAAAGGGAATAACGTGAATAATGTTTAGTGCAAGGTATGCAAAACAAAGCATTTCACTACACCTGTGGAACAAGCTCCCTGAACACCTGAGGTGTGCACAGACTGTAAGCTCATTTAAATCAGGCCTAAAAACACTGTTGTTTACTGTAGCTTTTCCATAACCCAACATGTAGGTAATCTTAACCTTCTAATCTTAACCCTTTTATGTGCTTTTAAAATTGTTTTGTTGTTTTAGTGATTTTGTTTTACTATTTATGATTTTGTCTTATTGCTTGTTATGTAATTTTTGATTATTGGCTATTTTGTTGTCCTGTGTTGTATTGTGGTTCTGCAATGTTTTTAAACTATGTTATTCTCTTGTTTCTTTTGTAAAGCACTATGAATTGCAGCTTGTACGAATGGTGCTATATAAATAAATTTGCCTTGCCTTGCCTTACCTAGGTACATGTGACAATAAAGTATTTATTCATGACTTTGTTCCTTATCCTCTGATCAATTGATCCTCAATCGCCGAGCACGTTCTGTGCACAGATTTTGGCAGGTGGTAACTTCACTCTCCTTCCCGGTCAAGCGACTCATTCTCCTCCCGACGTCTCCTTGTCCCTCAACACAAACGGAGCCTGAGCCTGACGTTATCCATCCCCGCAGGCAGGTGCCTCCAGCAGAGGAGACTTTCCTTTACACTAAACAGGAACTAGGGGTTGTGTGGAGAGGAACTGCAAATGCTGGTTTAAACTGAAGACAGACACAAAAAGCTGAAGTAACTCAGTGGGTCAGGCAGCATCTCTGAAGAGAATTAATACATGACGGTTTGGGCCAAGACCCTTATTCAAACTTCCCCAGAGTTGATAAGGCTGAATTATGTTAAAAATATAAGAAAATATTAAATTAATTCCTGGGCCAGCTTACAACTTATATTTTAGTCTCAAAGCAGGCTTTTCTCCAGGAGATCGATACAGAAAGGCAAGTCTTGGCTTGCCTCAGGTTGCTGTGTATTGAGATAATGAATGACTTTAAAATGCGTCTAGTATTTGACGAGAGAGGTAGCTCAGATTAATCCCAGTAAGGGGTATTGGGACAATGTCCAATGCCTTTGAGGTATGCAGTGACTGATGCCTTTGATATGCAAGTATCTTGTACCAAGTGTCCGATGCCTTTGATATGTAAAGTCATTGTACCATATGACAAGATGCCCTTGATGCAACTGATGTGACAAGACAACTCAGATGCATCCTGTAGTAACGTTTATTCTCTGTACCTCTGACCATGAATAATATTTGTGGATGGTGCTAAGGTGACAAAAAAAAACCCCACTATATAATACCATGTAATTCTGTTGTTCAAAGAAGTGGACTGAGGACAGTAAAGTGTCTGTATTGCTCACTTGACTGTGGTTTTCCTAGCCACTTCCATTGGCCGATAATAAGTAAAGATTTGAACTGGTCTACCAACCATATTGCGAGTTGTCTGTTTATTAAGAAGCGAACCTGTTTGATTGTTATAAAAGTAAATTTTTCAGAATCAGGGAAAAAGGGGAGGAGAGATATAGACAGTTCTCAGGACAAATGAGTTCAAATTTAGTTTATTGTCACATATACCGAGGTACAGTGAAAAGCGTTTGATGTGTGCTAACCAGTCAGTGGAAAGACAATACATGATTATAATCGAGCCATCCATAGTGTACAGATACAGAAATGAATGGAAGATATGCATAAAGCAAAGATAATCAACGATAGGTGGAGCCCACAATGATCCATTGTTGGCTGTAGGGTAGGTGATAAGGAATTATAGACAATGAAACTCACAGGACAACAGTGAAACTAGTACGATGACTAGGGTGAGGGAAGGACGCAGAGAGAGGGGATGCGGGAGCTAGATAAATGTGAGGTATCCAATTGGGTAGCAAGAACAAGAATGCAGATTATCTGAATGGTGTCAGATTAGGAGAAGGGGAAGTGCAATGAGACCTGGGTGTGCTTGTACATCAGTCACTGAAAGCAAGCATGCAGGTACAGCAGGCAGTGAAGAAAGCTAATGGCATGTTGGCCTTCATTGTGAGAGGATTTGAGTTTAGGAGCAAGGAGGTCCTGCTACTGTTGTATAGGGCCCTGGTGAGACCGGACATGGAGTATTGTGTGCTATTTTTCCCTCCTAATTTGAGGAAGGACATTGCCATTGAAGGAGTGCAGCGTAGGTTCACCAGCTTAATTCCCGGGATGGCGGGACTGACATATGATGAAAGAATGGGTTGACTGGGCTTGTATTCGCTGAAATTTAGAAGGATGAGAGGGGATCTTATAGAAACATATAAAATGAATGAATGAACGAATGAATGAATGAATGAATGAATAGGTTTATTGGCCAAGTATTCACATACAAGGAATTTGCTTTGGTGCTCTGCCTGTGGAAGTTAAAAAAAAATGTAAACTTACAAAGTGGTTCAGCTGAAACTAAGACAAGCTTTCACCTCCTATTAAATTGCAAAGCCAGTGAAACGCACTAACCTTTTCAGTAACAAAGCTACCAAACTGTTGATGTTCCCTTTGCAATAACATAAGGGAGATAACAAGCACAGCCTCATGAAAGTCTCCTCTATAATGTAAACATTTAGAAAATAATTCAGACTCTTGGCACTAACCTTTGTTCTATAAGATTATAATGTGCGTCATAAGTAGAAAAAAACAAAATGCTTGTTCTGCAGGAATATAATCTCCTCATATAACCATATATGGCTAACCCTTCCTCTGTCAGAAGAAGCTGTCAATATTAAGAAGCTGTCAATCTTAAGGATCTGTCAATCTTAAGAAGCAAGAGGCTGTACTATGCTTTGTAGATAAGGTATTGCTGAATCGTCGATTATTGGGGTATATATACACATGTGCTGAGATCATTGTCCCTTTGTGTGGGGATGAGAACTCTGTATCGTCTGTAATCTGCATACCGTAAAGAGTTTTACCACACCCGCGGTGAAATAAAGATTGTACTGCTTGATCACTGATTTTATTTGCATTTTTGTCTGTTTAAGAATACTGAACCAAAACACGCCTGCAAGTGACAATACGACATACAGTGACAGTTAGGAATGGCACATAAAACATTAGCTCTTAGGGCTAAGGGAATCAAGGGATATTGGGAAAAAGCCGCAACGTGGTACTGATCATTCATGTTCATATTGAATGGCGGTGCTGGCTCAAAGGGCCAAATGACCTACTCCTGAATGAATGAATGAATGAATGAATAAATAATGAATTAATACGCCAAGTATTATTGGCCAAGTATGTACACATACAAGGAATTTGCCTTGTTGCTCCGCTCACAAGTAACAACACGACATACAGTGACAATTAAGAATGACACATAAAACATTAACCATAAAACATTATAGTTTAAACATGTGAATGAAATAAAATGCCAGAGCAAAAGGAGGCTACAGACTTTTGTTTATTGAGTAGAGCCACTGATTCTGGAAAAAAAAACCTGTGTTTATGCCTGGCTGTAGCAGCTTTGACACTCTGGAATCGCCTTCCAGAGGGAAGTGCTTCAAAGAGTTTGTGGCCAGGGTGAGAGGGGTCAGACATGACCCGCTCGCTTCCTGGCCCTTGCAGTGTACAGTTCGTCAATGGAGGGAAGGTTGCAGCCAATAACCTTCTCAGCTGATCGGACGATTCGCTGCAGCCTCCGGCTGAGCCAAACCTGGAGAGGGTGAGGACAGACTCTACGATGGCAGTATAGAATTAGACCATCATTGCCTGTGGCAGATTGTGTTTCCTCAGCTGTCGCAGGAAGTACATCCTCTGTTGGGCCTTTTTGACTGTGGAGTTGATGATGGCACCCCATTTGAGGTTCTTGGAGATGATGGTTCCAAGGAACTTAAAATATTCCACAGATGTGACTGTGGTGTTGTTGATGGTGAGTGTGGGGAGGGGAGGGGAGTCTACTATCAATTCCACTGTCCAGTCCTGTACCTTTTTTTTTTTTGTTTTTATGTCCTCCAGCGATTTAATGCTGCCTGACCCACTGAGTTACTGCAGCACAGATGCAACTCTGGTATATTTTGATGCTCATGCGTTGGAGGCAGCTGTAGATTCTTGGTTACACCGAAGTTAGACACATAAAGGTGGAGTAACTCAGCGGGTCATGCAGCATCTCTGGATAGAAGGAATAGATGACATTTCAGGTTGAGATTTTGGGTCTGAAGAAGGGCCTCGACCCGAAATATCACCTCCTTTTTTCCAGAGATGCTGCCTGTCCCGCAGGGTTACTCCAGCTTCTTATGTCTGTCTTCTGTACAGTGGATGGACACAAAATGTTGGAGTAACTCAGCAAGGCAGGCAGCATTTCTAGGGAGAAGGAATGGGTGACTTTTCTGGTCCAGACCCTTCTTCAGACTGAGAGTCAGGGGAATGAGAAACGAGATATATAGACGATGATGTACAGAGATAAAGAACAATGAATGAAAGATATGCAAAAAAGTAACGATGGTAAAGGAAACGGGCTATAGTTGGAGTAATTCAGCGGGCCAGGCAGCATCACTGGAGAGATGGAATGGGTGACGTTTCGGATTGAGACCCTTCAGTCTAAAGAAGGTTCTGGACCCAAAACGTCTCCCATTCCTTCTCTCCAGAGATGCTGCCTGTCCCGCTGAGTTACTCCAGCTTTTTTGTGTTTATCTTCTAAACCAGCATCTGCAGTTCCATCATTATGTAGGTATGTTACAATACCTACCTTTAGCAGCGCTGCAGTTCTGTCGCTCCCCGTGTGCGTGACTTTGGCGCCTTTCAGAGGGGGGCGGGTTTAAAATGCCGTTTTTCCCGAGACAGTCCAAATCGATCCATGTTGGGCGATTTCGTCGCTAAAGAGAAATCGCTCCGACATTTCATTCATGAAGGTATTTTTAAACTACGCTAGATTATTTATTAACTAGAGTAGTTTAAAAATGATCTTCTAAAGCTCTGAATGCCGACAGCAGAACGGCCCTAACATAAGGGAGAAAACAAAGTGCACAGTTTATTTTTACATTAAAACTTGGTTTTAAGGAAGGCTTTAATCACATTTTCATGTTGCGAAAGAGGGACAATCCACCGCATTCCACTAAAACCCACTCGCTAGTTGATTTAAATGGCGATTAATTTACAGGCATTAAACACTAAATTCCTTCCATTTGGACTATAAATTCATGAAAATGAGATTTAAAAATCATGTTATATTGTGGATTATTGTGTGAATGTTATTTGGACACTTAGGCAATTTAAAAAAGTTTATATTTTCTTAAGAAATGGATAGATATTTAGATCTACTCATTGAATTTTGTAATTAGCTACAATTAGATTAACTAATTATATGCTTTAATTTCAGGTCATCCAAGTAAGATTGTTTCATATTTGTTTCAGAATACTTCAATCTATAATAACTGAAAATTTCATTGAGCTCTTAATTTTTAAGAAAGTTATGGGCTTTTGACTGTTCTAGATCACAGCTTTTGAGTTAAGTCAATGGAAAGGCAATGGGGAACAAGGTGCTAATTTCCAGGTATGAAAATGGCCATCACTTTTTTAATACTGAAGATTTGAAAGTGAATTAGGTGTCAAATTAAACTTCTTTTTATGCTTTATCTGATGGGATAAATTGTAGACTTGATTTTTTAAATCTCAAAATTGTGTAACATTGCTACATTATGCATGGTTCCTTATCTCAATCTCTTCTTCTTGCGAAGGGCGTGCACAGCCTAAAGTTGTCGGACAACTTGTTCTATCGGATCTTACTTGATTGTGCACCCCAGGTTGATTGCATTCGTTGAAACAGGGCGGACCACGTGAAGGTTGCAATCTCCCACCCCATCTCAATCGTCGAACGAGTTTTGGGAATGGGTTTTGTCCTGCGGAGGCTTCCGTCCGCCGAACCAGCGGCTTCACCCTCCCTCCCAGCGTCTCGTTGCCCGGCAACGCAACTGGAGCCCAGGTCCAGCGCCGTCCGTCCACCCATCACCGCAGGCAGGCGATGCCAGCTCTCACCTGACAACAACCAACGCCCGGGTAAGACTTATTTATTTGCGATCAGTCTGAAGATGGGTCTCAACCCGAAACGTCATCCATTCCTTCTCTCCAGGGATGCTGTCCACCCCGCTGAGTTACTCCAGCATTTAGTGCGCAGAATCAGAGGTTGCCGGTCCAACATGGGAGGGGAGGGGGGGAAGAGCCGGATGTCCCGCCTCTGGCAGGCCGTGATTGGTGCAGGCCGAAGAGCCCGCCTTTAGAGTCTCGACTCTGATTGGCCGGTCCCGCCGTCACTCGAGGAGGAGGGGGCGGGGCGGACGAGGCGGAAGTCCCGTCTGACCGTTAGCAGCTTCTGTCGTCGTTGTTGTTGTTGTGGCGGCGGTTGGAGCGCGAGCCCCCCCGGGCTCGGCAACCGGTCACTGCACGAGCGGGAGCCGTTAGTGCAGAGGCTGGAGGCAATGCAAAGCAAAGCAAAGCACGAAGCCGCAGGAGGAAACCCAGTGGCGCTCGGGCAGCATCTGTGGAGGGAACGGACAGGCGAGAGAGCTTCTACAGACCGCAGTAGGTGATCAAGACGGGTGGAGAGAGCCATTGACATTTTGCAGGGAGGAGAAAATTCTGTGGATGAAAGAAACTTCAAATTCTGCAGGGGGACAAGCGGAGTGAACCCTTGATATCTGTGCAGAGTAGGGGAGACAATCCCTTGGGGGCAAGGGGACATTGATTGAAAAACGTTATTTAGCATGCATTTTCCAAACAGATCAGATATACTATACATAAGTACAATCAAGTCAAACTGAAATACAATAGATAGAACAGGTGCAGTAGGAAAAGGGTACATTATGCAGAATAGAGTTCTCCGCATTGTAGCTCATCAGTTCCGCAGACAAAATCCAATGTCCTCAGTGGCATATATAGGTGAATTGGACAGCACCCTAGCTTCAGGGAGAACCATTCAGATGCTTGGTAAGGGGGGGGAGAAGAAGTTGTTCCTAAGTCTGGTGGTGCACGTTTTCAGTTTGGGGTGGGACAATTTGATTATGTTGGCAGCTTGAAATGTAGATGGAGTCAATGGTGGGGTGTCTGATCTGTGTGATGGACTGGGCTATATCTACAACACTCTGAATGTCCAAGAAATTTGAGGTGCAAGGGTGAGCAAGTCCTTGAATTCTAGGATTAACATGGAGCAAGACCATACATCCGGCAGAGTGGAGGTGCCTTAAATCAAGAGACAAGAGTGTTTAATTGTCAATTGTACTAGTGATGGTGCAATTAAATTCTTGCTACAGTTTTTACAGCCCATTACTGCAATAACACACAAATAAATACAATAAATTAAGAATCAGTAATACTTTGTAACCAAACCATAATAGTGCAAAATTGAATCAACATAGTGTAACAGAAACAAAGTCTTTAGTATGTCATAGTTGATGTAGGGTTGTGGTTAGTATTATGCAGTGTTCAAGAGCTTGGTGTTTATTGGGAAGAAGCTGTTCTTGAACCTGGAGATCACGATGATCAAGAACCTGCACCTTTGTCCTGATGATAGTAGCTAGATGAGAATGTGGCATTGGTGGTGTGGATCTTTGATGATATTAGCTGTGTTTTTGAGGCAGTGTCTCCTGTAAATCCCTTTGATGGTGGGGGGCTTGAGTACCTGTGATGGACCAGGCAGTGCCATTGGTTTTTGTATTCTACTTCAATCCTGGGTGTTCGAGTAGTTGAACCAGGCCGTGCTGCAACCAGTCAATGTGATCTCTCCCGTACACCTGGTGAAGTTCAAGTGAGTGTTTGTGGACTTACCCAATCTCTTCAATCTTCTAAGGAAGTGGAGACATTGATGAGCTTTCTGAGGTGCTCCTGTGTTAATAGTCATTAAGGATTAAGCATGGATAGACACAAAATGCTGGAGTAACTCAGTGGGACAGGCAGCATCCCTGGAGAGAAGGAATAGGTGATGTTTCAAGTCAAGACCCTTCTTCAGACCAAGCCAGGGGTGGGGAGATACAAAGATAAAGAAGAGTAAGGTAGGTGTGAGAATGAGAGATCAAAGGGGGTGAAGATCAAGACAAATGTAGAACAGATCAGTGTTAGCTAGGAGAAGGTAACAACAAAGCCATGATCACATTGAATGGCAGTGCTGGCTCGAAGGGCCAAATGGCCTACTCCTGCACCTATTATCTATTGTCTATAAAGCAAACAGATAAAATGTAATCAGGGACAGTCAGACTGGTCGGAGAACTTTGAAAGCAGCCTGCAGATCATCAGATCGGCCGCCATTCAAAGAGGCCAAGCGAGTGGATTAGACACGCCCGCAGCATCAGTGGAAGACATTGATAGTGTCTCATGAGCAGGTCGACCACTGCAACTCCGACCCAGTGTCATCGCCAGGACAATGAATCTTTTAGGCCAAGTTAAGACAGTATTTGTTAAGACCTTTGAAATTTGAAGGATACAAGATGGCGATGGAGATGTCTATTGCCTCAGTGTAACCTACTATGATTGCATTCTTGTACTTAAGTTTGATTGTGCTTATATATAGTATGATTTTCACTGAAGTACATGCAAAAAATGAATTTTATTGTGGCAATGGAGTACTATTCGATGCATGTTGCATGGGTTAAGTGTTATACTTTAGATTGTTTACTTTTTTAACAAATGCACTAACTAAGATGTTGGTATTGCCAACTGATATTATTAAGTAAGAAATTAATATGCATATAAATCTCATCACATTATAATACATTTTACTTACATGTTGCAATACAATATTTATGAAGGTTGAAAATTTGAAACTTGCAGAATAGAGTGGAATCACAGAGAATGGGTCCTTGACATAGAAATTCTCAGAGAAATTGGATGTGCAATGGCATCCTTTGTGTATCTGTATTTGCTTTATTTTCTTAAGTTCAAGGAGCAGAATTAGGCCATTCGGCCCATTGTAATCATTTAATCATGGCTGATCTATCTTTCCCTCTCAAAAGCCATTCTCCTGCCTTCTCCCCATAACCCATGACACCTGTACTAATCAAGAATTTGTCAATCTACGCCTTAAAACTATCCATTGACTTGGCTTCCACAGCCATCTGCAGCAATGAATTCCACAGATTCACCACCCTCTGACTAAATAAATTCCTCCTCATCTCCTTTTCTGAAGGTACATCCTTTTATTCTGAGAATATGGCCTCTGGTCCTCGACTCTCCCACAAGTGGAAACATTCTCTCCACATCCACTCTATCTAGGCCTTTCACTATTCAGTAAGTTTCAATGAGTCTCCCCCCTCATCCTTCTAAAATATTTTCTGTGTCAACTTTACCACCCGTGGGCCCAACTTTGATTTTCACACAGCCTGGGAGCCTTGGTGCTGTGTAAAGTGAACCTTTCTAAACTGTTTCCACCATGACACCATGCTGAATAGGTCTCCTTTAATAATTTGCTCACTTTTTTTGGAGCCCCTCCACCCTCCAATTTGTGATCCTCATCCTGTGGTTCTTTATCCAAGTATCTAATCTGTTGATAATTCCCCAACATGCAGAATCCACCTCCGCATCCCTGCCAACTGATTTTATCTCTTATTGTGCCCGCACTCCAATTATCCCATTTACCAAAAGCCTCTGTTACCGATTCATCCACAAACCTTTCTTCAAATCGTTTGTAATCTCATTGATTAAAATTCTGTTCTATGTAATTCTAGAGTACCAATCTAAAGAATCGGCTACTGTCATCCTGAAACCATGAATCATAAATTCACCAAGGAAGAAATAGAAGAACAGTTTGAACAATTCTTGAAAGAGGTACAATGATCTTCCCTGTCGTTTGTGTTGGAGATACTTATAAATTGAATGTTACTTGTCAATAATTCTTCTATAGGTTGCTTTTGTAAGATGCATGATCTTCAAGATAACGGTAAACTGCAGCAGTGCAAATGATTTGTGCTCGAGATCTTTAATTTGACATGTTGGAAATTTATCTTGTGTTGAGAATAGGTAACATTGTCATAGTTTGGTAGTACAGTGAACCCTTATTGTAACGGACCCCATTATAACGGATTTTGATTGTTGTGGACGGACCCTCAACTTGCACTGCCTCCCCGGCCGTTTCGAGCACAGGCTTCCGAGGGCCTCCGCCCGACTCGCAAGGTGCGCGAATGAGCCCTTTTTCATTCACCGCAAGGTCCAGTTGAAGTGGCCATTGTTGCGGCTCAGATTGTATCCCCTGGAACAGCGCTTTCTTCAGTTCACAGTTACCTGCCATTACTAAGGAGAAGGTGGTAGGAAAACCTAAAGGTCTGAGGGTGGATAAGTACGTACCTGGTACGTATGGACTGCACCCTATGGTTCTGAGGGAGGTGGCCTCAGAGAATGTGGAAGCATTAGTTGTGATATTTCAAGAATCACGAGAGTTAGGAGTGGTTCCTGAAGATTGCAAAATTGCGAATATTATCCCGCACAAAATTGCGAATATTATTGCCTGACTTCGGTGGATAGTAAAGGCCCTGTCCCACTTGCGTGTCTTTGGCACGCAAATTATGCAACCTCGTCGTCGCATGGGCATCATGGGGCCGGTCCCACTGAGAAGCGAGGAGGGGTATAGAGTTGTGTGCAGTATCGCGCGGCGCTTCGAAATTTTGTAGCGAACGAAATCTTTGCGCACCACCGGCCTGTCGCGTAACTGACGGCCAAAGTGGGACAGGCTCAAGACCCTGGCGCGACGCAACGTCTCGCCTCCAACAGCAGCAGAAGCAGGCAAACGATCGCCGAGCTCGGCCTCGGGCTCACGGCCGTTGCGGATCCGGATCCTCCCCACTTCTACTCCCAGAGTGGGACCAAGAAAATTGAAGATAGATACAAAATGCTGGAGTAACTCAGTGGGACCGGCAGCTTCTCTGGAGAGAAGTAATGGATGACGTTTCGGGTCAAGATCCTTCTTTCAGACTGAAGAAGGGTCTCGACCCAAAACGTCACCCATTGCTTCTCTCCAGATATGTTGCCGGTCCCGCTGAGTTACTCCAACTTTTTGTGTCCATCTTCGAATGACGTCACACGCTCCAGACGGCTGTGCGGATGCATGAAGTCGTGCGCGACCTTCGCGGGACCGTTGCACCTGAACGCGGCCACGAGGTCGCATAATTAGTGTGGCAAGGACACATAGGTGGCACAGGGGCTTAAGATATTAGTCAATTACAAAGGATGAGGTTGTGCAGTACTTTGAAGTTCACGATAATATAGGCTGAAGTCAGCATGTTTTTGTGATGGGATGTTCTTGCCTGACGAATCTGCTGGAGTTCTTTGAGGAAGTTACTAGCAGGACAGACAGAGGGGAGGCTGTTGATGTTGTTTACCTCGAATTTTAGAAGGCCTTCGATAAGGTGCCACATTTCAGGCTGCCAGGGAAGATGAGAGCCCATGGTATTAAAGGGAAGATAGTAGCATGGATAGTGGGTTAGCTGGATGTCAGAAGGCAAAGAGCTGCAATAAAAGGCGCTTTTTCAGGTTGGCTGCCAGTGACTTGGAGTTCCGCAAGGCTTGGTGCTGGGGCTGCTTCCCTTTACGTGATTAATGATTTGAACTGTGACCAAATTTGGGCCCCGTATCTGAGAAAGGACTTCCTGGTGAGGGTCAAGGGAAATTTACAAGAATGATTCCAGGAATGATTGGGTTGGCATATGATAACAGCACTGGGCCTCAACTCGCTGGAGTTTAGAAGGTTGAGGGGGGACCTCATTGAAACTAGTGACTCTCTCACTAGTGAAAGCTTCCACTAGTGAGAGAGTCCAGGACCAGAGGCCATAGCCTCAGAATTAAAGGGTGTTATTTTAGAAAGGAGGTGAAGAGGAACTTCTTTAGTCAGAGGGTAGTTAATCTGTGGAACTCATTGACACAGGAGTCTGTGGAGGCTGTCTGTGGATATTTTGAAGACAGAGATAGATAGATTCTTGATTAGAATGGTTGTCAAGGGTAATGGGGAGAAGGCAGGAAAACGGGATTAGGAGGCAGAGATCAGCCATTATTGAATGTCGGAGTAGACTCAATGGGCCGAATGGCCTAATTCTACTCCTATAACTTGTGAATTTGTGATCCACTGTAGGGCTCATTTCCATCTCACTAGCTGCTGCTTGTTCCTTCACTTTATGTGCTCGAAGAGTCACCGTCTCTTCCTTCTCCTGTCACTCTGTCCACTTAGCCTCTCCCCCTCCCACACACCCCTACCCTCCTCCATCCTCCTCCTTCACCCCCGGAGTCGTTGACATATTCGACCAGCAGGTGAGAGGGAAAGGAGGCCATGGTGACCAGTCTTATCATTGTCAGCGGCCTGAAGAAAGCTCTGTCGGCAGGTGTTACAACATGAGGCACAACAACAGCCACATGAACCGGTTAAAAAGGGCTTGGTGATGCAAACCAACTGCATTAGTGCCTACTTTTTAAGTGAAAGGGCACAAAATGCTGGAGTAACTTGGCAGACTGAATCAGGGTTATAGCGTCACCTATCCATGTTATCTGGAGATGCAGCCTGACCCACTGCGTTACTCCAGCACTTTGTGTCTTTTAGTCTTCATCAGCAGTTGTTTCTTTCAACTAAATACAATGATAATTCCTTACTTGGTTATAATGAACACTTGGCAATAATGGACATCATTCCCCTCCTGGGATCAATATGATAAGGCCGCTGGGTATTTATCAATGTTGAATCCACTCAGACATCTAAAATTTTCTTTTTAGGTGTAAATTGTGCCTATACAGCATGTACAGATGTTAACCTCTGTTCATGCACAGCTTGCTCCTTTTATCCATTATGGATACTCTGAACTTGTTTGCCCTCTTTCCCTGAATATGCTACAAAATCCTTTAGGATTTTACTTAATCTTGTCTGCTGTGCCTGTTCCTTACCCTACTCATTTCTTTTCTAAGTAACAGCCGCCTACTATACTTTATGCACTCTTATAGACCTATTTTGATGCCCTACACTTGCCATATGCTTCTATTTTATTTTTATCCAGTTCTCTAAACCCTCAAGCTCACAAATCATTATTTGAAATTGAAGAAACTGAAGGTTACCCTGCAACGTTCTTGTGTCTTTTCTAATTTAAACAAGTTTCAAGTTTAAACTCACTGTGTGTAAAACAAAATTGTCTCACACAAAGAGTCATAGTTATGCAGCATGGAAACAGGCCCTATCTACATTAGTCTTGCCTGTGTTTCTTTCAACATTTCCCCTTGCACTTTAAAACTATGCCCTCGAGTCTTTGGCATTTCCACTCGGGGAAAAGTTTTGACTGTCTACCCTGTCTATGCCTCTTATTGTGTCTCCCCTCAATCTCCGACACTCCAGAGAGAATAATCCAAGTTTGTCTAAGCTCTATTTACAGCTAATACTCCCTAATCTAGGCAGCATTCTGGTAAACCTCTTTTGCAACCCCTAGAAAGCCTCCCCATCCTTCTTGAAATAAGATGACCAGAATAGCACACTACTGCAAATGCAGCCTAACCAAGTTTTTATAAAGCTGCAATATTAATTCTTGACTCTTGTGCATCATACGCCATATTTACCACTCTATGGGGGGGGGGGGGGTAATAGAGGGAAGGGGTGAGGAGGCAGAGGGGGGAAATGGAGAGGGGAATGG
This sequence comes from Raja brachyura, assembly GCA_963514005.1. The sequence goes on from OY740785.1 coordinate 9,481,707, forward strand.
GGGGGAGGAGGAGAGAGGGGAAGGGATAGGAGAGGGGGAATCGTAGGGGGAAGGGAGGGGGAGAGGCGATGGGGAGAGAGGGGAGAGGGAAGGGGAGGGCGGAAGGGGGAGGAGAGTGGGGAGGGGGCGGGGTGGGTAGATAGGGAGGGGAGTAGACGGGTGTAGGATAACTTGCTCTATTTGATCTTATTTGATTGTGCACGCCAGACCACTTGAAGGTTCCAATCTCCCACCTCTGTCCCATTGATATGTCATATCATATGTAAATGAGATCCATTGTGATTGGACATCTGTAAGATGGCACTGTGTCTCATGCAGCAGCTTGATTTTAATTTTTTTGATTTTTTTTACTAAAAACGTGGAGAAATTAATAACCTAATTTTCAAAACAAAATGTGGAGGAGGCAAAACTCTACAGGAATATGTAAAAAATTCTCCATTAAGGCAAAGGGTGGAGGAGTAAATACACAAACTGCGTAAACGAATTTTCGCAAAATAGAATTTGTTACAAACCAACAAACCAACGACAGTTTTAATAGTTACTAGACCAAGTGCAGACCCGTTGGGGGGAGGGAGGAGATGGGGCGAGGGGTAGGAGAGAGGGATGAAGAGAGAGGGGGGGAGGAGGAATGGGGAGAGATTGGGGGGGGAGGAGGGAAGGGAGAGAGTGGGGAGTTGGGGGAGGGGATGTGAGAGGGGTGGAGAGAGGGGATGGGGAAGGGGGAGAAAGGGGAAGGGAAGGGTACAGAGGGAAGGGGAGATGGAGAGGGTGGGGAGCGAGGGGATAGGGATGGAGGGAGGAGGGAGGGAGCAGGAGGAGGGAGAGGGGCAAGATGGGGAGGGGAGGGAAGGGGAAGTGGGAGGAGGGGAGCGGGGAGGGTGAAGGGGAGACGAGGGGAGATGGAGGAGGGTGAAGGGAATAGAGAATGGGGGAGAGATGGGGGACGGGGGAGGTGAGGAGAGAAGGGTGATCACGCAGCTCCACACGCACACTAACACCCCACACACACACACGAGGGAGAGGGGGGTAGGGGGAAATGGGGTGCTGCGGCTTCACATGCACACTAACCAACCCACACACACACGCACACACGGGGGGGGGGGTAGGGGGAGACGGGAGGGAGGGGTGGGTAAGGTGGATGTGAGGGGTGGTGGGGGGGAGGGAGGGTGGTGAGGGATGGGGAGGAAGCGGAGGAGGGAGATGGGGTAGGGGCAGTCCATCTATTCCACACTCCCTATCACCCTCACTCCTCTCTATTCCCACACTCGTCATCACGCGCTTTGACACAGGCGGTAGATGGGAAGTGGGGTGATGAGAGAGGGGGAGAGAGGAGTGAGGGGGAGAAAAGGGGTGAGGAGAGAGGGGGGAGGGAGGGAGGGAGCAGGAGGGGGGAAGGGAGAGAGTGGAGGATGAGGATGGAGGAGAGGGTGAAGGGTGAGACGGGTAGATGGGGAGATGGAGAGGAGGATGAGAAAGGGGTGGGGTGACGAGAGGGGTAGAGGGGTGAGGAGGGGGAGGGAGGGGTGAGCGGGGAGTGAGGAGAGAGGGTTGATGGGTGAGGAGTGAGGGATGAGGAGAGTGGGGGGAGGAGAGCGGGGGAGAGTGGTGAGGGGAATGGGGAGCGGGGAGAGAGGGGGAGAGGAGTGAGGAGAGAGGGGTGATCACGCGCTTCGACACGGGGGGGCAGGACCGTGGCTGGAGCAAAGGCATATGTAAATGGGTTCCATTGCAATTGGCCACCTGTGAGGGATGGCATTGTGACATCACAGAATGGAAGGTGCTACGACATCAGGCGGGGGAGGGGGGCTGGAGCAAAGGCAGATGTAAATGTGATCCATTCCGATTGCACATCTGTGGGCATTGTGACATCACATGATGGAACGTTCACCAACGTTCAATGGGTGAGAGCAGTTTGATTTTTTTTTAACATTTTGAAATATTGGGGGGGGGGGGAGGATTTTATTTAAAATGTGTATGTAAAATTGTCTAAATGTAATGAGGAGTGCATTAGTGAATGTAAAAACGTAATGTCTAGCAAAATGGAAAAAATAACGGAGGTTGAGCTTCTGGTTTTGGCGGACCATGGAATCATAGGCCAAATATCTTATCTGAAAAGAAAATGGAATGTGACATACACCCACAAAACCGACACTCACACACAGAGTTTTAAATATAGACTAGACCATGTGCAGACCCGTTGGGTCTGTTCCCCGAACGCGCGTTTGCAGGGGGGAGGGCTGCGGCATCACACACGCACGAAGCACCCACCAAACACAAAGGCAGGGGGAGATGAGGGGAGGGAGGGGAGAGGGGGAGGAGGCAAGGGGAGAGATTGGGTTGGGGAGGAGAGGGGGGAGAGAGAGGGAGATGGGAAGGGGGGGGGAGAGAGAGGGAGATGGGAAGGGGGGAGAGGGGTAGCGGGTGGGAGAGGGGTAGGGGGTGGGAGAGGGGCGGGACAGAGGTGGAGAGAGGGGAAGGGGGGAGAGAGGGGAGAGGGAGAGGGGAAGAGTCGACAGCGAGGGGGAGAGGGGTAGCAGGGAGTGGTGCAAGAGGGAGGGGGGAGCGAGGGGGTGGGAGGGGTGAGGGGAGAGGGAGAGAGAGAGGGAGAGGGAGAGGGAGGGGGAGAGGGGGGGAGGGGGGGAGGTAGAGAGGTGGGGAGGGGGGAAGGGGTGGGGAGGGGGTGAGAGGATTTGGGGAAGGGGTGGGGGAAGGGGAGAGTGGGGTGGTGGGAAGGGAGGAGGGGGAGTGGGGGAAGAGTGTGGAGGGGGAGTGGGGGAAGAGTGTGGAGGGAGGGGAAGAGTAGAGAGGGGTGGGGGATGGGGGGAAGAGGGGAAGAAGTGGAAGTGGGGAGGGAGCGGGAGTGGTGGGAGCGGGAGTGGTGGAAGAGGGAGGGGGAGAGAGAGGGTGGGGAGGAAGATGGGTGGGGGAAGGGAAGGGGGAGAGAAGTGGAAGTGTGGGGAGGGAGGGGAGTGGTGGAAGAGGGAGAGAGGGGTAGGGGAAAGGGGTGTAGGGAGGAGTGGGGGAGGGAGAGGGTTGGGGGAAGGGGGAGAGAAGTGGAAGTGGGGAGGGAGGGGGTAGGGGAGTGGTGGAAGATTGACAGAGGGGAAGGGGGCGATGGGAGAGAGAGTGAAGGGGATGGGGGAGAGAGGGATGGGGGTGGGAGAAGGTGGAGAGGGGGAGGAGAGGAGAGTGGTGTGGGGGGAGGGAAGAGAGGAGGGAGATTGGGTAGGGGAGAGGGGGAAGAGTGTGGAGGGGAGGGGGTGGGGAGAGAGGGAAGGGAGGTGGGGGAGAGGGGTGGGTGGGTGGGAGAGGGGGAGGAGAGATGGGGAAGGGGAAGAGAGGTGGGGGGGAGGGGGAGGGAAAGGAAAGAGTGGGGCAGTAGAGGGGGAGGGGTAGGGGCAGTCCATCTATTCCCCACTCCCTATCACCCCCAATCCTCTTTCTATATTCCACACACGTGATCACGCGCTTCGACACAGGCTGCGGAGGGGGCGGGGCTGGTGCAAAGGCATATGTAAATGAGATCCTTTCAGATTGGACATCTGTGAGGGATGGCATTGTGACATCACACAATGGAACGTGCTGCAACATCAGGCGGGGGAAGGGGCTGGAGCAAAGGCATATGTAAATGAATCCATTCCGATTGGACATCTGTGAGGGATGGCATTGTGACATCACACGATGGAACGTTCACCAACATTCTATGGGTGAGAGCATTTGGGGGTGGGGGGGGATTTTATTAAAAAATGTGAACATAAAAATGTCTAAATGTAATGAGGAGTGCATTAGTGAATGTAAAAGTGTAATGTCTAGCAAAATGGAAAACATCTGGGAGTTTGAGCGTCTGGTTTTGGCGGACCATGGAACCAAATGCCAAAGATGTTATCTGAAAAAAAAATGGACACACACACACACACACACACACACACACACACACACACACACACACACACACACACACACACATGTATAGATAGAAGTATATTGTTAGATATGATAGATTTAGTTAATAAAATTGTTTAATGCATGATATTGGTTTACCTTTCCTATGTTTAAATAAACAATTATTAATTGAGCAATCCAACTCTCGTCCTTGTACTGATCACTGTGTACACATTTTCTAGTCTGTTTCAGATGAATCTGTTGATTTAGCAAATTCACCAAAATCAAGTGTTCTGAGTTCATTGGGGAAGCATAATAGAAAGGAAACAGAAAAGGATACAAAACCGTGGTGGATTAATGAAGACGATTCTGACAATGAGCGTAAGTAGCTGCCTTTTCCTTTTGCAGCGACATTACGATTTCAGTTCTTTGAAGTTTGACCACAGGAAGGAAGCACAGCATCATTACTTGGAAACCTTGATGTAGTTTTACTCCAATTAATGTGTTCTTCATTTTTTTAAAAACTTTTATTTTGTATGATTTGAATTGAAATTTCTATTTTCCTGTTGCTTACCATTTAACTTGCTTTCTTTTTTATGCTTTATCTGCTTGAACATCTTGGCACATTTCTAATCTTCTCTATCCAAGAACCCCCTCTGAGAAGGTTTACCAAACTGAAAAGACAGCCAGCTGTCATTGATGTTGGCACTGAAACACTGAAGATAGAAATTGGTGAAGAACACAATGGAAACCCACAATCACAAAGCCCAGGTTCACATGAGGGTATTTGTTTGTTTTATATTTAATCTCCTGCTTGTATTGTGGAGCAAGTAATAGGTTCTCAACATAGTAGTTGAATTTTGCTTGCCTGGAAATGCATAAGCTTCTACCAACATTTAACTACAAAGAGTTACCTAGAAAGCAGGATAGACCTTGTACTTGAATAACATTTTCCATACTGCCAGGATGTGAAACGCATTTAGAGCTAATAAATTATTAAGGGATAGAATAGTGTATTTAAATTGTTTCATTTAATGACAATTTAAAATACACGTAACTGGCTCTTGGACACAAATGATTGAAGTAACTCAGTGGGTCAAGTAGCATCTCTGGAGAACGTGTGTATGAAGGAACTGCAGGTGCTGGTTTATACCAAAGATAGACACAAGGTGCTGGAGTAACTCTGCGGGTCAGGCAGCATTTCCAGAGGAAAAGGAAGGGTGACTTTTCAGGTTGGAGGCATTCTTCAGTCTGAAGATAAATACATGGAGCCTGGCCAGGTCTATCCTAAGAGATTGTGAGATGTGAGGGAAGAAATTGCTTAGGCCCTGGCAGAGAGCTTTGTACATGGCATTAATTGAGATTTTTTTGAAGAAGAGACCGAGAGGATTGATTAGGGCATATGGTCTGCAATGGCTTTGGCAAGTTTGTATGTGGTACACTACTATAGAAGGTAGGGTCTCATGGAATCCAGGGTAAGCTGCCCAATTGGATATAAAATTGGCTTGGTGGAAGAAGTCAAAAGATGATGGTCGAGGGTGTTTTTTCAGATCTGTGACAGGGCTGCAGGGATCAGTGCTGTATTCACTGTGGTTTGTCAATTTTACCAATTTGGATAAGAGTGATATATATCTGGTTAGTAAGTTTACAAATGACACAAAATTGGAGATATAGTGGGCAATGAATTATTTGAGATTACAACAAGATCTAGAACAAATAGTAAAGTGATCAAAGGATGGAATTTAACTCTGACATGCAAATTTGGTGCGTTAAACCAGGGCAATACTTCCACAGTATATGATAGGACCCTAGTGAATGTCCTGGAGCAGATAAGCCTACGGGTGCAGCTACATACTTCCCACAATGTCATGTTACAACTGTGCAAAACTATGGTGAAACCATGCGTGGAGTATTCTGCACAGTCCAGATCACCGAGCTATAGAAAGAATGTCATTATAATGGCAGTTTTTACAACGTTCTCAAAGTCCAACTTCGATAGCCATTAATTATCAGAGCTGATTTGGAAGTTTTGCCTAACGCACTCACGACACACATAAGACAGCAAAGATTAATCTTCCAGACGTCGTTTCTTGATTAATTGCCTTTTTATTGAAGTAATACAAAGAAATAACACATAACTTTCCATTCTTAATTGCTGTTCCATTCACATCATTTAAATCACATAAAAGCTTCTTCTTATAAAGTTATGTCGTCACGTAACGTGTTTGTCATGATCATGGTAGAAAACTGTTTTCCCTCATTCTCCGACGCCAAACTGGAAATTCTAATCTGAGAGTCTGCGCCAGACTTCTCTAAGAAAAGAACACACCCCTACTACATATCATATCCCACCTACTAAAGTACAGACAGATAAAAACTAAAACTAAAAATATCAGGCATGATAATAATACTGACTTAAGCTTAATGGCTCCTATGGTCATTAAGCTGGAAAGGGTGCCGAAAAGATTCACAAGGACTTTCCTGATACTGGTCATCTTGAGTTATAAGAATGTAGACACAAAATGCTGGAGTAGCTCAACGGGTCAGGCAGCATCTCTGGAGAGAAGGGATGGATGACGTTTCAGGTCGAGGCACTTCAGAAGTTATAAGAAGCTAGGTAGGCCGGGACTTTTATCTCTGGAGTGTAGGAGGCTGAGAGGTGACCACATGTAGGTAAATCAAATCGCAAGGGGCATAGATAAGGTGAATGATCACAATCTTTTCCCAGGGTAATGGAGTTAAAAACTGGAGGGCACAGATTTAATGGGGGGGGGGGGGGGGTTACCTACCTCAAATTGGAGAATTCAATTGATGGAAGTTTTCGGTTGCAACTGAAGAATCACTTCACTTTTACCCCATGTGCTAAAATGCAGTTAGTCTTGATTACTTTTTATATCTGTTTTAACCTTTCAATTCTTCTGTACATAGAGCACTAAATTCCTTTTGGTTTTCCACTGTTCGTAGTCTCTCCAGAAGATTTATTAGATCTCTTTGGTAATTACTGTCATGTTAATTCACCACAGAAATATGGCTTTTTCAAACTAATTGTGATGCATTTTCACTTTTTTACAAAATGACAGATATGCTTCCAACCAATCAGAGCTATCTCAAATCTCAGAGATTCCCACAATCAATTGCAGAGACTGAAGAAGAGCAACAAGCGGAGAAGATTTTGCTCCAAGGTGATGAGCGGTCTTCAGTGTCCATCAGTAGAGACAGTTTGGAATCAAATGGTATGAAATATTTTCTGAATGGAGTTGGAAACATAAAACAGTGAATAACGGCCAGAGACAATAGTCAAGAGTGTTTTATTGTCATATAGAACAATGAAAGTCTTACTTGCTGCAGCACAACAAAATATATATAGACATAGTACACTGTAAACAATATGATAAATGGAAAAAAGGTTCAGTGTGTGTATATACTGTATACACATACTGACAAGTGTACACACACACACACACACACACACACACACGCACACACTCATAAAACTACAATATTAGTGCAATAATAATAATATATTGTAGTTTAGAGCCTATTTGAGGTTGTAGTGTTTGATGGCTGTAGGGACGAAGCTGTTCCTGAACCTGGACATTACAGTTTTCAGGTTCCTGTACCTTCTTACCGATGGTAGTGGTGCAGTGAGTGTGTGGCCAGGATGGTGTGGGTCTTTGATGATGCTGGCTGATGTTCTGAGACAGCGACTCCGATAAATCCCTTCGATGGTGGGGAGGTCAGAGTCGGTGATGGACTGGGCAGTGTTCACAACTTTTTGCAGTCTTTTCTACTTCTGAACGTTCAAGTTGCCGAACAAGGCCATGATGCAACCAGTCAATATGCTCTCTACTGTGCACCTGTAGAAGTTCAAAAGAATCCTCTGACATACTGAATCTCCGTAATCTTCTCAGGAAATAGAGGCGTTAATGTGCTTTATTTAAAATTGCATCAGTGTGCTGGGTCCAGGAAAGATCTTCGGAAATCCGCATGCCCAGGAATTTGAAGTTTTTGACTCTTTCCATGTTGATATAAACAGGATTGTGAGTCTTCATCCTCCCTCTTCCAAAATCCACAATCAGTTCATTGGTTTTACTGATATTGAGAGCCAGGTTGTTGTGCTGGCACCATTTGGTCAATCGGTCGATTTCACTTCCATACTCTGACTTATCATCTGTAATTCTTCCAACAACTGTGGTGTCATCGGCAAACTTGAAGATGGAGTTCCCACTATGTCCTGAGTCATGAGTATAGAGTAGAGCAGGGGGCTGAGCACGCAGCCTTGAGGTGCTCCCGTACTGTTTGTTAATGAAGAAAAAGTATTTCTGCCAATTCGAACAGACTGGTCTGTGGATGAGGAAGTTGAGGATCCAATTGCAGAGGGAAGCGCAGAGTTGCAGTTCCGTGAGCTTGGTAACCAGCTTGGATGGGATGATGGTATTAAACGGCGAGCTGTAGTCTATAAACAACAGCTTGATGTAAGTGTTTTTATTATCCGAGTGGTCCAGTGCGGAGTGGAGAGCCAGTGAGATCGTATCCTCCGTTGACCTGTTGTAATGGTAGGCAAACTATAGTAGGTTGAGGTTCTTGTTGAGGTAGTTGATATCCACCATAACCAACTTCTCAAAGCATTTAATCACCACAGATGTTAGTGCCACTGGTCGTTAGTCGTTGAGGCAGATCACCTTACTTTTCTCGGGCACCGGTATTATTGATGCCCTTTTAAAGCAAGTGGAAGCCTCAGACCTCAGTAATGAGAGGGTGGAAATGTCCGCAAAAACTCCAACCAGTTGGCCTGCACAGCTTTTGAGAATTCAACTGGGTATACCATGGGTTCCCAACCTGGGGTAAATGTACCCCCAGGAGGTAAATTTCACCTACCCAATGGGTAAATTTGTTGATTCTGGATTTGTACATTTTTCTCATTGACTGACTGTGTTTCGTTCTGGTATACCGGTTCATCTGTTCATCATTAGTTCATAAATAAGTTGCCAGCGGTAAATGGGACGAAAAAAGTTGTGAATCCTTGGAGTATACCATCAGGCCCAGGCGCTTTCTGAGGGTTCACCCACCTGAAGGATCTTCTGATATCGGCCTCTCTGACGGGGGCTCGGGAAGGCACATCAGTGTTCTCCCTATCAAAGCGTGCATAGAACGCATTGAGCTCGTCAGGGAGTGATACTTCGCTGTTGCTTGAGCTGCCTCCTGGTTTTGCCTTGTAGGAGGTGATGGCATTCAAGCCCTGCACAGTTGGCGAACATCCGCCCCATCCTCCAGCTTTGAGCAGAAGTTTCTTTTGGCCTTTTTGATGGCTTTGTCAAGGTCGTATCTGGACTTCTTATAGACCTCTGCATCACCAGACCTGAATGCATGGGATCTGGTCCTCAAAAGAATGTGGATCTCCTGGTTCATCCAAGGCTTCTGGTTAGGAAACACTCAGATAGTTTTTGTAGGAACTCAGTCCTCCATATATTTCCTTATGAAGACTGTGGCGTATTCATTCAGGTCCATTGCCAAGTCCTTGAACATTGCCCAGTCTACTGTCTCCAAGCAGTCCTGTAGTTGTTCCCTTCCCTCCCCAGACCAGCTCTGTGCACTTCTCAGGGCACGCTCTTCAGTTGCTGCCTGTATGCAGGAAGAAGCAGTACCGCTGAATAGTCGGATTTCCCGAAGTGATGGCGAGGGATAGAGCAACAGGCATCCTTGATGGTCATATAGCAGTGGTCAAGGATGTTTAATCCTCTGGTGCTGTAGGTGACATGTTGGTCATAGCTTGGGAGTGATTTTTTTTTTCAGCTTGGCTTTGTTGAAGTCCCCGGCTATGGTGGCAACGGGTTCGGGGTACGCTGTCTGGTACATTGACTACAGCGTGCAGCTCCTCCAATGCTAGACGGTCGTCCGCTAGGAGTGGGATGTAGACCATGGTAGGATGATGCAGGTGGATTCCCTCGGGAGGTAGAAGGGGCGGCACTTCACTGCCAGATGTTCCACGTGCGGAGAGCAGGAGTTAGACAGAACTGCCACGTCCGAGCACCACGAAGAGTTGATCATGAGGCATACGCCCCCAACTCTCCCTTTCCCAGATGCCTGCGTACGATCCAGACGATGGATGGAGAAACCTTCAGGCTGGACTGGGGAGCTGGGGGTGAGCCATGTATCTGTGAAACAGAACACAGAGCATTCCCTCAGCTCCCTTTGGTAAAGTGGAGGACCTTAAGTCCACCACTTTATTTTCCAGTAATTGTACATTGGCTAGTAGGATGGTAGGGAGAGGGGGGTTGTAGTCCCCTGCACTTCAGTCTGACTTTTAGTCCTGCCCGCCGGCCATGTTTCCAGACAGAATGGAGGCCTCCCCGATGTTTCCTGGTACTGTACTGTACTGTATATTCCGCCTGGTTGGGGATTCCCCAGCGATCGGGAATCCCCTTACAGCCGGTAGCTCCGTTGCTGCTGGTAGATCGCAATAGCGCTAATGTCTTTAAATGCATTAGCAGCTTGTCATTTACAATGCTGGTTTCTGCTGTTACTTTTTAAAACAGGTAAGCTGAGAACTACGATACAGTGACCTCGATAATGATTTGGACGAAGACCCATCATTTATATATTTGCCTCTGTACTCCACAATTTGAGATTTGTAATAGAAAAATCACATGTGGTTAAAGTGCACGTTGTCAGATTTTATTAAAGGCCATTTTTATACATTTTGGTTTCACCATATAGAAATTACAGCTGTATATATACATAGTCCACCCCATTTCAGGGCACCATAATGTTTGGGACACATGGCTTCACGGGTGTTTAATTGCCTCCTTCATGCAGGTATAAGAGAGCTCTCAGCACCTTGTCTTTCCTCCAGTCTTTCCATCACCTTTGGTGTTTATCAACATGAGGACCAAAGTTGTGTCAAAGAAGCCATTATGATACCGAGAAAAAAGATTAAAACTGTTAGAGACATCAGCCAAACCTTGGGTTTACCCAAATGAATAGTTTGGAACATCATTAAGAAGAAAGAGAGCACTGTTGAGTTTACTAATTGCAATGGGACTGGCAGGCCAAAGAAGACCTCCACAGCTGATGACATAATAATTCTCTCTATAATCTGCTTTCAAGAGAGAGCTAGATAGGGCTCCAAAAAATAGCGGAGTCAGGGGATATGGGGAGAAGGCAGGAACAGGGTACTGATTGGGGATGATCAGCCATGATCACATTGAATGGCGGTGCTGGCTCGAAGGGCCAAATGGCCTACTCCACCTATTGTCTATAATAAAGAAAAATCCACAAACACCTGTCCGACAGATCAGAAACACGCTTCAGGAGTCGGAATTGTCATTGACCACTGTATGCAGAAGTCTTCATCAACAGAAATAAAGGCTACACTGCAAGATGCAAACCACTGGTTAGCTGCAAAAATAGGATAGCCAGGTTACAGTTTGCCAAGATGTGCTTAAACAAGCAACCACAGTTCTGGAAGAAAGGTCTTGTGGACAGATGAGATGAAGATTAACTTATATCAGAGTGATGGCAAGAGCAAAGTATGGAGGAGAGAAGGAACTGCCCAAGATCTAAAGCATACCACCTCATCTGTGAAACACGGTGGTGGGGGTGTTAGGGCCTGGGTGTGTATGGCTGCTGAAAGAACTGGCTCACTTATCTTCATTGATAATACAACTGCTGATGGTAGTAACATAATGAATTCCGAAGTGTTTAGACACATTCTATCTGCTCGTTCAAACAAATGCTTCAAAATTCATTGGTTGGCGGTTCATTCTACAGCAAGAAAATGATCCCAAACATACTGCCAAAGCAACAAAGGAGTTTTTCAAAAGTGGTCAATTCTAGAGTGGTCAAGTCCCGATCTGAACCCAATTGAGCATGTCTTTTATATGCTGAAGAGAAAATTGAAGGGGACTAGCCCCCAAAACAAGCATAAGCTAAAGATGGCTGCAATACAGGCCTGGCATAGCATCACCAGAGAAGACATCCAGTACCTGGTGATGTCCATGAATTGTAGACTTCAAGCAGTCATTGCATGCAAAGGATATGCAACAAAATACTAAACATGACGACTTTCATTTACATGACATTGTTGTGTCCCAAACATGATGGTGCCCTGAAATGGGGGGACTATATATAAACACTGCTGTAATTTCTACATGGTGAAACCAAAATGTATAAAAATGGCCTTTATTAAAATCTGACAATATGCACTTTAACCACATGTGATTTTTTTTTTCTTTTACAAATCTCAAATTGTGGAGTACAGAGGCAAATAAATAAATGATGGGTCTTTATCCCAAACATTATGGAGGGCACTGTTTGTGATGATTTTCTGCTGCTGGCAACATGTCGCCACGGACAGGTGCCACCTTTTCTTTACAATTACTACATTTACAAAGTGTTTGTCGGCGAATAGAGTGATATGGATTATGTACAGACCGATGAGATCAGTTTAACTTGGCATCATGTCCTGCACAAAACATTGGGAGCCATGGTACAAATGGTGACAGCGCTGGGTGGAGAAAATTATGGAGACTTGTTAATTGTAAATTATCTATCTATACAAGATGATGATGCGTTCCAGGCACCCACTATTCTAGTTGTAAAACAATTTAGCTTCACATCTCCATTAAACTTTCCCCCTCTCAGCTTTTTGCTATGCCCTCTCATGTTGGATCCTGGGAAGAATGGTCTGACTGACTACCGTATCTATGCCTCCCATAATTTTACATATTTCTATCAAATATCCCCTCCATCTCTGGCATTCCAGAGAATATTTTTCTTTGTCGCCATCCTATCCTAGACATTCTCTTTCTTCTCTCCACCCTCTCCCTTATCTGCAAATTAAACATGTTTGTTTCCTATCTATACCAAAATCTGATTAAAGTTATTAACCCATAAATGCCCCTGTGCATAATAAATAAGACATTTTAACTCCGTATCCCTGACCAGATTATCCTTGGCCTGCAGTTGACTTCACACATTTCTGTGTTTAATAAGAATAATACTTCAATAAAAGGATTGATTTGATATTTGTGTTGAAAGGTGAATCAGTTTTCATTTTGCGGTGTATGCTTTTTTTTGTATATTAAAATTGCATGCTGAGATGCTGTTTTTGATTTGCTATAATGTGAGCACAGCTCTTTGGTGTAAAGAAAATGGAAGTAAATGTTTGTTTATTGTGCCTAAATAAATGTCCTGTGTCTTACTGAATGTTCTTTACCATTTGAATAAATAGTCAGTAGGATCCAGTTTATAAAATATTCTTCAAACCTAACAGATGTGATTTTGTTCATTTGTAGACTCTATTATGGCATCAGGCCCTGCACAAACCACTTTTGGACCTGGACTTGATACACTCGAAGAAGAAGAGGAGAAAGAACAGTTTTTTGCTAATCTTGAGACGGGCGCTTCCTCTACTATTGACTATTCCAGGCTAATCAAAGAGCTTGAATCGACAGGTTCAACACCCATAAATGCTTTGAATCAGTAAGTTGATTCTCTAGGGTGAATTGTGAAAGTTATGAAAATTAGTATCTTATATGGACTTTGATAAATATGCTTCCATTTTTAAAAATGGGAGAAGATCTTTATTTTTCCAATATTTTTGTACTTGGAGTATATATGGAGATGTCACGAATACCAGATTTTGAAGCAATATTATTGTTTACCATTACAGCAAGATATTTTGCAAAGATAGAGTAATCACTGATCTTTTTCCTGTGATACTTTTAGGAACCTAAGCAATAGAAGCAGAAGTAGGTCATTTCCTGTGTCATTTATTAAGATTATGGCTATATTTTACCTTGATCGCTTTGATAATTAAAAATCAATTTCTTGAAAATACCCAGTAACTGAGTTTCCACCTTTTTCCTTTGGAAATAAATGTATTCTCGTCTGTCCTAAATGGCAAACCAATTATTGTAAGACAAAAACTCTTGGTTCAAGACATTCCAGTCGGGGAAACGTCAAAATCTACAATTGACTTAGAAACATAGATATAAAAACATAGAAAATAGGTACAGGAGGAGACCATTCGGCCCTTCGAGCCAGCACCGCCATTCATTATTATCATGGCTGATCGTCCCCAATCAATAACCCGTGCCTGCCTTCTCCCCATATCCCTTGATTCCACTAGCCACTAGAGATCTATCTAATTCTCTATTAAATCCATCCAGTTATTTGGCCTCCACTGCCCTCTGTGGCAGGAAATTCCACAAATTCACAACTCTGGGTGAAACAGTTTTTTCTTACCTCAGTCTTAAATGACCTCCCCTTTATTCTAAGACTGTGGCCCCTGGATTCGCCCAACATTGGGAACATTTTTCCTGCATCTAGCTTGTCCAGTCCTTTTATAATTTTATATGTTTCTATAAGATCCCCCCTCATCCTTCTAAACTCCAGTGAATACAAGCCTAGTCTTTTCAATCTTTCCTCATATGACAGTCCCGCCATCCCAGAGATCAATCTCATGAACCTACGCTGCACTGCCTCAATCACAAGGATGTCCTTCCTCAAATTAGGAGACCAAAACTGTACACAATACTCCAGATGTCATCTTACCAGAGCCCTATTCATTTTTCTCCAGAGATGCATCCTGTCCCACTGAGTTACTCCAGCTTTTTTTGCCTGTCTAAACTAAACCCACACTCCAGTATTTCTCGTCATAAGACAATACCCTCAATGCGGAAATCAATCTAGTTCACCCCTTGAGTCGGCAGCAAAAAGCACGAGGATCTCTGGGTCAGTTAGCATCTGTGGAGGGAATGCTGGAAAATATATTCAAAGACTTTGCTTTCTGCTTCTCTTTTGAGATTTCTAAACTCTCAAATTGTGTGAAAGATAATTAAATTCTCCTTATTTGTCTTAACTAAGGTTAAGAGCCACAAATAAAGGGCCACTTAACTGTGGCCCTTTATTAATTAATCTGCGATACCTAGTACTAGATTATTTTGCAAGAGGAAATATCCTTTCCCCGTCCACCTTGTCCTTTCTCATTATGATCTTATGTTTCCTAAAGTCACCTCTCAATCTTTGAAGCTCCAGGTGCAGGCCTGCCCTGTCCAACTTTTGCCACCCTTTCAAGAGTATGTTCACTGAAGAATGTTAGCATTTTGCATTTCAATTACAATTGGAGATATAAACTTAAACTAGTTTTACTTGGCTGGTTTATCATTCTCTTAATCAAAGTGGTTTATTTATGTTGTGTGATCACAGATGAATACAGTATAGAAATAACTCGTGCTAAGAGCAGTTCACTCCCTTGAAAAAATCTGTTAAGTATATAACATTGTGCTGTTTATTTTCAAGTTGATGAGAAGGGTGTACTTGTTTGTCCCATTTATACAAGTCCCAATGGTCTTTAGACAGTACAGTACAGCTCTCCTATTTAAAGCCATTTGTAGTACAGTCCGTTTGCAAAGTTTATAGGCAAATGTACTGAATGACCAACTTTTATTAAAACTTTTCACCCTACCTTGGTATGTGACAATTAATTAAACTCAAACTCAAACTAATTGTTCATCGGTGAAGCCTGAATCCTGCCCATTATGGTAACATATTTTCAAAGTGCCCAATATTTAATGAATAATTTGTTGATAGATTTTTGAATTTGAGGAAGGATATTCTTGCTATTGAGGCAGTACAGCGTAGGTTTACAAGGATAATTCCCGGGATGGCGGGACTGTCATATGCTGAGAGAATGAAGCAGCTGGGCTTGTACACTCTGGAGTTTAGAAGGATGAGAGGGGATCTTATTGAAACATGTAAGATTGTTAAGGGTTTGGACATGCTGGAGGCAGGAAACATGTTCCCGATGTTGGGGGAGTCCAGAACCGGGGCCACAGTTTAAGAATAAGGGGTAAACCATTTAGAAAGGAGACGAGGAAACACTTTTTCACACAGAGAGTTGTGAGTGTGTGGAATTCTCTGCCTCAGAGGGCAGTGGAGGCAGGTTCTCTGGATGCTTTCAAGAGAGAGCTGGATAGGGCTCTTAAAGATAGCAGGGTCCGGGGATATGGGGAAAAGGCAGGAACGGGGTACTGATTGGGGATGATCAGCCATGATCACATTGAATGGCAGTGCTGGCTCGTAGGGCCGAATGGCCTACTCCTGCACCTATTGTCTATTGTCTATTGTATCTACAACTGCAGAAGAACCTCTTTACTCCTGTACAGAAATCCTCTTGTTATGAAGGCCAACATTCCATTAGCGTTCTTCACTGCCTGCTGTACCTGCACGCCAACTTTCAGTGACCGGTGTACAAGGACACCCAGGTCTCGCTGCACCTCCCCCTTACCTAAATTAACCCCATTGAGATAATAATTTGCACCCTTGTTTTTTGCCGCCAAAGTGGATAACCTCACATTTATCTATATTATACTGCATCTGCCACGCATCTGCCCACTCACTCAACCTCTCCAGGTCACCCTGCAACCTCCTAGCATCCTCTTCACAGTTCACACGGCCACACTGCTTTGTGTCATGCGCAAACTTGCTAGCGTTGCTCCTAATTCCCTCTTCCAAATCATTAATATATATGGTAGACAGTTGCGGCCTCAACACCGAGCCTTGCGGCACTCCACTCGCCACTGCCTGCCATTCTGAAAAGGACCCGTTCACTCCTACTCTTTGCTTCAGTATTGGTCTGCCAACCAATTTTCTATCCATGTCAACACCCTACCCCCAATACCATGTGCTCTAATTTTAGTCACCAGTCTCCCATGCGGGACCTTGTCAAAGCCACTACATTCACTGGCTCCCCTTCACCCATTTTACTTGCCACATCCTCAAAAAATAAAATAAAAACTTGTCCAGCTTTAATAATTTTTACCTTTCCATGAAATTACTTTCTTTTTTTTGTAACTCAAGATTTTAGGCTTAGTTTTCCTAATTTCTCTTTCTATGGGTTGAGTTTAGTTTACTGTCAAGTGTACCAAAGTACCAAAGTACAATGAAAAGCGTTTGTTGCGCGCTAAACAGAGATAGACAACACGTGATTACAATCGAACCATTCATAGTATGCAGATACATGATAAAGGGAATAACGTAATAACACATGGTAAAGTCTGATTAAAGATACTCTGAGGGTCTCCAATGAGGTTGATAGTAGCTCAGGACTACTATGACAAATAAGTCAAGAAAAAAGCAACAGGAGAAAATCATTCGCTCCCTCATATCCTTTGAGCCTTACCCACATTTCAGCGACAAAATGACTGACTACTGTTAGTTGTTCTGCAGTTAGATTCTTTCAAAAACCCTTCTGAATATCCTTTTTAATGCAATATCTTGAGAATGTTTATAACCTGTACTTTGTGGAAATTCAAATCTATTCTGTGCTGTTGACCAAACCAGTACATCAAAAGTCTTAATAAGCTTTAGTTATAAAATATAATTGAATATGCGATAAAAGATTTATGTATTGTTTAGAATCAAGAATTATAGCAGACAAATGCACTAGAAAGTTAAGTAATTGCGGGTATTGAGTTAGTACGGAATAGGTTACTGTCTAGAAATCGATGATTATGGTTCCATTATTTTGTGGTATAGTTATGCGTGATAGTGCATCATGTTACATTTTGTATTTTGTTTCTAGACAAGAAGATGAGTGTGCAGCATTAGAGGAGGAGGAAACAAATGAAGTTGAGTCCCCAAGACCTAAAAGTGTCACTGGTAATTTAAAAATTTGAGAAATGCTAGGTTTATGGATGTTTGTGTGAATGAAATTCTTTTGAGAAGACTGCAAACAAATTGCAAATAGTAGCTAAGAACTTGTTCACAAAATTAATTTATCTTGTTAAGGGTTCTAAAAATACCAATTTCATTGCTCAATTGTTACATCAGTGGAGTTTTCAATAGAAGACTAGCCTTTAGAGATACAGCGTGAAAACGCACTGAGCCTGCCTGCGCCATCCAGCGATCACTAGCACTAATCCACACCACTAGGGATAATTAACAATTTTACCAAAGCCAATTAACCTGCAAACTTGTACATCTTTAGAGTGTGGTCTGAAACTGGAGAAAACTGAGTGAGCGTACAAACTCCATACAGACAGCACCTGTAGTCAGGATTGAACCCGGTTGTCTGTTGCTGTAAGGCAGCAACTCTACTGCTGCGCGACCGTGCAGTTCCCCCAAGAGTGGATGTTACAGGAAGAGTTGAAGTTAAAAGATCAATTTAAGAATAAAGAAATTATGTATTGTCAATATCAGAGAACATAAAGCTAAGATCATTGCCAAGTGTTTGACATTTTTGAGTTTTATGAATGCAAGACTTTGTTTGGGTAAGAATCAATCCAAAAATATTTTATAAAAGAAAACAAAATGCCACGGGTGACCAGAACAATAAAAGAAATTGATTGTCGTTTAAGAAAAGTATTGCATTTTGAGATGTGATTGAATCATCACCTCAATATTATTTTGCGGTAACCTTGGAAAAATGTGTTAGTACTGCAGTACATCTTGGACTGCTGTGAAGGCTGAACTCTAAGATATGGGAAGTCAGATGCTAGTGTTGGGGCAACTGCATCTGAGGAGAAACCTTTTTACACAAAGGGTGGTAGGTATATGGAATGCGCTACAAGAGGAGGTAGTTGAGGCAGGTACTATCACAGCTTTAAAAAAAAACATTTGGACAGGTACATGGATAGGATAGGTTTGGAGTGACATGGGCCAAATGCAGACAGGTGGGACTAATGGAAATGGGGCATATCGTTCGGCATGGGCATGTTGGACCGAAAGGCCTGTTTCCACACTGTATGACTCTCCGTGTCTAGGTATGCACTTAAAAACTGGATTTTAAATCTATCTGCACATGGCAAATAAATTCTTTAAATATTATCGGGAAATTAAAATGTGTAGCCATAATAATAAATTCATTTGGAATCTCACACATTTCATCATCTTTAATGTGATCTGGGCCTCTGTTTAGTGGTGCGCACTACTAAATATGCAACCTTAGTTTATCAAATGCTGCAGCCAGGTTTATGTAAAGGCAATGTTAGTCTAAATACAATGCAGGACTGGAAAGAAGTATCCTTGAAACAGTGTACATTGTTTACTCTTCTCTGGTTGTACAGATCCTTTCATTAACAAACATTTTGATTTGGAAGTGTGTATGATATATCTGCAGAATAAACTTTGTTCTAAATTTTGAACAGCTTCAAGACACAATAGTGAAGATTTTGAAGAGGGTTCTGTGCAGATTGGTGAAGAATTTGAATCAAATGATAATGTAACGAAAGCCAAATATATTCTAGATAGCAATGAAGATGCAAGAGAAGCCAAAGAACAGGTAACCATGCTATAAACTTGAATTTTTACCAAGTATAGTCATGTGATTTAGGTTGCGAATCATTTTGTTGAAAAGTACTTTGATTAGATGGGTGCAATGGTCAATATTTGCTCTGTAGTAGGGCCTAGTCAGACCTCCATTTGTAAAGTAGTGTGATCCTCAACTCATTCTAAAGTACTGGCTCTTTGATTTTTTGAGGAACCAATAATTCAGAGTAAGGGTTCAGAAAGGAATGGCAGATGCTGAGTTACACAAAATACTGGAGTAACTCAGTGGGACAGGCAGCATCTCTGGAGAGAAGGAATGAGTGATGTTTCAGGTCGAGACCCTTCTTCAGACTAATGTCAGGGGAGAGGGAGATAAATAGATAAGGAAGTGTAAGGTGTGAAAATAGGACAAAGTGAATGAAGCTTAAGGAAAATGTAGAATAGATCGCTGGGAGGTTAACAACAAAGCAAACAGATAAAATGTGGTCGGAGACAGTAAGACTGGTCGGAGAATTAGTAAGAGGGAGGGATGGAGAGAGGGAAAGCAAGGATTACATGAAGTTAGAGAAGACAAAGTTCATACCACTGGGTTGTAAGCTGTCCAAGCAAAATATGAGGTGCTGTTCATCCAATTTGCGCTGGGCCTCACTCTGACAATGGAGGAGGCCCAGGACAGAAAGGTCAGTGTGGGAATGGGAGGGGAAGTTAAAGTGTTTAGCACCCAATAAATCAGGTAGGCTTTGGTAGATTGAGCAGAGGTGTTCAATGAAACGATTGCCAGGCCTGCGCTTGATCTCGCCGATATATAGGAGTCCACACCTGGAACAGCGGATACAGTAGATGAGGTTGGAGGAGGTGCAAGTGAACCTCTTGCAGAGTAAGGGGACATCTTGTGGCTCATTATGCCACAACATCATATGTAAATTCTGCTTGTGAACCTTTTCCTAATATATGTATTTTGAGGGAGGCAATAAACTAGTACGATCTACAGTCTAATTGAATCGTCTTAACAGAATGAATAGCCACCAATTTAGTTTTAGAGATACAGCGCAGAAACAGGCCCTTCGGCCCACCGAGTCCTTACTGACCAGCAATCCCCGCACACTAGGACAATTTACATTTATACCAAGCCAATTAACCTACAAACCTGTACGTCTTTGGAGTGTGGGAGGAAACCGAAGATCTCGGAGAAACCCCACGCAGGTCACAGAACGTACAAACTCCGTACAGAGAGCACCTGTAGTCGGGATCGAACCTGGGTCTCTGGTGTTGCAAGCGTTGTAAGGGAGCAACTCTACCGCTGCGCCACCATGCAGCCAATTGCACAGATGATTTGGCGTAGATAACGCTCCACTGGCAGCTGTGGGGCAGACCATTCTGGATCCAACCCGTTGCCACAACCTGATTGACCTGCAATCTGAGACTCTCCTACACCAGGGGTCGGCAACCTACGGCCCCCGGGCCGAACGTGGTCCATAACCCGAAATCGTCCGGCCCGCAGACATTTTTCTCCTGTAATTATCCGGCCCGCAGTCCTCCGTCATCTCCAGTACCTTCCGAGCCCGAGGCCACGGCGCCCAGGTATGGTGACGCAAGAAGGCCTGTGCTGGCGGCCACAATGGAGGAACCGCTGAGGAGTGCTGAGCTCTGGCTGTACCGCATCCTGCGCAAAGCTGCCAGCAGTGCCACGCACCTTCTGTGTCTGGGCTTCACTGTCGGAATTGGGGTTGTCAATAGGCCGGGGTCGAGTGAGTGTGAGTATTTGGGCCATCGCCTTCAGGACGGAGCCAAGGCAATGGTCCGTAGGTACGCCATGTTCGTGAGTGCCCGTAAATAGGGGCCAGTGCTCTGGGTGGCGTCCTCGAAGGGGCGGGATCTATGTGAACATGTGATTTGATGCCTGCCATCTGGGCCGGGTTGGGGGTGGGATCCATGTGTACACGTGATAGGTGTGGCCCGCCATCCTCTCACAGACAAGCGTCCTGGCCCCTATGCAGAACAAGGTTGCCGTCTCCTGTCCTGCACTGTCATCTATACCACAGACTAGACTAGGTGGGACCCGTTGGGTCTCAGCATCACACAGGAGGGCTGGTCCCCCAATGCAATATTCCACCTCTCCACCTCTGGTTTCCAGAGGGCTAGTATGGGCATTGTGGGCCGAATGGATTCTTGGGCTGGCGGCTCAGTCACTCAAGCCTATTGTGCTGGCAGCTGACTAACTCACGGCTGGTGGGCTGGCAGTTGACTCGGGGCTATTCCTTGAAATTCCATTTCAAACAGGGTGCAAGGCCACCAAATTCAAGTGCAATTTCATACCATTTCAAGCAGGGTGCAAGGTCACTAAAGACAGGAGTCGTGACCTCTCCCTCCTCCTCCAGCGAGTCGTGACCTCTCCCTCCTCCAACTTTAATTAGGCAAGGCAACTTTAATTAGGCACGGCAACTTTAATTAGGCACGGCAACTTTAATTAGGCACGGCAACTTTAATTAGGCAAGGCAACTTTAATTAGGCACGGCAACTTTAATTAGGCAAGGCAACACAGCTTTAGCATTTCCAAACCAAAGGCAGCACAGCTTTAGCATTTCCAAACCAAAGGCAACACAGCTTTAGCATTTCCAAACTATATTTTCAAACCACATTAAGGGCACTGACAGGTCAGTAAAACCACTCACAGTTCAGTAGACATGTGTTCAGTGTTATTCACAGCTCAGACTGAGAGACGTGACCCTCTCGCTCCCCCATCTTGCAGAGTCTGGCTGAGGCACTCAACACCTCTGGGTTTTATAGTCCCTCCGGAAGGGGCGAGTCCTTCAGGAGAGAGAATCTGACCCATTTCCCTCTATACCGTTCCTATCCATGTTGTACATCGGCAAGATCAAGTATAGACTCTGGTACCGTTTTGCCTGCTGGATTACCTGGTTGCTAACCATTTTAACTCTCTTCCCATTCCCATACTGACCTTTCTGTGCTGGGCCTCCTCCATTGCCAGTGCGAGGCCACATGCAAACTGGAGGAGCAACAGCTCGTATTCCATTTGGGTAGCTTACAACCCAACGGTATGAATATTGTTTAAGTAGGAACTGCAGATGCTGGAAAATCAAAGGTAGACAAAAGTGCTGGAGAAACTCAGCGGGTGTGGCAGCATCTATGGAGCGAAGGAAATAGGCAACGTTTTGGGCAGAAACCCTTCTTCAGACTGAATATTGAATGCTTCAATTTTAGACAACTACCCATAACCCTCTCCTCTCTTCCCCCACTCCCCTCCCTTACCTGTGCCGTACCTGGACTCGTTCCAATTTCTACCCTGCTCCTCCCACCTATATTTCTTCCTCTAGCTTCACAATTTGCAACTTCGATCCTTTTCGTCTCATAGCTACTGTATTTTCATCTCTGGCCTTTGTTTAACCATCTGTATGAGAAAATCCTCCTCACCTGTATCAACCCATTATCTATTTGTAGGGAGGAACTACAAATGCTGGTTTACACCAAAAGTAGACACAAAGCGCAGAAGTAACTCAGCAGGTCAGGCAGCATCTCTGGAGAAAAGGAATGTGACGTTTCTGGTCAAGACCCTTCTTCAGTCTCGACCTGAAACGTCACCTATTCCTTTTCTCCAGAGTTGCTGCCTGACCCACTGAGTTACTCTAGCAATTTGTGTCTATCAACCCATTACTCCCAGGCTTTACCAATCCCCTCCTCTCTTCCAGCATTCTTCCTCTCCCCCCCCCCCCCCCCCCCCCAATCATTCTGAAGAAGGTTCTGAATGTGAAACGTCATCTATCCATGTTCTCCAGAGATGCTGCCTGACCTGCTGGGTTACTCCAGCACTTTGTCTTCTTTTGTAAATCAATATCCGCAGTTCCTTGTTTCTACCTCCACCGCAGGCACATGCCGTCAGGGTAGGCATGGTAGTCAGTGCCTACTCTGACTAAAATTATAAAAAGGTAATTACATAGAAACATAGAAATTAGGTGCAGGAGTAGGCCGTTCGGCCCTTTGAGCCTGCACCGCCATTCAATATGATCATGGCTGATCATCCAACTCAGTATCCAGTACCTGCCTTCTCTCCATACCCTCTGATCCCCTTAGCCACAAGGGCCACATGTAACTCTCTCTTAAATATAGCCAATGAACTGGCCTAACTACCCTCTGTGGCAGAGAGTTCCAGAGACTCACCACTCTCTGTGTGAAAAAAGTCTTTCTCATCTCGGTCTTAAAGGATTTCCCCCTTATCCTTAAGTTGTGACCCCTTGTCCTGGACTTCCCCAACATCAGGAACAATCCTCCTGCATCTAGCCTGTCCAACCCCTTAAGAATTTTGTAAGTTTCTATAAGATCCCCTCTCAATCTCCTAAATTCTAGAGAGTATAAACCGAGTCTATCCAGTCTTTCTTCATAAGACAGTCCTCACATCCCAGGAATCAGTCTGGTGAACCTTCTCTGCACTCCCTCTATAGCAATAATGTCCTTCCTCATATTTGGAGACCAGAACTGTACGCAATACTCCAGGTGTGGCCTCACCAAGACCCTGTACAACTGAAGTAGAACCTCCCTACTCCTATACTCAAATCTTTTTGCTATGAAAGCTAACATACCATTCGCTTTCTTCACTGCCTGCTGTACCTGCATGCCTACTTTCAATGCCTGGTGTACCATGACACCCAGGTCTCGCTGCATCTCCCCTTTTCCTAATCGGCCACCATTTAGATAATAGTCTGCTTTCCTGTTTTTGCCACCAAAGTGGATAACCTCACATTTATCCACATTATACTGCATCTGCCAAACATTTGCCCACTCACCCAGCCTATCCAAGTCACCTAGCATCCTCCTCACAGCTAACACTGTCCCCCAGCTTAGTGTCAAACTTGGAGATATTGCCTTCAATTCCCTCATCCAGATCATTAATATATATTGTAAATAGCTGGGGTCCCAGCACTGAGCCTTGCAGTACCCCACTAGTCACTGCCTGCCATTGTGAAAAGGACCCATTTACTCCTACTCTTTGCTTCCTGTTTGTCAGCCAGTTCTCTATCCACATCAATACTGAACCCCCAATGCCGTATGCTTTAAGTTTGAATACTAATCTCTTATGTGGGACCTTGTCGAAAGCCTTCTGGAAGTCCAGATACACCACACCCACTGGTTCTCCCTTATCGACGCTACTAGTTACATCCTCGAAAAATTCTACAAGATTCGTCAGACATGATTTACCTTTCGTAAATCCATGCTGACTTTGTCCAGTGATTTCACCACTTTCCAAATGTGCTGCTATCCCATCTTTAATAACTGACTCTAGCAGTTTCCCCACTACCGATGTTAGACTAACTGGTCTGTAATGCCCCGTTTTCTCTCTCCCTCCCTTCTTAAAAAGAGGGGTTACGTTTGCTACCCGCCAATCCTCAGGAACTACTCCAGAATCTAAAGAGTTTTGAAAGATTATCACTAATGCATCCACTATTTCCGGAGCTACTTCCTTAAGTCCTTAAGTGGGATGCAGTCTATCTGGCCCTGGGGATTTATCAGCCATTAGATATTAAGATATCGGCCATAAGATATTAAATATAAATAGTAAAGATTTCCAATTCATTTACTAAATTCAGTATTTATTAATAAATGGTTATTTTAATAATCGATCTTGGGTAGGTATAATTCTCCCGTGCCTTTCATCTGCAGTACATGTAATACGCGTAACTATGTTCAACTCACGTGCCTGGGACGCTGCTTCAAGCCTTCACTTACAAAGGGAAATAAAGGCAGCTGGAATTCTGCCTTTCTACTGTGGACTACATGCATGTGTGCTTCAGGAGAGCAGACCAATCTGCGCATGCGCGGGTTTTATGAATTTTAAAATGTCGACTGAGTGCCTACAGGACCGATCTGCGCATGAATGGTCTTTACGATTTTCTGCGCATGTGTGGTTTTTACGATTTTTTTGCACGTGCGCGGATTTTACGATTTTTCAAGTTGACTGACTGCCTAGTGCCTACCCTGTAATTACTCACGGCACGTGCCAGCTCATTCCTTATCCCAACCACCCTTTGGGTGTCATCTGCGAACCTACTAGTCATACCTATAACAATCGCGTCCAAATTATTGATGCAGTTAAAAAACAAGGATTGATTCCCATCACTGATCCGTGCAGTAATTGCTAATCACACACTTGCAATCACAAAAACAGTCCTGCTTCCTATTACCAAGCTAATTTTGGATCCAGTTTGCCAATTAATGAGGATGTTGCCTGGACTCAAGGGTCGGAGCTTTCAGGAGAGGTGTGAGTAGACTGGGACTCTTCCTTGCAGTGCAGGAGGATGAGGGGTGATCTTATAGAGGTGTATAAAATCATGAGAGGAATAGAACGGGTAGATGCATAGAGTCTCTTGCCCAGAGTAGGAATTGAGGACAAAGGTTTAAGGTAAAGGGGAAAAGATTTAATATGAATCTGAGGGGTAACTTTTTCTTATAAGGGGTGGTGGGTGTATGGAACGAGTTGCCAGAGGAGGTAGACTATCCCAACGTTTAAGAAATGGACAGGTACATGCATAGGACAGGTTTGGAAGGATATGGGCCAAGCGCAGGCAGGTGGGACTAGTGTTGCTGGGACATGTTGGCCAGTGGGAAATGTTGAGCCGAAGGGCCTGTTTCCACACTGTGTAACTATGCGTCTAATAGGGAAGTACTTGATTGCGCTAGGTCAAGGAATATTTCTGTGACATTGCATGGAATGAAGCATTCCAGCAATGAGGTATAACTGGATAGGCTGGGTTTGTTCAAAATATATAATGCTCTTAGACTCTACTTGGCAGTCAGGATATGTTCCTGAGAACTAATGGGATTGGTGATACCAATAACACTGCTCTGCTGAGAACAATGACTCTTTTTAGCAGCCTGTAACACAACTGTTAAGTAGATAAATCACAAGCTGGGGAGAGTTGTGTGGCCAAACAAAGAGAGAGGAGACATAACATGCATAACATCCAACAGTACTTAATGAGAAAAACCATCGAATCTGGGCTCTCTGTTCAACACATGGAGCAAGTGCTTCCAGTCCCCAGCTTGCACCTGGCACACCAGCTTATTCTAACTAGTGCTTTTTTAACTAATTAATAAATTCAATTGCATTTGTGAAATCAATAAAACTGGCCAGGCAATCAAAAATAAAGATGATTAAATTATTACATTTTTCTCTTATTTATGTTCTTCAAATATTAGATACACTTTTGTTGTCAATATATTCATTGGATATCAGCTCTGGGCATTGTTAGATATGTGAGCATTTGATAGATGAACTTTAGTAGATAAGTGAGCATTTTACTCCCTGTTCCTAATTGCCCTTGAGAAAGGGGTGAATTAAGATATTTAAAGAAAATTTAAATTATTTGAAAATAAAATTATAAATGTAAGTAATTTAATTTAATCAAGTAGGTTTACTTGATTTTTTTTGTGATCTTCAAGTTTTAGATTAGTTGGATTTTTTAAAACCTGTTTGTTCTTAGTGGAACAATCAGATGTGAGCACAATGTTGCTGTGTGCCATTTGTCTGCATTTTATCTAAGAACTGTATACACTGACCACAGGCATGCACACAGTGTGCTTGTATATTTTTGATCTAGGTCCTGCATATAACATATGAACAGGTCCTTTGGCCCAACTCGTCCATGCCGACCTAGTTATCCATCCCCGCTAGTCCTATTTGACCCATCCCCCTCTAAACCTTTCCTATTTGTGACATAACATGTGGAGGCTGTTGAGCATACATTGTGACATCAAATGCACATTTTGATGTAACTTGTGTAAGATTCTTTTGTGTAGTTGAGGCCCACAAACAATGTGGACTACTGGCCCTGTAACACCTCTTTCCCTGGAACGAAATGGAACAAGTAAAATGTGTCTAAGTACGTGGGGAAACTATGTTTTTCCATTCAGTGATTACCGCGACTAAAGCACTCCTAAATGTAGTTGGGCCTTCGGGTTAAAGTTTTATCCAGGCTAAACTCAGTGATAATAATGCAAAATTTGCTGCCAGGCTGTGCAGTGGGGCTTCAAGCCACACCATTGGAATAAGGGATAAATGGCCACCAGTTGAGATGAAAATATTAATCGGTGCGATAAGTGAAGTTGAAATTGCCTACAACCGAGTGAAAAGAAAAGGAGAACACTAAGTTGTAAGATCTGTGAAAATCTAGCAGGTGAATTCAATGGCATAAACTACGTATAACCTTAAAATGAAAAAAAAACAAGTCTAGTGAAGGTACAGTGTTGCCATGGTAATGGAATGGGTGAGACCGATTCAACAATGCTGGAGTTGGATAAGATATCAGAATGGTTGTTGTAGCTGCACTAGATGGAAAGCCAGAGTTCACCAGTCAAATATAATTCCAGGAATTATTAGGAGGCGTGTGTTTTACAATTTTAGTAAGCGTGGTTTACAAATGAGTGGCCATGTACATGGATAGCAGAATGGGCCAATTTTTCAGCTGCAGGCTGTGTATTCTTTTGTTCTTGTACTTTCATATGCTTCAGAGATAACTTGGACCTGCAAAGCATCTGAAGGAACGGGAAAAAAATCTTGAGTATAACCAACAGCTAAAATTAGAGATGGGGCATGGTGTTTAGAAATGTAAAGATTTCTTGTGTTGAATTTTCAGATTA
This sequence comes from Raja brachyura, assembly GCA_963514005.1. The sequence goes on from OY740785.1 coordinate 9,509,511, forward strand.
GTTGTTCATCCATCCTTAGTTTCATCCTGCTTTTCTCTTCATATATAACTCTTTGCTAGGCAGTGGACACTTTCAGTAAATGTACAAATGGTCTATCTTAAATAGCTAAAGAGAGTGCCCTCCATAATGTTTTGGAGAAAGACCCATCATTTATTTATTTGCCTCGGTACTCTACAATTTGAGATTTGTAATGGAAAAAAAATCACATGTGGTTAAAGTGCACATTGTCAGATTTTAATAAAGGCCATTTTTATACATTTTGGTTTCACCATGTAGAAATTACAGCAGTGTTTATACATAGTCCCCCCATTACAGGGCACCACAATGTTTGGGTCACAGCAGTGTCATGTAAATGAAAGTAGTCATGTTTAGTATTTTGTTGCATATCCTTTGCATGCAATGACTGCCTGAAGTCTACGATTCATGGACATCACCGGGTGCTGGGTGTCTTTTCTGGTGATGCTCTGCCAGGCCTGTCTTTAGCTTATGCTTGCAGCCATCTTTAGCTTATGCTTGTATTTGGGGGCTAGTCCCCTTCAGTTTTCTCTTCTGCATATAAAAGACATGCTCAATTGGGTTCAGATCGGGTAATTGACTTGGCCACTCAAGAATTGACCATTATTTAGCTTTGAAAAACTCCTTTGTTGCATTAGCAGTATGTTTGGGATCATTGTCTTGCTCGAGAATGAACCACCTGTCAATGAGTTTTAAGGCGTTTGTTTGAACTTGAGCAGATAGGATGTGTCTATACACTTCGGAATTCATTATGCTACTGCCATCAGCAGTTGTATCACCAATGGCGATAAGTCAGCCAACACCTTCAGCAGCCATACATGCCCAGACCATAACACCCCCACCACCATGTTTCACACATGAGGTGGCATCCATGAACTTTGGATGTTGGGCAGTTCCTTCTCTCCACCATACTTTGTTCTTGCCATCACTCTGATATAAGTTAATCTTCGTCTCATCTGTCCACAGACCTTTTTCCAGAACTGTGGTTGCTCTTTTAAGTACTTCTTGGCAAACTGTAACCCGGCCATCCTATTTTTGCGGCTAACCAGTGGTTTGCATCTTACATTGTAGCCTCTGTATTTCTGGGTGATTGGTAAGCTCTCTTTCTGTATGATTAGTAAGCTCTCTTTCTTCTTAATGATGTTCCAAACAGTTGATTTTGGTAAGCCTAAGGTTTGGCCGATGTCTCTAACGGTTTTATTCTTGTTTCTCAGCCTCATAATGGCTTCTTTGACTTTGGCACAACTTTGGTCCTCATGTTGATAAACAGCAATAAATGTTTTCAAAGGTGATGGAAAGACTGGAGGAAAGACTAGGTGCTGAGAGCTCTCTTATACCTGAATTAAGGAGGCAATTAAACACCGGTGAAGCCATGTATCCCAAACATTATGGTGCCCTGAAATGGGGGGACCATGTATAAACACAGCTGTCATTTCTACATGGTGAAACCAAAATGTATAAAAATGGCCTTTATTTAAAATCTGACAATGTGCACTTTAACCATGTGATTGTTTTTCTATTACAAATCTCAAATTGTGGAGCACAGAGTCAAATAAATAAACGATGGGTCTTTGTCCCAAACATTATGGAAGTCACTATGTGCTGTTTGGAATAACCAAATTAATCTGCATTACTTTTATTTTAGGAAGCAAAGCCAGGCATGCTAGCAAAAGGTAAGTATTTCCCTTTATATTTCTAGAATCATTGACACCTGAATATTTCACATTTTTGTTTAAATTTTACTGATGTAAGTGGCTGTTTGCAAACTGATCAAAATGTTACCAATGTACAAGGTAAAGATGACACTTGTATTTCTCAAGTTCTTTGAATGAATTCAATTGTAATTGGTGCTAGGTAATTATATGTTGTTAGACATCATTGCCATCAGCCCAGGTTCCTTCTCTAAATAAAAATATAGGTCTTGCAAGATATTTGAATCTTTTGCGATTTGCATCGCTTCAGCCAGTTTCTTTTGGAAAGCCTACCATGAAGTAGCAGTGACTGCACCAAGTGATAGGAGGGAAAGATTTAATAGGAATCAGAGGGGTAACTTTTTCACAATAAAAGGGCGGTGGGTGTATGGAACAAGCTGCCAGAGGAGTTAGTTGAGGCAGGTACTATTGCAATGTTTAAGAAACATTTAGACAGGTACATGGATTGGACAGGGATTAGAGGGAGATGGGGCCGGATTTACTAGTGTAGATTGGACATGTTGACCGGAGTGGTCAAATTAGGCCAAAGGGCCTTTTTCTACGCTGTATGACTCTATGGTTCAAGGTCATGTTTTTAAGTTTTTTCTTAGATTTCTTCACATCTTCATGACATTTTTAGGTAATCACATGAATATGCACGAAATAGAAAAATATGGATCACATGCAGGCAGACATCAGTTTAACTTGGTATAATGTTTGGCTAAAGGGTGGTACTATTCTGTGTGATACAAGAAGATACTTTAATATTAATCGTGTTTACATTGTTCCCTTGTAAGATACAATATTTAGCTTTCTTTGCAACCATTTTATTTATATTTTAGGATACCCAAAGAGGGAAATCTGCCTAGCAAGGAAATTATTCAACAACCAGACTGGAAACAAATCTTGAGGCTTTTGTGTAAAGCATTTTTTTTTAACATTACCTCCTCCAGAAAAGAGAAACAGTAGATAGACTAATTTGAAAAGATAAGGAATTATAAAAGATGGTATTTTAACTTGAAACACAAGATGAAAATTGGCATCCATAGATAGGGCAGACAAGCTGTGAAGATTATAATGCTTTCTTGCCATTGCAGAGATAGCCTTATTAGGATTAGACATGAGCGGGGGGTGGGAAATATTTCCAAGCGAGAGAACATAGAAACATAAAAATTAGGTGCAGGAGTAGGCCATTCGGCCCTTCGAGCCTGCACCGCCATTCAATATGATCATGGCTGATCATCCAACTCGGTATCCCGTACCTGCCTTCTCTCCATACCCTCTGATCCCCTTAGCCACAAGGGCCACATCTAACTCCCTCTTAAATATAGCCAATGAACTGGCCTCAACTATCCTCTGTGGCAGAGAGTTCCAGAGACCCACCACTCTCTGTGTGAAAAAATTCCTTCTCATCTCGGTCCTAAAGGATTTCCCCCTTATCCTTAAGCTGTGACCCCTTGTCCTGGACCTCCCCAACATCGGGAACAATCTTCCTGCATCTAGCCTGTCCAACCCCTTAAGAATCTTGTAAGTTTCTATAAGATCCCCTCTCAATCTCCTAAATTCTAGAGAGTATAAACCGAGTCTATGCAGTCTTTGTTCGTGTTTTGGACATTGGAATCAATATGGAAGTGTTATTACAGATAAATATTAATCAACTTACCAAATAACTATAGAAAATTGTCTACCATAGAAAATACAAAATCATAGTTGGTTACATTTAAATATCTAAGATGTCTCACAAAATCTTCCCTGTTCCTAATCCGAATTAGCAGTGGAGCAGTGGTAGAAATGCTGCCTTACAGCGCCAGATATCTGGGTTTGATCCTGATTATGGGTGCTATCTGTATGGAGTTTGCACATTCTCTCTGTGACCACATGGGTTTTCTCTGGGTGCTCCACTTTCATCCCACATTCCGAAAACGTACAGGTTTGAAGATTAATTGGCTTCTGTAAAATTGTAAATGGTCCCTAGTGTGTAGAATAGTGCTAGTGTACGAAATGATCACTGGTCAGCACAGACTCAGTGGGACAAAGGGCCTGTTTCCACACCGAATATCTCTGGTGCTAATTAGAATACTCATGGAGCTTCACTAAAAAAATCACTCTTTTCCTTTATGTCACAGTATCTTGCATCCATCTGCAGTATATATAGTGAGTAGTATAATTGCTTACCTGTTCAATGGTGATTATTTTGTGTTTAACCACCTCAAAATATGCATGTTACTGATTTGAAATGAATAGAGGGAGAGAGAAACCGCTGGTTTCTGGTAATTATTTGGCATTAGCAATTCTTCTGAAGTGATTGTGTAATGCATTTGTATACAATTTGATTACCTGGCTTGGGTTGCTGTGAACTGGGTTGCTGTGAGCTGTACTTATTTGTTATTATAATTTATAGTCATACTGCTAGATTCATTAGATTCAACGCTGGATACACAGAAGTTATTACAATCTGGGGATGACCGATCTATGGAAAAACAATCAACAGATGGAAAAATTGGACTGGACACAGCATCTCAAATGAATACCACAGGTAAGTAATAAACAATAATATTCTAGTCTGTCATCTGTGTTTGAGTTAAGAAGATAATGGATTAATATGCCAACCTATTATCAAGGACAAAAGTAATACAGATTTAAGTATACATTTACATATTCTTTATAGCAGCAATTTAATTTTTCATGTAAGAGCAAAGATGCTTTAACATATGATGAGCGTTTGATGGCACTGGGCCTGTACTCGCTGGAGTTTAGAAGAATGAGAGTGGGCCTCATTGAAACTTACCGAATAGTGAAAGGCCTGGATAGAGTGGACGCGGAGTTGCTTCCACTAGTGGGAGAGTCTAGGACCAAAGGCAGTAACCTCAGAATAGAAGGTTTAGGCAGGAGATGAGGATGAATATCTTTAGTCAGAGAGTGATGATTCATTCTGTGGAATTCATTGCTGCAGAAGGCTCTGGAAGCCGTCAATGGATATTTTTAAGGTGGGGATTGACAGATTCTTGATTAGTAAGTGTGTTAGGGGTTATGGGGAGAAGGCAGGAAAATAGATTTGAGAGGGAAATATAGATCAGCCATGATTGAATGGTGAAGTAGACTTGCAGATGATTTGGGTAATATAGTAAGCTGGACTAACTACTAACTATAATCAACTACTTTGCTCCCATTGCGATATAATTTAAAGTAACTACTCTGGTGATGCACAAGATGCTGCCTAAAACTGGTTGTTTTTTCTGATTAAAACAAATTTACTAAAACTGAACCAGAGGTCTTAAATATATTAGAAATATCTTTGGGTGTTTTTTCAAAAATCCATTCCTAAGCAGTGCCTAATTTACATCACTTCAAGGTAGATTTTGCTGTTCATTAAGTAAATTAGTTTGAGAAATCATTTTGCAAAACCACTGCAATTTATGTTCAGATTCATTAAAAGCTGAAACACTTCAGTCATTTCAGGGCATTCTCCACATTTTCTTGAAAGGATGGAGTTTAATCTGAGCAAGTGTGAGGTGTTGGGGGGTCAAATGTAAGGGGGAAATATACAGTTAATGGCATGACCCTTAACCCCAATGATGTGCAGAGGGATCTTGGGGTCCAAGTCCATAACTCCCTGAAAGTGACAGCTCGTGTAGATAGAGCTGTAAAGAAGGCATATGGTATGCTTGATTTCATCGGTTGGGGCATTGAGTATAAGTCAGGACGTCATGATGCAGCTTTATAGGATTTTGGGTAGAATGCATGTGGAGTATTATGTGCAGTTCTTGTAACCCCTTTACAGGAAAGATATGGAAGCTTTGGAAAGGATACAGATGAGGTTTACCAAAATGATGTCTGGATTCGCAGGTATTAGTTACAGGGAGAGGATGGACAAACTTGGATTGTTTTCTGTGGAACACCGGTGGTTGAGGGGAGACCTGATAGTGATAAAGTTCCTTACTTAAAAAACAGACAACACACAATGGGTTGGGTAAACCAACTCAAGCTTTACTGAATTATCTGCCGGGGAAGTGTCGGGGATACACCAATCAAGTAAGCAACAGACACTTGACTTCCCTGAACAAAGACTCCCAGGGTGTTTTATACTGTGTGTCACTTAGTCACATTCCAAAGCCCTTAGTCACACAATGCATCAACCCAGGCCAAGCCTGGGCTTGTCTCTCTTATCAGTTGGTTATCTCCCTTATCAATTGGTAGACACATTCCAAAGGCATTAGTTTCTTATCAGTTGGTTGTCTCTCTTATCAATTGTATCTTCAGGACAAGACATTCCAAAGCCACTACTCATGGCCCCAATATACAGCAAACCAGGGCAAGTTTGGGCTTGTCTTTCTTATCAGTTGGTACCTTCCCACTAGAGAAAGCCTGCTTAAGAAGAAATACAAAGCTATAAAATAGTCAAGTATCCCATAATGTATCCTTATTATATATTTAGAGAATTTAACCTTTTTGATAGAACTATATAATATTATGAGAGGCATAGATCGCGGTACAAAATCAGAATCTTTTTCTCAGGATGGCATATTTTTAAGGTGAGAAGGGGGAAAAGTTTAAAGAAGATGTGCAGAGCAAGTTCTTTTTGCACAGAGGGTGGCGAGTGCCTGGAATGCATTGCCAGGGTCGTTGTTTGAGGCAGATACGATAGTGGCATTTAAGAGACTTTTGGATTGCCATGTGGATATCCATTGAATGGAGGGATATGGGTTGTGTGCAGGTATATAAGTGATGGTCTTGACCATATTTGGCAGGGACATTGTGGGCTGAAGGTCGTGTTCTGGTGCTGAACTGTTCTATGTTCTATGAATAGCATCAATATTATGTATTGTTATGATCTAATTATTAATGTGAACAAGGATGCAATTTAAAACTTGCCATTATTTAACAACACCAATTTATTTCTGTTTAATGGAATGTTGTACTGAACAAAGTGCCATGTATAAGAGTAATAAAAAAATATTGTATTCTGTCATCCCATTCATGTTTACATTGTGACTTTACAATTATGTTCAAAACCAATCGATCAAAAGCAATCCTTGCTTGTAGAGGAGGGATTCCTATCCTAATGAGTTTTCTGAATGATTTAAGAAATTGCAAAGAACATGCTGCAAAAGTCATATGTTTATTGAAAATACAGATCATCTTAGGTACAGTGCCCTCCATAATGTTTGGGACAAAGACCCATCATTTAATTATTTGCCTCTGTACTCCACAATTTGAGATTTGAAATAGAAAAAATCACGTGTGGTTAAAGTGCACATTGTCAGATTTTAATAAAGGCCATTTTTACACATTTTGGTTAGAAATTGCAAAAGTGTTTATACATAGTCCCCAATTTCAGGGCACCATCATGTTTGGGAGACAGCAATGTCATATAAATGAAAGTAGTCATGTTTGGTATTTTGTTGCATATCCTTTGCATGCAATGACTGCTTGAAGTTTGTGATTCATGGACATCACCAGTTGCTGGTGTCTTCTCTGGTGATTCTCTGCCAGGCCTGTATTGCAGCCATCTTTATCTTATGCTTGTTTTGGGGGGCTAGTCCCCTTCAGTTTTCTCTTCAGCATATAAAAGGCATGCTTACGTAGTTAGGTTCAGATTGGGTGATTGACTCAAGAATTGACCATTATTTAGCTTTGAAAAACTCCTTTGTTGCTTTAGCAGTATGTTTGGGATCATTGTCTTGCTGTGGAATGAACCACTGACCAATTAGTTTTGAGGCATTTGTTTGAACTTGAGCAGATAGGATGTGTCTATACACTTCAGAATTCATCTTGCTACTGCCATCAACAGTTGTATATTACTTCGGAGTCACGTGAGTGACTAAGTGAAGAAGGTCGTCCCCACGCATGTGTGTCATTACATCTGACACATTGCGCAACGACCGACTGGCAGGCGCGTCGCTCCTTCCAGCGGGTAAGTTTAAAAGATCCAGGTAAGTGTTTTTTCAAACAGCTTTGGCTGAAATCGTTGCTCCCGGTCCGGAGTGTGTTTATTCAAGAAAACTTTAACTGTGGATTGTGTGCAAATATGTCCAAGGTGAAGAGGCGAGCCGCGACCAAACCTGCTGCGGAAGACCACGGGCCTGCGGGCAGCGTGCGACCGCCAAATTCACCTATAGAGCCGCTGGCAGAGCTGCCAGCAGCCACAGACTTGGTGCGGCCAGAAGGCACCTTGGCTACTCCATAGGGGAGAAAAGCCATGAGAAAGTCTGTAAGGGCCCTGGACTCTGAGGAGTCGGGCCAGGAGGTAGATGAGTTCCCTCCTAAGGGGCAGTGTTACTGGCAGGCTGGCCCAGCTGGAGAGCCTTGTGGAGAGGTTACTCCAGTACGATAGCCTCCAGAGAAAGGAGCTATCGGAGCCCAGGGAGTTTATTGAACCCGAGGCAGCAGCGCCTGTGTCAGTGTTGCGTGATATCTCCCTGTCAGATGACGGGAGCGTACGAGGTCAGTGCTATGCTGACCCAGGGTATGGAGGCACAGTTGGGCTAGAGGGACAATCGGGTGTATTGTCCATTGCATTCAGATTTGCGGTCCCAGCCCTCGCCGGCGAGCCATTGGATACAGAGCTCGCCGAGAATATTAATTATATGGCTTCACATCCTCTGCAAGAACAGGCGATGGAGGAGAACACTGCCAGGTACAATACTCCACAGAACTGTGCCTCACTGAGTGTCCCCATAGTAACCCAATCTATTTGGGGGCACATTGGAGGGGGTGTCAGAGCTCAGGAGGTAAAATTGCAAAAAGTACTCCGGCTACTCGCCTCGGGCATCGCGGCTTTTGCAAGGTCAGTGGAGGGGATGCCTCTCTCAGAGACTCAGGAGGACGCGATGGCATTAATGTGCAATGCACATTTTGAAATTAATTGTATCAGGAAAAACGCCATCCGTCCTGCCATTAACCCTAAATTTGCTGGACTTTGTAAACCGGGGACCGTTCAACCCCCAGACCTCCTGTTCAGAGTAAACCTGAGTGAACAGGTGAAAGAATTGGTTTCCCTATAGAATGGCATTAAATATTTCGGAATGAGCTGAACCCACTTCTTCTGAGAACCTTTAACTGGATTATCAAAGAAGGCAAGACACCCCCGTCATGGAAAGAGGCAATTATAACATTAATCCACAAAGAGACCAAAGACCAGGAAAATTGTACCAACTACAGACCGATATCAATTCTAAATCTGGACTATAGATTATATTCTTCAATTATCTCCAAACGATTTGAAAAGTTCATGCCAGATTTAATTTATGAAGACCAGACTGGTTTTATAATAGGCAGACAAACACAGGACAGCATTAGAAGAACCCTACATATAATACATAAGATTCAAAAGGAAAGTACACGTGCTGTCCTGATAAGTCTAGACGCGGAAAAGGCTTTTGATAGGGTTAATTGGGAATTCTTATATCAAACACTAGAAAGATTTGGCTTTACCGAAGAGTCAATTCAAGTTATTAAAGCAATTTACCAGCAACCTACTGCAAGAGTAAAGGTGAATGGGTCCTTAACTGAGAGATTTGTGTTAGGAAGAGGAACGAGACAGGGATGTTGTCTGAGCCCTACCCTGTTCGCTATATATATTGAACCATTGGCTCAAGCGATTCATCAAGATAGGGAACTGAGGGGAGTAACTATAAGAGACAGAGAACATAAAATTGGCCTTTTAGCTAATGATGTATCTCACGGAGGTAAGCACCTCATTTCCAAGGATGATGGTGATCATAGATGAATTTAATTTCTATGCAGGATATAAAGTGAATATTTCAAAAACTCAAATCCTCCTATTTAATTGTCCTCCAGAAGAAATCAAAAAAAATTATAATATTAAATGGGATTCAAAATCAATCAAATACTTAGGGATACATATAACAAAAAATATATAAATGTTGTATGGGGCCAATTATAATCACATCAACCAAAACATGAGAAAGGATATAGAAAGATGGTCCACCTACCCAATGAATTTTAGTAGTAAGATAAATGCGGTGAAAATGAATATTTTGTCAAGGCTATTGTACTTGTTTCAATCTCTGCCAATTGAGGTACCATTAAAATAATTCACGGAATGGGATAAATTAATATCTAGATTTATTTGGGGAGGAAAGATGGCCAGAATTTGATACACTACACTCCAGTTGCCAAAGGACAAAGGTGGAATGGCACTTCCAAATTTTAGGATATATTTCTATGCAGCCCAACTTCGACCACTAATTAATTGGCGTGAGGACAGCTATATAGCTAGGTGGAAAGAGATTGAGACATATATCCCTGACTTCCACATCCAAACACTTTTGGGAGAAAAAGCGCTTCCTGGACATATCAGGAGTATAATCGATCCAATAACGATATTTACTTTAGAAACCTGGTTCACTCTTACCAGACAACTTAAACTGAATAAACGACAAAAAGTTTTAAGATGGATAGCTTTGGATAATGAATTTAAACCAGGGATGTATGACTCAATATTTAAAGAGTGGATGAAGAAAGGAATGACTGCATTTTGTACTGTTATTGAAAATGGAGACCTAAGAAGTTTTCAAGATTTGAAGGATAGATTTGCACTTCGGAACCAAGACTTGTTTAGATACCTCCAACTGAGAGATTATTACAATAAAAAGGGAGGCACTAGAAGAAAAGAATCCAATGATAGAAGTGATAGTGCGTATCATCAAAAAACATTAAGGATTATTTCTAAACTTTATCATAGTTTAATGGAATGTCAAGCTAAGACTACATTTTATGTAAAATTTAAGTGGGAAAAGGAATTGAACATCACAATCTCAGAAGAAGAATGGCATCATATGTGTGTAACACTACAGACATCCACTAATTCACAAAATTGGAGAGAATTTAATTGGAAAAATTTGATTTGTTTCTTTACTACGCCTAACATAAAAAGCAAGCAAATTCTAAGGCAGCAAACATGCTGGAGGCAATGTGGTCAAACAGATGCAAATCATGCACATATCTTCTGGAGCTACCCAAAAATAGAACCATTTTGGGACGGAGTGAATTCAGAATTAACGGAGGTATTAGGATATACAGTCTGCAAGAAGTGTTCCATTTTATACCTGGGTAATATAAATACAGTGGTGCTGAGGGAAGACCATTACTTGGTTAAAATCCTACTCACAGCTGGCAGAAAGGCCATTGCAAGAAACTGGCTTGGAGCGGACACACCCAGACTTAGACAATGGTTAGACATAGTACAGGAAATATTTGTCATGGAGAAAATGACATATTCTCTAAGAGTGAAAGAAGACGAGTTTAATAGAAAATGGGAAAAATGGATTAGGTATAGAAATAAAGACATCAACACTGTATAATTTTATAGACAATAATGTAAGTTATTGGAAAATGTTTTAATATGAAAATAGTTCTGTATACTGCATCATTAATTGTAAACTGAACCCCTGTCATGGAAAGAGGCAATTATAACATTAATCCCCAAAGAGACCAAAGACAAGGAAAATTGTACCAAATACAGACCGATATTGTAAACTGAACCCCCCGCTACACTGTTGTACGTTTCACTGTAATGTTGTATGTTTCGTTGTTATATTTGTGTTTTATTTGTGAATACATAAAAGCAATAAAAACTAAAGTGGAAAAAAAGAAAGAATTGGACAAAGAGTCTAAGACTTGGGCTCATGAAGGTGCCTCCAAAGGGGTCATCTTTCCGCAGACTGCACCCCTACCCTCGTGTGCATGCCAAACGGTTCACTGGTTATGGTGGACGTGGTGTGGAGCAAACTACACAGAGGACTTTTTTAGGGCAGGGCCCGAGCCGGGCCATGTTCAAGATGCGGCGCTCTCCAGCAGTCCTACCCCCCAGATCTCGGGGGCAGAAGCAACGACGTTACCGTCGGTAAATCCTAAGGTAGGTGCGACTGCAGTGGATACATTACAAGTTGGGGGGAGATTGCAATTTTTCTTACATGAATGGTAGTGGATAACATCTAACCCGTTTATACTGCATAGTATTCAAGGTTTTCAAATTGAGTTCATTTCTGACTTGCCTCCACCTACTCAGCACACACCTGGCTGTACGTTTGTGTTCTCACAACAGGAGTGTATTAGTGCACAAAAAGAGCTAGACTCTTTGTTCAAAAAAGGTGCAATTGAAAGGGCAAGGCGTGAGTCTTATGAATTTGGGTCCAATATCTTTATGAGGCCAAAAAAGGATGGAGGATGTAGAATTATTCTAGATTTGACAGAGCTTAACATTTTTGTACAGTATAGACATTTCAAAATGGAAACGTTTGTTACAGCTAAACAACTGCTTTCCAGGGGATATTATATGGCAAGCATTGAGCTCAAAGATGCTTACTATTCAGTGGCCATTCATGAGCAGCACAGAAATCTTTTGAAGTTTAACTGGATGGATCAGTTCTGGCAGTTTAAAGCTTTGCCTAACGGATTAACTTCGGCTCCCAGACTACTCACAATATTGCTCAAACCAGTTCTGGGGTTACTCAGAGCACAAAATCATATTGTCATGGCATATTTGGATGACATTTTAGTCATTGGGAGGACTTTTGAATTAGCTAAATTATCTGTGTCAGCTATAACTTGTTTTCAAAAAGATTGGATTCATTATCCATCCAGTTAAGTCTAAATTGGAGCCATCTAAGATAATTGACTATTTGGGGTTTACCATTAACTCAGTACACATGTCAGTGACTCTGCCTCAGGGCAAGCAATTAGACTTAATTGAAGCCTGCAGGAAACTAATTGTTGATAATCACCCTTCTATTAGACGTGTGGCTCGGTTAATTGGAAAATTAGTGGCAGCATTCCCAGCTGCTCAATTCGGGCCTTTGCACTATCAAAATTTACAGCGTGCAAAGGAACAGGCACTTAAGCTTCAGAGAGGTCAATTCGATAGACCCATGCAGCTATCAGCTGACGCTCTAACTGAGTTAAAATGGTGGATAGCCAATATTCAGTACTGCTCTGGTACTATTCTAATTAATAAACCATCAGTTATCCTGCAGACTGATGCCAGTGCACTAGGTTGGGGTGCTACTGATACTGTCTCAAGCTGCAGTGGCAGATGGGATCTGCAGGAAGCATCCATGCTTCAATCACACGGCATCACACGGTATTTAGAGTTGTTGGGTGCATTCTATGGGTTAAAGGCTTTTAGTACCAACAGGCATCATGTGCATGTCCAACTTCAGATTGACAATACTACCGCGGTAGCGTACATTAATCACATGGGTGGCAGTAAGTCTGTATCCTGTGATAGGTTGTCCAATCTTCTCTGGCACTGGTGTATTACAAGAAACATCTGGGTTTCAGCTATCTATTTACCGGGAAGGTATAACAGTGGCAGACACCAGGTCACGAGAGTTCAATGATAACAAAGAATGGATGTTAAATCACGAAGTGTTCGATGATATTGTCCTTCATTATGGTGTGCCGGATATTGATCTGTTTGCTTCCAGGCTTAATCATCATTTACCAATTTATCTGTCATGGGAGCCAAACCCAGGGGCAGTAGCGGTGGATGCGTTCTCGCTACATTGAGGTGGTAAATTTGTGTATGTATTTCCCCCATTCTGCCTCATTACCCGATGTGTGGCAAAGATCCAGCAAGATTCCGCCACTAGTATTCTGGTAGTGCCAGACTGGCCTACTCAGCATTGGTTCCCTCTGGTGCTAGCCTTAATCACACAGCCTTTTATGGTAGTGCCCAAGAGCAGAAATCTGCTGGTACACCCAGTGACAGGGGAAAGCCACCCTCTTCCTGACCGTATACATTTGTTGGTATGCAGATTCTGAGGAGACCGTTCCTGGGGCTCAGGCTTTCAGAGCGTACCGTTGATATCATCACTGCAGCCTGGAGGAAGAGCACTCAGAAACTGTACATTTCTCACATAAGAAAATGGGAGATGTACTGTTCCTGCTCTCACATTTCATACCACACAGCTACAATCACTGATGTCTTGGAGTTTCTATCATCACTCTATCACGATAGCAAGCTGAGTTATAGTGCCATTAACAGTGCCCGCAGTGCTTTGTCCAATTATTTACAGCTGGGGTCAGCACATCACACGGTAGGGTCCCACCCTTTAATAACTAAATTTATGAAGGGCGTCTTTAATTCCACCTAGACCCAGGTACACTCATATATGGGATGTCAGCGTGGTCCTCACGCTGCTCTGTCAGTGGGCACCAGTTTCATCTCTGTCCCCACACCATCTGACATTGAAAGTAGTTATGCTCATGGCCCTGGCCTCAGCACAATGGGTTCAAACACGATATAAACTCAGACTGGACATTGTGAGTTCGTCCGGCAATAATGTCACCTTTTTCGTTAGGGATCTCGTCAGACAGAGCAAGCCAGGGGTACTAGGGCTGAAGTTCAGTTTCATGGCATATCCCTCAGATCTACGAGTGTGTTGTATCGTCCTTAACCCATTACATTAAGGTCACTAGGAGCTTGAGAGGCTCGGAACTCCCTTTTTGTCAGCTACACCAAACCTCACAAACAGGTTACGGTGCAGACCATCTCTAGATGGATCAAACAGGTTCTGGCGTGTGCAGGAGTGGACACTGACATTTTTAAACCTCATTCCACCAGGGCTGCATCGACGTCAGCAGCAAGGGACATGGACGTTCCTCTTGACCAAATTCTGGCGGCTGCGGGGTGGTTGAATTAGACGACGTACCAGAGGTTTTATAATAAGCCTGTCGCCAGATCCAGGGGTTTTGCTGACTCTGTTTTAAGTTCTGTTTCACAGTTTCCCCCTGGGTGAGAGGGGTCACTGTTTGTTTTTCTTTCTGTTATTAAACCATTACTATTGTTAAAACATGTCATGTTTGAATGCATTAATTTTCTCACTCGTCCTTGTCAATTGTTTTAGCTGTGACGCGTGGACTCGTTCCTCGGCATGAAATCACAGACCTTCAAAGTCTTCACGTAGTCACTCACGTGACTCCGAAGTAAGATAGTAAGATTAAATGAGAACTTACCAGTTTGAAGTTTGATCGTTATTTTATGAGGAGTTACAATGAGGGATTACGTGCCCTCCGCTCCCTACCCTCGTAACTTAACGATCATCTGGTAGTTCTAGTCATCTACAATCTTACTATGTTAGTTCAACAACTGTTATCTGTGACTTCACACCTTTGCTTTGAAGATTGACACATATGCGTGGGGACTGCCTTCTTCACGTAATCTTTCATCGTAACTCCTCATAAAATAACGATCAAACTTCAAACTGGTAAATTTTCGTTTAATCTTATTATCATCAATGAAGATAAATGAACCAGTACCTTCAGCAGCCAGACATATCCAGGCCATAACACCCCCAATACCGTGTTTCACAGATGAGGTGGTATGCTTTGGATCTTGGGCAGTTCCTTCTCTCCTCCATACTTTGCTCTTGCCATCACTCTGATATAAGTTAAACTTAGTCTCATCTGTCCACAAGACCTTTTTCCAGAACTGGTTGCTCTTTTAAGTACTTCTTGGCAAACTGTAACCCTGCCATCCTATTTTTGCGGCTAACCAGTGGTTTGCATCATGCAGTGTTGCCTCTGTATTTCTGTTCATGAAGTCTTATGCGGGCAGTGGTCATTGACAAATCCACACCTGACTCCTGAAGAATGTTTCTGATCTGTCGGACCGGTGTTTGGGGATTTTTCTTTATTATAGAGAGAATTCTTCTGTCATCAGCTGTGGAGGTCTTCCTTGGCCTGCCAGTCCCTTTACGATTAGTAAGCTACCAGTGCCCTCTTTCTTCTTAATGATGTTCCAAACAGTTGATTTTGGTAACCCTAAGAAGCTTTGGCTGATGTCTCTAACAATTTTATTCTTGTTTCTCAGTCTCATAATGGCTTCTTTGACTTTTCAACTTTGGTCCTCGTGTTGATAAACAGCAATAAAAGTTTCCAAAGGTGATGGAAAGACTGGAGGAAAGACTAGGTGCTGAGAGCTCTCTTCTACCTGCATTAAGGAGGCAATTAAACGCACCTGAGCAATTACAAATGCCTGTGAAGCCATGTGTCCTAAACATTATGGTGCCCTGAAATGGGGGGACTACGTATAAACACAGCAGTAATTTCTACATGGTGAAATCAAAATGTTTAAAAATACCCTTTAATAAAATCTGACAACGTGCAACCACGTTATTTTTTTCTATTACAAATCTCAAATTGTGAAGCACAGAGGCAAATAAATAAATGATGGGACTTTGTACATACAGTGCCCTCCATAATGTTTAAGACAATGTCAATAGTTGAAAACTTGCATTCCTGTGTTGAATTTAGTTGGATTGCAGATTTTGGTAAACTATTAACTTTCGTTAAGTGTGCTGTCACGAAGTAATCCAGTAAGTAGGGATATCCATATTGTTCATCTTGTGAAGCAAGTACAAAATTACTGCATCATATTTGGGAAGGTTTTGTATTAATGATTTTTTTTTCCAGCTGTTTCCTGTGGGCAAACTAACAGTGATATTGAAGCCCTACATCAAGAGTATCGTAAAATTGATCAGTCTCTGGAAAGTACAGGGGCGGGACAAGATTCAATAAATGGAAGAGACACTAACTTTGCTCTGCATCCTCAGAGCCATGTTGGAGACTCGGCAAAGAATATATCCACAACTGAATCTGGTGAGTAGAAAAATGGGTTGGAATTTGAATCACTCATTTCCTTGTAAAATAAGTGTGCTTATTTAGTTGACTTGTGTACTAAATAAGATCATAAGAAGTAGTTCAGTTCAGTTTACTGTCACGTGTACCAAGTACAGTGAAAAGCTTTTGTTCTGTGCTATCCAGTCAGCAGAAATACAATACATGATTACAATTGAGCCATTGTAATCATAGAGTGTATAGATACAGGATAAGGGAATAACGTTTAGTGCAAGCCAATAAAGACCAATCAAGGATAGTCCGAGGGTCTCCAAAGAGGGAGACAGTAGTTCAACAATGCACTCTGGTTGTGGTAGGATGATTCAGTTGCCTGATAACAGCTTGGAAGAAACTGTCCCTGAATCTGGAAGTGTGCGTTTCACACTTTTGTATCTTTGGGTTGATGGGAGAGGGGAGAAAGTGGAATGGCCAGGGTGCAACTCATCTTTGATTATGCTGCTGGCCTTGCCGAGTCATCGTGAGGTGTAAATTGAGTCAATAGAAGGGGGGTTGGTTTGTGTGATGGCCTGCGCTGCGTCCGCAGTCCACGCTGCAAATTCTTGCCATCTCGGATGGAGTTGTTCCCAAACCAAGCTGTGATGCATCCTGACAAAATGCTTTATATGGTGCATCTGTAGAAGTTGGTGAGTTACAGGGGACATGCCAAACTTCCTAAGCCTTCTAAGGAAGTAGAGATGTAGGTGTGCTTTCTTGTTTGTTGCTTCAATATGGAGAAGTTGTTGGTGAGGAGCAGGAGTAAGTCATTCATCTGCTCAAGCCTGCTCTATTGTGGCTGATCCAAAATTCCTTAAGTACATTTTTCGGCTCTGTCCCCATAATTCTTGGTCATTAGAAATGTTGTTCTTTGTGCCTTAATTAAACCAAAGGCCTCAGTCTCCACCTTTAGTTTAGTTTAGAGATACAGCGTGGATACATGCCCTTCGGCCCACTGAGTTCTTGCCGACCAGCAATCCCCATACACAACCACTATCTTACACACCAGGGACAATTTACAATCTTTACCAAAACTAATTAATCTACAAACGTGTACGTCTTTGTAATGTGGGAGGAAACTGGAGCACCCGGGGAAAACTCACGCAATCACAACGAGACCCTATAAACTGCATACAGACAGCAGCCGCAGTCACAATCGAACCCGAGTCTCTGATGCTGTACGGCAGCAATTATACCGCAACGCCATCATGTCGCCCCCCCCCCCCTTTCTGTGACAAGGAATTCCAAAGACTCAAAGCTGGTGTACTTCAGTGCCATGTTCCAGCACTATCATCATATTCTTTGATTCCATTAATATTCAGCAATCTATTAAAAACTGATTTGAAAGAATCCAATAATGGAGCTTCCATATTTCTCACTGAAAAATATGCTAAATGTTTACCACTCTCTGAGTGAGGTGATTTCTTCTCTTTTCTGTACTAACTGATCCACCCGTTATGAGACTGTGACATTGGTTCTAGATCCTCACTCAAGGGAAGCATCCTCCTTGTAAACAGCTGACTGAACCTGGTTTAAAAAAAATTATAATTTTGTTTAAGATTCCTTTTCTTTCTACTAAACATTAGAGAATTGAAGCCAAGTGGCATCCGAAGCTTGCAGAACTGCTGCCTCCCCGCTGCAACTTGGGTTCTGTTTGTGTGGAGGCTGTGCATTCTCCCTTTGACTGCGTGGGTACACCCGGGGCATATCTTGCATTCATTTGATGTACCTTCTGTGTCTCTCATTTCTCTCTCCCCTGACTAAGTCTGAAGAAGGGTCTCTTCCCCAAATGTCACCTATTCCTTTTCTCCTGAGATGCTGCCTGACCCGCTGAGTTACACCAGCATTTTGGGTCTATCCCAGGCCCCTTTTTGATTAGCAGCATTGTACAGCCTCTCACCATTTCACACCACCTCTGCTTTTCTGTTATGTTCATAGATGTGAATAGCTTCGCACTTTTACGTCCTGCCTTCTTACTGCCATTCAAACATCCATTAAAAGAAAAACCTGGCTTGTTGCAAGGAGGATGTTTTCCTTGAATGAGGATTCCACCCATACACCTAGTTTGTCCATATTCTCTGAATCCTCCTTGCATTCTCCTGTGTATTCATAATCTTCCGTAGTTTAGCATCAGCAGCAAACTTAGAAATATGATCCATTCAATCAAATCATTGAGAAAAGTCTTGAATAACTCTGCTTCATGCACTGTTCTCTGCAGTACTTTGCTATCTATCACAACCAATCAAAAACTACAATCCTGGAAGAACTCAGAAGATCAAGCACATCTGTGGAGGCAAAGGGTTGAAGTCAAACATTTCAGGTCAAGATCCTGCATCCGGACTGATGATTACACCTTTCTGCCTCCTGACTTCTTCCAACATTCATTTTTTTTAGTTCCAAATTCATAGTCCTACAGCATGCAAACAGGCCCTTCTGCCCAACTTGTTCATGCCAACCTAGATGCCCCATCTACACTAGTCCCACTTGCATGCATTTGCCACCTATCCATCTAAACCTTTCTTATCCCCACCTATCCATCTAAACCTTTCTTATCCAGGTACCTGTCCAAATATATTTTAGTGATAGAAGTTCTTTTGATCCCTACTCCCCACAGATTGTGAAGGTAAGTTCAAGATCTCTACATATCTGCTGTCACACATAACTGACCTAGGACAATTCATTGTATTGTATTAACAGCCATCGTGAACCAGAACCCCAGTTAGAGTTAATTTGTACAAAACAACAATTTACACTATTCATCGTCAAAGATTTGGCTCGAGATCCTGAACTTGTCACATCTATCTAGCTCTCCTGCTTCATGATGCGACATGTGTCAGGGTCAACAGGCACAAAACGCAAATTCTGCACTTTAAGCAGAAGCTAAAAGCACAAGACCAAATTCCACCCTTCACATGACTCAATCCTGACTGTAAACTCTCATTAAAAATCGAGAAATGCCATTTATGATTAAAAAGCAAGCAAAATCCTCATAGAAGATTATACAATTTCTGACAATTGTACATATGTACAAGTGACAAGGCTATCTTACCATAGTAAATATTGACTGCAAACTATAGATGTAAAGGGAAATGTTTGTCAGTGTGGAAATAATAGATAAGATTATGATATATCACTGCAACCAAGCCGCTAATTGTCAGCTATATAAAATTCTGATCTGGAAATCAATACATCAATATATTGATCTTAAAGTCAAGTATCTGTCACTTGAAATTAACAATTAAAATAACTGGTGGTTCACGAATTGACAAATACTTTCTTATCACGTAACAAGCACCAGTGATATTCTTTATTCTTTCCTCATGCAAAGAGTCGCCAGATAAAGGGCGCGGACAAAACTACAAATTATCCCACGCCCGGTCCTCCTTTGTGTGAGTCCTGGACTAAATCCACATGGACATAAACCTGACACATGGAGGAACTCAGCAGGTCAGACAGCACCTGTGGAGGCAATGGACAGGCAACCTCTCAGGTCAGGCAGCATCTCAGGAAAACATGAATAGATGACACTTTTGGTCGAGACGTTTCACACCAACCCTTGAAGTCATAGGAGCAGAATTTGGCCATTTAGCCCATCAAGTCTACTCCACCATTCAATCGTGGCTGATCTACCTCGCCCTCCTTACCCCATTATCCTGCCTCCTCCCCGTAACCTTTAACATCGATCATAATCAAGACTATATCCTTCTCTGCCTTAAAAATATCCATTGACGACCTCCACAGCCTTCTGTGGCAAAGAACTCCACAGATTCACTACACTCTGGCTATAGAAATTCCTCCTCAACTCCTTCCTTAAGGAACATCCTTTTATTCTGAGGCTATGACCTCGGGTCCTAGACTATCGCACTATGGAAGCATCCTCGCCATATCCACTATATCCAAGCCTTTCACTAAGTTTTAATGATGTTCCCCCTCATCATTCTAAATCCCAGCGACATAGGTTTAATGTGATGGGGCAAAGATTTAATAGGAACTAGACCAAGTGCAGATCCGTTGGGTCTGCTCCCCCACCACATGATTCGACCACTCACCCGTTCCCCCAACGCAATATTGGACCACTCGCGCATAGCCCCCAACTGCGCAGTCGCGGCTCATTTCTCCTCATCCACCAGCACTCCATCCTCCTCCTCTTCACCCTCCCCCTTCAATCCCTAGAGAGGGGGGCAGAGAGGAAGGGGAGGGGTAGAGAGGGAGAGGGTGGGGAGGGGTAGAGAGGGAGAGGAGCAGAGAGGGAGGGAGGGGGTAGGGAGGGAGAGGGAGGCGGGTAGCGAGGGTAGATAGGGAAGGGGGGGAGCCCCCTGCTCCACCACCCCCCCCCCCCCATCTCCCTCTACCACCGCACTCCCCACCCCATCTCCCGCCTTCTCATTTCCCTCATCCTCCTCCCCTCACTTCCATTCCCTGCCCCAAGACCTACCCAGGTCATAGATCAGTGCCAGGGTCTGGTTCTCGTACTCGACCCAGCCCTGGCTATAGACTCCAGCCGTTAGCTCGGCCGCCACCTGGGCTTCAGTCCAGGCCCCGAGTTCATCTCCGGGCTTGTCCCTGACCCAGGCTCGTCCTTGGTTCCAGCAGCGGCTTCTTTGTTGTCCCCGGTCACGGCCCCATCCCAAGCCCCAGGCTGAGCCCTCACTCCAGCTCCAGCACCAGGCTCAACTTCAGCCCAGGCCCAGTCCCTGGGCTGGACCCGCGACACCACCCTCCCCACCAGGTAATCAAGCGCCGGCAGCTGCCGCCACTCCTCGTTCACCGCGAGCGCTAGTGGCCCTCCCTCCCGGAGTGTCCCGTCCTGCCTTGCAAATGCATTGTGACGTCACTCGGGTTTTTTCCGAAATGGGCGAGTTTTTGGGACTGTTTTTAAAATTTAAAGAATCAATAACTTCAGAAATATAGGTGGGAATGCGACGGGAAGATGTTTATCGCCACGACGGGGAAAATGTGAGTAGGATATGTGAAAATGGGAAGGCTGGGGCCTAGCGTTTGGAAGAAGATAGGTAAAGCAGATTGATACATCGTGGGCAGACACACACAAACAAGACAAAGACTTTTAGTTATATATAGAGATGTGAGGGGTAACTTTTTCACACAAAGGGTGGCCGATGTGCGGAACAAGCTGCCAGAGGAGGTAGTTGAGGCAGGGACTATCCCAACATTTAAGAAACAGTTAGATAGGTACTTGGATTTCAAAGGATTGGACAGGTTTGAAGGGATGTGGATCAAACACGGGCAGGCGGGACTAGTGTATCTGGAACATGTTGCGGACACCGGTGTGGATAAGATGGGCCTTGGGGCCTGTTTCCACTATCACGCTATGATTCTGGAGGCCCAGTGCCATGAAACCCTCATCATATGTTAGCCCACTCATTTCTGGGCTCATACTTGTAAACCTCCTCTGGACTGTCTCCAGCACCAGCACATCCTTCCTCAGATATGGTGCCCAAAATTGCTCTCAATATTCCAAATTCAACTTGCAAATAAACTTTTTTGGAATCCTACATCAGCACTCCCAAGTTCCATTGCACCTCCATGCATCCACCTACTAAGGCTTTCTCCTGCCCCCACTTCTCTTTTCCAGCCTTCTCCTCCCCACTGCAATCAGTCTGAAGAAGAGTCCAGACCCGAAATAACACCTATCCATACCCTCCACAGATGCCGCTTGATCCCCTGAGATCCTCCTGCACGTTGTGGTTTGTTCAAGATTCCTGTACCCGCAGTTCCTTGTGTCTCTTTGAACATAAACATACACTGTGGGAAGATTTACTGAAAATGACCCAATCAACATTGAGACATTTGCTATGTTTTCCTTCCTTCAACTGGAAGAAATTAACATTGCAATGTCAAACTGATTAAATATAATCGGCAATTTAATTCAACAGAGATTGTAATATTAGGTTTAGTACGATAATTTTGTTTTAATTAGAGCACTTGGGAAATTAGACATTAATGTTCTGTGCAACCTGCGTAAATGGAGCAAAGCACTTTGAATGAATTGCAGTTGCAATTTTTTAGCTTTATCACAGGTGGTTTATATTTTGAAATACATTAAGTACGAGATTGACTCCCTTGGTAGCACTCTCCACACCGAGTCATTAGATAAAGGGTTTGAGCTCCAGTCCAGAACTTAAGAACTTAAGGACATAAAGGTCAGCACTCGTGCTGTTTTGATGGTGCTGCATTGAAACCAATGGTGGATAAAACAAAACAATCCCATGGCACTACACATAGTCCTATTAGTATCCTGGGAACTTTTTTCTACCAAGAATATCAGACTAGCTGGTTTACTACTTCAAATGCATGTCTTGTTTACTTGCGCA
This sequence comes from Raja brachyura, assembly GCA_963514005.1. The sequence goes on from OY740785.1 coordinate 9,532,186, forward strand.
ACACTGAATAATATGCTTCAAAATTAATTTTTTGGTTGCAAATTGTGTTTGGTGGCCTGCAGAAGACGCAATGCAAATACTTTTTTTTAAAATAGGCAATAATAAGTGAAATTTAAGAGGAGAAAATGGAGGCTTGATGCTATAATATGTGACATCTACGAACAAGCAACTTGGTTTTGTTCTTATTTCTTGTGGATCAAAACTTACAAATGAATGGCATATTGTTTTTAAGATTTGCCTACAGTGGAAGAACTAATGAAACCTATTAAAGGGGAGGCTCTATTTCCAAGAGGATTTGACTTGCATTCAATAAGGTATGAATAAAATCAATTAATGATAATGACAATTATCTGGTTCAAGCTTCACAGTATTTGTTTATATTTTATTTTGTGATCTCCAAGCAGTTTAGTTTTTTTGTGTGTTTTTCTGGCTTTTTTCATGACAAGTGGCTGTCATGCCACTTTTCATATGTTTTAATGAACATTTTGTGAAAACCACATTGAGCATCCTTAAATATAAATTCACTATGGTTGACATTTTCATCAATGGAAAAATAAGCTAACATGTAGGTAGCTTATTGACAATCAAGAAGTTAAAAACTGTCGATGCTGGAAATTAGAAGGTAAAACAGAAAACTTTGAAAAAATTCCGCCGGTATACAAGCATGTTTGGAGAAAGAATCTAATGATAGTTCATAATTTCTAGGAGCAAATTTAGGCCATTCGGCTCATCAATTCTAGTCTGACGTTCAATCATGGTTGAATGTGATCAACTTTAAAAAAATAAGTATAACAGATATTGCCCATGGAAACATGAAACAGCAGATGCTAGTTTACCATGGATAGACACAAAATGCTGGAGTAACTCAGCGGGCCAGGCACCATCCCTGGAGAACATGGATGGTGATATTTTGTGTCGGAACCGTCAGACTGTCTGAAGTAGGTTCCCGACCGGAAACGTCACCTATCCATGTTCTACAGAGCGTCTGCCTGACCCATTGAGTTACTTCAGCACTTTGTGTCTTAACAGATATCACCTAATCTGTTGATTTGCTGCATTCTCTGTTTTTATTTTAGAATCTCAAGGGATTTTTTTTATTGATTAAAACTGTAAATTCAAACGTAAGTGAATCCTTAATGAGTACATCATCAAATAAAGGAAGCAAGGTTGGAATAGGACGTCCCAGAGCCTCTGATATCTGGCCTGACACTTGTGCTGGTGTTAAATAAGAATACATGTCTGGTGTAGTTTCAGACATGTAGCAGCCTGAAGGATGGTCAATGGATAGGAAGCAATGGTTGTCATGCGGACAGAGGACAATGGCTCACTTATTTGAATGAAAATTGCATGTGCGGTATATTCAACTCCCAACTTGATGATTTAGGAATGGTTGAGGTATTGTATGTTGTAGGACCAGAAAATCTATTACATAGCACATTTATTTTGGAGCTGCTTGCCTTAATTTAATCTAAAAGTTGTTTGAGTTTCCCTTTTGATATGTTCATAAATTATAGGAGTGGAATTAGGCTATTTGGCCCATCAGGTCTACTCTGCCATTCCATCATGGGTGATCTATCTTTCCCTCTCAGCCCCATTCTCCTGCCTTCTCCCCATACTAATCCGTACTAATCAAGAATCTATTAATCTCTGCCTTAAAGATATCTATCAACGGCCTCCACAGCTTTCTGCGTCAATGAATTCCACAGATTCACCACCCTCTGACTAAATAAATTCCTCCTCATCTTTCTAAAGGTAATTCCTTTTTTTCTGAGGCTATGCCTCTGGTCCAAAACTCTTCGAATAGTGGAAACAGCCTCTCCTCATCCACTCAATCCCGGCCGTTCACTATTCGGTGATGGTAAATTTTGGTAAATGGTAAAGTAAGAATTAGACTAAGGGATTGTTTAACAGCTCTTGTAATTTTGGCATTATTTCCCAGATGCTAACAAGAAAGACTTCCTAAGGTTAATTTTGTTGGATTGACTGGGTTGAAATTGCCTTGGTCATGTCCACTTCCTATGTTTAGGTTAATGCTAGTGTCGGGGTTTTATTATTACAATGTATTTTCATAGCAATTTAACACAACTTTTCCACTTATTTATTCATAGGGACAGGTCTGGTGGGCTAGGACTTTGTTCCTTGGAGCAGAGGTTAAGGAATGATCTCATAGAGGTGTATAAGTAGCAATGTTACAAAATTTTGAGATTTAAAAAATCAAGTCTGCAATTTATCCCATCAGATAAAGCATAAAACGAAGTTTAATTTGACACCTAATTTACTTTCATATCTTCAGTATTAAGAAAGTTATGGCCATTTTCATACTCGGAAATGAGCATCTTGCTTCCCATTGCCTTTCAATTGACTCAACTCAAAAGCTGTGATCTGGAACAGTTAAAAGTCCATAACATTCTTAATAATTAAGAGAACTCAATGAAATTTTCAGTTATTATAGATTGAAGCATTCTGAAACAAATATTAAACAATCTTACTTGGATTACCTGAAATTAAAGCATATAATTAGTTAGTTATCTAATTGTAGCTAATTACAAAATTCAATGAGTAGATCTAAACATCTATCAATTTCTTAAGAAAAGATAAACTTTTTTAAAATTGCCTAAGTGTCCAAATAACATTCACACAATAATCCACAATATAACATAATTTTTAAATCTCATTTTCATGAATTTCTGGGCCAAATGGAAGGAATTTAGTGTTTTATGCCTGTAAATTAATGGCCATTTAAATCAACTAGCGAGTGGGTTTTAGTGGAATGCGGTGGATTGGAACGTTGCGGTTAGCGGTGAAGTCGGGGGGAAAAATACTGGGAGTTCATACATTTTTTGGGGACCCCATTTCGCAACATAAAAATATTATTAATGCCTCCCGAAAAACCAACTTTTAATATAAAAATAAAGTATTTACCTTTTTTTCTCCCCTACGCAAAATGCTTCCGGTTGTCTGCGGTCACGGCTTTTGAAGGTGATTTTTAAATTACTCTAGTTAATAAATAACCTAGAGTAATTTAAAAATACCACCATTCATTAAATGTCGGAGCGATTTTTCTTCAGCAACCAAATCGCCCGACATTGATCGATTATCCAGGCCTGTGGAAAAACGGCACTTTAAGCCCGCCCCCCTCTGCAAGGCGCGAAAGTCGCGCACACGGGGAGCGGCAGAAGTGCAGCGCCGCCAAAGGTAAGTTTTGCAACATACCTAGTATAAGATCATAAGGGGAATAGATAGGGTTGATGCACAGTGTCGCTTACCCAGAGTAGGGGAATCAAGAACCAGAGGAAATATGTTTAAGGTGAGAGGGGATAAATTTAGTGGGAACCTGTGGAGCATTTTTTTTCACACTAGGTGGTGGGTATAGGGAATGTGCTACCAGAGAGGGTAATTGAGGTATTTACTATAAAAATATTTAAAAGACATTTGGATACTTACCTGTGTGGGACAGGGATATGGGCCAAAACTTGTGCAGATGGGACTAGTGTAGATGGGGCATCTTGGTAGCCCCAGGGCAAGTTGGACCAGTGCCTGTTTCTGGGCTCTGAATCCATTACAAGACTACAAATTTTTGTAATATCACCACTGAACAAGCATTTCAATTACTAGAATATACAATTTTCTACCATTTAACCATTTAAAAAAAAAATCATAGCATTGAAATGATTTGTCTAAAGTAGCACTTGGATTTTTTTTTTGCTGTCACTGTAATTTTTCCAAATATTCTTTGTTAAATCTATACTTATTCAAGAACTTGAACACTATGGTATGATTGTGATATGCCATTTAATAAAAGCACAGGTCTGTTTTATCTCTTTACTGCTGAGTATTAGGAAAAAACTCCTCTTTAAAAAGTAATATGACATTTTACAGATGCTCAAACATGACCAATTTGTGTAGCATTTTTTTCTTTTAATATGTGTTTTATTTAGTTTTTTTGCTTTTTTAAAAATGTATTTATTTCCATATTGTATATATTTGCCAGAAATGTAGATTATAAGAACTGCAGGTGCTGGTTTACATAAAAAGACAGTGCTGGATTAACTCAGCTGGTCAGGCAGCACCTCTGGATACCGTGGATAGGTGATGTTTCAGGTTGAGAGCCTCCTTCAGACTGAAGAAGAGCCTGAAGACTTTTACAGTCTGAAGATTCGGTCATAATTGTACTTCATTTTGGTTAGGCATTTGCATCCAGATCTTACAAATGCATTATCATTATTTTCATCATCTCTCACTTGGTAGCAAAAATGCCCAGCAGGAGGGTGAAGTTGCAGTAACATCTAGTAAACAGATGGATTCCAGTGGTCCGATTCTCTTTCAACCACAGCTTAACTCTAACACTTCATGTGAAAGACACAACACATACCAAGAAGTATCTGGGAGTTCATTGATGGAATATGCGAACCACACAAGTAGAATTTCTGATGATGATGTGGAAGCCTTAATTAATGAAATTAAAAATGAGTCTGCAAGCAAACACAGTCTCGTAACTTCCACTTCACAAGCTGTTTCCCACCGAGATTATCAGGTACACATTATTCATTTTATATATTTTGCAAACTTTTACTTTGGGCCTCTATGTTCAGATATAGTCAATAATGGATTATAAGATAATTTGCATTTATCTTTCATTATATTTGTCTGTGTGTCCCTACTGTTTTCAGGTCTATGTCATGTACTGGCATTGCTGGAGAATAAAATATGTTTTCTAATTTAGTCCTGTACTCTATTCCCATGCCAATTTTTTGCAAGGCAGTTTGACAGAATTCAGTGCCCTAACAATTTTTCTTAATGCTAATATCGAACAAAGGTTCCACACAATGCATTATAATGTTTCTAGCAAGCAACCTTGTGTGAGGAATATAATCCCACATCTGTCTTCTCCCTACAGTCTAATGAAGATGTGTGAAAATTGCAATGATGCCACAGCAGAACTTGCAATATAATATGCACAGGGCAGCACAATTGGTAGAGCTGCCGCCGCGCCAGAGCCTGGGGTTTGATCCTGATCTCAGGTGCTGTCTACGTGGAGTTTGCACATTCGACTTGGGTTTCCTCTGGTTATTTCAGTTTCCCCCCACATCCCAAAGGCATATGGGTTTGTAGGTTATTTGACCTCATCCACTCCTTGCACACAAGGGGCAATTTACAAAGTGGGACAACATAAAACTAGTGCGAACCGGTGATTGGTGGTCGGCGTGTACTCTGTGGGCCAAAGGGCCTACTTCCATGCTGTATCTTTCAATGATTCAATGCAAGTTTTTTACTGAATATTTTTGAAAGCTAAAATTTGAAATAAAATCCCGATGCAAGCAAGTGATCTTTTATGGTTATATTTAAATGTTGACAGCTTTATTCCTTTATGATTATAGTGAGCACACAATTATTCTCAACAACTTGATTAGCAGATACACTGAATAAAGATATAAGACTATGCATCTTACTTGAAATGTCCGATTTTTTTGAGCAATGGACTGTTTTTGTTCGAAATGAAAGCAACATACTTTTTTTTTTAATTCATAGACAGTTGGAGTTTTCAATTTTGCAACCAATATTTTTTTTTCAGTAATGCCTTCTGTGAGAAATTAGAGCAGAGGCAATAACAATGGGATTGAGATGCAACATTACTTTTACAAAATTAAATTTTGGAGTTTGAGGGACTGCGGACCCCATTTTTTTTTGTTATTTAACAAACCGTTATAGATTGGCATTCAGTGAATAATAGAAGTATAGATTTTGTTTCTAATGCACTGACAATTTGCAAACTGAAGTTCCTCATTTGACGGAGACCTTGGATGATGCACTGGAATTAAATGTTGGCTGTTTACATCAGGAATTGAAATTAAATTGAGCAATTGTTGAAATTTACAGCAGGGTAAGTAGATGGCCGGCATAGAGACACAAAGAACTGCAGATACTGGAATGCCGAGTATAAAAATAAGGTGTTGGAGAAACTCTCTGGGTCAGGTGGCATCTGTGGAGGGAATGGGCAGATCATGTTTTGGGTCAGTACCCTTCCTCAGACTGATTGAAGTAGGGAACAGAAAGATGGAAATGGGAGGTGGTGGTAGGACAAAGCTATGACATGTGCTTAATAGATACAGATGGAAAGGGGTGGTATTGGCAGATGGGTGGAGTAAGTGATAAAGGTCAGAGTTTAAAGGAGACTAAATGTTCAGACATTTCCACCACCACAGCGTCACGTTTTGCCATCCCCACCCTTTTCTGTAGCAAACTACCTCCGCAGCTCCATCCCACTTAACCCGACCCTTCCCAGGGCATTTTCCCTTGCAACCGCAGGAGATGTAACACATGCTCTTGTACCTCTTTCACTTCCATCCAGGGACCCCCAACCTTCAACTAAGACAGAGGTTCCAGTGCATCTCATCAAACCTTGTCTACTCCGTTTGCAATGTGGCTGCCTTTGCATTGGTGAGACCAATGGGTGACATTTTGCCGACCACATGCATTGTCTACAAAAAGCCTGCAGGTGCTGCGGTTGCCAACCATTTTACCTCCCATTTCTATACAGACCTGGAGATGATTGGGTTAACGTACAACGTGCGTTTAATGGCTCTTGGACTGTACCTGGTGGAGTTTAGCAGAATGAGGAGGGATCTCATTGAAGCCGAGCGAATAATGAAAGGCTGAGACAGAGTGGATGTGGAGAGGATGCTTCTAATCGTTGAAGAATCTAGGACCAGGGGACACAGCCTCAAGAATAAAAGGACGTACCTTCGGAATAGAGATGACAAATTTAATTAACCAGAGGAATCTGTAGAATTCATTGTCACAGACAGCTGTTGTTGGGTATGTTTAAAGCAAAGATTGATAGGTTCTTGATTAGTAAGGATGTCAAAGGTTATATGTGGAAAGCATGAGAATGGGTTGAGATGTAAAGACAGATTAGTCATGATCGAAAGGTGTAGTAGACTCGATGGGCTAACTGGCTTAAATCTGTTATATCTTATGATCTTATGATTATACTGGGACAGTACAAACTGGTCCCCCTATCATTTATTTCTCCACCCCAAATAATAGCCAGCACTTTTTGGTAGAGATCTGTATTTTAGAAAAGCAGGAAGAACTTTTTAGGTTATTCATTCGCCATTTTTAAAGAAAGTATTGTTTTGTAATCAAAAACCATTTGATTAATGGCCGATTTAATCTTGGGTCTTGCCATAATTGTGAGATTATAGGACTGCTTCTAAGTGTAATATGCTTCAGTTAACTGATTTCTCAAATATATAAAAAAATGATATACACATTTAGTCTAATGACTTATTTATTTTCTCCTGCCGTGGAATAACGTCTTCCAAATGTTGTGCAGATTTACGCCAAGACCAAAAGCCCAACCTTAACAAACAAGAAGCACTTTGGTGGAAACTATACATCTGTCAGAAGCTCGGGATATGGCAAAGTGAATCCACCGAAAAAAGATCCCCTTGGTGCTAGTGAAAAACAAACCCATTTATCTCCAACAAAGCAAGCTGTGCCAGTGAAAGGCTTTAAAACTAGATCCTCACCTGACCATACAAAAGGCAGACCTAAAGGTAATATGCTTTTTTTTTCTAATAGATTCAAGAATTATAGAGGGCGTATTTATTTTGAAATGTTGTCAACCCATCAGTGTTCATTTTATTTCCCCATTAATTCTTGGAGTTTTGCCGTTATTGGCAAATTCAATGTTTATGGTCTACACAAGTTATTTTTGAGATAAGGATGCTTTGAACAACTGCAGTCTGTCTGATAAAGATATTTGCACATTGCTATTATGCAGAATCTTTGCATAATTTACTTGATCGTAACTGAAGGAACATTGAAATATGATCACGTTTTTAAGGGCCTGTTTCCATGCTGTATCTCTAAACTAAACTAAACTATGCCCTAATACACTGTAGAGACATATTACTTTGATGTCAAGTGAAGAGAATAATCTTAGGAAGTATTGTATAAGATTTACTTTATAAAAGTCACATCATTTGATTGGTGTTCTGTTCTTACCTCTTTATATTATGTATTATGCTAGTCTTTTTTTGTCAATGCGAGTTATTTTTCCTCCACAAAAATTCAATCATGCTTTTTATGCTGAAATGATAGTGTATAATTTTTTACTTTATTTTTCCCTTTTCTCAACTAGGACAGTTATTTATAACACAGACAATCAGATCAGAAAAGCAAAAACCTGCAGAAAATAATCTTGAAAATCCACTGTTTGCTTCAATGCAGTCATCCTCTGCACCACTTCAGCGACAGATGAACAGTGGGCCAAATCATACAAAATTACTTGGTGGCCTCGCACCAGAACAAGTAAAGCAACATTCTTTATGTCAATAGATTGATAATAAATTCACCACGTGTAAAGGAATATTTGATATACTCCTTAATGCACTTATACTATACCTATCACATATTTAAACGGAGAACATGGACTGAAAGAAGGGTCCCGAACCGAAACGCCTCCTATCCATGTTCTCCAGAGATCCTGCCTGACCCACTAAATTACTCCAGCGCTTTGTGCCTTTTTGTGTAAACAAACATCTCCAGTTCCTTGTTTCAACATAGAACAGTACAACACAACAACAGGTCTTTCACCCCACAAAGTTTGTGCCGAACATAAATTCAAGTTAAATTAGTCTGATCTGTCTGCACATAATCCATATTCTTTCTTTCCCTGCATATCCTTGTTTCTATCTAAAAACCTCCCAAACACCAGATAATCAGAATAATTATTAATCACATTAATTATCATAAGTTATTAACCATGTATAAAGGAATATTTGATATATCCCTTAATGCGTTTATACTATCTATTGCACACCAAAACATAGAACATATACCGAAAGAAGGCTCCCGACCCAATTATCCACAGCAGTAGAGTTGCTGCCTTACAGCGCCAGAGAGCCGGGTGCGATCCTGACTACGGGTGCTGTCTGTATGTAGTTTGTACGCTCTCCCCGTGACCTGCATATGTTTTCTCCGGGTGCTCTGGTTTCGTTCAACACTCCAAATGCGTACAGGTTTGTAGGCTAAATGGCATGGTCGAATTGTAAGTTATCGTTAGTGTGTTGTCAGGATAGCATTAGTGTGCGGGGATCGCTAGTCAGTGCAGACGCGGTGGGCCGAAGGCCCTGTTTTCGTGCTGTATCTCTAAACTAAATAAGTCAACTCAAAGAACCATAATACTGTGTATAAAATAAGTTACAATCTGGCTTTTGTTAATAAGTCTGTATCAGGATTACTGATGTGCAATGAGCTGACGATCTGTAAAGTCAGAGGATAGATACTTTATGTATATTTCCTACAATACCATACTTTTTGTTATAGTTAATTACAAGAGACGATGGAGAGCTTTCAAAAGGAAATGGACAAAGATTGTCGGAGCCCGGTAGCGTATGTAGGGAACTTGTCCTACTGCAAAAACTAGAAGAGGCACATGAGAAATGGAGCACAGAGCACGGCCTGGTTGAAAAGTTGACAGAAAAGCTGAAAAGGAAAGAAGAAGAACTTGTTGGCAAAAATGAAGAATTGAAGAAACTTCCTCAATTAAATGAGGAGATTTATATGCTTCAATCAAAGGTAAATATATGCTTTCGGAGTTCTCAAAAACTATACAAGCAGAAAAAACCCAACTGGAAATGTAATCATTGTATGTCTGCAGTTTTTTTTACAGGTCTGATTAAATAAAGCTGTTTTTGATCTTATTAAATAATGCCGTTTTTGATGTATAAGAAACTAATGTTTACAAACGGTTGAACTGTTGCCTTGAATATTTTTGGTCTCTGCATTCGACTACATAAAAAACAAATAAATAAGATAATTGCAGCCAACATTAGTATGAATCTTGATCAGTAAGGGGTTGAGAGGAAAAGATAGATCAGCCATGATTGAATGGCAAAGTGGACTTGATGAGTTGGGGGAACAGGTTGAGTTGGAATGGGTACATCACACTGGAATCTCATTTAGATTTTTCCATTGTGGGGGTGGAATAGGGGGAGGTTTATTTTACTCAAAATAAATTGCAGTTCTCCTTGATGGGGAGACGTCCCCATTTCATTGTGGGGAGGTTGATTAGGGGAGGGCTATGGGTGAGTGGTGAAAACGGGTTGCGTTGGGGGAACGGGTGAGTGGTGGATTATTGCGTTGGAGGAACGGGGCCCAACGGGTACCACTTGGTCTAGTATATATTACTAAAACTTTCATCTTGTTTGTTAGTGAGTCTGCCTGTCTGTGATTCATGCCCTGAATTACGCCAAAACAGTACACAACAGCGCTACAATATTTGGACCACCTTACTCACCATTGTCCTGTGGTGTGTTTTTTATCGTTTTGTTCAGATTTATGTTAAATTTTACAAGTTATTCACATTTTTAACTTTACGAGATTGGTCCATCTTGGTCTATTTAGAACTAAAACATAACTAAACCCAACCCTCCTTTTGTAGCATCTAGTTGCCTGTTTTGTCTGATCAGCACTACTATCTAATTTAACTGCATTTCAGCTTTTTCAACCTCATTTTTCTCCCCATCATATACACCATGATCTACTGTGTTACTCTGACACTTTATTTCATTTAAGATTTCTGCTTCTGCAGTTTAATGTATCTCCAAAATATCTTAAGTTTAGTTTAGAGACGGAGCATGGATACATGCTTCTTGGCCCACCAAGTCCATGCCGACCATCACTCACATTAGTTTGATGTTATTCCACTTAGACATACAGCAGGAAACAGCCCCTTCGGCTCACCGAGTCCATGCCGACCAGCGATCACCCAGTACACAAGCACTATCTACACACTATGGACAATTTATATTTTTACCAAAGTCAATCAACCTACAGACCTGTATGTCTTTTGAGTTTGGTAGGGAACCGGAGCACACGGAAAAAACCCATGCGGTCACAGGGAGAACGTACAAACTCCATACAGACAGGACCCGTAGTCAGGATTGAACTCTGATCTCATGCTCTGTATTGGAGTGACTCTACCACTGTGCTGCAAGCACGTTCTCCTTGTGAGTTTCATAGAAACATAGAAAATAAGTGCAGGAGGAGGCCATTGGGCCCTTCGAGCCTGCACCGCCATTCATTGTGATCATGGCTGATCATCCACAATCAGCAACCCATGCCTGCCTTCTCCCCATATCCCTTGATTCCGCTAGCCACTAGAGCTCTATCTAACTCTCTTTTAATCTTATTGAAACATGTAAGATTATTAAGGGTTTGGACACGCTAGAGGCATGAAACATGTTCACAATGTTGGGGGTATCCAGAACGGGTGCCACAGTTTAAGAATAAGGGGTAAGCCATTTAGAACAGAGATGAGGAAACACTTTTTCACACAGAGTTGTGAGTCTGTGGAATTCTCTGCCTCAGAGGGCGGTAGAGGCCAGTTCTCTGGATATTTTCAAGATAGGGCTCTTAAAGATAGCGGAGTCGGAGCATATGGGGAAACGGCAGGAACGGGGTACTGATTGGGGATGATCAGCCATGATCATATTGAATGGCGGTGCTGGCTCGCAGGGCTGAATGGTCTACTCCGGCACGTATTGTCTATTGTACAAATTCATCCAGTGAATTGGCCTCTGTGGCAGAGAATTCCACAAATTCACAACTCTCTGGGTGAAAAAGATTTTCATCTCAGTCCTAAATGGCCTCCCCTTTATTCTTAAATTGTGGCCCCTGGTTCTGAACTCCCAAACATTGGGAACATTTTTCCTGCATCTAGCTTGTCTTGTCCCTCTCATCCTTCTAAATTCCAGTGAAAACAAGCACAGTCTTTCTAATCTTTCCTCATGTGACAGTCCCGCCATCCTGGGGATTAACCTCATGAACCTACGCTGCAATGCCTCAATAGCAAGGATGACCTTCCTCAAATTGGGAGACCAAAACAGCACACAATACTCCAGGTGTGGTCTCGCCAGGCCCCTGTACAACTACAGAAGGACCCCACTACTGATAAGGGATGTGGTATTTACAAGACATCCCCCTGGCTGTTACCATGCCCAAGGAATAACACCGTGAAGAGCCTCCTTTCGTTAGTTTCTTGTGTAAGCAAACAAACAAAAGAAGCATCTTTGCAATCTCTGAAAAATTGTTTTGTTTCACATTTAATGAATTATTTGAATGAATGAATACTTTATTGTCACATGTACAAGTCACAGTGAAATTCTTTGCTTGTATACCCAAGGTATGCAATAGTCGCCACATGAAGTGGTGTGGACAAAGTTTTGCAACTTGTGTAGGAAATTGAGGATTTCATTTTGTGCACACCAGAATATCCTAAAAGGCAACATGAATAAATTGACATGTTTTCACGTGTTAATGAGGGACTATAGTTTGGAGCCCTTCTGCTTCTTTGAATGGTGTGATTGATTCTTCCACTGGAGCAAACCAGGCCATGGTTTATGATTTCAGTTTATTTTCAAGCTAGTAAATTCTGCAGGGAACTGCCAACCAGTTGCAGTGTACAGGTCAGTACTCTCCTGACCTCACTGTTCTGTCACGGGACTGTACTGAGTCCGGAAGCAAAGCTCGGTCATGCTACGCTGAGAGCCTGGATGTGCTTCACAACTTCTCCCTCATCTTTATGCCAATCCATTCATTTAGTTGCAATCAATTATTGAAAAAGTAAGAGGAAAAATATGTTTTAAATTTTATTCAGTTACTGTTTCTGTAAATTAATTTAAAACACAATTATAATTTAAGTAGTACAATTTTTAATTGATTCTGTCCAAATTGTTTTAAGTAGCTCAATTTTTAATTATTTTAATCTAAATTCCAACTTTTTAATTAGCTTTGATTTTCAGAAGCATTTATAAATAGTTTACAAAATAGCTTTTGGCAATTTCTGTCTGAGCCTAGTTGCCTATGGCAGGTAATACTGTTTCACATGACACCTAGGACCAGCATGGAATGGTCCAGATGAAGCATGATCTGCCTGATTCTCTTCATACTTAGCTGGTATCTCATTGCTCATTTGTGATTAATTTTAAAGCATTTTTGCCTTCATGTTTGATGTGGCTCACTTGGAGACAGCGCTAGGGAGAACTCTGGCATGGATGACGTTTAGTTTAGTTTGGTTTAATTTAGAGATACAGCACGGAAACAGGCTCTTCAGCCCACGTAGACCAGCGATCCCCGTACACTAGCACTATCCTACACACACGCTCGGGACAATTTACAATTTTGCCAAAGCCAATTAACCAACAAACCTGTACGTCTTTGTAGTGTGGGAGGAAACCGGAGCACCTGTAGAAAACCTACAAAGGTCAAGGGGAGAATATACAAACTCCATTCGGACATCACCCGTAGTCAGGATCGAATCCGGGTCTCTGGCATTATAAGGCAGCAACTCTAATGCTGCGCTTCTGTGGCGTCCAGAGTTACATTAAATGTAGAGAAAATTCATGCAGCTGAAATAGTGACAGTTTGGTACTTGACATTTTTATTTACCCTGTTGCCTTGCACCTCTTAATTAATCAGATGGTGAATTGTTAACATTCCCAACATCTTATGGGATGATCTTGTAGATGTGTATAAGATCATGAGGGGAATAGATGGGGTGAATGCACAGTCTTTTACCCAGAGTAGTGGAGTCAAGAACCAGAGTTTAAGGTGAGAGGGAAAAGATTTAATGGTAATCTGAGGGGCAAATTTGTCATACAGAGCGTCGTAAGTATATGGAATGCGCTGCCAGAAGTGGTAGTTGAGGCAGCTACTATAACAGGATTTATAAGACAGGTGCATATCTAGGAAAGGTTTGAAGGGATGTGGCCAAAAGGGGGCAGGTGGGACTAGTGTAGATGGGACATCTAGGTCATCCAAATCCAAGGTGTAGCTATGGGCACACACATGGGCCCCAGCTATGCCTGCCTCTTTGTAGGGTACGTCAAACAATCGTTGTTCGAGGCATACCACGGCCCTATCCCCAGACTCTACCTCCGCTACATTGACGGCTGCATTGGTGCTACCTCCTGCATCCATGCAGAACCTACTCACTTCATCCATTTCACCACCAGCTTCCATCCGCCACTCAAATTCACCTGGACCATTTCCAACATCTCCCTACCGTTTCTGGACCTCACCATCTCCATCGCAGGTAACAGACTACTGACCGACATCTTCAAACCCACTGACCCCATGGCTATCTGGACTACACTTCTTCCCACCCTGCTTCCTGTAGGGTCTCCATCCCTTACTCCCAATTCCTCCGACTATGCCGCATCTACACCCAGCATGAGGTTTTCCAAACCAGGGCATCGGAAATGTTCTCATTCTTTAGGGAACGGGGATGATGAGGCTCTCACCAGGGTCCCCTCTATATTCCGTTGCTCCGCTCTCACTCCCCATCTCTCCCACTCGTAACAAGGACAGAGTCCCCCTTGTCCTCACCTTCCACCTACCAACCATCATATACGATAGGTAATTCTCCGACATTTTCGCCACCTCCAACGGGATCCCATCACTGGCCACATCTTCCCATCTCCTCCCCTTTTGGGCTTTCCGCAGAGACCACTCCCTCCCCCCGAAACTCCCTGGTCAATTTGTCCCCACCCAAACCACCCCCTCCCCTGGTACTTTCCCTTTCAACCGCAGGAAATGCTACACTTGTCGCTTTACCTCCCCCCTCGACTCCATCCAAGGGCTCAAGCAGTCTTTCGAGGTGAGGCAGAGGTTCACCTGCACCTATTCCAACCTCATCTATTCCATCCGCTGTTCCAGGTGTCAACTGTTCTACATCGGTTAGACCAAGCGCAAGCTTGGCAATCGCTTCGCCCAACACCTCCGCTCAGTGCGCATTTAACCAACCAGATCTCCTGGTGGCTCAGCACTTCAACTCCCCCTCCATTCCGAATCCGAGCTTTCTGTCCTGGGCCGCCTCCATGGCCAGAGTGAGTGCCACCGCAAATTGGAGGAGCAGCACCTCGTATTTCACTTGGGTAGTTTACACCCCAGCGGTATGAACATTGTCTTCTCCAATTTCAGGTAGTCCTTGCTTTTTCCCTGCGTCCCCTCCCCTTCCCAGCTCTCCCACAGCCCACTGTCTCCGTCTCTTCCTTTCTTTCCCCCCCACCCCCACATTAGTCTGAAGAACGGCCTCAACCCGAAACTTCACCTATTCCTTCGCTCCAATAGATGCTGCCTTACCGGCTGAGTTTCTCCAGCATTTTTGTCTACCTTAGGTCAGCCAAAAGGTCTGTTTCCATGCTGTATGATTCTATGATTATGACTGTCCTATTCCGTGCGGTCGTCTACAATGGATACCTGTGACTCTCAATTCAGACTATTCAATGAACAATTATTCAAACAAATGTAACTCCCATGCACCAAATACAAGTAGAATGGTTTTCCATAAATATTCATGTATTAAATTTAGTTCCATCAAAACAATTTATTTGGGTTCATAGGGATGAAATTGGTAATATGGACATTTTGTGACCTCTGAAACTATAGTGGGCAGAAAATGGTATCCTAGCTTGATAATAGGGCTACTCTTAAAATTACAAAATAATTTATTCTTACATTAAGTGGAATCATTGTTTTTTCATTTCAAGCTTAAGCGTGCAATATTAACCCTCTGAAATATCTTATGCACATCATTAACTCCAATTTATAACCCCTATTATAATATTTTGTATCAAAAAGCTGTGCAGCTTGGAAACGAGTAGAAAAAAATTAACAATTGGAGGTATATTGGATCCTGTGACAGAAGAAAAACTTAAGTTAATTGAAAAGGAAGTTCAGGAGCAAGAAACTATTATTCATGGCTACGATCAGGTAATTGACGGTGTTTTGTCTTCTTTCTGAATTACGAATCTGTGCATTGTTTTTGTCATTGTGAAAAAATATTAAATGATTTAGAATTGTTTAAATTTTTCAACGCTGTCTTGATTGTCTAGTGTGCTATCCAAGTCTTGCCTATCTAGCTTGCCAAACTGCGTTGCCTGATGTGTTATGTTGCCGTGTTATATCTTAATTGCTTATTTCTTCATATTCTTTTCTCATTGCTATTTTGAATGTTGATCACTCATTAATCATGCTGTACAAAACATGCAATTCCCTCCAATTTTCTCCCAATATCATCAAAAAACATGACCTAGCCACTCCCAATTTTTAAATAAATCGAACAGCATTGTATTATGTCACACAAAAATAAGATTTCTCAAGAATTCGTTAGGTGTTGGATTGTTAACATTTCCAATGTAATACCCACATAGTCAAGTATACAATGGACATCTAAGACTTGCAATCCTATAATTAATTGATATTTGAAAGAAAATCAGTACATAAAAAGTGTAGGAAGGAACGGCAGATGTTGGTTTATACCGAAGATAGACACAAAGTGCTGGAGTAACTCAGCAGGACAGGTAGAATATCTGGAGAAAAGGAATAGGTGATGTTTTGAGTTGGAATCCTTCTGATTGAGAAATATATAAAATAAGAGTGTATATACAAATATTAGAGTATATATCAGAGTTTATAAAAAATAGTGATAAGTAAAATTAAAACTAAACAAAGATAATGTGAGGTAAGAAAGGAAAATAAATATTTAAAATATTGTCAAATAAAAGCAAAAAAAAGAGGTTTTTTATGATATAAAGAGCAAGAGAAGAGGTACGGTAAAAAGGAAATGATGATATGGGAAATATGCTTCCTGACTAAGTGAAATACGTTGCAGAATTTAAAAGTAAGAGAGGCAATTACCGAGGCTCTGATAATTTTCCATTTCTCTCCGGCGACAGGAAGGTGCCGGAGCATTGGAGGAATGCTGTCACTGTACTGTGTTGAATGGGATAAACCAAGTATCCCCAGGCCAATTAGTTTAACATTGATGGTGGGACTATTATTGGAATCTACTCCAAGAAACAGCAGAAACTTTTGTGTAGGAGCACCCAGATTAATCAGGATGGTCGGTGTGGATTAAGAGAAGAATGTGTTTGATTAAATAATTGAATACTTTGACATCGGCCAATCGTGTCTCATTCGCCAAATGCTAATAAAAGCAGGAACAGAATCAGTGGGAGTGCACTAGTGGTTAGGTGAGAATCCCTCATACAGCATGGAAACAGGCCCTTTGGCCCAACTTGCACACCGCACAACATGTGCCATCCACACTAGTGCCACCTGCTTGCGTTTACCTCGTATCCCTCTAAATGGTCCTATCCATGTACCTGTCTAAATGTTTCTTAAACGTACCTGTCTCAACTACAGTGCCTCCTCCGGCAGCTCATTCCGTACACCCGTCACCCACCAGATTTGTCTGATCTACACAAAACTGGCAGAACAATCTGCATCTTGGCATCTGTTTTCCAATCTTCCACCATGAGCCATGCTTTTTTTAGATTTTTATTGCTTCCTTCCTGCTTTTGCTTTTTCTGTCATTTTGCTGTAAACTTTGGACATCCATTTGTATTTCTGTTTTTCCCTCATTATCATCTCCTTTTGCAATCCACCATCTCTTTTGCCAATTAATCCTCCCTGCCCTCTACTACTTTGCATTACAAATAGTTTTTGCTGTAAAACAATTCTGGTTTGTTGGCTCCTTTCAGAATATTTATTGTTTCAGGAAAATGAAAGGCTTTACAAGCAGGTGAAAGATTTGCAAGTGGTTAATAAAAGAAATGAAGAGAAAATGTTCAATGAATCCCGCCATTTAATGTCAGAAATACGACAACTAAAGTAAGGCTTTAATTATTATTTTTCAAAATAGAAGTGCAAATTGATGCTCATCCTAATTTATTAAAGCCATAAAAATTGGATGGTGTTTGCAACATTTTATTTGCATGATGCCATTGAATCTTATAAAACATCTGATTGCTAAACATGATTATTATTGAATACATTCAAGCATGATTCCTTATTTATTTTCTAGGTTCAGCATGCCTGTGGCAATTGGCAAGCAGCTTTTGTTTTGACATCACTTGCTTGAAGCTATATTGTGCATATATTGTCAGTGAATTACATTGTAGCTCACTTGGGCATTAGCTAACGGCTGCTAACCTGGCAGATGGAGCCTCAGAAAAAATGGATGATGATGATAATGAATGCATGATCAAAACATTCATGAAGGTTTAGGTTTTCGCTTAAATGTTGATCTCAGTGATTGCTTCCACACTTAAACCTTCCCCCACCGCTCATTGACAATTAGGGCAGCATGGTGGCGCAGTGGTAGAGCTGCTGCCTTACAGCATCAGACCCAGGTTCCATCTTGACTGTGGGTGCTGTCTGTAAGGAGTTTGTACGTTCTCCCCATGATCTGCATGGGTTTTCTCCGGGATCTCCGGTTTCCTCCCACACTCCAAAGGGATACAGGTTTGTAGGCTGTGTAGAAAGGAACTGCAGATGCTGGTTTAAACTGAAGATAGACACAAAATGCTGGAGTAACTCAGCAGGACAGAGAACATCTCTGGAGAGAAGGAATGGGTGATGTTTCGGGTCGAGACCCTTCTTCAGACAGTGTAGACACGAAACGTCACCTATTCCTTCTCTCCAGAAATGCTGCCTGTCCCGCTGAGTTACTCCAGCATATTGCGTCTATCTCAGGTTTGTAGGCTAATTGACTTGATAAAATTGTAAATTGTCCCTATGTGTGTAGGATAGTGTTAGTGTCACTGGTTGGCATGAATTTGGTGGGCCGATGGGCCTGTTTCCGCGTTGTATCCCTAAACTAAACTACTTTGGGCCCCTTTGATCATTTGTCCAACATTGTTTTTATCCACCACCCCATCTTATTATCTTGCTCCACCCCATCCGATCATCTCCCTGAACCCCTACCAATTCTCCACAACAGTCATCTATCCCCAGTTCTCTTACCAATCTGCTATCCAATTGACTTCCTCAATGTGGCTGCTATATTGTCAAAGTTGCATTTGGCTAATTTTTGTAGAGGAGAATTAGCACAAAAACAAATCCTGCCTTATAAAAAGTGCTGAGATATTAAATATTGCTGAGAATTGACTCTGCCTTGATTCAATCCTATAATTTGTAATAAGAATGATAGAAAATGCAATCAAGATACATTAAAGACCCAGGTGGTCCCGATTTCACGAGGATTACTGAGCTACAGGCTTAAATGAATAAATGAATAAGTTTATTGGCCAAGTATTCACATACAATTTGCCTTGATGCTGCGCCCACAAGTGACAATATGACATACAGTGACAGTTAGGAATGGCACATAAAACATTAAACATTAATAATAAAACATTATTGATTAAACATGTGAATTAAATAAAATACCAGAGCAAAAGGAGTCTACAGATTTTTAGTTATTGAGTAGAGCTACTACTCGTGGGGAAAAAAGCTGTTTTTATGTCTGGCTGTGGCAGCTCTGACAGTCTGGAGTCACCTTCCAGAGGGAAGTGATTCAAAGAGTTTGTGGCTAGGGTGAGAGGGGTCAGAGATAATCTTACCCGCTCGCTTCCTGGCTCTTGCAGTGTACAGTTCGTCAATGGAGGGAAGGTTGCAGCCAATAACCTTCTCAGTTGATCGGACAATTCACTGCAACCTCCGAATGTCGTGCTTGGTGGCTGAGGCAAACCAGACCGTGATGGAGAAGGTGAGGACAGTCTCCACGATGGCCTTATAGAATTGGACCATCATTGCCTGTAGCAGATTATGCTTCCTCAGCTGCTGCAGGAAGTATATTCTCTGTTCTGCCTTTTTGACTGTGGAGTCAAAGGTAACCCCCCCCCCCCCCCACACACACACACTTAAGGTCCTTGGAAATGATGGTTCCCAGGAACTTAAAAGACTATACAGTTGTGACTGTGGTGTTGTTGATGGTGAGTGGGGTGAGGAGAGGAGGAGCTCTCCTAAAGTCTACTATCAATTCCACTGTCTTAAGAGCATTGAGCTCCAGGTTGTTGCGATGGCACCAGGATGCCAGCTGTGTCACTTCCTGTCTGTAGGCAGATTCCTCCCTATCCTGGATCAGTCCAATCAGGATTGTGTCGCCCGCAAACTTGAGAAGCTTGACAGAGGTGTCTGTGGAGGCGCAGTCATTGGTGTAGAGGAGAGGGGAGAGTACGCAATCTTGCGGTGCTCCTATGCTGAGTGGTATGCAGGTCCGAGATGTGCTTTCCCAGCCTCACATGCTGCTACCTGTCTGCCAGGAAGCTGGTGATCCACCAACAGAGGGGTTCAGGCACAGTCAACTCTGATTTGCAGATAACACAAAGCTGGGTGGCAGTGTGAACTGTGAGGATGCTATGAGAATGCAGGGCGACTTAGACAGGTTGGGTGAGTGGGCATATGCAGTTTAATGTGGATAAATGTGAGGTTATCCACATTGGTAGCAAAAACAGGAAGGCAGATTATTATCTAAATGGTGTCAAGTTGGGAAAAGGAGAAGTACAACGGGATCTGGGGGTCCTTGTTCATCAGTCACTGAAAGGAAGCATACAGGTACAGGAGGCAGTGAAGAAAGCAAATGGCATGTTGGCCTTCATCACAAGAGGAGTTAAGTATAAGAGCAAAGAGGTTCTTCTGCAGTTGTATAGGGCCCTTGTGAGACCATACCTGGAGTATTGCATGCAGTTTTGATCCCCTAAATTGAGTAAGGACATTCTTGCTATTGAGGGAGTGCAGCGTAGGTTTACAGGGTTAATTCCCGTGATGGCGGATTGTCATTTGCTGAGAGAATGAAGAGGCTGGGTTTGTACACTCTGGAGTTTAGAAGGATGAGAGGGGATCGTATTGAAACATATAAGATTATTAAGGGTTTGGACACATTAGAGGCAGGAAACATGTTCCCGATGTTGCGGAGTCCAGAACCAGGGGCCACAGTTTAAGAATAATAAGTCAGCCATTTAGAACGGAGATGAGGAAACTTTTTCACACAAAGAGTTGTGAGTCTATGGAATTCTCTGCCTCAGAGGGTGGTTGAGGCCGGTTCTCTGGATACTTTAAAGAGAGAGCTAGATAGGGCTCAAAGGTAGCGGAATCAGGGGATATGGGGAGAAGGCAGGAACGGGGTACTGATTGGGAATGATCAGCCATAATCACATTGAATGGCGGTGTTGGCTCGAAGGGCCGAATGGCCTACTCCTGCACCTATTATCTATTGTCTAACTCAGAAAGTTTGCAGTGTAGTAGCTCTGGCACAATGGTGTTGAATGCAGAGCTAAAATCAACAAACTAAATCCTCGCATAGGTCCACTGGCGGTCTAGGGCCTGGAGGATGAAGTGCAGGCCCAGGTTGACTGCGTCATCCACAGATCTATTGCCTTGATATGCAAACTGCAGATGGTCCAGCAGGGGGTTCGTGATATTTTTCAGCTTAGCGAGCACAAGCCTTTCAAAGGTCATCAGGACTACAGAGGTCAGTGCGACAGGCCTGTAGTCATTAAGATCATCAAAATAATAGGCGATGTTTTAGGTTGAAACCCATTTTGCAGTCTGATGAAAGGTTCCAACCAAAACGTCACTTATTCTTTTTCTCCAGGAATGCTGTCTGACCAGCTGAGTGGACTAAAGAGCTGAGATGAGAGTGACTCTCACTCCTCCTCTCAGCTGAGATGTCAGCATTTGATCAATTGTGGCACTGATTCAACCTGGAAAAGCTGAAGTCAAATGGTCATTAAAGGAAAAACACTCTGGTGGTAGGGATCTTATCGTGCAGAAAGAAAAATGGCTTTGGTTGTCAGAAGTCAGTGGAGCAGCAAGAAAATAGAAACACCAGCACCTGCAGTTTCTCCTTCAAGTTGTACATCATCCTGACTTAGAAATTTAGTTCCTTGAGGCTCTACCATTTAAGATAGTATATGACCATTTTACATATCTAGGACTCAAAATACCCCTAAACCCCAAACTTATATTCAAACTCAACTATGCTGATATGATTACACAGTTAAAATTGAACATAGAGAAGTGGAGGATTTTACCCTTGTCTATAGTGGGGCGTATTAACACTATCAAGATGGTGTCTCTTCCTAGTTTTTTATATTTATTTCAAAACCTTCCAATTTTTCTCACTTCATCATTTTTTAAAAAACTCCATTATCCTTCTATTTATTTGGGGCTATAAAGCCCACTGTATATCAAAGGCGCATCTTCAAAAGCCAAAAAATGAGGGAGGCATGGGCCTTCCTATATTTAGGCACTACTATTGGGCAGCCAATGCTAGAGCCCTGATCTACTGGCAAAGGGGATTCGCAGATGAAATTTTGAATAACAATAATAACCCCCTGTGGCTAAACATTGAAAGCACAGCAGTGAAAAATTCCTCCCTCTGTACTTTGCTCTTTTCCAAAACAGAATCCCCACACAAGTTGGTTGGTGAGAATTTTATGTTAAGATATTCTATTCGAATTTTAAATCAGATAAGAAGTTTCAGTACATTGTCAAACGTCTCTATTTACACCCCCATATGTCACAACCACTCCTTGTTGCCATCACAGACAGATGGGGGTGTTTGCTGTCTGGAGGGACAAGGGCCTTGCAACCCTAAGAGATCTATATATAGACAAAAAGTTTGCTTCGTTTAATCAGCTGAAATCAAAATTTAACCTTTCCAACTCATTTTTTTCGCTATCTCCAAATTAGGCACTACGTTAAAGAACAAATTTCAAATTTTCAAACCATGCCTGATAGTTGCCCACTCTACGAGCTCCTGCAGCTTCATCCAGACTCCAAAAATCTAATATCTCATTTTGTGCGTCTATTCACCACCTCTGTATACACTAACCATCTAAAAGAAGCCTGGTCTACTGAGCTGAATTTCAAGGTATCTGATGACATTTGGAATGAAGATTTGACCAGAATCCAAACTTGTTCGATCAATGCCAGGTATAAACTGATCCAGTTTAAAGTCATCCATAGATTTCATTACTCAAAGACCAAATTACATCGAATCTACCCAGCTATTTCTCCATTATGTGACAGAAGCAAAGGTGCAGATGGTTCTTTAACACACATTTTCTGGCTCTGCCCTCATATACAAAGATACTGGTCTGAAATATTTACGTGGTTCTCTGGGGTTTATGGAAAAGATATTCCCCCTGATCCAGAACTGGCACTTTTTGGATGTTCAGAGACTGCTTTGTACTTCACGTCTGAAGAACAACAAGCACTGATGCTTGGTATGGTGGCAGCCAAGAAAATGATCTTAACAGACTGGAAATCTCCCACACCCCCCTGCTTCAAAAAATGGCTCAATGAAATGATAACAATCATACAGATGGAAAGGATACGCTTCTACAACTCCAAGATACCCAACAACTTTTTAAGTGTTTGGGGACCATTTGTCAACCACCTCAAAGACCAATAATTTCATAAGCATATTATTTGCAGTGATGTAGTCCTGTGCTTTTTACTTGTGCTCTTGCAATACCTGACTGTGCAGCACCATATGGATTGCATCAAACGGTTATGTCTGGCGGCTCTTATGTTATTTTTATTTTTTCTTTGATGTCTTTTTAAAAAAAATGTTTTTTTGTTTTTGTTTGTTTCCTTCTCTTTTTTTTGTCTTGTTTTGTTTAAATAATTTTTTTTAAATAAATTAAAAAAATTTAAAAATATATAAAAAATAAAAAAGGAATTTAGTTCCACTCCTTTGCCATCACTAGACCTTCACCAGAAGGACTGCACAATTCTAGAAGTCGGCTAGTCTTCATCTTCTCTGAATTTAGAGATCGGCAATAATTGCTGGTTTTGCCAGTGATGCAGGTTCTGCAAATGCATTAAAAACAGTAGCATTTATTTAGTCATCTCAAGTTGATACTAGGTTTATGTTTATTAATGTCTTGTGTACAAAGATACAATGTAAAGCTTCGTTTTGCATGCTATCCTATCAAATCAGATAATGCTATACGTTAATACAATCGAGCCAGACTCGAACAGGTCAGGCATCATCTATGGAGAACAGGAATAGGTGATGTTTTGTACTGAGACCCTTCTTCAGACTGAGTGTCAGGGAAAGGGAAATGAGAGATATAAATGGTGGTAGAGAGACATATAGAACAAATGAATGGAAAAATATGCAAAATAGTGACGATCAAGGAATATCAAACAGGAGGATCAAAGGGGAAGATATTGATTGCAGAAAATATTTCTCAGCATTGCCAGACACCAGTTCCAGAGACAAAGTCCAATGCCCTTAGTGGAGTCGAGGTGAATCAGTTGGTACTCTAGTTTAAGATAGACATACAATGCTGGAGTAACTCAGTGAGACAGGCAGCATCTCTGGAGAGAAGGAATGGGTGACTTTTCGGTTCGAGACCCTTCTTCATATTCTAGGTCATGGTAGATTAATGTAAGACTGGAGTTGTATGCACTCCAAGTTTGCAACAGAAACAGGATTCTTTCTGTCAAGGGCACATATAAACCTAGTGAAGATTTTGTATACAAAAGCAATAATCATTGAGTATTTTGAAATTTTATTTTTGAGCTTCATATTTCTCATAAATAAATTAAATTGCATATTAAATTGCATATGCATATTTTCTACATTATAAGGCTAGTAAACAAATCACCACACTTCTCCCTTCCTAGCCATAGAATATCTGAAAT
Source organism: Raja brachyura (assembly GCA_963514005.1). Next base: position 9,556,702 of record OY740785.1, read on the forward strand.
CATACAAAGACTCAACGCAATGGATTTTAATTCTAATGGATTTGATGCTTTTCATACATCTCCTCGAGTGTATTAATATATTCTAGTCACTCTATTAGTGACATTGGCATTTAGGCAGATTTAACTCATATTTCATAATGATTTAACTGTCATAAAACATAATTAAACAATGTTCTCTCTAATTTTTGAGTTCATATGGGGACTTTATCTTTTGCTTTTTTTTCCATCAGGGAACAGTTGAAGAAGAATAATATGAAGCATGTGTCAATCCATGATGTACAGCCATCTGAGCAAAATAAAAATCAGAATATTGATGACTTGGTTTCACAGCTTAGAATTCAACAGGTGAGTTCTGGTCTTCAAAGGTTCAATGGATCTTCATTATCACATGTATCAAGGTACAGTGAAATACCAGCCACTTCCATTCTGGTATGGGTGGCCAAGTCGGTAATGTTGGAGGAAGCATCGGGGATAAAAGTACAACATTCTTGGCTAATTATGGCATATGTCCCTCCTTTTACTGCTAGGATAAAATCTAGGGCCATTCTGTTCTGTAATACTACAGTTCTCATAGCCACTATCTCAGCTGTTAGCACGTCTATCTCCTTCTGGGTTGCACTCAAGGAGGCGGCAGTGGCATTAGCAAGCGTCTCCATAGCGGAGACCATATTAATGAATTCCCGTGATACTACCATAGGACGGGACGACGATCATAAAAAATTGCTCAGCCATTCTGAAGGCACCCATTAGTTGTTGTTTTATTACGAAAACTGTGTAATGGCCAAAATCTCAATAAGATTAAGGGATATTGTTAAGAGGGGTATTCCTCCTTCATCATTATATGGGATATACGTATAGTGGCAGATTATTATATCATTCAAGGAATTGCTCCCTCTAGCCACTAGGAGAAGACACGGGTAAGGAGATAGCGTCGTTGTACGCATGGGAGTTCTCCACGAGACATTCAAAGCCTCTCGAAAGATACATCTTCATAACACAGTCTCTTGATTAATAGTTTCTTTATTGGCGAAGTAAAACAGTAAGCTATTCATCCAGACTAATCAATGTTAGAAAGCTCTGCATGTTGGAAAGCTCTGACCCATGATAGATAGCTCTGCATGGTCGAAAGATATGCCTTCCTGCCATTCTTCCTCCGAACTAACCTAAAAAACTGCAATCTTCTGCGCATGAATCCCAGCAGCAAACACGCCTCTGACTACGTAATAAATCACCTACATAATTACAGGCAGGAAACATTTAAAGGCAAATGCCATAATTTATGACACACAAAATTAAGCCAAATGGCCACTACAGTGCGTATACACCCAGCATACACTTATATCATCGCGAAGGGCGAATTCAAAACTCATAGAAACAAATTATTTCCCCAAGTCCAGTCCACCTGGGCCAACCCCAGAATAAAAAGGAGGGTCAATAGCCCCATTGTCCTTTATTGGTTCTCTGAACCGTTTACAGTCAATCAGATGTACCCAACGGGAGTGATCTTCAATCTTCACGACGGTTGCTGTTGTTGGTAGCACTTGGTACAGTCCCTTTCAACACAATCTCAATTTCTTCCGGTCCCAGTATCTTATCAGTATGTAGTCTTTATGGAATCGTCCCTGTGTTCAACTGGTAGCGGCTTCTGTGCCTCTCGTACCTGAGAATGCAGACCTGGTAAGGCATGGGTTAATTGTTGTGCATACATAATTAGTTCATTGCTGAGGGCCTAGGTGTAACTTCCACACTCTTAGTTGCACCCCAGGGGGTACGTAGTGTGGGGTCATCCTCATTTCAAGGAGGGCCATCTTCTGGTAGGTTCATAGCTTGTCCTGTTCTCAATTCAAAAGGCATTAATCCTCTCTAGCTGGGGTTGTTCTGAACCATTAGAGTGGCTGGGAATACCTTAGCCCATTCCTGTCCAGTCATAGTCAAAGCTTTACTTAAACTCTTTAGTGTCCTATACATTCCCTCCACTAATCCAAAACTCTGCGGGTGGTTTGGAAATGTGAGATCAGTCTTTAACTACTGCCTCCTTCATCACCTTCCCTGTGAACTTGTTCCCTGATCAGAGTCTATCTGAAGAGGGATCCACACCTAAATATTATCTCTTTGACTCCATGTCATAATTCTACCTGTTCTATCTTGACATGGGAATACCTTTACATAGTCACTTGCTTAAACACATCAGTGCAGCCCAGCCACGACTGGACTTTGCCTAGTTGAACAGCATGCAACGGCCTCATTCTGTCTTCATGGTCTGTTAGTACCACTTTTTGCACCCTACTTTCATTATCACAGCAAAATGGTAGTCAGATATAAGAATCCCAGTGCTGGGAAGGAGGTCAGGGTTAGTTGGTATTTTTCTCTTCAACTGTCCAAATATGTTTCTCCTCCCCAATCTACTTTATCTCTCACTTTTTACGCCCCATAGTGAATTCCCCCAAACTCCCTTTGTAAGCTACGGTCTGATGTTATCAACTAGCACAATACTGCATGGACCTTAATTTGTCCTGTACACAGCACATGCTTCAAGCCTCCACATATTTACTTGCCTGGAGACAGGAAACCTGGGCGCTCATTTGTATTCTAAGAGACAAACACTATGATCACATCAAAACAAGCTTTCCCAAAATAACTCAAACTCAAAATCAGTAATCCATAACTTTGCCAATATCCTTAAATCCTTTACAAAATAGATCATTATTAAGAAAAAACAATTTAAAAATGATTTCCAATTGTTCCAATCTATCTCCCCAAATTCATAATTTCAAATTTATAGTATAAATGTATACTAATCACAAATTTCCCAAATGAGGAAGGACATTCTTGCTATTGAGGGAGTGCAGCGTAGGTTTACAAGGTTAATTCCCGGGATGGAGGGACTGTCATATGCTGAGAGAATGGAGCAGCTGGGTTTGTACACTCTGGAGTTCAGAAGGATGAGAGGGGATCTCATTGAAACATATAAGATTGTTAAGGGTTTGGACACGCTAGAGGCAGGAAACATGTTCTCGATGTTGGGGGAGTCCAGAACCAGGGGCCACAGTGTAAGAAAACACTTTTTCTCGCAGAGAGTGGTGAGTCTGTGGAATTCTCTGCCTCAGAGGGCGGTGGAGGCAGGTTCTCTGGATGCTTTCAAGAGAGAGCTAGATAGGGCTCTTAAAAATAGCAGAGTCAGGGGATATGGGAAGAAGGCAGGAACGGGGTACTGATTGGGGATGATCAGCCATGATCACATTGCTGGCTCGAAGGGCCAAATGACCTACTCCTGCCCCTATTGTCTATTAACATTTTTTTCAGTGATATTGGCATCTCCACTCATCTAACACTTTAACCAGGACGCCAAAAGCATCCACGTCTCTTTTTGAACTCAGTTCAATAGATAAGAAATAGGAAGAAAACAACTTAAAACATCGATAAGATAAAACAAACTGCATATTTGCATCTCTGTTTAAGAGTTAAGAGAAAACAAAGAATAAACAGTTAATTTCCACATAAGCATATCCAAAGGACAAAGGAAAAGAAAATAACTGTGTGGCTCAACCAGTAGAAGAACATCCTATTTCATTTGAATTACAGGATTAATCCAACATTCACCCAGAAGCGGTTCCACCAACACGTAACAATCTTTAAACTCACTTAGAAACATAGAAAATAGGTGCAGGAGGAGGGCATTCGGCCCTTCGAGCCAGCACCGCCATTCATTGTGATCATGGCTGGTTGTCCCCAATCAATAACCCGTGCCTGCCTTCTCCCCATATCCCTTGATTTCACTAACCCCTAGAGGTCTATCTAACTTTCTCTTAATTCCATCCAGTAATTTGGCCTCCCCTTTATTCTAAGACTGTGATCCCCGGTTCTGGACTCGCCCAACATTGGGAAATTTTTTCCTGTATCTAGCTTGTCCAGTCCTTTTATAATTTTACTTCGGAGTCACGTGAGTGACTACGTGAAGAAGCCCCGCCAGGCACATGCTCGGCATTACGTCGACGCATGTGGCACCAACAGGGTGGAGAGTGCAGCTCCCACCTGCGGTAAGTTTAACCCGCCGGTAAGTCACTGTTGAACTTTCTTGCGAGTGTTTTTAAACTCTGTAAATCTGCAGAGCCAGCTAGAGTGTTCATGTATTTTGAAAAAATTAAAAAACTCTGTAAATCTGGCTCGAAATACGGAGTCAGCTAGAGTAAAAGTATTTTTAAACAGCGGTAATTGAATGGAACGCGCTGGAACCGCAGTTTCCGATTTAGATCGGATCGGGAGATAAGGGCTGCTTTAAAAGCCGGTTCCCGCTATTTACCGCTATTTAGATTGGGTTTGGAGATAATGGCTGCGCTAAATGTAGCAGTGTTACAAAATTTTTAGATTTAAAAAATCAAGTCTGCAATTTATCCCATCAGATAAAGCATAAAAAGAAGTTTAATTTGACACCTAATTCACTTTCATAACTTCAGTATTAAGAAAGTTATGGCCATTTTCATATTCGGAAATTAGCATCTTGTTCCCCATTGCCTTTCAATTGACTTAACTCAAAAGCTGTGATCTGGAACAGTTAAAAGCCCATAACTTTCTTAAAAATTAAGAGAACTCAATGAAATTTTCAGTTATTATAGATTGAAGCATTCTGAAACAAATATGAAACAATCTTACTTGGATGACCTGAAATTAAAGCATATAGTTAGTTAGTTATCTAATTGTAGCTAATTACAAAATTCAATGAGTAGATCTAAACATCTGTACATTTCTTAAGAAAAGATAAACTTTTTTTTAATTGCCTAAGTGTCCAAATAACATTCACACAATAATCCACAATATAACAATTTTTAAATCTCATTTTCATGAATTTCTGGGCCAAATGGAAGGAATTTAGTGTTTGATTCCTGTAAATTAATGGCCATTTAAATGAACAAGCGAGTGTGTTTTAGTGGAATGCGGTGGATTGGAACGTTGCGGTTAGCGGTGAAGTCGGGAGGAAAAATGTTTGTTCATACATTTTTTTGGACCCCATTTCGCAACATGAAAATGTTATTAAAGCCTCCCGAAAACCAACTTTTAATATAAAAATAAACTATTTACCTTTTTTTCCTCCCCTACGCAAAATCCTTCCGGTTGTCGGCGCTCACGGCTTTTGAAGGTGATTTTTAAATTACTCTAGTTAATAAATAATTAAGAGTAATTTAAAAATACCTTCATTCATGAAATGTCAGAGCGATTTTTCTTCTGCAACGAAATCGCCCGACATTGATCGATTTTCCCTGCCTGTGGAAAAACTTTAAGCCCGCCCCCCTCTGAAAGGCGCCAAAGTCGCGCACACGGGGAGCGGCAGAACTGCAGCGCTGCTCAAGGTAAGTTTTGTAACATACCTACTAAATGCCGGCTCCAAATACCCACAATATGTAAAATAAAGTCTGCTTTGAGTATATGTTACCAGATGCAGTTTTCTTTATGGAAATGTATATAACCCTGTGTGATACTGAGGTTAATACTAATATTCTGCAAGCAGAATGTGCCTGTCAGAATTACAATTTTAAACATATATGGTTTATGCACAAATACAAAACAGTAAAGAAGTAACTCTCCTCCAAGGGAGGACAAGAATGTGGGGGAGGAGGGAAATGGAGAAAATGCTCCACACTTGACTTAGTCAAGGGTTCTAAGACCCGTGTATGTCTTCCTGTAAGGCAGGCTCCGAAGGAGTTTCCATATGCTGAGTATGGTGCCTATGAAAATGGGATTCTGATTCTCCAGTACCTTGGTTAGGTCTGGATGAGGTCCCTAGAGCAAGATAAAATGCTCCAAACTCTTAATCAGTCAAGGGCTCTAAAGACTCATGAGATTCTAAGGCAGGCTCCGAAGGAGTTTCCATACACTGAGTATGGTGCCTATAAAGAATGAGAATCTCCTTCACCAGTGCCTTGCATAGGTCTGGATGAAGTCCTTAGAGCAAGATAAAATGCTCAAAACTCTAAACAATCAAGGGTTCTAAGACCCATGAGATTCTAAGGCAGGCTCCGAAGGAGTTTCCATACACTGAGTATGGTGCCTATAAAGAATGAGAATCTCATTCACCGGTGCCTTACATAGGTCTGGATGAAGTCTCCCTAGAGCAAGACTCGGGAGTACCAGGGCAGGAGGAGACTGACCCTGAAGCTGATGTCCCTACTTATGTGTATACACCAAAGAACAATAGAAACGCTCCGGGTGTTCCCAATGTAGCACCAAGTTTTGCTATATCGGTATGGACTGGTGAGGCTATGGATGAACCTGGCGGCCAACATTATTTGATTTCTCACCTACTCCAAGAAACTGTTATGACTGAAATAGTAAAAAATATATAAAACACCCGTCTATTGTGCCTCGCTCAGGGTGCCAACAGCAACTCAGTAATTGGGCACCCGTGAGTGTAACGATGCGAGGACAGGAAATGTGTTCCAGCATGTCCTCTAGCTAATTCAGTTGGCATCACTGCATTTGGGGAAGACATACATGGGTCGATAATGTCCAATACTTTTAAGACATGCTTGCGTTACTCTGCAATGCATATTCAAACCCAATTGTATGATGAAAATTGCCATTTGGCTAACATTATACCCAAAAAATGCAGGATTATGTGGGCAAGCTTTAACCAGATTTATGATTGATGAATACGAACCCCTATATTAAGAGAAGGAGATATTCTGGTTCATTTACAGAAGTACAGAAACATCATTCCATCACACATGGAATTTCTGGGAAACAACCTCTGGTTGGTTGTAAGATTACAATTGTTTTGCAATTCTGCATTAAATCTGATCGGCTTGGTGTTTGAATGTACCAGGAACTCGTCAGGTAGAGATAATATATCTCAGACACAAGTATGGGGGTTGCAGAGTCATTCTGGGACTCACAAACTTAAATTTATAGTTCAGTATAGGCATTTAAAAAAAGTACCCTTCAACACTGTAACGAAGTTGTTATCACAAGGCTGCTACATGGCTATTATTAGACCTAAAAAAGATGCCTTATTATTCAGGTACTTCAATTAATTGGATGGGTCAGCTGAAGGAATTACCTAATGGGTTAAATTCAGCCTTCAGATTGCTCACACAATTATTGAAACCAACACTGGTGTTAATGAGGGCTCAGAATCACATTGTATTGACTTATCTAGAGGATATGTTAATTGTAAATGGGAGGCAGCTGAAGAACTGGGTTCAGCAACCATAAGCCTATTGAAAGGCTAAGGTTCTGTACATTCAGACAACATGTAAGTTACAGGCATCCCAAACAATTGATTATTTGGGGTTTGTCTTTAATACAGTTGATATGTCAGTAACTTTACCAACAATTAAAGTTGGGGATGTTACAAATGCCTGTATTTGTCTTGGTAAAAAACATTATCCCACCATCCAAGAAGTAGCTATGGTTACTGGTAAAGTGATAGCAGTATTATTGCTGTCGAATTGGGACCTCCGCATGATCAAAGTCTGCAAAGACCAGAGTATAAGCGTAAAGAGCGTGCAGGTGTTTGATTAGGTCCATGCAGTTACCAACTAAAAAGGTTGAGCTGAATTGCAATTATGGATTCTCAACGTTGCACAAGTTACTAGAAGTAAAAATGTGCTTGTTCAGCAGACTACAGTGTTATTACAGACTGATGTGAGTGCTCTCGGATGGGGAGCCAAGTTACTAGAAGTAAAAATGTGCTTGTTCAACAGTCTTCAGTGTCATTACAGACTGATGGGAGTGCTCTCGGATGGAGAGCCAAGGACAGCGACACCAGTTGTGGTGGTCGATGGACTGTCCAAGAAGATTTAATTCTCCAAACACATGGTATGAATTATTTGGAGTTATTGGGGGCGTTTTATGCATTGATAGCTGTTTGTTCTACAATAAAGAACTTACATGTTCAATTACGAGTAGACAATACCACAACTGTGGGAGAAGACAATATTGTGGTAAGACAACAGATCACGAAAGTTCAATGACAATACAGAATGAATGTTAAAATTCAAAAAGTTTCAAAAAGATTGTCAGTCAGTATGAGTACCAAATGTTGATCTGTTGTGTCTGGATTAAATCTCCAGTGGTCTAAATGTGTCTCGTGGGAGCAAGACCCAGGAGCATTAGCGGTGGATGCATTCTCGCTACATTGGGGAAGTATATTCTTTTATGTTTTCCCCATTTTGCCTGATTAGGCAATGTGTCACCAAAATAGAGCAAGTCTCCGCCGCAGGCATTTTGTGGTTCCAAACTGGTATTGCTTCTTGGCCTTTTGGCTAAGATCATGTGTAGTATCTGTTCTTATCAGTTAATATCTGATACGTCCCTTATCTAGGGACCATTACTACACAACCATTGGTCCCATTGGTGCTCAGAGTGATGATTCAGACATTCATGACAAATCCCAGGTACAGTAATTGTTGGTACATCTAGTAACAGCAGAAGTCATCCATTACATGACCGTATTGATTGTTAATCTGCAGGTTCTGATGGAATGTCGGATAGGACCATGGATGTCATAACTGCAGCTTGGAGAGATAGCACTAAGAAACAATATATGTTTCATATAAGGAATGCGAAATCTTTTGTATACAGTCAGATATATTTTATCATACTGCAACCATATTGGATGTATTGGAGTTCCTTGCTATGTTGCACCTGAGTTATAGTACCATTAATGGAGCTCGGAGTGTTTTGTCCTCCTAGTTAGGACAATTTCAGAATGACAATTTATCGGGTCTCATCCGTTAATATCCCGATTTATGAGAGGAATTTTAATAAAATCCTACCAAACCCAGATATACAGAAATCTGGGATGTCAGTATAGTTCTCACATTGCTTCGGCAATGGACTCCAATTACGTCACTGTCTTTTCAGAAGTTAATATTTAAAGTGGTTATGCTCATGCCATTAATATCAGCACAATGAGTACAAACATTACAAACGTTGTGGTTAGATTGTATGCAGTTGTCTGTAGATAAAATAACGTTTTATGTCAATGATTTAAGCAAGCAAAGCAAGCCAAGAAAGGCTGGAACCAATGTAATCTTTAAGACATACTCTGTCAACTAAACATTGTGTGTGGTTAAGCATCTGACTTAATATATATTGAATTAAGAGTCTCCGAGATTGTGAGACACCAATGTTCATTACCCACAAGAAACATATAAAAAGTGACAGTACAAACTATTTCTAGATGGATAAACAGGTTCTGGATTAATTGGAGTAGACACTGATGTGTTTAAATCTCACTCCACAAGGGCGGTATCAATGTCCGCGGCGAAGGTGCATGACGTGCCGCTCGACCAAATTCTGGAGACCGCAGGATGGTCTAAAGAAGAAACTTTCCTAGGTTTATGATAAACCTGTTGTTACAGTGCCAGGGTTGCACATGCTGTGTTGGGTTCTGTTCAAAATTGTTTGCTTTGTTGCATATCATTTGTTGTTATTTTCCCTGGGATAGAGGGGTTATTACTTTTCTTTTTATTATTATTAAAATATTAAAATATTTATTGCATAATTTCAAGCAATATATTATTTACTGACTACTGTGTAAACTGAAGCAGTGTGTCATATGGAATGATCTACGGCATGAAAATCACAGAGTTTTAAAATCTTCACGTGACTCCGAAGTAAAATAGTAAGATTAAATGAGAACTTACTTGTTTGAAGTTTGATCTTTATTTTATGAGGAGTTACGATGAGGGATTACGTGCCCTCCGCTCCTGACCCTCATAATCTAAATGATCATCTGGTAGTTCTAGTCTTTGTGAGCCTTACTATCTTGCTCCGGCTATTGGTTCTGTGTTTTTCACGCCGCTGCTTTGAAGTATGCCGAACATGCGTCTGGCGGGGCTTCTTCACATAATCCCTCATCGTAACTCCTCATAAAATAAAGATCAAACTTCGAACAGGTAAGTTCTTGTTTAATCTTACTATTTTATATGTTTCTATAAGATACCCCCTCATCCTTCTAAACTCCAGTGAATAAAAGCCTAGTCTTTTCAATCTTTCCTCATATGACAGTCCCGCCATCCCAGGGATCAATCCCGTGAACCTACGCTGCACTGCCTTAATCACAAGCATGTCCTTCCTCAAATTAGGAGACCACAACTGTACGCAATACTCCAGATGTGGTTTTACCAGAGCCCCATACAACTGCAGCAGAAGCTCTCTACTCCAATACTGAAATGCTCTTGAAGGCCAACATACCATTATCTTTCTTCATGCCTGCTGTACCTGCACAGCAAATTTCAGTGACCGGTGTACAAGGACGCCCAGGTCTCGCTGTACCTCCCCCTTACCTAACCAAACCCCATTGAGATAATAATCTGCCCCCTTGTTTTTGCCACCAAAGTGGATAACCTCACATTTATCTATATTATGCTGCATCTGCCACACATCTCCCACACACTCAACCTGTCCAGGTCACCCTGCAACCTCCTAACATCCTCTTCACAGTTCACACTGCCACCCAGCTTTGTGTCACCTGCAAACCTGTTAGTGTTGCTCCTAATTCCCTCTTCCAAATCAATGATATATAGGGAAAACAGTTGTGGCCCCAACACCGAGCCTTGCGGCACTCCACTCGCCACTGCCTGCCATTCTGAAAAGGACCCGTTCACTCCTACTCTTTGCTTCCTGTCTGCCAACATAGAAACATAGAAAATAGGTGCAGGAGGAGGCCCTTCGGCCCTTCGAGCCAGCACCGCGATTGGCGGTGCTGACTCGAAGGGCCGAATTACCTCCTCCTGCACCTATTTTCTATGTAACCAACTTTCTATCCACGTCAACACCCTACCCCCAATGCTCTAATTTTAGTCACCAGTCTCCTTTGCGGTACCTTATACTTTATTCCTTTTTTCTGTGACATTCACTCACAAGTTGCCACACCTCATGCAATATGCTAAATCTTAGATATTCACACACTTTAAAACAAAATTCTCACTCAAAAGTAACACAATTATACACACCTCAATGAAATTATTCAACCTCTTAAAACTGATACACCCAAATACGCTCATAAGCTTGCCCACTATTCCACACGTGATGTACTGAATTACCATGGAATTTTCACAAAGGAAAATGGGCATTATAGATTTTGAAATTGTAAGGTGTATCTCCATTGTTTTCCCTCCTTACCAGCATGCGTTAGGGAGTGTATGTAATATAAAAGAACGGGCAGAAAAACATCAGTTACACAAACATGTCTGAGAGGGGTGAGCCAGAGGCCCGTCAAAGAGTCAATGGCGCAGCCCTCTCGTTTCCAAAAATCACATTGCGCAGTAGAGGCGTCCCTCTGTATTAACTTTACATCACCCATGTCTTGGTATAGCCGTTCTGTCTACTAGAATCTTTGGTTCTGTGGGGACCAATGTGCAGAATTTGGTGCCTTGACAGAGGCAAGGGGGGACAGTAGTATCCTGTCTCAATTATGCTCTGGCTCTACATTGTTTAACTCTCTCACTGCTGGATTCATTACTGCTCTTCCTTCCTCTTCTACATCAGCCCTTTCCCTTCTTTCTCATCTTCCTTTTCAGTCTCCGAGTCGCTATTAGTATCATTTTCTTCTGGGGTGCCCTTCCCTGAGGGGTTGCCGAAGCCCCCCTCCCCCTCTCCCTACGGGATCTTAGTGGGGTAGCTCCTGCCGCCAGGCCACAAAGGGAAGGTGGTCTACACTATTCCCGACTTTGTTCCCCATTCCCCCCAAAATTTGTTCCTCATTCCCCCCTCTTCCATAAACGGGGTCGCCATGCCAGACAACGGGTCCCCGGGGCTCCTTCGTTTTGGCACCTTTTTTCTTTTTTTTGGTTACCGATTGTCGCTTAATTTGCGACTCAATCAGGCCTTTTCTTTTTCGGCCTTTTCCTGTTGTTTTATAATGCCAATTACATTCTGCTTTTAACATCCCAATTCTTAGGTATACCATCCTCTTTCATCTTTTCTGCCTTTTTAATAGTTTCTACATTCCATGTTCCTTCGACTGGCCAGGATTCATCTCCCAAATGTGTGGTTAGCTTATAACTTAATATTCTATAATCTTTGTTACTTCTACGTTTCAAATAACACATATGTTGGATGGGTGTTTCCCCGTCACTTTTATCCAGATTATTCCCCATAGCCGCGAGTCTCTCAGCCCGGCTACTTTGTGAACGACAAACTTTTTTAGTTTGCGGAGCCAATTGCTAACTACTTTCCTTAGTAGCAAAATACACATTTGCGCCAAACCATTTTAGTTTGCCATGGCCAATCGCTGACTTCTTTCTTTAGTAGCAAAATACACATTGTGCCAAACCTTTTTAGTTTGCCATGCCCAATCGCTGACTATTCTCTTGGTAGCAAAGACATACACAATTGGCCTTACCTTAGTTTATACTAAGGACCTCGGCGGGGAACCAGATCAACCTCTGATGATGGACCACAGATGTTCCCGGGAGCTTCTACATGCGTTCAGTCTCAAAGGGTCCGATTAGAGTTTAATTTTCTCCCTGTCTGATCCCAGTCACTCTGCAGCCTCTTACACAGTCATCCGTTGTCGGTCCCAGCGAGGTCCTGCCGACTATACTCCAATGATAAGGTTCATTGCTTAAAAAACAGACAACTCACAAAAAGCTTAGGTAAACCAACTCGAGCTTTACTGATCATCAGCCAGCGAGTAAGCAACAGACACTTGACTTCTCCGCGCCATCACTTCAATGAACAAAGATTTGCACGCCGTTTTATACTTTGTGTCGCTTATTCACATTCCAAATATGTTAAAGAAGGAACTGCAGATGCTGGAGAATCGAGGGTTACACAAAAAGCTGGAGAAACTCAGCGGGTGCAGCAGCATCTAAGGAGCGAAGGAGATAGGCGACGTTTCGGGTCGAGACCCTTCTTCAGACTGGTCAGGGATCAGGGAAACGAGAGATATAAACAGTGATGTGGAGAGATAAGGAACAATGAGTGAAAGATATGCAAAAAAGTATTGGTGATAAAGGAAGCAGGCCATTGTAAGCTGTTTGTGGTGTGAAAATGAGAAGCTAGTGCGACTGGGGGGGGGGGGGGGGGGGAGATGGAGAAGGAATGTCAGGGCCAGAGGGCTGAGGGAGAGGTGGGGGGGGAGGCAGTCTGGGTTAACAGAATTGAGAAAATTCAATGTTTAAGCCCAGAGGATGCAGACTCCCCAAGCGGAATATGAGGTGCTGTTCCTCCAACTTGCGGTGTTGATCACTCTGGCCGTGGAGGAGGCCCAGGACAGAGAGGTCGGATACGGAGTGGGAGGGGGAGTTGAAGTGCTGAGCCACCGGGAGGTCGGGTTGGTTATTGCGGACCGAGCGGAGGTGTTCGACGAAACGATCGCCCAGCCTCCGCTTGGTCTCACCGATGTAGATCAGCTGGCATCTGGAGCAACAGATGCAGTAGATGAGGTTGGAGGAGGTGCAGGTGAACCTCTGTCGGACTTGGAATGACTGCTTGGGTCCCTGAAAGGAGTGGATGGGGGAGGTGAAGGAACAAGTGCATCTCTTCCAAATATGTTAGTCATGGTCACAAGATGCAGCCAATATACATCACTACAGGACGAGTCTGAGCTTGTCTCTTATCAGTTGGTTGTCTCTCTTATCAATTAGTAGACACGTTTCAAAGGCATCTTATCAGTTGATACATCCAGGACAAGACATTTCAAAGGCATCTGTCTCTTATCAGTTGGTATTCCCAAGACAAAACATTTCAAAGGCATCTGTTTCTTGTCTGATGGTACTTTCAGGACAAGACATTTCAAGGGTTACACAAAAAGCTGGAGAAACTCAGCGGGTGCAGCAGCATCTAAGGAGCGAAGGAGATAGGTGAAGTTTCGGGTCGAGACCCCTCTTCAGACTCAAGGCATTGGTGTCTTATCAGTTGGTACTGCCAAGACAAGACATTTCAAAGGCATCTTAGTGATTGTCTCAATATACGTCCACCTGAGAGGAGCCGGGGCGCCTCTCTCTCTCTCTCTCTCTCTCTCTCTCTCTCTCTCTCTCTCTCTCTCTCTCTCTCTCTCTCTCGCTCGCTCTCTCGCTCTTATCAATTGGTACTGTTCTACTAGAGAAAGCCTGCTTGAGAAGAAGTACAAGCTAGAACCTACAGACAAGTATTCCACCATAGAATCACCATAGTCTCATCCGCAAACTTGGAGATATTACATTTAATTGTATGGGGAGAAAGCAGGAACGGTGTACTGAGTTTAGATGATCAGCCATGATTATAATGAAGTGCCGAATGGCTTACTCCTGCATCTATGTTTCTAATTCCTTCGTCTAAATCGTTAATATATATATATTCCTTCATCTAAATCATTTATATATATATATATTTACTTGTTTGTTTGTTTGCTTGCTTATTTATTAAAATAAAAATGTTAAGGAAGTGCTTTATTTTGTAATGTTCAAATTGTATGAAGGAATCTAGTGTTCAGAAGCTTTGAGTTTTTTCACACAAAAAATGGCAGTATTTGAACAGGTCTTTGCAATACTGGCAGTTGAATACCAGAGCAATGGTAGAGAGAAATTCCTGAAGTTTATATAGTGGAGGGAATATTCTTTCCTAATTATCCAAATCAAATCCTTTTGTCACACGTGTCTTGTCAACTTTTGCCTTTGTTCAACCATCAAAAACCACCCTCACCTGTATCGACCTTTGTCTTGCCCCTCATCGTCACCACCACAATCAATCTAGAAGGGCCCCGAACCAAAATGGCACATATGTTATCCAGAGATGCTGCCTGAGTTACCCCATCACTGTGTCTTTTTTTGTAAACCGGAATCTGTAGTTACTTAAATCTACATCGCTCTATCTATCAGTTAGTTCAATATTGGCTGCATTTGGTCCATATTCTTCAAAATCTTTTCTACCTGTGTCCTTGCTCAAATATCTTTTAAACATTGTTACCAGTTTCTGGTTTCATTTCGATTATTTGAACCTTGTTCACCGTTTATATTTCAATTTTATATTTTGCAATACAATGGAAAAAATTGAGAGAATTTGGGAAACAGTTTTTGTGTACATTCAGAATGTGGTAAGATTTACTTTTATCAACTAACCATTTTTAATCATGCATCAAACACTGTTGTGAATAATTGCAGTAAAACAATGGAACCAAATTACAGAGGAAAATATTGTAATTTTATAAGATGTGTATCTTTGCATTGCAATGTGTGTACAAATTCAAATAATAAATAGGACTTCTCATATCAGATAACCAAAGGTTTATAGTAATTATGGTCTGAATAGGTCAACAAGATGGAGATCAGCCTCTAAGTAGCTGAGTGATTTGCTTTTTGAGCCTTACTTAAATTTATTATTGGGGACTTTAATAATAGGGCAAATCAGAAAATTATTTAAAAGCACACATAACACTCGTATACCTTTTAAGAATCAATTTTTTCCTATGTACATACTGTGGATCATTTTTAATTTCTGTACTCCGTGTGTTCTTTTTATCATGACATTTTGTTTCTTTGTATAACAGCGACCCCAAATAAATCTCCCACAACGTGCTGGAGTAACTCAGTGGGTCAGGCAGCATCTCTGGAGAACATCTTTGCTAGCGATGGTCCCAGACCCTCTGAGTTACTCCAGCACTTTGCGTTCTTGTTTGTCAAACCAGCATCGGCAGGTCCTGGTTTTCCAAAATAAATCTGAGTTTCTTCATTCTCTTTCTTCTTTTTTTCCAGTTACTTTTACTGTTCATGGTTTGTTTTGGAAAACTATGAAAAAGCATTTTGGTGGTTTACTGGATCGTAAACCACGTCATCACTTTCTTTATTAAATTGTATTATTAAAAGAAGTGAACTTGGAATATCTGCTCCTCTCAAGCACCACTGAAAAGATATTTTGCGACTTAATGTCAACTCTCAGTTTGACCTTTATTTAAGTTACTGAAATTTATTTTTTTGATAATTGAAGTACATGCATACAACATAGTTGATACTGTGGCAAACTTCTTGATGGTCAGTTTTTATCCTGACTTTTGTATTTGGATAGGTCTATTTTTTGTAGGACATTATTTTTGATTATCTTTTCCTACCCCTAGAAAGGGCACTATACACTATTCCCTTTTCATGTATCTGTAAGTTGTAAATGGCTCAATCATAATCATGTATTGTCTTTCTGCTGACTGAATAGCACACAACAAAGCTTTTCACTGTACCTTGGTACACGGGACAATAAACTAAACTGAAAACTGGCATGGCACTAGAGTTGCTGCCTAACAGAGCCAGAGACCCAGGTTGATCCGTTTAGTACTGTTTGATACTGACTGCGGATGGGGTGTCCACGTTCTCCTGGTGACCGCATGGGTTTTGTCCGGGTGCTCTGGTTTAATCCCACATCAAGAAGACGTATAGGGTTGTACATTAATTGCTGTTTGTAAATTGTCTCTAATGTGTAGTATGGAACTAGTGTACGGGTGATCAATGGTTGGCGTGGACAGAAATGCCTGTTTCCACACTGTCTCTCTAATCTAAACTAAACTACCCACCATAAAGAAAAGCATGCTTCTGCAAATTACCTCCCACACAACATTTGACGTATATTACGGGTCTACTGAGTGGGAGCTTGATGCTCTATCTGTGATTTTAATCTGTTTTGTTTGATCCCATCTTTCAGAGAGAAGAGGTTAAGCTTACAGAAGAGATTAAAAAACTTAAACAAGAGAAGCAAGCATTAGAGGTGGACCTAGAAAAAATGAAGAAAGAATGTAATATGGCTAAAGAACAACTTACTAATACCTCAGGCGAGTTATTGGTTGTGTAGTTAACCAATTCCTTTGTTGGGATTAGAGAATTATTCAAGATAAATAATGAAGAAGTATTAAAGCTGGCAGTGACCTTAAATTGTAATTATTTGACCAGAAGAGGTGAAGTCAGTAGTTTTAAATTCTATATTGTTAAAATGTAAAGACATACTAATTTTTTTAGGAAAACACAAAACGCTACAGGAACTCAGTGGGTCAGCCAACATCTGTGGAGGGAAATGAACAGACAATAACAGACGTTTCTGCAGGCTGATGGAGTGATTTAATTTGCACAGATAAGATGGACACATCAGTCTGTAGAAGAGTCCTGATCCGAAACGTCTTCTGTCCATTTCTCTACACAGATGTTCTTGATGCATTGAGATTCCAGAGCACTTGTTTTTTGCTTAAGATTCATCCATAGACTCATGCTTCCCAATATTTTCTACCGTAACAATATTCTTAAGTACTGCTGCTTAAGTTGCTGCTTAACCAATAGCATTTGGAATATTGATCTACCTAGCTTATTTTTCTATAAATATTAACCATATTTCCCAAAAGTGAAATTATCTAGTTCTTATAAATAGAATATGACTTTCAGTTCTTCCTTTGGTAATCTGTTCTTGTGTCTGTTGATAAATTACTTATACGTTTGATTTCTTATTTATGGACTGTCCCCAGGGTTTGGAAAATCTGTACTGTAAACATGTTAAGAACATATAAACATGTAATCAACTGTACAGACACAGTCTTGTGTTCAAAGTCAGCTTTAATCATCAATCATGGTGGTGCAGTACAATACGTTGTTAGTTCATCTCTACCACTGGTGTAACTACGTAATTTGGGAAGTGAGTGTTAATATAAAGTGTACAGTAAGGTGGAGTTAATGTTAATACATTACTCTGAATGGTTCACATGTAATAACCAATCTACATGTACCATTTGGATTCCTCCTCAATCTAAATACTTCATCACTATGATCGTTTTGGGACATTTTTACTCAAGCTTTGCAAATTTTCCCCACCCACTGTGCACCATCAATGCTCTTCAGGTGTCCAGCACAGAGTGGATAAATGGAGTGATTTATTATTGTGCCCTTCAACCATAGAAGTAATGTCACAGATTGATTGCCTGTTTTTTAAAAAAAACTGCACACTATTAATTTCCCTTGATTTCAAGGCTATCAGAATGTTTTTTTCCTTTCAGATATTTTCCTTTAAAAGGTCGAATTCCTGGAAGATTTACTTATCAGTAATTATCCGCTATCTAAGCTCTCTGCAGCCTTCATGCCTCAAGATGCTCATAAATTTGTAGAAAATTGAAAGCAGACCAAATAACTTTAAACAAAGTGCTCAGCAGGTCAAGGAGCATCTGTGGAGGGAATGCATAGGTGACATTTCAGGTCCAGGTAATCTTTTGGACTGGAGAAAGGTGCGGATCTGAAATGTCGCGTGGTTGCAAGTGACACACATCCTTCTATTCCCAGCATCTCCATGAGCCTATCTAAAAACTTCTTAAACAATTTAATATTGTGAGCAATCTTTGGCACCATATCTGTGGAAAGATGTGCTGGCTCTGGAGAGGGTCCAGAGGAGGTTTACAAGAATGGTCCCGGGAATTAGTAGATTGACATATGATGAGCATTTGATGGCACTGGGCCTGTACTCGTTGGAGTTTAGAAGAATAAGGGGGGACCGCATTGAAATGTACAGATTAGTGAAAGGCTAGGATAAAGTGGATGCGGAGAGGATGTTTCCACTAGTGGGAGAGTCTAGGACCAGAGGTCATAGCCTCAGAATTAAAGGACATTCTTTTAGGAAGAAATTTATTTAGTTAGGGTGGTGAATCTGCGGGATTCTTTGCTACAGAAGGCTGTGGAGGCCATCAGTGGATATATTTAAGGCAGTGATACATGGATTCTTGATTAGTACAGGTGTGCGAGGCAGGAGAATGGGGTTAGGAGGGAGGGATAGATCAGCCTTGATTGAATGGCATGGGCTTGATGGGCCAAATGGTCTAATTCTGCTCCTATCACTTGTGATCTTATGATAAACGTCACTGTCTTATCTGCTGTTGCCACCACACCTGCACGCCACACCGCCCTGTATAAAAGAAAAAAAAAACTTGCCCCGCACATCTCCATTAAACTCCCCCTCTCCACCTTATAGCTATTTGTATGCTGACTTTTGTTTTAAAAATCCAGGTGATAAAGATTTTGTAATGAAAATAATGGAAGAACAGAATAAGCAAGAAATCCATCGACTCACCAAGAGGTTGCAATGGTATGCAGAAAACCAGGAGATGTTGGACAGGGATACAGCACGGCTTAAAACAGCAAATGTGGAGATTGAGAAGCTAAAGGAGCAGGTACTGAATATACCTGGCTGACTAACAAAGAATTGGATATGTCAAATAGATCTTGAACTACCTAAGGCTTTTCCCAAGACAGTTGAATAGTTATTACTGAATCACTCAGAACGTCTGTTTCATAATGCAATATTTTTGTGTGCTGTGCTACTCTACTCTATTTTTCATGGCCTGTTCACATCCTTCACATTAGCATCATTTTGCAGTCTCATAGAATCAGATTTACCAATGCCTTATATATCAGTCTCTACAGCGTGGAAACAGGCTCTACGGCCCAACTTGCCCACACCGACCAAAATGTGGGCTTGCCTTTGGCCCATATCCCTCCAAACCTGCCTTATCCATGTATCTGTCTAATTTTTTCTTAAATGTTGTAATAGTTCCTGCCTCAACTACCTCCTCTGGCAGTTTGTTCCATGCACCCACCACTCTTTGTGTGAAAAAGTTACCCTTCAGGTTCCTGTTAAACCTTTTCTCTCTTCACTTTAAACCTATGTCCTCTGGTTCTTGACCATCCTTCAGCTTCCAATTACCGTTATTATATTTTGAAGTTCCTCGGTCAAGTCTTTCAGGATACATATTTGCATACTCACCATTTCTTCAATTTACTCTCTTCAACTTTAACAGATTGAAAAGCTTGCAGCTGATTCCAAAGTCAGAAATTCACCTCCTGAGAAACGTGCAAAGGGCAGAGCACTTGAAGCTAAGCGAATTCAGGATCTTGAGCGACAAGTATGTATTGTTTATTTTTTCAAACTCTGGTTGCCAACTTATTATTAACATTATAAAGTAATAGAACACCAATTGGAATACAGTAGGAAATTGTAGGAAACGCTCAGTTGGAAGGTTGCATCTATGGAAAAGGAAAGATCTAATGATGCAGATCAAAGTCTACACCCCAAGATGGTAAAATCAAATACTAGAGAGCATAGCTTTAAAATGAAAGGGGAAAAGTTTAAAGGAGATTGGTGGAGCAATCTTTTCACACAGAGGGTGATAGGTGTCTGGAACATCCTGCCTAGGATGGTGTTGAGGCCAAGTCATTTGGAGGGATATGGGCCAAAGGCAAGCCCACATTTTGGTCGGTGTGGGCAAGTTGGGCCGTAGAGCCTGTTTCCACGCTGTAGAGACTGATATATAAGGCACAGATTGACATATTCCTGATAAGTAAGGGCCTCAACGGTTACGGGGAGTAGCATGAAGTTGAGTGGGAAAGATAGATCAGCCAAGATTGAACGGTGGAGTAGACTTGTTGGGCCAAATGGCCCAATTATGCTCCTATAACTTATGATAGCAGATGTAATAATTGCATTGAAGATGTCTTTATGTAGGCACATGGATATGCAGGGAATGGAAGATTATGGATCACATCCAGGCAAAGGAGATCTGTTTATTTGACTCAGATATTGTGGGCACAGATTAAAGGAGATGTGCAGGGCAACTCTTTTTTACACAGTGTGGTGAGCGCCTAGAACACGTTGCCAGGGGTGGTGGTTGAGGCATATATGATAGTGGCATTTAAGAGGCTTTTGGATGGGCATATTGATATGCAGGGAATGGAGGGATCTGGTTTATGCGCAGATAGATAGGAGATGGTCTTGGCATCATGTTTAGCACAGACATTATGGGCCTAAGGGTCTGTTCTTGTGCTGTACTGTTCCACGTAGAACTAGAAAAGTGAGAAATCAAGTTAGCTTTAATGTTGGAGAGAGGGTGGGGAAGGATGGACAGTTAAATGGGAATATCTGTGATTGAGTGAGGCGGGGTATCTGAGGTGATTTCACTGTTTACGGAGCTGTGCTGCTGGTAAATAAATTGGTCTTGTCATTTGAAAATTGAGCATTATTGGGCTATCTCATTCTTATGTGTCATGTGACAGAGCTATACGGAACAGAGACGGGCCCATCGGCCCAACTTGTCCATGCCAACCAATTTGTTAATCCTGAGCAAATTTAACTTGCCTCTGCCTAACCCATATCACTGCAAATCTTTCCTGTCCGTGCACCTGTCCAAACGGCATAATTGTAACCCTTTCCAACTTCCTCTGGCAACTCGTTCCAAATATATGCACTCTCCTTACCCTGGGGAAAAAATTCTGGCTATTTACAAAGGACAAAGGGCATTTATTGTCACATACCAATTGGTGTAGTGAAATTTGAGTTGCCATTTGCAGCACACCAATAAAAATAAACACAACATTAAAGAATTTAACATTAAACATAAAAAACATCCCCTCACAATGGTTCCCACTGTGGGGGAACGCAACAAAGTTCAGTTGTCTTCCTCTTGTTCACCCATGGCCGGGCCTATTGAGGCCTCCGCAGTAGCCGCGACTGTGGCCCGATGTTACAGGCCCTCTCGCCGGATGTTGGAGCTCCGGCGGCGGGAGAACTCTCTCAGCGGCTTGGAGTGTCTGGAGGCTTTCTCCCCGGAGACCACAGCTCCCGAAGTCCACAGGCCGCACTGGTCAGAGCTCCAACACTGGTGATCTCGGCGAAAGATCCCAGCAGCTGGACGCTCCGCGACCTCAGCTCCGCTATGTAGGAGTCGGCGGTCTCAGCACTCCGGAGCTTACCACACGGCAACCCGGGTAAGGCATCACCCGCTCCGCGATGGTGCTTCAGCGCTGTGCTGCCGCCAAAGCTGAGGTTCTGGCCGGTCCCAGCAGGAAACGCCACTCCTGTCCCGTTGGTAGGCCGCGAGGGAGGGGCGAAGATGCGGCTCAGAGGAAAGCTGCATTCCGACCAGGTAGGGACTGAGAAATACAGTTTCCCAGGATGAGGTGTTCCACACCAGGGCATCGGAAATGTCCTCATTCTTCAGGGAACGGGGATTCCCCTCCCCTACCATAGATGAGGCTCTCACCAGGGTCTCTTCAATACCCCGCAACACTGCTCTCCCTCCTCATCCCCCCACTCGGAACAATGGCAGAGTCCCCCTAGTCCTCACCTTCTACCCCACTAGCCGTCATACAACAAATAGCCCTCCGTCATTTTCGCCACCTCCAACGTGACCCCACCACTCGCCACATCTTCCCATCCCCCCCCCCCCCCCCCGTCTGCTTTCCACAAAGACCGCCCCCTCCCTAACTCCCTGGTCAATTCTTCCCTTCCTATCCGCACCACCCCCTCCCCGGGCACTTTCCCTTGTGACCGCAAGAGATGCTACACGTGTCGCTTTACCTCCCCCGTCGACTCCATTCTAGGACCTAAGCAGTCGTCCCAGGTGCGACAGAGGTTTACCTGCACCTCCTCCAACCACATCTATTGCATCCACTGCTCTAGATGTCAGCTGATCTACATCGGTGAGACCAAGCGTAGGCTAGGCGATCGTTTTGCCAAACACCTCCGCTCGGTCCGCATTAACCAACCTGATCTCCCTGCGGCTAACCTCCCCCTCCCATTCCGATTCCGACCTTTCTGTCCTGGGCCTCCTCCAATGCCAGAGTGAGTACCACCGGAAACTGGAGGAGCAGCACCTCATATTCTCGGGCTGTCTGCACCCCAGTGGCCTGAACATTGACCTCCAATTTCCGGTAGCCCTTACTGTCTCCTCACCTTCTCAGCTCTCCCTCAGCCCTCTGGCTCCTCCTCTTCCTTTCTTCTTCCCGCCCCCCCCCCCCCCCCCCCCCCACCCTGCATCAGTCTGAAGAAGGGTTTCGGCCCGAAATGTTGCCTATTTCCTTTGCTCCATAGATGCTGCCGCACCCGCTGAGTTTCTCCAGCAATTTTGTCTACCTTCGATTTTCCAGCATCTGCAGTTCCTTCTTGAACAATACAGTTTCCTCCTTCCCCCACCCCCCACATATAAAGACTAGACCTCCAAAACAAAACCTTTTAACACAATAAGGAAAAAAAAGGGTGAACAGACAAACAGCTGCATGTAGGGCAGCCATACTCGACGGCGCCCCATTGTCTATGCCTACCCATGGTTTTGTAAACCTCAGTCTCTTCCACTCAATGCCAAAACAATCCAACATTTCCTTATAACTCAAACCTTCTAGACCCAGTAACATCCTCACAAATCTTTTAGCTGTACAGCATAGAAATGGGCCCTATAGTTCACACACATTCATTAATTTACACAAATCCAATTTTATTCTCCTCGCAAACACTTCATCCTGCCCCAGATTCTACTGCTTGTCTGCACACTCAACACAATCACATTACTTCAATTACTGGGTTAATTAATCTATTAATTAATTTGCATATCTTTGCAACGTGAAAGGAGCTTACTTGCCCATGGAGTGTAGGAGATGGATATTTTTGAGGCCGATGTAGATAGATTCTTGATTAATGCGGGTGGCGGGTTACGGGGAGAAGGCATGAGAATGGGGTTGAGAGGTAGATCAGCCAGGATTGATGGTGGAGTGGACATGATGGGCCGAATGGCCAAATTCTGCTCCTATCACATGAAATATTTATGTTCATATTTATGAGACAGAGGGATGATCTTATGGAGGTTTATAAAACCACGTGGGAAATGCCTAGGGTGAATAGCCATCTTTACTCTAGTTCACAGTTCCAGTGACCAGGATTGATAGTCTCTCGAGTTGTGAGGCAGTAATTCTACGTGCTGTGCCACTATGCCACTCGAATGCAGTAAACCCATGGAATATTGGAAGCTACTTTAGTTGGTAATTTTACTTGGGGACTGGGAGCATTTCAAAAAGTTAGACAATTTAAAGCATTCATGACTATATTCGCAGCATCTGCTGACTTTTGAGTTTTATTTTCAGGCATTCTCTGGTTTATTTTATGAACCTGGATGATTCAGTAAAATGTATCGAGCCCTTTGCACAATTGCATTTCTAAAATGGAGGTGGGGAGATAAATCAGATAGTGGCTACTTGCTATCAGTGCAAGGAAGTTTTAGAAACCATATGGAGATTACCAGTGTGTTTTGAGAAATGCACTTCTTGCTCATTAATTTAATTGAGTTTGAGAAAGAGATGAAAATGTTGATGATGATATAATTAATGTTTTGCATTAACTTTGATATGTTAATAATATTACAAGCAATATTCCACAGAGAAGGCTTTTCAAATAGTTGCTTCAGTTACTGCTCCAGTGGCAGCTGGTTTAAATCACATCATTAAATAGTTTATTGAAGGTTGGTATCTGAATGAGTTCAGTTCATGGGTAGAGTTTCAAAAAAACTCTCTTTGGGCAGTGTGGCGGGGACTTGCAGGAGTCCAGTCAAAAACTAAGCGGACACAAGATCTGTGCATGAGACGTGTTTATTCTCTCCGTTACAGCTCCCTACTCCTCGAAGGTCACGGGCGTTGCCTGGCCTTAAATACCAACTCAGATACAGTGCTTCCCACACCGAGACGCCGCCCTCCAGAGCCGAGGGGTCGTTGTGCCCATGGCTTGCCACCAGGTGCCGCCACATGACCCCCCCCCGCAGAGCCAGAGGCACCGAACCAGATGGGATGCCGAACTAGGCAGCCAGAAAGCGTAGATATGACTTTCTAGGTTCAAAAGAATCTCCGGGAGCCCGGGACAGCGGACGGGAGACGGCACCGACCCTCTCCTGCAAGCGGACCAGCACCGATGACGGCGGTTTCTGGGACCCATCAGCAGCGGGGACAAACTCCCCGGGGATGATGAGCGGAGCACCATATACCAACTCCGCAGAGTACAATGACAGATCCTCCTTGGGGGCAGTCCGAATCCCCAACAGGACCCATGGCAACTTGTCCGCCCACCCAGGGCCTGTGAGCCGAGCCTTCAGGGCAGCCGTCAGACAGCGGTGGAACCGCTCCACCAACCCATTCGACTGGGGATGGCATGCTGTCGAGTGGTGGAGCTACGTCCCCAATAGGCGGGCCATGGCGGACCACGGTGCAGATGTGAACTGGGTGCCCCAGTCGGACGTGATGTGAAGTGGAACCCCAAAGCGGGCAATCCAAGTTGCCACGAGGGCACGAGCGCACGACTGGGCGGAACTGTCCATGAGCGAGATGGCCTCCGGCCATCGCGTAAAACGGTTAACCACCGTAAGCAGGTGCAAAAGACCCCGGGACAGAGGCAGTGGCCCTATGATGTCCACGTGTACGTGATCGAAGCACCGGTGTGGCATTGCGTGTCGATACACCTTTGATGTCTGGCATGGGGTGCACGCCCGGGCCCAGCAACCGACCTGCTTCTGCAGTCTGTGCCACATAAACCTTGCAGTCACCATTGCGACCGTGGCTCGGGTGGATGGGTGGAAGGCTACGAAGGCACGGCCCTCGAGGAAGTACCAGAAGTGCTGCACTGCGAGGTGTAAGGCGAGCAGCTCCTAGTCGAAAGCGCTGTAGCGATGTTCTGCAGCGCTCAAGTGGTGGCTAAAGAAGGCGAGAGGCCACCAATGGCCGTTAACTGACTGTTCCAAAACTCCGCCGACCGCAGAGTCCGAGGCATCCACAGTAAGGGCTGTGGGGGGCAACAGCCAACGGATGCACGAGTATAGTTGCCCGAGCCAAGGCCTCCTTCGCCGCTTCAAACGCCGCCGTGGCAACTGGAAAAGCGTCCGCAAAAGTTTGGCTGCCGCCGGAACGAACCGGTGGTAAAATGTGATCATCCCTACGAATTCCCGGAGGCCACGTGCTGTAGCAGGCCGCGGGAACTGGCGGCAGGGACACTGCTCGTGTCATGTCACCCGATGCCAAAGGAAGTTGATGGCCCGGAGGCCGAACTGCACTTGCCAGGGTTAATTACGAGGCCATGGTCACTAAGGTACTGGAAAAGTAGATGCATGTGGGCGCAGTGTTCCTCTCGCGAACGACTTGCCACGAGGATGTCGTCCAAGTAGACAAACAGGAATTTGAGCCCGCACCCCACGGTGTCCATCAGGTGCTGAAAGGCCTGCACTGCGTTCTTAAGGCCAAAGGGCATCCGTAGGAACTCGAACAACCCGATGGCGTGATAAATGCCGTCTTGGGGACATCCTCCGGTCGCACGGGGATCTGGTGATATCCCCAGACTAAGCCGATCTTGGAGAAGAACCTAGCCCCGGCCAGATGGGCGGAGAAGTCCTGTATGCAGGGAATGGGGCAACGGTCAGTGGTCGTGGCCTCGTTAAGGTGGCAGTAGTCCCCACACGGCTTCCAGCCGCCGGACACTTTTGGCACCATATGCAGCAGGGAGGCCCATGGGCTGTTGGAGCGTCGAACGATGCCCATGGCCTCCATGCTCCGAAACTCCGCCTTGGCTATGAGGAGCTTGTCGGGAGCGAACCTGTGGGCGTGGAGCGGTGGACCGTATGTCAGAATATGGTGCATGACACCATGCCTCAGGCTGGCCGAGCCGAACTTGTAGGTGACAATGTCCGGAAACTCAGCCAGTACCTGAGCGTAGACATTGTCCACCGTCGCTACGGAGTTGCTGACCGGCGCAATAGATCTTCTCGAATGTTGACGCGTGGACGAATCGTCCGCGATGATGAATGGCCAGGTGAAATGGCAGGCTCCGAATATGACGGGAACCATGCGGACGCCATATGTACGGATTGAACTGCCATTTGCAGCAGTTAACGGGGGGGCCTCTTACCAGCACGAATGTCCAGTCCAGATGGGGGGGAAACGTTGAACTCCGCCCCGGTGTCCACCAAGAACCTGAGCCCCGAGCGCTGGTCCCTGACATACAGACAATGGATCCTGCCAGCCACCGCGGTAACTATCGGCAACTGGCACCGGCATTTCCCGGAAACGAACACTGCTGCAGGTAAGAAAAGCTGGTGGTCGCCCATGAGCGTGAGCATCTCGCTTATGAGGGCCAAGGGCTTCCGGTCGCCGAGCCCGCCCATGTTGAGGTCCCAACACACGCGCTGCATTCAGCTCGGCCATAATTCCGGTGCAGCAGCTCCTTGAGGCCTGTGTACTTACCCGCCGCCGGAAGATTATCGAGGTAAGGTACGACCCGACCAGCCGTCTCTTGATCAAGGGCGCTTACCACATAGTGGCAACGGGTCTCGTTACCAAACCAAGCACCCGGCTGCGAGGTCCAAAATGCAGGTGGCTTCAGGGAGACCGCGTTGAGTTCAGCCTCGTAGGCGGCAGTGGCGGAATGCTTTTTTTTGTTCAAATTTTTTTTGTTCAAATTACAGGATTACACTCCTGGACATCGGGGTCACCAATGTAGCGGGGACTTGCAGGAGTCCAGCCAAAAACTAAGCGGACGCAATTTGTGTGCATGAGACGTGTTTATTCTCTCTGACAGCTCCTTAAAGATCAAGGGCGTTGCCTGGCCTTAAATACCAACTCGGGTGCAAACCCCGTGACTAGCGCCTCCCACACCGAGACGCCGCCCTCCAGAGCCGAGGGTTCGTTGTGCCCGTGGCTTGCCACCAGGTGCTGCCACAGCAGTATTATTTTGCATTTTTGCTAATTTTTTGACAACAGATATCTCTGCTTCTTTAACAACTCTCATCAAAGAACCTTTAATTAGTGCAGGTTTTTAATGTACCCTGATTAAATTTGTGAGAAAACCGTCATACTTTACTAAATTTATTCTATACTTTAATATGCAAATTAACTGTGCAAGCTAAATCTAACCACTTCATATTTGTAGATTTTATTTTTCTTACCGGGATGTTGCTTTAACTAATTTATTCACAGCATGAGGGCATATGAATCATTGTGAAGGAACCTATTCTGCCCATCTTCTATGCTGAATAAAACATGAGCTATTCAGACTTTTCTCAGTTCCTTATTAGTTATGGCATTTCAACTCCCTATTTAAGCCCTTGGTCAACACCAGGTTTTTTACCTCCACTGATAGACACAAACTGCTGGAGTAAACCAGCCTGAAGAAGCGTCTCGACCTGAAAGATCACCTATTCCTTTTCTCCAGAGATGCTGCCTGACCCGCTGAGTTACTCCAGCATTTTGTGTCTGTGATCGGCGTAAACCAGCATCTGCATTCCTTGCTACACTTCTTACTTCCGCTATCTGGTGGTGGGTTTCAGACCACCAACACTCTTTGGATGAAAAAAGTATTGCCTCAAATTATTTTGAATACTTCCCTCCCTGGTATCTAGTTATTGAATTTAGTGGAAATTAGATCTTCCTGTTCACACTATCTCTGCTTCTGTCAATTTTAAACACCTCAATTACATTTCCTTGTCCACCTTTGATCGAAGGTAAACAACCCCAGCTTAACCAAGATCTGTTCTCCAGTCAAGGTAGTTGTTGTGTATAGTGTAATGCTCCAAAGGATACACGGTGGTCCCAACTGGAATTTACACTGTCTCAGTATCACATTTCCCTTCTCTTGTATTCTGAGCCATGACTGGTAAAGGCAAAGATCTCAATGCTTTCTTAATCATCCTCTCTGCTTGTCCTACCATCTTTAAAGATCTATGGATAGCTTGAATCCTTCAACTTTTCTACAGTCAATGCCTGACTTTTATTGTGTATTCCTTTATGACTTTGGCTCTCCCAGGTGCATTAGATCACCGCTCCAAAGGTTGAATTCTACTTGTAACTTTTTTTTTGTCCTCCTTTACTATCACCTACAAGTGTCTTCCTCACTATTAACCACATTGCCCATTTTGTATCAACTTTAAGCTTCTTAATTTTATTTTAGTTTAGAGATACAATGCGGAAACAGGCCCTTCTGCCCACCGAGTCCGCAGCGACCAGCGATCCTCATACACAAGCACTATCCTACACACCAGAGACAAATTACAATTTTTACTGAAGCCAATTAAACCAAAACCTGTATGTATTTGGAGTGTGGGAGGAAACCGGCGCACCTGGGGGAAACTCACAAGGGCACAGGGAGAATGTACAAACTCCGTACAGACAGCACCCATAGTCAGGATTGAACCCAAGTCTCTGGTGCCGTAAGTAGCAACTCTACCGCTGCACCACCATACCACCCTTAATTGTTGCAGTTAAATAGAATTTTTTTATATATACCAGATAACTTGAGGGATCTTGCACTAAGCCCCTCAGCACACCGCTGCAAAATCAATTACAATCATTAAAGTTCCCAAATACAACTTGAAAAAAGGCATAAAATGCTAGGGAAATTCAGCGGTCAAGCAGCATCTCTGGAGAACATGAAATTACATTTTCTCTTTGATCTGGACTTTGCTTTTCTCTGGTTTCACGAAATCCTACGGTGGACTTTTTGTTCCTTTCTCAAATTGATGTTGACAACTTTGAATATGCTACCATTAATGATACACCTCGTGTTTACCTAAAAAAAAATCACGGCAGGTAGTCGAACACTATTTCTCTCAACAAAGTTGCGCTTATTCTCCTTGGTTAAGATTTAATTTCCTAAATTATATTTCATGCTTCCCTGGGAGTTTTTGCCAACAACCTTTTTCCAATCACTTGCTCATTAAATAGATTACATTACTTGGACTATTCCTTTCTCAATTTTAAATCATTGGACCATAAAAGCAGCTGTCTAGTCCTTTCAGCACCCTAGCAAAAGAGAACTGACATATGACGATCAGAGTCTTTACTGTTTCCATATTTTTAAAGAAGTTGTTTTAGCCAGGAATTTACATCTAGGAATCCACATTTAAAAAAAAAAATTTTTTGAAGTATATCGCAAAGATTTAGAATTAAATATAAATGGCCTAATTATGAAGGCAGATAATTCCAACATTGGGCTGTGTTTGATAGTGAGGAAAGGTCTCGAACCAAAATGTTACCTCTCCAGAGATGGTGCCGGTCCTGCTGAATTACTCCAGCTTTTTGTGTCTATGGTTTAAACCAGCATCTGCAGTTCCTTCTTACACAAGGGAACTTAATTAAGGGATTGATCAAGCAGGCTGATGAGTGGACGTTAAGGTGACAATGTTACATATGCATGAAGTCTTTGTGATGAGCATAGCAGTGAGGTTTGATTTGTTAAAAAAAAACATCAATAACGTTGTGAGATGTTATGATATATTTAATTGGATTTTGTGTCAAAGGATCACTGATGCTCGAGGCTAACTAGAACTAATCACCTATTTCACCTGGTCTTCTTCAGAGGGCATGGAACCTCCCCACATCCCACTTCCCCACATATGTGGTAAAAGAGTGAATGATGAGTTTGTTTTTTGAAAATATTTAAGTGGTTGGTTTGGTTTGAGTCAATGTTTAGTTTACTTTATTGTCATGTGTACCGAGGAAAGATTAGGAAAGATTATCTACAACTGAAGAAAACCAACTTTACTACCATCTAGTATGATGGCATTGTCACATTTTCTTCATTATCCTCCCCAGATTAATTAAAAATGCAGGAGAACACCCTTCTGTCATATATGATAGTGGTCACTACTTTTATACGCTACAATCGTTGAACTCTTTTGTTTATGCATGATTGTGCTTATTTCGTTTAGAGATACAGCATAGAAATAAGCCCTTCTGCCCACTGAGTATGCGCCAACCAGCGATCCCCTCACACTAATGCTATCCTACACGCACTCGTAACAATTTACAATTATACCGAAGCAATTAACCTACAACACTGTACGTCTTTGGAATGTGGGAGGAAACTGGAGATCCCGGAGAAAACCCACACAGAGAAGTGGCTGTAGTCAGGATTGAACCTGGGTCTCTGGCGCTGTAAGGCAACAACTCTACTGCTGCACAACTGTGTTGCCCTCGGCGTATGGTATTACTGAATTGTATGCAAAACAGCATTTTACTTTATCTAGGTACGTGACAATATATTATTAAACTAGAAAGTGTATGTACTGTACAAGGTCATTTCTCATTCTTGTCTCAGGTGAAAGAAATGGAAGAAATAATTCGAAGGCGCTATCCAAATTCCTTGCCTGCCCTTATTTATGCCGCGGCTTCTGCACCTGATGCATCAGCTGAAACGGAAGGCAACCTGTATTCAAGAGCTTTTCTCGAAAAAAGGATAAAGAAGCTAGAAGCTGACCTAGAGGGGAAAGATGAAGAAGCAAAGAAGTGCTTAAGGACAATGGAACAACAGTTTCAAAAAATAAAGGTAAGATCATTATTATTTAAAGCTGTGCCCTTAGAAATAAATAGTTAGCTGATGCAAGAATTTTGGGCAATATTGTAACATTTTATTAATTGATAGTCTATCATGTTTTCATTGATGTATAGATTTTTGAAGCTTGTGAAACTATTCAAACTTTATGAAACTGGACAATCTGTCGATGAATACAGCGTGGTGTTCACCCCCTCGTTTCCTTGGGTCAACTACCAACAGTTTTGTCTTGTTCACGTTACAAGTTAGGTTATTGTCTTGACACTGTGACACTGGGTTCTCGATCTCTTTCCTGTACTTCGTCTCATTATTGTTGCAGAACTGGCTGATAACGGTCTTAGGAAGAAACTGCAGAGGCTAGTTTATACCAAAGATGGACACAAAAGACTGGAGTAACTCAGACGGAACAGGCAGCATCTCTGGATAGACGGAATAGGTGACGCTTCGGGTCGAGACACTTCTTCAGACTGCTTCATTTTAAAGGGGATGATGATCAAGGAAAATATAGAATAGATCATTGTTAGCTAGGAGAAGGTGAAAACGAAGCATACAGAGATAAAGTTTAAAGAAGGGTCTCAAGCTGAAACCTCACGCATTCCTTCTATCCAGAGATAGAATGCTGCCTCTTCTGCTGAGTTACTCCAGCATTTTGTGTCTATATTTGGCCGATAACGGTATCATCGGCAGACTTAAAATTTGTCGATAGTCTACTTGCCACAGAATCATGTGTGTACAGGGAGCATAGCAGGGGTCTCAGCTCAAAATCCTGAGGGACAGCAGTTGAAGGTCAAGGTTGAGGAAACAGTATGACTAATCGACTGAGGTCAGGAAGTCCAGAAGCCAGTTGGAGATGGAGGTCCTGAGGCCAAGATCCAGAAGCTTTGTAATAAGCATTGAGGTTACCGTGGGGAAAAACAGAGAGACATTGTAAATGAATGAAGTTCAGAGATTTGGGCATTCTAGTACATGATTCAACATGGCAACCGACACGTCCAACAAGTAGTTTAGAAGGCAAGCAGTATTTTCGCCTTTGTTGCAAACGGATTAGACTTTAAACAAACAGAGTGGTTTTATGTATGTACATGGCCTTGGAATTCTGTGCACAGGTTTGTCCCCATGCTATCCAAAAAATGATATAAGGCCAATTAACCTACAAGCCTGCACGTCTTTGAGATGTGGGAAAAAATTGAAGCACCCGAGGGGAAACCCACGGAGTCACAGGGAGAACGTACAAACTCCGCACAAACAGCACACGAGGTCAGGATCGAACCATGGTCTCTGGCGCTGTGAGGCAGCACCGTGCCACCCTTGTGCTGCATAGCTCTTGGCATGAGGGGGTCGCCCATTCAAGAGAGACAAAATGGTTTGTGTCCATAGTTCAGATGAATGAGGGAGTGACCTCGTTCAAACAAAAATTCAAAGGAGGCTTGACAGAATAGATGTTGAGATGTTTCCATGAGTAGAAGAGTTGTAAACAAGGGATTAGTTATTTAAACGTCAGATCTGTAGAAACATCTCTGAGGGTAGTGAATCCCTAAAATGTCTTTAACCCTGAGGGTGGGGAAGGTCAGATCATTAGATTTGTTTTTACGGTGGAGATAAATATTTGGAAGGTCGATGAATTGAAGGTTATTGGGAACTGGTACAAAAGAGCAGTTAAGGCCATTATAGACCAGCTGGGCTTGTATTGAATGGCAGGGCAAGCTTGAGCGGCCTGGGGGCATATTCCCACTCCTGGTTTCTTCTTGTATGCTTATATCTCATAGGTTTACCATGTGTGCTTCCTTGCTGGATCCTATTTTAATTGTCTTGGCACTACTTACCTTTCTGAAGAAGGGTTCTGACCCAAAACGTCACCTATCCTTCTCCAGAGCTGCTGCCTGATCTGCAGAGTTACTCCAATACTTTTTGTGTCTATGTACCTGAAGTACACATGTATTTCACAGCTGAAGCCTTTAAAAAAAAAAGTCATTATTAATGTTTCAAAACTGCTCAGTTTTCTCTCAACTTGAGTGACTTTTGATAACATTTTTCATTTCAGTTCTCTTAATTTTCAGTTCATTTGAGAGTTTAGTCAATGTGAACACGATTTTTATCCATGCTAGCACTTTATACAGTGATGGACCACATTGTGGAAGAGCAGTATGTTGACTCCTAATTATTAGTACCATCCATCATTTAACATGTGTGCAGTCATTTAACATGTTCAGTAATTAAAAACATTTCCCTTTCCTTGGAATATCCTTTTTTTTTCCCCAACCTGACGTCATATTCAATGACGTACGAGTGATATCATAAAGATGGCATCACAATGGCAACCACATCATTCAGCTTCCTGGCTGAGCCATCTACAGGATGGCTCGAGTCTTGCAAGATGTAATGTAAGTAAATTATTACGCCACTTAGGAACTAGCGTTTTGCCATTGTTTTATAAATAATCCAATGGAAGTTTAGATCACATGGGATCTAAGGAGAGATAGCTGAATGTATAGAAAATTGGCTTCGTGGAAGGAAACAGAGGGTGATGGTGAAAGGTTGCTTCTCAGACTGGAGACCTGTGACTAGTGGTGTGCCTCAGGGTTTGTTACTGGACCCATTACTGTTTGTCATCTATATCACTGATTTGTATGGGAACGTACAATATAGAAGTATGGAGATCATATTGCAGTTATGTAAGATGTTGGAGAGAACACATTTAGAGTATTGTGTTCAATTCTGGGTATCATGTTACAGGAAAGATGTTAAGTTGGAAAGAGCACACAGACTATTTACGAGAATGTTGCCAGTACTCGAGGGTCTGAGCTAAAGGGAGAGGTTGACTAGGCTGGAACTCCATTCCCTGGAGAGCCGGAGGATGAGGGGTGATGTTGTAGAGGTGTATGAAATCATGAGTGGAATAAATCAGGTAGACGCACAATCACTTGCCCAGAGTAGGGGAATCGAGAACCAGAGAGCTTGAGTTTCAGTTGAAGGGGGAAAGATTTTATACGAATCTGAGTGGTAACTTCGCACAAAGGGTGGTGGGTGTATGGAACAGGCTGCCAGAGGAGGTAGTTGAGGCAGGGGCTATCGCAACGTTTAGGAAGCAATTAGACAGGTACATGGATAGGACAGGTTTAGAGTGATACGGGCCAAACGCAGACAGGTGGGACTAGTGTACATGGGACAATGTTGGTTGGTTTGGGCAAGTTGGGCCAAAAGACCAGTTTCCACATTGTATGACTCTACGTAAAAAAAATAATTTAATGCTCATGAAGAAAATAATTTTGGTTGCTTGTAGTATTTCCTGTTTTTATACAAGCCAAATCTACAAGATACAAGATACATTTATTTGTCACGTGTGCTAGTTGGCACAGTGAAATGAAATCACCATGCAGCCGTACAGTAAAAATAAAGAACACAACATAGAGTTGATAGAATTCAACATAAAACATCCCCACACGATCAAAATTTTCCACTGTGAAGGAAGGCACCAAAGTCAGTCTCTTCCCCTGATGTTCCCCACTGTTCACCCTTGGTCGGGGCCTCCCCGAGCCCTCCGCAGTCGCCGCTACAGACGGCCCGATGTTCAGGCCCCCTCGCCGGGGTGATGTAAGTCCGATGTCGGGGCTGGGGGACGTCCTCAGCGGCCAGGACTTCGAGTCGGCCCCCTCCTACTCCGTGGCTCCCAAAGTCAGCAGGGCGCGCCGTGCAATCTCTTTGGTAAACTGTTACCAAAAAAGATTGCAGGAAGCTTTGTGCAACAGAAATCTAGTGCAACTAACTAAATGTAATAGCATTTCTTCAGAATTGGAATATATATTACTTATTTTTAAGGTACTATTAAAAGTACTAAATATATTTACATTACAAAAGCTGCAGGAATTGAATATGTTTTCATCTCCATAAATAGTTTCTTATTCCACAGTACACAATTACAAAATCCCACAAGGTTTAATCACTGATCATTGCCTTCTTGCTTATGTACAGTATCTCAGCTGCATTATAGATCTTATAGAACATAGGACAGTGCAGCACAAGAACAGACCCTTCTGCCCACACAACAGCACATGAGCAGGCTCTTATTCACGCAATGTCTGTGCCGAGCTTGATGCTAAGTTAAACTAATTACCTCTGCCCGCACATGATCAACATCCTTCCATTCCCTGCTTATCCATATGTGCAAATAAAAAAATTGCTCCACACATCTCCTTTAAACTTATAGACTTATCAACCTTTCATTAATTTAAATGCTTCTATCGGGTCCACCTCAGTCTCTGATGTTCCAGAGAAAAAATCCAAGTTTGTCCCAACTCTCCTTATAGCTAATCAACACTAATCCAGGCACCATTCTGGTAAAATGATTTGTCGTCAAGAAGTCGTCTTCTTTCCTCCACTGCTCTATTACAATCTGCTTGTCTGATGGTCTATAGTTTCCATTAGGTGAATTGAATAATAGAAGCCTTATTGGATGAGTTCTGAAGGAAGTAGATTGTCATTTAAAAAGATACATTAATCAAAGACAGTCAGGAAAGTTTGTTAAGGAAAGGTCACTTCTGACTAACTTGATTGTTTCTTTTGAGGAGGGAACAAAGAGGCCGCCACTATATGTGATTTAACCTACAAGCATTTAGGAAGGATTTTGGCAAGGCAGACTGATCTAAAAGTAAAAGTTCATGGGAACATGGGTGGCAAATTAGATCCAATATTTGCTGAGCAGCAAAATGTAGAGGGTAACAGTTGATAAGTATTTTAACAACAGGAAGGCCTTTTTCATTGAGTTTTCACAGGTCTCAGAACTTGCATTTTGCAGTTATGTACTGGCAATTTAGACTAGGGGGCATAGATAATTGAGACTTAATTTAGAGGATATAAAGAGATTTACAGATTATATACTTGAATATAAACTACGGGAAAATATAAGTGATCTGAACGAAATTCAACCTGGAGAAGTGTAAGACAATGTATTCATAGAATCGTAGCACAGAACAAGGCCATTCCACCCATTGTGTCCATGCTGGAAAGGGTGCAGAGAAGATATAACATTCTTTGGACAGAGTAAACATAGAAACATAGAAATTAGGTGCAGGAGTAGGCCATTCAGCCCTTCGAGCCTGCACCGCCATTCAATATGATCATGGCTGATCATCCAACTCAGTATCCCGTACCTGCCTTCTCTCCATACCCTCTGATCCCCTTAGCCACAAAGGCCACATCTAACTCCCTCTTAAATATAGCCAATGAACTGGCCTCAACTACCCTCTGTGGCAGAGAGTTCCAGAGACTCACCACTCTCTGTGTGAAAAAAGCCTTTCTCATCTCGGTCTTAAAGGATTTCCCCCTTATCCTTAAGCTGTGACCCCTTGTCCTGGACTTCCCTAACATCGGGAACAATCTTCCTGCATCTAGCCCGTCCAACCCCTTAAGTATTTTGTAAGTTTCTATAAGATCCCCTCTCAATCTCCTAAATTCTAGAGAGTATAAACCGAGTCTATCCAGTCTTTCTTCATAAGACAGTCCTGACATCCCAGGAATCAGTCTGGTGAACCTTCTCTGCACTCCCTCTATGGCAATAATGTCCTTCCTCAGATTTGGAGACCAAAACTGTACGCAATACTCCAGGTGTGGTCTCACCAAGACCCTGTACAACTGAAGTAGAACCTCATAGAGTAGATACAGCAAAATTGTTTCCGATGTTGTGGGAGTCCAGAACCAGGGTTCACAGTTTAGGAATAAGGGGGTAGGCCATTTTGGACTGATTAGGAAAAGCTTTTTCACCCAGAGAGTTGTGATCTGTGGAATTCTCTGCCACAGAAGGCAGTGGAGGCCAATTCACTGGATATTTTCAAAAGAGAGTTAGATTTAGCTCTTAGGGCTAAGGGAATCAGGGTATATAGGGGAAAAAGCCAGAACGGGGTACTGATTTTGGATGATCAGCCATGATCATATTGCATGGTGGTGCTGGCTCGAAGGGCCAAATGGCCTACTCCTGCACCTATTTTCTATGTTGTACGAGCATGTTGTCGGGACTCGAAGGCCTGAGTTATAGAGAGAGGTTCATCATCATCATTGGCGGTCACTCGAAACGAGTATGACTGTCCTCTCATGGAGGACACC
Source organism: Raja brachyura (assembly GCA_963514005.1). The sequence continues at coordinate 9,593,857 of OY740785.1, forward strand.
TGTGCATGACTTTGTTTAACGTGGGGAGATTGGTGCGCAGACAGCCAACACGTGGTCCTTGACAGATCTGGGTCAGAATCCAGCGGCATGGAGTCCACGACGTCCGGGGGGACCCTTTTCTGCTGCAGCCTTTATCAGTCTTACCAACCATTGTGATGCTCCACTAAAGTCAGCCATCATCCTCTGCCTGTTCCACCATTGAGGTCTTGGTTGGATTGCTCTTTGTCAGAGACTGACCCTCGACCTTACCGTCATGGGTGACCCTACCAGGAGCATAGCTCTAGATGGCATCGATCTCAGGACCACACCACCACGACAAGGTGACAATCCACGGAGAAGAGAGAGAGGTTAAGCAGGTTAGGACCCTATTCCTGTGAACGCAGGAAGATAAGGGATGCTCTTATAGAGGTGCATAAAATCATAAGAGGAATAGTTTGGGTGAACGCACAGAGGTCTCTTGCCCAGAGTGGGTGAATCGAGAACTGGAGAATATAGGTTTAAAGTGAGGGGGGAAAGATTTAATAGGAACCTGAGGGATAACTTTTTCACGCAAAGGGTGGTGGGTGTATGGAACGAGTTGCCAGAGGAGGTAGTTGAGGCCGGTACATGTGTGCGCAAGTTGGGTCAAATGGCCTGTTTCCACGCTGTAAGATTCTATGACTAGTTCTCTACAGGAGCAACTTATCAGTTCCCTCTGTGGACTTGCCTTCACTATATCTGCAGGCACTACATTCCAGATTCCAAGCACACAACTATTTTTCCTCATTCTTAATTCTCTTCTTTATTTCATACATATGTTGTCGAGTCCTTCTCTGCACCACAAAAGGAACTGCCTTCAATTAATATATTTTTTATTACATTTCCACTTCTTAAAAAAATGCAGTCGCACCCTCCCTTACTGCAGTCCTTCAGCTAAGGAACCACTGTCATAACTCTTTACTGGATCCTTGCCAATGGGCGGCACAGTGGCACAGAGTTGCTGCCTTACAGCACCAGAGATCCGGGTTTGATCCTGACCACCGGTGCTGTCTGTACTTCATGTAACCATGTGGTTTTCTCCGGGTGCTCCGGTTACCTCCCACACTCTAAAGGTGTACATGTTTATAAGTTAAATGGCATCAGTTAAAAAAAATTGTGAATTGTACCTAGTGTGTAGGATAGTGCTAGTGTGCAGGGTGATCGTTGGTCGGTGTGGAGTCGGTGAGCCAAATGACCTGTTTCTGCACTGTATCTCTAGAGTCTAAAGTTATGTCTAAAGCCTTCATTTTCATTTAATGCACACAGTTCTTCCGTGGAGGCTGGCTTGGTGTTTGCACAGGTGCAACAAGACATGCATAATGAATGCATAATGAATGGGGGGGCGTGGAGGTATAAGGATGTCGGGGTGTATGTGTAAGGGCCCACAATGGTACCATTACAAGGTTGTTTCTTTATTAGCTCATAAGAACAGAGGTTTATGCTAGAATTGCATAATACCCCTTTGCAGAAATTATTATTTTGCATGAGAGAGGTTAGAAAGCAGATTGAGGAGGATGTTGCCAGTACTGGAATTCTCAAGTGTGAAGAAGGATCCTGACCAGAAACATCATCTATCCATTCCCTCTGCTACCTGACCTGAGTTATGCCAGAATTTTGTGTTTTGCTCAAAATTCCATAATCTGCAATTCCTTGTGTCTGATTCAGTTCAGTTTAGTTTATTGTCACGTGTACCGAGGTACAGTGAAAAGCTTTTTGTTACATGCCAACCAGTCAGCAAAAAGACAATACATGATTGTAATCAATCCATTTACAGTGTATAGATACATGATAAGGGAATAACGTTTGGTGCCAGATAATGACAGCAAAATCCGGTCAAGGATAGTCCGAGGGACATCAAAGAGATAGATAGTAGTTCAGCATTTGCTCTCTGGTAGTGGTATAGATGATTCAGTTGCCTGATAACGGCTGGGAAGAAACTGTCCCTGAATCAGGTGGTGTGCATTTTCATACTTCTATATCTTTTGCTGGAAGGGAGAAAGTAGAAGCGGGAGTGGCCAGGTTGCATCTTGTCCTTGCAGAAGCAGCGTGAGATATGAATGGAGACAATAGAAGGGAGGTTGGTTTGTGTGATGGCCTGGGCTGCGATTCACTGCCATTTCTTGCAGTCTTGGATGGAGCTGTTCCCAAACCAAGTTGCGATGCATCCTGATAACAAGTTTTCTATGGTGCATCTGTAAAATGGTGAGAGTTGTTGTAGGGGACATGCCAAACTTCCTAAGCCTTCTAAGGAAGTAGAGGCGTTGGTGTGCCTTCTTGGTCATTGCTTCAATATGGGTGGTCCATGTGAGGTTGTTGGTGATATTGACTCGAAGGAATTTGAAGTTTTCGACCATCTCTACTTTGGCACCAGGACACAAGGTTCTCAATACTTCCTGAAGTTGATCACTATCTCCTATGTCTTGCTGACATCGTCTTGACACCAGCACACAAGGTTCTCAATACTTCCAGATTCAGAGACAGTTTATACCCAGCAGTTTATTCCCAGCTGTTATCAATCAACTGAACCATCCTACCAACAACTAGATAGCAGTCCAGAGCTACTATCTACCTCATTGGTAACCCTCAGACTGCCTTTAACTGGACTTTACGTTTTTCTTGCACTAAACATTCCCTTTATCATGCATCTGTAAACTGTGAACGGCTTGTTTGTGATCATCTATAGTCTTTCCGTTGACTAGTTAGCACGCAACACCGGTTTGATCCAGGCTATGGGTTCTGTCTAATTGGAGTTTGTTCATTCTTGCCGTGCCCTGCATGGGTTTTCAACGTGTGCTCTGGTTTCCTCCCACATCCCAAAGACATATAGGTTTGTAGGCTAATAGGCTTTGTAAAATTGTAAATTGTCATTAGTGTGTAGGATAGTGTTGGTGTGCGAGGATAGCTGGTTGGCACAGATTTGGTGGGCCGAAGGGCCTGTTTCCGTGCTGTATCTCAAAACTAAACCAAACTAAAAGCTTTTATGTACATATGATAATAAACTAAAGTAAATTACTGCTTGTTTTCTAGATTCAGTATGAACAAAGAGTCTCAGAGCTTGAACAATTTTTAACACACAAAATAGTTAACGAAAAGGAAAAACTCGATGCTGATTCCAAAATGAAGATACTTGAAGAAGAAATTCTCAAGTTGAAAGAGGCCCACAAGTTCAAAGAAAATCATCTCAGGGGTGACATTGAAAAGCTGAAAAATCAGCTTTACCAGGCAGAATTAAAACTGATGGAAAGAGAAGATAGCTCCCTTCAAATGGTTGACCAGCACATGCACAATTCATATCAACAAGCAAAGATTGAAAAACTCAATTTAGAGCTAGCTGCTAAAAACCGAGAGATACAAGAGCTTACAAAGACTTTAGAGCGTCTTCAGGCCGAGAGAAGATTGCTCCTTAATAACAAAACAGCTACTGACAAATATGATGCTCGACAGAAGTCCATCAAGAAGTCCAGAAAAGGAAGAGAGTCTGCACTATCTTTCCCAGCTGCATTTGATGAAAAAGCTTATCAGCCAAATGACTTCTCTGGTTCTCATATATCAGAGGTTCTGCAAGAAAACGACATATTGAAGAACAACATAGAAAGATTGTCTTTGGAAATGGACCAGCAACGGGCACAATTGGCCCAGTATGAAAATGAAGTGAGGAGGTAAAGACAAATTTTAGTTTTCTTTTTGTCTGTTTACTTGAGTAAATTGCACTTGAGTCGTTGTTGTACGTGAGATTTAAAAACTAAAGGAAGATCACCAACCAGACTTTTCCCTGATGGCCACTGCTACCTCCTTACCTCGATGTCCTTAATTGAGGGCCATGTAGATGTATCTTGTCCTCAATTTTGTTTCTCTTCCTGCCTCAATATGAAATGTGCCAGGGCCCAATGTCAGTGGATCACATAATGACCATAGATACCACACACAACATAGATTTATTAAAAATTAGTAAATATAGATGTTACACTATATTATCATATATTTGCAAAAGCAAATTATGTAGGCCAAGACCTGTTATTCTACTTAACCTCAGAGTGGTGTTTGTTCTCCATTTAAGCCTTCCTCCATCCTTGTAACTCTATCCTTCTCTACCCTCTCACTTACTTATCTAGCTTCCTCTAAAATGCATTCTGGATAAAGAGCTTACAATGAAGGCCAAAGAAAGAGACAAAATGCTGGGGTAACTTGGCTTTACATGTTTGATTTGTTGACAATGGAAGATGCAGGGATGCTGTCTGACCCGCTGAGTTACTCCAGCATTTTGTGTCTTTGTTTGGTAAACCAGCACCTGCAATTCCTTGTTTCTACATGTTTTTACAATGATGGCCTCTGGTTTTACCCTTTATATCATTGAAACATTCTTCAAGCCCTTTTATGTCTCTTAAGTTTCTATTAAGTAACCCCTAAACCATTTATTTTGGAGACACGTGGGTTCCAGTTTATTCCCCCACAATTTATTTTGCATTCTCCAGTGCCCCCATCTTTTTTAAAAAAATGTGACATCCAGAATAACAGATAGTACTGCAAGAGTATGTTTCACTAAACTAAATCCATTAAGTCTTAGTCGTCTACTTAACGATGGTAGTGCTCGAGAAGCAAATACTAGTTATTATTCCCAGTTCCCATTGCAGTTTCTTTTAATTTTCTAGCTGTTATCTGATCTCTTGACTTACTGAAATGTAATAGTAAGATTAAACGAGAACTTACCAGTTTGAAGTTTGATCTTTATTTTATGAGGAGTTACGATGAGGGATTACATGAAGAAGGCCCGCCAGAGCGCCTGCGCGTCATACTTCAAAGCAGCGGTGTGAAATCACAGTAACTACAGTCGAAGTGATATGGTAAGACTCAGAAGACTAGAACTACCAGATGATCTTTGCGATTATGAGGGTCGGGAGCGGAGGGCACGTAATCCCTCATCGTAACTCCTCATAAAATAAAGATCAAACTTCAAACTGGTAAGTTCTCATTTAATCTTACTATTTTACTTCGGAGTCACGTGAGTGACTACGTGAAGATTTCAAAGCTCTGTGATTTCATGCCGTAGACACAGTTCCATACGACACACTGCCTTGGTTGAAAAAGGATAGATAAATAACGTATTGAACATTGTTTAAATTATACAATGAACGATTTAAACAATAAAAGAACAGTAATAACCCCTCTTTCGTAAGGGGAATTACAAAGGAGAACCGAACCCAAAACAGCATGCCCAAATCTTTGCATTGCGAGGACTGGTTTATCATAAACCCTAAAGGTTCCTTAACTGGACTATCCTGCGGTGAGGATTTGGTCCAATGGCACGTCCTGTGCCCTTGCTACGTACGTTGACGCCGCCCTGGTGGAGTGATTTAAACACATCACTGTCTACTCCAGCATAATGCAAACCTGTTTCAGCCATCTAGAAATAGCTTGTACTGACACCTTTGTATGAGGTTTTATGTGGCTGATGACCATCGCTGTTTCAGAGCCTCAGACTCTTGATGACCTTGATATATTAGCTCAGGTGCGTAATTACATAGTCTTAGATCAATGGGTATATTTTAAGCTTAGTTTGGTTCCAGTCATCCCTGGCCTGCTCTATTTGATTAGATCATATGATAAAACACAATATAATCTACAGAAGAATGCATGCTGTCCAGTCATAACCTTTTGCAATATTTGGACCAATAGTGCTGCCACTAGCACCATGAACATGACCACTTTGAGTGTTAACTTCCGGAAAGGCAGAGATGTAATTGGAGCCCATTGCCAAAGCAGTGTGAGAACTATGCTCACATCCCAGATTTCTGAATATCTACATCTGGGAGGGTTTTGTTAAATACCTCCTATGAATCGGGCCACCAATAAATGAGATCCGACAGAGTGTTGTCCAGACTCTTGCCCTAAGTAGGAGGACAAAGCACTTCGAGCATTATAATGGCACGAAAGCTTAACTGCTCGTCAAAATGCAATGTAGCCAGGAACTCCAATACATCCCAATGCTTGCAACTTATGATAAGATATATTTGACTGTAAATAGGACATCTCCCATTTCTTAATATGAGATGCATATCGTTTTTTAGTACAATCTCTCCAGGTCATCATAATCACATAGAATGTCCTACTCGATAGTCCGAGTCCCTAGAACAGTCTGGTCAGAAGATATAAATCAATAGATTATTACGCACATGTAAAGGGGAACTCTCCTCCTGTCCCAGTGTGAACCAACAAGTTGCTGTGATTGGGATAATCATGAATGCAGTGTCATCAGTCTCAGAACCAATGGGACCATGCTGTGTGGACCAGTTAGGAACTACCAAACGCCTAAGCGTAGTTGTGCTCTATTTTGGTGAGACATTGATTAAATGACTTGGTTCCCATGCCGAATTATGTAACTGGTAATTTAACCCAGATGCAACAGATCTAAATCTGACAATCCATACCGGCTAACAATCATTTTGAAACTTTTGGATTCATCATCCATTTTTTGTTTGTCATAGAATTTACATGACCTGGTGTCTGCAACTTTCACATTATCTCTACCTGATAGGTAGATATCTGAGACCCAGATGTTTCCTGTAATGCACCAGTGCCAGATGAGGTTAGGCAGATTGTCACAGAATAATGTCCTCATTCCACCCATGTGATTGATATGCAACAGCTGTGGTATTATCAATCTGAAGCTGCACATGCAAATCATGCAGTGTTGAGCAGAATTCTTTAGACCATAGAATGCACCCAGCAATTCTACGCAGTTTACCCCATGCCTCTGCAGGGCTAATGCTTGTTTCACATTCTATCTGCCGCCACAGCCAGTCTCGATATCTGTGGGTCCTCATCCTGAAGCTCACATCAGTTTGTAAACTAAAAGTTATTGAGTCAGAATGTCTCTAGTACATCGCGAGACATTAGTTACAGTTTTGGCCATAGGCAAAGTACTCCCATGTTAATTAACCAATGATGAACCCCAAATAGCCAATCATTCTAAATGGTACTAATCCAAGTTAGATGGGTGAGGACCTAACCTCTCAACAGGTGTGTGGTAGCTGAATATGATGCATCAGTCAGATCTATGGCTGCCATATAACACCCTTTTTATCCCAGTTACAATACTGAATTTTTTTATTTTAAACCGTTTATACTGGACCTTAAGGGTTAAGTATGTTTAGGCCCAGAATGACTCGACACCCACCATTGTTCTTTTGGCTGGCGAATTGGACACAATTGTTAAGGCTGATATGCATCATTCACCTGTACAGTTAGTGGTATTGAACCCCAATACCCAACTAGATGTATTTTGTACGGGTGGATGTACTTCTGAGATACCTATTCGAGATCCCCGGATACAGTCCAATATTCACTTACCCCTTCCTAATCTGAAGGGGTATGGTTTTTGAGGTGTTATCCTGGTCTCAGTTTTTGTCTCATCGTCCAGGTCTTCCCCTGGATATTAGAGGATCTGCGCAAGGCTGTGAACCGTGGGTTGAGCGTAGGCTGGATAGTTATTCGTGAATATTAAACCAACAAATGGGCATTACACAGCAGGGTCCATATCCTGCTGTGTTTAGATAGTGGCCTTGCCATTTGCCCAAACGCCGTTGTTCCTGCTCTAATCAGTTTTTTAGGACTTCTGCAGCCTTAATTCATGCGCCCTCATGATGCGCTCCTTTAAAGCGATGCACAGTAACAAGTGTTTGTGTATGTGAAGTTTCTTCCATTATGAAGTCCAGGAACTGGTGAGAGGCTATTAATTTGCTGGCCAGATTGTCATCCCTGGCTTCACCAGTTCCTGCCAGTATGGTAAATTGCTGACCACATCCGGCACACCTGGAGCAGAGCTCATGTGCTTTGGTGTATACACATAAGCAGTGACACCAAACATCAGGGTCAGCTTCCTCCTGCCCTGGCTCTCCCAGCTGATGTTCACGGGAGGTCACACACAGCCCTAAACGAGGTGCTGGTTTGCTGGGTCCCCACACTTCAGGGTCAGATTCCTACTGCCCTGGCTCTCCCGGCTCATGCTCACAGGAGGTCACACACACAACCCTAAACTGGGTGCTGCTGTGCTGGGTCCCCATGCAGACTCGTTCCTATTCTAGAGATTGCTGCTGAAAGCCGCTGAAGACCCTGAAGTATAACCCCAGCTGGAACTCCTCCTGGCTGTATTATTTCGGCTATGAGGTGTTCCACATTGTCCAGACATCCTCACTCATCAGAGTTGACAGACCTGGACAATTTACTCTTGGCCTGCCTCCCGACAGGAGTGGCCTCAGTGCTTTAAAGCACCAGAGTTGCTGCTGCTGGCTGAACTGCGGGTGACTCTAAAGTCGGCGTCTTCAAAGCCATCGTCATCCGCTGACCGCAGCTATGAGTTCATCATGAGTTTTTTTTTCCCCCTCTACTTTTGAGAACAAGCAAGGCTGGCAGAACTTCCTCCGCCACAACCTCAGCCTTAATCTGCTGTAATTTCATTAAATGCCTCGACATTACAGTGACCTTGGCAAGGTTAATTACTGGATGCTGGACCTGACCAGCGATGACGTGAATTTTTTCCCCCCTCCCCCAAGAGGTCTAGACTAGGCTCCTTGCACCATCCACACACCCTCTTAATTACTCCAGCGCTGCCTCCAGTTTTTTAAAAACAGGCTCCCAGTTATGCTTGGGAGTTTTAGAATAATTCTGCATAATGTCCTTTTATTACAATAGTACACCTGTTTTTAAAATGAAATAAACCCCTTGGTGAGCATAGAATAATGCTCAGTGTTTGTGGATCCGGGGTGGAGCAGATGGTTTACAGGGATATCTCTTACCCGTTGTTAAGGGGATACAATGAACCCTTGCTCCATCAGCTTGCTTTGCTGGGTCCCCATGTCCTGCCCATCCTTGTATTTCACGCGGTGTAATTGCGTTGTAGCAGCAGAACGGACCCGGGATGTCGTTCCCTCCGATCCCTATCGACCTCCGCATGCGGACTGACCACAGGTGGGTTACTCTATTAGGCGATATACTCGCCTTAACTTCATAATTTTAACTTTTCCTCTTAGGAAATGTCCCTGCTGGCTCCTGAAACCAGCCTAACGGGACCTATGCAAAAACCGCAGCAAGTTTTAAACACTTACCTGCGGGTGTTTTACTTACCGCTGGTGGAGCTGCGCTCTCCAGCCTGTCGGTGCGCCAAATGCTCGGACGTAATGACGCGTAGGCGGTCTGGCAGGCCTTCTTCACGTAGCCACTCACGTGACTCCAAAGTAAAACGCCTTTCATTTACACACTTTGAGCATATAATTGCTCAATTAATTTCATTCTATGTGTAATATCTCACAAGACTTCAAATATATCGAATCTAGTGGTGATTATTGTGTCGACAAAACACCACAAATATTTTACTTGGTAAAGTTCTGACAGCTTTGCACGAGGGTACTTGTTGAAGAAATAATGAAAGATAATAGAAAATCATCGCTATTTATTATGGTAGACATAAAAGATCGCCAATGCCTCTTCCGATATTCATTATGTCCCCAGATATTGTGTGATACGATGTTGAATATTTTTATGGTTCTTTTTGAGAGAGCTTGAATTGTGCTGTGTTACCTGTATCCAAAAATACTACACTAGAGTCCAAGTACTGAGATTGTGGGTGGCACAGTGGCGTAGCGGTAGAGTTGTTGCCATACAGTGCCAGAGACCTGGGTTCGATCCTGACCACAGGTGCTGTCTGTACGTAGTTTGTACATTCTCCCTGTGACCATATGGTTTTTATCGGGTCCTCCCACACTTCAAAGACTTGCAGGTTTTTAGGTTAATTGGCTTCAGTAAATTGTAAAATTGTCCCTAGTTGTGTGCAGGTTAATGTACTGGGTAATTGCTGGCTGGTATGGACTTGAAGGGCCTGTTTTTGCACTGTATTTCAGAAGTCTAAAGATTTAAGAAATGGTTCCTTAGAGATAAAAAAAAAACAAGGTCTGACTCGTCTTTCCTCAGTAATTCACCAAAATGTCAACCTGGTTTATGTACACAATTTGTGGAATGTAGCCTCAGCCAAAATTAGACTCTGGCCACAATTAAGCCAAACTGAAATCGGAATTAAAACATAGAATAGAATTGTGTGCTTAAATCTGATTTTCTATGTGTTTTTTAGTTGGAATAAACATTTTGTACCAGTTTTTGGCTGGTGTTTGATAATAGCTTGTATCTGAACTTTTCTTTGCTTTGCTGTAGAACCCAGGGTGGTCTTTCTGAGCATGTTGCAGCATTAAACGCATCTCATCAACAAGAAATAGAACAGATATTGACGCAGCATGCTCTGGAACACTCCTCCTCCAAAGTGGCTGAATTGACGAATAAAATCACTGCTCAAGAGGTATATGCAATTTCCTTACAATCTAACACAATTTAATGTAATGTATTAGTATTCAGGACTATTGTGTATTAATAATAGCTTTACAATTTCATAAACAGTTTGGATTCATAAAATGGAACCGTTTTTTAATATAGAAAAACAAACACAGTGCTGGAGAAGCTCGGCGAGTCAGGCAGCATCTCTGGAGAATATCGGGTCGCCAACCTTCTTCAGACTATCTGACCAACCCATCTATCTATCAAAACCCCCATCACGTGTATCCACATAGTACTTACCAGGCTTTTGCCTGCCTCCAACTTCCAATTTTTTCATCCTCAACACAATCAGCCTGAAGAAGGGTCCCGACTCAAAACGTCACCTCTCCATGTTCTCCATAGATGCTGCCTGACCTGCTGAGTTACCCCAGCATTTTGTATTATTTTTTAAAAATAAACCAACATCAGCAGTTCCTGTTTCTGCATATTTTGAATATGTCACTTATTATGGGATGTTTAAATATATATTTTGGGAGTATATTGAGGTGTTGGGGAATCATTTATGAATTGTGAAGACTTTTTATGACGTGGTCCAGTGCAATTTTTTCAAAACTTTTAGCGAGTGATGATTTTCCGAGTTTAATTTGGTCACAATGGAAAATACAAATCGATATATCAGACAGTGCCTTGTAAAGAATGACCCAGGAATCAGCTGGTAGAATTTATTTTGTACATTGAAAGTGAGTTATTGGCTATTACTGTGCAACAGTACAATCCACATTAGTCAGGAAATGGTGTTCGGTACACTGTTGGGACTGAAGGCAGATAGATTCCCAGGGCCTGTTTGTCTGCATCCCATTATTATCTGAATGGTGTCAACGAGACCTGGGTGTGTTTGTACATCAGTTACTGAAAGTAAGCATGCAGGTGCAGCAGGCAGTGAAGAAAGCTAATGGCATGTTGGCCTTCATAGCGAGAGGGTTTGAGTTTAGGAGCAAGGTCCTACTGCAGTTGTACAAGTCCCTGGTGAGACTGCACCTGTAGTATTGTGTGCAATTTTGGTCTCCTAATTTGAGGAAGGACATTATTGCAATTGATGGAGTGCAGCGTAGGTTCACTAGGTTAATTTCCGAGATGGTGGGACTGACATGATGAAAGAGTGGGTCGACTAGGCTTGTATTCACTTAGAAGGATGAGGAGAGATCTTATCGAAACATAAAATTGTTAATGGATTGGACAGGCGAGATGCAGGAAAAATGTTCTTGATGTTGGGGGAGTCCAGAACTGGGTCACAGTTTAAGAATAAGGGGTAGGCCATTTAGGACTGAGATGAGGAAACATTTTTTCATCAAGAGAATTGTGAATCTGGAATTCTCTGCCACAGAAGGCAGTGGAGGCCAATTCACTGGATGTTTTCATAAAATCATAGCATCATAGAAAATAGGTGCAGGAGTAGGCCATTCGGCCCTTCGAGCCTGCACCGCCATTCAATATGATCGTGGCTAATCATCCAAATCAGTATCCTGTACCTGCCTTCTCTCCATACCCCCTGATCCCTTTAGCCACAACAGCCACATCTAACTCCCTCTTAAATATAGCCAATGAACTGGCCTCAACTACCTTCTGTGGCAGAGAATTCCACAGACTCACCACTCTCTGTGTGAAAAAATGATCTTCTCATCCCGGTCCTAAAAGGCTTCCCCCTTATCCTTAAACTGTGACCCCTTGTTCTGGAGTTCCCCAACATCGGGAACAATCTTCCTGCATCTAGCCTGTCCAACCCCTTAAGAATTTTGTACGTCTCTGTAAGATCCCCCCTCAATGTCCTAAATTCCAGCGAGTACAAGCCGATTCTATCCAGTCTTTCTTCATATGGAAGTCCTGCCATCCCAGGAATCAGTCTGGTGAACCTTCTCTGTACTCCCTCTATGGCAAGAATGTCTGTCCTCAGATTAGGAGACCAAAACTGTACGCAATACTCCAGGTGTGGCCTCACCAAGACCCTGTACAACTGCAGTAGAACCTCCCTGCTCTTGTACTCAAATCCCTTTGCTATGAATGCCAACATACCATTCGCTTTCTTCACAGCCTGCTGCACCTGCATGCCTACTTTCAATGACTGGTGTACCATGACACCCAGGCCTCACTGCATCTCCCGTGATACGTGACAGGCAGAGAATTGGCCCATTTTATTCTGAGGCTATGAAATCATGGCTGATCTATCCCTCCCTCCTAATCTCATACTCCTGCCTTCTCCTCATAACCACTGACACCTGGACTAATTAAGAATCTATCTCTGCCATAAATTATATCACTGACCTAGCATCCACAGCCTTCTGTGGCAAAGAATTCCACAGAGTCACCACCCTCTGACTAAAAACATGTCTTCTCATCTTCCTGAAAGAATGTCCTATAATTCCTAGGCTATGACCTCTGGTCCATGACTCTCCTGCTAGTGGAAACATCCTCTCCACATCCACTGTATCCAAGCCTTTCACTATTCTTGCCTCATTATAATTTGTGCCGTCCTGATTATACTTGCACTTGGTTTTCTTCCAAATCTAGTCTTCTAATCTGCTCTATGGAACTGCTAATGTACCATTGATTAAACAAGACTCCCTTGTTTCACACCCTATTTTATGAGGCTGTTACCAGGACTTGAGAGCCTGAGAAATAGGGAGAGGTTGGGCAAGCTAGGGCTTTATTCCTTGGAGCACATGAGACTGAGGGGTGATCTCATAGAGGTATATAAGATCACGAGGGGAAGTGGTAGGGTGAATGCACAGTCTTTTACCCGTTGTAAGGAAATCAAGAACCAAACTAATAGGTTTAAGCTGAGAGGGGAAAGATTTAATAGGAACCTGAGAGGCATTTTTTTTTCACACAGAGGGTAGTGGGCATATAGAATAAGCTGCCAGAAGAGGTAGTTGAGGCAAGTGCTAATAACAATTAAAAGACATTTGCAGAGGAGAAATGGTTAGAAAAGGTTTAAAGGAATATAGGCCAAATGCAAGCAGGTGAGTCTTGGGTAGATGGGGCATCCTGGTTGGCATTGGCAAATTGGGCCGCAGGGCCTGTTTCCATGCTCTACGACTCAATAACGATCAGGGAGCTCTTTACCTCAGCTCATTAAAAAGACACATAAAAGCCTGTTTTTGTAGTAGCTTCAACTGCACCTCCCTATTAGCTCCTGTTCCTTTTGTTCATATCTATAAAGCATCTTGTGATTTAATACTGTACAGGACAATTTGAATATTCTTTGAAAACAGTTCTTGTGCATAAAATTATCCTTGCCTTTTTATTACAGGTTATGATAAAGCACCTTCGAGAACAGATTGCTGAGTTGCAAAAAGATCATGAGACAATTTTGTTTGCAAAACACCGCGAGGAAACGCTGCAGACTCAGGTACTTGACCTTCAGGTATTAATATTGCCTGAGAGTAGAAACAAAGGACTGCAAATGCTGGTTAATACACAAAAGGACATAAAGTGCTGAAGTAACCCAGCGGGTTGGGGAGCATCTTTGGAGAACACGGATAGGTGACGTTTCTGGTCGAGACCCTTCTTCAGATTGAAAGAAGGGTCTTTACCTGAAATGTCACATATCCATATAATATTGCCTGATAGTTCATTTCAGTCATACATTCACACTAATGTAAATTCATGTTTTTTAAAAAAGTGAGTTACTGTAACACTTTCATGTGAAAAACAACCACACAACTGTAGATAGAAGTAGATTTTGGGGATAATTAAGTCTGTTGAACAAAATGGAATTAACTTAAGCTACAACTATCTTTAAAATTGTGCTAATGTACATAAATTATGCAAAACAGAACTTTGTTTTGTCTCCCTTTGCCCTTGAATGATAGATGGAATTAATATATGGTACCACCTATATATATCTATATAATATTTAACTAGAACTTTAAAAACTATCGGAAGCCAATCCATAAGTATACCCAGAGAAACAGTCTGGAAACGGGCTCTTTGGCCCACTGACTCCACGCTGACCATCGATCCCCCGTTCACACTAATACTGTTTTCCCATTTTATCATCTACTCCCATACGCTAGGGACAAATTACAGAAGCCAATTAACCTACAAGCCCACACATCTTTGGGCTGTGGGAGGAAACCGGAAACCCTGGAGGAAATCCACGTGGTCACAGGGAGAACATGCAAACTGCACACAGACAGCACCCGAGGTCAGGATTGAACTCTGGGTCTGTGAGGGAGTAGATCAAATTTTAGACATGAGACCATATTTTGGGGGATTCTCAAACAGTTGACTGAAGGTTTGGAGAGCCAGACCAATATGATTAATTATGTATATGACAATAAAATTCTGTCCATTCCTACAAAGAAAAGTAAATTTTTAATTGATTTAAAACATAATATTGGAAAAATAATTAATTTTGGAATAAATATTTATATTCGAACAAACGCCTTTCTCCTACAATATGTCAGATTAGGAGAAGGGGAGGTGCAACGAGACATGTCTGTCCTTGTACATCAGTCACTGAAGGTCCAGCAGGCAGTGAAGAAAGCTAATGGCATGTTGGCCTTCATAGCGAGAGGATTTGAGTAAAGGAGCAAGGAGGTCCTACTGCAGTTATACAGGGCTGTGGTGAGACCGCACCTGGAGTATTGTACGTTAGGTCTTTATTCTTTGGAGTGCAGAAGGTTAAGGGGGGACTTGATTGAGGTCTTTAAAATGATGAAAGGGATAGACAGAGTTGACGTGGATAAGCTTTTCCTATTGAGGGTAGGGAAGATTCAAACAAGAGGGCATGACATGAGAATTAAGGGACAGAAGTTTAGGAGTAACATGAGGGGGAACTTTACTCAGAGAGTGGTGGCTGTGTGGAATGATCTTCCTACAGAAGTGGTGGAGGCAGGATCGATTTTAACATTTAAAAGTAAAGTGGATAGGTATATGGACGGGAAGGGAATGGAGGGGTATGGTCTGAGTGCAGGTAGATGGGACTAGGGGAAAATAAATGGTCGGCACGGACTGGAAGGGCCGAGAAGGCCTGTTTCCGTGCTGTAACTGTTATATGGTTATATGGTATGCAGTTTTGGTCTCCTAGTTTGAGGAAGGACATCCTTGCTATTGATGGAGTACAGCATATTATTCCATACACCCTTACAAGATTACCCCTCAGCCTCCTGCACTCCATGGAATAAAGTCCTAGCTTGCCCAACATCTCCCTATAGCTTTGGCCTTTGAGTCCTGGCAACATCCTCATAAACCTTCTCTGCGCACTTTCCACCTTAATAATATCTAAAATGGAACACAATCCTCCAATTGCGGCCTCCCCAACATCGTGTACAACTGTAAAATAACCAGTTGTACAACTGTAATATAACCGTACCAAAATTAGAACGAAATGCACAAGTACTGCTGCCTCATTTTTTCCATCCTTTATCAGCCCTTCAAGGATGAAATGGGCAGAGCCGTTTAACAGGGCAACATGACAGATTGCTTTGAACATTATTTGCTCCTACCACCAATTTTGCTTGGCCTCCTTGCACTCCCCACGTAGAGATTTGAGATATGCAGGGAATGGAAGGATATTCATAAGTTCTAGGAACAGAATTAGGCCATTTGGCCCATCAAATCTACTCCGCCATTCCATCATGGCTGATCTATCTTTTCCTCTCAACCCCATTCTCCTGCCGTTTCCCCATAGCCACTGACACCCTTACTAATCAAAAATCTAAAAATCTTCACCTTAAAAATATCCATTGATGTCCTCCACAGCCATCTGGCAATGAATTCCACAGATTCACCACCCTCTGACTAAAGAAATTCCTTCTCATCTCCTTTCTAAAGGTATGTCCTTTTATTCTGAGACTATGGCCTCTGGTCCTAGACTCTCCCACTAGTGGAAACATCCTCCCCACATTCGCTCTATCCCGGACTTTCACTATTCGGTAAGTTTCAAACGGTAAGCGTGTACAAGCCCAGTGCCTTCAATCGCTCAACATATGTTAACCCAATGGATATGGATTATATGCATGCAGATGAGATTAGTTTATCTTGGCATCATGCTTGTCACAGACATTGCGGGCTAATGGGCCGGTTACTATGCGATACATTATGTTCTACTATGTGGAGAGCAATTGTGTTGTCTAGCATCTCGTTATGGATGTTTTATTTGTTGGGGGAGCAGTGATGTGAGGCAGGTCAGTGGAAGACTTTTTAAATTTTATTTTATCTGTGCAGCTCATTCAGTTGTACGTTTCAATGAACAAGTCAGTGATGACTTGGAGCTCAGCATCCCTGAATGCACATACGCTGCGTTCTGCAGCTCATTGACTGAAGTTGGAATGACCTTGGGTCTATATACATAGAAAGGTTTTCCTTTCAACCTGCAACTTAACTCAATACCAGTCGGAAACTTATTAAAGTAAAAGTACAATATGGTGATGAGAAAGGGTTTGAGTGGAAATATAGCCTTGAGTGACCCCAGTCCGCACTGAGTTTGACCCATTGATTAGAATCATGGTTTTATTGTAATGAAACAGCGAAGATATGATGAATGGTATCCATGATGCAATTTGGGGAACAGTGTGTCAGCAACTGCAAGAACATAGAACAAGAACTTCGGCCCACAATGTCTGTGCCAAACATGATGCCGAGACCAACTTTTATCTCGCTGCGCATAATTTGAGTTTAGTTTAGAGATACATCGGGGAAACGGGGCTTTCGGCTAAACGAGTCCACTAATCGGTGATCCCCGCACACTAACACTATCCTACACTGGGGACAAGTTTTACATTTATACATTTACATTTACACCAATCCACTTAACCTACCAACCCGTACATCTTTGGTGCGTGGGAGGAACCCAAAGATCTTGGAGAAAACCCATGCAGGTACACGGAGAGAATGTACAAACTCCGTACAGACAGCGCCCGTAGTCTGGATCGAATCCGGGTCTCTGGCACTGCAGGGCAGCAGCTCTACCGCTGCGCCACCATGCCACCCATAATCTAATTACCCTGTGCGTAATTGTCAATTACAGAGCATTTCCTGTGCTCTTTCCATCCATCTTTCTTCACTGCAACAAGTTATCATCATCAGGTGCCCGAAGAGACATGGTGAATATTGCGGTGCTGGGTCGAAGAGCCGAATGGCCTACTCCTGCACCTATTTTCTATGTTTATATAGAAATAATGCCTTGAATCTTTAAATAATTAGCTCCTAAATCGTCTGGTGATTCTCAAGGGACCATTCCTGATGTTATAGAGTCATACAGCATGAAACGCATCCTTCGGCCCACTTCCACACACCATCCAAGCTCCACTAGTCCCACCTGCCCGCATTTGGCAAATATCCCTCCAAACATGACCTGTCCATGTATCTGTCTAACTGTTTCATAAACGTTGGGATAGGCCCTGCTTCAACAGCCTCCTCTGGCAGCACATTCCATACACCCACCACCCTTTGTGTGAACAAGTTACCCCTCAGATTCCTATTAAATGTTTTCACCTTAAGCCTATGTCCTCTGGTCATCGATTCACCTACTCTGGGCAAGAGACTCTGCGCATCAACTTGATCTATTCCTCTCATGATTTTATACACCTCTATGATCAATCCTCATCCTCCTGCGTTCCAAGGAATAGAGTCCCAGCCTTCTCAACCTCTCCCGATAGCTCCGACCCTCAAGTTCTGGCAACATCCTCGTAAAGGATGTTTTCAGAAAGCGATGTGAATGCAAAGTATGTTAGAGCTCTGTGCATTCCAGGCGCTGTGAAGAGTCCCACCTATGAAGATCCTATGTATTTCATGGATATTTTTATCTTTTAATGACCACCTTTTCTTCACTGCCTGCAGAATCGCATGTTTGTTCTAACATATGCTTTGCAAAACAAAAATGTGATTCATATGTAACCAAATTTTAACCCTTAGATTGCCAAGCTCTTTGATGAACTCAGGGAAGCCAAGGAGAATCACAGTCCAGAGATGAGGCACTTTGTGGCATTGGAAAGGAAAATTCAGAAGATGGAGCTCAAGTATGCTCAGAGAGAGCAGGAATTCCAACAGGTACTGTACAGTAAGTGATCGTAAAAGGCCAGACAAATAACTACAGCACTGTAACAGAACTCAACTTAAACCTCTGAATAAATCTCTTGTCAAGCTGAAATCAATTGGTGCAGATCATTACTTATAATCGCAGGAAGTGTTTTAGAACTTCCCTGCCTAACCTACCACACCACATCAGTCTGAAGAAGGGTCTTGACACAAAACTTCACCCATTCCTTCGCTCCAGAGATGCTGCCTGTCCCTCTGAGTTAATTCAGCATTTTGTGTCTACCTTCGATTTAAGCCAGCATCTGCAGTTCTTTCCTACCACACCTTTGATATCTGTTGTAGCAGTATTCAGTAAAGGGGCTGTCCCACTGCGGCGACCTAATTAGCGAGTTTAGAAGTGTTTAGGAGAGTTTGAAAACGTGTCATGTTGATGACCTCCTTCGACTATGTAGAAGACCTCCTTCGACTATGTTGAAGACTAGCTTCGACTAGATTCGGGAAAATTGGAACCAAATAGTGGAGAGTGAAGACAACCTCCTTCGACCTCCCTTCGGCTATGTTGAAGACTACCTTCGATTACCTTCGACTACCCTACGAATAACAGGCCGATCTACTTCGACCAAACCTACGAGTAAAAAAATATTGATTTTTTTTTTTCCATTGCGACCTTTTTTTATTTGTTGCCATTTTTCAGCATGTTGAAAAATAAGCCGCGACCTAGCTGAGGCCTTGAGTATGCGGGGACTACAATCAAGCATGAAGGAGAGTTACAAAGACCTCCTAGGACCTTGTGTCGACCATGCTGCGAGTATGAGTTGAGGGCAAACTCTTCTAAACTCGCCAATTAGGTCTCCGCAGTGGGACAGCCCCTTTAAGCGGCATAGTTACTTCATAGAGGCATAATATTCTCCAATTTCAATCACGATTTCATAGCCTCAGAATAAAATGATGCACATTTAGAAAGGAGATGAGGAGGAATGTCTTTACTCAAGGTAGTTAATCTATGGAATTCGCTGCCACAGAGGCTTTGGAGACCAAGTCATTGGGTAATATTATGGGGAAGATTGACAAATTCGTGATTAGTACAGGCGTCAATGGTTAAGAAGAGAAGGCAGTAGAATGGGGTTGAGAGAGATAGCTAGATCAGCCATGATTAAATGGCAGAGTAGACCTCATGGGCCGAATGGCCTAATTCTGCTCCTATAATTGAACTATGAACAAATTGATAATTTCAGCTGTTCACTCCCATACTTGCATTCAGAACTAGGCACATTGATTGTGTTATGTGCACAGATAAATCCACCTTTGGAGTTCTACTTTCCTTAACATCAGCATCAGCAACCTGCTCACAAAGGTGTCACCAAAAGGACTATCTACCTATTACATTAGACTTTTCCTGTAGATCACTTAAATCTTTATAAAGTGAAGCATAAAGATGGGAGGCATTTATACATTATTTAAAATTAAATGGAAGCTAAAATATTTTTATATTTCATGGTTAAAAATTTCAAAATGATTACTCAAGACAATACAATTTTTGCAACTTTTTTGGGGGGGCTATTGAGAGTATTATGCTAATTTCAATGATGGGGACAGGTTTTTTAATTCAATCGCATCTTCTTCAACAAGGTATTACACTTCTGGCTATTTTAATAGCAAGTTCTTAAATTTCTCATTAACATGCGGATTGGATCAGGGAGAGCCAGTGGATGTGGTGTATCTGGACTTTCAAAAATCCTTTGGCAAGGTCCCACACAAGGGTTTAGTTTGTAAAATTAGAGCACATGGTATTGGAGGTAGGGTATTGACATGTTTAGAGAACTGGTTGGCAGACAGGAAGCAAAGAGTAGGAATTAACGGGTCTTTTTCAGAATGGCATGCAGTGACTAGTGGGATGACGCAAGGCTCAGTGCAGGGACCTTGTTATTTACAATATATATTAACGAATTAGACAAAGGAATTGTAACATCTCCAAGTTTGGGGATGACACAAAGCTGGGTGGCAGTGTGAGATGCAAGGGGTATGCTATGAGACTGCAGGGTGACTTGGATAGATTGGGTGAATGGGCAGATGCATGGCAGATGCAGTATAATGTGGATAAATATGAGGTAATCCACTTTGGTGGCTAGAACAAGAAGGCAGATTAGGAAAAGGGGAGGTGCAACGAGACCTGGCTGTCCTTTATGCGTCAGTCACTGAAAGTAAGCATGCAGGTAGCAACAGGCAGTGAAGAAAGCAAATGGCATGTTGGTCTTTATAGCGAGAGAATTTGAGTATAGGAGCAAGGAGGTCCTACTGCAGTTGTACAGGGCCCTGGTGAGACCACACCTGGAGTATTATGTGCAGTTCTGGTCTCCTAATTTGAGGAAGGACATTCTTGCTATTGAGGGAGTGCATAGGTTCACCAGGTTAATTCCCGGGATGGCGGGACTGACATGATGAAAGAATGGATCGACTGGGCTTATATTCACTACAGGGGGCATAGGTTTAAGGTGAAGGGGAAAATACTTTATAGGAATCTGAGAGGCAAAGGGTGGTGGGTGTATGGAACGAGCTGCAGGAATAGGTAGTTGAGGTAGGGACCTTCGTAATGTTTAAGAAGTAGTCGAGAATCAAGAATATTTTATTGTCGTATGTCCCAGATAGAACAATGAAATTCTTACTTTCTGCAGCAAAACAGAATATGTAAGCATAGTACACTGGAAACAATATATTAAATGAGGGGGGGAAAAAGTTCAGTTTGTATTTATATATATATATATACACACACACACACTCACAAGTACACGCGCGCACACACACATACACATACGCACACATACGTACATACAAAAAAACAAACAATAGTAGTGCAATAATAATAATAATAATAGTCTTTTATAGTTCAGAGCTATTTGAGGTTGTAGTGTTTAATAGCCTGATGGCTGTAGGGAAGGAGCTGTTCCTGAACCTGGACGTTCCAGTTTTCAGGCTCCTGTACCTTTTACCCGATGGCAGGGGTGAAATTAGTGTGTGGCCAGGATGGTGTGGGTCTCTGATGATGTTGGCTGCCTTTTTGAGGCAGCAACTCTGATAAATCCCTTTGATGGTGCAGAGGTCAGAGCCAGTGATGGACTGGGCAGTGGAAAGTAATTAGACAGGTACATGGTTAGGACAGGTTTAGAGGGATATGGGCCAAATGCTGCCAGATGGGACTAGTGTAGATGGGACATGTAGGCAAGTTGGGCCAAAAGGCCTGTTTCCATGCTGTATCACTCTATATACTACATCCCCATTAATCCTTTGTTCTTCTATTTGCCAATTCAGTTAATTCAGAAAGCTCGGCACTCTGCTAATGCAGATCAAATTCAAGAGGTCGAGAAGTGGAAGAAGCTGGCACAATTGAAAAATTATGAACTGGAAAATTTCAGAACGGAACTCGATTCCATACTGGACGTTCTCCGTGAACTGCAGAGACAAGGAATTGTGATTCCAGCTCCTAGTTCCGTTCGACAGAATATCGACAACATTTACTAGGCAATTGTAATACTATAAACAAATTGATTCACTTTTATTATGTTATAGAGTCTCTCACTGGCATGTGTATGCAGACGACGAGTAGCCTGTGAGGCCCTACCATCTTGACGGCTGCGCACAAAATCCATTGTATGTGTATTTCCAAAGATCATAAACTGTTTGGATGAAATGTTTGGCACCTTTCCCCTTATCTGAAGTTTTAGCCTCCTGCAGTTCGAGCCAATCGGCTCAATCTATTAAGGGAATTTTGCTTGAGTACATCTACTTTCCTTATTAAAATCCTTTCACTCAGAGCGCCTCATTGATATATTACCATCTAGCAAGTCTGCAAGAATGTGATGTGTATCTGAAATACTGTTATGATATTCATCCATTTGCTTTTGAACATTAATATTTTTGTACATTTATGTGAATATTTTTGGCAGATATGCTGGTCATTCATATGTTACTACTCCATAATCTGATATTAGGGCCAGGATTTGGTAAATTATGTATAAACGGTGTATAACAACAAATATTTGGAAGCAATGATTGATTTAGATGACAATTTCTCCTTCATTTATAACAACTTCAGTGAGAATAATATCACACTATAGTTTTAAAAACGGAATACCTCTATAAAAATACAATACAGGAGAATTGATTGGTTATTAAATATCTCTTTTGTTCTTGAACTGTAAACATTTTGGTAAAGTACCTATCAAAGTCAGCTTGTTCCAATGAAATGTACATTTTCTTTTGGTAATGTAAAACAAATTGAAGCATAAGTATTTTATGTATATTTTGGTATTGTCATAATAAATCATACTAGTTTTGACATCAAAATGTTCTGATTCAGACAGGATGCTCAACACTACCTTTGCTCTTTATCAAGTCAAGTCAAGTTTTATTCGTCACGTGCACATAAAGTGCAGTGAAATTAATTTGCCAGCAGCGGTACAATAAAAAAAGAACACACAATACACAATAAAAATGTAATACAAACATCCACCACAGCATTCATCACTGTGGTGGAAGGCACAAAATTTGGTCAGTCCTCCATTTTCCCCCGAGGTCAGGACCACCGCTGCGGGCGTCCAGATGTGCAGACAAGGTAAGTCCAGCTAAGTCCTGAATCGGTGCCTCCCCACCGGAGACCACGGCTTTACGATGGTGTAGGCCGCAGGCCGGCAGTCGAAGATCTAAAGTCCCCGCCGCAGCCAGAAGCACCGCAGACCGAAGGGCCGGTGGTCAGAGCTCCTGTCCAAGGATCCCCGGCGAGGGCTCCCGCTCCGCATGGTAAGTCCCTGCGGTAGAAGTTGCCCGCGGTCGGAGCTCTTATCCTCCGGGGTCCCCAACGAGGGATCCCAGACTCCGGCGCCGCACCAGCTGGAGCTCCGCAGACCGCGGCTTCAGGCTGCCGTGGGCCAGCGAACGGAGCGCTCCTCTCCGACGACCCCAGGCGAGGGCTTGCTGCGCCCACTGCTGAAGCCCCGGGGAGGGTCTCCAGGAAAGGCTGCACCGATCCTCTGTGTTAGGCCACGAGGGAGGCAACATGGAAAAAGTAGCCGCTCCGTGGAGGAGGCGACCAAAGCGGTTTCCCCCTTACTCTCCCACACAATACACACAGAGAAACATTAAAAACACACATTAAGACACACTATATAAAAAAAAAGTTTTAAAAAGCTAACGCTGCTGGCAGGGCTGCCGACCCGCAGCTCCCCCACCGACCGAAACTTGGATCTTGATGTTTTCTGAGGTAATTTTATAATGGGATGAGATATGTGTTCACGGTATATAAATATTCAAATAAGTAGATTCTATAAAGTAACCTCTAATTAGGGTGCTAATATTTCTTCTCATCCAACCATTGAACAAACAGAAAAAAATTGGATGAAATTTCTACAGTAAATCCAATGAATGGTGTAAACTAAAATTCAGGTTGTAATCTTTGGAAGATTGCTTCAAATTAATGTAACCAGACATAGAAATAGATAGGGTAGATGCGCAGGGTCTTTTACGTAGGGTGGGGGAACCAGATGACAGGTTTACTGTGAGGGGGAAAGATTTAATAGGAACCTGAGGGGCAACTTTTTCACACAGCGGTACCGTAAGAGTCATAGATCATAGAGCGAGGTACCAGGCCCTTTGGTCCAATTTGTCCACGCCGACCAATATTCCCCATCTATACTGGCCCTGCCAGTCTGCGTTTGGCCCATAATCCCTGTAAACCTACCCTAGCCATGTATCTGTCTAAATGTTTCTTAAACATTGCAATAGTACCTGCAAACAGTACCTAATAACACTTAAAAGATGTGTATAAAGGAACTGCAGATGCTGATTTACATCAAAGATAGACACAAAATGCTGGAGTAACTCTGCGGGACAGGCAGCAACTCTGAATAGAAAGAATGGGTAATGTTTTGGGTCAAGACCCTTCTTCAGACTGATGTGGATGTGCACAGGTGTACAGGTAAAATATGTGTTCATGGATCCATGGTTTAGAGAGATATGAGAAAGTTGAGCTGAAGGGCCTGTTTCCATGCTGTGTAACTATGACATTACTGGGATGACAGAACATTAAAATGCCAGGTAGACACAAAATGCTTTGATTTAAACCAGCATCTGCAGTCCTTTCCTACACATTAAAATGCCAGATTATTCTTTCCACTAGTAACAATTCTCATATTGTTAAAAACAAATCCTGACTTTGTGAGGATTGCTATTAGTTGTGAGACTTCCCTTTGAATAATGACGTTGTCAAATTGACATTATCAAATCTACATTATTTGTGACAGCCATTTAGTGTTGTTAACTAATCTAGAGGAGAACCATGTTAAAGTCACTATTGTATTTCTACATTTGAAAGTACATTCAACCTTTGACCATAAAAGTATCAATGCTATGACTCTCATTCTGGAAGCTCAGTTATCCCAGAGAGTGGTGGGTGCCTAGAATGCAGTGCCAGGATCCTAGATGGGTAGATATACCATCACATCAGGAAATCTCTCCTTCATGGTCTCCAACATCATTGGGCCCCAACCCCGCACTAACACTTCTATATTCTGCCCAACATCCAAAAACTGGACTACCCTGGGAGGCCTATCAGTTCTGCTTTCTCTTGCCCCACTGAACCAATTTCTTATACTTAGACTCTATCCATGTCTAATCTCTTTCCATTATAATCGACAACTCAATCCATCCACCTTTGTCCTAACTTCCAAATCTCTTGTCCCAATTGGCTCATTTTTACCACCATTATCCAATCTTGATACATGTCTGTCCGCCATCAGGAAGGTATTTTAGCCCTCTGCCTCTTCCTTGATTAGAAAACAAATCAGTTCCCATCCACTAACGCTCTTATCTGCATGGTAGAACTTGTCCTTGCTCTCAACAACCTGTTTTTTGCTTCCCCCACTTTCTGCAGATCGAAGGAGACCAGGGAATCTCATCTCTGTAGATATCAAAGCTCTAACTCTGCCGTTCTTTTTCATTGCCCATTCCAGCACCCATGCCCCAACTCTTTTCCATATCAATTACTACATTGGTGCTGCTTTCTTCACTCTCACTGAACATATCAATTTTATCACTTTTGCTGCCGAGTTTTACCTGGCCCTCAAAATTCTCCAGCAAGTCAAATCAACTTTATTTGTCACATACACATACAAATGTGCAGTGAAATGAAAGTGGCAATGCCTGCAGATTGTGCAAAAACTACAGAACAGAATAGAACAGAATCAGTATTTACATGTTAGAAAAAAAAACAATTTAAAAAGACACAACACACAGTAAATGAGTACATTAAATTAGTCCCTGGTGAGATAAGAGTTTACAGTCCTGATGGCCTGTGGGAAGAAATTCCGTCTCATCCTCTCTGTTTTCATGGCATGACAGCGGAGGCGTTTGCCTGACTGTAGCAGCTGAAACAGTCCGTAGCTGGGGTGCTAGGAATCCCCCATTATGTTCCTGGCTCTGGATCTGCACCTCGTGGTGTATAGTTCCCATAGTGCGTTCGCCGAATGCACTACTCTCTGCAGAGCCTTCCTGTCCTGGACAGAACAGTTCCCAAACCAGATAGAGATGTTGCCGGACAAGATGCTTTCTACAGCCCCAGAATAGAAGCACTGAAGGATCCTCAGAGAGACTCTGAATTTCCTCAGCTGCCTGAGGTGGTAAAGGCGCTGCCTTGCCTTACCATTGCGGCAGCGTGTGTTGTCCATGTCAGATCCTCTGTGATGTGGACTCCCAGGTATTTGAAGCTGCTCACCCTATTCACAGTAGTCCCATTTATCTCCAATGGCATGTACGTCCTCGGAAGTTGTTGTCTTCCAAAGTCCACAATCAGCTCCTTAGTTTTTATGACATTCAAGAGGAGGCTGTTGTCCTGACACCAGAGTGCCAGATCAGCCACCTCCTCCCGGAAGGCCTTCTCATCATTATCAGAGATCAGGCCCACCACCACATGAAGGAATGGGCGATGTTTCAGGTCGAGATCCTTCTTCAGGCTGATGTCAGCGAAGTGGGCAGGACAGAGATAGAATGTAGTCAGAGACAGTAAGACTGGTGGAAGAACTGGGAAGGGGGAGGGGATGGAGAGAGAGAGAGAGAAAGAGAGAAAGAGAGAAAGCAAGGGCGATTTGAAGTTAGAGAAGTCAATCTTCATACCGCTGGGTTGTAAGCTACCCAAGCAAAATATGAGGTGGTGTTCCTCCAATTTGCGCTGGGCCTCACTGACAATGGAGGAGGCCCAGGACAGAAAGGTCAGATTGAGAATGGGAGGGGGAGTTTAAGTGCTGAGCAACTGGGAGATCAGGTTGGTTAAGGCAGACTGGGCGGAAGTGTTCAGCAAAACGATCGCCAAGCCTGTGCTTGGTCTCGCTGATGTACAGAAGTTGACACCTGGAACAGCGGATACAGTAGATGAGGTTGGAGGAGGTGCATGTTAACCTCTGGCACTTGAAAAGACTGGGGTCCTTGGATGGAGTTGGGGGGTGGGGGGGAGGTAAAGGGACAGGTGTTACATCTCCTGCGGTTGCAGGGGAAAGTACCTGGGGAGGGGATGGTTTGGTTGGCAAGGGACGAGTTGACCAGAGAGTTGCGGAGGGAACGGTCTCTGCGGAAAGCTGAAAGGGCTGGAAATGGGAAGATGTGGCCAGTAGTGGGATCCTGGTGGAGGTGGCAAAAATATTGGAGGATTATATGCTGAAGAAGGAACCGCAGATAGAAACATAGAAAATAGGTGCAGGAGTAGGCCATTCGGCCCTTCGAGCCTGCACCGCCATTCAATGTGATCATGGCTGATCATCCAACTCAGTATCCCGTACCTGCCTTCTCTCCATACCCCCTGATCCCTTTAGCCACAAGTGCCACATCTAACGCCCTCTTAAATATAGCCAATGAACTGGCCTCAACTACCTTCTGTGGCAGAGAATTCCAGAGACTCACCACTCTCTGTGTAAAGAATGTTTTCCTCATTTCGGTCCTAAAGGAATTCCCCCTTATCCTTAGACTGTGACCCCTTGTTCTGGACTCCCCCAACATCGGGAACAATCTTCCAGCATCTAGCTTGTCCAACCCCTTAAGAATTTTGTAGGTTTCTATAAGATCCCCCCTCAATCTTCTAAATTCCATCGAGTACAAACCGAGTCTATCCAATCTTTCCTCATATGAAAGTCCTGACATCCCAGGAATCAGTCTGGTGAATCTTCTCTGTACCCCCTCTATGGCAAGGATGTCTTTCCTCAGATTTGGAGACCAAAACTGTACGCAGTACTCCAGGTGTGGCCTCACCAAAACCCTGTACAACTGCAGTAGAACCTCCCTGCTCCTATACTCAAATCCTTTCGCTATGAATGCTAACATACCATTTGCTTTCTTCACTGCCTGCTGCACCTGCATGCCTACTTTCAATGACTGGTGTACCATGACACCCAGGTCTCGTTGCATCTCCCCCTTACCTAATCTGCCACCATTCAGATAATAGTCTACCCTCATGTTTTTGCCACCAAAGTGGATAACCTCACATTTATCCACATTGTACTGCATCTGCCATGCATCTGCCCATTCACTCAGCCTATCCAAATCACCCTGCAGCCTCCAAGCATCCTCCTCACACCTAACTATACCCCCCAGCTTGGTATCATCTGCAAATTTGGAGATGTTGCATTGAATTCCCTCGTCCAAATCATTAATATATATTGTAAATAGCTGGGGTCCCAGCACTGAGCCTTGCGGCACCCCACTAGTCACTGCCTGCCATTCTGAAAAGGACCCGTTTACTCCTACCCTTTGCCTCCTGTCTGCTAGCCAGTTCTCTATCCACATCAATACTGAACCCCCAATACCGTGTGCTTTAAGTTTGTATGCTAATCTCTTATGCGGAACCTTGTCGAAAGCCTTCTGAAAGTCTAGATATAACACATCCACTGGTTCTCCCTTATCCACTCTACTAGTTACATCCTCGAAAAATTCTATCAGATTTGTCAGACATGATTTACCTTTCGTAAATCCATGCTGACTTTGTCCAATGATTTCACCACTTTCCAAATGCGCTGCTATCCCATCTTTAATAACTGACTCTAGCAGTTTCCCCACTACCGATGT
Source organism: Raja brachyura (assembly GCA_963514005.1). The sequence continues at coordinate 9,622,330 of OY740785.1, forward strand.
TAGACTAACTGGTCTGTAATTCCCCGCTTTCTCTCTCCCTCCTTTTTTAAAAAGTGGGGTTACATTAGCTACCCTCCAATCCTCCGGAACTACTCCAGAATCTAAGGAATTTTGAAAAATTATCACTAATGCATCCACTATTTCTGTGGCTACCTCCTTGAGTACTCTGGGATGCAGACTATCTGGCCCTGGGGATTTATCGGCCTTCAATCCGTTCAATTTACCCAACACCACCTCCCGGCTAACCTGGATTTCACTCAGTTCCTCCATCTTATTTGACCCCCGTTCCACTGCTATTTCCGGCAGATTATTTATGTCTTCCTTAGTGAAGACAGAACCAAAGTAGTTATTCAATTGGTCTGCCAATTCAAGATGCTGGAAAATCAAAGGTAGACAAAAATGCTGGAGAAACTCAGCGGGTGAGGCAGCATCTATGGAGCAAAGGAAATGGGCAACGTTTTGGGTCGAGACCCTTCTTCAGGCCATTATATGCTGTATGCGATGGCTGATGGGGTGGAAGGTGAGGACAAGGGGGAACTCTGTCTTTGTTGCAAATGTGGGGAGGGGAAGTAAGAGCTGAGCTGCGGGATATCGTGGAGACCCTAGTGTGAGCCTCATCTACAATGGAAGAGAGGAACCCCTGTTTCCTAAAGAATGAGGACATCTCTGATGATCTAGTATGGAAAACCTATCCTGGGCGCAGATGCGGCATATATGGTGTAATTGGGAGTAGGGGGTAGAGTCCATGCAGGAAGCAGGGTGGGAATATGTGAGGTCTAGACAGCTATGGGAGTCATTAGGTTTGTAGTAGATGTCGGTGAATAGTCTGTCTCCTGTGATGGAGACGGTGAGATCCAGAAACGGTACGGAGATGTCGGAGATGGTCCAAGTGAATTAGAGTGCAGGATGGAAATTAGTTGTGAAGTCAGTGAATTCTGCATGGGTGCAGGTGGGCCAGTGTATGCCTGGAACAATGATTGTTCGACGTACCCAACAAAGAGGCAGGCATAACTCTGGCCCATGCCAGTGCCCATAGCTATGTCTTGGATTTGGAGGAAGTAGGTGGAGTCGGAGTCGAAGGAGAAGGTGTTGAGGGTAAGGACCAGCTCTGCTAGGTGGAGTGGAATATTATTAGTCGGAAATTGGCTGGTTCTGTGGTTGAGGAAGAAACGGTGGGCTTTAAGACCTTCCTGGTGCGGGATGTTGTAGAGTCTGAACATCCATAGTAAAGATGAGGGAGTGGGGCCTGGAAAACAGAAGTAATTGAAGAGATGAAGAGTGTGTGGGGTTTCTTGGATATAGGTAGGAAGGGATTGGACCAGGGGGGGGATAGGATGGAGTCGAGGTATGTGGAAATTAATTCGGTGGGACATGAACAAGCAGAAGCAATGGGTCTGCCAGGACAGTTCTGTTTGTGGATTTTGGGGAGAACATAAAATCGGTCCATGCGGGGCTTTAGAGGGCAGAGAACCGGAAATGGTGTGTGAGATTAAGGTCTGGTGCTCCTCTGTGGGGTCATGGTCCAGGGATAAGTAGGAGGAGGTGTCTGAGAGTTGTCGCCTGACCTCAGCCCGGTTGAAGTCTGCGCGCCAGACTACCATGGCACCTCCCTTGTCAGCAGGTTTCATTATCAAATCGGGGTTGCTGCAGTGTGACGTTTCGGGTCGAGACCCTTCTTCAAAAGAAGGCGGAGTTACTCCAGCTTTATGGTTCTATCTTCAGCAAATTTCCTTTCAAGTGTGCACAGGTCTCGACCCAAAACGTTATCCATTCCTTCTCTCCAGAGATGCTGCGTGTCCCGCTGAGTTACTCCAGCTTTTTGTGATCATCTCTGGCAAATATCCTTTCATGTGTGTGCACACACATGTACAAACATATACACATGCTAGTATGTGCTACCTCACACAGACCAGATTGACTGGTTCAGCCCCTTCCGACTGCCACCCAAAATCCAGACATGCCAGAGAGATCCATCACTTCAAGTATATTATCATTTTTTCAATGATAACGCTATTCTCTTTTGTTTTTTGAATTGCTTCCATGCAAAAAATGTTTGGGAACTACAGCCTTTGACACCAACTGTAACTGTGTGAGTGGAGCTGGCTATTATTGGACCTGTGCTCTGCATTGTGTCTGAACCCCATGGCCTGTCACAGAGCAGCTGTTCCTGGATTTGTCATCTCTGGGAAGTAAACAGGCTGACTGGAAGGTCATTGACACCAAATCTTCTGGCCTCCCACCTGTGTTCAGTAACATCAGACATACCTGTCACCTGCCCAAATTTTTCTTATCCTTTTAGCCCTGCCTTAATCAACCCTCCCCTAACATCGCAGAAACAGGTTTTGTGTGATGTAGAATGTGCATATCACAGTGTCCACCCACACAGTTTAGTTTAATTATTGTCCTGTGTACTGAGGTACAGTGAAAAGCTTTGTGTACTTGGTCTCACTGATGTGGAGCAGCTGACACCTAGAGCAGCGGATGCAATAGATGAGGTTGGAGCAGGTGCAGGTGAACCTCTGCCTCACCTGGAAAGACTGCTTAGGTCCTTGGATGGAGTCAAGGGGGGAGGTGAAGTGACAAGTGTAGCATTTCCTGCTGTTGTAGCATTTCCTGCTGTTGCAAGGGAAAGCACCAGGAGAGGGGGTGGTTTGGGTGGGAAGGGACAAATTGACCAGGGAGTTACGGAGGGAGCGGTGCAGCAGAGGTTCACCTGCACCTCCTCCAACCTCATCTATTGCATCCGCTGCTCTAGGTGTCCGTTGCTCTACATCGGTGAGACCAAGCCTAGGCTTGACGGTCGCTTCACCCAACACCTCCGCTCAGTTTGCAATAACCAACCTGATCTTCCGGTGGCTCAGCATTTCAACTCCTCTTCTCATGGGCCTTCTCCATGGCCAGAGTGAGTCCCACCGCAAATCGGAGGAGCAGCACCTCATATTTCGCTTGGGTAGTTTACACCCCAGTGGTATGAACATTGACTTCTCCAATTTCAGGTAGACCTTGCTTTCTCCCTCCTTCCCCTCCCCTTCCCAGCTCTCCCACAGCCCACTGTCTCCGCCTCTTCCTTTCTTCTTCCCCCGCCCCCCACCCCCACATCAGTCTGAAGAAGATCTCGACCCGAAACAACATCTATTCCTTCCCTCCATAGATGCTGCCTCACCCACTGAGTTTCTCCAGCACTTTTGTCTACCGTCGATTTTTCCAGCATCTGCAGTTCTTTCTTAAACAGCCAATCTGAGGTGTTTTGTTATGGAAACAATAGTACAGGAAGAAATTGTTTTAAAGTTTATTTCTGATAGATGTGTTCGACAATAAAAATGCAATAATTATGCTAATGGGAAAAGTCTCTCACTGTTTTTCTATCCATGATCCTCATAATTCTGTACATCTTAATCCACACCAAGGAAAGCAAAGGTAGACAAAAATGCGGATGAGGCAGCATCTATAGAGGCAAGGAAATGGGCAACGTTTCGGGTCGAAATCCTTCTTCATACTTCTTCTTCAAGGAAAACAAATCCAGCCTCTGCTATTAGCTGATGCCTCCATCTCACGCAATGTCCTGTTTAATCTTCTCTTCACGTTCTTCAATGCAGTCACATCCCCAGTCACATACGGTGACAAAAATCTGCACACAGTATTCATGTTATGAAATGTTTGTATTTTTTTAGAAAACTCTTTGTTTTACAATTTCCTATAACACGACTCCATTGTCCCTTTGAACCCCGCCATCCAAGTAGAGATGCGTTCCTGTGGCATGGCGCACATTATTGAATTTGTATCTCCTCTCCAGGTGGAAGTTTAATTTTTTTTTACAGAGGCCTCATTTACACAGTTTGGAATGTTACTCAACATCCTGAGTTGAATCCTGGAAAACTTGTGCTAATTGAGAGCATTACGACATGCTTAAGGGTAAATATCTACAGGCGTTTGGATCCACTATGTTTGACCTTTTCTTCACAGCCTACTTCTACGAAACCAACAGGAGCAACCTTATCTGTAGCAGCAGGAGATCTTGACCCGTTCATTGAACCAACCACAAAACCAGAAGACTCATTATTATCATTATATGGTACAGGAACAATGCAGCAGCAGCAGCAGCAGCAACGAGAAGACACTCCAGGTAAAGGACTCGAGGTTTAGAATACAAAGCATTGGCAGATTAATACCTTGGCGTTTGTTACTTTTTAGACGCACCGGTTATGACTGTATTTCTATTGGTTACGTCAAACAGTCCTTGTTCCAAACCATCCCCCAACTCTTTCTCCACTGCATCAACAACAGCATCAGAGCTGCCTCCTGCACATGTGCAGAACTCATTGATTTAATTCACTTCCACACTGCCCACTAATTCACTTGGACTGTGTATGACACCTCTCTCTTTCTTGATCTATCTCCATTGCGGGGGACAGACTACTACAAACCCACCGACTGCCACTTTTTTCTGAAAACACCTTCTCCCACCCCAGCCACTTGTAAAGATGCCATCCCCTCCTCTCAATTTGTCCATCTCTGTCACATCTGCTCCAAAGGTGGGACTTTCCACTCTAGGACATTCCAGATGTCATCTTTCTTTGGTGAATGTGCTTTCCCCCCTTGCAGTCGTAGATGGATCCTTCACCTCCGCTCCCTCTGTGTCCTGCAGTCTGATTAATCCTTTCCACCATACATGAATAGCTTGCCTCTGGTAAGAAAATTACTCTCTGGTATAAGAGTTCCCTGTGAAAACGTAATCACAGTTACAAATCTCTGCCTCCACCAATCCTATAATTTTGTGGTGCTGATTACTGGTGGGTTTTGTAGCAGTTGTTTAACAAGCTTCCCTTCTGTGGAGACTGAAAATTGGGATCCAGATTGGCAAAAATGCCATTCTAAACGCCCCAAATTCTAGAATACTGCTTACTGCTAATCAAACTTTCCCAGCTCTGATTCATTAGTGGGATATTTTTGCGTAGGAAATAATTGCCCAGAAATCCACAGAAAAGTGCAGTGGAAGTAGCATTTGCCTTTAAATAATGAACATCATAATCTAAAGGCAACCATACGCACTAGGAATTTGAACAGTAATCTTCATTTTGGGTCAGACATAGACAATAGGTGCAGGAGTCGGCCACTTGGCCCTTCAAGCCAACACCGCCATTCAATGTGATCATGGCTGATCATCCACAATCAGTACCCGTTCCTGCCTTCTCCCCATATCCCCTGACTCCGCTGTCTTTAGGAGCTCTATCGAGCTCTCTCTTGAAAGTATCCAGAGAAACTGCGTCCATCACCCTCTGAGGCAGAGAATTCCACAGACTCACAACTCTCTGTGTGAAAATGTGTTCCTCATCTCCGTTCTAAATGTCTTACCCCTTATTCTTAAACTGTGGCCCTTGGTTCTGGACTCCCCCCAACATCGGGAACATGTTTCCTGCCTCCAGCGTGTCCAAACCCTTAATAATATTATATGTTTAAATAAGATCCCCTCTCATCCTAAACACCAGAGAATACAAGCCCAGCCACTCCATTCTCTCAGCATATGACAGTCCGCCATCCCGGGAATTAACCTTGTGATCCTATGCTGCACTCCCTCAATAGCAAGAATGTCCTTCCTCAAATTTGGAAACCAAAACTGCACACAATACTCCAGGTGTGGTCTCACTAGGGCCCTGTACAACTGCAAAAGGACCTCTTTGCTCCTATACTCACCTCCTCTTGTTATGAAGGCCGACATGCCATTCACTTTCTTCACTGCCTGCTGTACCTGCATGCTTACTTTCAGTGACTGATTAACAAGGACCGCCTGATCCCATTGTACTTCCCCTTTTCCCAACTTGACGCCATTTAGATAATAATCTTCCTTCCTGTTTTTGCTACCAAAGTGGACAACCTCACCTTTATCCACATTAAACTGCATCTGCCATGCATCTGCCCACTCACCCAACCTGTCTAAATCACCCTGCATTCTCATAGCATCCTCCTCACAGTTCACACTGCCACCCAGCTTTGTGTCATCTGCAAATTTGCGAATGTTACTTTGTATCCCTTCATCTAAATCTAAGGCATTTGAAAGTGGACCTGCTTATCGTTCAGTCTGTTGTTAGATATTTTGTTTTTACATTGTAATAGATTTAGCAGCTTGATAATTTCAAAGATGCATACAGTATTATCTTTGCACTTTCTCCTGAAGGACTGGTTCTTTTTGACTGTAGGTTTGCAAAGCAGTTGAGAAATATAACTGTATTCCTTCTGAGTATTGTCAACCACTTCCACTACCCCCACCCCCTCACCTTACCAAGTACCGGTTTCTATTTAATGTCATAATTGGATAAGAGGTGAAACATCTTGTTTCCTATTAAGATATACTCCCACGTTCTGGTGCTTCTCCATGTGATGGTGCTTCTGCTCGTTTCACCTTGAAACTGCCTTTTTCCAGTAGAAAGTGAGCACTCATCTTTGTCTGCAGCCAATGTGAAGGAAACAACAGTGGAATATTTTGTATTTCTGTCCTGGGTGTGCGATCATGAGCTAGTCTTACACTTGAAGTATGGATGAAACTGGCCATTCAATGAAAGGCTGACTTTCCGTTTTAGATTCGCTTTAATAATAATTAGGTCAACTAGCACGTGATCAGCTGAATTGTTTTGTAAGGAAGTCAAGCTCAGGAATTTTCAGTTCAGAGTAATGTTTTTTTTTTAAATTTGCGAGAATGTGTCTCTGATATTCTTATATCTCAGAATTGGATCTCTACATTGAATATATGTATTTGTTTCCAGATATATACTATCTGCAAGATCTTTGAATCTGGTGCAAATGTTACCTCCAGGGCAGTGATCTTGTGTGGATCCAGTAGTATTTGGCGTGCATATTGAAATGTGTGGCTTCTCCTGAACTATGATCTCAGCACACCATAATGATCAGTCAACCAGTCCGAAAGAGAACCTGTGCATAAGTGCATTGGTATTGGTAAGAAAAAACACCGTGGATAAGTCATGTCATTAGTACGGTGATAATGTCTTAAGTTCAGTTATTTAATTACTGTTCCAAGTTTAGCTTCAAAGCTACCTTTTGCAGCAAGAAAGGTAACATCATTTTACCATCATTAATTATAGTAATTAAGTTTGTTCCAGATATTTGTCACAGGAAATTAATCTTGAGTACAAAAGAAAAGGGCACTTTGTTGTGTGGACACGTGCAGCATAAAAATTGATACCCTGTCTACATGGTGATGTCAAATTGCTGTTTTAGATTAATGAAATCATCCGCAGAGTTGCAGCTATATATATTTGTACTTAAGCGATTGCATGTGTGAGGGTAAACATCAAAAGTAAATGGAAACTGTGAGACCAATACATCTGCCAAGCATAATTACTGCAAGACAAACACTAAATTACTAATTGATAGTTTGCATGTTATTTGGAGGGTGGAGGGAGAAGAAAATTTGCATGATGGAAAGGAATTGATTGGTGATGCAGATATAAATAATGCATAAACAAGCTTCCCTGCCAGCAAAGAGCTTATCAGGTGCAGATTTATGTTCTGAGTGTCATCCAGATATTTCTGCAATTTAATTTAGTATACTATCCCTGGTGCAGAGTGGATTAGGGTGCTTGAGCAAACTTGGGCTGAAGGACCTGTTTATTATTCGTTTCTATCTATGAATCTGTGCAGTCCACACGTAAGCCATTCTGCTTTTGCCAATTGGCTTTGGTTGACAATCTCCGTTTGTTGGGTGCAGATCTAAAGAGACATTTACTTCAAAAGCAAGCAGATTGCTAAATGGCATCCTGTACTGAAATATTTTTCTTTGCATCCATCAAAGCCATGTTTTTCTCAGGGCCTGTTATAACTTGAACCCCTCACTCTGTAATCATTCATATTGCTTAATGTAATCTTTCCAAACATACAATTTCTGTGATATTGTCAAGCTTTTTATTGTTTATATTAACCGAATGATCACTGACGAAGGATGCTTAAAATGACTGGAAGTGGAACACAACAAACCCAGTTATTTTTTAAACTTTTTAGTGAGGACTCAATTAGATAGTTCCATTTCCCCATACTATGGAAGAGCAATCCATTACTGGAGTTTTAATTTAGTTCACATGTTTTTGGTTTTGTGCACAATTCTGATGGCCACATTTTTTGTCATGTCCAAAGATGATTGGGCAGTTGATATCCAAGTCACATTGTATGACCAGCAGGGGCATTTCAAGATTATGACAATGGCATTATATTGCTGTTTGTCTGCCTTTGTGATAGAGATAAATAATACCAAAATAATCAAAGATGAATTGTATCCTGTAGAATTTATATCCTGTGTCAGTGTTGAATGGCACATAAATCAATCCTGACCAGTCTAAAATATCTTGCTGTTTAATTACAAAGCCTTTACATCTGCAGTTTGTTGTGTAACCAGGCTTTTAAGGCGTTGTTTTGTTCTTTACAGCTAGGGTGTTCATGGCACCTTCTCCCATGCCCTTTGTCTTGCACTCGACTGCCAGCTATCCTAATTTCCCAACTCTGCCAGCTTCCACTGGCATGATGGGCAATTTGATGAGCCAGTCAGTTGGAATGATGGGGCAGGGAGCAGGGATGGATGGTGGTTGGCATTGGAATGCCAAATGGATTCATGGGCAATGCACAATCCGGCGTCATCAGAGTCCTGGAGAACATGGTGGGTCCCCAAGGGGGCAATGGTAGGAAACTCGTACGGTGTCCAACCAAGCCAGCAACCACAGTGGAACCTTGGTCAGGTCAGTGAAGTCCAGTTTTTATTTAATCTGAGAATAAAGTGAGAAACAATTCACAGAAGTATTATCAATATTATATATCTGAATTGTAGCATTGTGGCGGCACCTGGTGGCAACCCAAGGGCACAACGAACCATCGACTCTAGAGGGCGGCAGCTTGGTGTAGGAAGTGCTAATCACGGGGTCGGTACCTGAGTTGGTATTTAAGGCCAGGTACCGCCTGTGTCCTGCGAGGAGTAGGGAGTTGTATTGGAGAGAATGAACACGTCTAGTGCACACAACTCGTGTCCGACTAGTTTCTGCCTGGACTCCTGCTAGTCCCCGCTACAACATTACCTTTTGGACTTGAATGTGAAAGTCTACAGTTGTTTCTTCACTGATAAACCTTGTGGATTATGTGTTTTTACACTTTTAATTAAAATGCACTGTTGTACTCCCGGAGGTACCATGAAGGTGCCTGCCTGTGGAGTGACATTAATCATAGTGGCAAAGAGTAACCAGAAGTGTTTCCTCTCCTTGTTAGTAACCCAGTCATGGTGCAGAATTTTCATTGCCGTGAACTAGCATTTTATGTGACAACATGGGAATTTTTTTTAAAACATTGCAAAGAGCTGCAGCACAGTACAAAGGAGAACAAGTTTTGAGAATTAGGATTTCAATTTTTGATCTACATTGGAACTGGCCTCTCTAGCTGGTGTTTTTTTTCAGGGATTTGAGATCGGCTGGATACACTTTGAAAATAGATCAATATACTGTGAACACAGAATGCTCAATCTCAACAAGATAAAGGTGTTAAAATTTAAAATATTCGTTTTACTTGGAGTATATCTAATCTGTTATTGGAAAAAAACAGATTCTCATTCAATACATTATTATTTGAACATAAGCCATCAAATTGTTGATCTAGTCTATGTAATGTTAAACTGTACAAACCTAATGGCATAGATATTGTCTCAAGTAAAAGTGGCTGGAAAAAAAATCAGGGATCACTGGAGGTGCAGACCCTGAAAGAAAAGTTTTTTTTCCCTTCCATTTTAAGAATCCCATTTTACTTGTTCTAGCTAAAACAGGGCACATAATTATTAACACATCCAGCCTGCTGCTGTCATGGACCATTGTGAGTACTGTACATTCAAAGATACGCCAACATTGATTCTTGAGTGTACATAATTTGTAATGAAAATTTAGACTCATTAATTAAATTTAGCAGTTCATGTATTTTCAAATACCTTTATATCAATCTCCTTCAAATTGCTTATTGCTGTGTTTTACTACGACTCAACCTTATATTGTCGCCTATCCCACAGTCAACAATAGACCATTGTGGGCTCCGCAGTTCGTTGATTATCGTTGCTTTCTGGTTAATAATATTTTTATTAGATGTAGTAATTTCCAAGTAGTAAAACAAATTTACAAATTCCAACGTAATTCAGTAAATGTACAACTATCATATTCGCTATTATTATCTTCTGTTTTTTAGAAATAAAGAAAGAATAAAAAAAAAGGAATAGACTTTAAATCGAAAAAAAAAAGAAAGAAAATGATTGTGTTTGAATAATAAAAAAAGATAAAAAGTCAAAGAAAAAAAACAAAAAAAAAAGAAAAAGAAAACAAACACTACTTAGTATATATCTATTCAGTATATATATATAATTCCCCTTTATGAACAATATATGGTATAATATGAATATTTAAGATAGAAACAACAAAATGTATTGTAATTATAACGTCGTATTGCGGAGACGTGTACACAAAACCCAATTAGAAAATCCATATTTTTTTCGTCAAATCCTGTCTAGTACCCATTGAGTAGTAATGCCAAGAACAGCTAGCCCTTCAAATATTGTATATATGGAGACCATATTTGTTCAAAGATTTCACATTTGTCCATTAGGACAAATCTGATTCTTTCCAAATACAAAGTCTCCAACATCTCTGCTGTCCACATTTTAATTATGGGGGTTAATGTTCCCTTCCAAAATTTCAATATTATTTTTTTCCCTATTATCAAACAGTAATCTAAGAAAATTCTTTGATTTACTGTTAATACGCATTGTGAATCCGGAATTCCTAATATTATTAACTTTGGTTCTGGATCCAGTTTAACTCTAAGAACTTCAGATATAACTCTAAAGATTTCTGTCCAATAATAACTAAGTTTTGAACACGTTACAAAACTATGTATTAAATTAGCCTCTAAATTCTGACATTTATCACAAATAGGAGAGACATTAGGAAAAATTCTATTTAATTTGGTTTTTGAATAATGTAACCTATATAAAACTTTAAATTGTATCAATGTATGCCTCGCGTTTAATGAACAGCGATGTATGCGTTGTAAACTTTCTTCCCAAGATTCTTTTGTTATAGATAAACCAATTTCATTTTCCCATGCTTGACGGTATATTTCTGTTGTTGGATTCTCCCTATCCAAAATAAGATTATATATATATAAGCTATAAATTTTTCTGAATTTGGATGTTTATTAAATACTTCATCTAATAATCCTGGTTCTTTAATTTTATAATCTTGTGTGTTAGACTTAATATAATCTCTAATTTGTAGATACCTAAACAAATTATGTGGTGGTAACCCATAAATTTCTTGTAACTCATGAAATAAAAGAAATTTTCCCTTTCTATACAGATGTTCAATCCTATAAATTCCTAAATCCTCCCATTGTCTAAACCCCCTATCTAATATAGAGGGTTTAAATAAAGGGTTATTCATAATTGGTAGTTTAAGTGACAAATTATCCAAACATAAAGTCTTGACTATTTGTTTCCAAATACGTCTATTGCTATGAATTATAGGGTTGTTCCTATAAATTTTATTTTGTATTTCTCTTGGCGCAAAAAGAATTGAACTTACATTAAAAGGTAAACAATCTTCCTTTTCCATCTTTAACCACGTTGGTTCGTAATCCAAATTTACCCACCAAAAATTCATATTCTTAATCTGGACTGCCCAAAAATAGTACAAAAAAATTTGGAAGTGCTAATCCTCCATTTATTTTTGATTTACATAAATGTTTTTTACTTATTCTATGATTTTTATAATCCCAAATAAAACTATTGACAATGTTATCTATTTTTTTTTTAAAACTCTTTGGGAGATAGAAAGGAATAGCTTGAAACAAGTATAGCAGTTGTGGTAAAAAGATCATTTTTATAGCATTTATTCTACCAATCATAGATATAGGAAGTGTTTTCCAGTATAAAATATTTTTTCTAAGTTTATCTAATAATAGGGGATAATTAGATTTAATTAATGAGTTATAGGATTTAGATACATTAATACCTAAATATTTAAATTTATCCGTAACTATTTTTAGTGGATATTGTTGCAATATATTTGATCTTATTCCGGTTATAGGCATAATCTCACTTTTATTCCAGTTAATTCTATATCCAGAAAATCTGCCAAATTTAGTTATAACATTAAATAGCTTGGGTATACTGATCTCTGGTTTTGTAATATAAATTAATACATCATCTGCATATAAAGATATTTTATTAGTTGTAGTATCAGTATTATATCCATATATTTCTGGTTCAGATCTAATCCTTTCAGCTAAAGGCTCTATCACCATAGCGAATAACAAAGGCGACAGCGGACATCCTTGTCTACAACCCCTATGAAGCTTAAATTTAGCTGACAATATTTGGTTAGTTAATATTCTTGCAGTGGGATTCGAATATAGAATTCTTATCCATTTACAAAATCTATCCCCCAATTGGAATTTCTCCATTATTCTAAATAAATATGGCCATTCAACCTGATCGAATGCTTTTTCTGCATCTAAGGACATAACAGCTAAATCCCTATCCCCAACTCTTTTTGAATATATGATATTAAATAATCGTCTCAAATTATAAGATGAGTAACGCTTTGGGATAAAACCTGTTTGATCATGGTGTATTATTTTAGTAATCACCAAACTTAATCTTCGTGATAAAACTTTAGCTAAAATTTTTTGATCTGTATTTTAAAGAGCAATTGCTCTATATGATCCTGGGTCTTCCAAGTCCTTGTCAACCTTAGGAATTAGTGTAATTGTAGATTCATTTAGGGATTCCGGCAATTTTCCTTGTTCATATGTATATTTATACACTGCATGTAATCTTGGGGAGATCAGATCTTGAAATTTCTTATAAAATTCTGTACTCAGGCCATCCGGGCCCGCTGCTTTTCCATTATTTAATGATCCGATTGACTCCTCAATATCTTTTATTGATATATCCGCATTTAACAAGTCTCTACCTCCCTGATCTAAGCTGTTAATATTACATTTTTGTAGAAATGTATTCATTTCATCCATTTGTCCTGTTATTTTTGATGAATAAAGACTTTGATAATATTGTAAAAATATATCATTGATATCTTTTGGTAAGGTCGATATATTGCCATTCTCAGATCTAATTCTATGTATCATTTTTTCGTCCTCTCGCTTTCTAAGTTGTCGAGCCAACAATTTTTGCGGTTTATCTCCAAATTCAAAGTGCACTTGTTTAGTTTGTTGATAAAGTTTAATTACTTGATTGGAATATATTTTATTTAGTTTATATTTTAATATTGCAATTTTATTACTTAACAATTTAGAGGGCTGTTTTGTATTCTCCATATCTAATTGTTTTATCTCTTTTTCCAAGTTTTGTTCCGTCTTTCTATTTTCTTTATTAAAGTATGCTTGTGCCGATATTATAGCTCCGCGCATAAATGCTTTAAATGTATCCCAAAGTAATGATGGTGAAACTTCAGGTTTGTCATTAGTTTCAAAGAATAATTTAATCTGTTTTACCAGATAATCATAACAAGCCTTATCCTTTAATATTTCGGGATTAAACCTCCAATTATTAGATTTTATAATTATATCTTTTAATTTTATCTTAAAAGTTAATGGAGCGTGATCTGAAATAATAATATTATGATATTTTGAATCATATGTAAATGGAAGTAATTTTGAATCTATTAAAAAATAGTCTATCCTCGAGTAAGTTCCAAATACAGGTGAGAAAAATGAATATTCTCGTCCTATTGGATTATCTATTCTCCAGATGTCCTTAACGTTTGCTGTACTAATAAAGGAATTTATAAGTATGCTTGACTTAGAAATAGATTTACTTTTTGTTGACGATCTATCTAAATAATTATCCAAAGTACAATTAAAATCTCCTCCAATTATTAAGTTATGTTCTACAGCTATAGGGATATTATTAAATATTTTCTTAAAAAATAATGGGTTATCAAAGTTAGGGGCATATATATTCATTAGAGTTACTTTTTTAGAATATAATTCCCCTGTAATTATTACATACCGACCTTCTGTATCCTCTATTATAGAACTTAATTTAAAAGGTATACCTTTACGAATGATTATTGCAACCCCTCTAGATTTATGTATAAATGAGGAGTGATACACTTTCGAAATCCATTTAGCTGTTAGTCTGTGTCGAGCATCTTTTTTAAGGTGGGTCTCTTGAAGAAAAGAGACGTCAGACTTCAATCTGTTTAATTGAGCTAACACCTTACCTCTTTTAATTGGCTCATTAACTCCCTTAACATTCCAACTACAGAAGGTGATTCCATTACCCCCAATCTTCCCATTAGTATCTTGCATTTTACTATTAAGGTGGTTTATATTGGAATAACCGTCCCGGCCCGTACAACTCAACATTGTAACCAGACCTTGGGTTGACGAAAATTAGTGTACGTCTTTCTATTTCATATACACGTCTCTTTGAACTGACTATATAATACCAATCGTAAATATTTTCATATACTGTATAATATAAAATCAAATATCTAATATACCTAAAATAATAAAAAGTGTGAGTGAAAGTGAGTTGAAAAGTGTTAGTAAAGTGCTCAGAAAAAAAAATAACTACACCTATATAGAGTGTAGTGTGTGTTAGTGCAAGCCACACTAACGTGGCTACTAATCTACTGACTTCCGTAAAAAAAAAGATGTTAATAATTCCAGCTCCAATCTTAAATGCTATATATTTTGGGGTAGGGTACTAAATTTGTATACTTAGTAATAATTCACATTATTAGTGACTATTATAATTACTATTCTAATTAGTAATACTATGTTAGGGGGGGTAGATAATACTATGTTAGGTGAATAATTGCCATTTTATATGGATAGATAACACAGTAATCTATCCATCTCTCTTTAAACCAAAATTTAAGTCCATGTCCAATATTCATCCTCCTTCTCCATAATGATTCATAACCGCGGATGGGTCATAAAAGTTCAGCCATCATCTTCTTGGTCTTGATCCACTTGTTCTTCTTCCTCTTCTGTTTCATTCTGTATTTTTCGGGCGAATTCCAGTGCTACAGTATGCTTAACGAAACGGAACTCTTTGTTGTTGTAGGTTACTCTTAATGTTGCTGGGTACATCAAGCCATATCTCAGATCCTTCGTATCCTTCAGATTCCTCAGAACACCTCTTGTTTCTGTGAATAAGGATCTTCTCTTGGCCACTTCCGCCGGATAATCTCTGAAGATACTGATATTATCTCCTTCATACTTAAAATTTTTCTTGCGTATTATTATCTTCATCATTTCTTCAAAAGCATGATCGTAAACCACCTTTACAATCATTTGTCTTGGGGGTGCATCCCTCCTGGGAGCCCGCCTTAATGCCCTGTGTGCACGGCCCAACAGGGGTTCTTGATCCAGATTCAAAATATCCTTCAGTAGTTTTGCAGCAAATTTTCGAGGGTCTTGATTTCCCTCGCGACCCTCGCTCAAACCAACTATACGCAAATTCTTACGCCGTTGACGTCCCTCCAGATCGATACATTTCTCATTTATTTTGCGTAATAATTCTGATAGACGTTTGTTCTCGGAGTGGAGTTTCTCTCTCTCCTTGGTGTTTAATACAGCCATCTCCATTAGCTCTTTAATTGTCTCTTTTTGTTGGTCGAGCGTAATTATAATAGGATCAATCTTATCATCCAGCATTCTTTCCATACCAGCAGCTGCGTCTTTTATCTCCACCATTTGTTTTTGTAACTCAGCATCAGCCTTTTCTTTCCACTCGTTCATCATAATTTTTACCGTTTCTATAACTTCATTTTTTAAATCTTCTTTAATTCTTTCATGAAACACTAGAATATCAGCCCTTAAATTTTTAATATCCTCTTTATAATCCTTCTTATTATCTTTAAGTAATTTCTTCATCTCACCTAGGATATTAACTTTGAGGTCCTCCAGTTCAGCTTTCCTCTGTGAAATCTCTTCTTGGGAAGCAGCCAGACTCGAGCCCAGGGCACCAGTCGGGCCTATTTCCCTTTTTCCAGGTTTTTTTCCGGGGGGGGAGCGAGACATCATTTTCTTGAAAAAGTCGCGCGCCTGATGACGTCACGGACCTTTTAAACGCTACCGGAGCCGTTCCCAGTCGTTCTCCCGCGGTGAGTACGGTTGACTGACCCCTAGACCCCCGTTTTTTATACAATTTTTAGTGGAGCTATAATGGCGCGACTCCACTCACACCATGGCGCCAACCGGAAGTCCGATTATCGTTGCTTTCTGCATATCTTCCACTCATTTGTCCTAAGTACCGTCTATATCTCTCGTTCCCCTTGTCCCTAACTCTCAGTCTGAAGTAGGGACTCGACCCGAAACATCACCTATTCCTTTATTCCAAAGATGCTGCTGACCCGCTGAGTTACTCCAGCTTTTTGTGTCTGTCTGATATTGCATGGCATCCTTTCCACTTCTGTCATGAGGCAACGGCTTAAGTTTGAAAGCACTTTCAGACTACTTTTATCATAAGGGACACCGTAGAGCACATTTTAAACAATGTCCAATTCTCAAACAGATTTTGTTAATTGTCAATTCATTCTGAAAATAGCCTGGTTTTCTTTTCCATTGAGCTGCATTAAAACAAAATCAGATGATGGACAGTTGACCTACATACCTCCAGAGGGAGGTAGAAAATCTTCAGGTTAAATAGTGCAACCACTTGACGCCAATCCTGATCGCATGTACATTACGCTTGGAGTCTTTAGAAGACAACTTTATTTTTTATATCCTCTAAATCCTGAAGTCTCTAGATTAATTTTAGTCCACCAGCTAAATTCAGGGAGAGCTGACCAAGTCAAGAATCAAATCATCTTTGTTACTCAAATGAGGCCAGATCAAAAAAAAATGTTTTCATTGGAATACTTTAAATTGTTTTTCTTTCAGTGTTTGGTACTAAAAGCATTTCAAACACAGGCCAGAATTGTTTGAATTATATGGGTTCAAAATCATTGTAACTGATTCTTGTGTGCGATTCACTCTGCTATCTCAACAAAGAGGTCAGTATTAGGTCCTTAGAAATTAGCAATGCTTTTGGAAATAAATAATTGAACTCTTTAGACATACTGTCTTAGAAACTTGATCAAGTTTATTGAAGCGGTGACAAAGATGATTAAGGGTAAAACATAGACTTTAGTAGAGCATTTGACAAGGTCCCTTGGGCTGATCCAAAAGATTAAGGTGCATCAGAGCCTGAGAAACCGGTAGATTTAATCACAATTATCTTGGCCATAGCAGGTATGGTACTGGTATAGCTTTTATTCACAATAGAGGTCAGTGACCAGTGGGGTTCCACAGGGATCAGCGCTTGGACCCCTGTTTTATGATTTGGGTGAAAACGTAGCTGGGCTGATTAAGTTTGCAGATAACATGAATAGTGAAAAGGGCTGTTAAAAAATGCAGCAGGTTTTAGGTCAGTTGGAAATATGGGCATAGATGGCTGATAGATTTTAGTCTGTATGTGTGATGTGTTACACATTGGGGTGGTCAAATGTAAGAGGATAATATACAGTAAATAGAGGGAACCTTCAGAGCATTGATGTACAGAGAGATCTTGGGGGGCATGCCCATAGCTCACTGAAAGTGGCAACACAAGAGGATGATAAAGATGTATGGCATGTTTGCCTTTATCAGTCGGGATATAAAGTATTAAAGTTAACAAATCGTGTTACAACTACAAAATAATGGCTATGCCAGGTGAGATAGAAGCAGTTCCAACAGCAATGTTTAAGCAGTATTCAGACAGGCACATGAATGGTAGGGGATGGAGGAATACAAAATGTTCAGACAGATGTGATCAATTTAAATTAGTGTAATGGTGTGAACAGACGTTACAAGATGAGGCCTGTTTCTGTGCTGCATCGTTTTAAATTCAGTGATAAATCTGATATGTGAGATTATGTGCATTCTCAGCATTTAGCATTTAATTTAGAAACAATCTCTCTCCACACAAGCGTGTGATCCAAGTACTTTCAGCTTTTGCAATATTTTGATTTGTCTTTTTTTTTTGGTGCTTTCAGTACAAATTGTGATCTCTTGCATTTAACCGTTTCCTAAAGGTTCTATGGGAGTCAGTGATTCAAAGCACTGTTCTTCAAGTGGGATTTGAAACATTTGCCCAATTATTCAATGCATAGTTAAGAGTGGGGCTGTGGTGGTCATTGATAGTAAAAGATAAATCTGGATGACCGACCCATTTATTGTAGTCCCATTTATTGAAGTATCAACAACAATTATTAGTTGAGGCTACATTTATTTTAGATAAATATTTTGGGCAATGTTACTAGTTATGTGTTGGCGTAAATCTGTGGTGCTACCTTCCCATAGATTGTGAAATAAATGGATATATAACATTGGTTATGTTACTCCTGTGGCTTATTTAAGAAAGAAGTTGAGGAGATTAGCATCATGTTTGGTACATTATGGGCCAATGGGCCTGTTCCTGTGCTGCACAGTCCTAGCTTCTATTCTGAGATCCAATGGTAACGTTTCACCAAGGAACAAAAATCACAAATTAAATAAACCCTTCTGTATTCCACACCTGAAAATTACTTTGCATCTTCTGTAAACCGCCTTTGCTTCTTAATTTAAATTTTATTTTCTGTGAGTTTATTTTTATTTCTATCTCTCTCCTTTCCTTAGTTGGAGCACCTTTTTAATCTTGCAAGGTGCTCCTGTTATCTCAGTCCTAGTTACCATTGTATCCTTTCTGTCGCGTTCTTTACCTCCTCCCTTGTATTTTATAGGGTGGCTAAAAACACAAGCAGGGGTAAGGCGGAAGTGTTTAGGGACAATTCTTCAATTATCTTAGTTTTATTTTATAGGCCCTCAGTTTTGTACATACGCATCAGTTTGTTTTTTTTTCCTCTTTGCGCATCCATTCTCTGTTAAAAGCTTTACTTTTTCTCTTCAGTGAGTACCTAATTTTGTTTTCTCTCCCTCATACATGCATGCACTCCATTACCAGCACTTCAGTATAATAAATAGGGTTGTTGATGAGCATGTGAACAGATGGAATCTTTTCTCTTTAGAAAGCTGAGTGAGACCTCATTTTGTTAATGTGATGAAAGTTTAGATAAAGTGGATACAGAGTGTTTCTGCTGGCAGGGAAGGACAAAACTAGAGACTATGAATATAAAATAGTCGTTAAGAAATCCAATAGGAAATTCCAGAGAATCTTGTTTATATAAGGAGTCATGAGAATGTAGAATTCGCTATTGATGTGTATAGTGTACATTGAATGAAAGGCTGGACGAGGGCATGGGGCAGGAAATGGAAGACAAACCTGAAAGCTTCAGCTGAGAAAATTCAGGAGGCAGCACCGTTAGAGTATGAATAATAGTGGAGTGGTTAGTCTGAATGGTTTGTTGCCATGTCATGTTTCCTGTGCAGGTTGATTATTAATTTTAGTGTACGATTTTAGTATTATTTAGTATAAATTTAGTATATGTTGATGATGTTGTCTCACTGCATTCACAGATGAATCAGCAAATGGCAGGAATGAATATAAGTTGCCCAAGTGGTATGATGGGCTTCAGACAGCCTGCGAGCACAATGGGTGGATGGACTGGCAGTCCTGCAGGCCAGACTCTCAGCACTCAGCTGTGGAAATGAAGGGAGATGAGAGCTGATGCCCCACCTGATATGATAAAACGTTTCTGAATTGCATATCAGACGTATTATTTGATCTATGTGAAAGAAAGCTCTGGTTTGTCTAATTGACCTAGTTGATCTAATCATTCCTGGCAGTCTTGTCTATTCAGTCTAATGAAGTGATTCCCTGGTTAAACTGTGGAATAGCAGTTTCAGAACTGCTTCCCCCATGCATCTTTTCTGAACTCTGTCCACTGCAGACTATCTGAGCGGTTTATAATAACTTGTGATGATGATGTTGCGTGACTTGTAGCCAGTACAATTACAGCTAGGCAAGGGGGGAAGAAGCAAGCTGTCATTTTACCAACAACCCTGCAAGAGCCCAGTGCCCTCCGGATAAACGTCAACAGTTCCTGTAGATTAAGTTGTATGAGCCAATGTATGTTCAGTAACAATGTTTCTGTGTTACAAAGCTGTCCCTGGAGTACCATCCGCATTCTGTCTTTATCCCAACCATTCTTTTTTTTGATATTTTAAAGTGGAGTAAATAAAAGAAAGCAAAGTTATTGAACGATAAATCTGGATGGTAGAGGCAATGATTGGGTTTAGATCCCAATGGTTGGGTTTAGAGCCTAGGGATTGGAAACAACTCGGGTTTTAATATTTTTACTCCTTGCTATTCCAGAGATCACTAAACCATGTGGCTTGATTGTTGTGCACATGTTATTTCTGGACAGAAAACTCCTCACCCTTACAACTGAGTTATATGTATCTCCTTTTAAAAAATGGTTATCATTAGATAGCCTTAAATGCTGGGGTGGAAGATTGCAACCTTCAAGTGGTCCGCCCTGTTTCGACTAATGCAATCAACTCGACCTGCACAAACGGAAGATCAAATGGAACAAGTTGTCCAACAACTTTAGGCTGTGCACGCCACATGAAAGAAGAAGGAGGCCTTAAATGCTAACAGTCAAAGCAGTGCTAGTTTTATAGCACAAAATTCTGATTTGTTGTTTTTACTACTTACATGATACAGACAAATAGGTAACGGATAACCTAAAGTATCCGTTACAAATCAATTTTAACAAAGCTGAAATTCTCATCTGTTTCAAAGAAACGTTCAATGTTATTGCAAGGAGGTTGCAATATTGTGATAAATTTCCAACTGTTGGATCTTTTAAAAACTGTGCAGCCTATACAGGTTTAGCATACAATGTGGTGAATAGTTGCGGTGCTGGCTCGAAGAGCCGAATGGCCTCCTCCTGCACCTATTTTCTGTGTTTCTATGTTTTGTGTTTGTGTTTGCTCAAATGATATTAAGAATCTAACGTTTTAAATTTTAAACCATTTGACCCAATTGTGACAATGTCTACCAATGTTGAAAGGTATGATGAAAGGAATATGTTTACAGTATTTTATTCCTGTTTTATGATGCCCATTTTCACCACAGTTACGTAAATGAGGATCCTTCTCAAAGAGGTGACCCTAACTTAGTAGGTAACAAACATTTGAGAGCAGAATTGTATTTCTGAGCTCACCAACCTGTGGTGTGATGTTCATCTTCCTAGAAACCACAGATTTTAGAGGACACAGTCCCAATTCACAAGTTATCAATGTACGTAACAGTCATTTATAGTTTTTAAAACTATTGTGGTATATAATGTTTAAACATCTGTTGTAATAGGACGGATTTCTTTTGATGCTGAGTATTATGGCTTTGTTAAATAATAACTGTTTTGTAACAGATACTTAAAGTGAAAAGTTACGAGTTTAATGCACCAGATGTGAGCAATAACTAACTGTGTCGCACTACTCAAGACATTTAATTTCTCTGGAGCTACATCCAGGCTTACTGCTGCAGCGGTATTTACATTTTATGGTGCATAGTATAACAAATATGTTATTTACATGTATTAAATCAATTAAACCACTATCTATTGTGCACATTTGTCTGGTGGAATAATTTAATTTAATCCTGAAATGACTGGCCTCATTTTTTAAATTTTTTTTGTTGTTGTTAGAAGTGAGTACAGTAATGTGGTACCTAAGTACCTGATGCATAGAGACACGTTACAATTCTTGTACAACTTCTTATTTTTAATTTAATAATAAAAGAGCGGTGATAGAAAGAAGAAAATAGAGAGTGTCGGGATAGATAGACAAGAGAGTAGAAGGCCTCATTTACTTCTGAACGGTATGAAGAGTTAGCCTTGCGTGAGAATGCCTGAAGATGATCCGCAGAGTTCAGAATGTTGCTCGCGTTGATGAGATTTTGTTTTTATTGAAGAGAAGTGAATGTAAGCACCCTTTATTCATATTTCTTTATGATATTGAAAGTGATCATTCAACACAATGTCTCAAGGCACAAAACCCCAACAACCCTATTCTCCTAATTTTTCCTGCAACATGTTCTACCCATATTCCTGTCAGCCAGAGTAATTGGGCACAAAGAGAATGTGCAAACTTCACACAGACAGCTCTAGAGAGCTACATTAAACTGCTTGATGGAGCAATGCAGCAGCAGCTCAGCTAGCTGTGCCACTATCATTTGTATACACTGAACATACAGGTAAGTGACTCAACTGCATAAGTAGACGGGGGAAGATGTTTTATTTGTATGTGACATACTTTTATTGAAATGAACAAATGTGCTACAAAACATGCAGATGACAACAACGTTTTTAAAAATTGATGTTAACTCTTGCTTGGAAAAGTGTCCCAAGTGAATAATAATTTATCCTACTTGTTGCTGCCACAGATTGCTTGTGTAAACCGTTTCGTTGAAGGTTCACCAGGATGCGTGCAGAGCTCCCTGCACGTTCTATTCTGAGAATAGCAGTTCTATACTTCGATGTGAATTACATCCTGGTTCTGTTTAGGTTCAAAAACGAGGTTTGCCTTTTCGGTCCGTGTGTGCCAAACAAGGACCTAAAATATAGAAAGAATAATCATTTGATTCTGTTTCTCTGGAAAAAAGCTGCCAAATTAATTTTTTCCCATAGCTCTGAAAATATCTTCAGCTGAATTGATCATCCAATGCTTGTTTGAAAATTGCTATTGAATCTGACCCCACTACCAATTTAAGCAGTGATACTTCAATTTAAAAAATCGAATTATCTCTCCTTTTTCCAATGAATAAAACTATCAAAACCTCTCCTCATTTTTTAACACCAATTAAATTTCAATATTCTCCTATTGAAAAATAATTGCAATTATTCCAAATCCAAATGAGTGTAACAATCACATTTTCTCAGTGTGCTGGTTACTTCATTTCTCTAACTAGGCCTGATTACGTTTCTGTAGTGAAGAGTCCCTTCTGACACCGAACATGCTGTCTGGGTGAAAATCTTTTCCTCAGATCCCCTCTAACTCTTTTGTTCCTCACCTCAAAGCAAATCTTAAGGAATAGTAGAATTAGGCCATTCAACCCATCAAGTCTACTCCGCCATTCAATCATGGCCGATGTATCTCTCCAACCCCATTCTCCTGCCTTCTTTCCGTAACTTCTGACACGTGTACTAATCAAGAATCTATCTATGTCTGCCTTAAAAATATCCACTGACGGTCTCTACAGCCTTCTGTGGCAAAGCATTACACAGATTCACCACCCTCTGACTGAAAAATGTTCTCCTCATCTCTTTCCTAAAACAACATCCTTTAATTCTGAGGCTATGACCTCTAGTTCTAGACTCTCCCACTAATGGAAGCATTCTCTCCACATCTACTCTATCCAAGCCTTTCACTATTCTGTATGTTTCAAAGAGGTTCCCCTTTATTCTTCTAAACTCCAGCGAGTACAGGGCCAGTGCCGACAAATGCTCATCATAGGCCACCTACTCATTCCTGGGATCATTCTTGTAAACCTCCTCTGGACCCTCCAGAGCCAGCACGTCCTACCACAGATATGGTGCCTAAAATTGCTCACAATATTCCAAATGCAGCCTTACCAACGCCCTAGACCCTCAGCATTACATTTCTGTGTTTATATACTGTCAAGCCCTCTTGAAATAAATGCTAGCATTGAGTTTTCTTTCTTTACTACCAATTCGACTTGCAGATTAACGTTTTAGGAATCCTGCACCAGCACTCCCATGTCCCTTTGTACCTCCAATTTCTGGATTCTCACACCATTTAGAAAATAATCGATACCCTGTTTTAGGTATTTATATTGGATAGGCTGGGACATTTTCCTTCATAGAGTGCCTGAGGCTCAGGGGTGACATTGAGACATATAAGATAATGACGGGCATGGGTAAGGTGAATGTTCAGCCTTTTTCCCCAGGTAGTGGATTCTAAAACTGGAGGCATGGTCTCAAGATGAGAGGGGAGAGATTAAAGAGGGACCGCAGGAGTAGATACATGGCTGGAATATCTTTATGGGACAAATCCAAATAAATTTGCCACACTTGTATGGCTAATATTTATGTTCCCGTCTCAATGAAGAGATTGTGAATAAACATGATAAATAAGTTGCTAAATTCTTAAACTTAACTGATGCAGCCAGATTTTATTTTGACCACCTTCAATGACACAACAAAACTAGTTAACTAAAGATGAGGAAGGGGTGGGGACCGAGAACATATATATTGATGTGGGCGGTGTATTTGATGTAGTCAATGCAGACTTCTGCAAGGCCTTTGACAAGTTTTGACATGGCAGATTGGTCCAAAAAGTTAAAGCTCAACGAATCTTAACTTGAGTAGCAGTCAGGATGATGGAGGAAGGCTGTGCTTGTGATTGGAAGCCAGTAACTAGTGGTGTATCACAGGGATCTATGCTGGGACCTTTGCTTGCCATGTACATTAATTATTTGTATAATAATTTAATTAAGTACATTAATTAATTATATATATGTGGGAGGTATGATTAAGTTTGTGGTTGACATAAACATTGGTGATGGTGTTCATAGTGAGGTGGACGGTTTTAAGTTATTGATGAATTGTTAAATTGGGTTCAGCAAAGGCTGGTCATATGCCATGAATGGAACAGGACCTTATTGTCCATTCCTAAAGCTCTCCCCCAAGATGGAATCGGAGGTAGTGTAGGTAAACAGGTGGAGAAGGTAACAGGCATACAGATGTGGCCTTGATGTTGTCACAGCTAGATTACAAGAGCATGGTACTTTATAAAACCATGGTTAAACCACAGCTGGCGTATTGCGTGCAACTTACGTTTATCACGGTAACGATGGGGCATAATTGCATCGGAGAGGGGACAGATTTACCAGATAATGAATAGGATGAAATGTTTCAGATAGGAGAGATTTGCTTTCCTTGAAGCAGAGGAAACCTATTAGAGAAAATATGACAGGTGTACAAAAAGCTATGTGGGGCACTGACGGTGAATAGAGAAAAACTTTTTCCCATCATGGTCACCAGCGTGGAACCAGACCCTTGTCCCACCTCGTCCATGCCAGCCAAGTTGGCATACTGGGCTGGTCCCATCTGCCTGCATTTGGCCAATAGCCCTCTAAACCCTTCGTATCCATATCTATCCAAATCTAATGTCTTTTAAAGTTGTAATTTTGTAACAGTACCCACTTTGATAGCTTCCTCTGGCAGCTTATTCCAATATGATTATCTCCTGAGTGGCAAATATTAGCTAAAAATGTGTGGCAAATTTCTTTGGAATTGGCCCATAAAGATCCTCCATTAGGTGTCTATAAATTTGATGCTTAACAAATTAACAATGGGGTGTTTTAATTTATACTGATTGTTGTCTTGCACTGGTTAGTGCTGGGATTGTCACCTTTCCCAATGCAGTTGCTTTTGATTATTAACATGTTGTGTTGCCCCTCTTTAAAAAAACAGACATGTAGTCATTACCTTGGTGCAGTTAGCAGCTTTTGGCTCAAGTTCATGGACGGTTGTAATTTGCTTCAGAAAGTCTGATTCTTGCATGCCAGGTTGTGAACCACCCCGCTTGAAGACAGCTTGTGGATTTGATAGAATAACTTTCAGATTCACAGCAAATCCTATTGAAAAACAAAAATGGGTTACATCTGCTTTTGAAAACAAACTAGGTTGCTTGGATGTAATCACATTGCCCAGAAATCATTTCCCCTTGAAGTGTTTCTGCAATAGCATTGTTTTTATGCTCACAGTGCTCTGCCATTTGCCCTACTGATCAGCAGCCAAAATGGCTTTGAGTAACCTTTTGCCTGTGCAATGGAAAAGGCAAAGTAACCCTGTAAATGTGTCAATTCTTAAAATTGGGGAATATTAGCATGTTAGGCCTTTAATTTATCTCTGATTGTTTATGAGATCAGTGGCAGAACATGGTCCAATTTATCTGCACCCCCAGAAAGTTTCTGCTGCAATGGATTGAGTAGATTCTTCAAATCATGCCCACTTTATTAAGGGTACAGTTACTAATAGACTGCAGGTTTTAAATGTCAAATCCTGAGACAATTATTTGTGCATTATCTGAACCGTGTAATGGTTCCATTCGTTTTTGACCACTGTTTTTCTAGGTTTATTTTTCAGTTCAGTTTAGTTTATTGTCGCGTTTACCAGGGTACAAAGAAAAGCTTTTGTTACGTGTCAACTAGTCAGCAGAAAGACAATACATAATTACAATGGATTCATTTACAGTGTATAGAGAGATTTAAGAGTTTGGAGCGATTATAATGAGTGTAGATCTGCTTCTGTAGCTAGGACTCAAATAGCCGCCTGGGTGTGGAGCTTCATGTAAAGCCTGAATACTTGTGTTAAAAAATGTTCCTTTGTGGTGATAAATCCAGTCTTAACTCTCAAAATAAAATGTTGCTTTGTTACCCACTCTTAAATATTTCATGACATGCTTCATATCACAAGTTTAACCAAAAAAAGGTTGCAATGGTTCAAAGATTTTGTTTGATTACACAAACACGTTTTAGAGGAAACTTAGTTCAATATGGCAGGTGTAATATTACACACATTTAACATTCTGTGCTCATGGGAGCTTTACCACTGAATTTTGCAACTGTATCAGGCTGATCTTAACCAATGCAAAAACAGTGACTCGAGAACAATTGTATGTGTCTGGGAGATTGAGCCCAGCGCCACTGCTGATGTATCTGATGCAGCCCTAAAATCATGCAGAGATGTCACTGTAAAGGGCCTGTCCTACCAGCATCCGACTCCATGCAGTGAGCGCGATCAAACTAGAAGCGGGGGCCGCGCGGAGGTCGGGTGATCCCTGTCCAGGGCCGTTCCCAACAGCATGCGCTTGCATGCGGCGAGCGCGACCAAACCGGCAGCGTGGGCCGCGCGGAGGTCGGGTGAGTGGCGCAACGCGGCACAAAGTGAGGCGAACTTGGAGCGAAGACTTAAAGGTAAGTTCGCCAGGACAGAGAGGGACACACAGAGAGGGGCACAGAGGCACACACACAGAGGGCCACGGAGCCACACACATAGAGGGTCACGGAGGCACCTACAGAGAGGGTCACGGAGGCACGATGTCGAGGCGGTGTGTAATGTGTCAAGGTGACTACGAGCCGACAAGCCGTTGCCGCGCGGAATTTTTGAACATGGTCAGTTTTTCGGAGCCCCGCGCGATGTCGGGACGAACTCCGCACAATTCCGCACGGCTCTGGCGATCGAAGTGGGACCGGCCCCACAACGCCGGATGGCTCAAGCGACCACGTTAGGTCGCGCTCATCGCATGGAGTTGCATGCTGGTGGGACAGGCCCTTAAATCATCCCAATGAAGAGGTTTCTGTGCTTACAAAAGGCACTGACGTGTCAACCACTGCATACTGCTTGGGGAGTGATTTGAGGGACGTCCACATTGTGTAAGGAGGCTAATAGATTGCCATTTATAAGAACGTGAGGGTTTTATTGTCATTTGTCCCAAAGCAGAACAATTAAATTCTTACATTAGGTTTCAAGAATTGAAAATAAATGGCAGCCTTTGTAGTTATCTGGAATTTACATCTTTGTATCATTTGTTTGTTCTGACTTTAAGTGAGGGACCAAAATCATGTTTTATTTATGGTACATTAATATTGTTATTATAGATGGTTCAGTTAAGGGTGGCATAGCTTGTAGAGCCACTGCCTAACAGCACCAGAGACCCGAGTTTGATTCTGACCTCTGTGGAGTTTGCATGTTCACCCTGTGATTGCATGGCTTTCCTCTGGGTGCTCCGGCTTCGTCCCACACCCCAAAAACATGGGCTTCACGTTAATTAGCCTCTTTAAAATTATCCCTAGTGTCTAGGGATGGTTAAGAAAGTGGGATAACATAGAACTAGTGTGAATCGGTGAACAATCATCAACATAGACTCAGGCGACCAGAAATGTCACCTATTCCTTTTCCCCAGAGATGCTGCCAGACCCACTGAGTTACTCCAGCATTTTGTGTCTATCTTTGATGGAAACCAGCATCTGCAGTTCCTTCTTTACAGGGCTTGTTTCCATGCAGAATCAAAAAAAATTGGCTAAAATGTAACAGCTGCTCATTCTAGGCACATCGACCCTTCCTGAACCCAATTTCTATGAAATTGTTTTCATTTCATTGTTTCCCGTTAAATGGGAATTGATCCCGTTAATTGTTTCCCGTTAAATACGACTACTTTAACATTTGTATCCGACTCACAGCAAATATTGATCGATAACAATACAAAATGATTGTTAAAATGCAAAGAAAAAAATTAGAACATAAACCACTGAAATCGATTCAATTATTTTGCGATTTCCTTCCGTTAGTGCATTACAACAAAATAAAGTAATGTAAGATTATCAGCATTCTTAACATTATATTGACGGCTTTTAATTACTTATTTTTTTAAGTTGTGATCCCCACTGCCTTCTGTGGTCAAGAGCATCAAATATTTGCCATCGAGGTGAAGACATTTCTTCTCACTGCCAACGGGATAACCCCTTTTGAAACTCCTGGAATTCCTTTGGTCCACATGTCAGGTTTACCTATTCCCAAGTTCAGTGCGTAAGAAGGAACTGCAGATGCGAGTTTAAACCGAAGATAGACACAAAACTCTGTGGTAACTCAGCGGGACAGGCAGCTTCTCTGGAGAGAAGGAATGGGTGACATTTCGGGTCTAGAAGGGTCTTGACCCAAAGCGTCGCACTTTCCTTCTCTCCAGAAATGCTGCCTGTCCCGCTGAGTTACTCCAGCTTTTTGTGTCTATTCCAAAAGTACTTTTGTTTAACCACATTTTTCTTCCCTTTACAATCTCTCCAATAAAGGGACCTGGAGTCTTGAAGGTCCACTGGCTCTTTTATAGTCAGAAGATAATCCTGATTCAACAACGTTGAATCCCCTGCGTTGCCTCAAACATAGCGGCATGCAAACCTTTATGCTCAATTTTATTCCGTCAATAGGTTGGAATACAACGTGTCAAGAAATACTGCCTTTTGTTATTTACTTATTGGTATGGGGAAAGGTAGAGGCATAGATAGGGTAGACAGTCAGAACCTTTATCCCTGGGTGGAAATGTCAGGCTAGAGGGCATAACTTTAAGGTGAGAAAGGTAAAGTTTAAAGGACATGTCCAGGCAATTTTTTTTTAAATTTTAACATAGATTGGTGGGTGCCTGGAACATGCTAACTGAAAATGGCAACACAAACTAAAAGGGTGGAAAAGCTGTAGGTGTGCTTGCCTTCATCGAACAGGTCATTATTAGTATAAAAATCTGCAAGGTGTGTTGCATCTGTATTAAGAAAATGTGGTTAGGCCACATTTGGAGTATCGCATGCAGTTCTGCTCACTGCATTACAGGAAGGGTGTAGAGGGGGCACAGAAGAGGATCACCAGGATTTTGCCTGGATAAGAGAGAATTAGCCATAAGGAGGTGTTAGATGAACAAATTGTTTTCTCTGAAGCATCAGAGGCTGAGGGGAGACCTGATACAAAATAATGAGGCGTAAATAGGGTAGTTAGTCAGCCTTTCTCCCAGGGTGAAAATGTCAAATACAAGAGGACATAGCTAGAAGGTAAGAGGAAAAAAGTTCAAAGAAGATTTTTTTTACACAGAATATGTGCCCCGGAATGGTGTGGAGGTGGCGGAAGCAGATATGACAGCAACATTTAAGAGGAATGTTGACAGACACACAAACTGGCAGCTGATGGAAGGATACATATGCAGGCAGATGAGGTTAGTTTAAACTGGCATCATGGTCAATGCATTTATCGCAGGGCGAAGAGCCTGTTCCTGTGCTATTCTATGTTCAATAAATACCAAAGATGGGAACATTCTGAGACCTGGCATAGCTGTGATGGGCTGAATGGCCTCCTATGTCAGAAGGAAATATGCAATGTGCCCACCTCTGCAACAGCACGGTGAAGTTCTGCCCTGTCAGAATGCTATCCAAAAACAGCAAACAATCATTATCAACCAATTCCGTGTTCTCCAGCTGATCTCCCAACTGGTTATCTCTGTGTTTTATTGACCGCCGGCTCCTCACAACTTAAATAAATACAGATCTGACGTTGAACAAGTCTTGCCCATTTAACGGGAAACAACGAAATGAAGTGGTCATTTTCTTAGAAATAATTATTTTGAATAGCTGCTACCCCCTAGTGAATGTTGCCCAAGAGATCCTCTCAGATTAATTTACGTTTAAAACATAATTATTTGTCAGACACTTGCTGCAATATCCAACTCCCAGCAGAAATTAATTTTCGCTCTACTGTCAATGGAAGGAAAAAATTCTCAACAAAGCTTCTTTCCCCAGAGCATCTCATCGATAGTCACACAACGCCTGCTTGATGTCTGCTTTGATTGCATCGGCCCATTGCAGAGTTCTCAGATTTGTATTCATTATTAAACATACTGAAAATCCATTAGTAAATCTTTTTATTGAATTAATAATGTTTATCACTCATTCTTCTCTCCAGGCAGCATTCAGGGATGTCCAATCACCAAGCCTAATCCTCTCCCATACCTCTGCTGCTGTCAACAATCCACTGGGCCAGGAATTGAGTCACACTCTGTTCTTGTTTCCATAGGCCGCCATCATTAATTCATGCATACACACACATACAAGTATGTACGCACATGAGCACACAAGCATATCCATAGATACAAATGTAGGTACAAATTTATTACACGTGTCCTCATAAAAATAGATAATAGGTGCAGGAGTAGACCATTTGGCCCTTCGAACACCGCCATTCAATGTGATCATGGCTGATCATCCACAATCAGTATCCTGTTCCTGCCTTCTCCCCATATCCCCTGACCCCACTATCTTTAAGAGCCCTACCTAGCTCTCTTAAAAGTATCCAGAGAACCGGTCTCCACCGCCCTCTGAGGCAGAGAATTCCACAGACTCACAACTCAGTGTGAAAAAGTGTTTCCTCATCTCCGTTCTAAATGACTTACCCCTTATTCTTATAACCCCTGGTTCTGGACTCCCCCAACATCGGGAACATGTTTCCTGCCTCTAGAGTGTCCAAACCCTTAATAATCTTATATGTTTCAATAAGATCCCCTCTCATCCTTCTAAACTCCAGAGTATACAAGCCCAGCCGTTCTATTCTCTCAGCATATGACAGTTCCGCCATCCAGGGAATTAACCTTGTAAACATACGCTGCACTCCCTCAATAGAAAGAATGTCCTTCCTCAAATTAGGGGACCAAAACTGCACACAATACAAATAGGTCATAAATGGATTGGCCCGATATATGGGCAAGCAAGAAATTATGTACCTATATGTTAACAAATATGTGTAAGTGTAGGAAAGAACTGCAGACGCTGGTTTAAACCAAATATAGAGACAAAAAAGCTGGAATAACTCAGCGGGTCAGGCAGCATCTCTGGATGCTGAGGAATAGGTGACATCTCGGGGCGAGATCATTCTTCAGACTGAGAGTCAGGCTGCTAGGGAAGATGAGACCCCGTGGTATTAAAGAGAAGATACTAGCATGGGTTGGCTGGATGGCAGAAGGTAAAGAGTTGCAGTAAGAGGTGCTTTTTCAGGATGACTGCCAGTGAATGACACACACTGAACTTTTTTTCTTCTCCCGTTATGTACTATGTTTACATACTCTGTTGTGCTGCGGCAAGCAAGAATTTCATTGTCCTGTCTGGGACACATGACAATAAAACACACTCGACTCTTGACTAGTGGAGTTCTGTCATGGTCAGTGCTAGGACCGCTTCTCGTCCCGTTGTATATTAATGATTTGAATAAAGGAATTGTAGGCTTTGTGGCCAAGTTCGCAGATGATGCTACAATCTTATGGGCTCCCACATGTGTAACATCAGACATACCTGTCACCTGCCCAAATTTCTCTTATCCTTTTAGCCCTGCCTTTATCGACCCTTCCCTAACATCGCAGAAACAGGTTTTGTGTGATGTAGAATGTGCATATCACAGTGTCCACCCACACAGTTTAGTTTAATTATTGATATGTGTACCAAGGTACAGTGAAAAGCCTTGTGTGCTGTCCGGTCAAAGAAAATACTAAACATGTTTACATTCAAGCCATCTACAATGCACAGATATAGGATAAAGGGTAGAGCACTTAGTGCAAGATTACGACACAGACATGGTCTTTATTTTCTCTGCATCTCTTAGACCTAAAACATGTTCAATAGTAATACGGACCAATTCTGAAGATGGGCTTTCCATCTGAAGCAGCTAGTTTGTTTCCCCCTCCACCTGATCTGCTGAGTGTTTCCAACATTTCTGGTTGTAGTTCAGATTACCAGCATTTGCAGTTTGCTTATTTGCTTCATGGTGCACTTGGTGGCTGCACTTTCTTGCATCAGAATATTATCCACCGTTGTGTCCAGAACATGAGTGTACACCTTATTACAGACTTGCAATAACTAACATGTGTCCTTGCTTCACACATATGGTTGTGACATCTGGGCCTTTGACACAACGAGAGAGAAATATACAACACACAGACAATTTATGGAACCTTCTGTGCACCTGTTGTTCACAGGCCTTGCTCTACACACTGGGATAACTGTATAACAAACACATTGTTATGTTAGGCCTTGGAAACACAACACAATATCATCCTGGTTTTCCAATCATACCACTTGGTTGGCCAGTTGTGAAAAGCAGGGGGACCATCCCTTTGTTGTGAGATTGCACCATAATTTTCCAGCCATCCTCCACCCTCACATTCTTCACCTTGACTGCTTTCATCCATTGAATAACCTTCATCTCCATTGGAAGACACCAAAGTCATTGCCTTTAGCTGGTGGCCATACCACCAATAGCTGGTTATTTCCAGCTCCTATGTCAGCTATAAATATGGTAGCCAAGTTCCTGCTACTGCCTGGAATCTCCCTCTTCCCACTGTGGAACGAGATCTTCAGAGGAAGAGTAGCACTGCGCTGCAAATAAGGGAGATTGAATAATGGGGAAGGGTAGAGGGCCTTAGAGGGCATTAGGGTGGTGGGAGGGCAGATAACCATGTTCTACAAAGTGAAAAAATGTATCCATTCAAATGGCAATGACTCTACAATGAGTTTGGGACCTCTGAATAGGTTGGAGTACAGAGCAGCTCAGCACTGCTGGAAAGCAAGGATCATTTTCAAATTCTGCACCAAACAGCACCGGCAAGGCACAGTGAGTTGCCACTTTACAGAAGTAGACACCTGGGTTCGATCCCGACCACGGGTGTTATCTGTATGGAATTTGTATTCTCCCTGTGACCACGTAGAGGACCAAGTGATTGATTAAGAGAACATAAATGTATGAGATCAGACTTGTAAGGAACATAAAAATGGATTGAAAAAGCTTTGACTAGCATGGGGAAAGCAAAAGATTAAGGAAGACAAATGTATGTCCTTTGTCGTAAAAAAAAAGGGGGCATTGATAATGGAAATGAAGACATAGAGTTTAATTTAATTTAGTATTTAGAGAATGGTGGTGGGGTTAAACTTAAAATTAAACCAGTTTGGTTCTATCTTCACGGACAATTTAAGGGATCCCATGAGCCTAATGAAAGGAGGAATTAAGGGAAACTGGTTATTTAAAGTATACCGCTGGTCAAATGAATAGTGCTGGAACTGAAAACCAACACATCTCCAGGACCCGGTGATCAGCATCCCAAAGCGGTAAGAGGTCGCCATGGAAACAGTGGACATGTTGGTTATCATTTTCTAAAGTTCCCCATGTTGTGGAGGGATCTCTGCAGGCTGGAGGGGGGGGGGAATTTCCCTCCCTTTCAAAGGAAGGGAAATCAGGGACCTACAGGTTAATTTGCCAACCATCTGAAAAGGAAAAATGCTGGAGTTAATTCTAAAACAGGCAATAACAGAACACTTAGTAAATCTTCTCCCCAAAATCCACAAACCTCACTGCCCCAGGAGACCCATTGTCTCTGCCTGTTCATGCCCCACCAAACTCATTTCCACATACCTTGACTCCATCCTATCCCCCTTGGTTAAATCCATCCCCACCTATGTTCAAGACACCTCAGACACTCTCAATCGGCTCCGCGCATTCCATTCTCCAGGCCCCCATCCTCTCATCTTCACCATGGACGTTCAATCACTCTACACCTCCATCCCCCACCAGGATGGTCTCAAAACCCTCCGGTTCTTCCTCGACCAGAGGAGCAACCCATACCCATCCACTGACACCCTTCTCCGGCTAGCGGAGGTGGTCCTTACCCTCAATAACTTCTCTTTTGTCTCCTCCCATTTCCTCCAAACACAAGGCGTAGCTATGGGTACACGCATGGGCCCCAGCTACGCTTGCCTCTTTGTCGGGCACGTCAAACAATCTTTGTTCGCCGCGTACCAGGGCCCCATCCCCGACCTCTACCTTTGTTACATCGACGACTGCTTTGGTGTCACCTCCTGCACCCACACACAACTGACTGACTTCATCTGTTTCACCACCAACTTCCATCCGGCACTCAAATACACCTGGACCATTTCCGACACTTCCCTACCATTCCTTGACCTCACTATCTCCATCGCAGGGGATACACTCGTAACCAACATCTACTATAAACCCACTGACTCCCACAGCTACCTGGACTACTCTTCCTCCCACCCTGCTTCCTGTAAGGACTCCATCCCCTATTCCCAATTCCTCCGTCTATGCCGCATCTGCTCCCAGGATGAGGTGTTCCACACCAGGGCATCACAAATGTCCTCATTCATCCCCTCCCCCACTATAGTTGAGGCTCGCACCATGGTCTCCTCCGTACCCCTTAACACTGCCCTCTCTCCCCATCCCCCCACTCGCAACAAGGGCAGAGTCCCCCTGGTCTTCACCCCACCAGCTGGTACATACAACACATAGTCCTCCGCCAGTTTCGCCACCTCCAATGTGACCCCTCCACTCGCCACATCTTCCCATCTCCCCCCCTGTCTGCCTTCCGCAAAGACCGCTCCCTCCGCAACTCCCTTGTCAATTCTTCCCTTCCCTCCCGCTCCACCCCTTCCCCAGGCACTTTCCCTTGCAACCGTAAGAGATGCTACACTTGTCGCTTTACCTCCCCCCTCCACTCCTTTCAAGGACCCAAGCAGTCGTTCCAGGTCCGACAGAGGTTCACCTGCACCTCCTCCAACCTCATCTACTGCATCCGCTGCTCTAGATATCTACTGATCTATATCGGTGAGACCAAGCGGAGGCTTGGCGATCGTTTCGCCGAACACCTCCGCTCGGTCCGCAATAACCAACCCGACCTCCCGGTGGGTCAGCACTGCAACTCCCCCTCCCATTCCGTATCCGACCTCTCTGTCCTGGGCCTCCTCCACGACCAGAGTGAGCAACACCGCAAATTGGAGGAACAGCACCTCATATTCCGCTTGGGGAGTCTGCATCCTCTTGGCATGAACATTGAATTCTCTCAATTCTGTTAACCCTTGCTGTCTCCTCCCCTTCCTACCTCTCCCTCAGCCCTCAGGCTCCTCCTCCTCCTTTTTCCTTTCTTCCCCCCGCCTCCACCCACCCCCCATCAGTCTGAAGAAGGGTTTCGGCCCGAAACGTCGCCTATCTCCTTCGCTCCATAGATGCTGCTGCATCCGCTGAGTTTCTCCAGCATTTTGTGTACCCTCGATTTTCCAGCATCTGCAGTTCCTTCTTTAACACTTAGTAAATGTTGTCTAGTTTCAAGATACAGCGTGAAAACTGGCCCATCAGCTCACGGAGTCCACGCTGACCAGCAAATGCCTTCACTAGTTCTATCCGACACACTAGGGGCAATTTACAAAATCTAATTAATCTACAAACTGTTACATCTTTGGAGTCAGTACGAATACCAGAGTACCCAGGGAAAAACCCACGTGGGTACAGAGAGAACATATACAAACTCCATTCCGCATGTTCCCGCGGTCAGGATCGAACCCAGGTCTCTGGTGCTGCAAGGTAGCAACTCCACGCTGCCCCATTGCACCGCCTTAGATTTCTGAAATAGGAATTGTGCTTGGGAAACCAGATGGAATTTTTTGATGAAGTAACTAATAGAACAGAACCAATTGATGTGATGCATTCAGATTTCCAGAAAGCTTTTAATAAGGTTAGTTTGCAGCATCAAAGCACAAGATTTGGGGGGTTGATGAACGGGGACAAACTGGAAATCAGTAGAGAGGAAGGAAAGAGATGGAGGAATATATTGTCCGTAGCAATATTCTGTAGGAACTTTTTGTGGTGGGAAGCAGTGAAGTGAGATATCAGTGCTTGGCCATTAATGACCTGCTTCAGGCAATCTGAATGTAATATTTCTGAATTTGTCGATGACAGAAAACTAGATGGGATTCTGTGTCGAAGGGAAACACAAAGATGTTTCAGGAAAATTTAAGACAATTGAATGAGTGGGCAAATACTGTACATGACAGGTGCAGTGGATAAATGTGAAGTTACACATTATGAAAAACAAGGCAGCAGGTTATTTTAAATTGAGACAGATTGGGAAAGGCTGATGCACAGAGGGGCCTGGGTGTCCTTGTACATCAGTCACCAGCAAGTTAGTGCAAAAAGCAGTTAATCCGTGTTCAGGGATTTGGACCCAAAGATCCCTCCACACATAGGGGGTCCTTTGATCAAACTTATAGGTATGTTTCTCACTACATTTGACCTCCCAAAGTGCAACGTCTCACACTTGCCCGGATTAAAGGTCACCTGGTACTGACTTAAAAATCCCATTCCTCTCCTATTTTTGTTGCACCACATGGCAAATTTCACCCAATTACCTTTGGAAATTGGACCATTATAATTCAGTAATATTGATGTGAATTAACGGCAGCAGTGTGGTTAGTATGGTGGACAATGACAGGTTGGGTCTCAGTCACCAAGCAGACATCCACACATGTCCCCGTCACATTTCATTGGTTTAGATTGCAAGTCCCGACGAATAAAACTGATTTGTGGTACCAATAGTAAAGTTTGTTATTTTACTCAGTTTGATGTACGCAAAATAAAATATGGACATTAAAATTAAATGTGCAATGCGTTCAAGACAGAAAAATTCTTCCTTCACCGTTCATTAAAGAAGAAATATCTCGTGTTGACAATGATTCCACACTAAAAGGATAGGATTTACTACCTAGTGTAAGTTGCCCTAAACAACACTGAAGGTTCGCTTTGCTGGTCGATGAGGAAATTCAGCAAGTTACTAAACGGTACCTTTAGGGTCATTATAATCTCTCACGTGAAGATGAATAATTGTGCGCTTGTGTTTTTTTTAAGTACTTTGACCCTATTGGGTAATTCGTTTAGTTTAGAGACACAGCGCGGAAAAACAGGCCCTTTGGCCCACCGAGTCCGCGCCGACCAGCGATCCCCGCACACTAACAATATCCTACAATCCAATTAACCTAAAAAGTATTTGGAGTGTGGGAGGAAACCGGAACACGTGGAGAAAATCGTGGTGAGAATGTGCAGACATCACCCCGCGGTCAGGATCGAACCTGGGGCTCTGGAGCTGTAAGACAGCAACTCTACCCCTGCGCCCCCCCTTAACTATAATATTAAACTGTTAATGTTAAATCGGTGCAAGACTTGGCTGAAAGCATTTCACTGATGTCAGCTGAATGCAGGAAATAGATCTGGGCTTCTAACCTGAACACTTCCAAACGTAGTAGGGACGGAGTTTTGCTTACCTGCCATGTCGATGGCGAAGGGTCTGTCTGGTCTCCAGCCGGTGTACCAGCCCACCACACGGCCTTGCTCCACCAGCGGCCGCTCGTACCGCCGCCCCCCAACTAGTCCCACCGGCCAGACAGACACCTTTTTGGTCGAACGCATCTGGAAAAGCAGCAAGGCATGCAAGGGGTTAATCAACAAGCATAGTCTTCAACTTAAACACAGAAGAAACCAATTAGGTAGCTTGATTGTAACATTGTCCCCATCTCATATTTCCCACAAACGATTGGCGCACGACGTCAATGGCGTGAGAACATTCTGGCTGCCCTTGTTGAGTCCATGCACGTGTCAAAATACTGTCTTAGGCCCCCTTCAGTCATGGCTGACCTTGGGTGTCTCCAGGATTGGAGGACGCCTGTGCGTGACTTTATTTAACGTGGAGAGACAGATGCACAGACAGCCACCACACGGTCCTTGACAGATCTGGGTCAGGATCCAGTGGCATGGAGTCCAAGATGACCGGAGACCCTTTCATGGTGCAGCCTTCATCCGCCTTCCCACCTGTTGTGACGCTCCACTACGGTCAGTCATCATCCTCCAGCTGTTCCACCGTTGAGGTCTTGGTTGGATTGCTCTTTGTCAGGGACCTCCCCCTCGACCTTACTGCCATTGGTGGCCCTACCAGGAGCATAGCTCCAGACGGCATCGCTCTCAGGATCTCAGGTCCACACAAACTTCTCCACCACGACAAGGTGACAATCCATGGACAATACTGTACTTTCACATGAAAGGAAAGTAAAGACAAGATTTAACAAGTAATGAAAGACTTAATAGGAATCTGAGGGGTAACTTTTTCACACAAAGGGTGGTGGGTGTGTGGAACGAGCTGCCAAGGAGGTAGTTGAAGCTGAGACTATTAGATGGATATGACAGGTTTAGAGGGATATGGGCTAAACATAGGCAAGTGGGACTAGTGTAGCTTAGTCTAGAGATACAGCGTGGAAACAGGCCATTCGGCCCACTGAAGCTCCACCGACCAGCGATCCCCGCACATTAACACTACACTAGGGACAATTTACATGTATATCAAGCCAATTAATTGACAAAACTGTACGTCTTTGGAGTGTGGGAAGAAACCGATCTCTGGGAAAATATGGTCATGGCGAGAACGTATAAACTCCGTATAGACAGCACCCGTGGTTGGGATCGAACCCGGGTCTTTGGTGGTGCAAGCGCTGTAAGGCAACAACTCTACCGCTGCGCCACCATGCGTGTAGATGGGTCATGTTGGACGGTGTGGGCAAGTTGGGCGGAAGGCCCTGTTTCCACGCTGTAAAGCTCAATGCCCCTCTATGACTCAAAGCGTGCCCACTTCCCAGAACAATATTCCTTCCTGCTGGGCCACTACCCTTATTCTGATTTAACAGATATGAAAAATTAATAATAATACCCCCTTCCTCGGAAGTAAGACGGTTACAAAATGTTTGCGGTTTCTATTTTACGGTTACACTATTTAAGAATGCAATAACTGGGGCACATTGAAAGTGCAGTGAAACCCCACTTGCAGGAAGGTTACTGAATGCACATTGACTGGTTCATTGGGGATGGTGGTCGTCTGGGGGTGATAGACAAATGCATGGAAGCAATACATATAAACAAGAAATACAGCATCCAGAAAACTCCTTTCAAATACAATCTCGGCTATCCCAATGTTACAACATGACAGAATCTAGGAGGAGACCTCAGCAGGAAACATCATTACAAATCAAAATCTCGTATCCAACACAAGAACCAGGCTCTGACCCACTTTGAACCTTCTGGATAGAGTACAGACTGGTTATAGAACAGTACAGAATACAGAACAACAGGACGGGGTCATTCGGCCCACAATGTCTGTTCTGAACATGATTACAAGATAAACTAATCTTATCTGCCTGCACTTGAAATATAATGCTCAATTCTCTGTCCCGATGTCCCAAATATGTCCGATTATGTCCAACGTGGCCCTCTAATGCACAAGAGCACTTTAAACCTTGGCCTGGCTGTGACTGGAAATCCTGATCAAACTAGGGGCAGATAATAACATCCCAGATCTAACGCAAGCTTCAGAACAAGGACAGTTTCGGCTCCTAATACCTTACAAAATAAATGTATTTATTGTTGTAAGGTTGGAAACGTGGTAAATAATTCACATATCAGGAACCCAGAACTAGCAATTAAACCTACAACCTGATAATTTGACTCTACTAAATGTTGGGCGAGAGATTTGGTTGAGTTTCATTTTTGTTTTAAGACTCACAGTTTAAGCTGACAAAGAGAACCTTGTGATTAACACAACTGCTCCCATGATCTCTCCCGAAGTTGGTGGAAACAAATTCAGATCCGTTTAGGCATAAATGTGAGAGATTTCTGGAAGAGTTACTTTTTGCAGCTTTGACACAATGACAAGATAAGATAATTCTGGTTCTATAATTTATAAGGCTTTCCACCACAAATTTCACACTGCAGTGCCAAAATGAATCCAATTAACCTTCGTTAAACTTTATTAAATAAATGGTAACATTGATGAAAGAAGATTTTAAAAATTAACTTCCCCTTTACCCTACCTATTATACTTGACTGCATTTATGTATAGTATTATCTGATCTGATTGGACAGCATGCAAAACAAAGATTTTCACTGTACCTTGGTACATGTGACTGTAACAAACCTATGCATAAGCCCAGATAGATTCCATTAGGCCCTGGAGTATTTTCCGCCTTAATGTTCTTCGAGTGACACAACACCTCTTCCTTCTTGATGTGAACTTGATTAAGAATATCAACATACCTCTCCCTGATCACTCTACCTTCATGTCTTTCTCCATGATGAATACTAATGTGAAGTACTCACTTAGTACCTCACCCACCTCCTTTGACCACACATAAATTCCATCATTCATCCTCGAGTGGACATACCCTTTCCCTAACATTCCTCTTGGTTTTAATGTATGTATAAAATGCCTTGGGATTTTCCTTAATCCTACATGTTAAAGACATTTCATGGTTCTTTTATCCCTACTTATTTTCTGTTTAAGTTTTTTCATATTTCCTTTATATTCAGCAAACAATCAAGCTGAATAGAGAAAGTACTGTACAGAGGAGATCAGATATAGAGTCATATATTCATAGAGTTATACAGCATGGAAACAGGCCCTTTGGCCCAATTGTCCATCCGGCCCATGTCGCCCTCCAGGCATAATCCCATTTGCTTGCATTTTCGACAAATCCCTCAAAACCTCTCCTGCCAATATACCTGCCCGGATGTCTTTTACACGTTGTAACTGTATGTACCTCTACAGCTTCCTCTGCACCTCGTTCCACATACCCACCACCAGAAAAAAGATTTAGAAGATATTGGTGATAGATTTACTGGGTGACAGGAGTCAACATCAAAGTAAATCATGAGTGGTCATAAAAGTAAACGGAGTCAAATACA
Source organism: Raja brachyura (assembly GCA_963514005.1). The sequence continues at coordinate 9,663,456 of OY740785.1, forward strand.
ATACATGGAGAAGAAAGGTGTAAAGGGACCAAAGGTGGGCAAATGGGACCAGCTTACAGTAAATGGGCCTCTTGGTTGGCATCTATGAATTGGGATAAAGGGCCTGTTTAAGTGCTGTATGACTCTATGACTAAATGAGTCAAATGGAGTGAATTAGAGTGGAAAGAGGCAGACTGAAGGCATGGCTCCATGCTTAATGAGATCTTTGCACTTATCTTTAGTAGAGAAAAGGATCCTGAGGAAAGCAAATATATGAGAGGATTAAAGGAGGCACTTAAAAGGATGGCTTTCATTGAAGCAGGACGCCCTTGGTGCAATGCATCTGAATTTTTTCAAAATGTCTTTGATAACTTGTCACATGAAAGAATGGTGCACAAGATAAAAGATCCTGGTATTGGGAGATATGTGTTAGCATTGATTGAAGACTGGTTTACTTATGGAAGAAAGAGAGTTGGAATCAACGGGTGGAATAATGTAACAAGTAGATTACCACAGGAATCAGTTCAAGGCCCTGAATTATTTAGAATTAATGATTTGGAAGAGGAGACAGAGCGTAATGTGTTGTAGTCGTAGAGTCGTTGAACCCTTTGGCCCAATTTGCCCAATCTACACTAGCCCCACCTGCCTACTTTTGGCCCATATCCCTCTTAACCTACCCTATCCATGTACCTGTCTGAATGTTTCTTAAACATTGCGATAGTCCCTGCCTCAAATACCTCCTCCGGCAGCTTGTTCCATATACCCACCACCCTTTGTGTAAAAAGGTTACCACTCAGGTTCCCATTAAATCTTTCTCCCCCTCACCTTAAACCTATGCCCACTGGTTTTCGATTCCCCTAATCTGAGCTAAACACACAGTCTGTTTACCTGATCTATTCCTCTCGTGATGTACATGTGTAAAGGGGTTGTACATGTGTAAAGGGGTTTATCTGATTGAAACATATAAAACCATAGGAGGCCTGACAGGATAGGTATTGAGATATTTCCAAAGGCAGAAGAGACTAGACCTGGTTATGAGGAGGTGGGCATTTAAACTGAAGTGCATGGGAATATCTTCTTGCAGAGGTTCGCAAACCTTTGGAACTCTCCATCAGGGAGGATTGTGAAGGCTAAATTAATATATGTATTTAAAGAGGAGACAGATAAGGATTTGAGGGCCATGGGAACCGGCACCAGAGGAGGAGATGAGACCCGAGCCAGATCATCCATGATCATGTTGAATGGCAAGGCAGGCTTGATGGTGCCAGGTGGCCAACTCCTGCTCCTATTTGGTTCAGCGGCGCTGTGGAATATTTTTTACTCTGTTCCATATTTTATTAAATTTGAAATTGAAAGTTCAAGTTTAGTTTAGTTCAGAGATACAGCGCGGAAACATGCCCTTAGACCCACCGAGTCCGTGCCGGCCAGCAATCCCCACACACTTACACCAGGGACAATTTATGATTATACCAAGCCAATTAGCCTACAAACCCGTGTGTCTTTGGAGTGTGGGAGGAAACCAAAGATCCTGGAGAAAACCCACGTGATCACGGGGAGAACGTACAACCTCCGTACAGACAAGCACCCGTAGTCAGGATCGAACCCGGGTCTCTGGTGCTGTAAGGCAACAACTCTACTGCTGCGCCCATCAGAATGGAGAGTCTAAATTGCAGAATATAGTAATGGAAGGTATTTGTGCAGATAATACATCTGTTATTGTGCCTTTGAGTGTTCAAATTTTGTTTAACAAAATAGATGGTACAATATTTCAGTAATCGAAGCAGCAGTGAAAAGGGAGATGCAATTGGCTATTCAAAACATAACCCCGGCTCCATCCCCTAACCCTTTCCTCACTACATCGACACCTGCATCAGGGCTGCCTCCTGCACCTGCATAGAACGCGTGGATTTCATCAACCTTGCTACTGACTTTCATCCTGGCCTCAAATTCATGTGGACTACCTCTGACACCTCTCCCCCTTTCTCGATGCCTCTATCTCCATCACAGGAAACAGCCTACGTAGTAATGTCTATTACAAACCCATTGACTCCACAGTTGCCTTGACTACACTTCCTTCCACTTTGCCTCTTGCAAGGATGCCTTCTCTTACTTTCAATTTCTCAGTCTTTGTCGCATCTGCTCCCAAGATAAGGCTTCCCTCGATGAGGCATCCCGCATGTCCTCTTTCTTCAGTTTCCCCTAGCTGGATAGACCCCTCACCTGCATCTCCTCTGTCCCACTGTTCATCTCATCCTCCCTGCCCCAGACAGCACAAAAGACAGTTCCACTGGTTCTCACCTTTCACCCCACCTGCCTCCTCTCCTCTCCTTAACTGACACCCATTTGTCTCCTTTTCCCTTTAGTCAGAGGGTGGTGAACCTGTGGAATTATTTGCCACAGAAGGCCGTGAAGGTCAAGTCAGTGGATATTTTTAAGGCAGAGATAGAAAGATTCTTGATTAGTACATGTGTCAGAAGTTATGGGGAGAAGGCAGGAGAATGGGGTTAGGAGGGAGAGATAGCTCAGCCATGATTGAATGGCGGAGTAGACTTGATGGGCCGAATGGCCTAATCCTACTCCTATTCCTTATGACCTTGTCATTTAGATCTGTCAATCAACCCCCCCCCCCCCCCCCTGCTCCCCTTACCTTCTGTAGGAAGGAACTGCAGATGTTATTTTACACCAAAGATAGACACAAAATGCAGGAATAACTCAGCGAGACAGGCAGCAGCTCTGTAGAGAAGGAATGGGTGACGTTTTGGTCGAGTCTGAAGAAGGGTCTCGACACGAAACTTCGCTCCAGCGATGCTGCCTGTCCCGCTGAGTTACTCCAGCAATTTGTGTCAATCTTCAATTATCACTTGCCAGGCTTTGACCACCCCACCTCTCTTTTCCAGCTTTCTCCCTCAACTCCAATCAGTCTGAAGAAGAGTCCCTACCTGATATGTCTCCTATCGATGCCCCCCATAATTACTGCCGACCCACTGAGTTCCTCCAGCATTTTGTGCTTTGCTGAAGATTCCAGCATTTGCAGTTTCTTGTGTCTCCATGGAAACAGTGAAAGGTTGTTATGCAGTGCTGGTAGCATCCTCTGATGCCACTGTCTTGGAAAAATCAATGGTCGATATAGTTTTAAACTAAAAGGGTTTAACAGTGTTATCAGAAAGATAAGTCTGAAAAGAAAAGACAAGAATGTAGGACCTTGCAATAAGTTGGATACAAATAACCAATTTAAAGAGAGGATCAGAAACCTCAAATGTTACCTTGGCAACTAAAGTCACATTGAGGAATCATTAACAGTGCTATGTGAATGCACCAAACTTACGAACAAGATAGATGTTACAAAATAGAGGCAAATTGGTTCCCATCAAGTAGTTTCACTGTTTTAATGAGTTAGAGCGACTTGGACAATGTGTGTTCTTTAATGTGATCTGAATTAGACAAGAATCATATGGAGCGCCTGTTTCTCCAGAATGTTATACAGTCACATTCAAGCCTCACCGACAGAAATGACTACAGAAGGGACATTACAGTTTGGCTGATCATTCAGATAATGAGGACATTGGAGTGTACAGTAGCTCGACCACCCACAGCGATGATGGACAGATTTGAGTAAAGAAGTTACTGTAGATACCAAGGGTTTTGTCTTGCAAATGAATCACTACCTCTTTATTCTGTGTCTCAAACATATTACAAATTGCTAATCAAAATGATTGCTTCAGATTTGTTGATGGGCATTGGTGACTGTCATTTGCAGGTCCAAAGTGAGTCTGCAGCATTAAAACTAATTTTCCACAGGGAATGTTGTTTGTCTAAGGTCTCTGCATGGACCACTGGAGCGAACGAACAGATTATGTAACGTTCCCACGGTAGACTTACGAGTCACTAAGGTAAACGCACGGGCCACTACGTTACTACAACGAGTTTAAATGTTTCCATTTTTAACTTGAAGAGTTAATTTGACTCGTGGAAAAAATCAAACATGTTTGATTTTTTCCACGAGTTAACAAGTTTCCCGAGTGCCTGCCGTTAGCGCCACGAGTCGATAAGTTGCTCGTGCGAGTTCCGACGGTCCCACGACGTGATCACCACGATTGAAAATTCGGGGTCACTCGTGGGCCAACTCGCACCGTGAGACAGGGGTTTTAGGGTGGGTTCATATCACAGTGCAAAGAAACCGTGGACCAACGTTTGCACCAACTTAGCCAAGGCACTGTTGTATATGTGTAGATAACATGGCTGTCCTGAGGCTGGATACGGCCAATGAATGAGTTCAAGAACTGTTCAGAAACAAATATCTAGCAAATAGACGTGTTCTTCAAAGTGAACCATATCACAGAAGCTGAAGAGACAAACAATGTCTTGTTCTGGTGGTGATTGACTGGGTGTAGATGTGTGCTGACAGATCTTCTCACACTGTGCAAGGTGGGAGATGTCTTGTTTAAATGTTGTGCAGATTACCCTGATCCAAATTTGTTAGAAATAATTATGAACTATAATTTGGCCAAGGAAGCAGGAAGAGACAATGAGAAAGTACAAAGTATCATTGAAGAACTTATCCTTGCATTGCAATTTTAGTACCTTTTTAGGTTATGCCCTACTCTAAAGGTAGATGAATGCATTCAGACAAAGTTGTTAAGCATGCAAGATCTGCCATTGGTATGCCAATGGAAATGGCATCCCAGAATTTGAACACCACAAGTATAACTGCACTTCATTGTCAGAGTGCCAGAGCAAAAGCTAAGATGACTAAACCAAGTCCAAGGCACCGGAGTGAGACCATCTCATTGCAATGGCCATTGCTCCCTGAAGGCCAAGCAGTGTAGAACAGTCAAATGTTTCATTTGCTGAAGGAAAGGTCACAATCCAAAGCCTGTAGATGCAAGGTTAAGGTAGCAATGAAAACAACTTTACTGTAATAAAATTACACAAAGTGCTGGAGTAACTCAGTGGGTCAGATATGATCTCTAGAGAACATGGATAGGGGATGTTTCAGGTTGGGTCTCTTCTTAAAACTGATTGCATTGAGAAGGGGCCCGGAATGTCACCTATCCATGTTCTCCAGAGATGCTGCCTGACCCATTAAGTTACTTCAGCACTTTATGGGTTTTTTTTGTAAACCAGCATCTGCAGTTCCTTGTTTCTCAACTTTACTGTCAATTCAAAATGACAAAAGTAAGCAGGATTTAATACTTTGGAGGATCATTCAGACATGACGAACTGGGATTACGCAGAGACTGTACCACCATACCGTCGATGGCAGGCAAGGTGGAATAATATATGAAACAACAGCCAGTGCAAAGACATGGAAATTGATACTGCTATATGCAACTGGATAATGAGCCAGGACACTTGCTCTAGAGCTAGATTAACCAGTTACCACAGACGCAAAACCCCTTCACACTGAAAGAGCTGACAAGCGGATCTGAAAAGGAAAAAGGACATTTGTGTTCAAACTCGGAGCCAAACAGTGGATTCAACACAAAACCTGCAAGATCAGGAAGACTCCAAACACCACTGAGTAGACCAGGTTATTTCATGTTCAGTCGATGTGTCCCATTATTTTACTTCTGCCTCACCGCTTCTTTTATATAATAGGAGTATGTGAGGGTATGATTAAGCAAGGGCATTCTGATCAGTGTAGCACAATGCGCAGCCAGTTTCACTACTATCTCACAGCTCCCACTACCCGAGTTCAATCCTGACTTCTGCCGCTATCTGGGACAAGTTTGCACATTCTCCCTGCAACCACATGGGTCCGATCTCAGAGTCTCGCCCCTTGGTCGACCCCCTCGCATAGTCCTGGCAAAACAGACGGACGTAGACCTTCCCCACATCCCACCACTGTCTTAGGGAAAGGAAACACTCTCTCTCCACTTCACCCAGAACTTTCTGAACGAATCCCGGAATTGGCGATCTTTCAGAAACTGATTATTAAAATGTCACTACGCGTACCCTGCTTGTGTGCGCGCTGGGATGAAGTCCACTCGCACCAGGCATGGTCCAAGCACGACACCGGCCGCATGGAGGCCACCGAGACACAAGAGACATAGGCCTTGGAAACGTACAAGTGGTCAATACGAGAACCACCACCGTCAAAGCTGCCACTCCATTCTCACAGCATATGACAGTCCCGCCATCCCGGGAATTAACTTTGTGAACCTACGCTGCACGCCCTCTATAGCAAGAATGTCCTTCCTCAAATTAGGGGACCAAAACTGCACACAATACTCCAGGTCTGGTTAGAACAGGTGTGGATAGAACATGCATTGAACATGGATAGAAAATGGTTTCAGGGACCAGCGGCATTGATTCTAATTAGGGGCCACATCAGCAAATTACAAGACCATATAACCAGGGCAAGTTGTACTCCCGGAATAGTCCAACATTCTTCCAGCCAAGCCAGGTTGAGAAAAGTAGTTTGAAGGAAGTTTTCATAGAATGCATGCAAGACAATTATCTGGAATGATTTGTTTAGCAATCAGCTGGAGAACAGGCTATTTTGGGCTGTGGTTTAGTCTAATGAGGCGGGGTTAATGAGCAATCTAATTCTAAAGGATCTTCAGGGAAGATGCTATCATAATGTGATGGAATTATGTGTTAGATCTTAGAGTGAAATGTTCAAATCCCAAATTAAGATTTTAAATTGAAACAAATCCAATTACAGAACCATTGCAATAACTTTGTATAGGTCACTAGGGAAACAATTGGATTAGAAGATACCACATAAAAAACTGAGAACATTAAAACACATTTTCAACAAGCATTGCGTAATTAATTAAAACTCCACTGAAAATGTCTAAATCCATGGGTATCCAGAGAAATTGGGAATAGCATTAAAATAAATTGAGGTAAACAACTTTGCCAAAAGCAAAAGTAAATCTGAATATGGAGAGGGTGGTATGGCCAAGAAACTTTAAAAAAGACGGAAGAAGACTGGGAATAAACTGACACCGTTTGTTTTTAAAAACAGCTTGTCAGAGCTTTTACATTCGTGCAACAGGAGAGATTGGCAAGAGCGGTTCAGATTTTGTGAGGTAGAAAAAGGAATTACAATGGAGAATGAGAAAATATTGGATGGGTTTAATTAACTTACTGAACTTCTCTCACTGGGTAGAAGGATAGGGAACATAATTGAAAAGTGCAGTGAATCAAGGATCAAATGAAAGTAAGGAATTTAAAGTAGTTAGAATCATAGAAATTAGGTGCCGGAGTAGGCCATTCGGCCCTTCGAGCTCACATCGCCATTCAATGTGATCACGGCTGATCATCCTAAATTAGTACCCTGTTCCTGCTTTCTCCCCATACCCCTTCATTCCATTACCGCTAAGAGCTAAATCTAACTCTCTCTTGAAAAGAACCAGTGAATTGGCCTCCACTGCCGTCTGTGGCAGAGAATTCCACAGTTTCACAATTCTCTGGGTGAATTTTTTTTCCTCATCTCAGTCCTAAATGGCCTACCCCTTATTCTTAAACTGTGACCCCTGGTTCTTTACTCCCCGAACATCAGGAACATTTTACCTACATCCAGCCTGTCCAATCCTTTAAGAATTTTATATGTTTCTATAAGATCCCCTCTCATCCTTCTAAATTCCAGTGAATATAAGCCCAGTCGATCCATTCCTTCATCATTATACCGTTAATATTGTTATTAAAATTGTGTTGGCTGCGTCTAGTGGTTCAGAAGGAAACCAGCATCGTTTAGCTGTTCCCTTGCGAGCACATTCCAGATTGATACTGAGGAGTCTGCCTCTCCAACCCTCAACCAGTCAGACCTGCCATTGGATCGAGGATCACATTCATTTCACAGGGCATCACAGCCTGGGGAATGAGGAAGGTAAGTCATTGAGTCAAACAGCATAGAAAAGGCTCATGTGATGCCAACCATCAAGTCCTGTCTGCACAAAACCTATTTACCTCCATGTCTTGGTGATTCAGGGGCTCGTTTCCTTAAATGTTACGAGAGTCTCTGCTATTACCACTCCTTTCAAATTCCATCTGACCTCTGTGTGAAAACAATTGTTCCCTTATATCCAGTGGGGTCTCTTTGTTTACCAGTATACGGTGTGCCACCACCTCAATAATGTTAAAGCTAGATGTTCATGTTCTTAATATTGCTAAAAGATCACTAAAGTTTAAAAAATAAAACATATTCATTAAATTAGGCCCGTACACAGCTTATAGCACGATGATCTGCTATATAGACCAACATCATAGAACGATTTACATACCACCACCTTCTTGCCCACAAAAAAAGCACTGTATCCTCTTAACTTGCTTCTTATCTTAATCTATGCCTACTGTTGGCAGATTACTTTGCTATGATAAAAAGTCTATAAATGTCTACCATATCTCCGCCTCATTTACAGATGATATCTCCGTATCATTTTGTACACCTGTATAAGGTCTCCTCAGTTTTCCCCACATAAAGGAAAACAAACCCTGCTTATCCGTCTGTCCTCGCAACTGAAACGCTCCATTCCTGGCATCATCCCTGTGAATCTCCCCTGCATCATCTCCAGTGCATTCACATCCTTTTTATGCTCTGGTGTCCAAAACTACACACAGACCTCCAGATGTTTTATTAAGCTGCGCTGTTACTTCCTCGTTCTTGTATTCTATGCTCCAGCTAACCAAGGCGAGCATCCTCTATTTGTTATTTCCCGCCTTATCATCTGTGTTGCCAACTTCGGGGACTTTGGACATACAACAAAGATCCTCTGTTCTTCAATATTCTTTAGGGCCTTACCCTTCAATGTTTATGTCCGACCCTTATTTGACCTAAAAGGCATAATTTCAGGGAATGCCTTTTGTGATTTAATGACATGTTTTGAAACAAAGCGATCTTTTTTACGTTTTGAAACTTAGGACCACACCTCTGAGTCTCACTTGCTGAGAGGCTTCAACCCTCCTCAGAGGGCCCTGGCAGCTGAGGTGAGTCGACTGGTCATCTCAATCCAGCCCAGACAAGTGGGCTCAACGGGCGGGGGGGGGGGGGGGGGGGGGGGGGTGAATTCAGTTTCATTTGCTGCCGAAGGAGTGGAATTACAGCAGAAATTACAGGGAGTGAAAGATGGCACGCTCTCTGCCGGCTTACATGCTAAGGTTGTCGAATGGCTTGTGCTGGTGGCAAAGAGTGCATCAGGCTTGAGCAGTGAAGGCAAGGCCACAGGATGACTTGGAAATCACAACACAATTGGGTAGAATTACAAAGGGCTGCATAAAACAAAAATAGGTTTGACAATCTTGAGAGCGTGGCAGACAGGGTAGACAAAATCCAACTCATGGATCAAGTGTATTTGGATTTAAAAAAAAACTGCAGACAACAGAAATCTGAAATGCAAACAGAAAATCCTGGGAAGGTCAGGAAGCATCAGTGGGGAGAGAAACTGAGTTAATGTCCCTTTTCCCTTGTTCTCTCCAGCAGGATTCTCATGATTTTATGCCTCGTTTGTTAACTCTGTTTTGTATAGAGTAGGAAATAATATATGAAATGCCCCTTGCTTCAGGGCAGCCGGGAAGGATCAGATGTCACAGATCAATGGTCTCGTGCAGCCGCTGAAGAATCTCAGACTGTGACATTGGACTCTTGGGCTGCACGGACATCTTGCACTGGATGCACGCCGGCCACAGTGTGAAGTGGGCAGCCTTCAGCTGGTGCCGCCTTGATTGCTACAGTATGTAAACCTCCAGATTCAGGGGCAGTTACTTCCCAGCCGTTATAAGGCAACTGAACCATCCTATCAACAACTAGAGAGCAGTCCTGAGCTACGATCTACCACACTGGAGACCCTTGGACGATCTTTAATCGGACTTTATTGGACTTTATCTTGCACTAAATGTTATTCCCTTTATCCTGTATCTGTACACTGTGGATGGCTGAATTGTAATGATGCAGTGTCTTTCCGCTGACGGCTTAGCACACAACAACAGCTTCTCACTGTAGCTCAGTACACATGAAAATAAGCTAAACTAAACTAAAGGAAGTCACTGCCTCCCTGCACTCCGGGGAAGTCAGCCTGCACCACCAGCCCATCCTAGTTCCTGCTTATTCTGACGAGGAGGTTAATGTACTTGGCTGTCCAATAAACATGCTATCAGTTACCTGCCTTACCCGTGCCGTCGGTTTCTTTGCAGAGACCTGAATTGACCAGGAGATAGAGAAACTGAAGACAGTGGTAAGTCTGACAGGCACAAGCAAAGCACAGCTATCTCTGGGGTTGTCATGTCCTGATCCAGTCAACCCCTGACACTGACACTCATTCATGCTGATTTGGCCGCAGAGATCCGTGCAGCGCTCTTCGTGGTTAGTTACAAGCAAACATTCGCAGTTCTGACCTGCTATGTTAACTGTTTTTCTCCCCAGACTGCCTGACTGCCTGACCTACTGTGTGTTGCAGCATTTTTAGCTTTTACTAGACCAAGTGGGACCCGTTGAGCCCCGTTCCCCAACACGGGGGCGGGGGAGAGGGGGGGGGGGGTGGGGGCGTGAGGCGCGGCGTCACATGGGACGTCTGGTCCCCGAACGTGGCGTCGGCGCTCACCCCGGAGACAGGCGCCCCCTGGAGCCAATCACCCCCATCACCCGTTCCCCCAACATAACCTGTCGCCCAACACAATATTCCACCACTCGCCCATAAACCCCAACTGCATAGTCGCGGCTCATTTCCCCTCATCCCCCAACACCCCCTCCTCCTCTTCACCCTCTCTCTTCCCTCCCCTCACCTCAACTCCTCCCCTCCCTCCTTCAAGGAACAACCGAAAATGAGATCACAAAGTGATCTCTGCTGCCAATAGAGAAACTATGAGAGTTGACGGAGTGAGGAATAGGGGGAGAAGAAATGTCATTTAAACATTGTCTTTAGCGGGGTAGTGCGAAAGGGGAGAGGTGACGGAGGGAGTGACTGAGGGTAGGGGAAAGGAGAGGGAGGGAGAGGTGACTCAACTTGAAGCACCTGATCCCATTGGCCCTCTGTCACCTCTCTCTCCCTCGCCTCTCCCTACCCTCAGTCACTCCTCTACCCTCAGTCACTCCTTACCCTCAGTCACTCCCTCCCACCCTCCATGACCCCTCTCCCCTCCCTAACCCCCTGACACGTTGGGCCTCATTTCCCCAACGCAATATTCCACCACTCACCCGTGTCCCCAGCACAATCCGTTTCCACCACTCACCCATTCCCTCAACGCAACCCGTTCCCCCAACATGCCGCAGGTTTCTTGGATAAAGGGCAACAATCCTTCACATGTGGGGGCGGGGGGAGTCGGCGCTTCACTGAGCCAATGAATGGACTCGACTTTTGGATCGGCGTCAGCGCTCCCTTGAGCCAATTAATCCTTCCCATGTGGGGGGGGGGGGGGGTGTTAAAAATCTCACTCTCCTTACTCCCCTTGAAGCTGCTGATCCCATTGTCTCTCTGTCACCTCTCCCTCCCTCTCCTTTCCCCTACTCTCAGTCACTCCCTCCCTCACCTCTCCCCTTTCGCATTCCCCCACTAAAGACAATGTTTAAATAACATTTCTTCTCCTCCCATCCCCCATTCCGTCAACTCTCATAGCTTCTGTATTGGCAGCAGAGATAACATTGTGATGTCATTTTCGGTTTTTGGAATCTTCACGGCAGCTTGTGTAAATGAGATCCCATTGTGATTGGACGACTGTGCATTGCCATTGTGAGATCATCATTGGAAGCTGCTAGAAAAGTCTCACACTCGCAGTGAGTTATTATTTTCAGTTGGCTTTTTTTTAACTTTAAATATCAATAACTTGTGAAATATAACATCAAATGTGAAGAAACTTGATACTAACGACGACGGGAAAAAGCTGTTGATTCTGCAAAGGTTTTTGCGCTATTGTGTACCGTTTTGACGTAGTCCCTTGATCTCACAGACAGACAGACAGACAGACAGACAGACAGACAGACAGACAGACAGACAGACAGACAGACAGACAGACAGACAGACAGACAGACAGACAGACAGACAGACAGACAGACAGGCAAACAAGACGAGGCTTTTAGTATAATTTAGATTTCAGATCTCTGCACTTTCTGATTTCCATAAATTGGGTGGTATGATGGCACCGCCATAAAGTTGCTGCCTTACAGCACCAGAAACCAGGGTTCGATCCTGACTACAGGTGCTGTCTGTAAGGAGTTTGTATATTTTCCCTGTGACCGCGGGCTTTCTCCGGGAGCTCCGGTTTTGTACGACACTCCAAAGACGTACAGGTTTGTTGGTCAATTGGCTTGGTATAATTGTAAATTGTCCCTGGTGTGTGCAGGATAGTGTTAGTGTGCAGGCATTGTTGGTAGGCGTGGAAGTGGGCCGAAGGGCCTGTTTCTGTGCTGTATCTCTAAATTAAACTAAACTATGTTGCCCTTTATCCAAGAAACCTGCGGCATGAATTGGAGAAAGAGCTTAAAGAGCTGAGGTTAAATGACATCTAGCGTAGGGCACTGGTCTTTGGGGATTGCACGTTATGAGGAAGTTAGAAGGAGCAGTACTGATCTTCCAACATGGTGTCAGACTGTGCCGGGCTGGAAAATGACACAAGGACAAGGGACAACAACTGCAGAAATGGCAATTATGTTGGAAATGGATCAGAAAAAAAAAAGATTCAGAAAGTCTAATAGGCTTCATAAACGGCAGTGATGTGGTCAGTCCCGATGGATTTAAATAAATGCAATTTCCCCTGGGATGTACCCAGTACATTTTACGGCTGTGTACGCTACATTTCCAATTAATTGAAACCCAACAGTTTCCTTCCACTTGGTTTCATTGTCACTTTCTACTAATAACACCCTCTTGCCAAATCATCCAGGCCCTTGTTTAACAAACCAACCCACACTTTATCCCATCAAACATTCTTTCCCTGTCCCATCATTCCAAACTAACCTCAAACTCAAGAAGGCAAAAAGAGTAAGCATTCCTGAAGAGCCAATTAACGCCTCTTAAACTTTACGTCAGGAACACGAGATAAAATAGATTAGTACAATGATTTTAATCCGATTCACCTCTACCCAATTGCAGACACTGTAGGTATGTTACAAAACTTACCTTTAGCGGTGCTGTAGTTTTGCCGCTGGCCGTGTGCGCGACTTTGGCACCGCTGGGGGGGGGGGGGGTTAAAATGCGTTTTTTCCCTTGCCATCCGGAATAATATTTTGTCTGAGTGCGATCTATTTCTGGAGATTCGTTCCGACTACCGATAAGTTAATTTGTTTTTTTTTAATTGCCCGACTATTTCTGCGCTGCAGTAAAATAAAAATTAGCTCCTAATGCCCTGAACGCCGACAACGGGAACGGATTTTACGTAGGGGACATAAATCCGTAAGTTTGGACTTTAATCAATATTTCATGTTGCGAAACGGTGATTTAGTCCCCATATGAACCGGCAGAATTTTTCCTGCCGATATTGGGTTTAAATTCACCGCAACCGCAAAGTTCCAATACAGCGCGTTCCAGAAAATCCCACTCGCAAGCTGTTTGAAATGCCCATTAATTTACAGGCATTAAACACAAAATTCCTTCAATGGCGCCTATAAATTAATGACAATTAGATTTAAAAATCATGTTATATTGTAAATTCTTGTGTGAATGTTAATTGGACACTTAGGATTAAAAAAAAAATTAATATTTTCTTAAGAAATGGATAGATGTTTAGATCTAGTAATTGAATTTTGTAATTAGCTACAATTGGGTAACTAACTAATTATATGCTTTAATTTCAGGTCATCCAAGTAAGATTGTTTCATATTAGTTTCAGAATGCTTCAATCTACAATACTTGAACATTTCTTTCAGTTCTCTTAATTTTTAAGAAAGTTATGGGCTTTTGACTGTCCTCGATCACAACTTTTGTGTTAAGTCAAGGGAAAGGCAATGGGGAACAAGATGCTAATTTCCGAGTATGAAAATGGCTATAACTTTTTTAATACTGAAGATATGAAAGTGAATAGGTGTCAAATTAAACTTCTTTGTATGCTTTATCTGATGGGATAAATTGCAGACTTGATTTTTAAAATCTCAAATTTATGTAACACTGCTAGGCATTGTCGATGGAAATGTCGATGAAACCATATTTTGCACTCTGTGTCTTCCTCTTTGCTCTGCCTATTGTACTTGAGTTCAATGTGATTATAATTATGTACAGTATTATCGGAACAGAGTGGACAGCAAGCAAAACAAAGATTTTCACTGTATTTCGGTACACATGATAATAATAATGTACAAACTTACTATCAAGACAACACAATGGACAGCACAGATTTAATGTCGTTGACAAAACAGTCAGAGGTGGATAAGTAGTTTTACAGTGATATTCGATGACTCATATGCTTTTGAAACAAGGTGAATTGGAACTTTCAAAAACCAAGTCGATAACATGGCGAAGACTCTATGAACCTTCATTGCCATAACTTTGAAATCGAGTTTAAAAATATGGTTCTCCCATAACTTAGGGGATAGTCCCGATCTTCCAACTTATCTTCTCTGCAGATGTTACATTTCTTTGTAGCAATAACGCTACAATGCTGTAAAACTATACTCTGACCGCTGACATTTTTCTCTTTACACTACCATACATACTTGTGTACGGCATGATTGTACTCATGTATGGTATTACCTGATGTAATTGAATCTCACGCTAACAAAGGGTTTTCACTGTATCTTGGTACACATGACAATAATAAACTAATACAATATCAACAAAACAAGAAAGAGATGCAAAAGGACTTTGCTTGCCTCAGATAAATATATTAAAAAGCCATATACACTCAAAACCTTTGATAATAAAATGAAAGTTGTAAATGAAACGAATCTGAATAATTCTTTCTGGCTGAGTGTAGCACTGAGGGGAATGTTGCTGTGCTGTGCCTGAGCTGAGTGTGTTCTGTGCATTGCATCAGTTTGCTCAACAGCAGATGTAAAGCTCCTTCAAAATCACCAACCATCAAAACTCTGGTTATTGGAAAATTGAAGATTAAACTTCTATTTCCTTCTGATTCCACCCGGTGGCTCCCCCATCTCATTCCCTGCTGTTGCTTCACCCCTGCCAGGACTCGGTGCAACAATACCCCAGGTCATCTCTTCAACTACACTCTCCAGCTTCACTTCCTTTGAGGAAGGGTCTCGACCCGAGACATCACCCATTCCTGCTCTCCAGGGATGCTGCCGGTCCCGCTGAGTTATTCCAGAATGTTGTGTCTATCTTCGATTCAAACCAGCATCTGCTGTTCTTTCCTACACACTTCACTTCCTTTGCACCATGCTTGCCAACAATCTCCTGTCTCCCTTAGAACATAAGTTGTCGATGCAGGAGAAGGCCTCTCGTATCTGCTCAGCCATTCAATGTCACAGTTGATATTTTGTATCCCTTAACAACTAAAACCTAGCATACAGAGACTGGGCCTTTTGGGAGAGTATTACATAGTTTACCACTCATTGGTGACGATATCTCACTCCTGATAGTCAACCACTTATTGTGAGTGCATGACCTCCAGTTCAAATTACTAGATTTTAGAGATACAGGCTGGGAGAACTATGGTGAGAAGCTATTATTGATCAGACAGGCTGAGAGAAATATGGTGAGAAGCTATTATTGACTAATAATACCAGTTTAGCTGGGTCAATGGCCAGTTTCAATAAGCAAAACACAAAGTACTGGGGGAACTCAGGAGGTTAGGCAGCACGTGTGGAGGGATCGAACATTTAAATTTTCAGGTTGTGACTTTCTTCATAGTGAATGGAACGTAGGAGAGATTGGTGGGAAAAAGCATTTGGGCGGGACAAAGCCTGGCAAGTGATAGGTGGGTACAGGTGAGAAGGTGTAGGAAGGAACTGCAGATGCTGGTTTATACCAAAGATAGACACAAAATGCTGGGAGTAACTCAGCGGGACAGGCAGCTTCTCTGGATAGAAGGAACGGGTGACATTTCGGTTCGAAACGGGTCTGAGGAAGGGTCTCGACCCGAAACGTCACCCATTCCTTATATCCAGAGATGCTGCCTGCCCCGCTGAGCTACTCCAGCTTTTTGTGTCCATCGCAGGTGAGGGGGTGTATTATTGACAGCTGGGTGAAGATAGTGGCAAATGCTGGAGGTGAAGGAAGAGAGAAAGTGAGTCAGATAAAGAGAGAAAACGAGGAAAGCCAGAGGTGATAGACATGGAAGGAAGAGGACAAGGGGGGGGGGGGGGGGGGAATTAAAGAGAAATGGGGACTCAGGGATATGAGATGAGTGCATTGGGAAATAAAGGAGCTGGGTGACAGACGGAGATAGTGGGAGAAATGTGTGCAATGGGGTGGACGGGCCACAGGAAAGAGGGGGCCGGGGAGGGTATAGTATTATTTTCAATGTTCACACCATTGGTTTGCAAACTACCCAAGCGAAATATCAGGTGCTGTTCCTCACTCTGGCAATTGAGGAGGCCCAGGACAGAATAGGAATGGGACAAGGAGTAGAAATAATTAGTGACCTGGAGATCCAACAGGCCTTAGCAGACTGAGTGCCAGTGTTCTGCGAAGCATTCGTCTAGTCTGCAGTTGGTGTTGCCCATGTATAGGAGGCCACAGTAGATTAGGTTTGAGGAAGTGCACCTGACCTCTGTCTCAGCAGCAAGGCTTACTAGGTCCCTAGTTGGAAGTGGGAGAAGAGGTTTTGGGATAGTTGATATATCGCCTGCGATAGCTGGGGAAAGTAGCCGGCGGAGAGGGTGGTTTTGGTGGGAAGGGATGAGTAAATTAGAGAGTTTCAGAAGGAGTGATCTTTATGAAAAGTGGAAAGGGGTGGAGATGGGAAGTTCTGACTGTGGGATAACGTTGGAGGTGGCAGAAATGTCAGACAATTATGTGTTCAATGCGGAGGCTGGTACGGTGAAATGTGAGGCCCAGGGGAACTATTTTTGTTCCCTCTGGGAATCAAAACCTCTGTCTCACCTGTTAGAGTTGCTGATTTCACTGGAATAGTGTGAAAGAGGAGGTGTAGGCACCAATGCTACATCTCCTGTAGTTGCAAAGAAAAGTACCGATGGAAGGGGTAGGGTCGTTTTGGAAGGGATGAGTGAACCAAGGAGTTGCGGAGGTAGTGATCTGTACGGAAAACAGAAAGGGGTGGGGATGGGAAGATGTGACTGGTGGTGGGATCACATTGTTGCAAATATCGGAGAATGTGACCATTTTCAATGCTATTTCATCTATTTTATGAATAATTCATTTCCCTGACCCACTGTAAAATACAGTGCTCCCTTGGACCATCTCTAAAACATTGAAAACAACTAAATCATTCATATGATCAGCTTTATTATTCGTACATAACATTTCAAAAATTATAGTTTGCCTCTGAAGTATTAACCAGAGAAATTGTTGGTCACATGATCAATCATGAGGTTCCACTATTAAACAGTGAAGTTTCCATATTTTACATTGAAGTGAAAGCCCATATATAAAGATCTGAAGCTTAAAGATCCCTAGAGACAGTCTTCATTTAACCAAGACTGTGCGGAGAGACTGGGAATCAATGCAATGCTGACAGCTATCAGCAGCTATTGTGTGGGCGTTGAATGCTTCAAAAACAAGCCAACACAATTCCCCTTGTCACAATAATCTGCACAACAAATCGTAGTTTGTTGATGAAATGACAAAAGCTTGAAGAATAGGTGATTAATCGTAAGAAAGGAATTTCAGGATTACGTACATTCTTTACAGATGAAGAATGAGTGAGAACAAGTGGTCTTATATTGTTATTTCAACTAAATATGCACGGTACAGGAGTCATACAGCATGGAGACAGGCTCTTCGGCCCAACTTGCCCATGCTGACCAACATACCCATTTACACTAGTCCCACCTGCCTTTGTTTGGCCCATATCCTTAACCTATCTTATCCATGCACCTGTCTAAATGTTTTTTAAATGTTGTAATAGTACCTGCCTTATCTACCTCCTCCAGCAGCTCTTTCCATATACCCATCACACTTTGTTTAAAAAAGTTGCCCTGTAGGTTCCTTTTCCCCCTTCACCTTCCCCCCTTCACCTTAAACCGATGTCCTCTGGTTCTTGATTCCCCTACTCTGGGCAAAAGACGTTGTGCACTAACCCGATCTATTCCTCTCATGATTTTATATACCTCTATAAGATCACCCCTCATCCTTCGGCGCTCCAAGGAATAAAGTCCCAGAATGAAGTACACCAACACTCCCATGTCCCTTTGCACCTCCAATTCTCTCCCCATTTAGAAAATAGTCTTCTCCTTTATTCCTACTACCAAAATGCACGACTCCACACTTTCCTACGCTATATTCCATCTGCCACTTCTCTGCACACTCTCCCAATCTGTCCAAGTCCTTCTGCAGAGTCCCTTGCTTTCTCTACACTACCTGCCCCTCCATCTATTTTCATATCATTCACAAACTTGGCTACAAAGCCTTCTATCCCCTCATCCTATTCATTAATATGCAACGTGAAGAGTAGCGGCCCCAGCACCGACCCCTGCGGAACTCTGCTAGTCACTGCAGCCAACCAGAAAAAGCCCCCTTTATTGCCACTTTTTGCCTTCTGCCATCCAGCCAACCTGCTATCAATGCTAGAATCTGCCCTTTGATACCATGGGCTCTGATCTTCCTTAGCAGCCTCACGTGTGGCACCTTATCAAAGGATTTCTGAAACTCCTGCTATTTACTTCCTCAAAGAATTACAACAGGCTCGTCAGGCAAGATCTCCCCTTCACAAAACCGTGCTGACTTTGGCCTGTTTTATAATGTGTGACTAAGCACATACAGACCTTGTCTTTTATAATCTCTATTATATTAAAACACTGTGTGTGTCTGCCGACAGCCGTCCGCCTGCCGGCTGCCGCGTTTTCCCCCTTTGATTCCCTGCTCCGCCAAAACCGGACCCTCAGACGCCGCCGTTTTTTCCAGTTAGCCAGACGTTACGCTTGTACATTACCAAAGGCACTCCTCGTTACGTTTAGACGTTGTTACGTACACAATTTTTTAATAAAATCCTTCCCCCCCCCCCCCCCCCAATCTTTCAAAAATCAAACTGCTCTCACCCATAGAATGTTGGTAAACATTCCATCGTGTGATGTCACAATGCCCAATGCTCACAGATGTCCAATCGGAACGGATCTCATTTACATCCAGCCCCAGCCCCCCCTCCCCCGCCTGATGTTCCAGCACGTTCCATTGTGCGATGTCACAAAATGCCATCCCTCACAAATGTCCAATCGGAATGGATCTCATTTACATCTTCCTTTGCCCCAGCCCCAGCCCCAGCAGACTGTGTCGAAGCGCGTGATCACCCTTCTCTCCAAACTCTCCTCTCTCCTCACTCCTCTCCCCTCTCTCATCACCATTCCCCCCCCCCCCCACATGTGACTAGGGGACACTGCACTACCTAATCTCCCACACATGTGACTAGGGGACACTGTACCACTATCCCCCACACATATGACTAGGGCACTCTGTACCACTATCCCCCACACATGTGACTAGGGGACTCTGTACCACTATCCACCACACATGTGACTAGGGGGGCTCTGTACCACTATCCCCCACACATGTGAGTAGGGGGACACTGTACCACTATCCCCCAAACATGTGACTAGGGGACACTGTATCACTATCCCCCACACATGTGACTAGGGGATTCTGTACCACTATCCCCCACACATGTGACTAGGGGGACACTGTACCACTTCCCCCCCACACATGTGACTAGGGGACATTGCACTACCTAATCCCCCACACATGTGACTAGAGGACTCTGTACCACTTCCCCCCCCCCCCCCATGTGGCTAGGGAACACTGTACCACTTCCCCTCCCCCCTCCCCCCTCCCCCACATGTGACTAGGGGGACACTGTACCACTTCCCTCCCACAAATGTGACTGGGGGGACTCTGTACCACTTCCCCCCCACACATGTGACTAGGGGGACTCTGTACCACTTCCCCCCCACACATGTGACTGGGGGGACATTGCTGGCTCGCGTTGCCTTTGAAACCTTTTCCAGAACGTTCTTCCCCAACGGTCATGTGGACTTCGTTTCTCGACAGCGATCGATCTAAACACTGGATTTCTGCCGTTTTTTTATATTTCATTTGACACGTTTGTTTTGAAAATCTTATTATTTTGATTTACACTTTTTTCAAAAG
This sequence comes from Raja brachyura, assembly GCA_963514005.1. The sequence continues at coordinate 9,683,582 of OY740785.1, forward strand.
GTAAACGTAGACGATGTTTTCAATATTTATTTATATTTGAATAATTCTTTTTATTAAGTTCTCTGTTATTTGCTCCGCCAAATTAACACACATTTTCCCGTTTTTTTAATATTCTCTCTTTTTTCAAAGGACCATTACTCCACTTTGAAGAGGTAATTGCTTTTCTGTTTTTAAACTTTGCCGTTATTTTCTTTGCCGATTTCCACAGCCGTGTTTTTCAAATGTTATCTTTATTTTCAATTTAATTTATTTTGAACAGATAATTGTGTTTAAAAACCTTGCGCTTATATGATCTGCTGTTTTAGACAACTGCTAATTTTATTTCATTTTCTGATTTTCATGCTTATCTATAATTTACATTAGACAAGTAATTTTTAAAAAATGCTTAAAAAAACCCCCATTAAAAATCCGTGTTTTTTAATTCTCTCTTTTTTTCGATTTACAGCATTTTTAACAATTTTAAGAGTTCTCTGTTATTTGCTCCGCTAAATTTACCCACATTTTTCACCGTTTTCTTTTAAATTCTTTCATTGTGTTTGATTTAATTCTACAGGAAAGTTTTCATTTTGAACAGATTGATCTCTTCATTGACAACTAAGATTTAAAAAAATCATTGTTTGATTTCATTCTACAGGAAAGGCTTCATTTTGATTTTCAATGACAATTTTGATTAAATAAAAAATTCATTGTGTTTGATTTTATTGATATTGATGTTTGATGATTTGGTGCCTTGTGGGAAATTATCTTTACTTGTCTGTTGTTTGACATGAGTGTTACTTTCCACTTTGGTCTATTGTCGAGTTATTTTGTATGTAAGCATTGACTGCATTTTCTCACGAGTTGCAGTGGAATTGAAAACTCTGTAACCATCAGTGATTATCAACCGGATCTTAAGATGGATGAAAGGTCAGTATTTGAAACTATTTGGGGCCAGTGCTGTGTTTTTTTTAAATTTCTTGATACATATGTACTTCTGTTTTATCTGGATGCCCTAATACCATGCAGTTCAAATGCTGCCCTTTTGTCTCGAGCTGTAACTGTCACATTATTTCTCGATCCCAGATATTTAGACTCAACGTCTTTGGGATTTGCGAGAAATAAAGCAAGGACAGCATGGAACAAGCGACACGCAATAAAGCAAGGACAGCATGGAACAAGTTGATAGAAAACACCTAATTCGGTATACGATAGCAATTTTTTTATTTTATTCATATGTTGTTGGATTGATAGATAAAATTGTCAATTAGAAGTTTATAAATATCTATATCGTAATAAATATCTCATATTTTAAAATTATGCCCAGAAGCAGGAGTAAACAAGTTGCAGGATGGTCAAGGGGCTCCGCAAAGAGACGTTGACAAGGAGTAAGGAGCAGAAGTGAACAAGAGACACAACAAGAAAGGACTGAACCTCTTGATGTTCTCTCAAAAATAACAGAAGTTTGCATGGAACAAGAGACACAACAATAAGTTGACAAATACAGCCAAAACGGTACACAATAGCCTGATGTCCTTTTTAATCATATGTTAATCCACTGATAGATATAATTGTCTTTAGAAATTTATAAATGTCTATAAAATAGATACAATTTGTCTTTACAGGTTTATGAATATCTACATTGTTATATATATCTTTCTCTTTTTTTTAACATCGTGCAAAGAAATGGGAGCAATCGAGTTGCTGGATGGTCAAGGAACAACACAAAGAGACATCAAGAAGCAATAATGAGCAGAAGGGCACAAGAGTTCGGGAGAAAGCACGGGAGGAAGGTGCCAAAATACAGCCAGATTGGTACACTGCACAATGTCTTTTTTAATTATATGTTAATGGATTGAAAGATAAAATTGTCTTTAGAAGGTTATAAATATCTACAAAAGATTAAATTGTAGTGTACGATCCCGAAATTAAGGCGAGAAGCCAGGTGTAGGGGAAGTACCTTTATTCTGTCCCTTCGTGTTGGAAGGAAGTCCACAAGAGAGAGATAGCACCCAAAACCCTTGCCTTTAAACCCTCCGGTCAAGGGCCGCCTCTGGACTGATCCATTTCCGTGCCGAGGGGTTTGACCCTTAGGATGGCCCGACCCTTGGGAACCGCCACAAATTGTCCTTTTTAATCATGTTATTTTCTCTGCCTATCTCTTTGTGTTTCTGCACCCCCTCGCTCTAACCCCCCCCCCTCCCCCTCCCTCCCCTCTCTAGCCGCGCCTATGAGGGGGGCTATGCATGAGTGGATAGGGCGGGGGATGGGATAAAAGGAGCGAATTAATAATATAAATATAATATCAAGGGGGGGGGGGGTTAGTGTGGGGGATGGTTAGTGTGCGTGTGAAACCGCAGCACCTCCCCCCCGTGTGATCACCCTTTTCTCCGCTCTCCTCTCTCCTCACCGCTCCCACCCCCTCTCCCCCACCCCTCTTCATCCCCATCTCCCCCCCAACCCCTTCTCTCCTCCCCCTCTCTTCCCCCATTCCCTAATCCCGTCACCCCCGTCTCCTCTCCCCTCTCTCCTCACCCCTCTCTCAACACCCCTCTCTCAACACCCCTCTCCTCCTCCTCTCCATCTCCCCCTCTCACCATCTACCTCTCCCCTTCACCCTCCCCGCTCCTCCCCTCCCCATCCTCATCCTCCTCTCTCCCCCTCCCCCTCCCACTCTCTCCCTCTCCACCACTCCCTTCCCCCTACCCCTCTCTCCCCCTTCCCCATCCCCACTCTTCCCCCTCTCTCCGCTTTCCCCCTCTCTCCTCACTCTTCCCACTCTCTCCCCTTCCCCCCCTCCCTCCCTCCTCCCCTCCCCTCTCTCAACCCCTCCTTGAATCCTCTCACACCCTCCCCCACCCCCCTCTCCTCTTCCCTCTCCCCCCTGTCCATCTCCCTCTCTCCTCACCGCTCCCACCCCCTCTCCCCCACCCCTCTTCATCCCCATCTCCCCCCCACCCCCTTCCCCTCGCTCTTGCACCGCTCTCTGCTACCCCTCTTCCCCTCACTCCCCACTCTTCCTCTCTCCCTCCCCTCCCCTCGCCCTCTCCTTTCTCTCTCTCTCCCCCCCTCCTCTCTCCCCCTCTCTCCCCACCTCTCTCCCTCTCCTTTCACTCTCTCTCCCTCCCCCTCCACCTCTCCCCTACCCCTCTTTCTCCCCCTCTCCTCTCCCCTCCACCTCCCTTTCCTCCCCTCTTCTCCATAACCACTCTCCTCTCCCCTCCCCTCCCCCTTACCCCACCCCCTCTCTACCCCCCTCACCCACCCTCAGGGACATGCTGCCCCGCCCCCCCCCCCCCACCCCCTGCAACCGCACGTTGGTGGAACAGACCCAACGGGTCTTTACTTGGTCTAGTGGACTCTAAAATCTTACCAACCACTGAAGTCAAGCTAACAGACCTATGGTATCCAATCATCTGCTTCATTCCCATCGCGAACAGCGGAATAATATTTGCAATTTTCCAAACATCTGGAATCATTCCTGACTCTGGTGAATCTTGAAAGACCACAACTAACCCATTCACAATCTCTAAAGCCACCTCTTTCAGAACCCTGAGGTGCAGTCCATCCGGTCCAGGTGATTTTTTACCAGCCCTTTCAGCTTCCCAAGCACATACGAATGTACCAAGCACCTTCTCCTTAGTAATAGCCACTCCACTAACTGCAATGTCCAACCTTGCATCTTTCTTATTCTTTATATAACTGAAGAAATGCTGCTATCCGCTGTCCCCTCTCACCCAACCTACAACCCCCACCTTTGCTCCAGACCCAGCCCCCCTCGCCCCCGCCACGCCACCACTCTTCCATCGCCCTCATTGCTCGGAGCCTGGCTCGGCGGGCAGCGGCAGCTAATGTCTGCGCACAACCCAGTGTGGTTAAAACCCACTGCCCGAGACAACAGCTTCTTCCCATTAACTTCCTGCATCCTTCCAGTGTTCTGACAGGCATGAAGCGCTGGATCCCCTGGGGAAATGGCAGTGGCTGAGTGTGGAGCCTGCCTTGTCACACAGCTGAGCCCACTCTGGCCACAGTAAATGGGTGGGATGGGGCTGCCTGCAGCAGGTTGCGGAGGGCTATCTCACATATACACTGCTTCTGGATGCGCACCCTCTCTCGTGTACACAGAGCGTGCCAGTATACCACCCCATCTCTGTGATGTGTACTATCCCAGCAGAGGCATGCACACACCGTGTACGCCTCCCGGTCGTTTACTTTGATATACACCAGTTCTTGGATAGACGCTGCCCCCCACTTCTCATAATGACTCTCTAACATAAACTGCTCCGGTATATACATCGTCTCTGATATACATATACGTTGCCCCAGTGCCCGCAGCATCTCGGGGATATACACCGACCCCCGTACGCGCGGACCTTTGCCTTAACAGGGTCCACACCTCGAGTCTCACGTCCTCCGCGTGTGAGGTTTAATGGGAACTGTTTAGGAAACATTTGTCTATTGAGTTGCCGCGGGACATCAGGCAAGAGTTATACAAGGTGCGCCGAGACGAGGAACAAAGGAAAGGCGTGGGTAATACAGAAATGGATAAGATGCAGTAAAAAGCATACGGGAGGAACGTTGGACAAATAGGCAGAAACCAGCATAATGGACATGGAGAGATATCGAGTGCAGGTGGAGGGGGAGTAGATGCAATAATGTCGGCCGCAGGTGAATGCTGGGGGTGAGGGGTGGAGGGAGGGAAGGACAGGGGTGGGGGAGGTGGTTTGGAAGGATGGGGTATTAAAGGATAGCAACGTGTCTCCTCGGGGATAGTCTCTCGGTGGAGAGTCTGGAAGCGGGTGTCGGGAGAGAGAGAGCGTAAGTGAAAGAGTTGGAACCCAAACAGGTAACGCCGCGCAAAGAGACACCAGAGACCGCTGGGACCATGAACACAAAAGTGCTGGAGGAACTCAGCGGCTCAGGCAGCATATGTGGAGGGAATGGACAGAACCGTTTATGATGGGGGTGAGAGTGGGGAGGCAGTAGGGCAGGGGAGTAGGGCAAGGATAGATAGTGGGGAGAGTGGAGCCAGTGGCTGATGGGGAGGAGAGGCCAAAGGGGAGGGGGACAGGAGGTGAGCGTTAGTGGTGAAGGGAGGCGGTGCGGTGGGGTGGGGGGGGAGAAGGGAGATGGGAGACAGCGAGGTGAGGGAGTGGGGAAGAGGGAAGGGAGGAGAGAGTGAGGAGGGAGGGGAGAGAGTGTGGGGGGGGGAGGGAGGAGAGGGAGAAGGTGGAGGGAGGAGGCACGGGGGGCGGGGTGGGAGGCAGTGGAGGTGGGGGGTGGGGTTGATGGGGAGGGTAGGCAGTGGAGGTGGGGAGGGTTGGCAGTGGGTGGGTAGGGTAGGCAGTAGGGGTGGGAGGCAGTGGAGGTGGGGGGTGGGGTGATGGGGAGGGTAGGCAGTGGAGGTGGGGAGGGTTGGCAGTGGGTGGGTAGGGTAGGCAGTAGGGGTGGGAGGCAGTGGAGGTGGGTGTGGGGGTGGGTAGGGAGGGTTGGCAGTGGGGTGATGGGGAGGGTAGGCAGTGGGGAGGGTTGGCAGTGGGTGGGTAGGGTAGGGTAGGCAGTAGGGGTGGGTGGGGGTGTGAGGCAGTGGAGGTGGGGAGGGCTGGCAGTGGGTGGGTAGGGTAGGCAGTAGGGGTGGGTGGAGGTGGGGAGGAGGGGAGGCAGTGGGTGGGTAGGGTAGGCAGTAGGGGTGGGAGGCAGTGGAGGTGGGTGTGGGGGTGGGTAGGGAGGGTTGGCAGTGGGGTGATGGGGAGGGTAGGCAGTGGGGAGGGTTGGCAGTGGGTGGGTAGGGTAGGGTAGGCAGTAGGGGTGGGTGGGGGTGGGGAGGAGGGGAGGCAGTGGGTGGGTAGGGTAGGCAGTAGGGGTGGGTGGGGGTGTGAGGCAGTGGAGGTGGGGAGGAGGGGAGGCAGTGGGTGGGGAGTGGGGGTGGTGCTGGCCAGCGCCGTTGTGCTCACCTACCTCGTGGAAGAGCTCAAGGCTGTAGGTGTTGTCATCGTCCGCGAAGAAGACGACGCCGGCGGTGTGTGAGGAGCGGTTCTTGCGGACCCAGCGCAGCCCCTCGTTCCTCTGCTCGGTGGCCCGGGGCAGGCCGGCCCGCTTGTAGCGGCGGGGAGTGGGGACATGCAGGAGGGTGTAGGACGGCAGGCCGGAGGCGGCGAGCAGCTCGGACACCAGGCGGCTGCGGCCGGCAGCGTCCTCCACCAACACCCAGTGGAAGCTGGGCAGCTGGCGGAAGGTGTTGGCCAGGCGGGTCAGCTCGGCCTTCTGCACCGGCCGGCTATAGGTGGGGGTGATGGCGTAGATGGTGGGCAGCGAGAGGTTGGCTGCTGCTGGCGGCAGCGGGGTCTCCCGGGGGCGCCGGCCCGAGTCAATGTCCGCCAGCATCAGCAGCATCAGCGCCCAGGGCAGGGCGAGGCACAGGCGGACCACCACAGCCCCCCTCATGGCGGGGCCGCCGTCCCAGCCCAGCCCCGCCGCTCACACACCTCATCCCTCTCCCCACCGGCCGCCCACACCCGCCCGCGGCCCCGGCGGCGGCTCCCACACTCACTCACACTCACACTCACTCACACTCACTCACACACTCACGCTGCCCCAAGCGCCGCCAGTCGCCCCGCCGTCTCCCCGCAGCTGCGGAGTAGGGGATCGAGGAGGAGAGAGACACAGAGAGAGCGAGAGTGATGGAGAAAACGGGCTGGCAAAGGGACATGAGGAGAGGGGGGAGCGGGGAGGGGGCTGGGTGGAGAGGGGGGGGGGGGGGACAGGGAGAGGAGGAGAGGGAGGGTGGAGGTGTACAGGTATGAGGGGTAGGAGCTGAGATGAAGGGAAGATAAGAGAGGAGAGGAAAAGGGGGGTAGAGTGTGGAGGGAGGGGGGAAGGAGAGAGACGGCTGGGGAGGAGAGGGAGGAACATGGGGGAAGGAGAGGGGGAGCGAGCGGGAAGGGGGCAAGAGGGAGTGAGGGAGGCGGAGAGGGGCGGGCGAAGGACGAAGGGTGGAGGATGAAGAGGGAGCTTGGGATAAGGAAACGGATGGTCGGGAGAGTGAAGAGGGAGGGAGGGTGAACGGGTGGAGGGGGAAGAGAGTGGGGTGAAAGGGGCAGGGAGGGGATGGAGGGAGGGAGGGAGGGAGGGAGGGGGAAGAGTGGAGGGGGGTGAGTGGAGGGGAGGTGGGGAAGGGGCAGGGTAGAGGGACAGGACAGATGGAAATGGGGTTGAAGGAAAGAAGGGAGGGGGGAATGGGGCGTGGAGGGGAAAGGGGGAGCAGGAAGAGCTTCTGTTGCAGTTGGTGGGAGCGCTTAGTGATAATCTGCTAAAACCACCCATCTACCTGATCACATCTATGTGATGGACGCAGGATCCGAGATAGTAAACACACAGGAAGCTTTAAAGGGAGAAGGCAGGAGAGAGGCAGGGTGCGGGGAGCAGGGGGGGGGGGGAGTTTGGGGGATTGGATAGAGAGGAGGAGGGAAGGGGAGGGGGGGAAGGGAGGGGAGAGGAGATTTTTGAGGGCATGAGGAGTTAAGAGCAAACAAATTGGAGGCTGGTGGTGCCCTGTCGCTGTCGACCCGGCGCTGGAGGCGGGACGGGCTGTTGCTACCACTGACAGCTGCAGGGATGATCTGGCTGCACCCCTGGTGAGTGTTGGCCTGCTACAGATAGTCCCCTGCTTTCTGACCCTGGAGGGAGTTGAGGGCGAGTGGGCTGAGAGACAGGGCTGCTGCAAACGTACGCGACATCTCTGCTGTATTCCGGCCCGCTGACGGTGGGGAGCAGAATGGCCCCGTAGTAGCCGCCGCCTCCATTCGTCCGTCCGTCCGGCGATCAGTCAGTCTGCCCCGACCCCTGCGTTGCCGGCTGGCCGACTCCTGAAGCCTGCTCCTAAACTGGCAGTGTGAGCTTCTTCAGTTGACAGCACTTCCTGCCTGAGTGGTAAACCCGGGACACAGGGTTCCCGCAGTGCGATCCACAATCTGGGACCTTTTGTGTCTGTATCTATTAGAGGAACTCTAATAATGCTGATCTCATTCCAAGTCATGAGAGGAACAGATGAGAGGCTGGACGCACATAGCCTCTTGCCCAGAATAATGGGGTAATTATTGTACTCTGGGTAGTAACTTTTTCACACTAAGGATGGTTGGTGTATCGAACAAGCTGCCGGGGGAGGTAGTCGAGGCAGGTACTATCTCACCGTTTCAGAAACATTGAGATAGATACGTGGATTGGAAGCGCAAGCGGGCGGGACGAGTGCAGATGGGACACGTTGGTCGGTGTGGGCCTATTTCCACACTGTATGACTCTATGACTATAACTCACTGAGTGGACAGCACATTTTCTCCTCGGTGGACTAAAATGCTGGAGAAACTCCGCGGGTGAGGCAGCATATGGAGCGAAGGAAAGGAGCGCCTATTTCCTTCACTCCAGAGATGCTGCCTCACCCGCTGAGTTTCTCCAGCATTTTTGTCCACCTTCGATTTTCCAGCATCTGCAGGGGCGTTAATCCCTTCTGCAACATTCAAGCGCCGCTCGTATTTTTTAAACAAAAATAATGTATTCAATTGCCATGCAAAATATTATTTACGAACGAAAACCGCGATAACACATCCACCACCATAATAGAAAATCACCAAATCATCTAAGACACCAACTTTTCCAATGACTATAATACATTCCTTATTTGGGATACAGCGTCGATCTCTGAGAGGAGCAGCTCATTGTTGAACCGAACTCTGTGCTCGTCTCTGCAACTCACTCCATCTGCAACTCAGTGGCGAGTGTAGCCGAGGCCGCGGTCACATCAGGCACGGCTATACCGACTGGCGGAGCGGGGTAGCGGGGCAAGGAGGCTGGCACCGGCTGCCGACTCTGGCTGGACCCGGCACTGTGACATCCTATTGAGGTTACTTCCACAATTCCCCTACAAACCTCCATACCTACCAAAAGCAACAGGCCCCTCTGAATTACCCAGCCCCACCACCCCCCACGTGTTGATGGGTCAGACTCCTTGAATACACCCCAGCCCCCGACCACACCGCGGCACTGTGGATATTCATCCATCACCAGGCTCACGGGAAAGATTGTCACTTTTATCTGCATGAAAGCCGAGGACGTTGCAAAACTGTCAGTGAACACACGTGAAAGAGGCACAGAGCTGCAACCGGCAGTATCTGCGTGTTATATTGACCAGGCAATTGTGTACAGTCGCATCATCCATTGGAACTTGACTTTTATTGCTTTACTGCGTTGGGTAAAAGCTCGGTTTCCCAAGGATATTACATCTTCCCCTTGTGGGGACAACGTATGTTACAATGAGATTCAGGACTTTAAGGTGACACAGTGGTGCAGCGGTGGAGTTGCTGTCTGACAGCGCCAGAGATCCTGACTACGGGTGCTGTCTGTACGGAGTTTGTACGTTCTCCCTAGGACCTGCGTGGGGTTTCCCCAGGTGCTCTGGTTTCCTCCCACACTCCAGAGACGTACAGGTTTGTTGGTTAATTGACTTCTGTAAATTGTCCCTCGTGTTTGTAGGATAGAACTGGTGGATGGGTGGCGCTAGTCGGCGTGGACTCGGTGGGCCGAAGGGCCTGTTTCCACGCTGCATCTCTAAACTAGACCAAACTAAACTAAAATAATTCAACTAACATCCATTAACCAGTTTACATCTACAAATGGAAACATGGAAAATAAAGCAATGTGATAATGGCTGATTATCCAGTTCACCGCCCCATTCCTGCCTCTTCCCCACCTCCCTTGAACCCATTAGCATTAAGAAATGCATTTCCTCACAGAATATACACTGATTTGGCCTCTGTGGTGAAGAATTCTCCAGGTTCACTACACTCTTGGTGAAAATATTGCTCCTCATCTTGTCCAATGTTGTCCATTCCCAGGGCCCCAACGATGGGGCAGTGAACTGGACAAAGAGGTTAAATGAATCATTATGATTTTCAGCGCACTACCATCTTATTCTGCCCACATTACCACTGAAATCAATATAGTGTCTTAAGATGTGACCGAATGTTGACGTCATTAGACATGGCTGAAGTACATGGCAGCCATTATCACATTGCTTTATTTTCCATGTTCCATTTGTAGATGTAAACTGGTTAATGGATGTTAGTTGAATTATTTTAGTTTAGTTTGGTCTAGTTTAGTTTAGTTTATGGCGCGGGAAACAGGCCCTTCGGCTGAATAGACTTTCTATCAGACAATAAAGATTTACGTTATTTTATTACTTGTGATTTCTAAGAACATTTACAATTTACTCTCCATTCCATTCTCCTGCTGTAATGGGATCTCACAATGGATATGAAATAAGTGAAGGCACAGTCCAGCCAGTGACCCAAATTCCAGGATACAAATGCGGGAATAATGATCATTTTGTCGAAGGTGGGTGAATATGCTTTGGGCCCAGATCCGTAGGGAACAGTGAGCGCAGAGGAGGTCATGGGCAGAATGGCCTGTTCTCATCAAAGACTGTGTCAGGCGTAGAAGTGTGTAGAAGTTAACTGCAGGTGCTGGTTTATGCTGAAGATAGACACAAAGTGCTGGAGATGGACACAAAAAGCTGGAGTGTCTCAGCGGGACAGGCAGAATCTGTGGAGAGAAGGAATGGGTGACGTTACCCATTTCCTTCTGTCAAGAGATGCTACCTGTCCAGCTGAGTTGCTCCAGCTTTTTGTGTCTATCTTCAGTTTAAACCAGCATCTGCAGTTCCTTCTTACACAAAGTGCTGGCGTCTGAAGAAGGGTTCCGACCTGAAACATCACCCATCTTTTTTCTCCAGAGATGCTGCCTGACCCGCTGAGTTACTCCAACACTTTGTATCTATCTCGGGCAGAGAGGTGTTTGGAGGCAGCCTTGTGTAATCACTCTGCTTTGACAAGGCCTCACAGGCCGGCATCATTCCTCTCCCACGTCCCGCGACTCATGCATGGAGTGAGGGGGTGACGTGGCTCCTGGCAGCAGTGCTTGGAGGCTGTCGTGAGGTGCCAGCCTGTTCGGGGAACTGCAGAGCTGGCTGTCACAGCAGAAGGAGCATCTGTTAACTCCACAGAACCTGCCAAGCTGGGTCTGCTGGTAATAAACCACAGAGTATGTTGTAGACTTCAGCTTGGCACAGAGCTCCATGGGGTGGGAGTTCAGGCACGATCCTGCCAACATGGCCCAATCCTCCATTGTGGCTTCAGTGAATACACGTGCGGTATGGTAGCAACACACGGGGCTTGGTAATGTCCACCTCAAGACCCTCAGCACACACTATTGTGACATTGACTGGACCTCATTGACAACAGCAATGCTCATCATTGAATCATATAGCACAGAAACAAGCCCCTTCCCACCTCATCCACACTCACTGTGATACCATATCCATTTGCTCACATCTCTCAATGGCTTTACTGTCAGAATACCTGTCTGTCTGAGTTTTGTGGTGATGGGGATAATGGGTATGAGATTATACCAGACTACAGAAGTAAAATCAATAAAATTACATATTCTCATCACCAAAATACTGCATCTGTTCTATCGCTCGATCCCTGACCACGGGAATACAACTGCAAACGCAGCAGATGAAACATCACATTTTCCACCTTGAGGAATTATTAAACAATTGGGGTATTGAGGGTGAGGGGGAACTGGCACTCTGCTTTGACAAGGCCTCACAGAAAAGAAGATGAGGCCTGAGGTACATCAAAGATAGACGCAAAATACTGGAGTAACTCAGGAGGTCAGGCTGTATCTCTAGAAAAGGAATAGGTGACGTTTCGGATCGAGACCCTTCTTCAGACTGAGAGTTTAGGGGCGACTGGAACTAGAGGTATGACAAGGCACAGGACAGATCAGAGCCAGCACCGATGACCAAAGAGCCCACCGTTTGGAAGCTTAATCCATTTAACATTAGCGTGTAGCAAGCTGAGGGAATTGCACCAAAGACTTGCAAACAAACCTTTGTCCAGTTATTTGCGAGTGATACTATTGCCACTATTGGAGTCATAAAATCCAACAGTGACAATAAATGTTCTGCCACATTCACTTCACTTGTCAACAGTCTTGTCAACATTACATCCTGGACCACTTTAGCAAATTTGAAACTCATTTTCATCAACCGTCATCACTGCACAAGAGGTCAACAGTTAAGCACATTTAATGGAGCACATGTACTTTAGTTTGCCGATGGTTTAAATTATGATGGGATCTTTTCTTTAGTGGATCTAAATCTTAATCAAATGTGAGGTAACTCAATAATCCAATCTTCTTATTGTAAGCTCAAAGCAGGACAAGAAAATGTGGGTCATGCTCATCAACATGTGCCTGCCTTTCAATGACCGCAGCAGAAACTTTGCAGAAAATTTGAAAATTTGTGACTTTCTAATAGCACATTAAACAAGATGAACAGTAATGCAAACCAAGCAATTCCAAAGCAAGATTAAAAGAAGTCGGGTTTCAAACTGAAATGTGGGTCGTTCCATTCCACCCACAGATGCTGCTCAACCCACTGAGTTCATCCAAAAGATTGTTTGTTGCGAGATTAGAAGAGATTATTATCAGAACTGTAATGAAATCCCCAGAAGCAGATTTTGCAACAGGTAGTAATTACAGGGTCTGGAAAACTTGGTGCAATGGTGTTTTATTTGTCACATATTCATCTGCGCGGTTAAATTCTTTTAGAATAAAATTTACACTTCAGAGCGCCGCCATGTCTTGGTGCCATTTCCAAAGTCTAAAGTCCAACAGCTGGGCTGGGGAAACAGCTGGGAAAAGAAACAACTGCAGATACGAGAAGTGTGAAATAAACACTAGGAGATGTTCAGCGGGTCAGGCAGCAAATATAAAAAGAGTGAAGGTTTCAGGTTGATAACCTTTTGTCCAAACTATGACATATTTGCGACAGTGTAAGTTTGAAGTCAGATAAATAATTGGGGTGAGGGGGGCGGGTTGGATGAAAGGTGAGTAAACAACAATAGGGAGTTTCTATGGGAGGACAACATCTGTAGATATTAAATAATATAAAAGAGGAAGGGGTGAACTTAAATGAAGTGATAAACAGAAAATCAGTCCAGATAAAATCCAGAGTAATTGATAAAAGCGAAGCCATTTTGTGAACTTGTTGATCTGATAGATTGTAAGGAAAGCTGCAACTTGTCAAGCTGTCTTTGAAGCCAGATGTTTTGTCCGTGGGGAAGGTCTCAGTAAATTAACGAGTATGATGAAACTACACATATCATCACTTCACCCCAATTCGGGACACTGAGCAGAATGAACTCACCCAGTAAGTTCCACTTTCCAATGGCATTGGGCTTGCTTTCAGGATCTCCTTCACCCCAGTCTCACTTAAACTCTTCCTGTGGAGCCTTTTATCTATTAATAGCACGGATTCCACTAAAGTCTACTCTTTCTGAGTATTCAATTTGGTGATCCACATTGCCATGTCCGCCATTTCTTAGTTCCAGGATTCTTAGTTCCTTCGAATACAACCTAGGCGGCACAGTGGTGCAGCGGTAGAGTTGCTGCCTTACATCACCAGACACCCGGGTTTGATCCTGACTGCGGGTGCTGTCTGAACATAATTTGTACGTTCTCCCTGTGACCACATGGGTTTTCGCCGGGTCGTCCTATTTCCTCCCACACTCCAAAGACGTACATGATAGTAGGTTAATTGGTTTCTGTAAATTGTACATTGTCCCTAGAGTATAGGATCGTTCTAGTGTATGGGGCGATCGCTGGTGGGCACCCTACCCACTTCGGTTGGCCAAAGGGCCCGTTTCCACGCGGTGTCTTTGTGTGCAGTTCTGGTCACTGCAATATAGGAGGGGTTTGTTTGCACTGGGAAGAGTGCAGAGGGATTCACCACATGTTACCCGTTTTGGAGGACTTTAATTATGGGGGGGGGGGGGGGGGTTGGTTCGGTTGGCCTTGTTTTCACTGAAACTAAGGAGGCTGTAGGGTGACCAAACATACAGCTGCATAAAATTATGAGTGGCATCGATAGGGTAGTCAGAATTTTATTTTCATGGTATTAAAAACAAGAGGGCCTAGTTTTAAGGAGAGGAAAGAGAGTTTTACAGGGGATCTGAGGGAAAAGTATTTTTCAAAGAGGGCATCAGGTATCCGGAACTTACTGCCAGTGGAGGTGGCACAGTCAGATACAGATAAATTCCAAGAATTTAGACAGACAATTTGATAGTGTGTTTATCCAATTGCGTGCTTTCTAATAGGAAAAGCAATGTACATGTGAGCAGAATTTAACGACCATGTAACTTTTTAATGTATTATTTTTGAGATTGTTCAGTTCAATAGATTTAAAACATGTAAAAAAATTGCAGCCTATCCAGTTATGTACAACTATATAACTGGCCAGCTCTTGGACTCAATGCCTTGGCTAATGAAGGCAAGCATGCTCTATGCCTTCCTCATCACCCTGTCTTCTAATTAGAAAAACAAGCCTCTATCATCACCTTCTGCCTCCTACCACCTGGCCAAATTTGTATCCAATTGGCCAGCTCACTCCAGATACAATGTGTTCTAATCTTTGGATAAGCCCACTATGTGAGACCTTGTTAACGGCCTTGCTAAAGTCCACGTGGACATTTACCAACCTGCCATTGTCAATCCTTTCGATCATCTCATCAAAAACATCAATTAATTTAATTTGACAGGATTTTCCAGGCACAAAGCCAGACTGACTACCACTAATCCATCCTTGTCTTTCCAAATGCAAATAAATCCCGTGTTTAAGAATCCCTTTCAATAATTTTTCCATCATCAATGCAAGTTTCCTGGCTTTCCTTAGCTAACCTCAACTCTTCCAGTACCTCACCCAGGGTTAACAGAGATAGAATAATCTCTGACAGGGCCCCTGCAATCTCCTCCCTTGTACTCTATAACATCCCAGGATACACCAGGTTAGGCTCTGAGGGTTTATCCACCCTAAGGCCTCCAATACGTCCCCTAGAATATGTGCTTCTTCCCTTGAACTCATTAGCATGCATGTCCTTCTCCATGGCAAATACAGATGAGAAGTAGTTATTTGAGCCTCTGTCGTTTCCACGCATAATCAGATTTATCCT
This sequence comes from Raja brachyura, assembly GCA_963514005.1. Next base: position 9,698,623 of record OY740785.1, read on the forward strand.
CACGAGGAATTCTCTATTCTATCTCTATCTACTATTTTACTCTTAATATACTTGTAGAATCGTTCAAAATAAATTTAGAATCTCCAGCACTGTCTGGTGCAGGATCTGAGAGAGGAAGTTTACCAATGGACTGTGCGTTAAGTCCAGTCAAAGAGTGGGATTTGCTCCCTATTCCACAGATGAGACATCACTCTCTATAAATGCTCAGACTACGGGTTCACATTTGTACTGATCACTGCTCAGGTCCGAACAAATAACTGTGAAAAGAAAGCAATTCTCCAAATTCTACACAGCAGGGGATTCTATATTCCATTTGTTTCAAATTAGTTTAACAAACTGGACGTGGAGTATGGAGATTGGTATCGCAAAGGAACAACTCACATTTTCACACTGGATTCCACATATTGCTGGGGAAGAAGTTAGTGGTGGGAGCGCCCTCTTCATATTTTTTTCAGATGGGGTGGTCAAAAAGACTTTTGGCACATTGGCCTTCATCAGTCATTGAGTATAGAAGTTTGGAGGTTATGTTGCAGTTATATAAGACGTTGTTGAGGCCGCATTTAGGTATTGTGTTCAGTTCTGGGCACCATGTTATAGGAAAGATGTTGTCAAGTTGGAAAGGGTGCAGAGATTTACAAGGATGTTTGTTGCCAGGACTGGAGGATCTGAGCTATAGGGAGAGGTTGAACAGGCTAGGACTCTATTCGCAGGAGCATGAGGGGTGATCTTATAGAGGTGTATAAGATCATGAGAGGAATAGGTTGGGTCGATGCAATAGGTTGGGTCAATGCAAATGGCTGAATGGTCTAATTTTGCTCCAATCTCTTGTTTTTCAAAGGTTTAAAGGTTCAACAGTCTGTTTATTGTGACATGTACCAATTAAGGTACAGTGAAACTCGAATTAGAATGCAACCATACTAAAAAAAAGCAACAAGACACATCACGACATAAAAGTTAACATAAACATACACCACAGCGGATTCCACGTTCCTCACTGTGATGGAAGGTAATAAAGTATAATTTTTATTCTCCCGCGGTCGGGGCAGTCGAACCATCCGCTTTATATTGGTATGTCCAGTTCACTAAATGTAAAGCAATTCCAATCTGGCAAATTGCTGCCCGATCGGTCTATTTTCCTTCACCGTTACTTATATTTATTACTTGAACTGAGTGCTGTTACCCATATTCACTCTGCTATCCTCATTCACCAACTGACTGTGCACTCAGTTTTACATCCACCTGTTCAATCGTGTCATACCTGATTGATCTAGTTGTTGCACTCAGTTTTACATTATTTTTTCAGTAGTACCATAATGGATTAATCCAGTTGTCTCCCATTCAGTGATCCAATGCTCACCTCCTGTCATTAATTCATGAATATCCAAACCCTTTGACAACGGCAGTTCTTTTCACGTGTCCCACACAGCGTGGTCCCGCTGTAAGGCTCCCGATCCTGGGGAGATATAACACGACCAACACAGTAAAATGGCCAAAACTCACCTGCTGACTGGCTATCGCCCCTTGCGTTCTGCTTGCACTACCTAGTCAGGAAGGACTATCTTGGCCAATGAGAACATAAAACGTCATTGTTGTCCAGCTGGAGAGAACGCAGATGTCATTGCTGCCTGCTCAAAGGGAACACATTTGTTATTGTTGCAGGGTCAAAGAAAGTTCACTAAGTGTCTCTACGGGCTGGACTATATCAATATGGACCAGTATATGAAGAAGGGCCCCTGCAGGGAACAATTCACGTCTGAAGAAACGTCACCTATCCATGTTCTCCAGGGATGCTGCCTGATCTGCTGAGTTACTCCAGCACTTTGTGTTGTTTTGTGCACAATTCGCGGCACTCACCAATTGTTCTCGTCCACTGAATAAACACATTATATTTACAATAAAGCTAATCTGTAAGATAGTTAGCAATGATTTAAGTGCTTCCTATTGACTTAAGTGATGAAATCAGAGCTGGAAGATGGGTTTAAATCCAGAGCAACATATTGAAATACAGAGTGCCCAAAGTATGGCCCAGGTTGGGAACGTGTCTCCTCAAAGAGAGTTGACAGTAGCTTCTGCTGCAAAGAGGTCCTCTGTGGGAGGACCAAGCAGGTAAGACACTTAACCCTGGATATTCACAAACAATGAATCACAATCTGGCTCTTTCCCTTTGGCTCATCTTCTCCAGCCATAGCTTCTTCAACTTATCTTTCTTCTAACGCTATATTTTTTAAGTTCTTTTTGTTTGCAGTTTACACTGTATTTGGTATTGCTATTGTATTTTTTATTAATAATTATATCCTCAATGAAGCCCCTATTAAAAGCTCATGAATAGGAACATAATATTGTCAGCGAGGCTTTTAGATAGGCACATGGAAGTGCAAGGAATAAAGGGATATGGATCATGTACAGGCAGATAAGATCAGGTTAACTTAGCGTCATGTTCAACGCAAACATCGTGGACCAAAGGAACTGTTCCTGTGCAATACTGTTCCATTTTAGTTTAGTTTAGGGAAAAGACTCAGAAAAACCCGGAACTCCCAGAGAAAACCCACGCAAGTCAGGGTGAGAAGGTACAAATTCCATACATACAGCACGTGTAGTCAGGATCGAACCCAGGGACTCTGGCACTGTAAGGCAGCAATTCTACCACTCCGCTGCCCTATGTCGATTATGTTCTCTAACACATCTCCATTTGGCATAAGTAGCATTCTGACCCGTTTTTGATCTTATTTAGTTGTTATTCCCATACCCGGGAACACATCCTGAGTGGTAATTACCAATAAGTAAGTATTGAACAATACCATTTACTCCATTGACCCATTCATTGATTTTTTGCCTTTTTGTCAGTTATAACATTCATTTGTTAATTTAGCCTTCATTCAGCTGCATTAATATCCATGTACTGATCTGTTAATTCTGGACACCATAATTCGTCATCCAGTGCCAATGTCTCTGTTGCATCATAATTCAGGCATTCATTCAACTCAATGTTATTCAATATTATTTGCCATTTATATTTTTCCTCGCAATCTTTTATTTTTCTTATTGTTACCTGTCAATGTTCTTCTTCACTCCATATATATTAAGCTCAGTTTGAATACGGGGGAAAAAAAATCTAAAATTGACATGAAAAGTAACTTTTATTAAACATGTTGTTTACATAACATATGTCTGAGGTTCATTTAAAAGCACAGGGGAGTGTTTAGACAACTGTTGCCATTAGAAAGATACCACCCAACCAGCTGAATTTGGCCACAACAAATCGAATACAATCTAAAGGTGTAGCAAACCAGTGTTTTAATTCTTCCTGCTCAGCAGGTCGAGCAGCAATCAGTCTTATTCTACGTTATGGGAACACAAACAAAGTGCTGGCCAATTTAAATGAGACAATTCACTCCGTGCAGGCAAAATACCTTGAATTCAAAACTGAGTATACACAAGGCTGCTAACGCCCCACAGTAAGAGTCCACGTCAAGGCCAATAAGGTGCTTTTCTGCACTGCATCAGCAATTATTTGCCAGATAGGGTACAAAAAAATCTTTCAATGGACATCCACTGCCAAACCTGAGGCTTGATAAAATCAGCAATAAGTCTATAGCAGAAACAAATGGCTTTGATTTCTTTTTGTAATCTCCATATATTAATTAACAAGCAAACTGTACAAGTACATGCAACTTACAAGCTGGCCTATGTGGAACTAACACACATACAAACTCCTGTGTTCTGTCCCCACCACCCTCCCCACCCTCCCCTACAAAACGTGCATGCAGCAGGTGAACTGGCCCAGGGTCATGCCGCTCCACATCAGTGATCAGAAACTCAAAGTGGCCTCTGGAGCAGGAGGAGGAAGAATCACTGCACCTCATGGATGTAACGTACACATGGGGCTTCACGTACTATGGGACTCAGAAAAAAAAGTTTTTTTTTAAAAAAGCAATCAAAAGTTTGCCTTTCTTTCAAAAAGTAATGCATTTCACTGTTAAAAATAATTTCTTGCAGTAATCCTGAAATAAAGTTAGCTAAAATCAGATATAAAATTATTAACGTGTTTTCAACTAGAACTTCCAGCAATCTTCATGCTCTGTCAGATCAGCTCAGATTGCCAAGTGACACAAACAACCAAGAAAAGTCTCAGGTACAGCTCAAACAGCTTATGCTCCGTCCATTATTGGCCAACACTTTAGGCAGTCAAATGTACAATTTTATACAGCATTTATCTCAACTGTAATTATTGGAAGAGAACTGCATTACAAGGAACAGTTTAGTGCCACAATCTCTGCAGAATACCAAAACTGAAGTTGCTTTTCACAGTCCCCAGCACTGACAGCAATTTCAAAACATTGTTTTCATGCAAAACATCAGAAAACATAAAAAATATTAATTCAAAATGCAAACATGTGCCTGTTTTACAAAGAGAGAAGCAATGGCAATTATGTGGCAAATGACAAACAACACTTGAGAGTCTTCTGTTTAGAAATATAACAGATAATATTCTGTCATAATCAGTTCTGCTCTGAATCAGTTCTGAATCTGAAATCCTCTCTGTAGCTAAATTGCAATCAATGTTATGTTTTTGATTGGGAGCCAATGATATCCACACACTGACATTATCTGCATAAAGTCTGTAATTGTTGAATACCATTCGTATTGCTCACAGAAATATCCCACTGGCCTTGAGTCACGGGCATGGACTCTGCCACCAGCAGAGAAAACAACCACCAGCATTTAGTGAGGTTCAGTGAGCAGACAGCAGTGGAAGAAGTGTGTACAAAGAAACAAAATGTAAGAGCAGAAAGGTAACACTGTTTGTCATTTCTATAGAAATGTTAATGAACAATTCCAATTTTTAATCCGAGTTTGATACTTTCCAGTATGTGGCTAAAGCTCATTTATATTTTTAGGTCAGAGTACTGGTCTCCTTCACTTAGCCTCTTACATATCACCATTATCCATTCAGATTTAATGCAGTGCGCGTGTGCCAGTTCATGCCAGCATACATACAGAAATACATTCACATATGTATGTCATTTTTAGGATTGATGAAGCCCTATTGTTGTTTGAAACAGTGCCGTTGGCAAAACAAAGGTGATTGTCTGGCTCCAGCAGCAATTTGATCATATTTGTGGTCAGCGTCTGATTTTTGCCTGCTTGTTGATTTATTTTGAAATCATTACGACCTTATACAGGGAGATCCACTTGAACTCTCAAGAGATGATTGGGAAGCTCTACGAGTCAGTGGTGTCAAGGTGGGGTCCACCAGTGAAGATGTTGGAAACAGTTTGTACCAGCCAATGACCATGCTGGAAAGGTCAAGCTCTTCCAGTATGATCTGTGCCACGCCCATAAAACACTTGTGGTCCATTCGGCCATAATCTCCCCACACTATCACCTGTAAAATAATAAAGCAACATATGAGAAAACAATAATGTATGTTGTGCAGATAACTTCACTTGATTGACAATGATAAATATTCTGTCACAACTTTTCAATAATCACATTGTATGTAGATTAGCGAGCACAGATTGAAGCCCCCTAGAGGGTATCGTTTAGTTTAGTTTAGAGATACAGCATGGACACAGGCTCTTCGGCTTTGCAGTGTGGGCGGAAACTGGAGCTCCCGGAGAAAACCCGCGCAAGTCATGGGGAGCACGGTCAAACTCCATGCAGGCAGCACCTATAGTCAGGATCGAACCCGGGTCTCTGGCGCTGTAGGGCAGAAACTCTTTCACTGCGCCACCATGATTGAAGGTGAGGACGTAGAATGTAGAACAGTACAACACGGGAACAGGCCCTTCAGCCCAACATGCCTGCACTGATCATGATGGCAATCTAACTCGACCCTTCTGCCTGTACATGGTCTGTAACTCTCTATTCCCAGCCTGTTCATGTCTTTGCCTAAATGCCTCTAAACTAGGTATGTTACAAAACTTACCTTTACCGGCGCTGCACTTCTGCCGCTCCCCGTGTGCGCGACTTTCGCGCCTTGCAGAGGGGGGCGGGCTTAAAGTGCCGTTTTTCCACAGGCAGGACAAATCGATGAATGTCGGGCGATTTGGTTGCTGAAGAAAAATCGCTCCGACATTTCATCAATGGTGGTATTTTTAAATTACTCTAGATTATTTATTAACTAGAGTAATTTAAAAATCACCTTCAAAAGCCGTGACCGCAGACAACCGGAAGCATTTTGCGTAGGGAAGAAAAAAAGGTAAATAGTTTATTTTTATATTAAAAGTTGGTTTTTCGGGAGGCATTAATAATATTTTCATGTTGCGAAATGGGGTCCCAAAAAATGTATGAACCCCCAGTATTTTTCCCCCCGACTTCACTGCTAACCGCAACGTTCCAATCCACCGCATTCCGCTAAAACCCACTCGCTAGTTGATTTAAATGGCCATTAATTTACAGGCATAAAACACTAAAATCCTTCCATTTGGCCCAGAAATTCATGAAAATGAGATTTAAAAATTATGTTATATTGTGGATTATTGTGTGAATGTTATTTGGACACTTAGGCAATTTTAAAAAAGTTTATCTTTTCTTAAGAAATTGATAGATGTTTAGATCTACTCATTGAATTTTGTAATCAGCTACAATTAGATAACTAACTAATTATATGCTTTAATTTCAGGTCATCCAAGTAAGATTGTTTAATATTTGTTTCAGAATGCTTCAATCTATAATAACTGAAAATTTCATTGAGTTCTCTTAATTTTTAAGAATGTTATGGACATTTAACTTTTCCAGATCACAGCTTTTGAGTTAAGTCAATTGAAAGGCAATGGGAAGCAAGATGCTCATTTCCGAGTATGAAAATGGCCATAACTTTCTTAATACTGAAGATATGAAAGTAAATTAGGTGTCAAATTAAACTTCTTTTTATGCTTTATCTGATGGGATAAATTGCAGACTTGATTTTTAAAATCTCAAAATTTTGTAACATTGCTATCTAAACCATTGCTCTCTGCTCCTACCACCTCCCCTGATGGCTTGTTCCAGGCACCTAACATTTTACTTCGGAGTCACGTGAGTGACTACTTGAAGAACCCCGTACAGCAGCACGTGTGTCATTACGTCAGATGCATTGGTGCAGTCGGCCGGTTGGAGCAGCAGAGCTCCTCCAAGCGGTAAGTTTAAAACACAAGGTAAGTTTCAAACTTTTTCTTGTGCTCACTTTCTGCTTTAGCGGTAGCGTTTAGACCGTTAAAATGATGCAGAAAGTAAAGGTGTCGGCGAGGCGATCCGCAGGAAAAAGGTTCGAGGACCACGAGAATGCGGTTAGCGGATGCCCACCTAGCACACCAAGTCCGTCGCCAGCAATGGAGCTAGCGACACCAGACCCGCTGCCTGTGAGCAGCGTAGCCTTACCGGTAGGACGCAAGGCAACTTCAAAATCAAATAGTCCCGTTAACCCAGAGTTGGACCTGGAGGTTTTACCTTCACAATGCAGGTTTGCTCACGGCTCTCTCAGGTCGAGGTCTTATTACAGAAGATGCTCGACATGAACGCACTCCGTGAGGAGGCGTGGTGCCCACGCCAGTCTAGTGGAGAGCCTGTGCTAGCGGCGCCTGCAATAGGGCTGCAAGACTACCCATCTTTTGAAGAGGAGGGTATACCGGCTCAGCAATACACTGACACCGAATCAGTGGCTGGGGAGAGCCACGAGGGAGTGGAACTAGAAATAATTCCAAATATAGCTGAGAAATTTGCAGTCTCCAGAGAGGCAGGGGATGAAGTTGTACAAGAATGGAAGTATGTATTAGGTACTTAAGTACCACACTATTGTACTTCTAACAAAAAAATATTTTTTTTAAAAAGAGGCAGGTGAGCCATTAGGGGAAGAATTGGCAGCAGCCATTCAATAGATGCTCTCACATCAGCTTCAAGAATTGGCTATGGACGGGGCGGCTAAAAAATATGAAGCCACAATTAATTGTGGTTTGCTAAAAGTGCCGATGGTGAAGTCAAAGTCAAAAGAGTTTATTGTCATGTGTCCCTGACAGGACAATGAAAATCTTTCTTTGCATAGCACAACAGAACATAGAAGGCATTGACTACAATTCTATACATAAATACACCCATGGCTTAATAAATTAATAAAGTGCAAATAACAGATGGAGGGATATTAATGTTCAGAGTTCCGAGCCAGGTTTAATAGCCTGATGGCTGTGGGGAAGTAGCTATTCCTAAACCGAGTTGTTGCAGTCTTCAGGCTCCTGTACATTCTACCTGAAGGTGGCAGGGTGATGAGCGTGTGGCCAGGGTGGTGTGGGTCCTTGATGATGCTGCCAGCCTTTTTGAGGCAGCGACTGTGATAAATCCCCTCGATGGAAGGAAGGTCAGAGCCGATGATGGACTGGGCAGTGTTTACTACTTTTTGTAGTCTTTTCCTCTCCAGGGCGCTCAAGTTGCCGAACCAAGCCACGATGCAACCAGTCAACAAGCTCTCTACTGTACACCTGTGAACCATCTCATATGGACACAGGTTTGGGTTTCAGTAAGGTCACAAGAGTTGAAGTTTCAAAAAGTACATAAATTGCTTTCAGCAGGACTCCTGTGTAGTGCAATTTTTGAAATTAATAACATATATTATACGCCCAGTCATAAACCCTAAACTGGCATCATTATGTAAGCCGACCAGCGCACAACCGCCTAAACTTTTGTTTGGCGAGGATCTCGCTAGGCGAGTTAAAGAACTACATGAGGACGCAAGAACTATGGGCCTCATCAAGCCGAGTGGCAAACCAGGAAAAAGGGTTTATCCTTATCGGCCGGGTACCATCACTGACGCCGGGGAAGGGACGAGCCACTCAGTTTCGCAAACTCGGAGCTGGCAGCCTGCAACAGGCATGAGGCGAAGGATGAATTTCCCTACAAAGGGCCGGGGGCAACAAGGGCAGCCAGGACATGTGCAGGTGAGAGGTTTTGCTCCTAAGGAATATAAATCAAGTGGAATAGATGTTCAAATTGGGGGCAGATTACACTTGTGTCTCAAACAATGGCAGAAGATAACATCAGATTAATTTATACTGAGCAGTATAGAGGGGGTTAAAATTGAATTTTACCCTACTTTGTGTCCACCCAGTCAGCATGTTCCAAGTCGGAAACTTATATTTTCACAAGAAGAGAATATGCACATACAAGCATAACTTAACACATTACACAAAAAAGGGGTTATTGAGAAGTCAGTTCGTCAAAACCATCAGTTTGTGTCAAGTATTTTTCCTAGGTCTAAAAAGACTGGGGGATGTAGAATCATTCTGGACCTGACGAGCTTGAACTCCTTTGTACGCTTATAGGCATTTCAAAATGGAAACGTTTTCTACTGCTATATAACTGGTTTCCAAAGGGTGTTATATGGCCAGCATTGATTTGAAGGATGCATATTACTCAGTGTCTGTTCATTGTGATGATAGGAGGTATTTGAAATTTACCTGCATGTGTCAGTTGTGGCAATTCAAAAGATTGCTTAATGGGTTAACTTCAGCTGCTAGATTATTTATCAAATTGTTGAAACCTGTTCAAGGACTACTCCACATGTTGTAATGGCCTATTTAGACAATATTTTAATTATCGGGAAGACTCGGACTGCAGCTGAATCATCTGTTTCAATTGTTAAACTTCATTTTTGAACATTTGGGGTTCATCATTCATCCAGATAAATCCAAATTATCACCAGTTAAAATTATTGACTACTTGGGCTTTACCATTAATTTGGATCACATGTTAGTGACTTTGCCCAGGGACAAAAAGCAGCAGTTAATTGAGGATTCTATTAACCTCCTTAGTGAGCAACGACCTTCAATTAGACAGGTAGCCAGTTTAATTGGTAAATTGGTGGCTGCTTTTCCAGCTGTGCAGTTTGGACCTCTGCATTATCAACACTTACAACGAGCAAAAGAACAGGCACATGGAGGTAATTTTGCTTATGCAATCGTCAGCAGAGGTAATTTCAGAAATTCAATGGGGATCACAAATGTCTCAAAAAGTTCCAAGGAAGTTTTGGTTGAACCACCTTCCATAATCTTACAGACGGATGTCAGTGCGCTGGGTTGGGGAGCTACTGTCTTCCAGTTGTGGAGGCAGATGGAATACTGATGAGACATCCCTTCGCCAATTAAGAGGGATCAATTATTTAGAGCTTTTGGGAACCTGGTATGGGCTTAAAGCTTATTGCTCTGCCAGGAATCACTTGCATGTGCAGGTTCAGATTAACAACACTCCAGCAGTGGCATATGTCAACCACATGGGAGGAGTCAAGTCACAGTCTTGTGACAGACTGGTTAATCATATCTGGGGCTGGTGCACTGACAAAAACATCTGGCTTTCAGCAATATATTTACCAGGTAGATTCAACACAGTAGCAGACACTGGGTCAGGAGTACTGGTAGTGCCAGATTGGCCTGCACAGCCATGGTTCCCTCTCGTATTGCAGATGGCTATTCAGCCTCATAAGATTATTCCCAAACATAAACACCTACTGGTGAACCCGGTAACTGGCGATCAACATCCTTTACACGATCGTATTGATCTGTTAATTTGCAGATTTTAAGGAAGCCATACCTGGGGAGAGGACTGTCTGATCGTACTGTGGATGTTCTCACGTCGGCCTGCAGGGATAGTACTCAGAAGCAGTACATCACCTCGATAAGGAAGCGGGAGGTAATCTGTCTACAGCAGAATATCTCATATCAGACTGCAGGCATCCCAGACGTACTGGAGTTTTTGTCCATTCTTTACTTCAATCAAAACTTAAGCTATAGTGCGATTAGTACAGCCAGAAGTGCTCTGTCTTCTTATTTACCCATGAGTTCAGAGTTGCATTCAGTAGAGACACACCTGTCAGTCTCTAGATTTATGAAGGGAGTTTTTAATTCTAATCCTCCTAAACCCAGGTATTCCGGTATTTGGAATGTGAACAAAGTCCTTATGCTCCTTCGCCAGTGGACTCCTGTTACAAGCCTAACTCTAGCCAAACTAACCATGAAGGTGGTCATGCTTATGGCGTTGGTATCAGCCCAACATGTACAGACATTGCGGAAGCTACGGCTAGACAGAATGCAGGTATCGGCAGATGCCATTACTTTTTATGTTTATGATCTGTTCAAACAGAGTAGAATAGGTATGACAGGATGTAAGATTGTTTTCAGCATACCCAACAGATGCTCCCTGTGTGTAGTGTCATATTTGTCTCATTACATTGAGGCTACCAGAGTCCTACGAGGAACAGAGTCTGCATTATTTATTAGCTACAAAAAACACACACAATAAGGTGTCGGGGCAAACAATTTCAAGGTGGCTAAGCAGGTTCTGGGAAGTGCTGGGATTGATACTGATAAATTCAAATCTCATTACACCAGGGCGGCATCAACTTCCGCAGCAAGGGCGATGGATGTGCCTATGGACCATATCCTCGCGGCTGCAGGATGGTCCAGTGAGCTGACCTTCCTGAAATTCTATCATATGCCGATTGCAAGGCTGGGGGTGTTTGCTGAATCTGTTTTGAGATCTGTTATAGTTTCCCCCTGAGGTAGAGGGGTTGCTATTGTTTTATTTTGTAAATAAACCGTTAATTCATTTAAACAATGTTATGATTGATGCATTATTGATTATTTAACGATTTGAGTCAATCAATGCAGTGTGAACGCCGGATTTGGGTCTGCGGCATGAAATCACAGAGATTTGAAATCTTCACGTAGTCACTCACGTGACTCCGAAGTAAAATAGTAAGATTAAACGAGAACTTATCAGTTTAAAGTGTGATCTTTATTTTATGAGGAGTTACGATGAGGGATTAAGTGCCCTCCGCTCCCAACCCTCATAAATGTCATCTGGTAGTTCTAGTATTCTGTTATCTTACTATTATACTTCAGTCACTATTACCTGTGATTTCACTCCGCTGCTTTGAAGATTGACGCACGTGCGGCTGGACAGGGTTCTTCACGTAATCCCTCATCGTAACTCCTCATAAAATAAAGATCAAACTTCAAACTGGTAAGTTCTCGTTTAATCTTACTATTATCCGTGAAAATAAACTGGTCTTGCATTTCTCCCAGGGATAAATGGGCTAGAGGGGATAGTTGCACTGAATCTGAATGCACTGCTTGAGAAGGCAGTAGAGGCAGGTGCTCTCACAACATGAAAGATCTTTCTAGAAGAGCACTTGAATCGCCAAAGCATAGAAGGCCAAGCAACCTAGTGATGGTAAATGGGATTAGTATAAGATGGGTACTTGATGGTCAGCCTGGAGTTATTGGGCTGAAGGACCTGTTTCAGTGCTGTGTGATTCAATAAATATGATTACAATGGGCTGATAGATTCACTGGTATAAGATCTGATTCTGCATGAAGTTTTAATATACACACTAGATTTGGCAAAATGCTTCACCTCATGCTAATCAGGGCTAAAAGTTCATCTGTTAGAAATAAGGAACTGCAGATGTTGGTTTACAAAAAAAAGACAAAGTGACGGAGTAACTCAGTGCGTCAGGCATCATCCTTGGAGAACATTGATAGGTGATGTTTCGAGTCGGGAAGGGTCCTTTAAAGGTACAGAATGAAATTGATGAATTGGCTAAAATGGACAGGTAGAAGGGTCTGAGATGCTGCCTGACCCGCTGAGTTACTCCAGCACTTTGTGTTCTTTTTTTTAAAAGTTCATCTGTTGATGGTCTGTCCATTTTAACCAATTCATCAATTTAATTCTGTACCTTTAAATTAGCCTCCTATCAACAACACCACAAATTTTAAAGTCATCTATTAACTTACTAATCATATCTCCTTTATTCATATTCAAATCTTTACCGTCTATAACACACGGTAAGGATTACAACAATGATATGTGTCTTTACACAGAGAGTGGTGAGTCTCTGGAATTCTCTGCCACAGAAGGTAGTTGAGGCCAGTTCATTGGCTATATTTAAGAGGGCGTTAGATGTGGCACTTGTGGCTAAAGGGATCAGGGGGTATGGAGAGAAGGCAGGTACGGGATACTGAGTTGGATGATCAGCCATGATCACATTGAATGGCGGTGCAGGCTCGAAGGGCCAAATGGCCTACTCCTGCACCTATTTTCTATGTTTCTATGTTTCTATGTCATAACAAGTAACTCTGTTCCTATCCTATGAGTGGCACCTGGGATACCCTGGAGCGATTTCAAATGGAGTAAAACCAGTGGTAGAAGGTTTGTTGACCAAGCTTTATAAAGGTAGTGGGTACCATCCTGAGAGCCTGCTGAAATAATTTGCCAAATTCACTGAGATACTGAATAATACTCACCTGTAAGACTTTACCCTGTGGGCTTTCTTCAAATGGCAATGATTGTTGATAGAGTGGGTCGAGTGTTTTCCGTGCAATTTTTGTTTTCTTTTTGGCAATGCAAACACCATTCTCCAGCAGGTACACTTTGACATAAGGAGCTGCAAAAGAATGAAAGTAAAGATTAAATAAACATATGCATTTAAGATCAAATTCCTATGAGTTATAACTGTAGTTTATTCCAGATTGACCTTCAGCTTCAGAGCTAGGGAGGGAACTTGCTGGCCAGATTGCTGTTCTGGTTCAAAAGCTGCCTGTTTTTACAAAAGAGGACAGTTGTATAATCACCAACATCACTTGGCTGGTTGTTAGGGAAGCTAAAAAGCACACACAAACCCAATTCATGGAGTGTTGAATCACAGACAAGTAATAGTGAGGAGGAGGCATTTTGGGCCTGCGGGTTCTGTTGGGTCTCTGTTAGTGTCATGCAGTTCTCATGCCTTTCCCGACAGCCCTGTGATTCTTTTTTTTTAAATTTTCAAGTACTGATCAATTTCCATCATGAAATCCACACAAAGTATTGTAGATGTTAACCACTGCTGTCTCAAAGAAGTGATGTCTTGGTTCTTTTACCGAGTACCTAAATGTGACCTCTGGGTCCCAATGTTTCTGCCAATGGGAATAGTTTCTAGCTGCTTAAACTGCCCTTCACTTTAAATATTTCCATACATTGTTTCCCCACTAGGGGGACAATCCCAGCATCTCCGGCATTTCCCTGTAACAACTGTCCCAGTAAAGGGCCTGTCCCACTTGGGCATTATTTGCGCGTCATTTACGCGACATCATTTACGCATCACGACGCATGACACGCGCATGGAGTGCATTATGCGTGCATGGCGTGTGGTGAGACGTGGTGGCGTAGGCAGTGACTCGCGGCAGCGTGAGGCTCCCCAGGATTTTGGGATTCTCAAAATCCTCGCTTGCCACCTGCGCGACGTGCAAATGATGCCCGTGGGACAGTCTTTCCTGCAGCGTCTCTAGTACCTTTACATCTGTGCTTTGGTGAAGAGATGATACTCCAGATGTAGCTAAACCAATGCTTTGTACAGGTTCAACAAAACCATCCTGCCTTCGCTCACTCTTATAAAACCACATTCTCAATCTACCTGCCATCTGCAAGCTTTACATAACACTCCCCAGCTCCCTCTATTCCTGCTGTACTGTTCATATCGTAGTGCATATCTTCAACGTCTTGTGCCTTGTGTCTGCCATTCTGGTGGACTGTCCATATCCTCCTCACCATTCAGACTTCTATGTTCTGTTCCACCTGCAAATTTAGATATTGTCCCTGCTACACTCAAATGCTTATTACTAAAACACAATGGGAAAATCGGTAGACTTGGCATCTGCCTTCTGGAGAACATTACTGTTCTCCTTCCCCCTATAAAATTATTAATGAGTCTATTTTCTGCAACTGAGCCAGCTCCTTATCCTTTGCTGCCTCTTCCATTCCAAGGCTTCATCCTTGCACATGAGCATTCAATCACACTTTGCAAGTTCAACAAGCCACTTCAGCTGTCCCATTCAACCCTAATGGCATCTCATCAAAACATTCAGTCAAAAAACAAATTACCGAAGGAAAGGGAATTGTGTTTCATTTTCAAGATAAAATATTGCAGACCTATGATGAAAAGAACTGCAGGGAAGGGAGCCACTCCATTGCTCAGCCCTGGGCTAATGGGCCGAATGGCCTCCTGTGTTGTAGTAATTCCCAAATGCAGTCTAATTTGATTAAGCATTGGCCATTGGTCTGCAGGATGGAGGACGGGGACAGGTTGTGCTGTTCACGACCCTCAGGGCAACTATGTTGACAAACGTGCAAAAGAAATTTGAAAAAGATAACTTTAACTTTTTTTAATTGAAGCCACAACTTCTTGCTTTTTGCTATTCTTTAATTGTAACAACTTTCAGTTATTTGTGCCTTGTGTGCCTGAAAAACCTTCAAACAACACTCAATTTAGGCACCTCAGTCGGTGTTTCTCTGCAGATACTTTTCCCACTCAGTGAAATTTCCTTACTGGCTTATAAATGTGGGAATAAGTAAATTAAATTGGCTTACTTTAGACTGCATGCAGCCAGTGTGATACAGAGGGTGCCAAAGACCAGGTGTGTGGCTGACTTACCAGGGAGCGACTTAGAGCCTATTTTTTGACTCAGGCCTCGTGCTCGAATTATTTCAACCTCCAACTGCCCCTTCCGGTCCATCATCCCAATTTGAATGTCACCTGAGGAAACACACGGAATTTCAAAGAAAAACCTACAGAATGCTTGGAGTGCTGGAGATCCCAATTCTCATTATCAGGTTGCAAACTATGGAAAAAGAAGCAGAAAGGTCAGCCTGAAAAATGTATTACTTCAGCACAGCAAGAAAGTTACGGAATACCATGTATTCAGAACACCTCTTCAGAACTCCCTTCAGCCAGCAAAAGGTAATTCAATCAAAATCGGATCACACAAAAACACAACTAAATAAGAGGTACCTGGTGACTCATTCTTCTAACCTCCAAATAACGTCAAAGATCACTCATGTATCAGGGACCTTTCAATCATCGGCAGGTCATCTTTTGTCCTGAATTAACCTTCTTCACCCTGAAAGGGGTCACACCTTTTGTTACGCCCGACTAAACTCAAAGACAGGTCAGCCCTGGTCTCAGTCCCATGTCAGAAGGTTCTGGAGAGATGAGCACACAGATTTGGCCTAATACCCTAGTGCATTGCTGAGGGAATGCTGTACTGATAGAGGCACCACCTTTTGGATAAAACCTTAAATCCAGGAACCATCGCCTGACTCAGTTGGATTGAAGTGCACCTTTGGAACATTGCTGGTGAGTTATCCACAGTCCAGTCAACATAACTAAAAACGCATCTGTCTGGAAATCACGTTGATTTGTCAGAGCTGTTGTATGCAAACTATAATTTAGGTTTGTTTAGAGATACTGCGCGGAAACACATCCTTTGGCCTACCGATACTGTGCCAACCAGCGATTCCTGTACACTAACACAATCCTATACACTCGGGAAATTTAGTATTTGTACTTTACCGAAGCCAATTAACCTACAAGCCTGTACATCTTTAGAGTGTGGGATGAAACCGGAGCACCTGGAGAAAACCCACGTGGTCACAGGGAGAATGTATAAACTCATTGCAGACAGCGCCCTTAGTCAAGATCGAACCAGGATCTCTGGTACTCTACTGCTGCGCCACCGTACCGCACAGCAGTGTCCAGATTCCAATGGCAGCTCTTGTTTACAAAGCCTTTAAGTGTTAAAGACATGATGTAGTTGAGTCTTTTCATATTTGACCAGAAACAGTTCATATTTGAACAGAAACTGTTCACTTCCTGAACAATGGCAATGAGCTGTGGAAAGAGGGCACTGAGCTGTAGGCAGCTGGCGGCAGGCTGCGGGTCGTGAGCCACCGGTGAGCTGTGGATAGTATCAATGAGCAATGCCAGTGAACTGTGGAAAGTGGGCAGCAAGCTGTGGGCAGAGGCAGTGTGCTTTGGCTTGTGGACAGTGGGTTGTGAACAGTGGATTGTGGGCAAGAGCCAGTGTGCTGCGTGCTGTTGATTGTGGGCAGGGAGTGCTGGCTGTGGGCAGTGTTCTGTGAGGTATTTCCGTGTTATGGGCAGTGGGCATTAGGCAGCGAGCTGTGAGCCATGGGCGGAGAGCTGAGGCAGTGGTAGGGAACTGGCAGTGTTGCACCCCTGGGAACTGTGGCAGTGAGCTGTGATTGCTGATAGTAGATAATGAACTGTGCGGGCAGTGAACCATAGGCTGTAGTCAGTGAGCTGGGTGGACTGAGGGCAGTGGGGAATGACCTTTGGACAATGGGCAATGAGGTTTGGGTAGTGGGCAGTTGACTGTGGGCAGTGAGCAGACTGGGAAGACCTCTAGCAACGATGATGGGCCTATTTAAAGTGAAGCACTACAGGATCCCCACATGACCAGAATATTGCAGGATAACTATAAGAGCTTTCACTTCCTGAACAATCACTGGGCTATGACCCGAAGAAACATCTCTTAGACACTACTACTTGTCACCCTGCAGTGGTGGCTGACAAGTGTTCACTTATCCGTCAGTGAATTTGGAGTGTTTTGTGGATAAACAACCAATCCACAAGCTGTGCTTCTGTGCTGAATGACAATGCCCGCAGTTCGCTGAGTGCCAACAGATGTTTGCTTATCTCTTGCTAGCTGGAGAGTGTGGGGATGTGAGCTGACAGCAGCCATAGTGATGTGAGGATACCGGAAAGAGTGCTGTGGCAATGGTGGAAGTGGCAGACACCTGCACCCAGCTCTCTGCCCGCTGAGCAAGTGCCCTGCTCTTTGGCTGCGTCCTGCAGGGCCATGGTGTGAGCGGTGCTGGTGTGAGCGGTGCTGGTGTGAGCGGTGCTGGTGTGAGCGGTGCTGGTGTGAGCGGTGCTGGTGTGAGTGGTGCTGCTGTGACCGGTGCTGCTGTGACCGGTGCTGCTGTGACCAGTGCTGTCTGACCTACAGTGCCTGGTCAAACATGGCCAGGTGCTCCATGAACACCTACTCGCACCCAGCCAGAGATATTTTCTCTCACATCTGAGCTGCCATCATTTAACTTGAAAGCACATTTCTATGAAAAGTTTTTAAATAAGAGCCTGAAATTCTAAGAAGAAATTACAATCACCCCTTTGCCTGTTTCTCTCTGAATCTCACCTTTAGCCACTTGGCCTTATGCCGCTCCAAAATTAAAAAAAACCAATGATAACAAAAAAATAATATATTACATTCTAAGATTGACATCATATTTTGCAAAAAATAATACATTAACATTAATTATGAATTCATTTTTCAATGCTCTGCAGTAGAGGCCGCTGAGCTGATGAAGCTATTGCTGATTTGCGGTTGATGAATGCACTTGCCTACCCCAACCACTCCAATAAGCTAAGCTGAGAAAGCTCTAAGCGTGTGTGTGTGATTTCAATACTCATTACTTACCCATGGCTGGCGTTGCTAATGTTTGTCTTCCAACAAGTTGTGCAGGTCCCAGCCCATCAAGGAAGTCGCTGAATTGACTGTCGGCACCTAATCTCATCCCAGGAAATAAACTAGAGCAGATAACAGTAGTTAGAGGTATGAACATTTATGGTCACATTATTATTTGGCCACTGGGCGCTCCCAGTGAGAAGGGCTAGCACAGGTCAGATGGTTAGTTGGGTGAGAACCCTCTTTCCCTGATTTCCAAACCTACACCAACTGGACTGAGAACAAGGTTTAATTTTCAGCATTTCAGATGTTTTTACTCTTTGTTTTCCCCTCAAAGAGTCCAGGGAAAACGAATCTAGGCTATCCAGTCACTCCCCATGGATGAAACATTCAATCTCTGGCAAATTTCTGGTGAATCTCCTCTGCACCCTCTCCATTGCAGTCATATCCTTCGCATTATATGGTGATCAGAAATGGCCTGATTAATATTTAATACATCAAATGCAGGAAACACTCAGCAGGCCAGACAACATCTGGTAAAAGACACTTAACAATTATAGCAGTAGACAATTAATCTGAACAGGAGAGGAGATGAGGGCAGAAGTGTGGGAAAAATGATGAGACGCAGAGGATTAAATATCAACTACGGTTCTGTCAAAGGTTCTTCAAACGGAAATCTTAACTCTCCCCACAGATGCTGCCTGACCTATTGTTTTGCACTTTTGTCTTAATTTCACATTTTGTGCTTTAAAAACATTTCATTTCAAGTCTTGTAGAGTTGAACAATAGCCTTTCTGCTCTTATAATCTATGTCTTGGATAATGAAGACGTGCCTTGTCTGCATTTGAGAATGTGCCAACCAACTTAACCACCTTTGCCCCCAGCTGCAGGGACCCCTGGACGTAGACCAAGGTCCCTCCATTCCAAAGTACTTTGTGAGAGGAGAGGAGAGGCAGAAAATAATAGCATCTGCTCACGGTACCCATGCTTTGCCTTCCTGTTAATCCCACAGTTTCACACCTGCAACAGCCACATCAAGGTTAACTGAAGTGCTCCCATGAATTCTAAGAATGGCTTCTTCAAATAACTAAATTAAATTAAGTTGGTTGGCACAATGGCGAAGCTGTAGAGTTGCTGCCTTGCAGTGCCTCAAACCCGGGGTGATCCTGACTACGGGAACTTGTACAGAGTCTGTACTTTCTCCCTGTGACCGTGTGGGGTTTCTCCGGGTGCTCCGGTTTCCTCCCACACTCCAGGCTTGCAGGTCAATTGGCTTTGGTACTCCCCTACTCCGAATTCCTCCGACTATGCCGCATCTGCACCCAGAATGTGGTGTTCTAGACCAGGGCATCGGAGAGGTCCCCATTCTTTGGGGAAAGGGAATTCCCTTGTTCTATTATCGATGAGGCTCCCAGCAGGGGCTCCTCTATATCCCGCAGCTCTGCTCTTACTCCCCATCCTCCCACTTGTAACAAGGGCAGAGTTCCCCTTGTCCTCACATTCCACCCTACCAGCCGTCGCATACAACATATAATCCTGTACAACATGCAACATTTTCGCCACCTCCAACGGGATCCCATCACTGGCCACATCTTCCAATCTCCTCTCCTTTCGGCTTTCCGCAGACACTGTTCCCTCTGTAACTCCCTGTTCAATTCGTCCCTTCCCACCCAAACAACCCCCTCCCCTGGCACTTTCCCTTGCAACCACAGGAAATGCTACACTTGTCGCTTTACCTCCCCTCTCGACTCCATCCAAGGACCTAAGCAGTCTTTCCAGGTGAGGCAGAGGTTCACCTGCACCTCCTCCAAACTCATTTACTGGATCCGCTGTTCCAGGTGTCAACTTCTCTACATCGGTGAGACCAAGCACAGGCTTGGCGATCGCTTCGCCCAACACCTCCGCTCAGTTAGCAATAACCAGCCTGATCTCCCGGTGGCTCAGCACTTCAACTCCCCCTCCCATTCCGAATCCGACCTTTCTGTCCTGGGCCTCCGCCATGGCCAGAGTGAGGCCCAGCGCAAATTGGGGGAACAGCATCTCATTTTTCGCTTGGGCAGTTTGCACCCCAGCGGTATGAACGTTGACTTCTCCCATTTCAGGTAGTCCTTGCTTTCTCCCTCCTTCCCAGCTCTCCCACCCCCCCCCCCGACATCAGTCTGAAGAAGGGTCTTGACCCAAAACATCACCTATTCCTTCTCTCCATAGATGTTGCCTCACCCGCTGAGTTTCTCCAGCATTTTAGTCTACCTTTGACATTAACAAACAGTTTATTTTTATTGTTCTAATTTTGTTTTAATTTTGACTATACTTCTCCCAATGGCAGTTAATTTCAGCTCTGATTATAGTTTCTAAAAGGTAACCTTCCCTTCCGCTCCCCCAGCAGAATGAAAGCCTTGACTGGAAAGCCGTAAAGAATGGGCTGTGCAAGCCTTGGTGTCTGAACACTTATCATGGCTGAATCAATTATTGGATGTGAAATGCAAGAAATATCTGGTGAGTTTGGTTGATTGGGGAAAAGAAAGCTCCAGATTACACATTGGACTGCCTGGATGTGCAGAGAAGTGATGAATGGAATTAAATCTGGAGACTTGTGCAGAAGCTGAACAAGTAAAAGGGTGCACAGTAACTGGAAGAGTAGAGGAACAGAGAGATCTTACAGAGCATGTTGACAAATCCTGAAGATAGAAGGGTTAAAAAGACAAATGGTGTCTTTTTTTGTCCTTTTTTGGCCGATACAAAGAATATAAGAGGAAGGAGGCCACACCAGAACTGTGTAAAACACCACGAGGTCACAGCTGGAGCAGTTATGTTCACAACAATACAGGAAGGATGAGACAGCATTGGGCAGGGTGTAGAAAAGATTTTCAAGGGTGTTGCCAGGGGTGCAGTTGTTTCCTTTGGAGCAAAGGGAACTAACAGTTGGGAAGGCTGTTTCTAAGCTAACTGTGGGCCTAAAATTAAAAGAATTGGCAGAAAGATTAAAGGACAATTCATTTTGTTCCACCTGAAGGCTGGTGAAGTTAGGAGCTCACAGCCTGAAAGAATGATGGAGCAAGAAACATTGCTTGAACCTACTTAAAGTAGTTAAAGAGTTTTCACCCAAAGCCAGCCGAGACACGATGAACCAAAGTGCTTTCTTCTGTACTGTAAATTTCCATAAGAAATTTATCCTTTTCATCTTTGTGAAAAGACCTTCTTAAAATGTGAGATATATGCCTGAATGTGCCTGCCTGTTTCTCATAATCAGACACAACGGGTCCCACCTTTGGCAGAGCATACCAAGGCAATTCAGTGTACTTACTTTCCTTCAGAACTGTAGCTGTTCATGCTCCCATCTGTGGACTCCCGGCTGGCCTGTCGCGTCATGCGTCGCATTTCCACTGCCATGCCAGTCTCTGTGCTTCTCTGGATGGTGTTTCTGGACTTCTTCACTCTAGCCTCTGTTGACAAACACTCACTTTGAAACACCTTAGAACAGTTTAGTAACATGGTCGTGCAATAATGGTAGAGACAAAACACAGTGTTTGGATGATGCTTGAGATGCCAACTGTTACTTAAGTTAGTCTTCTAACTTGGCATAGTTGGATACAAAGAAGATTCAGGCAAAGGCCAAAAGCCGAATGTAGGATGAATCTACCACAATACCTGCATACAGTGCCCTCCATAATGTTTGGGACATACCCACCATTTATTTATTTGCCTCTGTACTCCATAGTTTGAGATTTGTAATAGAAAAAAATCACATGTGATTAAAGTGCACATTGTCAGATTTTATTAAAGGGAATTCTTTTCCATTTTGGTTTCACCATGTAGAAATTGGAGCTGTGTTTAAACATAGTCCCCCCATTTCAGGGCACCATAATGTTTGGGACACATGGCTTCACAGGCGTTTGTAATTGCTCACGTGCGTTTAATTGCCTCCATAGTGCAGGTACAAGAGAGCTCACAGCACCTAGTCTTTCCTCCAGTCTTTCCATCACCTTTGGGAACTTTTATTGCTGTTTATCAACATGAGGACCAAACTTGTGCCAATGAAAGTCAAAGAAGCCATTATGAGACTGAGAAACAAGAATAAAACTGTTAGAGACATCAGCCAAACCTGGGCTTACCAAAATCAACTGTTTAGAACATCATTAAGAAGAAAGAGAGCACTGGTGAGCGTACCAATCACAAAGGGACTGGCAGGCCAAGGAAGACCTCCACAGCTCATGACAGAAGAATTCTCTCTATAATAAAGAAAAATCCCCAAACACCTGCCCGACAGATTAGAAACACTCTTCAGGTGTCAGGTGTGGATTTGTCAATGACCACTGTCTGCGGAAGACTTCATGAACAGAAATACAGAGGCTACACTGCAAGGTGCAAACCATTGGTTAGCCACAAAAATAGGATCGCCAGGTCACAGTTTGCCAAGAAGTACTTAAAAGAGCAACCACAGTTCTGGAAAAAGGTCTTGTGGACAGATGAGACGAAGATGAACTTATATCAGAGTGATGGCAAGAGCAAAGTATGGAGGAGAGAAGGAACTGCCCCAGATCGAAAGCACTTGAAACACAGTGCTGGGGGTGTTAGACATAGACAATACACAATAGGTGCAGGAGTAGGCCATTTGACCCTTCGAGCCAGTGCCTCCATTCAAATCTCAAATTGTGGAGTACAGAGGCAAATAAATAAATTCAATGTGATAATGGCTGATCATCCACAATCAGTATCCCGTTCCTGCCCTCTCCCCATATCTCCTGACCCCGCTATCTTTAAGAGCCCTATCTAGCTCTGGGCCTGGGCATGTATGGCTGGGCATGTATGGCCTGGGCATATATGGCTGTTGAAGGTACTGGCTAACATATCTTCATTGATGATATAACTGCTGATGGTGGTAGCATAATGAATTCGGAAGTGTGTAGACACATCCTATCTGCTCGTTCAAACAAATGCTTCAAAACTCATTGGCCGGCGGTTCATTCTACAGCAAGACAATGATCCCAAACATACTGCCAAAGCAACAAAGGAGTTTATCAACGTTAAAAAATGGTCAATTCATGAGTGGCCGTCAATCACCCGTTCTGAACCCAATTGAGCATGTATTTTATATGCTGAAGAAAAAACTAAAGGTATAAGCCCCCAAAACAAGCATAAGCTAAAGATGGCTGCAATACAGGCCTGGCAGAGCATCACCAGAGAAGACACCCAGCAACTGGTGATGTTCATGCATCGCAGACTTCAAACAGTCATTGCATGCAAAGAATATGCAACAAAATACTAAACATGACTACTTTCATTTACATGACATTACTGTGTCCCAGACGTTATGGTGCCCTGAAATGGGGGGACTATGTATAAACACTGTTGCAATTTCTCCATGGTGAAACCAAAATGTATAAAAATGGCCTTTATTAAAATCTGACAATGTGCACTTTAACCACATGTGATTTTTTTCTATTACAAATCTCAGATTGTGGAGTACAGAGGCAAATAAATAAATGATGGTTCTTTGTCCCAAATATTATGGAGGGCACTGTACATACTGATAGCTGCATGCATGTTCAGTTGTATCTTTGACTCTTTTTACTATTGTGTTTCAAGTATTTCTAGGAAGCTTCTGTCATGTGGAAAACTGTTGAAATATTGTTATCATAAGGTATTGCAAACTCAGGTATTTGGGTTCTCTGCATATTATGGAAAATCAGGGCTGGAGTTGCCATTACATCAATATGATCAGAGCAGTCCATGCACACTGAAGCTAGTCCAATGCTGAGGATGAGGGTATCTTATTTTTTTATGGGTTATATCCAATCTAGTCTGAATTTCTAATGGGATCTGATTCTTAGATTCATTTACTGTCAAGATGCGATGACATTCCTTGTTCACATGAATCCCTAATTCAAAGTTTGGATTCCAATATTCTGATCCTTTGAGAAGGTATAATAAAATTCAATTACCAATCCAATCAGCAAAAGTATTTATGAATTAGATCCCACTATATTTACAGCCAGAGCATCCCACGTTACTAAAAACCCTTAGAGTAAAAAAACATTTAATTTCCCTCCACTACCGAGGACCTCTGCTTAAGGATTCACTCACCGCAGGGTCTTCACACGTTATCTCGAAAATCATTCACAAGAAGAGCAAGCAGTGGCATTGAATGGACTGCACTTCAGGAGCTAACACAGATTTATGGCCCAAATGGCCCCTTGTGTGAATGGCAATGCTTCTGTGCTTCTACACGTCCTGGCCTCACAGGAGACGCAAGGTGGTAGAACAGGCCTAGCACGATGCCCCAAGTAAGCTCTTGCTATTGCAGAGAGTAGGGGAGGGGGGGGTGGGTGAAAATGTGTGTGCATTAGGCATGCACGGGAGAAAGGAGCAGGGAGAGGAAAGAGCATGGCATAGACAAGGAGAGAGGATGGCAGGGGAAGGGAGTTGACGGGCGGGTACAACGCGAGGCAAGGAGCATGATGGAGGAAGGGGGACAGGATGCCAGGGTAGGGAATGGATGGTGAAAGGGAGGGGACAATAAGGGTGAAGAGGATGGTGCAGGGGTAAAATATGTTGGCGGAGAGAGGAGGGTATCAACATGAACTTAGGTGAAGAAAATGGCACTGGGGGAGTGGATGGTGAGGGGTGAAGAGGATGTTGTGGAGAAGGATAGAGAAGGCAACCTCTGTACATGAAGGCACAACACTCCGCAATCTGATTTGGGGGAGATTGCTTCATGTGATGCGTTGATGAACAGAATTCGATTGGCAATTCTAATGCACAGGAAAGCAAGAGGCTCCAGAGAGGTCCATCATGGTTGCAGCTTCGTCCTCCATCAAAAGCCTCAAGAAGGTGGCATCTATCATCAAGGATCCCCACCTCAGACTTCTGTATTAGCTGCCTTCCCTTCCTGGCAGTCACTCATCTATCTGGCTGATCCTGTGGTGTGATCCCCTTCCTGACAATCTACTCTATAACACTTCAGCCTCCTGTGTGCTCCACTCCTGCAACGCCAACTACCCCTCCAACTGACCCATGCATTCTGTGAGGAGCGGCAGCTGGACACACTTCCTGCAAACGTAGACGTCACAAACAGTCTGAAGAAGGGTCTTGACCCAAAACGTCATCCATTCCTTCTCTCCAGAGATGCTGCCTGTCCCGCTGAATTACTCCCGCATTTTGTGTCCACCTTTGATTTAAGCCTGCATCTGCAGTTCTTTCCTGCACAATTGAACGCATCCACTTCTCCCGCATTTCACAGCACTTTGTAGATTGCTATTACTGCGCCTGAAGGTATTACTCTCTCAAAGAGCAAGGAAAAACCTTACCGTGACTGTCATCGCCTCGCCTCCTTGCCAAAGCCTTTGCACTTAGTCCTCAATCATAGTACCATGACCTTAGAATCAGCCCTTCTCAAAAACCACAAAGTAATTTGATAAAATACTATTGCGTTACTCACAAAAAGATTGTGCTGTCTTTCGGCATTCGTCCTCCCAAAATGCATCGCCTCAGACATCTCAATGTTGAACTTTATCTGCCCACACTTGCCCAAAATCACCATCCTATCAGCCCCATTCTCCTGCCTTTTCCCGATTACCTTTGATGCCCTTACCAATCAAGAACCTATCCATGGATACAAGCCCTTCAAATCCTGTGACATCCTTGTGAATCTTTCCAGAACTGTGCATAATGGTCTGCGTGGTCTCACCAATCACTTGTACAGTTGCAACATGATGTCCAAACCCCTGTGCTCAATGCCCTGAGTGATGAAGGCAGGTGCACTAAACACCCTTTTCACCATCCCATTTACCTGTGTGACCAGGAAACTATGTACCTGTACTCCGAGGTTGCTCTGTTCTACAGCACTCTTCAGGGCCCTCCATTTTCTATAGGTCTTGCCTTGGTTTAACTTGCCAAAGTGAAACACTTTGCACGTGTCCTTGTTAAATTCCAATCACCATTCCTTACCCCACTTTCCCAGTTCATCTAGATCCTATTGTAAACTTAGATAACTACCTTCACTGTTCCTTATACCACTAATTTTGGTATAATCCGGAAACTTATCAACCATGACAATAGACAATATGTGCGGGAGTAGGTCATTTGGCCCTTCGAGCCAGAACTGCCATTCAATGTGATCATGGCTGATCATCCCCAATCAGTACACCGTTCCTGCCTTCTCCCCATATCCTCTGACTCCGCTATTTTTAAGAGCCCTATCTAGCTCTCTCTTGAAAGCAACCAAGAGACCAATTTATTAATGTCAACAATATTGTCATTCAAATCGTTGATATAGATGACAAACAATTGCAAACACAGAAATACCTGTGGCACACCACAGGTCACAGCCTCCAATCTGAAAAGCAATCCTTCACTTCCACTCTCTGAATCCTTTCACTCATCATGCTTACCATGGATCCCGTATGATCGGGCGTTCCAAACCACCCTACATGCGGGACCTTGTCAATACTTAATGGAAAGATTAAATAACTGCTTGTGTTCTGTGACACCATTCATATTCACTATTTGATTGACTCCACAATTACAAATATAAAAAGAAAAGATTAAGGAGGGCTCGAACTGGTGCGTTTAAAACAAATGTTTGCCCTGGTGAGACATCAGGCAGACATAGTTGCTGGTTGCTCAGGCAATTGGCCAGAACACTTTATTCACCTAAAGTATAATAAAAATGCAGAAATCTCTTGTAAATAACATTTGATTTCAAAACTTAAATTTATTCATAATCAGCAGGTTACCACTCGGTTCTGATGGTTATTGACCTAAAACATTGTCTCTGTTTCTCTCTTCAAATGCTGCCTCACCTGCAAAGTATTTCACGCATTTTTCATTTTAAATTGACAA
This sequence comes from Raja brachyura, assembly GCA_963514005.1. The sequence goes on from OY740785.1 coordinate 9,725,733, forward strand.
TTCAGGCATCCGCAGAATTTTCATTTAATATCACACAGTCCAGAAGACTTGTTGGGTCTCAGCCCCATTTGCCTCATGATTTTGGAGACTTTTGTAGGTGGCATGAATGGTCTGTGATTCTTACTACGAGCTTAGTACTGTTCATTCTGAATCTGTGTACATAGTTGCATGTATTCTCTGGCAGTGATTACTTGTCTCAGACTATCAGGGGTTCAGTGGCAGCTGATATCTCCGTAGAATGATCTTGTGCTTGACTTAAGCTAACTCATATGAAATTAGGCAACAGAGAAATGGGCTTCAGCATTGCTTGGTCTTTGTTGCCCATGGGCCATGCGATTCTATGGGAAATTTAATTCTCAGCCAACACCCAACATAACCACATGCAGTACGATTCTGAGCATAATAAATAAGTGTTAGCAATGGTTGAATTCCTCCCAACAGCAAAGGATTCTGAAGCCACTGCACTTGGAGAACTGCGGCTGAATCTTCCCGGTTTAGCATGACTTTGATTAAAAAGGATAAATGTCCATTCTATTGTCACATGCAACAGTAGAAATTGCAATATACACCAATCAATTAAATATCTTTTTTTTCTCGCAGCAAGTTGCATTTTCCAAGTTGCTTAGGCCCTCAGTATAAACAGAAAATCATAAGCAGCACATAACACTTTTAGTACATTACACTTGACAGAAATGCAATTGCAAAGTTCTTCCAATCACACTAATACTAACTGTGTGTTCTATACTGAACCTATTGCATTGCTTGTATTGTGGACAGATATTGTGTCGGCTTTGCAACTGGATTTGAATGGACCTTTTCTCTATTATGAATTAATTATGCAACCCTCTTTGAACTATTGAAGTTATTCCACAGTGCAATTGGCCAATGGATGCCAGAATATAGATCCAGTGGTGATATATTTCTGAATCAGGATGAGGGATTACAGCTAAAGGGGTGTTATGGATGCCTGCTGCCCTCACTCTTGATAAGATGAGAAACAGACTGGTGCTTCTTGCATATTGCTTCTTGAACTCCAGGCAAGTGGAGAGTATTCCATCATACTCCTAACTAGTGCCTTGTAGATGGTGGAAGGACAATGATTTTATAGTCATACAGTACAGAAACAGGCCCTTCAGCCCAACCTGTTAATGCTGACCAAGATGCCCCAACTAGGCAAATCCAATTTGCCATGTTTGGCCTACATCCATCTAAACCTTTCCTATCTGTGTACCTGTCCAAATATATTTTAAATGTTGTTACTGTACCTGCCTCAACTACTTCATCTGACAGATAGCTCCATATACCACAACCCTCTGTGTGAAAAGGTGTTCTCTCAGGTTCCTACTAAATCTTTCCCCTCTCACCTTAAATCTATACCCTCTAATTTTTAATGTTCCTACACTTGGAAAAAAACTCATTGCATTCACCCTGTCTATCTCCCTCACAATTTGTACACCACTATAAGGTCACTCCTCAGCCTCCATTGCTCCAAAGGATAAATTCTACTATCCCCCTATAGCTCAGATCCTCAAGCTATCATCCTCGTAAATCTTCCCTGCGCTCTTTCCCGCTTAATGACACCTTTCTACAGTGACCAACACTGAAGACAATACTCCAAATAAGTACCAATACTCCTAACCAACATCTTGTACAACTGTAACATAACGTCCCAACTTCTATACTCAATTCTCTGACTGATGAAGGCCAGCATTCCAAAAGCCTTCTTCACCACCTTATCTACCTGCAATGCCACATTCATTCTACCTGCAATGCCACATTCATTCTACCTGCAATGCCACATTCGTGGAACTATGGACTATCTTTACAGCCTTTTCTGGGAAAGATGGGACCTGTACAAGTGGAACAGGTTGAAACTTAACCAGAATGGGGCCAACATCCTTAACAAGAATGGGGCCAACTGGTTTGGTTGCACTGTTAGGAATGGTTTAATCTGAGTTGGCAGGGGGAGGGGGCTCAGAGTAGATGTGCAGATGGAAAGGTAGACGGAGAAATAGTTTGCTATTCCAAGTAAGTGCACATCAAGGGAATTCAAATCCAAGTTAGATCTGTTTATTGCAAGAAGTATAGCAAGTAAAATGGATGAGTTCTAAGTTTTAATTAACATGGGGTCTATGATACTGTTGGCATCACTAACACTTGGTTGAAGAATAAACAGGAATTGCATCTCAATATCTGAGGCTCGGGAATGTTCAGGTAAGACAAAAGGGGGAGTAAAAGGGGAAAACTATTGCGTTGTTAGTTAAAGATTGCGTTACTTCAGTATTTAGAGAGGTTGCCCAAATGAGACCTTAGACTAGGTAGAGGCTGAAAGCAAAAATGCTGTTGGCTGAGGAGTTTTCAGATTTTACAGCAGTCAGCAGGAGTTAGAGGAACAGATGTAACGGCAGATATCAGAGAGACACAACACAAAGGTCATCATGCTGAAGGACTCAATTTGGTTAGACCACAAATGGCATATTTTGTGCAGTTCTAGGTGGAACACTAGAGGAAAGATATGATTGCACTAGAGCTGGTGTGAACATTTATTAAGATATTGCCGGGGATGTGGAGGAGACAGGTAGGAGTCTTATAGAGATATACAAATTAATGAGCGGTGTAGATTGGCTGATGGAGGGGAAACTTTTCTTCATCACAAAAATGTCTCAAAGTCAAACTTATTTTTCACCATAATGTAGTTGCACAGTGGAACACATTGCCTTAATGCATAGTGGAGGCAGGTTCTCCGACAACATTTTAAAAGTATCTGGATGAGCACTGGAATTACCAAAGCCGAGAAGATGACGGAGCTGGTGGGTTAAAGGGCCTCTTTCTGTGCTGTCTGACTCTGAGGCACAAACAAGGTGGAGTGGGGGTGGGGTTAAGGCATTCAGGTGTCCAGATGGAGATCCATCCTTCAAACCTGAGACATTGGAGCGAGTTAGTTGGGCTCATGCCAAATGGCTCCTGCTCTCTGTGGTCAATCACCAGAATAGGGACACAGGCTGACGCTTCAGAGAGCTGGAGGTAGAACGTACCGCAGATTTGCCCTTGTCAAATTTTCATCCGGAGAAATGGTCTTTCTCTAATTTCAAACACTCTGTTGGCATTATCCTATCAGTGGTGTTTATGGTGTCAGATAATGCACTGTGGGATATTAAATGATGGCAGGACATACACAGTAAATGACAGGGACCTGAGGTGAGCTGAAGAATCGAGAATCCTGGGGTTCATAGTTCTCTAACAATTGCGACACCTATGCATACAGCAGTGAAGGCGACATTTGGCATGCATGCGCACAGAGCCCTAGGCACTGACCTGGACACTTTGAATGTCACAGCGCAGCTGAACAAAACACTGATTAAACCATTCATGACTGGCAGAGTTGTGGAGAGCGAGGAAGGTTGTCAAAGAATTTAGCTTTAGATCATTTAGTTTTAGATCATTTGGAAATGTGCGCTGAAAAAATTGCAGGTGGAGTTTAATCTGGGCATGTATGAAGTGGTGCACTTCAGGAGGACATATGTAAGGGGAAAGTATACAGAAAATTAGAGAACCCCGAGAAGCATTGATGTACAGAGGGATGTTGGCGTGCAAGTCCATAGCTCCCTGAATGTGGCAAAACAAGGAGATGGGAAGGTAAAGAAAGTTCATTTGTCAGTTGCCGTGTAGGGTATAAAAGTTGGGAAGTCATGTTCCAACTGTATAACACATTAGTTAGGCCACATTTTCAATATTGTCTGCAGTTCTGGTCGCTACACTACATGAAGGATGTGGAGGCTTTGGAGAGGGTTCACAGAAGGTTCACCCGGATATTGCCTCAATTAGAAGGCATTAGCTATAAGGAGAGGGTGGCTAGAAACGAGGATTGTTTTCTTTGGAGTATCGGAAGCTGAGGGGTGACCTAATAGAAGTATTAAATTAGGAGAGCATGGTCAAACTCATTTTCCCAGGGTGGAGGACATCATTTTTAGATAAGAGGAGAAAAGTTTAAAGGCCAACGATATGGCAAGATATTTTTTTACAGAGAGTGACAGGTGCCTGGAACAGGTTGTGGTAGAAGTAGATAGGATGGCAATGCCATAGGCATTTAGACAGACACATGAGTAGATATAGACCATGTTCAGATCCATATTTAAACAGTACATGTGCAGTTTAAATTGGCATCATGTTTGGCAAAGACATCATGGGCTAATGGGCATGTTTCTGTTGTAGACTGTTCCATGGTCTGTTAGGAAGAATAGGACAGATTGGATACACAGGTTTTGTTCTCATTGGAATGCATGAGGGATGACCTTAGAGAGGAATATAAGATTATGAGGGGCACTGATGGCATTAACGTCTTCCATTGTTCATCAACCCATGAATCTTTCAACCATACTTCCCGATCTACCTTACTTACTTACATTCATAATTGGTTTCCTTTAAATGTAAGACACTAAAGTTGCAGTGATCTGTGCCTTCTGAATTGGATACAAAATTATATTATACCACTATCATTTACAATGATAATTAACGTTAATTTTTCTTTCTACGGGTGCTGTTTGACCTGCAGAGTATATCCAACCTTTTCAAAATTACCAACATCAGTAGCCTTTTGCATTTGAAAAGGAAAGGACCAGGGTAGCCTAAATCTAATTTGTTCCATGAAATCCCAAGAGTTAGGGTGGCCAGGAGTCTAGTTTGCTAGAAGGACACAGAAGTAACAACCGGACAGTGCATTTATACAAGACTACACAGGGTCATTATAGAAGTACCAGTTAGGGGGGACTTGTTATGAAAAGGAGAATTAAGAGCAAAGAACCACTGAGCAGATTTACAAGAAACCTGGCTCAAATGCAAACTACGTTTATGTCTTGGTTCCAAAGTTAAGTCATGGTATGGCATAATCCCATGCTCCCCTGCATCCTATCCAGTGCCCTGGTCCAGATGACTTTGGGGCCTCTCCCTGATACTTGTTTGACATCTTTCTGGTTCAGCCTTCTCCAATTCATAGTCTCCAACTACCTTCTTTCAGAGACCCTGACGCCTTCTTGCATGTAAATATGGAAACAAGGAACCACAGATGTTGGAACCTTGAATAAAAATGAAAGTGCTGAAGGAACTCAGTGGGTCAGACGGCATCTGTGAAGGGAAATGGACAGATGATATTATAGGCCGGGACTCTTCGTGAGACTGAGTGTAAGGAGGAAATAAAGCTGGAAGTGAGAGTTGGGGCTGGGATAAAGCCTGGCAAGTGATAAATGGATACAGGTGAGGAGAGGGGACGGGGGGGGGGGGGGGGGGAGGGATTGACAGATGAGTGGAATAAGCGATAAAGGCAAGAGGTTAAAGGGGACAAAAGGGTATTAGGAAAGAAAAGGAGAAATGAAGTGTAATGTTGGGGAAGGGATATAGGTAGAAGGGAATAAGAGAAAGAGTGGAAATAAAAGGTAAATGTGGGACTTAGGAATGGGAGATGACTGTACAAAGCAGCGGAAAGGAAAATAGTTTTCTATCCTTGGTCTCTCCCATTGCCAGAGTGAAAACGTGCAAACTGGAAGAAGAGCACCACATATCCTGCTGGGTATCTTACAACCCAACCGTTGAACTCTTCAATTTAAAGAAATACCCTCCTCATCTCCCATTCTCTTTCCCTTGCCCTCATCACCCCAATGCACATATTTCTCCTACCCCAGTCACCCTACTACTTCTCTCTACTTCACACGCTCATCTGCCACCCCCATCCGCATGTCCCTGCATCCCCTCTCTTACCCTCCAACCCACCCACCAACCCTACCGCTCCCTCAAGTCATATCCCTCCCTCTGGCTGTTTATTTCACTCCTCCTCTTCTTTCCTATCTGACATGCGTTTGTCAGCGGGATTTAAATCAGTTGCAGATTTGAGGGCGGAGAAATGGCACGTGGAGTTCAATCTGAGCAAGTGTCAGGTTTTGCACTTCTAGAAGTTGAATCTAAAAGGGTAGTATACAGTTAATGGCAAGGCCTTTAATGACATTAATATACAGTGGGATATTGTGGTCCAAGTCCATGGCAACAGAAGTCAATAAGAGGGCAAGTATGCTTGCCCTCATCGGTCAGGGCATTGAGTATAAGACACATTGCAGACTTATGAAAGGGCTAAAGACTTATGAAACTTTAGTAAGGCCATATTTGGAGTATGGTGTGCAGTTCCGGTTGCTCCTTTACAAAAAGGTATGAAAGCTTTGGAGAGGTTTACTAGAATGGTGTAGGGAGGAACTGCAGATGCTGGTATAAATCGAAGATAGACACAAAATGCTGGAGCAATTCAGCGGGACAGGCAGCATCACTGGAGAGAAGGAATGGGTGATGTTTCGCGTCGAGACTCTTCTTCAGACTGAATTAGATGGTGCCTCGATTAGATGGTAGTAACTATCAGGAGAGGTTGGATAAACTTGGATTGTTTTCTTTGGAGCGTTGGAGGCTGAGGGGAGATCTGATGGAAGTATATAAAATGATGTGAGGCATAGATACAGTAAACAGTCAAAACCTTTCCCCTAGGGTTGAAATGTTAAAGACTAGAGGATATAACTTTAAACTCAAAGGGGGGAAAGTTTAAAGGGGAGGTGAGGGGCAAGTTTTCTACTGGTGCCTAAAGCCCGCTGACAATGGTGGTGGTGGAAGCGGGTAAGATAGTGTATTTAAGATTTTTTTTTAGACAGGCACATGGATATGCAGGGAATGGAGGGATATGGTTCTCATGCAGGCAGTGGAGATGAGTTTAATGGATATTGTGGGCCAAACGACCTGTCCCTGTGCTGTACTGTGCTAGAAATGTAAGCATATAGTGTCAAAGTTATAATGCATTCACATCAAGCAACATTGAGGCCTCAGCAGGATTATTATGGAGCTGCCTTCATGGAATAATCAAAAATAAAATGAATCATTACTTCACAAAATCTACTAAGGGAAGCCCACATGGGCAAATATGATCAGAAATAGATAAATTTAATATTAACAGAAGGGATATTATCTGCAAGGTAAAGGTGGGAATATGAAGCAAGGTAAAAGTTGAGGTTGTCCTTTGACTGACAGCTGTTTCAGAAACCTTTGAAAGGAAACCCACTGATGCCCCATACTATCAACGATTAGCAACTCACTGGGCAGTATAAATCGTGCTGAATTAGTTCAGTCAGATGGTGAGAGAAAGCAAAGTGTAAGCATGGAGCATGTTGCAGGAAAAGTTGCATTCAGCAATGATTCAGCAAGGATGATTCAAGTTACAAGGAACCAGGCACCATGCAATGTCATGAGAAGCGAAGCATACTAATAAGTAGATTTGCTGATGAGGGGCGAGATGCAGGAATGGGGAAATGGGACCTAAAGCAATCTGGATCAGCCTACTATTAACTGAGGTCTCCGAGTGGACTTGTGCCATTCTCCTGCTCATACTACCAAGCCGTTGCAGGCAGACAGACCATCCTCCTCCTGTTCCTTATTTTCTCACCTTTTCTCCTTAAGGTGCTGACTCCAGTTTCAGTACAGATCCAAGGGTACTGGGCACCTTCCAGTACCTCGCTCATTTGGCCATTCTTCGTGTGTGAGCCTAGGCAGTGAGCACAGACAGTCAATGTTGGCAGACTATTTTAATGTGGAAGGCATCACGGCCTACCACGACCATCTCCTCATCTAAGCCCACACACATGCCGACGAATAGAAAGACGTGTATCCAATTGTCCATATGTCCAGGGGAACTGCATCAATAGCAAGCAGTGTCTGAAAAGTTCTGGTCTGTAGTCTCACTGGCGAGGCTGGCGATAGCTGATACACCCGCACTCTAACAACAATGTTCCTTGTAGAGAATGTGATCATGCAGCACAGAATGATACAGCACAGGAGGAGGCCAGTCAACTCACAGTGTCTCTTATGTCTTAGAATAAAGTTATGAAATTAGCTGCAAAGCCCATACACCCTCACTAACCCGTCAACTCCTAATTAATACCCTCAGATCTGCACCACATTACCCCTCACTAAACCACAATCCTTCAAATGTTTTCCATTCACATATCTATCCAATTCTTATTGGGTAATAGCCAGCTTATTGAATTCACAATTGAATTACATTTGTTTCAGCCACCTTTTCCTATGTTACAAGTGTGACACTTCAAAGCACCCCACGGACTCTGATGTGCCTTATAAATGCACCTCTATTTTTATTTCCTGTAAATGATTTTTTACAGATCACAACAATTCTTTAAAAACAATATCCTCCTGGAGCCTCAGAAACTTCTTCAAACAGCAAAGACTCAGAATAGCAGCACAGTGCCTTCAATGTGGCAAAGTAGGGTACAATACTTCATGGGAGAGTTGTCAGATTTGACAATGAATGAGGTGACCAGATATTCGAGCAGATGATCGAAAACTTCACCAAAGACATTCTAAAAGGAAAAAGGTGAAACAGAAGGCAGATGGGTTTCAGGAGAGAATTCTAGAAGTTTAGGGCCTTGTTAACTGAAGGCACCGCCACCAATGGAAGAATGATTGCTTTCAGGAGACGAGAATCACAGAAGTGCAAATTTTCTGTCAGGATCTAATGCTGATGAGAAATCCAGAGGTATAGAAGAACATGGCTTGAAGGCATGTCATTAAAAAAAAAATTGCCACTGCCTAACTGGAAGGCAATTTCTATCACCAAGAATGGAGTGGGGTAGGGGGAAGGAAGGGATGGTGAATGTGAGCCAGGCTGCAGCAAAAGTGCCTCAGATAACTTAACAATAACTGGTTAAAACATCAGCAATTAAAACCACTGATTCTAAAATGCTGGCAGCCTGCTTGATCAGACCCCCCCCCCCCCCCCCCCCCCGCCCGGCTATGGAGATATTTAAGTCATCAGTAAAAAGCACGATCTTCACGATCTCCACAGTGTTTGCCTTGGAATCAGAGTGACATGGTCATACAGCACAGAAACGGACCCTCCAGCCCACCATGTCCAGCTTTAATTCAACTTTGTAATACAGAGCCAGCCCAATGCCAGCCTTTAAAGCCAACTTCACTGCAAAAATTAAAACAGAAGATGCTGGAAAACCCGTCAGGTTTCAGATCTGCAACTTTTGTCAGAACTGGGAAAGTGAGAGAGGCATGTTAGTTTTGGTAGTTGAGAAGATAGTAGAGGGATATATAGAATGAAGGGATGGTCTGAGACGGGATTAGTGAAAATGGTTTAATGGCAGCAGAAACCAGCACATTAAAATGCTTGGTCTGTGCAATCTGTTGTTAATGATACACTGCTGGGACCTGCCCAAGAGGTTAGATTGAGAGGACTATAGATGATCTTAATCATAGAAGTCTAGCCTATTTGGCAAACCCCACCACGTTACCAATAACAACACATTACCTCTCAAGGCAGCTTAATGTGAACATGGCTTTGTTAAGGAAATTCATGCTTGCAGAAGTGATGTGTGCTGGAAATCGGAGAGATTTCCTTAAAGCATTTGACAAGTTATTGCAGAAAGAAACAGCTCATGGTGTCGGAGGTAACATGTTGACATGGATTGAATTGCTGACAGGAAACAGAGTAGACACAAATTAATCATTTTCTGATTGGCAACGTCTAGTGGGCAGTTTGCCATAAGGATCAATGCTGATGCTTTAAACTTTTTAGAATTTATACCAATTGGGTGATAGCAATGAAGGTATGGTCATTACATTTGCTGAAAGTGGGTGAGAGCAGAGGTGTGATCTGTAAACTAGTACTGCGACCTAGATTGTTAACTTTCTCTCTCCACAGATGCTGCCCATCCTGCTAAATGATTCCTGCAAAAGAATATAAATAAGTTAGGTGAATAGACAAGGATTGGGCAGAAAAAGCATTAAAAATACAGGTGACTTTGTATCAGTATTGGATGTCATGTTGTAACTGTACAAAACATGAGACTAAACGTGGAATATTTCTGGTTGTCACATTACAGGGAGGATTTAGTAGTATTAGAGAGACTGCACAAGAGATTTATTAGTATGTTGTCTGGAATATCAATGATTTTTATAAGAATGCATGAGGCATGATTAATAAGTTTGCAGATGACAGTAAAATAGGTGGTATCATAGACATTGAAGACGGGTATTAAGAATTACAGCAGGACCTCGACCGGCTGGGCAAGTACGTTGAACAATGGCAAATGGTGTTTCAGATAAATGTGAGGTGTTACATTTTGGGAAGTCAAACTAGGGCAGGAGCTTCACAGTGGAACCCTAGCGATTGTTACAGTACCTTGAAAGATAGGGTGGTGAAGAAAGCTTTTGGCATGCTGGCCTTTACCTGTTAGGGAATTTAGTACAGAAGTCAGAACGTCATGTTACAGTTATACAAAACATTGGCGAGGCTGCACTTGGAGTATTGGCCTTTTGATTTCGGTATAGGAGATTTGCCATTAAGCAGTATAAAATGTTGAGAAGAGTTACAAGGAGTTGCCAGAACAGCATGAGCTAGAGGGAGAGGTTATGCAGGTTAGGACTCTATTCCTTGGCGTGCATGTGACAGAAGGGTGATTTTATAGAGATGTTTAAAATCATGAGTGGTAATCTTATAGGAGTATATAAAATCATAAGGGACATGGATAAGGTGAATGCACCTCATCCTTTGCGAAGGGTACAAGCATAGGTTTAAGGTGAGAGGGGAAAGATTTAATTTGAACCTGAGGATACTTGGACTGGAAGGACTTGGGTCTAATGAGGGCAAATGGGATCAGTGCTGATAGGCATCATAGTCAGCATGGACAAGGTAGGTTGACAGGGATCATTTCTGTAATTCCATGGTTCTACAAGGAAATCATCCATTTTGGCAGGAAAAGTAAAATAGAATGTTGGCTTAATGGTGAGAGATTGTAGACGGATCTGGGTATCATAATGCATGCTTTGTAAGATGAGAAGGCAGTGATAGCAAATAATGAGGAGTGCTAGCAGAATGTTACTGTCTATTGTGAGCGGAATTCAGTAAAGTAGGGAGGTTATACTTCAATAGTACAGGACATTTGTGAGAATACATCTGGAGTATTGTGTACAATACCAGTCTCACAGAATCATGGAATCATGCAGAAACAGGCCATTCGGCCCAACTCTTACATTTCCATCAGTAGGCACCCTTCTGTACAAATCCTTTCAGCCAATACTCAATGCTATGCCTGAACAATTGTCCAACAATTATTAAACTAGATACTTCTTAAATGCTGTCAGTGTCTGAGTTTCAACCACTCTCTCCGACAGTGCATTTGAGGTACTTACCACACACTGTGTGAAGAAGGTTCTCCTCATATTCCCCTAGAAACCTATGTCCCTTCATTTTATCTATGTTAAATAAGGGGAAAGGGTTTCTGCGATCTACACTTATCTATACCCTTCATGATGTGATATATAAAATCACGTCCCCTCCTTCACTGCCAGGAGAACAGACCCAGCGTTGCCATTCTCTCCTCATAAATGAACTGCTCCATCCCAGGCAACAGCCAGGTGTACGCGCTCCAGCGCTATCACGTCCCTCCTGTACATTGGTGCCCAGAACCACATGCAGTTCTCCAGCTGAGGCCTGACCAACATTTTATAAAGTTGAAGCATAACCACCCAAGAATGTTGCAACCCATGAAGACCAGCAATCCATATTGACTTTGTAACCACATTGTCAACCTAGACTTACGCTTCAATGTTGTTCTGTTCTTCAATACTCGCTGAGACCCAATCATTCATGATGTATGTCCAAACCTTGCTGATGCTCCCAAAATGCATCAGCTCACGTTTATCTATATGAAGTTCCACCTGCCAATTCTCAGATCATTTCACCAACATCCTGATATCTATCTGAAACCTACCACAATTAAAACAACTCTGCTCAGGGGCTGGGCACTGTTCCTTGCAGGGCAACATTAGTCACAGCCATCCAGTTGCAAAAGTAACCTTTAACTATCTCTCTGTCTCCTATTGTCAAATCAGTTTTGGATCCAGTTCGCTGATTTGCGATGCATCTCTTAGCCCCAATCTTTCTGAACCAATTTTCCATATGGGCTCCTGTCAAAGGCCTTACTAAAGTCCATGTTAATTATATTTACTGCCCTGCTTTAATTGATACTTTATTTCCTCTTCAAAGAATTCACTCAAATTGATGGGACTGTGTATGTCCTTGGCAAATGCATATTTGCAGATTCTTATTGTCTCTACTTTACCACAGGATCATTAATTCTCTCCCACAGATTTTTCTCGTGGTTTTTTAACTCCCACTGATGTTGGCCTGATCGGTCTACAGTTGCCAGGCTTTACCCTGCTGCATTTCGTTCTCCAGTCATACGACACTTTCCTTGTATCCAGTGCAAAAGTAAAAATCTCAGCCAAAGCAACACCAATCACGTCCCTTGCCTCATGTAGCTGCTTAGGATAGATCACATCCAAACCTGGGGATTATTCCACCTTTAAGGATGCTAAGGGCATTGAGTCCCTCCTCTATATCTATGAAGACCTGCATTTGACTGTCACCTACTCTTTCAGTGAATTCTCTAACTACAGGATGTATTCTTTATAAATACCAGTGAGAGTATAACTTCTGGCCTCATGCCCAGATTGTCCTTGTTGTCCCTAAAGGGTTTTACTTTTACACTGGTTATGTTAAATATAGTTGCAGGACTACTGTGGATTGAGCTTAACCTTGTCGGCCTGTGATTTTTTTTGTGAATTCTTTTGACCATCATTTTTAAGCACCCTTCACTTTTTATACTTTGATGGGTCGCCCCTGTTATTAGTTTCTATACCTGTTGTATGTTTCCCTTTTCCTCTTTATCCAACCTTAAAAATCCCTCAACATCCAGGATTCTTCTTACCACTTTTACTATTATGGAAAAATGGTTCACCTTTAACTCTTGCTATTTCGCCTTTGAATACTTATTGCTGTGGAGATATAGACCTACCTGCATGCAAGTGCTCCCAGTTTATCTTTGCCAGGTCCTCCCTTATGTTAATACAATTGGCCTTCCCCAATTTAAAAGTTTATTACTGGTCCAACCGGATCCTTTTCCCTAACCATTATAATATATTGACTTATGATCACTTTCTCCAAAATGATCCCCCATTGACACTCCCTTTATTTGACCAGCTACATTTTAACCATATAACCATATAACAATAACCATATAACAATTACAGCACGGAAACAGGCCTTCTCGCCCCTTCCAGTCCGTACCGACCATTTATTTTCCCCTAGTCCCATCTACCTACACTCAGACCATACCCCTCCATTCCCTTCCCGTTCATATACCTATCCACTTTACTTTTAAATGTTAAAATCGATCCTGCCTCCACCACATCTGCTGGAAGATCATTCCACACAGCCACCACTCTCTGAGTAAAGAAGTTCCCCCTCATGTTACCCCTAAACTTCTGTCCCTTAATTCTCATGTCATGCCCTCTTGTTTGAATCTTCCCTACCCTCAATGGGAAAAGCTTATCCACGTCAACTCTGTCTATCCCTTTCATCATTTTAAAGACCTCAATCAAGTCCCCCCTTAACCTTCTGCGCTCCAAAGAATAAAGACCTAACTTCTTCAACCTTTCTCTGTAACTTAGTTGCCGGAACCCAAGCAACATTCTAGTAAATCTCCTCTGTACTCTCTCTATTTTGTTGACATCCTTCCTATAATTAGGCGACCAAAATTGTACACCATACTCCAGAATTCATCTTACCAATGTCTTCTACAATTTTAACATTACTTCCCTACTCCTATATTCAATGCTCTGATTTATAAAGGCCAGCACACCAAAAGCTTTCTTTACCACCCTATCTACATGCAATTCCACCTTCAGGGAACTATGCACAGTTATTCCTAGATCCCTCTGTTCCACAGCATTCCTCAATTCCCTATCATTTACCATGTTTTACCATTTACCATTTACTTATATTTTGCAACATAAGGTCCAGTAAAACCTCTTCCCTCAATGGTCTATCTATATACTCAAGTCAGAAAGCTCTCCTTGTTGCACTCTAAAACTTCAGCCCCTTCTGAACCTTTAAAGCTGAGACCATCCCAGCTAATATTTGGGAAATAGTACAATAACCAGTAAAAACCCTATTTTTATTGCATTTCTCTAATATCTGCCTACTTCTCTGTTCTTCTACCTCCTGTTGACTGTCCTGTCAGGAGAGCACTAAAATACTCACAGCAAAGTAACAACAACCTTTTTGTTTCTAATCTCTATCCATTTCAGAGTCTTCCAGGATATCTTCTCCCATTGCAGAAGTAATGCAATCTTTGACCTTCTCCCATTATCTCCTTATTTAAGGAAGGTCCGTATTGCATTGGAAACTGCCCATAGTTAGCTAGTCAAACATCTGGCCCAGATTACATTACCAACATCAATTTCAATTTGTGGCATACCAGCCAGGAATTCATGCAACAACTCTATCAAAGCATATTCCTAGCAGAAATGACGACTGAGAGGTAAGAATGCTGCTGATGGATAAAATGCTGCAGATGGTTCTTCTTTCTTTTTCATCAGATGTCTTAACTCTACTTGGCAATGGAGCCTCATCGGAGAGGAATAACATCTCATTACTCTTCCCTGAACCAGCTGTTCAACCTTGCAAGGCTGCCTGATGGGTATGGAACATCATTAAATTATTTCTTTACCAATCTAGATATTAATTTTATAGTTCAATGCACAATCAAAAGTACTGCAGCATGATACCTAAAGACGACAAAATGGGGTTGGAGTACTGTGGAAGATCAGTCTTCAGAGCTTATCTGATAATAAACTGATTTTTATCACAATTTTAAACTTTTTAATTTCCATTAAAATGATGAAATTCCCATAATGAACAAAAGACTAACAGGATGGTCTAAAGCAGTAAAGCTCAGTCTGTGGGGGTTGGTCGACTACTGTGCCTGCTGAGGTTAATAGTTAAACCCAGGGTACAGAGGCTTTATCTTTATGCTCCTCTGAAGATGTGAAGTGACTTAATTCACACTCCGCTGCCATTTAAATGTTACGTAAGCGGAACAGAGTTCAAATATTCATAAACATGAAAGTAATTCTTCTCTATGGATAAATTACTTGAGACTTCCCTTCTTGGATTCTTGGATCTTGGTCCTCCAAGAATATTCCAAATGGAATAAAAACTGGCTTCCATGTCACTTAACCAGTGATTGATACTGGGGCCTTACTCAATATTATGTGCAAGCTCTGTTTCAGTGTTACGGGCCTGCCCCACTTAGGCAATATTTCAGCGGACTGCCGGCACTGTCAAGTTGCCGGCAGTCGCCTGAAAAACTGGCAACTAGAACGGCGACTGTCGGAGTGGAACACACACAAACACATCACTTCCTTCACCAGCCTGTTATGCAGGCGGGGGGAACAGGGCAAGCGGGGGAGCAATGTCTAAATAATTCACACGGTGCAAAGCCAAGGTGAAACAGACACACATCGCGATGAACAAGAAGGTTGGCGCTGTAGAAAGATCGCTAAAGCACAGCGTACAGTAAGTCCTTTAAAAGAGGGGGTGAGAGGGACGAAAATAGGGGAGAAGGAGGGGAGATAACTTTTAAGAAGCCAGAGATACACGGCTGTGAAGCTCGGCGGACATTAACATTACCGGTCGGTTATCCTTGGTTCTGAAAACTACTGCTTACCTTTTTTTTCCCAATGAAATTCACCGGTCAGCACCGGCTACAACCGACGAGAACCTCTGAGAACCTTCGACCTCTGAGAACCTTCGACCTCCTGGCAACCAATTAGGACTACCTGGCGACCCACCTATGGCTTGAGAATTCTCGCTACTCTCCATGGCGGCTTCATTCCAGTTGAAAAATTCACGGCGACCATAATGAGGCCGCGACCGGTTACCAGAATGCAGGAACTCCTCACGGCCACCCCGGCAAACACCCGCGAACATGTGGCAACTATGTGGCGACTGCATAGTCTCCTGCAGTCGCCTAAAAAGTCGTCTAAGTGGGACAGGCCCATAAGGAATAAAACATCATGAGTTACAGTACGACTGTTCAAACTCTCTTTCTCTGACGGATGAGATGGAAAATGGTGATGCATGGGTGCACAGGCATAAACACTCACCAGTCTGGCTGAGCTGTGATGTGCTCCTGCTCCTCCTCGTCAAGCCGACAATGGCCACCATTTTTGCACCCAAACTCGATCTTCGTTTCTTGCCCCCTGTTCCTACTGTTCCCACAGCAGTGTCCGACTGACTGCCGTCGTTATTGTCCAGACTATACATCTCCTCACTTACACTTGTGCTCTTCATAATATTTCTCCCCGTTGTCCCCATTTGCCTGCTTTGCATTTTAGAGGTAAATGCACTTTTTTTCCACAACCAATTTCACCATGGGAAACATGAAAAGGGAAGAAAAGAGATTAAAAAGTAAATTGGCACACTTCCTTCAAGCATAATTCTGTTAGTAACATTTCAATTGCTGTATATAAGTGCAGTATCTCTTATTAGAATGATTCACTGAGCTTTAACTGAAATCCACAATGAAACTGGTAGGCACAATAAATCACCTCTCAATGAAGCAGAGATTTCCCTGCATGGCACAAAGTCGCATATTAAACAAGTCCCAGGTTCTAGCCCAAATTGCAAAGAGGAAGAGAGATTCCAAGGGGAGTAAGGAGCAACCGTGGCTGACAAGGGAAGTCAGGGACAGTATAAAAATAAACGAGAAGAAGTACAACATAGCAAAGATGAGCGGGATGCCAGAGGATTGGGTAACTTTTAAAGAGCAACAGAAGATAACTAAAAAGGCAATACGGGGAGAAAAGATGAGGTACGAAGGTAAGCTAGCCAAGAATATAAAGGAGGATAGTAAAAGCTTATTTAGGTATGTGACGAAGAAAAAATTAGTTAAGACTAAAACTGGACCCTTGAAGACTGAAAAGGGCAAATTTATTATGGGGAACAAGGAAATGGCAGATGAGTTGAACTGGTACTTTGGATCCGTCTTCACTAAGGAGGACACAAACAATCAATCTTGATGTACTAGTGGCCAGAGGATCTGGGGTGACGGAGGAACTGAAGGAAATTCACATTAGGCAGGAAATGGTGTTGGCCAGAGTGATGGGACTGAAAGCTGATAAATCCCCAGTGCCTGATGGTCTGCATCCCAGGGTACTTAAGGAAGTGGCTTTAGAAATCGTGGACGCATTGGTGATCATTTTCCAATGTTCTATAGATTCAGGATCAGTTCCTGTGGATTGGAGGATAGCTAATGTTATCCCACTTTTTAAGAAAGGCGGGAGAGAGAAAACAGGGAATTATAGACCAGTCAGCCTGACATCAGTGGTGGGGAAGATGCTGGAGTCAATTATAAAAGATGAAATAGCGACACATTTGGATAGCAGCAACAGGATCGGTCCGAGTCAGCATGGATTTATGAAGGGGAAATCATGCTTGTCTAATCTTTTGGAATTTTTTGAGGATGTAACTAGGAAAATGGACAAGGGAGAGCCAGTGGATGTAGTGTACCTGGACTTTCAGAAAGCATTTGATAAGGTCCCACATAGGAGATTAGTGGGCAAAATTAGAGCACATGCTATTGGGGGTAGGGTGCTGACATGGATAGAAAATTGGTTGGCAGACAGGAAACAAAGAGTAGGGATTAACGGGTCCCTTTCAGAATGACAGGCAGTGATAAGTGGCGTACTGCATGACTCGGTGCTAGGACCGCAGCTATTTACAATATACATTAATGATCTAGATGAAGGGATGAAGTAACATTAGCCAATATGCAAATGACACAAAGCTAGGTGGCAGTGTGAACTGTGAGGAGGATGCTGTGAGGATGCAGGGTGACTTGGACAGGTTGGGTGAGTGGACAGATGCATGGCAGATCCAGTTTAATGTGGATAAATGTGAGATTATCCACTTTGGTGGCAAAAACAGGAAGGCAGATTATTATCTAAACGGTGTCAAGTTGGGAAAAGGGGTAGTACAACGGGATCAGGGAGTCCTTGTTCATCAGTCACTGAAAATAAGCATGCAGGAACAGCAGGCAGTGATAAAAGCGAATGGCATGTTGGCTTTCATTACAAGAGGAGTTGAGTATAGGAGCAAAGAGGTTCTTCAGCAGTTGTACAGGGCTCTAGTGAAACCACACCTGGAGTATTGTGTGGCGTTTTGGTCTCCCCATTGAGGAAGGACATTCTTGCTATTGAGGGAGTGCAGCGTCGGTTCACTAGGTTAATTCCCAGGATGGCGGGACTGTCATATGCTGACAGAATGGAGCGGCTGGGCTTGTACAGTCTGGAATTTAAAAGGATGAGAGGATATCTTATTGAAACATATGATTATTAAGGGTTTGGACATGCTAGAGGCAGGAAACGTTCCCAATTTTGGGGGAATCCAGAACCAGGGGCCACAGTTTAAGAATAAGGGGTAAGCTATTTAGAATGGAGATGAGGAAAAACTATTTCACACAGGGAGTTGTGAGTGTGGAATTATCTGCCTCAGAAGGCGGAGGAGGCTGGTTCTCTGGATGCTTTCAAGAGAGAGTTAGATATAGCTCTTAAAGATAGTGGAGTCAGATGATATGGGGAGAAGGCAGGAACGGGGTACAGATTGTGGTTGATCAGCCATGAATGATCACATTGAATGACGGTGCTGGCTCAAAGGGCCGAATGGCCTACTCCTGCACCTATTGTCTATTGTCTAAATCAGCAGTGAATTAGGTGGCCAGTGGCTTTGCCAGGATTTGAAAAAAATAAAATGTTTGATCCAGACCACCATAAATTGTGCCCAGTAGACACTTAGTCATCTGATGGGCGAGATTGGGTCTTGTGATATTCCTTCTGTTGGAACAAAATGCCAAGAGATGGCCAAGACCTGAAGACTACCAACAGCAGGCTGGAAAGGGAGAGAATCTTAGTCATGACATGAGAATAGCTGCTACTGGAAGCTCTGGGATGATCCTCAGCTTTAATCAGATTGCTCGAACGCCTTCATCTTTTGGTCATCAGAGGATCGATAAAGAAATTATTGACCACATGCAAAAGTACACTGAACCTGTTATCAAAGAATAATTTGACAGAAAATCAATTTACTGGAGCAGTGTTCACGAATCCTGACAGAAACAAAACTGACAAAATGTTAACTGTGTTTCATTATTTGTGCAGTGTGGCCCAGAAAATCTAGCAAAAGAAATTAGTTTGTTTCAACCTGGTATGGAGACTGAGGTGGACACCAAAATGCTGGGGTAACTCAGTGGGTGAGGCAGCATCTCTGAAGAGAATTCCTTCTTGTTAATAAAGCATTTCAGAAGGATTTCTCTCCAGAGATGCTGCCTGACCCGCTGAGTTTTGTGTCTACCTTCGATTTAAACCAGCATCTGCAGCTCTTCCCTACACATGGAGTCTAAGGTGCACAATTGGAGATGCATTCCGTGATTTACTTTCATACACTGATAAAATGGAAAGTCATATGCTATGTATTCATAAAAGGCAAGAGATAACAAACAGAGTCATTGTCACGCAGCAAATATGTAATAAAGTTGATGTGACCCCCTGATCCCTCCTTGTAGCAGACAGCTCTTCTTTAAACACATTCTATTCAGCCATCATTACTATCTGGAAGTTTGTGTCCTGACCTTGTGGCAGGACAAGTGTCCTTCTGCACACTTCAAATAATGATCAAGCCAATGATAGATTCACAACATGATAAAGTAAACCACAGTCCATCTGCTTGTGTACCTCTGTGAAAGGCCATGAATCACACATCCATGCACGTTCCTCCAGACAAGCCTTTCAGAAATAACAGCTTTATCTCATGCCGTATCATTCTTTAGCTGTTTTCTTCAGGAACCTGTTTTCTAGATAGTAAATCTTCTGCCACCGTCAGGTGTTTTCCAACATTTAGTCTTTCAAATACACCTATTAAGTTGCTACTTAACTTTCTCCCCTCAGAGAACAATGAGAGTTTTTACAGCCTCTCCACAAATTGTGTTGAGGTAAATTCTTCATCCCAGTGAGCATTTTTGGAAATAGATTATTTAATCGTATTAACAGACAGCTAAAACTTGTTAATTCATTAGAATAAGGCAAACTCTGATGAGTTAGTGGATGTTCCATGAAGTCTTTGATTTTACGTCGGGGGTGGGGGGGTCTCCATTAACCCGACAAGCTAATGCACAGAGGAGCACAGATTGTGCAGTGGTGTGCAACAGCAGCCTGGGATTTTCACTGAAGAGTAAAGTAGCACGGCATTCATTCAGAGGGGTTCCACAGCACTTGTAAGGCCTGGTCACTTATCTAGAGCAGACCTATCTGAATGGGGCCAAGGCCATGAAGCCTCTCCTCATTGCTTAGTGTCTCCATTATTCCTTCCAACTCACTAAGCCTGCTCATCATCCCACTCCTTTATTTACCCATCTTGCAGTCCCTGATCAATGCCTGATTTCACAATCACCAAGCTACAATCTGACAATGCTCCCCGACCATCCAATATTGCTGTCCAGCATCCAAGTGCCGAGACACCATCCACTGACCTCCCAGGTTGACCCTTCCCTCAGCAACTCCAGATTGAGCAATAGTCTGACTCTTAGCAATCCATACACAGTGGACACACTGTATAGTTTAGTTTGGCAATGCTGCACGGAAACAGGCCCTTCAGCCCACAAGAGTGGGCGTTGACCAGCGATCCCGCACATTAACACTATCCTACACACTAGGGACAATTTACAATTATACCAAGCCAATTAACCTACCCGTATGGCTTCGGAGTGTGGGAGTGAACCAGAGATCCTGGAGAAAACCCACGCAGGTCATGCGGAGGTCGTACAAACTCTTTACAGACAGCACCCGTAGGATCAAACTGTCAAGATCGAACCCGGGTCTCTGGCGCTATAAGCCAGCAACTCTACGGCTGTCCACCATGCCGCACACTGATACAGGCCTGATTCATCTCTTCATCTTCGTGTCCATTGAGCACAACCACACCCCTGCTACCTGTAACTCAACCGTCCTCATCCTACTGCAAAGACGAGGCTCACAGAGGAAGGTCTGGGCGTGATATTTGACTCAGCACTGAAGTTTGACAAACAAGTCAATGCCGTGGTAAAAGCTAGCTTCATTCAGCTTCGGATGATAGCTAAAATAAAACAATTCCTCCCGGTGAATGACCTAGAAAAGATCATCCATACATTTATCTCCTCCCGCCCAGATTACTGCAACTCCCTTTACACTGGCATCAGCCAATCTTCCCTGTCCCACTTGCAACTGGTCCAAAACGCCGCAGCGAGACTCCTGACGGGCAAAAAAAAAGGGACCATATCACCCCGATCCTGGCCTCTCTCCACTGTGTGGTTCAGAATAAATTTCAAGACCCTCCTCTTTGTCTACAAAGCCCTCAATGGGCTTGCCCCCTCCCCCACCTACATTAAAAGTCTTCTCACCCACTACACCACCTCCAGGTCCCTCAGATCGGCCGACTTGGGGATGCTGAATGTCCCGCAGTCTAGGCAAAAGCTCAGGGGCGACCGCGCCTTTGCGGTCGCAGCTCCTAGATTGTGGAACAGCATCCCCCTGCCGATTAGAACTGCCCCCTCCAGCGACTCCTTTAAGTCTAGTCTAAAAACGTATCTGTTCTCCCAAGCCTTTCCTGACGTCCTCTAAGTGAGGGCTATTTGTATATATGTATGTAGCCTGCTTGTGTATACTACTCTTATAAGAAATATAAAGCACTTTGGTCAACAAGAATTGTTTTTTAAATGTGCTATATAAATAAATGTGACTTGACTTGACTTTCACCATGCAGCACCTATTTAGTGGGACACCGGGCCTTGGGTTATGTGTGCTGCTGAACATGCGTGGTCGACTGAGAGCAACACGTTTATGGGTATGCTGTGCACCGCCTGACTTACCACTGGCATGCAACTTCAAGATAAACATTTGCTTCAATGAAATCAACAGGATACTTCCAGTGCTTGACATTTTCCCACACGGCCCAGCTACTACGTGTGAGAGCCACAGGCACATTGGCTCTGGACAAATGGTGGGACCATCAGGACAGGTCCTCACACAACATCTTTAGCCAGTGGTGCTGAATGGATCAGTGGCCTCTTCAGGTCCCAACAATCACCCAAGACAAGCTTAGAATCAGAACACCCTGCCTCAGCTAATAAGGCCTCGATAGAGTGGACTAGATGTTTCCTCCAGTGGGAGAGTCCAGGATCAGAGAGAGGCTTCAGAATAAAAGGAGATGAGGAGAATTTCTTGCTGGAAATTTCTTGAGGTAAGGGAGAAGAGAGGGAGGAGCTGGGGATGCGAAGAGCTCAAGAGGGAGGTGTGGGAGAGGTACGAGATTTTAAGGTCTCCTTACAACATTTTATATGTCAACCAACTACATTGAAACATAGATTTTTGCAGAAGCTCACTCTGCATAAATTAGCACTGACACGACAACACTTGACTAAACCTTTGGAAATAATTTCTTAGCTATATCGTGCTTTGAGCGGCTCTGATGTAATTGTAAATGTAAGCATATTTTTTACATAACTTTACAGATCTACCAAAGAACAGCATTTCAATAGACAATAGACAATAGGTGCAGGAGTAGGCCATTCGGCCCTTCGAGCCAGCACCGCCATTGAATGTGACTATGGCTTATCATCCACAATCAGTACCCGTTCTTGCCTTCTCCCCATATCCCCTGACTCCGCTTTCCTTATTAGCCCTATCTAGCGCTCTATTGAAAATATCCAGAGAACCGGCCTCCACCGCCCTCTGAGACAGAGAATTCCACAGACTCACAACTCTCTGTGTGAAAAAGTGTTTCCTCATCTCCGTTCTAAATGGCTTACACCTTATTCTTAAACTGTGGCCCCTGGTTCTGGACTCCATCCAACATCGGGAACAAGTTTCCTGCCTAAGTGTGTCCAAACCCTTAATAATCGTATATGTTTCAATAGGATCCCCCCTCATACTTCTAAATTCCAGAGTGTACAAGCCCAGCTGCTCCATTCTCTCAGCATATGACAGTCCCGCCATCCCGGGAATTAACCTTGTGAACCTACGCTGCACTCCCTTCTTCAAGCTCGGAGACCAAAACTGCACACAATATTCCAGGTGTGGTCTCACTAGGGCCCAGTACAACTGCAGAAGGACCTCTTTGCTCTCATACTCAACTCCTCTTGTTATAAAGGCCAACATGCCATTAGCTTTCTTCATTGCCTGCTGTATCTGCATGCTTACTTTCATTGACTGATGAACAAGGACTCCCAGAACCCGTTGTACTTCCCCTTTTGCAAACTTGACACCATTTTGATAATAATCTGCCTTCCTGTTTTTGCTATCCAAGTGGATAACCTCACATTTATCCATATTAAACTGCTATGCATCTGCACACTCACCCAACCTGTCCAAGTCACCCTGCATTCTAATAGCATCCTCTTCACAGTTCACACTGCTGCCCAGCTTCGTGTCATCTGCAAATTTGCTAATGTTACATGTAATCCCTTCATCTAAATCATGAATATATATTGTAAATAGCTGCCGTCCCAGCACCGAGCCTTGCGTTACCCCATTAGTCACTGCCTGCCATTCTGAAAGGGGCTCGTTAATCCCTACACTTTGTTTCCTGTCTGCCAACCAATTTTCTATCCATGTCAGCACTCCATCCCCAATACCATGTCCCCTCATTTTGCCCACTAATCTCCTATGTGGGACCTTATCAAATGCTTTATGAAAGTCCAGTGGCTCTCCCTTGATCCTAGATACATCCTCAAAAAATTCCAAAAGATTAGTCAAGCATGATTTTCCCTTCGTAAGTCCATGCTGACTCTGACCGATCCTGTTTCTACTATCCAAATGTGCCGCTATTTCATCTTTTATTATTTACTCCAGCATCTTCCTCACCACCGATGTCAGGCTAACTGGTCTATAATTCCCTGATTTCTCTCTTCTGCCTTTGTTAAAATGTGGGATAACATTAGCTACCTTTCAATCCACAGGAACTGATCCTGAATCCATAGAACATTGGAACATGATCACCAATGCATCCACAATTTCTAAAGCCACTTCCTCATGTACCCTGGGACGCAGACCATCAGGCCTTGGGGATTTATCAGCTTTCAGTCCCATCAGTCTACCATTTCCTGCCTAATGTGAATTTCCTTCAGTTCCTCCGTCACCGCAGATCCTCTGGTCACTAGTACATCAGGGAGATTGTTTGTATCTTACTTAGTGAAAACGGATCCAAAATACCTGTTCAACTCATCTGTCATTTCCTTGTTCCTCATTATAAATTCACCCATTTCAGTCTTCAAGGTTCCAACGTTGGTCTTAACTAATTTTTTCCTCTTCACATATCTAAAGAAGCTTTACCTTCCTTCATCCACCTTTATATTCTTGGCTAGCTTATCTTCGTACCTCATCTTTTCTCCCCGTATTGCCTTTTTAGTTATCTTTTGTTGCTCTTTAAACGTTACCCAATCCTCTGGCATCCCGCTAATCTTTGCTATGTTGTATAAAATCTCTTTTATTTTTATACTGTTCCTGACTTCGCTTGTCACCCACAGACGCCCCTTACTCCCATTGGAATCTTTCTTCCTCTTTCCTTTCTACATTACTCTTTTACCTCTCTGTTTTATTAACATCACTCTTACTTTCTTTTTCAGTTCTCCTGATAGTTCTATATTTTAATTCCTTCTCACTATAATCGTTAAACTGATATTTCCCACAAACCTCCTCCTTTGTTTTATTGCAGCTTCAATTTCTTTAATCGTATACGAAGCTCTGGTGTGGCTTTAATCGCACGGGAAGTTGATATGTGCACACTGCTGACCAACAGTTTTTCCAGTCGATTCACACTGGAATAAGTCGTCTTTCTTTGTCTTTGACTGCCCATTTTCTTTTTGTAAACCTAATGGGTTGTTGTCACTGTTTTTCAAAAACTACCCTGACTCAGGTCTCAGAACTAGATCATTAAAATTCTGGAGTTTTATTAATTGTCCAAGAATATTGGACCAGCATTGATAATTTCAAGAGCACAGTGGTACCTTTGAGTAGGTGCAGCAGCACTGACAAAGCTTGCTGAGGCCTGAGGAAATAGACCCCAGACACCAATGGAAAGCAGTCGGAAGTTTAGGTGCTGCACGGTGAAATAGTAATGCAGCTGCACAAAGACCTATCTTGTGGGCACAAAGTCTTTACTTCATACACCCCTTGTCTGGTACTATCATCACACTAAACAGGACAGAGAACAGATCAAGCAATTTCAAACTAGATCCATGGTGAACAAAGTCCATCAGAAGTTGCAGAAATTGTTTATTTCCCATTAGAGTATAACCATATAACCATATAACAATTACAGTACGGAAACAGGCCTTCTTGGCCCTTCCAGTCCGTGCCGACCATTTATTTTCCCCTAGTCCCATCTACCTGCACTCAGACCATACCCTCCATTCCCTTCCCGTCCATATACCTATCCACTTTACTTTTAAATGTTAAAATCGATCCTGCCTCCACCACTTCTGCTGGAAGATCATTCCGCACAGCCACCACTCTCTGAGTAAAGAAGTTCCCCCTCATGTTACCCCTAAACTTCTGTCCCTTAATTCTCATGTCATGCCCTCTTGTTTGAATCTTCCCTACCCTCAATGGGAAAAGCTTATCCACGTCAACTCTGTCTATCCCTTTCATCATTTTAAAGACCTCAATCAAGTCCCCCCTTAACCTTCTGCGCTCCAAAGAATAAAGACCTAACTTGTTCAACCTTTCTCTGTAACTTAGTTGCTGGAACCCAGGCAACATTCTAGTAAATCTCCTCTGTACTCTCTCTATAGTTCAGTTTAGTTTAGTGATAAGCTTGGAAACAGTCCAGTCGCCACGCCGACCAACAATCACCCATGTACTAGTTCTAGCTGACAGAAAAAGTGATCTCCATATTTGGTAATTAATGTACTTTGAAAAGATTAAAATTAATAAACTGCATACATGTAGATAAGATAACTAAATTCTAGGAAAACTTAAATAATTTCCCGTACATGACAAAAGCATATATCCCTGATCTTTTGCTACTGATAAAGCCAGTTACGCATATCCTAAAAAATAATATTAAAAATAGACACAAAATGCTGGACTAACTCAGCTGGACAGGCAGCAACTCTGGAGCGAAGGAATGGAGAGAAGCATCCAGAGAAGCATCCAGTTACTCCAGCATTTTGTGTCTATCTTTGGTTTGAACCAGCATCTGCAGTTCCTTCATACACTAAAAATAATAGTGTCCTTTCAATGCAATTCATTAAATTGATGGACTTGGACTGCTGCCTTAAGTCACCCATCTCGGTCCACACAAGCCTACACTCTCCTGGGGGAGAACCCGCTGGGGTTGCACACCTGCAAGTCTGGCAGTGTGGAAACGCTGGGGGTGGGGTTTGAATTGAAGTAAATATTTTTAAATATAAAAATTATTTCTAAAAAAGATCAAAAGCTAAAGGAATAAACCCAAAATACTTAAAATCATGATAAATGTCACTTCCAAGAAGCTACCCTAACCCATTCTTTTGTATCCTGTATAAAAATACAAAACTTCTGGACGGGAATATTCAATACCATTTCTAAAAAACTCAAAATTCAATTGGAGTCAGATTCAAAATAAATAATATTAGGAATGTCAGAGGGCTGCCCTAAGTTAACGATATTCCAAAGACGCTTCCTTGATTACGGTTTAATAACTTCGATAAAACTTATACTTAAATTCTGGAAAAGGATAACAGTTCCCACAGTGAAGATGTGGATCACAGAGATGACCGAGACACTACATTTAGGTAAAACAAGGCTTGTTTTAACTGACAAATCAGATCAACTTTCCAAAATATGGTCTCCTTTCATTGAATTTCTTCAACAACATAATGGTTGAACACAAATTCAAAACTGATGCTAGGGTCGGGTGAGCGGGCGTAGGGAAGGGTAGTGGGATATATCTCTGCTGTTTTTTCACTTCTTCGTTAGTTCAGGGGGTTTTCGTTTTTCTTTTTCGTATCTTTTTCGAAATTCTTTCTTTTCATTTTCCTTTCTTCTTCCTTTCCCTTCGATCCTTTTTTTCTTTTTCCCAATTTATTTATTAGTTTATAAAATGTTAAAACTGAAGCTGTACGAAAATGGTATAATTGTTATGTCGATTACTTTCTCCTTGTACAATTGCTTCTAATAAAATAAATATGAAAATAAATAAAAGTAAAATAATTAAAATCGTTAAAATAATAAAAAGTAGACTCTTACCTTCTCCCTTGACTTCTAATCCACAAGCCTGGAATTCCCACCAATACTGGGCTCTACTGTTACATCGTATGGAATGCTGAAAGTGGGTCAGTAAGTTAGTCTCGGACCTGCGTGATTGTCAGACTGTGAGAGAATTCCAAGGCTAGTTGATGTTTTATCAGCTGAACACTGTGCTTCTAATCAGTCTGGCAGCAAGACCAGTCCTAGTTGGCGTGTAGTTAGTAGTTCAAGAGTACACACTGAAGGTAACCAATAATGAACCATTGAAACTCAACATATGAATGGTGGCCTATGCAATGTGAGGTCCTATAATTCCATTATAATTCCATCAGTCTGAAGAAGGGTCTCGACCCGAAACGTCACCCATTCCTTCTCTCCAGAGATGCTGCCTGTCCCGCTGCGTTACTGCAGTATTTTGTGTCTATCTTTGATTTAAAACAGCATCTGTAGTTCTTTCCTACGCGTAATTCCATCTGCTGCATACTTCATACCCTTTAGTACAATATTAGGGACAATGTCACAACTCACGCTAAGATATAAGAAAAACCAGGAGAGGAAGAGGATAAACTCATAAAATCGTGGGCCGAAGAGCCTGTCCTTGAACTAAAACACAGGTAATGACAGAGAAATAATTAAAAAATGGGGCGGACGTGGCAATGGAACAGCATTCGCTGCGGACCCAGAAGTGATTTGCCCATAAAAATTGGTAACTATGGTTTCCATGCACATTTCTAATCCCAGTGTTATTTGCTGGCAAGTGCATGTCAAGAGGGAACCTTACTACCCAGCAATAAGTGATGCCATTAAGCTGACTGAGCTGTCAATCACATTGAGGAATTCTTGCAGCTAGGAATCAGGGAAGGAAAAAGCACAATTTGGGCCAATGTTTTAAATATTATAGAGTGTAAAATAAAAATTTGAACAGAAAAGATTCTGAATTATTAATCATGCTTCACTGAATAATAATGCAAAAGATCCATATGGGATTAATTATGTGAATAGATGAGGGAAGCTAAGATTGTTCTTGGAATCGAAGAGTTTGCAAGGATATTTAATAGCAGCATTTAAAGTCATGAAGTGTACAGACAGGGTGGGTGGAGAGAAACTGATCCCATTGGCATAGAAGTCGAGAATGATGATGATTGGCAAAAGTACCAAAAGTGACATGAGAACAAGGTTATTTTTAAAGAATCTGGAATCTGGAATGCATTGGCAGGGTGGTCATGAAGATTCAGTTGCAGTGTTCAAAAGAATGATTATCTGACAGGAGCAAATCTGCAGGGCTAGGGAGAGGGAGGGGTGTGGAAGTGTTGGGTGGTTCTTACTTAGCGCCTCCTTCCGTCCTGTTAAATTTCTGTGATTCTGTGGTTATTATATATTTGAGGTAGTTACAATCCACATACATCAAATTCAGTTTTTTTTGGGTGACTTTGTTAAACAGTAATTACGACTGAGTACATTGCTTAATGGGTAATAATTTTAGGAGTTCATTTACAGTGGCATTAAACATTTGAACGACTGACTTCTCTTAAATATGACACGGCCCATGGCGGAAGGTTGGTAAATAAACTCAAAGAAGCTCTGACATTGCTGTGCTTTCGTGGCGTATGATGGCAAAAGTTGATATTATTCAACTGTGATATTTACTTTGCATCAACATACCTTGAGCAGCTTCTGCAAAGCAGCTGGTGTCCTACCTTGCTCCTGACTGGACTGAGGTGCTAATGATGGAAGAGATACCCAAGAACTATCCACATTAAACTATGGTAAGCACACAGACTGCTTTAAGATGGCTTTCATGGAAATAGTCTAGCCATCTATCCTATCTTGGCCTCTCATAATGTCATAAACCTCTATGAGTTTTCCCCTCAGCCTCCTAATTTCCAGTGAGAGTAAACCCAGCCAATCCAAACTCTACTTGAACCTACAGCTGAACCATTCATTCCAGGCAACATCCTGGTGAATCGCTTCTGTACTCCCTCTTTTCCTATCACATCCTTTCTAGTAGTGTGATAACCAGAACGTCACAGCATTTTCTAAGTGTGGAATAAACTGTGTTTTGTATAGCTGCAAGATGACGTCCCGACTCTTACACTAAGTTCCTTGGCCTACAAAGGCAAGCATTTCAAATGCCCTCTTCACAACCATATCCACTGTGTCACCACGTTCAGGCAGCAATGCACTTTCACCCCAAAGTCCCTTTATATATCAATGCTCATAACATTCCTGTCACTTTATATGATACAATACGATAGAACATTATTTATCACATGAGGAAAATTGATCTGTCAACAGTCATAAAACACAAAATACATGAAACATGAAATTAAAGTGATGAGTGGAAAGGATTGGGGATGTGCTAAGATTGGCGGGTGGGGGGGGTGGGAAGTCAGTCTACCCACGACAGAAGGGGAGGAGTTGTACAGTTTGAAAGCCACAAGGAAGAAGGATCTCCTGTGGTGTTCTGTGCTGCACCTTGGTGGAACCAGTCTGTTGCTGAAGGTGCTGCTCTGTTGACCTGTGTCACAGAGGGGGTGAGCTGTATTGTCGAAGATACTCCGCACTTTGAGGAGCATCCTCCCCTCCAAGACCACCTCCCATGGATCCAACTCCGCCCCCAGGACAGGGGCCAGCCTTCCTGACGAGTTTGTTCATCCTATTGGCATCTGCGGCCTTGGCCTTGCTGTCGCAACACACAACAGCGAAGAAGATGGCACTGGTTATATATCCCACCATCATTTTACCAAGATTTTACTTTACACGAAAGCTCAACTGACCACTCCAAATGAATGTTAACATACAGAAGAACTCTCTCCATACACTCGGGGGACCATCAGTTGTGGCTTCTGGTTTGTGAATGATTTTCATATTGAATTTCCAAAATTTGCAATCAGCTAATATTTACAGAACCTGTGCAGCAGGAGGAAATTTCCAGGCCATGGTCTATTCGATGTCACAATGCTCTTTTTGGGGGTTTACTCTGTATGATGTGATGCTAGATTTTATGTTTTACAACAGTCCTATACTTCAAGATTAATTGAGTTTGGGACACCTGAAGATATAAAGACGAGTGCAAGCTTCGTCATTCTTCATTTCCCTGTCGTGGGAATAATACAATCCAAGAATAAATTGGTCTATCAGTATAACAAGCTTCTCACCGCTGTGATCTAAAGCTTCTACTGCACACAATCTGAACCCTGACCATAAGCAAGGAGGTGAAAAGTTAATGCAAATAAATTGGGTTATGGTCAACATTACAATGGGGCAGAACAAGCTTGAGGAAATATTGTGCACATGCTTTCAAAATATCTGGGAAAAGCAAATATAATTGGACCATTATTTAAAATAAATAAATAACCCAAGTACTTCCTGTTTCTTATAACTAATGCCACAAAAATATGCATTACATACCTAGAACTATACTGACACCTGTTGGATTGTTAGTTAAATTGTTTCATACTCCCAGCATATTATTTTATAGGAATAAACTCATGCTGCCTCATATGTACCTACACAACAGTTACAGATCTGACATGTAATAACTCAATGACATCCCCACACAACCTGCACTGTTTGTTGAAGTATCCAGCATATTCATTATTTGAAACTGTGTGAATACTTAGTGAGACAACACTTGATGTGAGTCATTAAGCCACTTTATTTACTGTTGGGTAGACATTCATGTCAGATGTGAACAAATTTGCTCATTTTAATCAGAAAAATTAAAATAATAACACAAAAATCATACACATCATGTGCTTTAAATCTTTTAACCAGATTTTGTATTTTTTACATCTTAAGATTTTCCATGTTTTCATTCATTTCATTCTAGGCTGACTAATAAAGCTCCCCCATTAATTTTTCATATAATCTTTTCAAATTCTGATCAACCCCTACCACCCCAGATTTTACCACTACCTAGTTCTAAAACTAGGGGAAATTTAAAGTAGGCAATTAACTGAATAACCACAAATCCTTGAGATGTGGAAGGAAATTGGAGAAGCGGGATGTGAGCCATGCTGCGAGAATATGCAAATTCCACAAGGGCAGCACTTGAAGTCAGGATCAAACTCAGATTACTGAAGCTATGAGGCAGCAGCTCTACTCGTTGCGCTGCTGATTACATGCTTTTCTAATAAGTCTGAGGCATCCTTTTTGAACATTTATATCGGCACATAACATGTAGATGATAAACAGATTTGTAATTGGCATCATCTTCGGGAAAAAAAATCAAAACTACAAATTTGCTTAAAACTGTATGTACTAAGTATTTGCTAAACCAGGATTGGGTGTTATTTGACCAGCCTTTAATGAAACCACACCTATCTCATTAATGTAATTGGGCAGTGCAATGGAGATATTATTTGATTTAGCAGGTCCCTATTGGAGAAAAATAATCACTGCTTTTTGAAACAAGTAACTTTGTTTTAATCAATGCATACATGTAAAATAGGCTTGGTTACAATGCTATAATAGGAAGGCTGGAGTATTATTTAGATGCAAAGAAATTAGCAGCTGCTGAATTCAGGAGTGGTTATCTGGGTGTGGAGAGGGTGCAGAAATCTGCTCTGAATCTAACCTTGCTAAACATAAAATTTACCTATTCTCAATTCTAAAATTCTTACACAGATACAAGGCAAAATTCACCAAAATGGGTGTGGTAAAACAGAAACCAAAACTTCATCAATAAGATTACTTGAATGAAAACACTCACATTATTTGCAGAGGCATCAATGCTACATCCAGGAGTTTTCATTGCAGTTTGGGAACAGTGTATCCTAAAGTCCCATGACCTGCTGGCTTTCAGCCCAAGTGGGCATCGTAATAGCCCTGTCCCATGGTCCGAGTTCATTCCAAGAGTTCTGCCGCATTTGCCCTGATTCGAACTCGGAGATTTATGGTAATGGCCACTCGTTGGTACTCGGGGCTCTCGTGGACATTTTTCATCATGTTGAAAAATCTCCACGAGTCTTCCCGTGCTTACCTGCCATTAGCAAGTCTTCCCGAGTACCTGCTGTTAGCGCTAAGAGACGTCCCCGAGGTCCGGCGTACCCGCTACGTTCATTCTCCGTGCTTACCACAAGTTTGATTTTTTTTTAAACTCGGGAGAGCTCGTGGAATGAACTCGTACCGTGGGACAGGGCTTTCATTCTGTTGTTTCTGCAGTGTAATGTTCCATAGTAGTATCCTAATAGCCCTGTCCCACGGTGCGAGTTCATTCCAAGAGCTCTCCCGAGTTAAAAAAAAATCAAACTCGTGGTAAGCTCGGAGAATTAACATAGCGGGTACGTCGAACCTCAGGGACGTCTCTTAGCGCTAACAGCAGGTACTCAGGAAGACTCGCTAACGGCAGTTAAGCACGGGAAGACTTGTGAAGATTTATCAACATGTTGAAATATGTCCACAAGAGCCCCGAGTACTGACGAGTGGCCATTACCGTAAATCTCCAAGTTCGAATCAGGGCAAACTCGGGAGAACTCTTGGAGTGAACTCGTACCGTGGGACAGGGGTTTAAGGCAGATGATTTTTACTTAAGATAAATGCCCCACTGCTTACCTGGTTTTATATTCCTTTGTTGGAAAATCACGTATGATCCCCAAGCAATTGTTAATGTCCCTTTTAATGCTGCATTAATTTGGCACTCAACAGTTTCAGCTTTAAGAGCATTCTTTCTTTCGATAACATTTAATATTTAACTTTAACTTGAAAATATGGAAAGGTTGACATTTTTAAAAATCTTTTTAGGTATTTTATGTTGTCTTCTGATCAATTTTGTTTTGCCCTTCTTTTCTGAAAGGGCATCACTGCATGTACTTGTGACACTGCCAGTTTCTATGCTTCCAACTCTTTCTGACAGTGTACCAGGAACCAATTCTTCTAAGTCAAAGATAGATAAGTCATTGGCCTTCTTCTCAATGGACTGAGGCAGTGGTCCTGGGTCTGCAACTATGGTCTGTTGGTCAGGCAGTGTTTTGGATTTCACAGGCTTAGCTTTGGGTCTTTGTTCCTCCTCATTTTCCTCATTAATACAGCTGACACACAGAAGCTCTCGAATGAATGATGAACTAAAACACAAACAAGGAGAAGGGGCAAGAGTAAAAGAAAATCAAAGCGATACTGACAGAAAATTAATGTAATATAACACAAAAGGATTAATGAAGGGAAAAAAATGTTTCATACAAAAGGTTAAAAAAATGAATGAAAACTATGCTTTTATACAAATAAGGTTAATATCATAAAATCAAAACCCGAATCACATGTAGAACAATGCTGACAACTAAACATCATTTTGAAAGGAACAAATGTCCATATTCAATTTGACATGTCACTGAAATAATTAGATACCTTGAACAAAATGATGTTTATATTAACACATTACACAATCTTTCAAAAGAAATGGATGGGATTAATATAGATATGTTTTTTTGCAGTGTAGCATGCAAGAAATGTTAGTACTCATGCTGTTATGTAAAATAAGCTGCATCCGAATGGCAAGTACTTATCTGGGTAATCAGCTGAGACAGGAGGATATTATCACCTCGTGGCATGTGGGAGACCTGTGACCAACAACTTTAGTGTTGTTAAAAGTTAATTGTTTAATTTGTCATCACAAATAATTTGGCTACCTGGTACACCAAGACTTGTTTAATTGAATTGCTACCCTTTCATTTTGAAGTCTATATGCTACTTTTGGATCTAGTTCAAAATTTTTAAGACCTTATCTGGCTTTTGAAATAAAGGTTTCTATCTATTTTGGTCTCATTAGTCACCATTACCTTGAATGCGTAGTTAATCACGTGACATCTCTACATTATTCCCTTGGTGTTGCTGTTGCTTATATGATTGACAGTTGCGTTTAATTTAATTGAAATGAAGATCAACATAAAATCCCGCCCTACCCCACTTATTAACGTTGCCCTTTTCCATGGATGAAGCAGGGGGGATGGCATCATGTACAATAACAGGGAGACATGACACAAAAATGCTTATAAGGGCTTGTCAGTTGCAAAGGCTGGTGGCAACACAACATGCTATTTACCAGATGTACAGTGATGATACCTCACTCCACCAACTATTGCCTCTCCTGAAGCTCATCGCTACCTACCCGATGAGCAGAAATTTCCCCCAGCTGACAGTTGGAAGGACTAAAGGCCCGTCACAGATTCTGTTGCTTGACTGTTGACACTATTTTTCACAACAGAATGTTATGAACTGGACTGGCAGCATTATTGGCCCACTGTGGCTAGTCTGCTACTCAATGTGATTATAGCTGATCCTTTACCTCATCTGATCTTCCGATCAGTATTAACCTTTGATGCATGGTAAACCAGCATCTGCAGTTCCTTGTGTCTTTAACCGTTGACGCAATTGGTGTTCAGCAATGTATTGGTTTCACCCTTACATGTCCTCAATAATTCATCATATGCAGGCCTCTGTGCAGTAACTTCCAAAGGATTGCACTCTATGTATTCAGATTCTTCTTAGCTCAGCCCTACATGGCTGACCAGGTCCTGAGAAAATGGCCCTCCAGCTAGATGAAACAGCTTCTCCAGTGTCTGAACAAAATCACTTAGAAACATAGAAAAATAGGTGCAGGAATAGGCCATTCGGCCCTTCGAGTCAGCACCGCCATTCAATATGATCATGGCTGATTATCTAAAATCAGTATCCCGGTCCTGCTTTTTCCCCCATGTCCCTTGATTCCTTTAGCCCTAAGAGCTAAATCTAACTCTCTCTTGAAAACATCCAGTGAATTGGCTTCCACTGCCTTCTTATTTCATTGAGGTGACATCTAATTCTTCTGAACTATGTTGAACTTTGCTCCAACGATCCACACATTAATTTACCAGAAAAAGTGAGAAACTAGTCCCGATCTGACAATTATTGGTTTGAGAGTAGTTTCAGAACTTTCCCTGAGGAAACAAATAGATAAACTTCATCCCACAGGGGAATAAATTGCATGAATCAAGGAATATTTTATCAGATTCAAAATAAATGAATACACGTGATGAAAACATGCTCTACTCATTATGCATTTTAACCTAGAGTTTCCCGAGGACTGGCACCATAATAAATTACATCAACTTAATATTTTCAAACAATACAGAATGTTATTTGATTTTTGATACAGAACCAGTGCTGTAACAGAGCAATCCGATTAATGACACTGTTCTCCTTCCTCGTAACCCGGATCTTTTTCTCTTTAAGTAATTATTCCATTTCCTTTTGGAAACGCAAATTGAGTCTGTTTCAACCCTTTCAGTCAGTGCATTCTGTATCAAAACGACTCATGTGAAAAAAGTTTCCTCAGACTTCTTTTGAAAATTATCTCAAATTTGCCTCCTCTGCTTATGACTCTTCTGGACTGTAAGCAATTTCTCTTAATGCATACAAAGTAACCATGCATGATTAGAACTGTTAATTGTTTTCCATTGAAGGAGCATCGAATGAGAAAGAAAGTTGAAATTAGAGAAAAAAAAGAAATACGCAGTTAAATATAGTGAACCATAGATCATGTTATTCTGGAAAATAATGGCAATTTAACACTATACATTTATTAATCCATAATCTGGGTAGTGTGTTCACTCAAATAAGTGATATGTGGTAAATTATGAATCACTGTAATTTCCAGATCAGTTTACACTACTCAGTTGTTCGCTTTGAACAAATAGCAACTTCCATGTAGATTTTGAGGACATGCTGGATTTGCATATGAAACAATGCAGAAAGCAATTAATAGCCTTCATTTTTACCAGTCAACTTTGACCCAAGAAATGTTCAACAGATTTGTTGAATCACATTCAGTTAATTCTTCTGAGAGATTTAAAAATAATTCTTACTGCTCCTTCTCTTTTCTTCTCTCTCCTGACACAACCTTTCCCCTTATTCTCCATATCTAATATGACGCAAAGTAACCATTTAACAATTACAGCACGGAAACAGGCCATCTCGGCCCTTCAAGTCCGTGCCGAACAACTTTTTTCCCTTAGTCCCACCTGCCTGCACTCATACCATAACCCTCCATACCCTTCTCATCCATATGCCTATCCAATTTATTTTTAAATGATACCAACGAACCTGCCGCCACCACTTCCACGGGAAGCTCATTCCACACCGCTACCACTCTCTGAGTAAAGAAGTTCCCCCTCATGTTACCCCTAAACCTCTGTCCCTTAATTCTAAAGTCATGTCCTCTTGTTTGAATCTTCCCTATTCTCAAAGGGAAAAGCTTGTCCACATCAACTCTGTCTATCCCTCTCATCATTTTAAAGACCTCTATTAAGTCCCCCATTAACCTTCTGCGCTCCAGAGAAAGTCACAGCACAGTAGGGCAGAGGTAGAGGCCAAAGACCTGGGTTCAATTCTGACTACTGGTGCTATCTCTATGGAGTTTGTACGTTCTCCCTGTGACCGCATGGGTTTTCTCCGGGTGCTCCTGTTTCCTCTCACATTCCAAAAAAAAGACGTGCCGTTTTGTAGGTTAATTGGTTTCCGTAAATTGTCCCTGGTGTGTAACATAAAACGAATGATCATTGGTCAGTGTGGACTCAGTGGGCCAGAGGGCCTGTTTCCAAGCTGTATCTCTAAAACAAAGTCACTCACTGTTCTATTGCTTTTCAATTTCTATCCTAATTCGTAATCCTTATTTATTACGATGGTGCATCAATGTTTACCTCAATCACCTGAGTTCCACATGTCCTGTTTCTCTGATATTTTTAAGGAAAAAAGGGAAGAAAAGGTTTAATCCACTATTTGGGAAATGCCACTAAAATGACAATTACAATGACTGAAAGCAGAAAGGGAGACCATTCTACCCATGCATCCGTGCAAGCCCTTTCAAAGGGCCAACAATCAGCCAAGAATCCTGGAAATTAAAGGGCCTGTCCCACTGCGGCGACCTCATTTGCGAGTTTAGAAGAGTTTGCGCTCAACTCAAACTCGCAGGGGGTCCTAGGAGGTCACTGGAACTCTCTTTCATGCTCAAGGGAAGTTCCCACATACACGAGGCGTCAGTTTGGTCGAGGAATATTTTTCAGCATGCTGATAAATTTTCCGCGAGTACAAAATTGATCAGCATGGTTCTTTTGAACTCGTACTGCAGTGGAGTGGGGTCGCTAGGGAGTCGAGGTAGGTGTAGGCAATCTCCTTTGCTGACCGGGCATTTTAATTGGCTCATTGGAGTTTTCAGATCCAAGGAAAAGCGACCAGTAATGTTAAATGCCCGCTAAACGTTATTACAAGTTGTCTTAAAAGCGTCTCCATTCCTTCTCCTCCCCCCTTCCCTCCCCCACTCCGTGCTCTCCAAAGGACTTACCATACATTGTGCCAGCCATCTTTTACCTTCCTGTTCATCGCGGGTGTGAATTTCAGACAGCGCTCCCCCGCTTTCCATGGCCCCTGACTTTGCTGTGTGTGTGCGTGTGTGTCTGTGTGTGTGAAGGTTTTTCAGGCGAGTGCCCTCGAGCTTCATGGTCGAAGACAGTCACTGAAAAGTCACGGTAGTGGGACAAGCCCTTTAGAATGTTCAGTGTCTGTAAAATTCTACATGGAATGATTTCGGACTTTGAGTGTGTGCAAAATGTCTCCTACGTTTTCCACTGATTCCTTTGCCAAATGTTTCAATCTTTGACTTTGTTATCAATCAGCTGGCAGTTTCTCCTAATTCACCCATTCATTCCTCCACAGAATTATGAACGCGTGAATTAAATCTTCCCATAAGATGCTCCAATCTTATAGAAGTTGGTCCTCTTGGCATTGCCCTGATATCTCTCTGTTTATACCTTTCAAGGATCTTAACATCTGAAGCACGTTGTCAAGATCTGACACAATACGGGGATAACTTTTGGGATCGGGCATAGCCTGTCCTGATTCAGTTTGACCTAATCTGCCAGAACAGATTACTTTATTGGCACACTACAGGTTGCAGTCCTCTAGTATCTCATGGCCAGAAAGGAGCCCTAAACAAACAAATTACTCATCTGTTTTACCAATTGCTTTAGCCTCTTGAGCCATTCTGGCCTTGTGGCTCTCCAGGCAACACAGCTGGTGACAACTTCTTTGGTTTAATGAAGCTGATTTAAGCCTCAATTAAGTTCATGAAGAGCACATGAATTAAATCAGTTTAATTTGTGGGTCCAGGTCAGGGTCATGGAGGAGAGTGGGGAGACTCCAACTGAAACAGACCTGAAGATGGGGAGTTAAAGAAGGAACTGCAGATGCTGGAGAATCGAGGGTTACACAAAAAGCTGGAGAAACTCAGCGGGTGCAGCAGCATCTAAGGAGTGAAGGAGATAGGCGACGTTTCGGGTCGAGACCCTTCTTCAGACTGGTCAGGGATCAGGGAAACGAGAGATATAAACAGTGATATGGAGAGATAAAGCAAGAACAATGAGTGAAAGATATGCAAAAAAGTATTGGTGATAAGAAAAACAGGCCATTGTAAGCTGTTTCTGGTGTGAAAATGAGAAGCTAGTGCGACTTGGGGGGGGGGGTGAGACCAAGCGGAGGCTAGGCGATCGTTTCGCCGAACACCTCCGCTCGGTCCGCAATAACCAACCCGACCTCCCGGTGGCTCAGCACTTCAACTCCCCCTCCCACTCCGTATCCGACCTCTCGGTCCTGGGCCTCCTCCATGGCCAGAGTGAACAACACCGCAAGTTTGAGGAACAACATCTCATATTCCGCTTGGGGAGTCTGCATCCTCTGGGCTTAAACATTGAATTTTCTCAATTCTGTTAACCCAGACTGCTCCTTTCCCCCCACCCCCCCACCTCTCCCTCAGCCCTCGGGCCCTGACATTCCTTCACCATCTCCCCCCCCCCCCCCCCCAAGTCGCACTAGCTTCTCATTTTCACACCAGAAACAGCTTACAATGGCCTGTTTTTCTTATCACCAATACTTTTTTGCATATCTTTCACTCATTGTTCTTGCTTTATCTCTCCATATCACTGTTTATATCTCTCGTTTCCCTGATCCCTGACCAGTCTGAAGAAGGGTCTCGACCCGAAACGTCGCCTATCTCCTTCACTCCTTAGATGCTGCTGCACCCGCTGAGTTTCTCCAGCTTTTTGTGTAACCCCTGAAGATGGGGAGATTTGGGGCATCAGTCAGGTGATTTGCAACATCAAGGAATGAGTTGGCTCTTTTGAGCAGAAGGGGTGGGGTGGGGGGGATCTATTTGCTAAACAATGAATCATGCCTCACAAGAATTGTGCAGACCTGGATCTGCATGATGGGCCTGCACCACCAATAAGTTATGAGCATAGAGAGGAAAATCCCAGAAGTTGCTAACTGTCAGGTATTGCACACCGTTGCACATGTTCGCACTGTGCATTGGATGGAGGTCTGAGAAGAAAACTCACAGCCTTCACAAATCTAGCAGTAAATAATTTTTATTTTTGTGTCATTCTTTGTTGAAAAAGAATCACATCAATAGACAATAGACAATAGGTGCAGGAGTTGGCCATTTGGCCCTTCGAGCCAGCACCGCCATTCAATGTGATCATGGTTGATCATCCCCAATCAGTACCCCGTTCCTGCCTTCACCCCATATCCCCTGACTCTGCTATCTTTAAGAGCCTCTATCTCTCTCTTGAAAGTATCCAGAGAACTGGCCTCCTCCACCCTCTGAGGCAGAGAATTCCACAGACTCACCACTCTCTGTGAGAAAAAGTGTTTCCTCATCTCAGTTCTAAATGGCTTACGCCTTATTCTTAAGCTGTGGCCCCTGGTTCTGGACTCCCCAACACCGGGAACATGTTTCCTGCCTCTAGCGTGTCCAACCCCTTAATAATCTTATATGATTCAATAAGATCCCCTCTCATCCTTCTAAACTCCAGAGTATACATGCCCAGTCGCTCCATTCTCTCAGCATATGACAGTCCTGCCATCCCGGGAATTAACCTTGTAAACCTACGCTGCACTCCCTCAATAGCAAGAATGTCCTTCATCAAATGTCCTTCATGAGACCAAAACTGCACACAATACTCCAGGTGTGGTCTCACTAGGGCCCTAAACAACTGCAGAAGGACCTCTTTGCTCCTATACTCAACTTCTCTTGTTATAAAGGCCAACATGCCATTCGCTTTCTTCACTGCCTGCTGTACCTGCATGCTTACTTTCATTGACTGATGAACAAGGACCCCCAGATCCTGTTGTACTTCCCCTTTTCCCAACTTGACACCATATAGATAATAATCTGCATTCCTGTTTTTACTACTAAAGTGGATAACCTCACATTTATCCATATTAAACTGCATCTGCCATGCAGCTGCCCACTCACCCAACCTGTCCAAGTCATCATGCATTCGTATACCATCCTCCTCACAGTTCACACTGCCACCCAGCTTTGTGTCATCTGCAAATTTGCTAATGTTACTTTGAATCCCTTCATTTAAATCATTACTGTATATTGTAAATTGGTGCGGTCCCAGCACCGAGCCTTGCGGTACCCCACCAGTCACTGCCTGCCCATTCTGAAAGGGGCCTGTTAATCTCTACTCTGTTTCCTGTCTGCCAACCAATTTTCTATCCATGTCAGCACTCTACCCCCAATACCATGTGCCCTAATTTTGTCCACTGATCTCCTATGTGGGACCTTATCAAATGCGTTCTGAAAATCCAGGTACACTACATCCACTGGCTCTCCCTTGTCCATTTTCCTCGTTACATCCTCAAAAATTCCAGAAGATTAGTCAAGCATGATGTCCCCTTCGTAAATCCATGCTGACTCAGACCGATCCTGTTACTGCTCTCCAATCATGCACAAAAATGTAGCCCATTCACACTATATATCCCATGACCAATATTATTTTACACTGATCCTTTCCTTTTATTTACACGGGTTTTGTTAAGTTTGCTGACAATTCTAGTATTGTGGTACTTTTACATGATACCAACTACACTAATCTCAATTCTCTTCTAATGCATTAAAGAACTCAACTCAACTCAAGCGTGATTTCATTTCTGAGTTTTTCTTTTCCCCATTTTAAATACTTTAATATATAAATGTGTACTATATTGTGCCTTGTACTGGTTTTTCTTTTTGCATATAACATCTATTTACTTTAAATGAAATGTTAATTATTATTGGTATTACTGCTGCTGAAATTTCTTGCTCCTCACTATTGGATCCCTAAACCGTAAACTTAGCAGAAATTACATGGGTCAAATTTCAAGGAAT
This sequence comes from Raja brachyura, assembly GCA_963514005.1. The sequence goes on from OY740785.1 coordinate 9,767,122, forward strand.
TCAAGCACCTAATTTTCTTAATTTGCCCGCGTTAGAAGAGAATGTTGTCAAAATCGTTGCTCCTATCCTTCACAATTAGCACCTGTTGGTCTATGGTAAAGCCCCACACTCCACCAATTCAACGAAAAATGATGCAATAATAATTGATATAAAAAAATATTGCTCAGAGTGTTAACTATCTACACAGTGATAAATGTAACGTGTATCTCCAAGTTTTCATATTGTCAAGGCACAGTACTTCATTGCTGAGTAAGATTTTACTTGATACATAAAGGGTTATACGTTTCCCATGAGTTATACGTGTAAATAGGGTAAAAACATCAAGGAAGAGGAAGAATGACTAAATGCAGGCCAATGCTTTAATGGAGGTGTGGGATCTATCACTTAAGGGAAGAGGCAACAGGGTAAGGCAGCTCAGCTTTACCTCAAGTCACCAGAAGCCGAATGTCGTCTCTTTTTCAGATCTTCTTTTCCTGGTTTCTTTTCAGAGTTTCTTTTCTCTCCCTGGTCTACTAACACCCACGATATCCTCCTCTCCTTTTTATTTGTCACATCCCTGTTGTTTTCTAAGGATTTCGATCTTTTCCACAATTAAAGCATGCAAAATAAAATCAAAACAACTTAAATGGAACTAACTAGTTGAGCAGGATGTGACCAGATTCACAAACTGATAAAAAAAAACGAGTCATTCTCCTTCTGCTTGCCAATTCAAAATTGTTAATGAACAAAGCTAATTATAACAAAAAGAATAAAAGCAAGTTTTAGACATAGCTTGAAGTCCATAAGCAGAATAGGAAATGGTGCTGATTCTGCGAAGGTGGCTCTTTATCCAAGATAAGAGAGGAATCTTTGTAATATCATCATAGCACGGAAGACAAAAACTCAACCAATGGACCTGCAAGGAATACTGCACAAGAGCTAAATAATAGATTGTTATACTTAAACAACTCTCAGCAAATATAATAAAACTGTCAAACTGATTCAAGTTCTCCTTTTCATATTGAACTGACATGAGATTTGCAAACTGTGCTTTTAAATTTTCAACTGCTATTATGTGTCTAATTTTAAATAGATTTTTCAATATGTATTTGTTTTCAGAATTCCACATCTGATGTCTAATGTGAAATTAGGCATTTATTGCTGTGTTTACCATATGCTGTCTGGAGTTGAAACTCACCTAATCTTCCGACTGCCCCTTGGGCGCTCCGACTGTACTGACATGTAGCTTGTACTGCTGAGACGAGAGGCACTGCTGGTTCGAGAGATGGCTGATACATCACTGGCATCGCTGTCTGACGACTTGACTGAAACGTTATCAATGCTTCTGTTTTGTTCATTATACGAAAGATGCTTAAAATGAATACAATTGTACACCATTAATACAAAACACACGGCCATTAAAAATGCTTATTTTGAACTATTAATTGAAGAATTATTTATAATTCTTATTATGATTAATGTTCTGTTCAACAATTTCAGAATTAAACTACTTCAAGTTATACACCCAACATAACCAATCATATTTTAAGCAATTTTACTTGAAATAACATTTTAAAATGAAAACACTGGTTTGTAAAGGCTGTTTGAACTCCACACTTTTGCAAATAAATTTGAGGAAAATCTAGAAAACATATTTTTGAGAATGATACAAAATTGTGCACAATTTGCAGCCAGATCAGCCCTTGCAGCCAAGCAGAAAATCTTAGTATTTTTATGACTATATAAATCACAATTTTTCATCCAAGTTTTCATCAACATTTAATGATCAGTTTCACAAGTATTAGTGACGATGAGATAAGAAAAGTTCAAATGAACTCATGATTTCTAGGAACCTATTAATAAATCAACTACTTAATATATGACTACTTTGCAACCAAAGCCAAAGGAAATAACTGCTACCCAAACTATAATGTTATTCTGCTACCATCTTTTGAAATACAATTTTTTTTTCAAATAACTTATAAATACAAACTCCACAATCTTCCTCCAAAATAAATCTCAGTAGAACTGGCGATAAACTGTTGGTATGGAAAGGATGTTCAGCTAACTCACTACATCTGTGTTTCTTCCCCACTCTCACCAGTTCACCATCGGTTCACCTTGTCCATTCCTCCCACCATACCCTATCCTCCTTATCAAGGCATCACCCTACCCTACCTACTTCCATGTGCCCATCACCCACATATTTACCTACCTGGGTTTCTTCTCCCTTGGTTCGCTCTTTGTAGCCCTGCTCCCACCTTTCCTCCCTTCATCTGGCTCTTTTTCTTACTCATTTAGTTAGCCTCATTCGTTCTTTATACTGGCTACCTGGCCATCACATCTCCCTTATCTGGTCAAACCTACTGGCATCTGTCTCTATCCTTGCCCCTTGCCCCTCCTCTTCCCCATCCATCTGCATTTGCCTAAATCTTTGGAAACTGGAGACCTAATGTAGTGAAAATTAGTACATTCCAATAGGCAAGACTGCATCCTTTACAGCATCCTCAGCTTTTTTCCGTATTTTTAAAGGAATGAGGTGAACAGAGACATATATGAGACATATATCTACTTTTACTCCTGACCAAGAGAGTATAGCAGTTTAGCAGCAATCTATGTCTATGACCCATTGGTAATGTATGAACATCACATTTTTCATTTATAGGTAATCCTCCCCTACAGACTGTCTCTTCTCCCATTCCCCTCAACAACCCTTTCTCTCCTTCTGATTGCCCCCTCGTCCTCCCTTTTCTGTTTCCTTTCTCATAACAATGCTTCCAGCAAGTCCCCCTGCACACATATTTGTCGTCCTCCCTCTCCCAGTTTCAGCTACCCTCCATACACATTGCCTCCTTCCCATCTGGTCTGGTTCCATCTGCCATTCATTTCCCCCTAACGATTAACATTATCCCTTTTCTTATTATCAGATTTCAGTATAGGTGTGTTCCTTCTCATCACCCTCAAGCAGTTGTCTCTACCTTCACCCTTCCTTCCCTTCATCTGGCTCTTTTCCGTACTTCTTTAGTTAGTCTCTTTATACTGGCTATCTTGCCTCTCCACTCTCAGTGGATGGTTTTGACATTAATGCAGGGTGTTGTCCTGAAACGCCGACAATTCCTTCCCCCCACCCCCCCCCCCCCAACAGATGCTGTTCAACCTGCTGATTAATTCTAGCAGTCTGTTTGTTGCACTAGTGTAGGCCCTTGAAATGTTACTGCCAGTCAATTTTTATCAACCTGTTCTTTAGAGGGTGGATATAGAAATCGTGGAGGCAGAGATGATGTGTCTGTAGAAATTTATTCCCTGCAGCTACACTGGTGTTAGTCCTGGTGCAGCAATCTCTGAAGATAAAGAGCTTGGGTGTGGAGAGGAGTTGACAACAGGCTTGTTGCATAAATGCTCAATAACTTGGCACCAAAACTGCTCGACTAAACAGGGAGCGGAAGAGGGAGGAAAGGAGGGAGGGGAAGAGGCAGTAGCCGAAGGGAGGGCATAAATGAGAGGATGAAGCAAGACGGAGAAGGAATGAGGACGGTAAGGGGTTTGGATTGAGGATTGGGGAGGAGAAGGGACGAGTGTGGTGTAGCAGAGTGATGAAAGAAGGGAAGGAGGTTAGAAGAGAAGGTAGGAGACCGCATTTAAAGTGAGCAGATAAGAAATTGTATATAGAGAATGAGTAAAAAAGATTTATGATAAAACAAGAACAAGGGAAGACTTCAACTAAGATCTATAAATATATGAATCACCAAGAAACCTAGCTAGGAATTTGGGAGATACTTATTACACCAGGCAGGGGTAAGATGGTGTAAATCATTGCCCCAGGTGCCAAGTTGGAGGAGTCAGGATAGACATGAGGGTAAAGGGATGGAGGGTCTGTTGCTGGGGTTGATTGGTGAATAGTGAGCCGATTTTGGACACAGGAAATAACTGTGATAGCGGCCTGTTTTGTGCATCGTCCATTCTTTGTCATTCTTACCTTTGTGTAGAACTCCCGCTCCTGTTCCAAGCTGGCCACCATGCCCGCCGGCTGTTTGCTCGCGTACACTTTTGCCTTTATTGACTTCGATCGCTCTTCCACTATTCGGCTTCCTATGAAAAAAATGCGTTGGTTATAAATGTACAAAGCAAATGTTGAGCAAGCTTACGATCCCACACAAACATTTTGCAGCTGGGTATACCAAGAATCTACATGCCAGAAGGATATAATATGACCCCAGAATGCTGTGCTGTCTATTAAAGCAAGCATTGCATCTTTTTGCCATAGCTCTTTATGTTCCTCGTGCTGAGAAACTTGGCAAACCTTTCAAAATTTAAAAAAGAAAAAGTAAAAAAGCAAATAAAAACCAAAGTTGGATTGTTATCCTTGGAGGGTCGGAGGTTGAGGGGAGACCTGATAGAAGAATATAAAAATGATGAGAGGCATTTATAGTCAGGATCATTTTCCAAAGTTGGACATGTCAAAAACTAGACGACATAGCTTTAAGGTCAGAGGAGGAAAGTTTAAAGGAGATGTGTGGAACAAGTACTTTTACACAGAGAGTCGTGGGTACTTGGGAACAGGCTGCCAGGGGAGGTGGTGGAATCAGATTCGATAGAGGCATTTAAGAAGAAGATGGAAGGATCTTAATCAATGCAAGCCGAGGAGATTAGTTTAACAGCATCATGTTCGGCACAGACATCATGAGATGTAGGGCCTGTTCCTGTGCACTACTGTTCTATGTTCTAAAAGTAATTATAATAAGGCATACAATAATCATTCACTTGAACAAGAATACCAGCATACGTTTGTTCAAGGCAAATCATGTCTAAGTAAATTAATAAGAGTTTTATTTGATGAAGGATCGCTGAGAGAAACACAGTAAATGTGTTAATGTGACCTCCAAAATGCATTTAATAAGGTGTCAGAAACTAGATTTGCCATTAGCATTGAAAACCATGGAATAAAAGTGGCAGCATGGAGAGAATAGCTACAATGGAGTTTCCCAGAAGATGCTAATCAGGCTACTACTTTTAATATCTTGGATGGACTTGGGTGCACAGAGTACAATTTCCAAATCTGCAAATTACCACATGACAAATACTTTCGAACTGTGAGAAGGATAACAAACTTCAGAAAGATTTAGATAGGCAGCTAAATGTCAGATGAAATTTAACAGAAAAACTGAAAAACTATATAACTAAAAGTCTCAGCTTGACCACTTCCTGTCTGTGATTTATATTGATTTTAGAAAAATCACTACCCTATATCGCTATGATTTTTGGCCATCTTACTAACAGTCCTCCTCCGCTGAGGCAGCCCCGAGGATCTTTCCGATAGATGAAAAGTAAAAAAGTTATGAGTGTTTAAAAGATCTTGAGATCAGCTGATTGGTCCTCTCACCTGTCAATCACCACAAGGAAGGTAACGCCCCTTCCGGGGGGGGGGGGGGGGGGAAGGGGGGACTATAAAACCCCAGATGCCTGGACGTAAGTCAGTCACTCTGGAAGATCACGAGGGAGAGTCCACAACTGTGATTCTAAACTGTGAATCAACTGAACAGTGAGTCTGCAATGTACTTGCAATAAATGATTTGTTAGCCCTTAATGACAATGCAATGAGTTGTTTGACAATTTGGTGGCCTGCACTCTGCTTGAAATGATATGAAATTGAATTTGGTGTCCTGCACTCTGCTTGAAATGCTATGAAATTGAATTTGGTGGCCTGCACTCTGCTTGGCATACTATGAAATTGAATTTGGTGACATGCACTCTGCTTGAAATGCTTTGAAATTGAATTTGGTGGCCTGCACTCTGCTTGAAATGCTATGAAATTAGATTTGGTGCCCTGCATTCTGCTTGACATGCTATGAAATTGAATTTGGTGGCCTGCACTCTCTTGAAATGCTATGAAATTGCATTTGGTGGCCCGCACTCTGCTTGAAATGGAATTTCAAGGAATAGCCGTGAATGAACAGCCAGCCCACCAGCCCTGAGTGACTGATCTGCCAGCCCACCAACCCTGAGTAACTGAGCTGTCAGCCCTCCAGCCCTGAGTGACTGAGCTGCCAGCCCACCAGCCGTGGGTGACAGGGCGGTGTGCTGAGCCCTCTCCTCCACTCCCTCTTCACCTACGACTGCACACATGTACATGGTACTAACACCATCATCAAGTATGCAGATGATACAACAGCGATTGGCCTCGTCAGCGACAACGTTGAGTCGGCCTATAGGGAGGAGGTCCAGCTCCAAGCAGCATGGTGGCCATGACAACAACCTGGCCATTAACACCAAGAAGACCAAGGAGCTCATTGTGGACTACAGAAGGTCTAGGGGTGGCACCGCCATATATATTAATGGGACGGAGGTGGAGCGTGTTTCCAGCTTCAGGTTTCTGGGGGTCAACATCTCTGATGACCTCTCTTGGACCCCCAATAACTCAACACTGATCAAGAAGGCTCACCAGCGTATCTTATTCCTTAGGAGACTAAAGAAGGGCCATCTGTCTCCACAGATTCTGTTGAACTTCTACCGCTGCGCCATCGAGAGCATCCTTACTAACTGTATCACAGTATGGTATGGCAATTGCTCTGTCTCTGACCGGAAAGCACTGCAGAGGGTGGTGAAAACTGCCAAACGCATCACCGGTTCCTCGCTCCCCTCCATTGAGTCTGTCCAGAGCAAGCAATGTCTGCGAAGGGCGAGCAGCATCATCAAGGACTGCTCTCACCCCAACCACAGACTGTTTACCCTCCTCCCATCCGTGAGGCGCTACAGGTCCCTCCGTTGCCGGACCAGCAGGTTCAGGAACTGCTTCTTCCCTGCTGCTATTACCCTACTTAACTCTGCACCTTGGTCACCGTATATGTGAAGAGCCAGTCACCCACCCCGGACACTCCTTCCCCCAGTGACCGATCTCTCCCACCCCCCCCCCCCGAAATTTGCACAACCGCTACTGTATATACATATATATATTTTACTGTTCCATTATTCTGTGTTTGCACTTCTGGGTGAGATGCTAACTGCTTTTCGTTGTCTCTGAACTTGTACACTGCACAATGACAATAAAGTTTGAATCTGAATCTGAATCTGAGCTGCCGGCCCACCAGACCTGAGTGACTGAGATGCCAGCCTATCAGGCCTGAGTGACTGAGTTGCCAGCACATCCATTCGGTCCACAACGTCCATACTAGCCCTCTGGAAACCCTTTGGCCCACAACACCCATACTAGCCCTCCAGAAAGCCCCCCCTGCTCCGTGGCCACCAATAGTGGAATTGGTGGAGAGGTGGAATATAGCGTTTGGGGACCAGCCCTCCCGTGTGAACATGGGACCCAACGGGTCCCACTTAGTCCAGTGTTATATATATGATGTAACATAAATATATAAATATATAAATGAGATGTAACATAAACCACAGAACACAATATTAGAAGTACAAGAATTGACAAATTTCCGGTTACCTGCGAATTGTACATTGAACCTGTCAGGGTTGATTAAGAACATGGCAAACAATAGCCAGGGGTTCATAAATTCATAAATAGAGTATGAGAAGACATGTCATAATTTATCTTTGTGTCTTTAGTTCAACCACAATGTTCCCTGTAAGCCAGGCCTTAAGGAAGATGTGAAGGCTTTGAAGCAGATGTAGGAGACGTAACAAAATGATTCCAGAATGAGAGATTGCAGTTATATGAAGAGACTGGGACTGTCTCCTTGGAATAGTGGAGGTCATGAGGGAATCAGGTGTAAAACATGAAGCTCATAGACACAACAGAGATTAAATGTTACCATTGACACATTTGTAGACAACACAAATGGGCTCACGACCCAGAATGCACTGCTAGGGGGTACTTGTGGAGCCAAGTTCAATCATTGTGTTCAAAACGGGAGTTGATAGATTTTGTGAAAGAGAAGAATTTAAGAGATTCGGGGAAAGACCAGGGACTCTGGACCCTAGCTATGAGACAATTGGACTGTTCTTAATGTAGAAATGGTATGGGATCAATGTGCTGTAACCAGATTGTGGTGTAGAAAATTACTTATGGAATCAGCTTCTACCTTTATTCCAGGCCAGGTAGTCCTGATCCCCACAACCCTTTGCTTGCAAGGAAATTCTGCCCATGTCCTCTCCTGATTATTTTATCAATAATTTTAAACAGTGTCAAGAGACATGGAGAAAAGGATCCTTTGGTCTACCATATCCTTGCTGACTTTTGTCAATCTAACACTGATCCCACATTAGGTCCCTATCTTTCTATATGTTGCCTGTTAAGTACTTATCTATATATCTCTTAAATGAGTGATTGTATCTGGTTCATTCTCATCCTTTGGCAGTGTCTTCCAGATATCATCTACTCTCTGAATATTGCATGGGATCTTCTGTAGTGAGACTCAAAAGAGACTCTTCACATATACTGAGCCAGAAAGAGGAGTTAGTGGAATCAGATTTGATAGAGGTATTTAATCTTGTTAATGATGATTATTCAGTTAAAGGAGAGTTATATCAAGAGACCTAGAATACAGTGATAAAATTGAAGGGTAATCAAGGTTCAAATGGGGAAAATTGGTGTGCTTATGGGTAAGAAGCCAAGCAAGTATATAAATGACATGAATCACATGTACCCATGGATAACTTGAAGACATTTACAAGTTATGGCTTTGTTCTCCTCTCAAAATAGCTGGTCGAAGCAAAGTACCAAGTCAAATTTCTTGTATGTATACATACTCGGCCAATAAAATTTCATTCTGATTCAGATTCTGATTCAATAAAATTGTGCATCAGAAACGTGCCACAGTCTTTTCCAAGCAGCATTGACACATTTTGCAACACAGTTAAAGCATCACACACAACACGTGGTAGATTGTTAACATCAATAACGTCTATCCATGATCCATTTGGGGATCATGAAATTTGAAATTTGAAATTTGTCATCAATTATTGTTCAAGGAACATCAAACTATTCCACCTGATTTCACCACATCCCTCTCCTTGAACAAAGCCATATGTGTCTAAGTTGATTTCATACTTTCAGACCCCAAAAGTCTTGCAGTCCCATTAAATCTGCAATAGTTTAGCGTTTTAGACGTACAAACATTCCATTATTAGGATCTCAAATTGTGAAAACACAGCATGGTTGAATTTTATCTGCTACTTAAATGTTTCTGTACACTGGTGCTTGAGACAAGTTTCACTGCAATGCCTCAGAAACACAAACGTTTAATAACGGTGCCAATTTGATACCTTGCTCCACACTCATGCTTTTGACAGGGACCTGTGGGAGCTGTCTTCCCCTCCGCCCGTACAGTGGTGTTGCTGTTGATGGTGATTGTACCAGGCTTCCTTGTTGGTACACTCTGTGAAAGTAGAGCAAACATTACTGGTCTGACTTTTACTTTTCTCATCTACAGCCTAAAACCACCTTATAGAACATTATGAAATTTGTCATCAATTATTGTTCAAGGAACATCAAACTATTCCACCTGATTTCACCACATCCCTCTCCTTGAACATTGTCAAAAACATTATTTCTGAGCAAAACCTCAATTCCAGTTGCATCTTTGTTTCAGTTGTCTTGTTTTCTGAACATGAATCCCTTGCTTTTTTATTTTGGGAAGCAAGGAAGGATCTATGAAATGTAATTCACTCCACACATTTTTAGTACCAGCTGTCTCCAGACTGGGATAATTGCCATCGGAAATCCACGTCTATTGAGGCTACACCGTTTTCCCCGACTGCAGCTCAAAATCTTGTATTTCTTGAGAAATGCTTTGTTGAATTTGATGTAAACAGCGACTATTGCAAGGTCAATTGTAAACTTTAAATCTGAGATTTAATTGCTACACAACAGAGGTGTTATGAAAATGTGCAACCTTACCACAGATCGGTTTACTCAAGATGAGGCTAAGTAAGATAAATGGCTTGCTGTTGCTACAATTATTTATTGTGTTTTTGTTTCCATTTTCTTAATCTGTACAATTTTGCTTTTGTATGAAAATACCCAAATATGTTGGAATTTGAATATTACAACTTATAGCACAATTAAACCAAATTATGACCAAATTGTCATTATATCCAAAAAATCAACAATGATGGGAATCCCCAGCGACAATCCCAGCCTCTCCTGGTGGCTCTTTCACAATTTGCCCTGTAAAAGGAATCCTTTTTTAAATATCTCAGATAGGATAAATGTCACTGATAATTGAAGACATTTAAAACTCATTTAAATTGAATCAAAATGTGGTAAACCACACTAAATGGAAAAAAAATATTAAAATACCTACCTGCACTTACCTTGGTAATCAGGTTTGGCTACCCCATTTATTTGAGTGGGATCATGTTAATTGTATGGACAACCCTGGCAAACTGTGTCTGCCCCATTCAGTACAGGAGGTCAGACCTCTACCCTCTGACTCATTTTGAATCTGGGATAGAGGGCAAGGTCAAAGGTACAGCTCACCTTGGACTTCAATGCTGCAACATGCAGTTGTGGTGGAAGTCAGAGATGAGGTGACCTGCAAACAGGACATTATTATCTGTAGAACTGCCAGCCATAGTTGAGCAGAGTCTAGCTCAAACACTCAGATACGTTGCCAGGTTTACCAAATGGACAAAACATCATCCTCACAAACCATAACTCTATTCATTGAATTGTATTCATTGACTAATATTTCTTATGTATCTACATATAATTGAATTTCAGGAAAATCTTTAAGTCTGATGATCTGCAATGGGATGATTAGAAATCTCAGCTGGAACTCAGTGCAATCAGTAAACTATGCAACTGGAATGAATAAGAAGTCATCCAATTGAGAATTTGAAGATTTGAATTTTAGATTAACACTTACGTCATGGACTCCTTTGAATTTGTCCCATAATAATCACAAACCAGTTGATTGGAATCAACTAAAAGCAACTCGGAACACAATTCAAGAACTGCTTTCCATAAAGTAGTTGGAAACCATTGCTACAGTGGCTTGCAAAAGTATTCATACCCCTTGAACTTTTCCACATTTTGTCACGTTACAACCACAAACGTAAATGTATTTTATTGAGATTTTATGTGACAGACCAACACAAAGTGGCGCATAATTGTGAAGTGGAAGGAAAATGATACATGGTTGTCAAATTATTTTACAAATAAAAAACTGAAAAATGTGGCGTGCAAAAGTATTCAGCCCCCTTTACTCTGATACGCCTAAATAAAATCCAGTGCAACCAATTGCCTTCAGAAGTCACCTAATTAGTAAATAGACATAGAAACATAGAAATTAGGTGCAGGAGTAGGCCATTCGGCCCTTCGAGCTTGCACCGCAATTCAATATGATCGTGGCTGATTATCCAACTGAGTATCCCGTACCTGCCTTCTCTCCATATCCTCTGCTCCCCTTAGCCACAAGGGCCAAATCTAACTCCCTCTTAAATATAGCCAATGAACTGGCCTCGACTACCTTCTGTGGCAGAGAGTTCCAGAGACCCACCACTCTCTGTGTGAAAAAAGTCTTTCTCATCTCGGTCCTAAAGGATTCCCCCTTATCCTTAGGCTGTGACCCCTTGTCCTGGACCTCCCCAACATCGGGAACAATCTTCCTGCATCTAGCCTGTCCAACCCCTTAAGAATTTTGTAAGTTTCTATAAGATCCCCTCTCAATCTCCTAAAGTCTAGAGAGTATAAACTGAGTCTATCCAGTCTTTCTTCATAAGACAGTCCTGATATCCCAGGAATCAATCTGGTGACCCTTCTCTGCACTCCCTCTATGACAATAATGTCCTTCCTCAGATTTGGAGACCAGAACTGTACGCAATACTCCAGGTGTGGTCTCATCAAGACCCTATTCAACTGAAGTAGAACCTCCCTGCTCCTATACTCAAATCCTTTTGCTATGAAAGCTAACATACCATTCACTTTCTTCACTGCCTGCTGCACCCGCATGCCTACTTTCAATGACTGGTGTACCATGACACCCAGGTCGCGCTGCATCTCCCCTTTTCCTAATCGGCCACCATTTAGATAATAGTCTGCTTTCCTGTTTTTGCCACCAAAGTGGATAACCTCACATTTATCCACATTATACTACATTTGCCAAACATTTGCCCACTCACCCAGCCTATCCAAGTCACCTTGGCGTCTCCTAGCATCCTCCTCACGGCTAACACTACCCCACAACTTAGTGTCATCCGCAAACTTGGAGATATTGCCTTAAATTCTCTCATCCAGGTCATTAATATATATTGTAAATAGCTGGGGTCCCAGCACTGAGCCTTGCAGTACCCCACTAGTCACGGCCTGCCATTGTGAAAAGGACCCGTTTACTCCTACCCTTTGCTTCCTGTTTGCCAGCTAGTTCTCTATCCACATCAACACTGAACCCCCAATGCCGTATGCTTTAAGTTTGTATACTAATCTCTTATGTGGGACCTTGTCGAAAGCCTTCTGGAAGTCCAGATACACCACATCCACTGGTTCTCCCTTACCCACCCTACAAGTTACATCCTCAAAAAATTCCACAAGATTCGTCAGACATGATTTACCTTTCGTAAATCCATGCTGACTTTGTCCAATGATTTCACCACTTTCCAAATAAACTGCTATCCCATCTTTAATAACTGACTAGCAGTTTTCCCCACTACCGATGTTAGACTAACTGGTCTGTAATTTCCTGTTTTCTCTCTCCCTCCCTTCTTAAAAAACGAGTTACATTTGCTTCCCGACAATCCTCAGGAACTACTCCAGAGTCTAAAGAGTTTTGAAAGATTATCACTAATGCATCCACTATTTCCGGAGCTACTTCCTTAAGTACTCTGGGATGCACTCTATCTGGCCCTGGGGATTTATCGGCCTTTAATCCATACAATTTACCCAACACCACTTCCCGACTAACCTGGATTTCCCTCAATTCCTCCTTTGACCCGCGGTCCCCTGCTATTTCCGGCGGATTATTTATGTCTTCCTTAGTGAAGACGGAACCAAAGTAGTTATTCAATTGGTCCGCCATATCCTTGTTCCCTATGATCAACTCACCTGTTTCTGACTGCAAGGGACCTACATTTGTTTTAACTAATCTCTTTCTCTTCACATATCTATAAAAACTTTTGCAGTCAGTTTTTATGGTCCCTGCCAGTTTTCTTTCATGATCTATTTTTCCTTTCCTAATTAAGCCCTTTGTCCTCCTCTGCTAGTCTCTGAATTTCTCCCAGTCCTCTGGTATGCTGCTTTTTCTGGCTACTTTGTACGCATCATCCTTTGCTTTGATGCTATCCCTGATTTCCCTTGTTATCCACGGATGCACTACCTTCCCTGATTTATTCTTTTGCACAATTTTTGTAGTTCATCCATACAGTCTTTAAATGTCTTCCATTGCGTATCCACCGTCAACCCTTTTAGAATTGATTGCCAGTCAATCTTGGCCAATTCACGTCTCATACCCTCAAAGTTACCTTTCTTTAAGTTCAGAACCATTGTTTCTGAATTAACAATGTCACTCTCCATCCTAATGAAGAACTCGACCATATTATGGTCACTCTTGCCCAGGGGGGCACGCACAACAAGACTGCTAACTAACCCTTCCTCATTACTCAATACCCAGTCTAAAATAGCCTCATCTCTCGTTGGTTCCTCTACATGTTGATTTAGATAACTATCCTGCATACATTCCAAAAAATCCTCTTCCTCAGCGCCCCAGCCAATTTGATTCACCCAATCTATATGTAGATTGAAGTCACTCATTATAACTGTTTTGCCTTTGTCACAGGCATTTCTAATTTCTTGTTTGATACCATCCCCAACTTCACTACTACTGTTAGGTGGCCTGTACACAACACCCACCAGAGTTTTCTGCCCCTTAGTGTTTCACAGCTCTACCCATACCGATTCCACATCCTCCAAGCTAATGTCCTTCCTTTCCATTGCGTTAATCTCCTCTCAAACCAGCAATGCTACCCCACCTCCTTTTCCTTTCTCTCTATCCCTCCTGAATATTGAATATCCCTGGATGTTCAGCTCCCAGCCTTGGTCACCCTGAAGCCATGTCTCCGTGATCCCAACTATATCATAATCATTAATAGCTATCTGCATGTTCAACTCATCCACCTTATTACGAATACTCCTTGCATTGAGACACAAACCCTTCAGGCTTGTTTTTACAACGCTCTTACCCCTTATACAATTATGTTGAGAAGTGGCCCTTTTTGATTTTTGCCCTGGTTTTGTCTGCCTGACACTTTTATTTTTCACCTTGCTCCCTATTGCTTCTACCCTCGTTTTACACCCACCTGCCTCTCTGCTCTTGTACCCATCCCTCTGCCACATTAGTTTAAATGCTCCCCGACAGCACTAGCAAACACTCCCCCAAGGACATTGGTTCCATTCCAGCCCAGGTGCAGACCGTCCTGTTTGTACTGGTCCCACCTCCCCAGAAATGGTTCCAGTGCCCTAAAAATTTGAATCCCTCCCCCTTGCACCATTTTTCAAGCCACGTATTCTGCAATATCCTCCTATTTCTACTCTGACTGGCCCGTGGTACTGGTAATAATCCAGAGATTATTACCTTTGAGGTCCTACTTTTAAGTTTATCTCCTAGCTCCCTAAATTCACCTTGTAGGACCTCATCCCTTTTTTTAACCTATATCGTTGGTGCCAATATGCACCACAACAACTGGCTGTTCACCCTCCCCCTCCAGAATGTTCTGCAGCCGTTCAGTGACATCCATGACCCTTGCACCAGGGAGGCAACATACCATCCTTGTTTGCGGCCCCAGAAACGCCTATCTATTCCCCTGACAATTGAATCCCCTATTGCTATTGCCCTTCCCCTCTTTTTTCCCCCCTCATGTGCTGCAGAGCCACCCATGGTGCCATGAACTTGGCTGCTGCTGCATTCCCCTGATGAGCCATCTCCCTCAACAGTATCCAAAATGGTAAACCTGTTTAGGAGGGAGATGACCGCAGGAGACTCCTGTACTACCTGCCTACTGCTTTGCTGACTATTGACCACCCGCTCCCTTTCTGTCCTCTTACCTTCAGAGTCCACTTGTGTGTAATCTAATCTCAGTATAAATACAGCTGTTCTGTGAAGGCCTCAGAGGTTTGTTAGAGAACATTAGTGAACAAACAGCATCATGAAGCCCAAGGAACACACCAGACAGGTCAGGGATAAAGTTGTGGAGAAGTTTAAAGCAGGGTTAGGTTATAAAAAAATATCGCAAGTTTTGAACATCTCACGGAGCACTGTTCAATCCATCATCCGAAAATGGAAAGAGTATGGCACAACTGCAAACCTACCAAGACATGGCCGTCCACCTAAACTGACAGGTCGGGCAAGGAGAGCATTGATCAGAGAAGCAGCCAAGAGGCCCATGGTAACTCTGGAGGAGCTGCAGAGATCCACAGCTCAGGT
Source organism: Raja brachyura (assembly GCA_963514005.1). The sequence goes on from OY740785.1 coordinate 9,782,472, forward strand.
GGGAGAATCTGTCCACAGGCCAACTATTAGTCGTGCACTCCACAAATCGGGCCTTTATGGAAGAGTGGCAAGAAGAAAGCCATTGTTGAAACAAAGCCATAAGAAGTCCCGTTTGCTGTTTGCCACAAGCCATGTGGGGGACACAACAAACATGTGGAGGAAGGTGCTCTGGTCTGATGAGACCAAAATTGAAGTTTTTGGCCTAAATGCAAAATGCTATGTGTTGTGGAAAACTAACACTGCACATCACCCTGAACACACCATCCCCACTGTGAAACATGGTGGTGGCAGCATCATGCTGTGGGGATGCTTTTCTTCTGCAGGGACAGGGAAGCTGGTCAGAGTTGATGGGAAGATGGATGGAGCCAAATACAGGGCAATCTTGGAAGAAAACATGTTAGTGTCTGCAAAAGACTTGAGACTGGGGCGGAGGTTCACCTTCCAGCAGGACAACAAACCTAAGCATATAGCCAGAGCTACAATGGAATGGTTTAGATCAAAGCATATTCATGTGTTAGAATGGCCCAGTCAAAGTCCAGACCTAAATCAATTCTCAATCAATTGAGAATCTCCGGCAAGACTTGAAAATTGCTGTTCACAGACGCTCTCTATCCAATCTGACTGAGCTTGAGCTATTTTGTAAAGAAGAATTGGGAAAAATTTCAGTCTCTGGATGTGCAAAGCTGGTAGAGACATACCCCAAAAGACTTGCAGTTGTAATTGCAGCGAAAGGTGGTTCTACTAGTATTGACTCAGGGGGGCTGAGTACTTTTGCACGCCACACTTTTCAGTTTTTTATTTGTAATAAAAATTGGAAACCATGTATCATTTTCCTTCCACTTCACAATTATGCACCACTTTGTGTTGGTCTATCACATAAAATCTCAATAAAATACATTTACGTTTGTGGTTGTAACGTGACAAAATGTGGAAAAGTTCAACGGGTATGAATACTTTTGCAAGCCACTGTAGAAAAGTCTTCACACAGCGAATGGGGCAAGGATCCAATACAGAGTGATTTAGTGATTAAGATAACTGTGTATTAACAATTCTCAAGACCAACCAACATCAACATTCAACTACATTATGCTTAAAAAATACAGCATCACATTACCCAATTTCTACAACCCATTTAAAATGTATACGAGCAAAACTATTGTTTTTGAAGATGAACACAGTACGCTTACTGGAGACCAACTAGGTGAGGTTATTAAACCAACAAGTCTCCTGTTGATGAGCCTCAACTCGCAGCCTGGGGAGACTATTTCAATTAAAAATGTCTTCCAGACCTACAGTCCCACACTGCGTTCAAAAGCTGTACCATAGGTATGTCCCAGTAACTCCCACATCCAGCATACAAATTAACTTATCATCAGACAGTATGGTTGAGATGAGAGTATTTCTGGTGAGACTTGTGTCCTATCAGAAATGTACCCCAAGAGGGATGGACAAATGGGATGACATTATCGACCTGCTATGTAACAGATGCATGTAGTGCATTAATTAGCACAATAAATTTCTCTGTTTGAGCCCTGGCTCACACTAATATAACAAATATTAAGTTAGTGTCAGCAGAAAAACTTCAAACCATTTATTCATTCATTGGATAAGGGCAAGGTCAGTGTGTGTGTGTGTGTGTGTGTGTGTGTGTGTGTGTGTGTGTGTGTGTGTGTGTGTGTGTGTGTGTGTGTGTGTGTGTGTGTGTGTGTGTGTGTGTGTGTGTGTGTGTGTGTGTGTGTGTGTGTTATTGTATGTGTGCTTGGGGCATGCCCGCCTGTGTCTATCAGTGTCTGTGCGTGCATTTTATCTGCTGAGAAAAGCAAACATTGCAAATGATATAAACGGCAAATCGATGGAGGGAACACATTTTATGGTGGAGGATGGGGTGCCAGTCAAGCAAGCTTTGCTCTTGGTGCCATCAAATTTCTTAAATGTTGCAACCATCTAAGTGGAGAATATTCGACTTCACTCCTGACTTGCGGCCTGCAGATGGTGGAAAGGCCATCGGGTGGCAGGAAGTGATAACCCAAAGCCAACTAAATATCCAATTGATGAGCAGGATTAATATTGGTCTCTCAACTTGTGTGGGATTACTTTTCAGAATCAAAAGCAACTTTAATGTAGCAAAATGAGTCAAAGCAGTTCATGGAAGATTTAAAATGAGAAATGAGTCTGATACTTTTTACTTTCCTTCATGTAACAATTTATATTTTATTAGAAATATGATGTGACAAAAAGTGTTCAAATCTTATTTTCGAAGCAAAGATTTACACTGACAAATAAGATTAAAAAATCATATTGTGGTCACTGGCATTTGAGAGGGAGAAGGGTAAATTGGAGGTGGCAGCATTACAGTTGAACAAAGGGGACTATGGAGCCATGAGGGAGGAGCTGGCCGAAGTTGACTGGAAAGATACCATAGCAGAGATGACAGTTGGACAACAATGGCTAGTATTTCTGGGAATAATACAGAAGGTGCAGGATCAGTTCATTCCAAAGAGGAAGAAAGATTCCAAGGGGAGTAAGGGGCGATTGTGGCTGACAAGGGACATCAGGGTCAGTATAAAAATAAAAGAGAAGAAGTACAATGTAGCAAAGATGAGCAGTAGGCAAGAGGATTGGATAATGTTTAATAGCAACAGAAGATAACTAAAAAGGCAATACGGGGAGAAAAGATGAGGTACGAAGGTAAGCTAGCCAAGAATACAAAGGAGGATAGTAAAAGCTTCTTTAGGTATGTGACAAGGAAAAAAAATATTAAGACCAAAGTGGGTCCCTTCAAGACTGAAAAGGGTGAATTTATTATGGGTAACAAGGAAATGGCAGATGAGCTGAACAGGTACTTTGGATCGGTCTTCACTAAGGAGGACACAAACAAACTTCCTGATGCAATAGTGGCCAGAGGAGCTGGGGTGACGGAGGAACTGAAGGAAATCCACATTAGGCAGGAAATGGTGTTGGGTAGACTGATGGGCCTGAAGGCTGATAAATCTCCAGGGCCTGATGGTCTGCACCCCAGGGTGCTTAAAGAAGCGGCTCTAGAAATAATGTACGCATTGGTGATCATTTTGCAATATTCTATAGATTCAGGATCAGTTCCTGTGGATTGGAGTAGCTAATGTTATCCCACTTTTTAAGAAAGGCGGGAGAGAGAAATCAGGAAATTATAGACCAGTTAGCCTGACATTGTTAGTGGGGAAGATGCTGGAGTCGATCATAAAAGATGAAATAGCGGCACATTTGGATAGTAGAAACTATTTGGATGTCAGCATGGATTTACGAAGGGGAATACTGGAATTATTTGAGGATGTAACTAGCAAAATGGACATGGTAGAGCCACTGGATGTAATGTGCCTGGACTTTCAGAAAGCATTTGATAAGGCCCCACATAGGAGATTAGTGGGCAAAATTAGGGCACATGGTATTGGGGGTAGAGTGCTGGCATGGATAGAAAATTGGTTGGCAGACAGGAAACAAAGAGTAGGGATTAACGGGTCCCTTTCAGAATGGCAGGCAGTGACTAGTGGGGTACAGCAAGGCTTGGTGCTGGGACTGCAGCTATTTACAATATATATTAATGATTTAGATGAACGGATTACCAGTAACATTAGCAAATTTGCAGATGACACAAAGCTGGGTAGCAGTGTGAACTGTGAGGAGGATGCTATGAGGATGCAGGATGACTCGGACAGGTTGGGTGAGTGGGCAGATGCATGGCAGATGCAGTTTAATGTGGATAAATGTGAGGGTATCCACTTTGGTAGCAAAAAAGGAAGGAAGATTATTATCTAAATGATGTCCAGCTGGGAAAAGGGGAAGTACAACAGGATCTGGGGAATCTTGTTCATCAGTCAATGAAAGTAAGCATGCAGGTACAGCAGGCAGTGAAGATAGTGAATGGCATGTTTGCCTTCAAAACAAGTGGAGTATAGGAGCAAAGAGGTCCTTCTGCAGTTGCACAGGGCCCTAGTGAGGCCACACCTGGAGTATTGTGTGCAGTTTTGATATCCAAATTTGAGGAAGGACATTCTTGCTATTGAGGGAGTGCAGCGTAGGTAACAAGGTTAATTCCCGGGATGGCGGGACTGTCATGTGCTGAGAGAATGGAGCGGCTGGGCTAGTATACTCTGGAATTTAGAAGGATGAGAGGGCATCTTATTGAAACATGTAAGATTATTATGGGTTTGGACACTCTAGAGACAGGAAACATGTTCCCGATGTTGGGGGAATCCAGAACCAGGGACTACAGATTAAGAATAAGAGATAAGCCGTTTAGAACGGAGATGAGGAAACACTTTTTCACACAGAGAGTTGTGAGTCTGTGGAATTCTCTGCCTCAGAGGGCATTGGAGGCCGGTTCTCTGGAAACTTTCAAGAGAGAGTGCGATCGGGCATTTGAAAATAGTGGAGTCTGGGGAGATGGGGACAAGGTAGGAACGGGGTACTGATTGTGGATGATCAGCCATGATCACATTAAATGGCGGTGCTGGCTTGAAGGGCCATATGGCCTACTCCTGCACCTATTGTCTATTGTCTATTAATTTAAGTGTATAACATCTGAACACATTCTATATCATGATTGAAATGACAAAATAGATCGACCCTCAAATTATAGCTTGACCAATTATTAGTTTCACTTCTACCCCAAGAAGACAATTACTTGAAGGAATCAAATGAAGTTCACAGTAAAAACTATGTTCTGGAATATTGAGGAGTGCATGTTCAGTAATGCCTGATGGGTGGGATCGTGGCATTATTGTCATTACAACATTATTGTCGTCAGTTCAGCGTCAATTCATACTCTTCTAAGAGCAGAAGACTGTTGATTTCCTTTAAACTGAAACATTTGGATTCATAAGAAATTGGCAACAGATTTAATGAGCGCATTGCACCAGGTTACATAAAAATATGTCATTCATTACCACTTTTCCTGGCTCAAATCAATTGTGAAAAATCTTTATTCCCCTGGTGTTCCTAGCAAGACTGACACGAGGATAAATACAGCAATTAATGACTGCCACAACCATCACATTTATTATCAATCTATTAAAATATAAATCATGTACATTTTCACAAAAGGATAGCCGGAGATTCTTTCTACATTTTATTTGCAATTCAGAGCTCCAGTCATTTATGACATCTGACAGAGAATTTTATTTTTACCCGTATGTTTCTCAATTTTTGCTGTGATATTAGTATCAAAGATTCACTTTCAGGCTTAAAATTTGTTGGTCTTTCAACTTTTTATTTGCTGGGTGATCTAGAAAGCTCCTGTGTGCATTGGGGGATTGTTAGGAAATCGTAGTTGGGCATCGTAGGAAAGCCTAGTTGGTTTCTACATGTTTACACTTAAGACCATTGCCTCCCAAACCATACTCAGGAGCCGGCTTGGCTGACTACATCGCTCTCCAGTTCTGAATCATGACGATTGTGCTGCCATAATGCGAACCAGCAATTTCAACACAGGTCAAGGAATAACCCACACCATTCAGGTCTCCGCACTACACCAGTCAGAACTAAAAGAACTCAGACATTTTGCAGCTTTTCTAAACTGCTATTCAAGCATGGAATCAGCAGCAGTTGAGGTGACAGTTACTTTAATGGAAATGTATGATAAAATTAGTAAAATACTAATCACAAAAGTGTTTGAAAGTATGAATAGGACAAGTTAATTTTTGAGGTCCCTCTGCCTAGATGACATCGATTTAAACTGCCAATAAATTAGATGATAAAATCAATTGAATGCCACCAATCTGGTGTCAAGTGAGATTTTGATAGCATCCACTGCCAATTTTCAAGAGAACTGAGCCAACAATTGTCCCCTCAATGACATTTTGTGCATTCTTTTCAGTTTTTGCTGCTTTTCAGTTTTTGAAAGACTCCAGCGTCCTGACATGCCATGTGAATGAACAAGAAGAAATAGAGAGAAGATGCTTAGAATGTCATGAAGGAATGGCCAGCATTACCAATGGCCAAGAATAAGTTCCAAACAAAAGGTCTGGGTGAGAAGTTCTTCAATGTGTGCTCCAAAGGGATTCTAACATTTTAATGCAAGCCCCTGCTCCAGTGTTGTGCCTCCTGGCAAGGTCTACAGTAAAATAAGCTGAACATGTACAATGGCACAGGAAATGACACTGCTTACCAACTACTGTCGCTGATTGTGGGCATACAGATCGCAGGAGAGTGGGAGATGATCCTTAAGAAGGTTGAGGGAAGGACCATAAGATTGGTATCGGGAGATGTGAAGCAGCCCTCAGGTCAGGTATCCAGTAAATCATCGCGATTGGAGATGTTCTGAATGAGGAGTTGGTGCTGGTTCTGAGGGGATGATTGGGAATGGAGCTGAAGAGAAGTTCACAGTAGGGATGGGAAGAGGTCCAAGGGCAAAAATGATTTTTGCAAGAAGGAGCATATTCCTTACTTTGGCTTGCACTATTATGATCTAGTTACTTAGTATTACTGATAATTTATTGTATTATTGTCATTGTATATTTATTTGTTTTGTTGTTGCGATAATGGGCCTGCAGTGAGTAATAATTCCTGGTGCATATGACAATTAAACAGTTTTTACTTTTGTCTCTTGTTTGGGAGTGAATAACTATGGATGAAAAGATAAAGAGGAGTTAACTTGAGGTAGGTCAACCCTAGAAGTGACTCAGTTGAGAGTGGAATAATTAATTACTGCGAAGGAGACCTCAATGCTCTGGTTATGAACTGCTATAGAACTGATGCGCTACAATGCTCAGAACTATATTCTGCACTCTGTATATTCCCCTTTCTTCTATGTATTGTACTTGAATTTGACATTATATTTATGTACCGTATTATCTGATCTGTTTGGATAGCATGCAAAATCAAGCTTTTATTTGTACCTCGGTACACGTGACAGAAATAAACCTAAACCTTTTGTATTTAGCTGCAGGTTTTATATACAGAACAATGTTGTGCTTGTCGAGTGTGCATTGTACTCCTACTGACAGCACTGTATATGCTGCACAATGGCCTTTATGGAGATCTAGAACTAAACGTGAGAAACCTCTGGATGTGTGCTGGGATAACACGGTGTTCTCCATGAAAAGGATGCATCAATCAAACTGAAAGAAAACACCGATAATTTGATGGCCGAAGTATTAAGGAATCTCCAGAAACAAGCAAAGGATAACCAAAAGAATTATGAAGAGTGAGAAATTATAAGTATGAAGGTAAGCTGATAAAAAATGTAAAGAAGACAGTACATGCCAAGAATGACAGGCAATCATAAAGAGAGAAGGAACAACCTCTAGCATTAGAGAAAAATAAATGGGCAAACAAATGGGAGTAAAGGCCAACAAATCGCATGGAGCTGATGGCCTGCATCCTAAGCTCTTGAAGGAATACAGTGAAAGTGGATAATTTTTGGTTGTAAACTACAAACATTCCCTGGATGCTAGAGACATCACACAGGACGGGAAAGCTACAAATGTAACATTCTTTATAATTATACAGAAGTTTAGATATTCTGTAATTAATGTAATTACACAGATCAGAAAAATAGGATTTATGATTTCAAGCTGCATCTAAAATAAATAATGAACAGATTTTCATTAGTTAATTCCCTTGAATGATCAGCTTTGTACTTCTGTGTAAATTTCCACCTTTTTCTCACATATTCATCGTTTATCCACAAATGTTTCCATCTGTCACTTTTATCTCATCATTCCAGAGGATAGATTAGTAACCAGTATCTACAATAAATTAATGCAGATTCAGAGCCTGGGTGGTCACAAGCTACTTATACTCAGCAGTGAGCAGGGATCCGTTGTCTGCAGCGGGAGCCCCCTCAACCCCAGCGCAGAACTAATGGGGGCATCCAGCTGTGATCTGCTTCACTCACTGCTCTCTGACTGGCTATGAGCTGACCCTATTTCCCAATTGGAGAGGTTGGCCTCCAGATTCCAGACAAAGCTGTGCGATGAATGCAATACAATCTCCCCCGTGATCCTTGCTATTTCTTGCAGAAACTGGGACAATGCCCTAACCATGGCTATTTGCATTGCAGCAGCAATCTTCCAAAGTCTTGCCCATAGAATTCCTCATGTCCTCCAAAGCAGAACTGGGGCATAACTCACTCTCTAGGGAGCTGCCACCAGCCACACCAGCCAACTAGTAAGCTTGCAGGGCACTTCTGTCATGTCTCAGCATACACCTCCAAACACTGTTTACAAGAGATAGCACGACCTGAGACGGACCGCAGTAACAAACTGTCTTCGTTGTGTGAATGGGCTCCCCAAGCAAGTCAAGCAGTGGATGAGCAGTGGGACCTCCTGCATGACAGCATGAACAGTGATGAGACCTGGCGCCCAGTGAGGGAAGCTTGAACAACGGATGCTCATGGACAGAGTATTAATGCACAGAAAGAGAGGGATGGATCAGCTGAGGGGAGATGTAAAAAGGCAGACTGGATTTGTGCTTCAAGTTTAATGAGCCTGTCCATTGCTCTGTGGTAGCAAAGCAACACTGGCAAACACCCTCTCCTCCAGTTGCCTTGGGCAAGATAGAATACCCCTCAGACTGACCCTGCCAGAGAGATCATCAATCGTTTATCCGCACTGATGCTTGACGTGCCATGATTCACTGCAGTCACCAATTTGCTGCTGTTGGCAGAAGAGGTAAACTACTGGGACCACAATCGTTGCAATGAGCTTCTCCAGATCAACCACAAACTGGGGGAGGGTGTCATGCCCGACTCCTTTACCCTTTTGATTCACAGGGAATCAACTGTTCCTAGAAAACTGGCATTTTTATGGGTGGGCTGGAGCCGGCTGGAACTGTGACAACACACAGTGGTTGTCCTTCAGTGCCAGGCAGAACTGCTGCAATGGCTGGAGAAACAAAGGGCACCACATGATGCATACACTTAAGGCACGGGTCTGATAACCATTCTCTCAGACCAAGCTCGCAATAAACCAATAAAGTGCTATTCCAGTGTACTTTTTCCAAAGCAAAATAATTTCTTGCTCTATTGATTCCAACCATTCTTTGTGGACTGAATTTCACTTTGGAATAAGATGTGAATATGATCTAAATTCAACAATCAGCAAATAAATATCAATATCAGAAAGCCTAAGGATGATACTAGATTCTAATGGTGAAATCTCCTCTTTAACACACCACACAGCTCTGGAATATGGAAAAAGAATTGGAAGTCATTAACCATAGATCAAAATTAACGATTAGAATTCTCAGTTATATTTGGTATTGGAAAACACAAATTGAACTAAAAACAGTTAACTTCCAAATGAGCCAGCACATAGTTTTATACATAAATCTTGATGCAGACTTTGAATAGGTTAGTACCTGTCATCCTCTGGAGAGGCATGCTGGATGTGAATCCTGGGACTAGGAGGTCGTTTCCTATCTAGGGAGTGAAACCACCTTTTCCACCATGAAACAGGAAGATACATAGACAGGTTAAACAGAAACTGGGAACCAGAAACTGCCAGCAAAGGCTTAGCGGTAGATGGCTGACTAGGAGTGTACCCCGTGTATCTAAACACGTAACATAGAAAGCAATTGAGATTTTACAATGATAATTCTTCCCATGAATGAAGCAGAGCTGGAAAATGGGGATGTTGTTATTCCATCTTTAATGTAATTGTTTGGAATGTTTTGATCATATTTGCATTAATTTGAAGCAAAATGTATATCAAAAGTTTAATTACAGAGTGGGGGATGGATGGCAATCTGCCAATACTCGGCATTATGCATCTTGTATAGTTTGTTTTCATCACCGCACATGAATAAATTATAAGAGGAATAGATAGGGTAAACAATGATAATGTTTTTCTTAAGGTTGGGATGTCAAAACAAGAGATCGTTGGTTTGTGAGAGGGAGAAATTTAAACGAGAAGAAAGTTTATACACAGAGAAGTTGATATTGGGTATGTGGTTGGCACAGCATAGAAGGATACAAACCTAATATGGGCAAATGGAATTGATGTAGATGGGAAAAATGGTTGGCATGGGATGTAGGGAGCAGAAGGGGCTGATTCTGTGCTGTATGACTCTCGAGTAAATGTTCACAATGGCGGATTTATCAATAAAAGATGAAGAATGTATCTGCTCCAATTTTGATAGACAAGGCTTTTCCCACTTACTCTGAAAGTTAGGTGGAAGCCTAGGGAATTTTAAAGATTTTTTTAACCAATCTGCTTAAAAATACTAAGGTTCAATTCCATTATAAAGTATTAGCTGTGCATTTGCCATTGTTGTTGACATTGAGAATCTGCCATCAAATGATGATAAAAACTGTGATCACTCAATAGGAATGGAGTGGTACAGAGTTTGATGAAGGCCCGCTGAGGTGTTGTGTGTAGATGACACTAACTCAGAATCAAGGAGCTGAAAACTGACTCAGTGGATCTTTGCTGACATGTCTAATTCTACTCGATGCAGCATAGGTGACATGTACAAAATGTTCAAAATGAAAGCTGACTGAATGAATCACAGGAATGCTATTTTCAAAATATAATCATCCAATTTCTCTTGGCAATTTTTCTTCTATGGTGTTCTCCTAAACACCGGGCCCCTAAATCTTAAGACATATATGGAAGAGCAGGAGTTCTGACAGGAGGCAACTAACGTCTGGTTATTCCTTGTCACAGAAGGGAGCCAAGAAGAGACAAAAAGGTATGCCTCAAAAATTGGCACACAATACTGTTCAGGGCACTGAGATACACAAGTCCTTGGTGCGGATTCGCTGAGTTCATCATTCCACACACTCAAAACACAAGCAATATCCTTGTGTTTGAGAGAAGTAACTGTGCATGATTAGTACTGATAGGTACAATGATTGGTAAGGATGTGGTAGGCCAATGATGAATAATGACTGGTAATGCATGTAGAATCACACACCAGAAAGCACTACCATGTTAAAAGTGCATACAAGCCTTTGCACACACACACACGCACTTTACTTGAGAGGTTAGAATTGGACATCTTAATAATTTCTCTTTTCCTGATAAGAAGTCCTAAAGCCAATCACACAACATTTATTGATAATCTAATGGAGAAAGTTGATTCTTTAAATAATAGCATATGTGTTGGAATCTTGATTCCAATAAAGTGATCACAGTTAGGGCTCTGGTGTTCCACAATGAACTACCAATATTTTAAACAGCTCTTGTTCCAAGACATGATTAATATGGAGAATATCTGTGTTCTCAGTATTATATGATTGGGTTAGCTGCAGCTCCCAATGATGCACAGTAAGGCCCTAAGACCTCTGCCACACCTGCAAGAATGACTCCAGTTTTCATCATTTTAATGAAGGCAAGAAGATTCTTTCAACTTAAGCTAACCACTGAAAGATTTCAGGAAATGTAAAAGAAGTCATGACTGGCTAGCTAAAAGCTAAATTAGTGAAAGTTTAAGTTTTCTCTTTTCACGTTTATGTCTTGCATTTTTTAGAAATGTTTCCTGTAGTGTAATCGAAATGTTGTGGAGATTCTAATTTATTTGCATTGAATAATGTGGGTGTAATTTTTTTCTGTATGAGTGAGCCAGTGGGGAAAGTATTGTGAGGGCAAAATTCACTCAAGTAACCGTGGATTATGCAACAGAAAAGGTCTCAGGAAACACTATGGTACTAGTGACCTTTTTGTAAATCAGGCCCTGGATTAGTCAAACTCAGCCAGGCTAGTATCAAAACCTACCAAGGAAAAACAGGATGACGTAAAAGTCATTGGAAAAACATACAAGGATAAGAAGGGGATTTTTACTAGCTTGACTTTGTTTGACATCCAGTTGTTTTCAGTCCGTGCAATGTTGTATTGTGTCTAAACACATCACCATCCACTTTACAAAACCACTCTCTGGCTGGGGCATCGTTCCAGTTGGCTGTTTACCGCTGAGCAATACAAGAAAACATCAAAGGACATCCTGTCAGCCTTGCAAAGCTGAGTAAACCTGGCAAAGCAGCTGAAGGTGAGGAAAAGGGAGAAGAAAGCTGCCACAGTGCTTGTACCTTGTGCAGTGCTCAGACAGAGCTGGGTGGCTTCAATGCATTTCACCGCCCCAATTTAAAGCCAAGCACTGTCTACACACATCTTGTAAATACGCATAGCTTTAAGTTGCTCTGTTCAAGGATGAAGCACAGCCTAAGGAGAATAAAAACTCTGAATAACATGGAGAGAGGCCCTTAATATGTTGACGGGTTTTAAACAATGCATTAATGCACATTATTTACTTTTGTCTTTGATACATTTTGTTTTTCTCCAGTAAAATATTTGGCAGAGCTTGTGTACCACTGATTACTACGTTTGTTTCTATCTGATGTCATTGGAGGATTAGGCTTTGCCATCATGATGCAAATATAAAATACAAGCAAGCACTGGGTTTCAAAATCCCTGTCATACAATTTTTTGACCTTATGAATATATCCCGATCAATTTTTAAACAATTTCTTGAAATAAGTTAAAGCTACCTGACATTCTAGCAGAACGTCACTAGCAAGTCTGTGAGACAAATCAAGTGGTTTGGAATTCGCCTGACCATGCAGCTGACTGCTGCTGAGGGGGTGGTGATATTTTTGGTGGGAATGTTTGCAGGTCTGCATGGGGATGGATTTGTCAGCCGTTGTCTGATTGTACTCTGTCTTTCTCGGGGTCAGGCAGAGTATTTTCTGGGAGTTTGGGAGTTGTGAGCAACGGGTGACTGCAGACTGGCAAGATGGATGGGGATGGATTAGCCAGCTGCTGTGGGCACCTGGCATTTCCACGTCTTCTCTCTTTCTCTCTTTGCTCCGACCCCCCAGTTGCAACTTAACACATCTGTGACTGGTTCAGGCCATTTTTTGGAAGATATCCAGACAGCTGCCACAGAAGATTGAGCATTTCTGGAAACTTCCTATCAGTGGCTCCCCGTGGGATCTCGCTGTACAACCACTAGCCTTGTTGCCGACCAGTTCTATATTCCCCAATGACTGCTCATACATATGAATAGGAGTAGAGAATTAACTAATAATGCTGCTTGTACAATACGCCACTTCCTAGGCTTTATATTCCAGTGAGGGGTTATCCCATCAGACCTGAAATTAATCACAGGCCAAAGCGTATTTAAATGTTACTCAGAAACTCAGGTACGTTTGCAGGCAGTGACAAAAATGACTTACCTTACCTTTTAATTCAAGTTAAACTGTCAGGACATCTGCTTGGATTCTGTTTAAAAAGATTCAATTTCAAATTCCTACTTGTGTTTTTAAACACTAGCCACTGAGTAATGAGATACTGTCAACATATGAAAGGCTCTCTACAAGCTGGAGGAAGAAAAGGTAAGCAAGGAAAGCAAAATTATTGAAATGCCAAGCACTCAATGTGAAATATACACACAAGATTAATATGGTTCATGTGTGAGGATTCACCTAAGCAAAAGGGCAGAAAACATTGTAAACACTCTATCGTCTGAACATGACACAAATCTAAGAAGCCTACAGGGTCACAACTAAAGAAACATGGAACCATCAGCACAGATGACAAGGATAAAAAAGGGTTCGATATACCTGTCTTGTTCTGGTGACTGTAAACTAGTATCGGGTCTCAAACAGTTGGTACTAGCACTCCTAGCCCTGTCAAGAGAGTGCTGTATTTCACTAATGCCAGTACATGGGATCCAATGGTGGAAGAGAAGTAGGACAGGGAAGGAAAACAAGGAAGGAATATAATGTTAGATCGTAAATCATAAAGGCAATGCACTCTTCAAAACATAATACAAAAACAGTTATGAATTCAATCATTAAAAAAAATGCTGGAAAGTTTGAAGGATGAATGTTAAAACAATTCGGTCAAAAACAGAATCTTGGCACAGTTAAAGCAATCTTTGACAATCATTTGCTCATGTTGTTCCGAGGTGGTGTAACCCATTCATTAGCAAAAATCAATATAACAAGCAAGATTTGGAGTGAGTTTTGGAGATAATGTAGCAGCATGGTTAGATGGCTTACAATGAGCATGCTGATGATTTCTGCTTGTAACTCCACAAAATGCAGCAGGATTGCACACACATTTGAATGTTTGGTTTGGGTGTTTTTAAAACTTTCAAAGATATTGTAATACTAGTTCAACCCCCAAAGGTCACATTTCAAGAGCTGCCATTGGGCTGCAAAGTTTCCTCTGAGCTGGAACAACACTTGTCTGCGTAACGGAATAACAATTGCAACAGCTAACCTTGGAGGTTGCAAAAGGTAAAAACCCAAATTGTGGGTTTTTGGGATAGATGTGTTAATTCAATAAATAACTGAACACTGCAAAATGCCAAGGATCAGGTGAAAGAATGATGGGGAAATCTTAATGTCTTCTATAGACCAATATAAAAACATAATGGGTTTAATCATTCAGGGAGATCCTATTTTGTATGATTTGTCTGGACAGCATGCAAATCAAAGTTTTTCTCAGTACTCGTATCATTAATAAACGATTATCAATGCCATTTATGTGCTTATTATAGCTACAATTTTATATTAAAACTGCTGTATACAGAAGCTCTCAGGCTGGAATCTATTCATATTTTAGCATTATCTGCAAGATTGCAGTGAATGATTTTGTGTGAGCTGAGTAGGTAAAGATGAATCAGCAGAAGACTGGCATGTAATCAGTGGAGCCAGACCGGAAGATGTGGGATCAGCCCCACACTACACAAAACACACACAAATCAAGGAGATCAGTGAGGCAACGACTCAGTGTATCAACGGTAACCTGACATATGGCCAACAGCATCATCCCAGGCATGGGCAGAGTACTCTAAATTCTCATAGAAAGGGAAAATATTCTGGTTCCAATTAATCTTCTATGAACAACCTTTTTATACTTCCTCCCTCGACTCTGTCTAGGGACCCCAACAGTCCTTTCAGGTTAGGTAGAGGTTCACTTGCACCTCCTCCAACCTTATCTACTGTATCCATTGTTCAAGATGTGAACTCATATACATCGGTGAGACCAAACATAGACTGGGTGATCGTTTCGCTGAACACCTTCACCCAGTCCGTCTGAACCTACCTGATCTCCCCGTTGCCGGACACTTTAATTCTCCTTCCCATTCCCACACAGGCCTTTCTGTCCTAGGTCCCCTCCATTGTCACAGTGAGGCTAAATGCAAATTGGAGGAACAGCATCTCATATTTCGCTTGGGCAGCTTACAGCCCAGTGGTATGAATATTGATTTCTCTAACTTCAAGTAACCCCGGCATTCCCTCTCCCTCTATCTCTCGCCCACCCAGGTCATACCAGTTTCTCATTTTCACCCAACAAACAGCTAACAAGGGCTTGTTTCCTTTATCATCGTAACTAATTTGCTTCTAGACAATAGACAATAAGTGCATGAATAGGCCAATTCGGCCCTTCGAACCAGCACCGCCATTCACAGTGATCATGGCTGATCATCCACAATCAGTACCCCATTCCTGCCTTCTCCCCATATCCCCTGACTCCGCTATCTTTAAGAGTCCTATCTAACTCAATCTAACTTATCTTACATTCATAGGTAAATAAAAATGCTGGCGAAACTCAGCGAGTGAGGCAGCATCAATGGAACGAAGGAACGGGTGATGTTTCGGGTCGAGACCCTTCTTCAGACTGTGTTCTTTATCCTTCTACATCATCTATATCTCTCGTTTCCCTTTCCCATGACTTTCAGTCTGAAGAAGGGTTTCGACCAGAAACGTCACCCAATCCTTTTCTCCAGAGATGCTGCCTGTCCCACTGAGTTACCAGCTTTTTGTGTCTATCTTCAATAAAATGTTGTTCTGATACTTGCAACTCACCAATGACAATAAACTCTCCAGCTCTCATTGGGGTGCCTCTCAAACCATTTCCATCCATTGGTGACAATATCCTGTGCATTACCGGATATTCACAGCTGGACAACCCACCAAATTATAACTAATTTACCCCCTCCGTCTCCCTCACTGATGCTGCCCTCCCTCATATTCCTCCCTTTACTCACTCTGACTACCAATACCAAGTTGCACTACTCCCTTCCTCACTGACCACCCCGACCTCCTATCGATACTGCTCTCTCCTTCACCCACAATCCTCCCTCACAATGCCATCTTCCACACTCTGTGCTTCCTTCCTCACTTTTCTGGGCACTCACTCATTCACACTCTTCCCTCCGTTACTTAGTCACACTGAGATTCCCAGTGTCTTCCTTCCCTCTGTCCCCCGCACTCTTCCCACCATGCCACCTCCTGCATTCAATGCATCCTTCCCCACTGATATACTGATATTGGTAGCCCTCACTCCCATTGCCCCTTCCCCACACACATAGTTACCACCTCACTTACACTGTTCCTTCCCTCCTGCCACACTCACAGACCCTGCACTCATTCAGCCTCTCCATCGCTAATTCCCTCTCTTGTTCCGTTCGTGACTTACTTCCTACCCTCTCTTCTTCATTGAAGTGTGGTTCACTCTCCAAATCTTTGATATAGTTTGTGAAGGTGAATCCTCAGCACCAACTTCTGCAGCTCACAACTCCAAAATGACGTTTATTCCTAATCTCTATTTTCTGTTATTAACAAATCCTTAATAATCCTTAAACCTATCTCAATAACAGAGAATAACATGAAAACAGGCAGCATAGAAAGGCAATTTGCAGTGGCAAATTAACCTATCCATCTGCACATCTTTGGAATGATCAAGGACACTAAATCCACTGGTTACGGAAGAATGTGCAAACTGCTCCCATACATCATCACAGATCAGGATTGAACTTGGGTCACCAGAGTTGTGGGCAGTAAACTCTGTGACACCCACTCTGTGAGGCAGAATGTTATCAAATGCTGTCTGAATGTCCAAATACATCATGTGAGTGCGCTTCACCTGAACTGAACGCAATACTCCAAGCGTAATCTCACCAACAATTTGTACAGCTGCATCATACTGTTCAAACATTTGCACTCAACACCCTTCCTAGTGACGGTAAATGTTCCAAATTACTTCTTCACTGTCACCATGGCTCGCCACTTTTATGGAAGCATGCACCTATACTCTCAGATCTCTCTTTTCCACAACTCTCTCCAGGGATCTACCATTTTATGTGCAAGCCTGACCTGTTTTGACATATCAAAATACAAAACATTACACTTGTCTGATTTAAATTCTATTTACCATTCCTTAGTCCACCTTCCCAGCTTATTTAGATCCTGTTGTAAACTTAGATCTCCTTCCTCAATTTAACTATACTACCAATGTCGATATTGAAAACAAGAGGACAATGGCTTAGGGTTAGGGATAAGAGGTTTTGAGGGAATTTGAGAAAGATTTTTCACCCGGTTTGATTTGAATCTGGAATACTGGATGAGAATGCAAGTAAAATGAGTAGTTTCACAATATATAAAAAGTATAGACCTAGGGCTAGTAATGGGCATTAGTGTCGATGGGGAATTGATGGCCGACATAGGCAATATGGAATAAAAGGCCAGTTTCGCTTCAAATTAGAGTCATACAGCATGAAAACAGGCTCTTCGGCTCAAACTGTCCATGCCAACTAAGGCACCTGCCTGTATTAGTCCCATGTGCCTGCATTTGGACCTTATGCCTCTAAATCTTTCCTATCCATGAACATGTCCAAATGTCTTTCAAACATTATAATTGTACCTGGCTCTACCACTTTCGCTGACAACTCGTTCTATATACCCAGCACCTTATGTGTGAACTTGCCCTTTAAATATTTTTCCTCTCACCTTAAGCTTTTGCCCTCTAGTTTAAACTCTGCCCAGTGAAAAAGACTGTGACCGTCACCTTCTCTCTGCCCCACATCATATTATAAATCTCCATAATGTCACCCTTCAGCCTGCTTCACTTGTGAATCTTATCAGCACTCACTCTAGCTTAATCCACACTTCCCATGGTGTAGCAACCAGAACTGCACACAATGTTACAACTGATGCAACATGATGTCCCAATTCTCATACTCAATTATATTTCACAAAGAGTGGTGGGAACAGAGTCTTTGAATATTTTAAGGCAGAGCTGGATCAATATTGAAGTGATAATTTATAAGTGAGGGAGTAGAAGATAAGGAGCACAGATGCAAAAGCAGAGTTTAAGTTACAATCAGATAGCCATCATCGTGTTAAATGGTGAGGCCAGCTTACGGAGCAGAGTGGCGTCCTACTGCTCATTGTATGTTCACATGTCCATAGTCCTCCAAACAAGGTATATAAAACTTGTGGAAGAATCAAACTGTTGCTGAATTGATCTAAACTGAGTCTTCTGGAATAACACATATGTGTAGTCCCCCTGCCATTGACCTGTCAAACTTGACTCCTTCGCCTCTTGCCTGATTGCAATCTAGAAACATCAGGTGTCCATTACTTGCAACATTTTAACCCTTGCATCCTCTGCCCATCCAGTGTTAAATAGTATTAAGCTAGGCTTTGTGGACTTGCTGATATAGATAGAGCCAATGTACAGAACACACCAAAAACTAGGGCAGGGGTGCAAAAATAGCGTAAAGGATTTACAGACAGTTATTCATAAATCCACCATGCTGGCAAATTTGTCTTATGGTTAAGTTATGATTCAATTATAATATTTTCAACTTCAGTTTTAAATCCCTTCATGTCTCACAACACCGTACGTCTGCAATCTACTTCAACAGTACTGGCCTCCCATCCGCATTCCTCCATTACTGGCTTGCACTATCGCCACGTGTGCCTTAAACTGCCATGCTCCCATCCTCTTAACCCCGTTTTTATCCTTTACGGTGCTACTTAAAACTGCCTCATTGCCACATCTATTGGTCATCTCCCCTACCATATTTATTTGGGTTAGGAAAAATGTTATTTGCTGACATAACTGAGAAGCATATTTGGATGCTTCATTAGCAGTTCCTCATGAACACAATCTGCTGTTGACTTAATCTCAAGGGACTGGAATAAAAAGTGTGATTAATTATGCCTCAGTTGCATAAAGTTATGTTGCGACTATATCTGTTGTTCAGGGCCGTTCACACTATAGGAAGAATATACTTCTCTGGATAGAGAAGGTGCGGTACGGGATCACCAAGAAGATGCTAGGTATAAAGTTAAATTATGAGGAAAGATATCATGGATAAAAATTGCGTTCACTCTGGCACATGTTAAGGAGGATTCTAATTAACGCATTTCAGTTGGTTTAAGATTTTAGAGGATAGGTGGAAAGAAACCAGTTCCTCTGATGGGACAAGGAAACACAATCTTTAAACTCAAGCTAGACACTCCTTCACACAAGTCATGTCTGCAACAACTCTTCTATAAATTCTTCTTGGTTAACCTAATCAAAATCTTAAATTGTTAGGCAAGGAAATTAATGATTACGGAACCAAGCTGTTGGACAGAATCTAGATTGACATCAGGCCTACACTTGTACAGAATGGTACAAAAGGTCAGAGCATTCCTGCTTCCATGTGACTGCGTATCCTTTTGAGTTGTATAGTTTTGTACATACAGCAGGGGGCAGTTAAAGGGCAGTTTTTTAAGTTATGTCATTTTTTTTGGAAATGCATTAGAAGATGGCACAAAGTCCATTAAAGCTAGATCCCATTGTTAAATATGGCCACAGGAGGGTGAGTAAATGTTATTCCTTGTTCGTCAGATAAGTAGCAGGAGAACACCTGCAACATCCAGACACTTTCAACTCTTCTTACCTAACCAAGATGTCTGTAAATGACAATATCCGTGATTCTCGACTCTGAGATCTGTCCAGTCTAAGGCTGGATTTAAAGCAGGAAGGCAAAGTGTAGCTTCAGAAGCAGTTTGAAAATTAAATGTTAAAAGAAAAATATTAATTCATGCAAACATATAGAATAATCCACTAAATTGGAAACAAAATTTCACATACATTAAAATAATTAGATAGCAAATAAGGTATATTATGATAAGCAAGAAAAACAACAGAGGATGTTAAATACATTCCAATAAACAATAAATCCAAATAATGCTAACTCTGTCCAATCTCTTGAAATACAAGTTCCCAGGAGAGAAAAAAACGAATTGTCTGTATTTTAACTAAAATTGCATTTTTATCTTAATTTTAAAAAAAACTTTTGGGTATCATTCCCAAAAATCAATAGCTTATAGTTGTATTCATTTTTAAAGAATTGACTCAAGGATTTGACCTAATTCCCATGAAATCTAATTGAACAGATGAGAGTCATTGATCAAATGTGAAAATAGCAACAAAACAATTAACTAGAGCAGAAAATAAAGATTAAGTTACACTTAAACTAACATGGCATATTTCAAAAGAAAATAAATGTGAAGGAGGAAAGAGTTCGACAGCAGGAAAAAGATGGATTAAATGAATGGAGTTCAATGTAAAATCTGCGAGTGCATCTGAACCATCTCGTGAGCAGTAATCACCAAAACAAGCTACCTTGTACATTCTACATTTCTTCATACCAACATTGTGGCAATGCTTTCAAACATTGGGGTATATGGGAGGGAAACAAAAAGGGATGGGTACATGGTCAGGTAGATAGAGGTTTAAACCAATCCCCAACCATGAGTTGCTGGCTCAGATCCATGTTAGTCTTATGGTGTACCAACTGGTCATGTTAGTTCCATGGTAGAGAAGGCAGTCATTCTAGTTCCTCAGCTTACAAATGGTCATACAAATATTATGGCATAGTTGCGAGTCATTCAATACGAGCAGGACACGCCAGTCCCATGGTATACCATGTGGTACTGCTTACCCAATGGTATATCAGTTGATCATGCCCAATGGTGCAGTCTAGTCCCATGATAGAACAGTTGGTCACACTAATCTCATGGTATAGCAGCTGGCAATCGGTAGAACCGCTGTCCCATGCACAACAATTTCAGAAGAATGTATTGTCATGAAAATTCGGGAGAGCCAGCAACCAGGAGATTCACGATTCTCTGAAATCTATGCATCTATGTTGTAAACCCACTGATTTTACTTATTAAGAAAAGGGGATACAAAAAGCATTCTACCATCATTATCTGTTCATTTAAACTTTCAAACTTTCATTCCCTTTAAACATTTTGTTTATAATGTCAGTCTCTCTGCATTATTCAATCTTATATGTGCACAATCACACCTCTAACAACTTTAAATTCCAGATGAAGAAGAGTCCTGATGCAAAATGTCACCTATCCATTTTCTCTAGAGATGCTGCCTGACCCACTGAGTTACTCCAGCACATTGTGTCTATCTTTGCTATAAACCAATATCTGCAGTTCCTTTTTATTACATTTAAATTTTAGCTGCCAGGTTCCTGTCTATTTCACCAGTCTGTTGGCTCTGTAACTTGCGATAAATACCTTTAACAATTAGTATACTTTTAAGTTCAAAGTGATCTCAATTTTGAAAATGTTTCCTGTCCAAGTGCAGGCTGACAATATTTACGAAAATGATTTGTAGTCCTAGTACCAAAAACTGGATACACTGTGATTGTCTCTCTCTCTCGAAGTCAAAGGGAAGGAATCGAACAGTAGTTGTCAAGAGATCTTTTTCTGATTCGGAGCCTGTGACAAGTGGAGTGCCGCAGGGGTCGGTGTTGTGACCACTATTGTTTGTTATCTACATTAATGATTTGATGACAATATTATTAACAATATTACTACATTTGAAGATAACGCCAAAATTGGTGATACAATGAACTATGAGGAAGGATATTTACATTTACTACAGGATTGTGCACTGAAGCTATATAGGTGTAGCTGAGCAATAAAAAGTGGATGATCACCTTGGTGGCAGAGTACTGCAGGCTCCCAAATAGTCAACGGGAATTAGAAGAGCAAATATCCCAGGAGATTGCAGGCAGTTACAAGACTAATAAGGGAAATTTCATTTTATTTCCCCAATATAGACTAGAACAGTCATAGTGCAGAAGGTGTAGATGAGATGGAATATGTCGAATGTGTTTAGGAAAGTATCATCAGGCAATATGTAGAGTGCCCTCCACCGGAGAAGGCAATGCTTGTTCTACTCTTGGGAAATTGGAATGTGCATGGAAATTGGGACTGATGCTTTAATGGGTGCAGTGACCCAAAAATGCTCAGAAGCAATGACCAACACACAGTTCTATTAGCTTTATACTAGTTATGGTTAAAGACAGGACGGGTCCGTATATAAAAATTCTGAAGACCAACTTTGATGGTATTAGATGAGAACTCGCCCAACCTGATTGAAGTAGGTGTTTGCGGGCAAAGGAATGTCTGGAAAATGGGATGCATTTAAAAGTGGGTTGACCAAAGTTCAGGGCATGCATGTTCCTGTTTGAGTGCAGTGCGAGGCATGTGGGTGTGATAAGCTCGGATGATGAGAGGAATGGAGGCTCAGGACTTGGGACAGGTATAGCTGGGTTCCAGTGTTTCCACCAAGGAGTTTCAGGAACTGAGGATCATACTTAGGAAGGAAATTAGGAGGGCAAAAAGGGGGCAAGGGATAGCCCTGGTAGATAATATTAAGGAAAATCCAGAGATGTTTGTACAATATGGGGAAAAGGGTAACCAAAGAGAGAGTAGGGCCACTCAGAAACAAAAACGGTCACCCTTGTGTGGAGCAGCAGGCAACGGTCAAGGTCCTCAACGAGTATTTCACTTCTGTTTTTACCGTGGAGAACTACATTAAGACTGGGGATCTTGGAACAGTCAATGAAAGTGCCTCGAGGACAGTCAGTACTATGTTCGAGGAAGTGTTGAATGTCCTAAGGCTTATGAAGGTAGACAAATCTTCCCGACCTGATCAGATATATCTGAAGACACTGTGGGAAGCCAAAGAAATTGCCGGGGTACAGGCTGAGATTTATGAATCAACATTAAATACTGTCCCTCTTGCCCCAACTGCAACTCCCACCTACTTCTCCTCTCCCCCCCCCATCCACACCCCCTCTAGGTTCATCCCTCTGGCTTCTCAATCCGCAACTCTTCATACCTGTCTCACACCTTCTGCTCTTATCTTTGGCCTTTGTTCCAACCATCTGGCTATCAAAAAAAACCCTTGCCTGTCCACCTATCATCTGCCATGATTTGTCCTGCCCCTCCCTTTGTCCAGCTTTCTTCACCCCTAACCCCCCCCCCCCCCCCCCCCCCCCACCACTACAATCAATTTGAAAAATGGTCTGGACCCAAAACATCACCTATCCATGCTCTCCAGAGATGCAGCCTGACCTGCTGAGTTACTCAAGCAGTTTGAATCATTTTGGGGTATTAACCAGCATCTGCAGTTTTTTGTTTCTACATCATTAAATACAGGTGAGGTGCCGGAAAAGTGGAGGGTGGTTATCGTTATGCCTCTATTTAAATATGAAAACTATAGATCAGTGAGCCTAACATCTGTGGTAGGCAAGTTACTGGAGAGTGTTCTGAGGGATAAAATAAATATGCATTTAGATAGACAGGTGCTGATTAAGGAAAGAGGGAGCATGATTTTGTACGTGGGAGAGCTTGGCTCATGAAACTGATTGAGTTTTTTGAAGATTTAACCAAAAAGGTTGATGAGGGCAGAGCTGTTGACATTGGCGATAGGGATTTTGGCAGGTATTTGATAAGGTTCTGCATGGTCAGCTGTTCTGGAAGGTTAGATCCAGTGGGATCCAGGGAGACCTAGTCGACTGGATAGAAAATTAGTTTCATGGAAGGAAGCAGAGGGCGATGGTGGAAGATTGTTTTTTGGACTGGAGACCTGTGACGAGTGGTGTGTCTCAGGGATCGGTGCTGGGCCCGTTACTTTGTGGTTTATATCAATGATTTGGATGAGAATGTACAAGGCAGGATTTGTAAGTTTGCAGATGGTACTCAAGAGAGTGATATTGTAGATAGCGAAGATGACTATCAAGGATTACAGCAGGATTATTTGGACAAGTGGGCTGAGGAATGGTTAATGGAGTTTAATACAGATGCATAAGGTGGTGCATTTTGGGAAGTCAAACCAAGGATAGACCTGGAAAGGCTCTGGGGAACATTGTGGAACAGAGGGATCTAGGAGTACAGGTAGATAGTTGCTTTAAAGTGGCAGCAGAGGTAGATAGGGTTATCAAGAAGGCTTTCAGCGCATTATTATGTTACAGCTGAACAAGACATTGGTGAGGCCACATTTGGAGCATTATGTTCAGTTTTGGTCATCTTCCTATAGAAAATATATTCTTAAACTGGAAAGAATGCAGAGCAAACTTATGAGTATCTGCCCTGATCTTCCCCAATACCCTATTTTCTCCACCAGCCCACTGACACTTTGTTTCCTTTCCCCCGTCTCACACAAATACACCCATTATGTCCCCTTGCCCCACCACATCCCCGCTCCCGCCCCCATGCCAACCCCCATTGCTCAACGCTCTCCTCATAGAACAGAACAGTACAAGGACAGGCCCTTCAGCCTACAATGTCTGTGCTCCTTTGGTTTGTAATTCCTATATTTACTTATACCCCTGAAATACCTTGGGATGGTGTGAAATGTGATACTGCTTTATGTTAAAGGTATACTGTATATCCCTCATATGTGCTTCCAATTTTTTTTAAAAAGGTGAACTAACAGGTTAATGAAGCTATCAATTTCGAGCAATTCTGGTGAATTTTTACTTATTTAACATCAATCCTTCCTGCCAGACATCCTCGCATTAAGCTCACCCAAATAAAGCCTCTCCAAAAGAAGTGAGGTTGGATTTGCAGTCAATGGCACGGCATTCAAAAGGTAAACAATGAACATTTAAAACAAAATCAAAATGAACAAGCCGTTGGAGTTTATTAAAATGGCCTTAAATAAATATTTGCTGAACTAATTACCTACCTAGAAGTTTTTTTTCAAATGAACAAACTCTTACCTGAGACTTTTGCAACCATTCCCCTCCAGTAAAACAGCAGCACCATTCCCCTTGGCCCTGGCACAGAATCTATTTACTGAGATTGCATCATAAGCTTTTGACAAATCAGCCCAACTCTTACTTCCTCACCAGACTCCAGCAAGGGGCACAGCCTGCCCTCCCGCAGCAACTCACAAACAGGAGCTTCCACGTTTCCACTTGTATTAAAATTCCAGAGTTGCCCTCAGCTCCATTGGATAATAACAGCAAACACCATCATTCAGGTCATTACTTGGCAAATCCAGGTCACTGGGAATATTTACTGGAAATGTCTAAATGTGATAATGGCCTACTTCCTCAAATGATAACAGTTTAAGTGGCTGGCTTTTTAGAAGATCTCATTAAGATGCCTTGGGCCTCAAATTCTGTGAAAGATTCTTAATCTAAACCTAAACAAGTCCTAAACCTAAACAAGTCATTCACACAACTCAGACACTGAATAACGATGTTGTATCTAAGGTTCTTGTGTGTGTATGTGTGGTCAGGGGAATGGAGAGGTTGAATGCTGTCAAATTTAATTTGAAATTAGACTGAAGATCACGTGATACCCCATCCCTATCAGTATCTTAACACCTTAGTCATCTCCTGGTTCAACAACTACATTGTTTGAATGAAAGTCGGAAGTCGTGTTTCCTTGCTCATAGCTAACCGATAAAAAAATCCCTCTGGGACAAATAACGAAATCCCACCAAGCAAGGCGATGACCTTGCTCCTGGAAGGTCATGTTTTTGACTTGGTGGATTGGTCAGGTAGTTCCTCGATGCTCAGGAAATATCTTCAAAGTTTTCAAAAGTTTCAAAGGTCTTTTATTATCACGTGTACCAATTAAGGTACAGTGATATTCATATTACCATACAGCCATACTAAAAAAAAGCAACAGGACATACAACTACATACTGCAAAAGTTGCACATTCCTCGCTGTGATGGAAGGCAATAAAGTCTAATCTTCTTCCCTCATTTTATGATCTTATTCAAGTCACCAATATATTTCATAGATTGCTGGTTTCAGAGAGGTTGGTTATACTTCAGTCTAACCTGTTCAAATCCAAATGTGAGAACAAAATATCCAATGTCCGAGCTGGAGCAGTTCAAAGTGATGTTATAACAATACTGCTCCAGGGCAAAGGCCATAAATCTTATGACATATTAAAAACAGTCATTTCTTCAATGAAAGTTGATCAAATGCTTGGGTGTGCTTTCAAGTGAAAATGGCTCAGAGAAAAATGTTTATACTTTCATTAAATATACATTAAGACCAGCAGCTCTTGTTGATAGCAGTATTTTGGAAAAATACAGCTGTTTGAATTAATAAAGATTTTACCAACAATAAATAATAGAGATCACATGTCATTGTATGTTTATATTGCTGCATGTTAATTTGTAAAGTCAATATCTATGGAGAGGATGTGCATTCAATTTGATGGAATATTTGGGCAAGTGGTGTGCCCAAATGCATTATGTAAAAAACTAACATCCAATGTAGATGGATCCTCTGTATCAATGATTATTTTACTGAATTTATTTCTGAGTGGCATTGTCAAAAATCTGCTGAGCACACAATCAAATACAAACAATGAAAATGATAAACTCTTAATATTATTCACCACTGGGATGAAAGGCGGCATTCTAGAAACAGAAAGTGTAGCTGTGTTAAAGCACAACAAGATGTCTGACAATGAACTCATATATTTACAACTGAAAATCATGTTTACGACAGCAACACTAAACCAAAGTAGAAAAAAAGTCATTCACAGATTACCTTCTTTTACAGAATGAGAAAGCAGTGTTGGGCTGCTATATTTACCTGGCAGTATGCAGGCATTCTGCACTCCTTCCTCGTTTTGCTCTGGGCAGCGTAAGGAGCTCACTGCACAGACATGATGAATGAGGAGCAATTCAGTGAGGAGAAAAGATGGAGCAATGAAAAAGAAAGTGAGATCTGATGAAGACGCGACTGAATGAACAAATTAAAATATTTTCATTGTATGCTTCAATGATACAAGCACTTAAAACTTTCCAATAGGGAACATGTTAGTTCTGTGATTAAATATCAGAGAGAATTAATTTAAATGTACCATTGCATTAAATGCAGTCCCTAATAGAATGATGTTCAATTTAATTTATCTTATTAACAGGGGGTCATGATATACTTCATGTAGTAAAAAACTACCAAATTACTTGGAAATGTTAAAGAATGCCCCATTCCCAGACTCTGAAAACCACATCGTATTTGAATAAAAATTGTGTAAGTAAAATTATTTCCTAACCAAAGCTTTTTTGTGACAATCACTGGTGCAGTGCAGAAGGCAAGGTAAATATGGATATGTGTCGTAAAGAACTGCAGATACTGGTTTAAATCGAAAGTAGGCACAAAATGCTGGAGTAACTCAGTGGGACTGGCAGCTTCTTTGGAGAGAAGGAATGGGTAACGTTTCAGGTCGAGACCCTTGAAGAAGGGTCTCGGCTCAAAACGTCACCCATTCCTTCTCTCCGGGGATGCTGCCTATCCCATTGAGTAAATATGGATATGAAAATCACATACAGCTCAGTACTTACAGCAATCATGTTCCCTCCACAACAAAATCTTTAAAGATCCCCTACCCTCAGTTTGGGAGGAGATCAACAACTGTCAGGGGTTGGCCTCCAATTTTCTTACACTGGGATAATGGTTCAAGATTTAATTTTAATTAACTTGCCGGTGTTCCTAACAATACCTGACCCTTAGTTTTACTGCAGCCCTGAGAGAAGCCCAGTAAAGAGAGTATATTGAGAGCCTGTCTCGAGCAGACTTTGTTGATACTCTCACACAACTTCAATCTTCAATGAAAAGGATGATAATGGAAACTTATTCTTTATCAAAACTGCTACTTTATTTGAAATGTATGCAATAGCAACAAGTTTTTTTCTCAGGAAATATGCTAATACCTAATTATAAATTGTACCCTGATTCTATTATAAGATTTGCCATCCCAGGAATCATTTTGATGATGCCTCACTGAATTTGCTCCAAGCAAAAGCATCCTCAAATTAAGATGCCACGACAAGCCCCGTACACCAGCAGCACCAGTCCCTGGTCCTACAATCAGGTGCTCTCACTGTGACGGTCAGCATACCATTTGATTTCTTATTCCTCAGCTTCACCCGCATGCTTATTCCCAGTGACTGGTGTACAAGAAACCCTGGTATCATGACATCTTCCTCTTTCCTTATCTCTCACCATTGAGTAAAACATCTCCCATTTTATACTGCACCTGCTTGAACCTGCCCACTTCTTCACCCTGTCCAAATCAACCTGGAAAACATTGTGCCTTAATTTCACCATTTCGTTGCTCGCTATTTTAGTTGTAGGACATTTTTGTTACTAACCATTTGCAGAAATAGAGCAAGTACCGAGAAACTATGAAGCTGTCTATTATCCCTCCTCTGTGCAAAGAGAAACTTGCATCTATTAATCTATCTCATTGTGGGACCTGTACTTAAAAAAAATCTGTACTTTCTCTGTAACTGGAACAATATATTCTACACCTTGTTTATTTTTTCCTTTGCTCAACCTGATGCAGTCATGTATGGTATGATTGCCTGGATAGCATGCAAAACACAGTTTCGGTACACCTGACAATAATAATCAAATACCAAGAGGAATAATTCTCCGTTTCTTCAGTCTCTACATGTAACTGAATTCCCTTATCCCTGGTATCAGCCTGATGAATCTCTTCTGTCTCCACTTTTGAGCTTCGGGAACCTACACATGACGTCTAGAACCAAAGACACACTGTAGGACAAACCTAACCAGAGATGTATAAAGATCATCAGCATGAATTTCTTTACGTTGAGTGCTCCTGTTTGTGAAGCCGTGCATTTTATAATAGCCCTCTCAGCTTGCACTGTCACCAAAGGTTTATAATTACACACCCCTAGTCTGCACTGGCATCGCCATAGCATCACTCCTTACTAACCAAAATATGTAAATTTAAAATAAATGTCTCTCGACACAAATTCTATCTTACACATGAGATGAAGAAGGTGAGCGATGAGGGTAGAAGAGTGGATGTTGGCTACACAGATATTAGTTAGTGATTTATTAAGGTCGCTGATAGTGGGCTCTCTAAGTCAAATGGTAGTTTAAATTCAGAAGTGGCTCACCCATAGAAAACACACGGTGCTGGAGGAAGGGTGTTATTCTGGCTGGAGATCTTAGAGCAGTGGTGTTCCGCAGGGATCTGTGTTGGGACCTCTATTGTTTGTGATGTAAAGATCGCGGACATGAATGTAGATGGGTTGGTTATTAAGTTAGCAGTCAACACCAAAATTGGTGGTGTTGTGGACTCTGAGGAAGGCTATCAAAGGATACAGTGGAATATAAAACTGTTACATATATGGGCAGTAAAATGCCAGGTGGCATTTAATGCGAGTGGTACATGTCCTCACAGGCAGTTTATGTAACGCCTCTCAGATCTCACTTCTCTTTCATCGACATACATTGATGATGTTCAATGGCTCATCTCACCCTTCATCCACAACTGATTGTCAACCCAAAGCTCTTACAACTTGATAACACCTCTGATTGTCAGCTCAAATCCTCAAATGCCTGCTCATGGCATTGTTTTGGATCTGCCCACTGTCAACATGAATGAATGCACTGTCCATGCTTGCTGGAGAACATACCAACAGGCACTGATGAGGAAAAGATATGCATCCCATTGCATGCCATGTCCCTAAATCCTGTCCAGCTGTGGAACTTCAGTTTGCAGGGATTAGCAGAATTTCTCTTCTTTGTTCGTTGGGGACACCAGGTGTGACAGTGCCCTGCAGGATTAATCTCTCAGACCCCTGCTTTAACAACTTGACTGCTTCTGGATCATTAAAGGACATGCCCAGCAGGCAGCAATACTGCAAGATGTAGCTAATGTAGCTTAGAGACGATAGACCTCTGGGTAAATTACTAGAATCTATTGTTTGCATGGTGAGTGAGGGGATCTTTGATCTATTCTGCATCTATTTCACTGAGGACCTTGCCCATCTCCTGCAGCTCCACGTATACATGACCATATTTTCTCTCTAGTTACCCTTTCCATCTGTGTATATATAAAATCTCTTTGGATTCTCCTTAATCTTATATGCTAGTGATAGCAATTTCCTTCTTCAGGTAACCCAGCTGAATATGCTGCAGATGCGATTCACCAGGATGTTGCCTGGATTTGAACATTCCAGTTATAACTAGACATTGGATCGACTGAGTGTTTTATTTGGAGTGGAAGAGCCTTGGAGGTGACCTGGTTAAAGTACAAATAATTATGAGGGGGTCAGATAGCGTAGACAGTAAAAAACAAATTCCATGGTGGGGTTGTCTAAAACAAAACCGGTAAAAGTCCAAAGAGGTTTTGGAGGGCTTCGAGGGGGAATTATCTTAAACGCAGAAAGTGGTTGGAATTGGAATGTATTGCTGGTGCAAGGAGATACTCTCACAACATTTAAGAAGTGTTGGAAAATCACTTGAATCGCCATGACATAGATGGCTACCAATTAAAAGTGGGTTAAATGGGATTAGTATAGATAAGTACAATCGTCAGGATGGACCTTGGGGGCGGGGATGGGTGCGAAGGGCCCATTTCTATATGGTGCTATTGGTGTTATATGGCGCTATTCTGTGACTCTAATGATATAATATATAGTCCCCCTCACTCACCACAATACGCATCGTGAGATTGCTGCACTCCGAGACCACTGAGCAAAGTCACATTGTGGTTTCCCCGTCTCCCTTTTTATACAATGAAATAACTGAACTATACTCACTGTACTCTTCATACTCACACAGGGAGCTAATCGCACAAACATCACATCTAAATCCTACCTTTTAATAATTTTCCTAGTTTCATTTATAATACACACGCAGACATGCATGCACACAAACACATACACGCTCACGCAGGCATGCATGCACACAAACACATACACGCTCACACAGACATGCATGCACACAAACACATAAACGCTCACACACACACAGACATGCATGCACACAAACACATACACGTTCATGCACACGCAGACATGCATGATGGATTGCAAGCAAATAATTTATTTAGATATTTACAGATTAGAGATTATGTCAAATTAAATACGCAAGATTACAGAAATAGAGATCCAGGTTTACTGGATGAAGTACTTAATAAGCATCCAACAACAGAAAAATTAATAGCATATATATATAATATTCTTTTGGACAGGGAAATGCCAAAAACTGAAATATTTCGACAAAAATGGGAAATGAAATTGGTTTACTGATATCAGAAGATTTTTCGGAAGAAAGCTTACAACGAATTAATCGCTGTTCGTTAAATGCCAGACATACTTTGATACAATTCAAAGTAATACATAGATTACACTACTCAAAAAAGAAATTAAATAGAATTTTTCCTAATATATCACCACTGTGTGATAAATGTCAGCACATAGAAGCCGATTTAACTCATAGTTTTGTAATATGTACAAAACTTAATAGTTATTGGACTGAGATTTTCAAAATTATTTCCATAGTTTTAAAGATTACATTAAGCCCTGACCCAAAATTAATTATATTTGGGGTTTCAGATTCAAACCAAACTTTAACAGCAAATCAAAGAAATTTTCTGGATTATTGTTTAATAATTGGAAAAAAATTAATATTAAAATTTTGGAAGGGACCATTATCCCCTACAATTAAAATGTGGACAGTGGAAATGTTGGAGACGTTACAACTGGAGAGAATTAGGTTTATGCTAATGGATAAACTTGAGCTTTTTGAACAAATATGGTCTCCATTCACTGATTATATGAAGGGGTAGCTGGGCTCGGCATTGAAACTCAATAAGTACCCGGTGGGAAGATCAAACAAAAAAAAATTAGAAATTGTTCCATTCATTGATAAGATGTATACTGTTTTCTTTTCCTCAAGTATAATAATTGTTTACTAGTTATAGGGTTTAAAAAAAAAAAAATTTTAATTATTATTTTTATTTTTTATTTTTTTATTTTTTTATCCCTTTTTATCAAATATAATCATATTCTTCAAATTACTCACTATTCTTTCTTTATACTTTTTTCTTTTTCTCTTTTTCATACTAAAAAAAAAATGGGGGCCTATATACATGGTTTGGTAATATTTATATAATTTTGGAAAGATGTATTAATTATATCTGAAAACATTGTTATATTATTTGTAATATGTATGGCCTCTAATAAAAATAAAATTAAATTAAAAAAAGACATGCATGCACACAAACACATACATGCTCACACACACACATACACACACCCACACACACAAGTTTCCGCTCCATTTACTCAAAATTCAGGATGTCAGCATATCTTTTCTAGTTTCTTTATAAACGTATCCAAACATGATGTAACTGAATAGAGGGGTGGCCTGGAGGAGATGAATGGCCTCTTCCTGGTTGTAAGCTCTTAATTTCCAACCTATTGGTTGGGCCTTCCACCTCCCATTGACAGCACTTTCAGGTACGCTCTCCAAGGGAAACTGCCTCACAGGTCCCTTAAAAGGTAGTGTTCCACTGAAATTAAATCAGAATTTGCTAATCAGTCCAAGCTAGTCAGACAATGGCCTTGCATGTTTTGAATGGCAACATTTACATTGGATTTCATGTGCAGATAGAATAGATGAACTTAAAAAATATCACTCATCTTCCCCAAGCTGTTTCTTGCAGAGAGGTAGAAGTGATGGGCAGTTAAAGTTGGGAGTGTTAACACACAAGGTTAAAGCACACACTCTCCTTTGCCTGTTTCATTCATTGCAGCCCTCCCACCAGAATTTGACTTCAAATGCAATTTCAGGTGCAGTACAGCTCAGAGGCTCCAGAGACCGTTGGTTATTGGCTGCAAGCTCAAAAGATGGAAGCAAACGTTCACCATTCATTAAAAATGACAACCATCTTCCTGTCACCTTCCAAGTACCCCAATGCATGCTGCCATGACATTATGGTCATCACACATCTGAGAGTTATTATAGTACCAGTTAATAGCTAGGCCTTGCTCTCTTTGTCTTCTACAAAGAACACCAGGATATAATGATTAATTATTACCATGATATTGCGCAAAGTGCCAGAAGCAGAAGATAGGATTTCTTTCCTGTAATTTGCTCTCTGTATCTAGTAATGATCCACCTAACCCATGCTGGTCATAACCTCCTTCTTTTCATTTTCATAATGGTATCAAGGACTAATATCACCCAACCCTACAGTCTAATAATCATGATTCACCCGCTGACTGGAGGTAGGCTGGCATTACCAGCCATTAGCCTGTAAGAGATGCAGAGGTTGCACACCAAGCTGCAGTGTGGTTTGGTTAGGAGATTTCCAGACTTTTGATCCAGACCGTGTCAGTCATGTTAGGCAAGGATAATAACTTCTGTTAAATTATGTGCCAAACATGAGAACAGATACAGTCCTCCAACACACACTGCTTCAGTTCTTGTATGGAGAATGACCACTTGAATGGAAGTTGTGGAAAGTGTACAGCTTTGGGGGGCTGAGCCCGGTGGATTCTGCTTGATCATATGCAAGTGTGAACATCTTCACAGGGAGACCAGGCAGTCTCCCCAAACGTTATGGCAAAGGAGGTTATCTCAGACATCTCTAGGGGCAGCTGCAACAACATTATGATCCCATTCCAAAGCAAAATAACTAAAGTGCATGATGAAAAAAAAAGAGAAATGTCAAAAATTACACTTGCTTGCCCCTCCCCTCCCATTATAAATACAGCCCGTGCAGCATTGCAGTGTGGGTGCTGGATGCAAGGCAAATGTTATTAATTCAGGGCATTAATGTGCTGTTAGAAGCAGGAGTGTGAGTAAATAAATCAAGAGGAGCAGTTATTGTAAATTAAAGGAGAAAGAGAACATAGAGGGTGAGAAAAGGAAAGATAGGTTTGAAGTTTCAGGAGAAAATAAAACAGATTATGGTTCCAAAATTCATTGGAGCTGCTCATGATAAGGGTGCAAATTTAGATACCTCCTCAAGCATTGAGAATATTTGTGATGCACACTGCCAGTCTTGTAGAATCGTAAAATCATTTAGGTATTTTATATCCGATCACTGCTGTACATGTGCAGGAAACGGGATATCCAGATCGTTGTAAAAAACAAGACAAACTATTTATCTCCACCATGAATTACTTTCTGGATCGTAGAAAAAAAGGTAGATAGTGACAGAAAGGGATTTCAAGTCAAATTAAATACAGTGAGTTAAATAAAGAAAGAGATAGAAAGGTTGAATTGGCAAAAGAAAAAGAGACAGAAGGGAAATGGAAGGATAGTAATCCAATTTAAAGAGCACATGGGAGCTATTAACCACCAGCGTGATTGGGATCCCACAGGGTTTACTCTTCCTTACACTGTTCAATACTATCTTTGTGTGCTTCAACTGCATTTTCTCAAAACACAGTAAGAAACTCTCTGTGACACTCCATTTCCACAAGGCTAACAATGAAATGCTGCAACTCATTTTGCAATTTGTAGTAATTTGCATTGTCAATTTATATTAAACACTCTAATAGGAACCAGCGTTAACTTGTTATTATTTTACCAGGTAATCCTTGCCCACTGTGAGCTGGATTTAATTTTGATATTGTTAAGATTGCCGGCTGGTTGGGAATCTGAATATTAGTCAGCTGGTGTATATGGAGCTCGGACAAACAGAAACTAATTCATAGGTGATGTGGTCATGGAATAACTCAGTTGGTAAATAATTCAGATCCTTTGTAACTTAGTCATCTCTCTGGGTACGAGATGGAAGATGTTTTACATCAGTGGAATTACTTACAAACACCACCAAAATGAAAATTGACACAAAATGTTGATCAAGATGCTAAACAAGAGGAACAGGATAATTGATGAACACTGTACCTGTCTCTTTCATATGGGTAATGATTGTCTATGTCCCTGGGACTGCGCTCGACAGGACTGCGTGAGACAGCTTGGTATTGGGTGGGAGAACGAGATCGCCGGCTCTGATGGATTTCATCTAGACTCCTATACGAAAAGATTTACAGTTCAGTAGAGGATGGTCAAGACTACTGCAAGTAGAAACTTTGTCTCAAAATCTTTCATCTCAAGAGAAAGCAATTTAGTGTAAGAAAATCAAAGAGCACCAACCCATAAAGTGGCAATTAAAGTATCTTTTTCTCAAATGATTTTGAAATTCCACAAGAAAATTTTAAATCAAAACAGATTACCGAATTGACAAATTTGTAAAACAAAGGTTATATATACTTCCTGCCCATCGTTTAAAAAAAAGAAACTTGCAGCAAGAAGATGAAACACACCTCTGTAGTGGGACACTGGGTAATCGTGACCGGGTCCTGCCCTGGTCATCACCACGGTGAGGAGAGACAGAGCGTGAACGATGATGCGGGCTTCGCTGTTGATCTGGCACTGTTAGTGTGCTTGCTCTACTTTCTCTACTGCTAACCCTATAATCTGTTGGTTAAGATGCCAAAAATAAAAGTACAATGTAAGTTTTAACATTTGTTTGTATGAACAATAATCAATACGAACAATGCTGCAACTGTAAAGATGAACTTTAATGAAATAAGAACTTAAAAGCGTGATTCCATGCTAACAGCTTTTTTAACCGTCTCTATGGCTCATTACTTTTAATCCTTAAAATATGAGATGTTCTTTAAAATGCATGCAAACAAGACAACCTGTATCCAAACTAGATTGTAAAGGGGCTGGCCTAGTTCTGTGATTGACAATTATTATGCATTATTATGATTAAAAACAATTGGAAGCCATCACCTTGGTCACGTGGAGAAGTCCAGAGGCCATGCAAATGTCTACATTAGGTTAAAGCAAAGCCATGCAGGTTGCAGTCACTTGGAAATCTCAGTTCTATGGCTATATGCTGCTCTATTGCAGTTCACCTGTGGAGCTCAAGCAGGAAGGCTAGAACATGGCCATTGACTCCGTCACAAAGTAGTATTCTTTCCAACCAGAGTCTTAGATGTTATAAAGTGCAATTTATTTTGGGAAGCATTAGGTGAACATAACATAGAAAATAAATGAGAATAATGTTTCTCTTCTGTCAGAACGCAGTGGCATAAACCAGCACTAATATCAAAATACCAAAACTGTAAGTGAACACTGAATTAGGTTTCCAGCCAATTAAAAATGACACGCAAAGGCATGTTACCATGCAACTTCCTCAGCAATCAAGATCAATAACTTAAATTATTCATTCTCTCCTTTGAAATGCAAAGCATTGGATTTTAAGCATTTCCCAATAAGTAAGATTTAACTATGAAATATACCTCGGTTTTTATGAAACAGATTGTGACATGAAGTTCCAAAGTTGAATTATTTTATGAGAAAACTTAAAAGGATTTCAAAATGGTGAGGGAAGTTGGTCTGGATAAACTGCTCGGACAGCTGAAGGGTTGGCAGGGCAAGCAGAGCAGGCGTAAAAATTGAAACAACTGGATAGCCTAGATTTTTCAATTATTCTATAAATAAATGAGTTAGTATTCGCATTTTAACAGTTAGAATCAGAATATTTAAACAGATTTGTTTAAATATTCTGATTCTAACTGTTAAAATGCGAATAGATGCGAATTTGGCATAGAGTTACAAACTTGCAAAATGAGTGATCCAGAAAGGCCATTGGGCCTTGCTTCATGAATGAAGCAGTGAGTAGGTTTCAGGATATTGGAAGTATAAAGGGATAATGTGAGATGGTAGGTAAATGGGGAAATGTATTTAAAAAAGGTAATTTTGTTTGGCATTTTCACTTGTAGCTCTTCATTTTCTTAACATTCGTGGTGATTTGTTAATCACGAGTTGCATTTTGCAGAAAATGTAAAAGGCCAAGTTCTTTGCACTGGAGTCACAGAAAACCAATCACTTCTCCCTGCACCCCATGCAGAGATCACCGATGAGTATGGCATAGATTGGGTAACAGAACACTCAAACATAAAGCAAAAATCAATTCATGAAAACTGGGATTCATGAAAAATAAAACCGACATAACAAAGAGGAATATTTAGGTGCAGTTTTTTGGGGGGTTTTAATCTAAAGATTATTTTTAGATAAAATGTAAATGCAGAATTGTGTATCGCACTTAAGATCTAAGGATTTAGTCAAATACATTTCAGCTAACTGTCTATTCAAAGATCACCCACTAATTTCAACACTGTTGTTTTGGCTTGAGTCATGCAGCCACTTCTAATATGGATGACTAGTTCAATTTCTGTGCACAAATCTTTAAATGAATTTGATAAAGAGAGCATACAGTTAATTCTAATTTTATTGAATTGGGGGCTTGTGTCATTTCCTTCCCAAATAGATTTCTTAGTGCAACTAAATTAGGCCAAATGTTTTATGATCATAAACAGTTTTATTGTTCACAGAGTTCACAGCTCTGAGCAAATTGAAGACAAATTATAGCCCAAAAATGAGCAAGTTCAATTTTATTTAAAAAAATTCAAACTATTGTAAGTAAGTTTGATGTAACTGCATATACAACTCTGTTATTGTGCTAAACTGTTCTATAATATTATAATTTTATTTTGGGGGACATTTATCGAGGATTTGCTACTCAGGTGCGCAAGATACGAGACTGTTGAATCGGGGCTAAAAGACTCCACCTCCAACCCAAGTCTCTACCTACCTTTGCTTCAGATCTCAACCAAGGCCTTGCAGTTAGTGCATTTTGTGTATAAAGTGTGAAATTGCCCTGAGTTACTTGTGGGACATCAAGTTAAATAAATCCAAAACAGCAATTTATTTTTGTGTTGTTCACTTGTGCTGAACATTGTGTTCAATCAAATTCAAATGATTTGCTTAAAATGTACATGTCAACCCAATTAATAGCCGTTTATACACCTCCAACCGTACATTTAAAAGCGAAATGCTCCATCCTCACAGTGTGAAATAAATACTGAAGCAGTAATTTTAAAGGAGTGATTATTATTGCTTCTTTGTATTAAATCTCAGCTAACGAGCATGTGCTTTGACATATGTAATTACAATACAATATCATGGCTGGCAGATGGGTATTATCTGCTTCTTAAAACATTACTGACCTCCTGCTAGAGCCCCACATCAAAAGCAATTCTAAATGCAGATAGCATTCATAATGAGAGCATGTTCTGCCACCCACCCACCTGCTGTGACCACTCCAATACCATCATCAACATCATAATCTGAGATGTCACTATCACTGATTCGCTGAGATCCTGGTTCGTGATGGAACAAACAGACAAAACAACTATGTGCGTGGACTCATTAACATTTACGAGTTATTTTTAAATCAGAAATGCTTTGAAGAATAAACAAATAAGAGTAACCTAGAAATTTAAAATCTGTTGAGTTATTCTACATTTTTAGCAACACAGTTTCTAATTGGGATCTCTAGCACAGAATAAATACATTCAAACTAAGTGAAAAGGAGACACATATTTAGCATATCATGGTATTTCACTTAGTAAACTAAAATCAAGAAAAAAAAAAAAAAAATTCTAACCATAGCATGGCAAATGACCAATAGGATTCTTACTGCAGATACTCACACATTGGATCAATGTGCTAGGAAACTATCAATTGTGCACAACTCAAGATCTTTCATCCATTAATCATCTGAAAATTGTGAAGGGCAAACATACAAATTCCCAATATGTGGTTTCACTAAGCGAGGCTCTTTGGCAGGATACTACACTGAGAAATATATTCCTAACACCTGGAATATTTTTTGTGTTTGTTTCATAGGATTGATGATTGGTAATACCAGATGTACACACCTTGGTGAGACTGCTGCTGAATCAATCAAACCAATTAAAGCATGGACCAAATTTGGGTTGGATATTCTTTATGCATATTTTAAATTACTATTATTATGCTATAATGCTTTTAGTTCCACAGCAGACCACAACATTTTTAGTTCAATGCCTAGGAATCACTAAAAATTTGTTTTAAACACTGTGATTGCAGTTTCATTTAGCTTGGGTGTGGCACTTATGGTGCATGTGTAAAACAGAAAATCTGGAAACAGTTTGTGGTAGTAAGACGAGAATAGGTAACATTTCTGTATTAATGCATCTTTTTCTCTCAGATACAGAGTGATGCAGGGGGATTTCCATTATTTGCCATTTTAAATCCACATTTTGGGCATTTAAACAAGCTCACCCCTCCCAGAGTGCAGTGGAACACAATTAGTTTTGCATGGTATAAATATTTACCATGCTCTTATTTTTTTAATTCCTGATACGATTAAGCAAAGTTAACTTATTTTTAAGAAAGGGCAATCATATTTGAAAAAATTGACAGTAGTTTTTCTAGCACATTCAGAGCTTTGAGGAAATTTGACTTCTATACCTCAGGCTATCCTGTTTAGTTATTCTTCGCATTGATTATCTGGATTTTAAAGAGGTATTTGTTGAGATATTATTTTTTTAAATGTGTACATAAAATAAGCACTCACAGAATTGAGAATATTGAGGATTAGTAACGTGGCAGAAAACAGAGTAGGGATCAACAGGTCATCTTTAGCTTTACAGATTGTAACTGATGGTGCCCCCCCAAGGACCTGCACTGGACCACAGCAGCACTGCAGACAATGCAGCTGACTCATAGTGCCAATGACACAAGTTTGATCCTAACATCCAGTGATTCCTCATACATCCCAAAGATGGGTTGGTTGTTAAGTTAACAGGTTTCTGTAAATTACTCTGTGCACAGTTGACCGATGGGGGGGGGGGGAAGAAATAAAGGACAAGTGAGAGAGAATAGTTTAAAGGGAAATAAATGAGGAAATAAAATTGATGCAATTGCTCTGCAAGGCAGCGCAGACTCAATGAACTGAAGAGCCTCCCTCAAAGATGTAAGGAAATATAAAAATAAATTATGAAAATATGAACCCCAACTATATGCAGCGACATTAGTGACTTAGATGGAAAAAGGACATGCACCACATCCAAAGGTGGAAAAGTAAGCAGCCACCGATATTCTGATGTGAGTCATAGCATCAAGAACTTTATATCACAGAAGAATGCCATTAAAATGACAGTGTTTTGGTCAATGAAGAACTTCTTGTCAGGTCTGAGAAGGGAGCCAACCGGAAACATTGTCTGTCCATTACCCTCCACAGATGCTACCTGAGCCGCTGGAGGAACTTCTTCAATGGATTTGTTTTCAGGATCTCAGCAGAGCCAACATGGTCAGCATTTAAAGCCCTCCCTCAACTGTCTTCATAGAGTTAGTCATGGAACCACGGAGATATACAGCATAAAATCTGTATGCCTTGGTCCTAACAAGTCTGCACCAACCATCCAGGATAATATTGCATTAATCCTTTTTTTAAATTTCCCTATATACTCATCAGCTACTGCCAGATTCTACCACTCACCTACAATACAGTAGGTCAATTTACAGTGGCTAACTAACCTACCACACTGAACATCTTTGGGATGTTGGAGAGAATTGGAGCATCCAGAGGAAAACCAATTAGTCACAGAAATAATGTACGGAGTTCAAAGAAGAGCTGCCTTCTTTAGCCACTGTAGTCCTTCTTGCAATGGTTTTGAAGGATCTGTTGGCATAGATTTACTGATAATGAAAAACTGTTTTTATTTCCCAATGGCAATGATGTGCAACTTGGAGCAGAACTTGTCGGTGACTGTGTTGCCTTCTGCACCCTGCCCCTGTCCTTGACATAAATATAGCAGAATTGGGAAATGCCGTCAAAGTAGCCTAGATAAGTACCTGCCGTGTAATTTGTAAATACAACCACTATGGAGGGAATTAGTGTAGGATAGCGAATGAGATGCCAATCAAGTGGGATGGTTTTTGGTATTAACATTAATACCATTTTCCATCTTTTTAGACATTATCACAAAATCATTGCAGTAACACTATAGAATCCACTTTCCCATAAGCCTTGCAAACTGCTTTACCTCAATTTAGTATCCATTTTTCCAAAAAGCATTGGGTTTCAGATAATAACCAATTTTAGTTGATGAAAGTTATTCCTCATTTCGCTCAAGTCATGCCATCACTTTCAATCTCTACCCCTTATCTTTGAACCTTATGGGAACAACCTCTCTCTATGTGTCCTATGCAAACAAATAAACATATGAATTAAGACCAAGAGTAGGCAGCTGTCAAGATCTTGTGTGTATCAATCAAATTCTTCTCAATCTTCCGAACCCATCATGATTTAGCACAGTATAAACTTGTCATCTTCGAAACCAATACATTTCTTCTGCTCTCTTTTGAGGACATTCATAACCTCTCCAAAATTTAGTGACCCAAATTGGATGCAGTAGAACCCAAATTAGTTGTTTTTTAAAGATTCAACATAGCCTCCCTGTTTTTGTAATCTGTGCCTCTGCTTATGAAGCTCATTCCATATGAAGCTCATTCCAGACTATTTGCTTAACATTTTTTTGCCCTTTTCACAAATTTATGCACACAAACGCCAAGTTCCTTACACCCTTTAGAACTGGCCATTTAGCATTTATTGCCTTCCCCGGTTCTGTCTTTCATAGTTATCACATCACACTTTTCCGCGTTAAATTTCTCAGCTTGCTGTCCAACCATTCTGTCAATCAGCCATCTTGTTTTGCTACCTCCAGGGATCTGTGCGTATGAACATCAAGATTCCCTATGCCTATCAGCATAATATTATTTTCTGCATATTCCTTTCCTTGTCTGTTCTTCGTAAAGTCATAGAGCTATACATCATTGAAACAGGCTTTAGGGCTCACCTTGTCCATGCTAGTTAATTTTCTGGGCTAGTCCATTTGTCTACATTTGGTCTGTGTTCTTCTAGATGTTCCTATCCATATATCTGCCCAAATGTCTTTAGAAAGTATAATTGCATCCGCTTCAAGGCATCCTTTGGCAGTTCGTTTCAGACGTGGACCATCCTCTGAATGAAAATGTGCCTCATGATGTCCTTCTCTCCCCTCTCACCTTAAGCCTATACCTTCAAATTATAGAAACCTCTACCCTGGGAAAGAGTGAGCATTCACTTTATTCTCGCCCCTCAAAATTTGTATACTTCAATAATGTCACCTCTCAGCCTCCTATGCGCCAAAGAAAAAAATCAAACCCATTCAGCCTCTCCCTAAATCTCAAGCCCGCAAGTCGCGGTAACATCCTTGTGAATCTTTACTGCACCCTTTCAAACTAAATGTCACCCTCCCTGTAGTTGGGTGACCACAACTGCACAAAATACACCAAGTTTGGTGAAACGCCTTCTTCCCTGTCCATTTGACTCACCATTTTCAGGGAACCATGTATCTGTGCCCCCAGAGCTCCCTGTTCTATTTCACTTTCCAGCAGTCTCCTTTTCACTGTCATGCCCTGGCTTGACATGGTGGAGTACAATATCCACACTTATCACAGTTAAATTGCATTTGCCATTCTTTGACCTATCTTTCCAACTGATCTCGATCCTGTGGTAAACTTAGATATCCTTGCTCATTGTCCACAATACTATTATTTTTAGCATAATCTGCAACATTTATTAACAATGTTAATTACAATGTCATCGGAATCATTAATATAGATGAGACAGTGAACCAAGCACCGACTCCTTGGCACACCACTGGTCACAGACCACCACTCAGTAAAACAACCCTCAACAACTACCCTTTGATTCCTTTCTCGCAGCCAATTATGAATCCAATTGGCTAGCTTTCACCTTGGTTTCCATATGATCTAACCTTCCAGATAAGCCAACTGTGTTAGGACCTTGTCCAAATATACTTTTTCACATTTGGATGGACTGATTCCATTCATCACTTCAGTGCCCATCTAACCAGTCAATTGGTGTCTTCTTGCAATCTACAATTATCTTCCTCATTCCAATGTTGAAATAATGTACAAACTTTTAAATTACATTTAAACATAAATCACTTAACTATATGAAAAGCTTGGAGCCTTTGTTTTAAGTCTCTGTATTTGAGGAGACACCTGTCTTAGAATCAGCACAATATAGATTTATTCCTGGAATGAAGGATGTTCGATGTGGAATGTTTCAATAGTGTCAGCCTATACTTACTGAAGTTCAGAAAAAGAAAAGTGTTCTCATTGAAACATACAAGATTGATAGGCTAGATAACAAAGGCAGTTTCCTCCAGTTTGACTTTCTGGAAGTACAAAGACTCAGCATTAAGGATCAGAAATTTATCATTGAGATAAAGAGAAGCTTCTTAATTTTAAGGAAAGTAAAATGGTTGAGTTACACCTCATTGTAAAATGATTAATGTAATTTATCATGTGTACACCTGCTATTGGATAGTTTACAGGAAGTCAGGAGAATAAGCTCTGGTTAACAGACTGACATCACTGAAATAAGAAATTATATAAATTACATTATATACTTGGATGTTTGGATGTCAAAATATGTCAATGGGAAAATGAATAAAAGAATATAGCCATCAATGCTTTCAAAAATACCTCCTAAAAGATGATGCTTTTATTTATCAGGTTAGTTCACTATATAAAATATGTATAGGTAAGTTAAATATATTTAATGGCTTTCTAAAAGAACAATAAGTATTTATAATGTATTTACAAAATATGATATTACACAAGAAAATAGACTCAATGTGCTGGAAATACTTTGCCTTGCTCTTTAACAGAACATTAACTTGATTGTTTTAATCTGGAGCCATGAAATGAAAATGTAAAGCGCTAATAATCCAAAGCATTGTTTTGAAGGCAATTGTCTTCTTTATGGATCCAAATTTAACAGAGCATTTTAATAAATTATTTAAAATATCTTTCCTCTTTATCATAAAGGGAAAACAGGGGCAAAAATGTAACAAGAAGAGTAGATTGGAAGTTAGGTAATATGCAACGGCATATTTAAAGGAGAGCTTTTCAGTTGCTACATTGTGATTGTGATGAATGTCTCAAATCACTAGATTAAAATACAAAGCATCATCAATTTTATATTAATGATTGAATTTGTGCCCATTTCCCCTTCATTTGTGTTTTGCACCCTGCAACAGTACAGCATCAGCTCTGATTAGTCATAAACAAAATCCTATTTAATTGTACCAGAGTCGATCTACCCTTCACTGTGTTTTTTAATCTGTCCGTGGCCTTTCACACCATTGACTCCAACAGCCTATTCAAGCTTCTCTCCACCAGTAACACTGACTCCACCTCCCTTCCCCATCCCACCACACTCAACTACATGTACAGACACACACATATATTTTGCTCTAGTGCCTCTCAGGGCCTTTCTTATCTCTTATTTTGAAGTAGGCTCACAGCAATATCATTTACAACATGGTATCTATTTCCACAAAAGCTAGCAAATGTTCCACTGTCTCTAAATGATCAAACATTTAGTACCAAATGAGCAAATAACTCTTCCACTAAATTTTGGAAATATTAAAGTAATCCCAAAATACATTGTCTCTTTCCCTGGCAACTCTTTGAAATTGAATAATACTGCTCACAACGTTGACTTTAAATTCAGATCTCATATCCAAGCCGTCACCACAATCTTCTAGTTTTAGATCTGCAACACCATCTCATATCAACAGTGTGGCAATTGCTACAGAAGGATTCATCCATGTCTTTGC
This sequence comes from Raja brachyura, assembly GCA_963514005.1. Next base: position 9,826,903 of record OY740785.1, read on the forward strand.
TGTGCCATATTCAATGACTTGAGGACACTCCACGCTGATTTCCCAACTCAAATATTTGTAAACATGAGTTCATCATAAACTCTTCTGTCCAACCCCTAAAGCACATCAGTCTCCCTCACACATTGCATGCTGATTTATACGGTTCCTGGTTAAACAACATCTGCCTTCCGATGTTCTTAGGCCTAATTTTATTCAAATACTTCTGTAACGGTAAACTAGCCTCGAGGCAATGAACCAAAATACCTGAATTATTTTATGCTGACCACTGATACACCTTAAAATGTAATCACTCCACCAGTTGTGTCCACTCTTTCAGTTACCAAGGACCTAAGTCCTGGCATTCCCTCTCTGTGTCGCTCCAAATTTTTTTTCTCCTTTAGGATGCTCCTTAAAACTATGAGCAAGGGTTTGATGAACTTTCCAGGTGTCTCCACTTGGGAACTGGCATAATTCCTCATGTGATAACATTCTTGTGAATCACCTTGGGATGTTTTGCTTCATTTCAGCCACAACACAACTGGAAATTGTTGTTTCAATTCACATTTAACAAAATAACTAAATATTGAACACTGAAAATATTTACTTTGAACATTTACTTCAGAACCAAGATACTTGGACTCTTAAAGGAACTACAATTATCAATGACCTACTTTGTAGTCTTTTACTAGGACTTTCCCCATGGACATGCCGCCGTGGCATGTAGGGCGATGGTTGGGGCAGAGGTAGTGAAGATACGTCATGCGTCTGAAGTTTATACCAGTGTGGTTCATCATCCAGCAATGCCGTCTCCAGCTCTATAAGGATCTGTAAAAGTTTAGCAACGTCATCAACAGCAGTCTAAGAAGCAAGCAAGAGAGAACTGAATAAAGATATAATTAAAAACAGGACCCGGATGATTATAAGCACAACGGACTGATAGCGAAAGTCCTTTTCCAAAGAATGTGGGAATTATAGAAACAACACAGGAAATCATCCAATCAATTAATTGCTGAATTATGTATTTAGTACTTTATTCAGTATAGGTCATAAAATAAGAATGGTCTTAAAATAAAGTATATGACATTTTATTAGATTGGGCATTATTATTCAAGCAAATATTTTCAGTCTAACAACCTTAATGAGGCATATGTTTGAACACTTACCATTGCAACTTCTAGGTCAGAATTCTCTACACAATTCTATTATGGCAACAATTACAAGATAATTTCAGATTCTAGTCACTGGAATGGGACGTCTTTTAAAGTCTCACCTTGAACTTTTGCCACTATCTTATATTTCATATTTTATCTATATAACAAATATAATTATCATTTGGTCTAGGGCAATGCTATGAACCATTTACTAATGTTTAAGTATTACAGCTCACAGCTCAAGTTCTTTAACTAGAAGTGAGCATTTATACTCCAAAATGCATAGGAGCATCAATACGTAACACAACAGCAGCAAACTGGGCCTGCATTGCCAGATATTAGATAACCAACCATGTTGGAGCCATATGTTTGGAAGATGGATCACTTCCAATGAGTTATTCCTGTGATATCTCCACATAAAGCAAGCCTGAATTAAGCTAGTTCAAGACCTGATGGTCGATTACCTAGGATTCACACACATAGTGACAGCTCATCAGTCAAACCTTAATTCAGAAATTGTGATTGTGAGTCTTGTTAATTTTTATTCCCTCTTCCAAAAGTAGAGGACCGAGAATGTCACACATGTCAACAACAAAAATGCTGCTTCTCTTTAAATTGCTCTCCTTTTCTCTACTTTTGTTGGGCAAATAAAAACGTTTTCCAATCATTGTACATCTCTATTCTGAATGCCTGACCAAGCTATCCTTCCTAATTTCACTTTGTGTTAAAGGTTCAAATTGCTGAACATAGCAAATGATCAAAGATCAAATTGCTAAGCATACCCATTTACTGAATTACCAGAATGTACAGTGCTTTCAGAAAGTATTCAGACCCCTTCTCTTTTTCCACATTTTGTTACGTTACAGCCTTATTTTAAAATTGATTAAATCCTTTTTTTTATCATCAATCTACACACAATACACTATAATAAAAATAATGGTGTTTAGAAGTTTTTGCAAAGTAATTAAAAAGAAATAACAGAAATGTCACATCTACAAAAGTATTCAAACCCTTTGCTATGACACTCAAAATTGAGCTTAGGTTCATCCTGTTTCCATTGATTATCCTTGAGATGTTTCTACAACCTGATGGTTGTCCACCAGTGGTAAATTAAATTGATTGGTCATGATTTGGAAAGGCACACACCTGTCTATGTCAGGTCCCACAGTTGACAGTGAATATCACAGCAAAATCCAAGCCATGAAGATGAAGGAATTGTCCGTAGACCTCCGAGACAAGATTGTGTCGAGACACAGTTCTGGGGAAGGGTATAAAACAATTTCTGCAGCATTGCAGGTCCCGAAGAGCACAGTGGCGTCCGTCATTCTTAAGTGGACGAAATTTGGAATCACCCGGACTCTTCATAGAGCTGGCCGCCCGGCCAAACAGCAATCGTGGAAGGGCCTTGGTCAGGGAGGTGACCAAGAACCAGATGATTACTCTGACAGACCTCCAGAATTCCTCTGTCGAGATGGGAGAACCTTCCAGAAGGACAACTATATCTGCGGCACTCCACCAATCAGGCCTTCATGGCAGAGTGGCCAGACGGAAGCCACTCCTCAGTAAAAGGCGCATGACGGCACGCGTGGAGTGTGCCAAAAAGGTTGTTTTCTCTGGTGCTCTGGTCTGATGAAACCAAGATTGAACTCTTTGGCCTGAATGCCAAGCATCACGTCTGGAGGAAACAAGGCACCACTCATCATCTGGCCAATACCATACCTACGGTGAAGCATGGTGGTGGCAGCATCATTCTGTGGGGACGTTTTTCAGCGGCAGGAACTGAGAGACTAGTCAGGATCGAGGGAAAGATGAATGGAGCAAAGTACAGAGAGATCCTTGATGAAAACCTGCTCCAGAGCTTTCTGGACCTCAGACTGGGGCAGAGGTTCATCTGCCAACAGGACAACGACCCTAAGCACACAGCCAAGACAACTCAGGAGTGGCTTCGTGACAAGTCTGTGAATGTCCTTAAGTGGCCCAGCCAGAGCCCGGACTTGAAGCCGATCGAACATCTCTGGAGGGACCTGAAAATAGCTCCCCATCGACACTCGAAAATCGACACTCCCCATCCAACCTGACAGAGCTTGAGAGGATCTGCAGAGAAGAATGGGAGAAATTACCCAAATACGGGTGTGTCAAGCTTGTAGCGTCATACCCAAGAAGACTTGTAATCACTCCCAAAGGTGCCTCAACAAAGTACTGAGTAAAGGGTTTGAATACTTATGTAGATGTGATATTTCAGTTCTTTCTTTTTAATTACTTTGCAAAAATTTCTTAAACATCTGTTTTCGCTTTTTATTATGGGGTATTGTGTGTAGATTGATGATAAAAAAAAAGAATTTAATCCATTTTGGAATAAGGCTGTAACGTAACAAAATGTGGAAACAGTGAAGGAGTCTAAATACTTTCTGAATGCACTGTATTGCAGAACACAGTTGTACAACTTATAGCTTGCCAAAATTAAAAGTTCAAGAAATGTAATTATTCCTGCTCTGAACAACAGGGAAGGTTTTTTGGAGGAAGTCTAATTTGAGATGCGCTCAACACCCCTATGCCCATTTCTGCCGTGGTGAAGAGCAGTCCATGGATTCACAATGCATCAGCGAGACAGCTTTCTGCTGCACAATGTCTGACCAATGACACAAATGCTTTAGCAATAAAAATAAATTCAGGATTAAAGAGTTTGTGTCTTTTACCTCTCCAAGAAATCCACTTTCTTCTTCGTGCACTCGAGGCTGATCCCACAACGTGATCTCTAACATCCGTTCTCTAAAGTCTCTTCGGTGAACGTGAGAATAGATAAATGTTTGGTTCCATTTTGGCTCTAAGCTTCTCTTGACTGTTTTGGTCCTCCTCTTACTTTTGTCACTGCCAGTTAAAATATATAGTTAATTTACATTTGCTAATCCTTTCAAATCATCACAATTCAAAAATACAAACCATGTCATGACAACGCATTCTACATATTCAAAGTAAATCATACAAAGTATTCTGGCAAAATGAAATATATCACTACAAATATAATCTACTTCAGATCCACACTCAGACTGTGTTGCCATTGAGGTTTTAAAAATAAAGGCAAATGTTTTTCTACACTTGAACTGTTTTTCTACACTTGAAGTTTGAAGATATTGGCCCAGATTTAGCAAATGCAATGACACAAACCCATTGGTCTCTCTGTCACTTCACGATAAACTCTTAGCATCTTTGAGATTTCAGCATGAGACGGAAATTTCGGGGGCTGTGCATTATTCAGCACTTCTCCGCTGTCCATGCTGCCCATCAGAATCTACTATTAAAACATTCAGATGGTTGCAAACCATCTTGGAAAATTAGGGCTGTGTTGTACAATGGTTCAATTCAGTGGTTCAATGGTGCTGTATTGTCACATGTGAAAACGCACAGTGAAATTCAGTTCTGATATACAGTTCAGTAAAGTATTGCCACACCTAAGAACAATTCCCGATTAGCAACGTTTACAGAAATAGTCCACTGAGACCAGTGTTGTTAATGGCTAATAAACCACATGGCTCAAAAGATCTTTGGTGCTTGTGTTTTTTTTTATTTCCTCACACAAATATTTCTACATATAATGGATTATAAAACAAAATATTTAATGTACATTTAACTTAAAAATTGATTTACGATATTTTGGCTTGTCAATCCAATGGAAATTTCCACCTATACTTTGTACTCCATAAAAAGTTCACAATGTTGTTTTTTTCCAAAGTGATTTGAGTGAGAATTCTTTAATGCGATTGTCTGTTATTCCAGATTGATGAGATCACTGTTGCTAACATTGTCCCTTCACCACTGTCCTCAAACCGTGGGTCTAGTAACACATTGAACTCCGTTTACCAACCTGCCATGCCCTTACCCACCCTTGGTATCGCCAACAATAAGAACGGGCAATCCAGATCCTAAAGCCTTGATCATCCAATCTCATTCGGAGTTTCATCCTCTTTAAATTCAGGGGCCTACAGTTTTATGAAGAAGTCTGCTGTAGCATTGCTGCCTGATGGTTGAATACCAAGTAAAAAATACCAATATTTAGTACCATCTTGGGCTAAGTAAATGAGATTAATGGAATTGATATAGAGAGCCAAGAGACATTTATCAGTGCTGCATGTCTCTATGACCATCAACGATGTGCATGGTATCTAAATCGTATGTACTTTATTAAGTCACAAGTTGAGACCCGTGGAAGTTTAGGAGGAAAGTTATTTATTTGTATGTTTGTAAAGATTCTTTATAAAATGCACAATTTACATGCAGCCAAAGGGGATTTAAATGGAATATGGTGGTATCACTGCAAGAAGAAAACAACAAAGTTTTTATATATCCTGTGGAATATTTTATTTCATTGGCAATAAAGCACATTTGAGAGTCCTCACCATTTAATTTAGGAAACAGGGCTGCTAATTTCTATGCTCAAGCAAAATCACATGTTCAACATGTTTTCTCTACATGAAAGATGCCGTATCGAATGCTAAACAAATGCTGTATGCAACAAACTGGGAATTGAGCAGAAATTTACTATTTCATTTACATCAGGATTTGTTGATTGAATCAAAAGATAATCAAACTATGCTAAATAAGGCAGAAGATCAAAAATATAAATGTGTGATTAGTAATCTCCCATTGGCCATTACGAGCTAAGAAGAGGGCAGTATCACAGAACTCTGTATATAAAAGATGCTGAAGGAGGCCCTGTATATGCCATCAGAGCCACATCACTTAAAAAAGAGCTACAATCTAATCCCCCCTTCCAGCACTGGGTCCTTAGTCCAGTCAGAGTTCTTCAAGTACACATCTGAGGATTGATAATGCGGGATTTTTTCCGTTTAAAATACTAGCAAACCAGCCTGAACAATGTGTAGAAAGAAAGAACTACAGATGCTGGTTTATATCAAAGATAGACACAAAGTGCTGGAGCAACTCAGTGGGTTAGGCAGCATTTCTGGAAAGGATAGGTGATGTTTTGGGTCAGGACCCTTCTTCAAACTGTAAGGAATTTGTTAATTTTAAGTAACTTCTACCTTCACATCGGCTTGTAATTTTCTCCCAAATCCTAAAACCATGTCTGACATCTTTGCAAAATATGGCAATAAAAACAATGTTCCTCTCTCCTGATATCATGATGTCAGTGTTGATAGGGAGAAGCTGGTGAAGTTTATTGTTTTAATGTGAAAGGAGTGAAATCTGTGAAAGATTAAAGTGCTAGAATATGAAAGAAATGATCATTATAATGGATCTCTTGGCGCTATGCAGTAACAATAGAAATTGTTAATAGTTTCACTTTTGTGGGGAGAGGCAGAGAAGCAAGACTGTGTCTTAACACATTTGGAGGAGGTTTCCAGGAAGGAAGAGACAGAGCCCAAATTTGATGTACAGTTGACTGAAGGCGTCCTTGAGGAGAGAGAACACTGCTGGTCCAGTGCTGGAAAAGGTACTCATCATCTTCAGCCAGCAACTCCAGAATTCTTTTCACTGTCAAATTTTCTGAGGCCTGAAAAACCTGGTAGTAGCCACTGAATGGTAACCACTGAAATTCAATTAATTTTCAGAACACTGAGAGTCTGATTTAAGCATGCATTCCTTTTAGCGCAAAACACACGTGATGCCCGTCCTATTAAAATGACTATAAACATGTCAAAATGATCCTTCTTCAACTATCATTGAGGCAATTTCTTAATTTTATAAACAGGTATACTGGGTAACACAAGCATAGCTTCAATACTTCTGATTTCTGCAAAATGGAAATTCTGGTTGAATTTGTCAGTTTGATTTCATTAAACAAGCACAAAAGGATTTATGTTCATATTATGTCTTTAATGCTGCAACTATGATCCTGCGAAGCTGTGATTATTATAACATACTAAGTTTTGTCATTCGTAAATTCCATATTCCAGTGAGAATGGATTTTGTGATACAACACTGCCCTCTATTGTTACTGGATTGATTATAAAATCCACCAACCGTCTCTACCACCTTCAGTCAACTGAGATGTACGATGATCGAGACCTCAAACTTGACATCAAGGTCATTGTGTACGGAGAGGTTGTGATTCCCACACTTTTGCATGCATCGGAGATGTGAGAAACTAAAAGTGGTCACCTTTGAGCACTTTGAGCAATTGTAATTGTTACTATAATTGTAACAACCTCCAAATTCACAATGTCAATGTCTTATCCAAGGCTCACATGATTGACATAGACTCATGGATCTTCTTGTCCAATGCCACAAATGTAAATATACATTCAGGAAGGCATCAGCCATTTCAAGTCTCTCTGAAGGAAGCATGGAGAAGTCAAGTGCAAAGAGTTGAAAGGAGTATTCAAGAACCCAATCAAGCTACCCACACACTCACTCAAACCCCACCTCTCCCTCCTTGGCAGAGTCTGCATATCTCACGCAGAATCTCAAAACTCACGGAAATACAGTGGTAGCAAATTTACCGCAATGGAGAAAACGTTGCAAATAACATGGTTACATCGAAATCTTACATAGGAATTAATATTCGTCCGACAATAGTAATAAAGCCAATGCACTTGTGTATCACTGCCATTCAGGCATTTAGGTTTAGATTGATTTATTCACTTAAAAAAATACACCCTGCGAAGTTCTGAGGCAATCCAGGCTATGGATCTAATTTAGAAACTGCGGAGGAAAGAACTGCAGATGCTGGTTTAAATCAAAGATAGACACAAAATGCTGGAGTAACTCAGCGGGACAGGCAGCATCACCCATTGGAGAGAAGGAATGGGTGACATTTTGGGTCGAGACCCTTCTTCAGACTGAAGAAACTGTGGGTCCTGTTCCAATTTCTCTATTAACCTGTTTGCCAATGTCAGATAACCTGGCCTAGTAGGAAAAGGAAGAATGATAATTTAGTGGCATAACTATCTGATCATCCCAGTCGTCTTAATCTAATCTGACCTTCAGCAATTTCTGGTAAATGACGGACTTGCGAACAATGGGATTTACAATAATCCAATGTTCTCCATTCTTTTAGTCTAGCAGGGTGGCTAAGCTTTTTAATCAAGAAGACTAATGTTTGTAAAACTGTTCTAAAATAATGGTCAAAATCCTTAATAATTAAGAGGGTAGACTAGAGTTACATAGAGTTGACGACTTATTATCATCCATGTCCCTGTTATTCTAAGGAAATAAAATAAATAAGTGGAGATGTAACAACATTATGCCTACCACACAACAATACAAACAGATGTGCAGTTAATTTTTTTTAATTGATTCTCAATGTTCACCTTCGATCTGGAAGGAAGTACATTTTTACATAAGGATTCCTGGGCCGACCGTCCCCTCGAGAAGGAAGCTCCATGGCTTGTAACACATTAACTATCAACTGGTGGCCTACTTTATCATACCAGAGTTTCACCTGTGAAAAGAATATATTTTATGGTCCATGCATCATCTTTCAAAAGCTCGTACACAACAAAATGTCAAATTTTCAGTACATGCTGTTCTAATAACGGATATACAGGCATTATGTTGACATTTCTTTTGAACGTTATTCTGTGCACGTTATTTCTTTAACTGTCCAACTGCAGGTTTTCCAAGACAAAAAGAGACCAAGGTTCATTTACTTACATAAAAGTGTTAATTCCCAAATCTAAAAATCTTCCAATCCAGAGATTTGAAAATATGTAAATTACCTGATATCAGCCTTGGCAGCTTCATTAATTAATGATGGTAAACCACCAAATGGCTCCACATTGATATTAAACAGCGAGGCACTTGCCTGTCAATTCTTCAGTTAGTTCCAGTGTAAATAAGCACATAAACATTAAGATAGGAAAATGCTGTGCCCCATGAGGGTCACTGTTCTTTCTCCAGTCTTTCTCTTCCTCTGTGTGATGTTGGCTCTTTCTGAGCTACCAACCTTTTTTTTAATCTATAAACTCGACTGGTTAATGTTGGTCGGTTGCCAAATCTGCCCTCTAACCCATAGAGAGACTTCTTCATTTTCTTCATTATCTTTCTCAGAATGTGTCCAGTTGCAATGAAAGTTTCTTCAACCTAATTTATTAATTGTTCCTTTTGCCACAGATGCTGTCTAATCTGCTGAGTGTTTCCAGCAATTTAATTTTTTTAATTTCAAATTTCCAGCATCTGCGACTTTTTCACTCAGACCATAGAGATACTTTCTAACTTAGGTCAGAAGACAAAAACCTAGACCAGGAAGTGCTGCTACATTTTTGACTTCAGAATCGAGGGGTAAAGGAAATAATTATGAAATCTTGGCTGCAAACTCAAACCAATCAGAATTCAGGTTAGCGAGCTTTGTGGTAATGTTGAATTAGTAGAAACAAGGAACTGCAGATGCCGGTTTACAAAAAAGAACACAAAGTGCTGGAGTAACTCAGTGGGTTGGGCAGCACTCCTAGAGAACATGGCTGGTGACATTTTGGGTAGGGAACTTTTAGTGACAGATTAAAAGCTATGTACCTACACATTGAAAACACCTATCATCTTGACAAAAACTACAAACGTTCAATACTGAACATCAGATAAAGGAGGGAACAGTTGGTCCATCCATTGGAATGGAAAGAAACTAGAGCAATTACGTATTAACTAATTTACATTGCTTTGAATTAATTTGAATATTCTTGAATGATTTAATTGCTTAACAATACTGTATGCTTACATCTGCAGGAATATGTAATTGTTTACATGCCGTTCAGTTTTTGAATGATGGTATTTTAACGCAGATCGAGTATGTGACTTGATCAGTTTTCAGAATTCTTTTCAGCTGCTTTAAGGATTGACTCTGGGCCTCATGTAAAGATTTTTCAAAAGATGTGCATGTGCGTGTGTATGTGCGTGCAGTGCACTATACGTTTGCATCTGGACTCTCTTAGTTTTGCTACTTTGTCAGTGATATTTCTGTTCAAACTCTGCTAGTATTTCTGAAGGAGAAGACGACGAAAGCAAACATGAAAAACTTAAATGTAAGGAGATAGCCATGACAACAAAAATAAAGTGTGAATAATGAAATTATGAAATAAAGTTATGAAAAATAAAAGTGTTCTATTAATAATAAAAAGGAAATATTAGAAAAAACAGCCATCAAAGGATCAGCAAGCTGGACAGTAGATGTCTGGCTTATTACATTGTTTACATGGAAACTAATATATTTTTCTTCTCCATTTATATTTGGCTCATTACTCACTGCAAGATACAGCAGAGGTTCTCGTATTGCTGTACTTTTTACATATTTTACATATTTACACACTGCATACCCTGTGAAAATATCTTTCCATGTTCTTCCTTGGCTACATCTGGCAAGGAAGTGAAATAATCTATTCAGAATAGTTTCCACGACTTAAGGTGCAGTTTTGCCAGATAACCAGAATCTTTGCAATAGCAGGGGAGTCTGATTTAAACATGTAACTGCAGATGCTAGTTTTCAAAAAGACACAAAGTGCTGGAGTAATTCAGCAGGTCAGGCCTTTGCTTGCAATAGTGGGAAGATTTGTTTTGAATATGTTTTTCTGAGGTTTAAGATTAGAATCCAAGGCACATGCATTGAACGCCTGTCTCCATGCAAAGATGTTGGGCAAGTGAGGCATCCTTTGGGTTTACTTCTGTAATCACTCTGTATTTTTGATTTGTATCTGGCCAAGACGATGAAAACATTTGCAGGATCTGAATCATTCAACATCATCAAACAAAACAATGAAAAATCCGTGCAGTAACTTCCCAACTAATATGTTACATATCTATTGATTCTGTAATCCTGTTAGGTCATTCATTTGCTTTTCAATGAACAAATTGTTTTCTTGAAGTTTTCTTGGTGATATCTCTTCTTCAACCTTTTCCCTTCTTGCTCTTCATTCCGTGACAGACCTCAGCTGTGTATAAGATTAACCTTTTCTTTGATACTTAAATTATACCAGATTATCCAAATAATGGGTAATTTCAATGCACTAAGGAAGTCCAATGTTGCATTAAACTTGTACGTGGATGAGTAGTCACCCACAATTATTTCTGATGACTGACAAAAGTCGCCTATATCGGCTTCCCGAGGATTTAACCACCATGCTCAGCACTTGTTTTGGATAAGTGTATCAATAAATGACTTAACATGTTGATAAACGGAATTAGCATATATTAACAAAATACTGAAACAAAAAGAAAATGACCAGTCACTGGATAGATTTTTCTTAATGTTTAGACATTAAGTGCAAACAAAAATCTCAATTAAAAAAACTACAAGTCCCTAATGGCAGCCAGTTGCATGTTCAGCCCAAGTGATTGCATCCCAACGCTGAAGCCTTGTTCAATAGTCAAGACTGTTAACTCAGTTACATAATGCATTTATATCAATGAAAAATATAAAGGTTTTTCGCAACATGTATGTTTAGTTTTGTGTGTTATTGGTTTACTCACTGAGAGCTGTCCAGGTAAGATCTGAGGGGCATCTTTCAAAGCTCCCGGGCTGGTTGGAGAAATGACTGAAATACAGGGCCGTTCCATCTTCTGCGACTCAAAGGAACTCGAACCTGAAAGCATTTAATCACAGTACTTCTATTTATGGCATACATTAAGTGTTAAAATACCAATGCAGAGACAAATGTATAATGTTCCCTGTTATAAAGCACAGAAACGGGCCCTTCGCCCACTGAATCCCAGCTGACCATCGAATATTCATTTACCATAATGCCACTTTTTATTCTCCCCATATTCTCCTCAATTCCTCCCACATCCTCAGATTCTACCATTCACTTACACACCAAGGGCAATTTAATGACTTTACATCCTATCAATGTGGGATGTGAGAAGAAACCAGAGTACGCTGAGGAACCAGAGCACACAGCCATAGGGAGCATGTGCAAACTCCACAGGGACAGCATTTGAGGTCAGAATTGAACGCGGGTTTCTGGCTCTGTTAAGGAACATTACTACTCACCTCCACTGCGCCACAGTGGCATTTGTGAACATATTTGTGGTTACATCCGGTCATACAAATTCATGTTAAATGAATCTTAAGAAATAAAGTCATGTCTTTATTCAGTGACAATTATGCTTTACTTGGAAGCAATATTTTTCAGTACGTTGGTCAACAAATAATTCACGGATTCTTCATGAGTTTGTGGGTTAGACATTTATCTATTGTTCAAACCTAAAATTAAATTAAGCCCTGCGGAATAGCACTCCAGAAACTTGTGCATAATGAACTTGGGCAGTCGCAAAATTATTAATAGGTATAAGACCACAGCAGAAATCACCCAACGACTTCAGACACAGGGGACTAAAGAAATTTGCAAAAATTAAGGATGTAATAAAAGCGGTAGATAAAGGAGATCTAGCAGATGCTGTGGATTTGGAATTCCAAATTAGATGCAATAAGGTTACTGTCAAGTGCATACTGGTTTACGGTTGGATAAAGGAATGGCTAGCTAACAGAAAGCAGTGAGTAGGATGCCATAAGTATTGTGGGAATTGAAACTCTGCTGAGCTAAATTAAACATGCCTGGCGAGTAGGGGAAAGTTCCTGCTCACTGTACAAAGCTGCAGTGTCGTTAGTCTGAATGTTTTGTACAGCTTGTACTAGACGATAAGGCTTTGTGTTGCAGGGAAAAAGGTTAGAATGCTGAATTGCGCAGACCAGTGCATGATCCACTGCAGCTAAGTCGTAAAGAAGTATGGTAAAAGAGGGCTGCTTGCTTAAGGGTAGCTGATCAGTCTGCAGCTTGACTTGCTCTCCTTGTTAACAAGTTTCTGAATAAAGAAGTTAACTGTCATTCAAGTCTTGGTAAATTATTCCGGCAGGATCCTTACTGGGGATTTAAAGTACTTATAATCTATGTCAGTGATTTGGATGAAAGGAGCAAGTATACTGTAGCCAGATTTGTCGATGAAACAAAGAGTTAGGAGGTTTTGAGAAGGACAGAAAGACCTGAGAATGCCATATAGATAGGTTAAGAACATGAAAACCAGGTTGACAGGTGGAGTGTCATGTGGGGAAATGATCCACTTATGAAAGAAAAATGAAAAAGTAAATTATTATTTAAACAGAGCAAGATCATTAAACATTGCAGTACAACGGGATCTCACACACAATGTTGGCATACAAGTAAGAGCAAGCATTTAGGATTACGTTGGCCTTTATTGCATGTGATGGGGAATTTCAATTTAAGGAAGTTTTGATTCAACTTAACGGGACGCTTGTGAGAAGGCATCTGGAGTATTGCAAATGGCTTTTGTCTCCAAATTTAAGGAAGAATGCCTTGCCTGGAGTGCAGGAAAAGTTCACGAATCAAAGATTGATTTGTGGAATAAAGGGATCAATGTATAAAAAAGATTGGGCCCATACCTACTGGAATTTAGAAGAATAAAGTATTATCAAAATAGTTAAGATTCTTCAGGGGAATGAGAGGGTGGATGTGAATGTTTCCCCAGGGGGATACCAAGAACTAGGTATATGGTTTCAGAGAAGGGGACTTTGCTTATTTCAGATATGGGTGAAAAATAACTTATTCTTCTAGAAAACTGTGAAACTTTAGAATTCTCTACACCAGCGAGCTGTGAGGTGGAGTCACTGGATATATTCAAGGTGGAGATTGGTAGATACTTGAACCACACGTGAGTAGAGTGGTCTGGGGACAGGAACAGGAAAGCGGGGTTGAAGCCAAAGTTGGATAAGCTAAGATTTTATTGAACAGAGAAGCAGGGCCAAAGTCCAAATGGCTTAATCCTGCTCTTGAGTCTTACCTTCTTTTGTCAGCCCACGTTTAATGGGCAGCACGGATAATGAGTCCCTTTAATTCAGAATAAAACATTGAATGGTGCAGAAAATCAGTTCCAAAACCCAAATCCCCCTACTTTTTGCAAATACTCACTGGACTCCAAAGGGGGGTGGGAACTCTCCGGAATTCTAGGTATGTCACTGTTGACAGAAACGGAACAATTTGCATTGTGATATTTTCGGCAAAAAAAGCCATCACATTCAATCACCAAATAATTAATGTTAACACAATTGATCACAAACAAGTTTATTCTATTTTAAAATATATATTTTCTGAAATATTTCATTAGGACTTAGAAAATGAAAAGGATTTCAATGCAATCACAGTTCAGACCATCCAAATCCAAGTATCTACCCAATATTTGCATGATTGAGAGAAACCAGTAAACTTCACCAGAAAATATTTATTCAATGCAGCTGCTTATAGTATTTTTATGATATCCAAAGTGAAATAAATTCCTGTTAAAAGTTAGAAAATGAGATTCAGCACGGTGAAGACAGTATTTGATATTCTTGCCTTTAGTGGTTGGAGTATTAAGTACAATTGTTAGGATGTCATCTAATAACTGTACCAGACATTGGTGAGATAACACTTGGACTATTGCAATCACTATCAGCCATTAACTGGAGAAAATGTAGAAAAGTTACACAAGGATGTTACCAAAACTAGAGGGCTTGAATTATGAGGAGCGACTGGAAAGGTTGGGGTTTTATTTTACACAAGGGCATCGGAAGCCGAGACATCACCTTATAGAGGTATATAAACTCATGAGGGACATGAATAAGGTGAATTGTTACAGTCTTTTTCCTCGGATTAAGGAAGTGCAAAACTGGTGGGCATGGATTTAAGATGAGAGCAGAAGATTTAAAGAGGATCCGAGGGGCAACTTTCTCACAGAGGATAGTGAGTAGGTAGAACAACCTGTTGAGTCAGACACAATTATAACGACATTTGTAAATTTTACGTTTAAAAGACCCTGTAAAAGGTACATGGACAGTAAAGGTTTAGAGGGATGTGGGTCAAATGCAGGTAAATGGGACTAGCTTAGATGGGTTTCTTGATAGGCACCGACATGTTGGGCTGAAGGGCCTGCTTCTATGTCGTATGACTCTATTACCCCAAATGCTGCATGACCCGCTGAGTACTTCCAATATTTAAGGTTCCTTGTATCTATGATTTATTTTTGATTTTTCATGGTATTTGTTAAAATATGACTCTCAGTTAAATTTAGTCCTTACATAAGATTTATATGCATATTATATCACGATCCCACTATGATGCCAGTCTGGAATTGTGATCGTGACAACAAGCTGCAAGCAGTGTAGGCTTAAGATAGAAAGGTTTAGGAGAAGATTTGGCTGGGCTCAGAATGTAGAAAGATTGTTTAAAACTAGTTTTCTACATCAAATAAGGTGATTTATGGAGAAGCATTATGTATATGCAAGGATAACAGAATTTTCTTTTATGCTTGTGGGTTTCGAAAAAAAAGTAGGAGGATTATGCTTTGGTTACATAAGGCATCAGGGAGACCACATCTGGAGCACTACAGTATGTATAGTATTGGACTCCTTACTTAGAAGGGATGTTAATGCATTGGAAGCAGTTTATGAGACCACAAACTGGAATGGGGAGGTTATGATATGAGCAAAAATAAAGCAGCCTTAGCTTGCATCTGCAAACGTACAGAAGAATGAGAGGGGATGTGATTGAAACTTGTAAGGTTCTGAGGGGACTTGTTTAGAGGATGTTTACTCTTGAGAAAAAAATCTAGAATTAGGGGGTCACTGTCTAAAAATAAGGGGTTGCCGTTTTCGACAGTGATAACGTGTAATTTTCTCTCCAAGTCTTTGGAACGCTCTTCTTCACGCGACAGTGGAGGCAGAGTCTTCCAATATTTCTAAGGAAGAGGAAGAGAAATACAGTACATGTTAAATATAGGGGGGTGGGGGTGTTGAAGGTGACTACCTTGGGAATGTGAAGTTGAGGTTACAATCCGGTCTGCCATGATCTAAAATGGTAGAGCAGGCTTGTGAAGCTGAGAAGCTGTTCATTAATTCATGTATTGTATGTACATAATTTTGTTTGTGAATGTTGAGCTAAACAATTCATATTCAGCATCATTTTTCAAAGCATTTCTTAAACCACTTTAGAATTGTTTAGAGAAATGCATTTGGGGATACATGCAAGATCATAGGATATAAAATTAAATTGTTCAGTGTCTGTACTTTGGTGTATGTATTTCACAGGTCCAGTGACCTCGGGTTTAAACCTGACCTCTGATGCTGTGCGTATGCAGTTTACATGTTCTCCCTGTGATCTCGGTTGTAACCCCTGGACTCTCCACTTTGCTCCCTTATCGTGGGCATTGTTTGGTTATTCAGCTGCTATAAATTGCCCTTGGTCTGTAGACCGGTGACAGAAACTGAGGGACATTGATGGGATTGTAGGCCGAATAGTTTATGGGAAAAGTTAGTGGGGAATGGGATTAATGGACTGTTCCGTGCACCAGCATTGACTTGATGGGTCAAAGTTGGCTCTTATGATGTCATAAGGAAATATGGAAATACCTACACACACATGCATCATGTGAAGCATTCAGACGCAGTGTGGTTGCACCTGCTGACATTTTGGCTGCAGCCCAGTGGGAGCAGAAGGAGTTGGCAGATTGTGGTAATGTCTGATGCTGCTTTCTAACAAACATAGCCAAAGCAGAACTCAATAATGCAATAAACATAAATGTGGAGCCTTAGAAGTTGGGACAGGGGAATTAAAAATGGCAGTAACATTAAACAGATATTTTAATTTTGTAGCTGCATTGACATTTAAAGAAATTGAAAGCATACCAAGGGACAAAAGAGAATGAGCAGCTTAAAAACAATCAATGTCACAATAGAAAATGTAACTGGAAGAGCTACTTAATAACACATGATGAGATAGAACTACTGAACACAGATATTGGCCCATTGAGTGAATGCATTTTCTCTATCAGGTTAAGTAAGGATGGGACTTGCATTGGTTAAGTCCCCTGGACATGTAGTCTTGCATCCTCAGACTCTAAAATAAGTTGGCTGCAGAGATACAGAGTACAATGAACACGATCTTCCTGAGTGCACCTGATTTTAGGCAGCCACTACGATTTTATGAATGGGGGGAATATTTTTCAAAAATAATTTTTGCATTCTCTCCGGATGTAATGAGCCGGCTGGTTAAAGTAGATATCAGACCAGAGTAGGAACAGGAGTAGTCCAGTCAAATCTCTGTAGGTATTGGAGATAAAATTGCAGCACAGATATAGAGGATTGATTAACAGACAGAAAAATCAACTCTTCATTTTCAGATTTGGAAGCTGTAACTAGTGGGTATCACAGGGATCAGTGTTGTGGCCACAAACTATTTATAATCTATATTAGTAAATCAGATGAGGGACTAAGTGCAATTATCCATTTACTTAGGAAACAAAAATGATAAAAGGATGGTTAAAATAAATAAGTTGGAAGGACACAAATGCTCATAAATTTGTTTGCATTCTCTATTGGTGCACAGAACTATAGTGAAAAAGACACAACGTGCTGGAGTAATTCAATGGATCAGGCAGCATCTTTGGAATACATGGATAGGTAACGTTTTGGGACCCTTCCTCAGACTGATTGTGGTGGGAGCGGGAAGGGGAGAGAAAGCTGGGAGAGAGATGGGAGCTGGACAAAGTCTGGCAAGAGGTGGATGAAGGTGAGGAGGGCTTTTGATAGGTAGATGGTTGGACAAAGGCCAAAGATGAAGAGACCACAAATATTAGATAAGGACAGAAGAGGCGAGAAATGTGAAGCCAGAGGAAATAATATAGCTGGAAGAAAAATAGAAAATAGGTGCAGAAGTAGGACATTCGGCCCTTCGAGCCAACACCGCCATTCAATATGTTCATGGCTGATCATCCAAAATCAGTACCCCGTTCCGGCTTTTTCCCCATATCCCTTAATATGGGGACAGAGGGAGGTGGAATGGGAGAAATGGGTGTGAATCCAGGTGGGGTACAGGGAAGGGATGGACACACACACCTATCCCCATACCTCCTCCCTCACATCCATCCAGGGACCCAGCAGTCCTTCCAGATGAGACAGAGGTTCATATGCACCTCCCCTAATCTCATTTACTATATTCGGAGTTCCTGATGTGGCTTCCTTTACACTAGCAAGACCAAACATAGACTAGGTAACCATTTTGCCGAACACTTGCATATGGTCCGCCAAGGCCCGCTAGATCTCCTAGTTGCTAATTATTTCGCTTCCCATTCTCATACTGATCTTTCTGACTGACCTGGGACTCCTCCATAGCCAGAGTGAGGCCACAAGCACACTGCAGGAACAGCATCTCATATTCTGCTTGGGGAGCTTACAAACTAATGAACATTGAGTTCTCCAATTTCAGGTAACTAACCTACTAACAACCCCTTCTCCTCGTTCCCACAATCTTCTCTGTGCCCACCTGGATTTGCACTCATTTCACCCCTTCCCACAATCCTTGTCCTCATCCACCTACATTCCTTCCTCTGGCTTCATAATTCTTACCTTTTTCGATCCTTATCGCACACTTTTTGTCCCTTTATCTCTCGCCTTTGTCCAAACAACTATCCAGATAAATTGTGCAGAATTGCTTGACGAGCATTTCAATGCTTTTATGCAATCCTTCCCAATGTTTGCATTGGATACAAATAAATATCCTGCTGCACTTTGTCCAGGTAAAATCCATATTGGACCATGAGGCCCATACGGCTCTCATCGATTTTATTTCCCGACACAAAGCTTAAATGTCACTTAAACACATTCCTTCACAAGCAACGCTAAAGACAAAATATAAACCTTACCCTATTGGCCTTGAAACAACTATTTCAACCTGAAGTTCTGATTTAGATTCCAAAATGATGTTGTAAACCTCTTCATTTGTAGCTCCTGGTAAAGGTTTCCCATTCCATTCAAGGACCTCGTCACCTCGGAAACAAAAGTTTTACAATTATCACACCATTTCAAAATAACAACATACATTTTTTCCAAAGTAAATATGGATTCTGGCAATTCACATCTTTCAGAAAATACCACGATTTAGGAAACTGAGATAAATATATTTTAGAACAGATATCAAACAGCTTGCAAGTATTGCGATCTTTGATGGATTGATTGAAAGATACAGCATGGAATCAGGCCTTTCAGCCGACCGAGTTCACGCAACCATCGATCTCCCGTTCACACTAATTCTATGTTATGCCAGTTTCGCATTCACTCCCTACACATTTACAGAGACCAATTAGCCTGCAAATCCGCACATCTTTGCGATGTGGGGGTAAAATGTGGGGGCAGTCAGAAAGGGAATGCGCATAGTCCACACAGACAGCACCCGAGGTCAGTTTTGAACCTGGGACTCTGACACTGTGAGGCAGCAGCTCTACAAGCTGCGCCACTGCACTCTAAAACAACATCTGTCTACAGCAAGCTCTGCGCACTTTTATTTAATTTACTTTGAAGTTCAATTTAGCATTTCCATCCCGGGTGGATGCACAGGAAGGTACTGTGGAAATGGAAGTGGTTATTGGTGATTGGTGAATGATCCACATTGGGAGAGAAGTCTCTTCAGAATACTGAAAGGGGATAAAAGGTGGGCTGAAGGGCCTGTTTCCGTGCTGTGTGACTATGTACTTTTATTCTTTACGTTGTTCGATTATTGTACTTTAATTTCTTTGCACAACTTCAGATAGTACTCCAATTTTGCACCGTTCAATTTTGCATTCTTTGTGGTTTTGTTGTATTTATTATTACTGTATGTATACTGTTTACTCCATGGGTAAGAATTTCATTTAGACAATAGACAATAGACAATAGGTGCAGGAGTAGACCATTCAGCCCTTTGAGCCAGCACCGCCATTCATTGTGATCATGGCTGACAATCCCCAATCAGTACCCCGTTCCTGCCTCCCCATATCCCCTGACTCTGCTATTTTTAAGAGCCCTATCTAGCTCTCTCTTGAAAGCATCCAGAGAACCTGCCTCCACTGCCCTCTGAGGTAGAGAATTCACAGACTCACCACTCTCTGTGAGAAAAAGTGTTTCCTTGTCTCCTTTCTAAATGGCTTAAGGGCCTGTCCCACCAGCATGCGACTCCATGCAGCACGTGTGACCTAACGTGGTCGCTTGAGCCGTCCGGCCTCGCGGGGCCGGTCCCACTTCGATCGCCGGAGTCGTATGGAGTTGTGCGGAGCTGGTCCCGGCATCACGCGGGGCTCCGCAAAACTGAACGTGTTCAAAATTCCACGCGGCAACGGCCTGTCGGCCCGCAGCCGCCTCAACGCCGTGCGCACAGCCTCAACGTCGTGCCACCGTGGCCCTCTCTGTGTGTCCCTCTCTGTGTGTGCCTCCGTGACCCTCTCTGTGTGTGCCTCCGTGACCCTCTGTGTGTGTGCCTCCGTGACCCTCTCTATGTGCCTCCGTGACCCTCTCTGTGCGTGCCTCCATGTCCCTCTCTGTGTGCCTCCGTGTCCCTCTCTGTGTGTGCCTCTGTGACCCTCTCTATGTGCCTCCGTGCCCCTCTCTGTGTGTGCCTGTGTGTCCCTCTCTGTGTGCCTCCATGTCCCTCTCTCTGTGTGTGCTTCCGTGTCCCCCTCTGTGTGTGCCTCCGTGTCCATCTCTATCCTTGCGAACTTACCGCGGACTTCGCTCCAACTTCGCGTCACTCACCCGACCCGAGTTTGGTCGCGGTCGCCGCATGCAGGCACATGCTGGTGGGACCGGCGCTGTACGTGGATCACTCGACCTCCGCGCGATCTCCGCGCTTGCCGCATGCAGGTCGCATGCTCGTGGGACAGGCCCTTTACTCCTTATTCTTAAACTGTGGCCCCTGGTTCTGGACTCCCCCAAATTCGGGAACATGTTTCCTGCCTCCAGCGTGTCCAAGCCCTTAACAATCTTATATGTTCCAATGAGATCCCCTCTCATCCTTCTAAACTCCAGAGTATACAAGCTCAGCTGCTCCATTCTCTCAGCATATGACAGTCCCGCCATCCCAGGAATTAACCTTGGAAACCTACGCTGCACTCCCTCAATAGCAAGAATGTCCTTCCTGAAATTAGGGGACCAAAACTGCACACAATACTCCAGGTGTGGTCTCACCAGTGCTCTGTACAACTGCAGAAGGATTTGAATCTGAAGTATTTAATTTGACCAAACTCTAATAGCTAGCTGCTTTCAACGGTAGGATGGCAGCTGTATGGTTTTCCTAACTTCAGTACTTTTTGGTTTTTGTATACGCATGGTCTGTGCTTCTTGACCTCTCAGGTTCATACACAGTGGTTTCTTCCAAAATCACTCCAGTGTCCAGCTCCTGATATACAAGATATGGCTGGTACCTCTACTATTGCCCCAGAATATTATTATTAAACTCATGTTTATACTTGAGCCTTCAGTTCCATCAAAACCATGATTGCCTCTTGGAGTAAGATTTCACATGTTAAAGAGTTTGACCTGCATTCCCTCATCACACTAACCTCATCACTCTTTACTCTATTTGGGAATGCACCAAGATTATACCTACTTGTTAAGAACCTCAGATGCTGCAATTCACAACTGCCTTCTCTGACATTTGATTACAGGGACTGAACTTTGAACTCTGAAATGTTTTGCAAAACAAGACTGAATTGTGCTTTTAACTTTACAACAAATTCTAACAAATGGATTGTTTATCACGCTCTGCGGCACCATTCAGTTTGCTTGTGTCACAGAGATGTTAGCGCCACCTTACTTCAATTTCTGATCACAGCATTTTCTCCTTTGAGTTTGTTGCTTGCAACTTCTTATGCTATTGGACGTACTATACGTGCAAATATTCATGCCTCTCTGGGTTTAACCTACTTCCTAAATTTTCAAATACATCCCTTTTATGGCATCCTTACCATCTTGTTTTGAGCTTCCTTGTTTACATTCCTTGTGCATATTATTTTAATTCTAAGGAATGGTTGTCTTTTTGCCAATTTGCCAAGAGATTTCGTTTTTTTTTACATAGCATTGGACTCCCACAGCCACCATTCCCATCATGTGCAGCATTTGCGGGCTTCTTCAGATCTGATCTCGAGTTGAATATGACTGTTACACATTCACTCACACAGACACGGAGCATCAGCACTTTTATTATGGCATTGAGGCTTTAACAAAACAGCAAGTTGGATACAAAATGTTAATGGAAATAGGACATGACTGCACTTGAGAAGATGCAAAGAATATTTTCTAAGATGTTGCCAGGGTTGTTGCAGAGAGTTGTGAATCTGTGGAATTCTCTGCCACAGAAGGCAGTGGAGTCCAATTCACTGGATTTATTCAAGAGAGAGTTAGATATAGCTCTCAGGGCTAATGGAATCAAGGGGTATGGGGAGAAAGCAGGAACAGGGTACTGATTTAGTTTAGTTTAGATGAGTTTAGTTTAGAGATACAGCGCGGAAACAGGCCCTTTGGCCCACCGAGTCCGCACCGACCAGGGATGCCCCCGCACATTAACACTACCCTACACACACTAGGCACAATTTACATTTATACCAAGCCAATTAATTTACAAACCTGTATGTTTTTGGAGTGTGTGAGGAAACCGAAGATCTCAGAGAAAAACCATGCAGTCATGGGGAGAACATACAAACTCTGTACAGACAGTACCAGTAGTCGGGATCGAACCCGGGTCTCCAGCAGTGCAAACATGGTGAGGCAGCAACTCTACCGCTGCGCCACCGTGCCGTCCAATGATCAGCCAAGAACATATTGAATGGCGGTGCTGGCTCAAGGGCCAAATGGCCTACTTCTGCACCTATTTTCTATGTTTCTATTTCAGTAATAATTATAGGCTAGCTTTATTTTCCTTGGAGCAGAGGGGGCTGAAGGAGGGAACAAAATTCAGAGTGGCATAGTTAGATGAGAAATGTATCCCTTTAGCAGAGGTATCTAAAACTAAAGGGTATAGGTTTATGGTAAAGACCATGAAATTTAGAGAGGATCTGAGGAAAAACATGGTCATCCAGAGGGTGATAGGAATCTGCAACACACTGCTTAAGGAAGATACTTTCACAACATTTAAGAAGAATCTAGATGAGGATTTCAAATGTCAACATACAGAAGGCTACAGACCAAGTGTTGATTCATGAGATTTGTAAAGATATGAGTTTGATATTCGGCAAGTTCATGGTGGACCGAAGGGCCCATTTCTGTGCTTGAGGTCTCCAATCACAGATTTCCAACCATGTGGCACTTAACATCGGAGTATTCTATAACTCTCCGTTAATAGTTTCCTTGTTAGCCAACATAAATATACCAGATTATCATACATTTACTTACCAGCTCTCAAGTGGCCCACAACATCAGCTAAGCTGCCTTTTTTCACTTTGGTGATGAAGGCCCCAAGTCTTCCAGTTTCTGTTAGCTTTCCTCCAACCACCTGAATGGTAAAATTGACCAATGAATTCTCACTGATTATTCTCAGCTGATTATTATCTAAATGTGATGAAAGAGAAACCGCACCTATTTGCGGGAACATTGCCCAGTAATCACATAGATGCTGTAGGGTCATGGACATTGTAAAATATATCAACGTCATGCTCAGGTCAGTACTCCTAATGACATTAACAATCATAAGAGGTCCCCCTATGGATTAATTTATTTGTATGCCATCTGATGCGGCTTTAAACGGGATACCCTGGTTTGATTTTGTGCCAAGTTAAATTGGGAAGAAGAAAGAAAATGAGGTCATTTTTCTGGTAGAAATATCCCCATTTTATGAAATGAATGCTAAACTTCTTCTGCATAAAAAACAACATTCTGTTCTGAAAGAAATCTCTTGCCACATTGATTATTGTGAAGTAACTTGGCAATCCAGATCTGCCTCCGATGAAATAGGTGGTACATTTTGTACGGTTTTAATATCATCTGTTTGTGGAAATTATCTAGTAAGTCAACTTAACATATACTAAATCATCCCCGAATGTTTTTTTCAGTCCAATTAAATTGAATTATCCACTAAATGTTCATCTATTTTGTGTATGCCACATTATTTTCAAATTCTTTTTAGGTTCAAATAAAAGATGGGGCCTGAAACTCAGTTGGCCACAAGACCCTCTCCTGTGGATCATCTAGTAATGAGAAGCAGTTAGCGAGCAAGACGACTCCTTGTTTCACAAGGGACAACAGCAAACAGTTTAATGTACCTCACACACATCTGGAGGAATATATCTTCCCTAAAGAGTTCAGAGATTACGACACAGAATTGATTTATTTTAAATGAATGTATTGCATGCACAGAATTGAAAAGGACTCACTTTTAACCCAAGTAAAGCTCCAGATTCTTTCGGCATACTTGTTCTCTTGTTCAAAATGATACGGCCTATGAGACGATCTCCTTCTTTGGACGGTTGCCACGTAACAGGATGCTGCCGATTATATGACATAGATTAAATTACATCAGCAAATTAGAAACCATAGAATGAAAGACTATTTCTTATACTGTAATTACTCCCAGTTTTATGATTAACTGTACACAGAAATTCCAGCCTTTGCTACGGATTATTGCAGTATACAAGACCATGAGGGGTCCCGGATAGTGAACACTCGTGGTCGTTTTCCCAGCATGGAGGGATCTAAAACTAGTGAGCACAGGCTTAAGATGAGAGAGGAGAGATTTAAGAGGGACCTCCGGATCAACCTTTACATTTAGGGGATAGTTCAAAGCTGGAACAACCTGCCAGAGGATGCTAGAAAGGGGGTTCAATTACAACTTTAAAAAGACATTGGGACAGATATATCGATAGGAAGGTTTAGAGGGAAAGGGTCAAATAAGGGTTAATGGGACTAGACCAGAATAGTAAGATTAAATGAGAACTTACCAGTTTGAAGTTTGATCTTTATTTTATGAGGAGTTACGATGAGGGATTACGTGAAGACCCCGCCGGCAGGCATGCGCGACATTCTTCAAAGCAGCGGTGTGAAATCACAGATGACAGAGTTGACTAAGATAGTAAGATAAGAGAACCAGCATACCAGTAGACCTTTATAATAGAGGGTTTGGGAGCGGAGGGCACGTAATCCCTCATCGTTAGTCCTCATAAAATAAAGATCAAACTTCAATCTGGTAAGTTCTCATTTAATCTTACTATTTTACTTCGGAGTCATGTGAGTGACTACGTGAAGATTTCAAATCTCTGTGATTTCATGCCCTGGAACGAGTCCATGCTCACACACTGCTATAATGACAATGGAAGAAGTATGTTAACGTATTCCAGACATGAAACTGTGCTGAAAAACAAGAGGGTATTTATTTAACAAATAACAATAATAATACCCCTACTTCGTGGAAATTATAAATCGGAACTTAATATTGTGTCTGCAAACATCTCAGGTGCGGCCATGGGTTTATTATAGAACCGCTGATTCATTAGCCCAACCCGCCGTTACAAGGATGTGGTCCATAGGAATTTCCGTCATCCTTGCCGCCGATGTAGATGCAGCCCTGGTAGAGTGAGATTTTAAAACGTCAGTGTCCACCCAGCTGCACCCAAAACCATCCTTAGCCATCTTGAAATGGTTTGCATGGTGACTCTGTAATGAGGACATTTGTGATTTATAAGCAGAGCCCTTTCCGTGCCCCTGAGACACTTGGTAACCTCCAGGTAATGTAAAAGGTGGGTCACTATGCATAGGCGGCTGTCTACGGAGTAAGCCAGAAAATCCAAATTGCGGTCAGGTGATACAGGCCTGTTTTGTTTGAGTAACCCCTGAATGAAGAAAGTTATCTCATTGTTAGTTATAACCATGGCGTCCACACTTAGCTTGTGTAGGGACTGGACCCGTTGCGCCGTCACGAGTGCCATCAGCATTACCATTTTGTATGTCAATTTGGCTAAGGAAAGAGACGTTACTGGTGCCCACCCTCGGAGCATGGTTAACACAATGCCAATATCCCAGGTCTGGGAATCTCTAGGCCTGGGGGATTTGAGTTAAAAATACCCTTCGTAAGTTTAGATACCAAGGAGTGAGACCAAGGGGTGAGACCCAACTGCCAATTTAGATTTAGATGATCTAAGCCTGGTCCGAGATAAGAGGATAGGGCACTCCTGACATAGTTGATAGCACTGTAGCTTAAACCTTCATCAAAATGAAGGCTAGCCAGGAACTCCAGCACTTCCGTAATGGTGGCTGTGTCATTTGTGGTGTTTGTCTTGGTACAAAACACCTCCCATTTCTTGATGTAAGTGAGGTATTGTTTCCTGGTGGACTCCCTGCACGATGCCGTGATGATATTCATTGTTCGGTCTGAGAGTCCAAATTCCAGGAGTGGCCTTTTCAAACCCTGCAAACCAATAGGTTCATCCGGTCATGGCACAGGTGACTCTCCCCTGTCACAGGATATACCAGTAAACCCGGACGTTTGGGTATTGGAATGCATGGTTCTGAGACCATGTCCAGTACCACAGGGAACCATGGCTGAGTAGGCCAGTCGGGTACAACCAGAATACCCGATGCGGAGTCTTGTTGAATTTTCTGCAAGACCCAACTGATGAGGCAGAATGGGGGAAATGTGTAGAAAAACAAATCCCCCCAGTGTAGCGAGAAAGCGTCCATTGCTACTGCCTCAGGGTCTGGTTCCCATGCAACATATGTTGGTATTTGGTGATTGAGTCTGGATGCAAAAAGGTCGATATCTGGTGTTCCATACCGTTCTACGATATCGGCAAACACTTTGTGATCCAACATCCATTCTGTGTTGTCATTAAACTTGCATGACCTGGTGTCCGCCACTATATTTAGTTTACCCAGAAGGTAAGTGGCTGATATCCAAATGTTCCTTTCTAAGTACCAGTGCCAGATTGTATTGACCAATTCATCATAAGATATCGACTTAATTCCACCCATATGATTGATGTAAGCCACCATGGTGATATTATCAATTTGTAGGCGTACATGCAGATGGTGCATGTCTGAACAGTAAGCCCAGAGTCCATGAAATGCTCCCAGTATTTCTAGATGATTAATTGCCAGTGCTGGGAGTAAGGTTAATTCATGTGCATTCCATCTACCACCGCAACTGGAGGTGGTATTAGTTGCTCCCCAGCCTTGAGCGCTGGCGTCAGTTTGTAGTATAACCGAGGGGTTTGTGATTGTAATGGGATTGGAGCAATGTCGAGCATTGTCTACCCACCATTGTAATTCCAATTTTGCTTTTGCTGGTACTTGCATTGGCCTGTCAAAATGGCCAGCATGGTGTTTGAAATAAGCCCTCAGTGGCTGAGACAGCCAATTTGGCCAACTCTAAGGTTTTCCCCACAATTAAAATGTCATCGAGGTATGCCATAACAATATGTTCTTGTTTTCTGAGACACGCTAAAGCTGGTTTCAATAATTTGGTAAACAGTCTGGGTGCTGACGTTAATCCATTAGGCAGCGCTTTATACTGCCAGCGCTGCCCCATCCAGACAAATTTCAAATATCTGCGATGATCTTTGTCTATTGGTACTGAATAGTATGCATCTTTTAGATTGATGCATGCCATGAAGTACCTCTTGGAAACTAGTTGTTTGCCAGTAACAAAAGTTTCCAGTTTGAAGTGGGCGTACTGCACAAAAGTATTCAGTTGTGTCAAATCAATAATGATGCAGCATCCGTCGTCTTTTTTATTTTTGGTGAAGATGTTCGATTCAAACTCATGAGATTCATGTTTGGTTTTCTCAATTACCCCTTTCGTATGTAGTCTTAAGAGTTCAGCATGACCTTCTATCTTTTCTTTCTGTTAAAGTACAAACTTTTGACCAGGTGCATGCTGAACAGGAAGGGGAAGTTTGTGAACAAATTCAATTTTGTATCCCTGAATACTTTGCAATATAAAAGGATCAGAAGTTAAAGATCTCCATGCATCCTGAAACAAGTGCAACCGTCCCCCAATCCGTGAAGAAGTTAAACATGCAATGTTCCTGAGGCAACCAGACCCACCTACCTCCATGGTTACCGGCGGTGTTGCGTTGGTTTCATCTGTGCTTGTTTCCTGGGAGGTGGAGGCGCTGTGGTGTGGGGGTGGCACATTTTCCAGGAAGGCCGTGCTGGGGTATGGTCTAAAAAAGACCGTTGGGCAGGTTGGACAGCCTTCGAGCTTTCACCAGCAGGTTCTGTCGCTGTGGTAGCGTGGTCTGCTGGTGGATGTATAGGGGTGCTGTCGCCGCAGGTACGAGGACTTGGAGGCAGCCGGCACTTTTATCATGCCTATTGCCTTTGCCTCTTCATCGAGGTCTTTTACCTGTTTAGATAGGTTGTCCCCAAATAGTAGTGTAGGCGGCTGTGCACTGCTGGGTCTGCACAACCCCGCGAACCTGGGTTTCAGTGCAGGCCGGATGACACTCTTTCTGTAACAGTTGATCTCAAACTGAGTGTTACAGAGGAGTGCCAGAGCATCCTGTAGCTCTACCGACATCTCCACTCCATCCACTGACCTGGCAACGGCCGTAATCCCAGAAGCCAGTAGTTTTAGGATTTTTTTGAGTTTTACTTCCTGGCTTCTGATGCCAGGGCTCATGTTACCCCAGATGGGGTTGTTGACTGCAGGCACGTTGAGGGAGACAATTCCCAGGAGCTAGGTATTTGGCTGCGGCCTGTTCTTGAAGTTGATTCGTTGCCATGTAGTTTATACTGGCTGCCAACTTCGGCTGCAACGACAGCCCTTTTTGGGTAGGCATCGCTAATTTTGACATCATGCCCAGTAGCTCCTCTTCTGGCACCGCTAGCATTGGTGTTTCTTTAGCCACACTCCCCTCTTCAGAGTCAGCCCAGTTCTGACTCCTAATGCTCCCCTGCGAGGAGGGTGAGACATTTGGCAGCCCTGTAAAGGGTGCTGCCGTGGGTCTGCGAGGAGACCCACTGTGACCATACCCCTGCTGTAGCAGGTCACGTTGGAGCAACTGCTCCACCACCCGCTCCATGCAGGATAATCGACCGCCGTCGTTACCCGCCGGCGGGGTGTCCTCCAGTCCGGACTCAGCCAAGTCAGCGGACCTGCCCGACTTCCGGGTGGATTTGCCGCCAGTCCAAGGAGCACCTGCGGGCTGTAGCAGCGTGAAGTCGGGGGCTGCGGTTTGTATCAGCAGCTCTGGAGAACTCGACCGCTGCTGGCTGCCTGCTTCGCGGTCCTCGACAGCTAGTTTGGCAGCGGCTCGTTTGGACTTCGTCCTCGATTCCATCTTGGTGTGCTCTGTAAGACAAATACTTAACGGAGTCGACAACGACCTCAGGAATAGTAAGTACTTACCTGCGGGCCGTTTTTAAACTTATGCTGGAGGAGCGACGCTCTTCCTGCCTGTTGCTTCGCAATGCGTTCGACGATATGTCGTGCATGCATGCTGGCAGGGTCTTCACGTAGTCACTCACGTGACTCCAAAGTAAAATACCAATATGATCCGCATGGACAAGTTGGGCTGAAGGACCTGTCTCTATGCTTTGTAGCTCCTTGATGTGATGGTTTGCTTGTGGTTCTCAAAATTTCCCTGGAAAGGACAGGCCATCCAGCCAGTGCCATATGGGCAGTTTAGAGTCAGATACTCTCAGGGTTTGACCATAAATTCAGCCATAGTAATGAAAGTAATGAAATGTAGAATAATACATTTCCTTCAAAGCACAGCTGTCCTCCACAGAGTGTCTAAGGTGGGCGTACACCCACCGGAATTTTGAATAACAAGTGGTAACTTCACAAAAAATTATCAGACTCTGAGAGGAATTGATTGCAGAGATAATGCGGAGTTCGGGAAGCAAAAAAATTGCAGTTGCAGATGTGAAATGAATACACAGAATGGTTGCACAAAAGATTCCAGCATCTGCATTCTTGTGTGTCTCCATTTTACTGCTCCGCTGCAAAATACCAAGTTCTCCTCCTCTTGCCAATGAGAGTTCTGAAGGACCCACTCATCCTCTGTTATTTCTGCTGCTCTCCTAAATGCTTTTTAATGTTGCTATCATTTCTGCTATATTCCTTCCTCTGGCTTCACAATTCACACCGCTTCTCATCTCATACGTTTTCTCTTTTCATCTCGGGCCTTCGTCCAACCACCTGCCTACAACAATCCCTTTCACCTGTATCGACCCATCACTTGCCAGGCTTTGTCCAGCCCCCACCACTCTTCCAGCTTTCTCCCACTCCACCCACCACAATCAGTCAGAAGAAGGGTTCTGACTTACAACCATGTGTTACAGGGATGCTGCCTGACCCAGCATTTGGAGTTCCATGCATCTTTATTTGGCATCTCCACCCTGGAAAAAGACTCTAATTACCCCATCTATTCCTTTCATTTTTTATATACTCTGTCAGGGGAAGGGAATCACATTCTTATGCATCCTAATGAGTAATTTGACTGAGAGCTAGGATTTTAAATGTATCAATGTAGGTATGAGATTGACTGGGATAACGTACATAAATATTTGATTTAAAGGCTCTGAGACCTGATTTGATTACATTTGATTAAAAGGCTTCACTGCAGGCACTTCAAGTCACTGGAGAAATAGAACAAAAACACTATCTCTGAAGTATCCTCCAAATTCACTGGAAGGATAAGTGGAGTAACATCTCCCAGGCCAACAACCCAAACACTGAGGCAATAATTGTGTTCAGTTGGCTATGCTGTTTGTATGTCTGAACATGATTATGGACACAGCTTTTTTGTTAAACTTTTCATAAAGAACCACACAAACATTGGTTCACAATGAGTAGGGAAAATATATCATCAGGAATATAACATTGGTTCAAGGACAGAAACAGGAGACACAAACACCTGCAGATGCTGGAACCTTGAACAGAACACAAAGTGCTGGAGTACTCAGCAGGTCAGGCGACATCTGTGGGAGAAATCAACAGATCATGTTTCCGTTCACAGACAGAGGTTAATGTGGGACAGATCTCAGTGTTTAGATCTTGTTTCCTTTCCCTGTTTTTTTGCCTGAGGGATAATGGCCTTCTTTCAAATGCGTGTGCTCTTCTTCATGAAGTGATGCCACTTGGTTTGATCGTGGGCTAATTTCTCATGCCTCTATCACCTTAAAGTTTGCTTTCAGGATGCTCCTTACAGAATTACCTCCAGCCTCTTTGAGTTCTTACTTGTTAACAAGTTAGCTCGGTGCCTATAGGCAAGTACACACAATGCCCGGTCCTCACAGCTGATGTTGGGCTTAGGTGAGATGACACAGACAGGCCCTCTCACTTTCTGTCAGGATTTATCCATAGGTAGCTCTGGTTCCAAGTTCATCTTGGAACATGTTCCATCAATTTTATCATCCACACGTTACAACTAAGGACGACTTGGGATTATCAAAACCTACTATTTGAGTAGTTTTGTCGGAGACAAGACATTTACAGTAGTTATACATTTCCAATGCAAGTGACATTACTGGGTCTTGGTATTAAATGACAGCCATTTTATCAAGTACTCTTTAAATAATATTAATTATATTGGGAATGTGAACCACAAAAACACAGTGTTATGAAGAGTACAAATCTGATGTGAACTTACCGAGCTGATTGGCGAGGTCTCGCTTCCATGCCACGTAACGGGATCCAACCAATAGTAATCTAGATCACCTGGTGAGGTGAAAGAGCACAATTATAAATCATAATAGCTTCTGACAAATAATTAATGCTGTTTGGGTGAGATGGTGGATCAGAACCATAATTCTAAATAACTTTTCTTTTTACCTAATATTTCGTCTTACCTAAAATTCCATTCTTTATTAATCATCCCATTTCCAATCTGATCTACACTTTTCCTATACCTGTCCAAATGCCTTTTAAACATAGTAATTGTATGGACATACCTCCTCCTCTCGCAGCTCTTTCCAAATGACCACTACCCTGTGTGATAAATGTACCCATTGAATCTCCTTACATTTTTCCATTCTCACCCTGAACCAGTGGCCTCTAGTTCTAGACTCCCCTGTCCTTGGAAAACAAATTCAAACTATCTATCCTATCTATGCGTGGGTACACAAAAGGCTGCAGAAACTCAGCGGGTGCAGCAGCATCTAAGAAGCGAAGGAGGTAGGCAACATTTTGGGCCGAAACCCTTTATCCTATCTATGCCCCTTGTCATTTTATAATCCCCTGAAGGGTCACCTTTTAGCCCTCCTTTGTTGCAGTGGGATTAATCAAAGTCCCGATTGGTCTGAAGGGTTCTGACCTGAAATGTCATCTGTCCATTTCTCTCCATAGATGCTGCCTGACCCGTTGAGTTTCTCCAGACTTTGTTTTTTGTAGTCCATCCAATCGCTCATTATCACTACATCTCTCCATTCCAGCTAATCTTCTGGTGAATCTCTACTGCACTCTGCCATTGCTACCATATCCTTCCTGTTCTGTAGTAACCAGAAATGTACACAATATTCGAAGTAGACAATGTTTTGTATAGTTGCAATATGATGCCCCAACTAATATACACAATGCCTTGGCCTGTGAAGACAATTATACAAAATGCCCTTTTCCGTTATCTTCATCACCTGTGTCACTACTTTCAAGGAGCTGTGGATTTGCACCCGGAGGTCTCTTTGTACATGTACAGTCCTAAGATCCCAACCATTTACTGCTTATGTTCTACCAGCATTTGACCTCCCAAAGAGTGTTACCTCACATTTGTTTGGATTAATGTCTATCTGCCACTGCTTTGCCAACTTTCCAGTTGATCTATGTCCAACTGCATCTTTAGATAACCTTCATCATTATACATGACTTCACTAAGTTGTGTCATCTGCAAACTTATGATTCATACCTCCTATATTCTTAGTTTTTCTTCACTTTGCACATTGCCTGACCTGTAAGGAATTTAACGTTTTCTCATCTTTATTAAAAATTGCACAATTGCTGTGTTTTGTTTTTTTCATTCCCAGCACTATTTATCCTATCTCTAACCTTTCTGCACAGTCACTGCAGACAGATCAGCTGTGATTAACGTCTTTACTGCTGTGCTTCAGTTCACACCACTGCATTTGCATCACAGTCTCTCTTCATGTGCACCCTATCATATACAGAATATTCCCTATTGTTCCCGCCCTTCTTGCTTTCTTTTTTTTCCAATTGAAATTAATAACTCTGTTCCTTTTTCCACAGATACTGCCTGACATGCCAGATATTTCAAGTGTTTTCTGTTTTCATTTCAAGCAATTTGTTTGTTTTTTTAGATTTCCAGCTGCTGGAGTGTATTACTTAAAAAAAAAATGCTACTGCATTATTGCATGTTAACAGAATCACTATGAGCTCGTGGTTAGCTCCTTTCGTGTCACTGTATATGGTCCTGGTGATTTAATACTCCACCGCCCTCACATAAGAATTGGTGCATATTCATGATGAACAATCAAAGGAGGAAGTCACCCCAAAAATTAGCATATAAGTATCAGAAGAGAACACTGATTCCCCTGAAGGTTGCGTTGATGTCATGCCTCGTTCTTTTCTTCTTCCCTCTCAAGTGAGCACTATAGTCGAGCACAATGCCATTATTTAAGTACATAAATAATAATGACACAGAGCACTGCTAGTTGGGCCATTGCCTCACAGCTTCAACTATCCGTGTTCATGCTTCATCTGGTCAGTGGAAACATACACAAAACTCTGATGGTTTTATATGGACACAGAAGAGATATTATACTCTGGAGCAAAAAGCAAACTGCTGGAGGAAATCAGTGGATCGGGTTGCATCTGTGGAGGCAAATAAATAGTTGATGTTTTGGGAGGAGAACCTTCATCTGGACTGAGAGCATAAAGGGAAAGTAGCCAGTACAGAGGGAGAGGTAAGGCAAGCATTTGCTGGCTTCGAGTCATCTGTACTTCACTTGTGGCCAGTGAAGATTCAATGATCTTTGGAACCCCAGCCATCTCTTTCTTTGTCTCCCATAGCAGATGGGGAGACATTTCATCTGGCCCTATCTGTAAGCCCACTAAGCCATTGCGAATCACCTGTTTATTTATGGAGACGCAATAGAATTTCACCTTCCCCTTAACTAAATCCTCTGACGACAAAGTCCATTTCCTTTGTAAAACCAATGAAAATGTATTAATTTAGTACCATACCTATACCTTCTAGTTCACTCTCCCTCTTCTTTCCCCTCTCCTCCTCCCCTCCCCAATCCCTCCCTCCCTCTCCCTTCCTCTCCTTTCCCCAACCCTGTCACTCCCTCCCTCCCTCCATAACTCCTCTCCCCTCCCTACCCCCTCCTATCCTTCTATCCCCCACTCCTCACCTCCCCCTATCCCCCCCACTATCCCTCCTGACCTCCCCCACTCCCCCCTCCTCTCCCTCTAGTCCCCCTATTCCTCAGTCTCCTCACCTCCCCCACTTTCCCCCCTCTCCCTCCCTACACCCTCCTCCCTCAACCCCCCCTCTCTCCCTCCTCACCTCCCCAATCCTTCTCTCACCTCCTTCCCTCTCCTTTCCCCTACTCTCAGTCACGCTCCCTCCCTCCATAACTCTTTTCCCCTCCCTACCCTCCTCCTATCCCTCTTTCCCCCACTTCCCACACTCTTCACCTTCCCCTACCCCCCTCCCGCATGAGCGGTTTTAAAGATTTTTAAACCTTCATAACTTTTAATATATACCATCGATCGGAACTAAACCTGTTGCCCTTGCAGCACAGGGGAATGGTGAGTAAAGTGCTGAAAAATCGTAACGTTATAGCGTACCGTTTTTGCGCAAATAGAAAATAACACAAAACCGGAAGAGCATAAGATCAGAGTTTTAGTTATGTCATAGAAATAGATAGATGCTAGCTCTGAACAAGGTTGAACGAGGAAGCCAGAGGACACATTACAATTAATGGCACAGAGGAAAAATTGTAAGAAGAGAAATATAAATACACCACATTCTAATGATTGTCTCACATACTGCATTTTCTACATGTCCTAAATCCTTGAGATTTATTATAGGGAGGGTACATTGCCAAATTAATAATGCTTTATAATACTCAGATACATCTTATTGTGTAAACTTTCTTGTTCATTATGCTTTTTAAAATGTAACAAAATCAATTATAACTTTTTAATATAAATATAAATTACATAGAAACATTAAGGAGGAACTATGGATGATAAGTATATAGCTTTGAACTCAATTTTACTTCGAAGTCACGTGATTGACTACGTGAAGAGGCCCGCCAGCCGCATGTGCATCAATACGTCTAACGCATGGCGCATGACTGACTGGGAGCAGCGTCGCTCCTCCAGCAGTAAGTTTAAAAACCCTGCAGGTAAGCGTTAAACTTATTTTGAGGTCGTATTTTTCGTTGGGAAATGTCTTTTACAGAGTTTACTGTGGATATGGAATCCAGGGCGAAATCCAGACGGGGGAAACCGGCTACGGAGGACCGCGGGAGTGCGTGTAGCCGGCGGCCATCCGGTTCGCCGTCCGAGTCACTGACAATGCGGTCAGCAACTTCAGACTTGGTGCTGGCCCAAAGCACCTTGGCAACCCCAAAAGGAGGGAAAGCCAAAAGGAAGTCTGACAGGCCTGTTTACTCAGATGTGTCAGGCCAGGAGGAGTCGCCTCCTACTGTCATGGATAACGTCTTCGGGGTTTATCCCGGATGGAGCACCTTATGGAAAGGATGCTCCATCATGATATGCTCCGTGAAACGGAGCCTCAGGGTCTCCTCAGGGGCCTGTGGCAGCACCTGGTCCAGGGCTACATAATGTCTCCCACTCTGAGGAGGGGAGTGTACGGGGTCAGTATTGGACTGACTCCGAATTCGGAGGTATGTCTGGGGTACATACCGGGATGCACAACACACGTGAAGTCCAGGAATTGCCTGCCATGGCATCAAGGTTCGCGATACCCTCCCAAACAGGGGAGCCGCTGCAGGAAGAGCTAGCTACTAGCATAAACGACCTCACGTCGCACCAATTACAGGAACAGGTGGTGGTGGAAACAACTACAAAGTACCATACACCTATAAATTGTGCATCCCTGAAAGTGCCGGCTGTGAACAGCTCTATCTGGGGATACATTGGAGGGGGCATCAAAGCCCAGGAGATGAAACTCCAAAGAATCTTAAAATTGCTGGCGTCAGGCATTACAGCATTTGCCAGATTTGTGGATGGGGGACCCTTATCGGACATCCAGCAGGATGCCTTAGCGTTGATGTGCAATGCACATTTCGAAATAAAATGTTTTCGGAAGAACGCTATTAGACCTGCCTTTAACCCCAAATTCGCAGGTTTATGTAAGACCAGCAATGTGCAGCCGCTGAATCTTCTGTTTGGGGAAGAGCTACCGAAGCAGGTTAAAGACCTGGACGATGAAGCAAAAGCTGTCGGACTGATCAAGGCGCCAATGACGAGCAAAGCTTCACCGTGTCGGCTGCAGCACCCCTACGCTTCCATCAGCAACAAACGGTTCACTGAAGCTGGTGGCAGCTCGAGAGCTGAATTCTCTGGGCAGAGGTCATTTTTAGGCCAAGGCCCAATCCGGCCCTTGTGGAAAATGCGCAATCCGCGCACCCCAGCAGTCCTACCCTCCATACCTCGAGGGCGGAAATAGAACCTTCATCAAGGGCCTTTGGCCTACCATAACACCACCGGTAACCATGGAGGTGGGTGGGTCTGGTTCTTTCCGGAATATGGGGTGTGTGGACCAGTTACAAGTTGGTGGTAGATTACACTTGTTTTTGCATGAATGGCTTTGGATAACATCAGATCCTTTTATACGGCACAGTATACAAGGGTTCCAAATTGAATTTCTTCCCAATTTATTGCCACCCACACAGCATACACCAAGCCAGACGTTTGTTCATTCCCAACAGGAGTGTTTGGTATATACAAACTGAAATTCACACGTTATACACAAAAGGGGTAATCGAGAAGTTGAGTAATGAACATCACCAATTCGTCTCTAATATATTCCCCAGACAAAAGAAAGATGGAGGGTGTCGAGTCATCCTTGATTTACCAAACTTAACTCTTATGTGGCCTGAGTGGGCGGGCGCGACACGTTGCAGCGGCCCCTACAGTCTGTCTGTCTTTTAAAAAATTTTTTGTCTAGTTAAATGTAGTTGTTCGTGTTTTTTTTGTATTGTCTCTAATTGTGTATATGTGGGGGGTGGGGGGTGGGGGTGGGGGAAGGGGGAAACTTTTAATTCTCTTCCCTGCACGGGAGACCCAACTTTTTCCCTGTCGGGTGTCCGTTGTCGTTGGGGTCTAGCACCGCGGAGCGGCCTCCAAACGGGACGACTTGGGGGCTCCAGTCACGGAGCCTCCGGAGCTGCCGACTCACCCTGGATGGCCTTGGAGCGTGGGGAGCGGTGGTGGCTCGCCGCTGCGGCCCGACTCCGGAGCTCCAGCTCCAGCTCCAGCTGCAGCTGCAGCTGCAGACCGGTGAACTTGTCGGGATACCGCTCTCCGGAGCTCCCACAACACAGCTTCTCCAGCCCGTGACGCGGGGTTGGAGTGACCCGGAGCGGGGCCGTACATCGCCCGGCGCGGTTTTAATGGCCGCGGGACATTCCAGCGCCCGCCGGGGGCTCCAACTTTGTGACTTTTGGGCCTAGAGCGGGGCCATACATCGCCCGGCGCGGCCTCAATTGCCATGGGACTTAACACCGCCCGCCTGGGGCTTCGACCTCGGGAGAGAATTGGTGGGTGGAGAGAGAAGACTTTGCCTTCCATCACAGTGAGGAGGAGATTCACTGTGATGGATGTTTGTGTGAATTGAATTGTTGTGTTTTTTTAATGAATTGTTCTGTTTGTATGGCTTGTAGAAACGGAGTTTCGTTCGAGCCTCTCTGAGGTTCGACAAGTAATAAAATCAAATCAAATCAAATGTGTAGTATAGACATTTCAAAATGGAAACTGCGTTACTGCTAAACAGCTGATTTCCAAAGGATACTTTATGGCATGCATCGATCTCAAAGATGTATACTATTCGGTGCCCATTCACAGGAGATATTTGACATTTATCTGGATGGGGCAACTGTGGCAGTTTAAAGCATTGCCTAATGGGTTAACTTCAGCCCCCAGATTGTTTACCAAATTATTGAAACCAGTGCTTGGGCTACTTAGAGCTCAAAAACACATTGTTATGGCATACCTGGATGATATTCTAATCATAGGGAAAAAGTTGAAATTAGCTAAAATAGCTGTTTCAGCCACGAAACTCACATTGAAGAAATTGGGGGTTTCTCATCCATCCAGTTAAATCCAAATTGATACCAACTAGTGTGATTAACTATTTGGGATTTACCATTAACTCTATCAATATGTCTGTGATTCTGCCTTGGGTCAAGAGATTGGAGTTAATAGAAGCATGTAACAACCTTGTTGTTATGGAGCAGCCATCTATTCGATGGGTGGTCAGTGTAATTGGCAAATTAGTGGCTGCCTTTCCAGCTGCACAATTTGGGCCTTTGCAATATCAGAATTTAAGGAGCAAGCGCCAAAATACCGTTTAGGTCATTTTAACAGACCTATGCTATTACCAGCTGAAGCTGTATCAGAACTACAATGGTGGATGACCAATATTGCTCCAGTAACATTTTGGTCAGTAAACATTAAATTATATTACAAACTGATGCCAGTGCTCAAGGATGGGGAGCTACTAATACCATCTCTAGTTGCGGTGGCAGATGGGATATGCATGAGTCATCAATTCTTTAGTTACATGGTATTAACTACCTAGAGATGCTGGTTGCATTCTATGGGTAGAAAGCTTATTGTGGGAATATGCATCACTTGCATGTTCAACTACAGATTAATAACACTACAGCGGTGGCATATATTAATTACATGGGTGGAATCAAGTCAGTATCCTGTGATAATTTTGCTAACCTCATTTGGCACTGGTGTATCGAAATAAACATTTGGATTTCAGCGACCTATTTGCCAGGTAGGTTTAATATGGTGGCAGACGCCAGGTCACGAAAATTTAATGACAACACAGAATGGATGTTGGATCATAAAATATTTAACGTCATTGCTCGGTATGGGACACCGGATATCGATTTGTTTGCATCTAGGCTCAATCGCCAGTTACCAAAGTATGTTGCATGGGAGCCAGACCATGGGGCAGTGGCGATAGATGCATTCAAGCTATACTGGGGATGAATGTTCTTTTATACATTCCCTCCATTTTGCCTCACCAGTCGGTGCTTGCAAAAAATCCAGCAAGATTCCGCTTCAGACATTTTGGTAGTGCCTGACTGGCCTACGCAGTCATTGTTCCCGCTGATATTGGCAATGGTAACAGAACCTTATATGGTTGTTTCCAAACGCAAAAATTTGCTGGTTCATCCCGTAACCCGGGAAGGCCACCCGCTGCATGCTCGAATCAATTTATTGATTTGCAGACTTTAAGAAGACCTTTCCTGGGGCTCAGATTGTCAGACCAAACTGTGGACAGGATCACTGCAGCTTGGAAGGATAGCACCAAGAAGCAGTACATCTCTTACATCAGGAGATGGGAAGAGTTTTGTTTACAGTCTGACATAACGTATGATACGGCACGTATAACTAACGTCTTGGAGTTTCTCTCAAAACTATTTGACGAAAGATTGAGTTATAGTGCCATTAATTGTGCCAAAAGTGCCTTGTCATCATACTTGTGGCAGGGATCGGGACACCACTCTGTTGGGTCTCACCCGCTGATATCCAGGTTTATGAAGAGTATTTTTAACACAAATCCTCCCAGGCCCAGGCACACGGAGGTATGGGATCTTAACGTGGTGCTAACGCTGCTTCGCCGGCGGGCTCCAGCCACATCCTTGTCTTTGGTCAAGCTCACGTATAAAGTCGTTATGCTCATGGCACTGGTTTCGGCACAACGTGTCCAGTCGTTGCATAAGCTGTGGCTGGACAGAATGGTTACATCTACCGACAAGATAACGTTTTATATACATGAGCTAATTAAACAGAGCAGACCAGGAGTGTCAGGTCTAAAACTGGATTTTACTTCGGAGTCACGTGAGTGACTTTGTGAAGGCCCCGCCAGCCCGCATGCGCGACATATCGTCACTCGCATTGCAGTCGACAAGCTGGGGGGGGAGCGCGCTCCTCTGCCGGCAGCTTAAAAAGGACCAATAGGTAAGTTTTACTAACCTCGAGTTGGTTGGTTTCAGTTTGTTTAATCCCTACGGAAACCTCGGAATGGAGAGAAGAAATAAAAAGAAGGCTGGTTTTAAGCATGCCATCAAAGACCGCGGGACTTCGGAGCGAGGTCAGCGGCCAACATCCCCGGAGCTGACAATTGATTTTCCGGCAGCACCCGAACCTCGGGCCGGGAAGACAGCGCGGAAGTCGGGGAACCCCGCACAGTCGGGACCCGATTCTCCACCGCCAGTCCAGGAAACTGCGTACTGGTGGTAGGGCCGCGCGGGAGCTGGGTAGTCAAGACCCTGACTCCCCACCGCTTCAGTCCGCACGAGCGCGGACTAGCGGGAAAAAAGTGCGGAGGTCAGGGAGCCCCGTTGGAATGGCAGGCTTCTGGGGATGGTTTCAAAATTCGCACATCGATCCCAGAAGGGGCAACCTCTTCAACCACGGCTAGCGGCCAGTATCAATTACCGGACCACACACCAGCTTCAGGAACAGGTAATTACAGAGACCACAGGCAAGTACCTGGCCCCGGAAAATTGTGTGTCGTTGAATGTACCGACTGTCAACACACCCATATGGGGGAATATAAGGGTCCAGGAACTGAAGATCCAGAAAGTCCTCAAATTACTGACTTCGGGGATTACTGCGTTTGCCAGGTCAATCAATGGTGTGGGCATGACGGAAGAGCAGCAGGTTGCATTAGCCCTGCTTTGTAACACGCAATACGAAATAAATTGCTTCAGAAAAAGCTCTATCCGGCCCACGCTCAACCCCAAATTTGCGGGTAAAACGACCGCTACGCCGTCACCAAGTTTGGTGTTTGGGGATGACCTGCCCAAACAGGTCAAAGACCTGGACGAGGAAGCAAAGGCGGTCAGCATGATAAAACCACCTTCCTCCAGCAGGCCACCACCATATCGGTGGCAGCATCCATATACAACATCCAACAGGCCACGGTTTCACCTTGATAGGGTGACGGATGCAAATCCAAAAGTTGCGCCTCAACCACAGGCCAAGGCCCAGAGCAACCCACCTGTAAAATGCGTCAATCCCACACCACAGCGCCACAACATCCGAAAAACCAAGGACGAAAGACCAAGCCCCACCGGTAACCATAGAGGTAAGGGGGTCTGGTTCCCTTGGGAATTCTGCATACATAACCTCACAAGTGTGAGGTAGGTTGTGTCTGTTTACGGATGCATGGAGTTCCATAACTTCTGACCCTTTTATATTGCACAGTATTCGAGGTTATGAAATTGAATTTATAAACAAACAACTTCCCTCCGTTCAACATGTACCTAGCGGGAAGTTTGTACTTTCTCAAAAAGAGAAAACGGAAGGACATGCAGAACTATTCAGACTTTATACAAAGGGGGTAATAGATAAAACAGTACATGAACCTCTTGGGTTTGTATCCAACGTCTTTACCAAAACCAAAAAAGATGGTGGATGTCGTATTATACTCGACTTAAACTCAACTGAATACCTTTGTGCAATATACCCATTTCAGGATGGAAACATTTGAAACTGCCAAGCAACTGATTTCCACAGGGTACTTCATGGCCTGCATCGATCTAAAAGATGCATACCATTCAGTACTTATACGTAAAGATCACCGCAGATATTTGAAATTTGTCTGGATGGGACAGCTGTGGCAGTATAGATCACTGGCTAATGGACTTACAACAGCCCCCAGGTTGTTTACCAAAACATTGAAACCAGTATTGGCATCTCTACGGAGACAAAACCACATAGTCATGGCCTATCTTGATGACATACTGATTGTGGGAAAAACTTTGGA
Source organism: Raja brachyura (assembly GCA_963514005.1). Next base: position 9,868,704 of record OY740785.1, read on the forward strand.
AATGGCTAAATTAGCTGTAACAGCCACCAAGTCATTGTTTCAAAAACTGGGGTTTGTCATCCATCCAGACAAATCCAAATTAACGCCTACTGTCATTATGGACTATCTGGGATTCACGATTAACACAAATCATATGATTATTACTTTCACAAATAACAAAGCGGCAGATAATATAGAGGCTTGTAATAGCCTAGCTTGCGCCAGGAAACCAACTATTCGACATGCTGCCAAGGTAATTGGGAAACTTGTAGCTACATTTCCAGCTGCACGATTTGGACCGCTGCATTATCAAAATTTACAAAGAGCAAAATTCTCAGCACTAAAAAACAATGCTTGGCATTTTGATAGACCTATGCAGCTACCCACCAAAGCAAGAAATGAGCTACGATGGTGGATTAACAGCATCCGAGACTGTTATAATCCCATCATAGTTACAAACCCTTCAGTCGTGTTGCAAACTGACACCAGCGCTCACGGCTGGGGAGCTACCGACACCACGTCTAGTTGTGGCGGCAGATGGGATTTGCACAAATCTACATTTCTCCAATCACGAGGTATCAACTATTTGGAAATGCTGGGAGCATTTCACGGATTACGGGCTTACTGTACAAATATGCATCATACACATGTCCGTCTGCAAATAGACAATACCACAGTGGTGGCATATTTAAACCATATGGGTGGTAACAAGTCGATATCTTGCGATGAATTGGCAAACACAATTTGGCACTGGTGCATTGAAAGAGATATTTGGATTTCAGCTACTTACCTTCCAGGTAAGCTTAATACAGTGGCGGATGCCAGGTCACAAAAGTTCAATGACAACACCGAATGGATATTGAACCCCCAAATATTTGCTAACATTATAGCTCAGTATGGTACACCAGATATCAACCCCTTTGCGTCCAGATTAAACCATCAGATACCAACATATGTCTCTTGGAAACCAGACACTGGGCAGTAGCGATGGACGCTTTTTCGCTACATTGGGGGAAATTGTTCTTCTATGCATTCCCCTTTTTCTGCCTCATCAGTCGGCTATTGTGGAAAATCCAATTAGATTCTGCATCAGGGATACTGATAATACCCAACTGGCCCACACAGCCATGGTTCCCGGTGGTCCTCGACATGGCGAAGGAACCATGGGTGCAGATTCCTAAAAGCCCGAACCTCCTGACACATCCCATATCAGGGGAGAGTCATCCGTGCCATGGTCATCTGAACCTGTTGGCTTGCAGATTCTGAAGAGACCTTTGCTGGAATTCGGGCTGTCGAACAGGACCATGGACATCATCACGGCGTCGTGCAGAGAGTCCACAAGGAAGCAATACCTTACCCATGTAAGGAAATGGGAGGTCTACTATTCCAGGACTAATATCACCTACGACTCTGCCACCATCACAGATGTGCTGGAATTCCTCACCAGCCTTCACTATGATGAAGGCCTTAGCTACAGCACCATCAATAGTGCTAGGAGTGCATTATTTTCCTACCTCAGACTTGGAGTGGGATCCCATCCATTGGTGTCGAAAATTATGAGAGGTATTTTTAATTACAATCCTCCGAGAACACGATACACTGTGACCTGGGATATAGGGGTAGTATTGACCCTACCCAGGAGTTGGTCACCAGTTTCGGCACTTCCACTTGCAAAACTCACCTATAAAGTGGTGATGTTGATGGCACTCATTACGGCTCAGCGGGTCCAGACCCTCCACAAACTAAAATTGGACAGGATGGTCTCGACCCTACTAAGGTAACCTGTTTTATAGATGAGTTACTTAAACATCATAGACCTGGTACAACCGGTCTTAAATTGGAATTTCACGCGTATCCCACTGATGTACGCCTGTGTATAGCCACCCATCTCCGACATTATATTAATGTCACTAAAAATTTAAGGGGAATGGAAACAGGTCTGTTTATCAGTTTTAAACGCCCGCACTACAGGGTAACTGTGCAGACAATTTCCAGGTGGCTCAGGATGGTGTTGGATGCAGCAGGGGTAGACACTGATACTTTCAAATCTCATTCTACCAGGGTTGCGTCCACATCAGAAGCGAGGGCCATGGAGGTACCCATGGACCATGTCCTCGCAACAGCGGGCTGGGCCAATGAAGGCATGTTTCAACAGTTTTATAATAAACCTGTGGCCACTCCCACGACGTTTGCAGAAACTGTTTTAATTTCTGTTCCCTGAATGGTCCCCGAATGCAGGAGTTTTTTGTTTGTATTAATAAATACATGAGTGTTTTTCAGCTCTGCTTCAAGTCTGAAATACGTTAACATACTTCCTCCATCAGTTATTACGGCAGTGTGTGAGCATGGACGTGGTCCAGGGCATGAAATCACAGAGCTTTGAAATCTTCACGAAGTCACTCACGTGACTCCGCAGTAAAATAGTAAGATTGAACGAGAACTTACCAGTTTGAAGTTTGATCCTTATTTTATGAGGAGTTACGATGAGGGATTTTGTGTCCTCCGCTCCCAACCCTCTATCATAAGGTCAACTGGTATATGGTTTCTCTTAATCTTACTATCTATAGTCAGTTCTGTCATCTGTGATTTCACACCGCTGCTTTGAAGAATGTCGCGCATACCTGCTGACGGGGTCTTCACGAAATCCCTCATCGTATCTCCTCATAAAATAAGGATCAAACTTCAAACTGGTAAGTTCTCGTTCAATCTTACTAGTTTATGGCATACCCTATGGACTATAGATTGTGTGCGGTCACACATATGCAACAGTATATTAAGTTTACAAAGAGCCTTAGAGGCACTGAACTGGCAATGTTTATTAGCTATAAAAAGCCACACAAGAGGGTGTCAGTGCAGACCATCTCCAGGTGGTTAAGACGTGTATTAGCTAGTGCTAGAGAGGACACTGATATTTTTAAATGTCACTCCACCAGGGCTGCAACAACATCAGCAGCGAGGTTTATGGAGGTTCCGCTGGACCGCATCCTAGCGACTGCAGGATGGTCGAAAGAGCGAACGTTCCAAACTTTTTATAATAAACCGATTGCCAGGCCGGGGTTGTTTGCCAACTCAATTTTAAGTTCTGTTCTATAAATTGCTCCCGGATGTTAAGGGCACTATTATTTTTATTATCATTTGTTTATTAAAAGCATCAGCATGTTTTAAATCTATGTCATGTCTGAATGCATTACCTTTTCAATAATTTCTGGTCAACTAATGCAATGTGTTGCATGGACTCACGTGACTTTGAAGTAAAATAGGAAGATTAAATGAGAACTTACCAGTTTGAAGTTTGATCTTTATTTTATGAGAAGTTACGATGAGGGATTACGTGCCCTCCGCTCCCAACCCTTCTCATAAAAGTCATCTGGTAGTTCTAGTTTCTCGAATCTTCCTATAATCAGTTAAGAAGCTGTTTCTGTGATTTCACACCGCTGCTTTGAAGGTTGATCCCTCATCGTCCCCTTTCTCCATGGAGCCATTTGGCACAGGTCAAGAATCTCAAGGCAACCATTACATTACAGACGGTTCAGAGCGTCTGGTTGCTAAGGAAGAGAAATATTGTGGTTTTTTAGAAGTTACTTGAATCAACCTTTTTTCATGGACTGGTAAATAGAATTGTGGATATAGATCATCAGGTGGTGTTTAAGCTGAGCAAGTGTGAGGTGTTGCATTTTAGGAGGTTGAATGCAAGGGGAAAATATACAATTAATGGCAAGACCCTTAACAGCTTTGTATATCAAAGGGATCTTGGGTCAAAGTGCATATCACCCTGAAAGTGGCAACGCAAGTAGATAGAGTGGTAAAGCAGGCATATGGTCCTCTTGCCTCCATTGGTCAAGACATGGAGTATTGGATTCAGGAAGTCCAGAAGCAGCTTTATAGAACTTTGGTTAGGCTGCATTTGGAGTATTGTTTGCAGTTCTCAATGCTCCTATACAGGAAGGGTGTGGCGATTTTGGAAACGGTGCAGAAATGGTTTACCGGAATTATGCCTGGGTTAGAGGGTATTAGTTACAGGGAGAGGGTGGACACACTTGCATTGTTTTCTCTGAAGTGACTGACGCTGAGGGAAGGCATATAAATTATGTGAGGCATAGAAACATAGAAAATAGGTGCAGGAGTAGGCCATTCGGCCCTTTGAGCCTGCACCGCCATTCAATGTGATCATGGCTGATCATCCAACTCAGTATCCCGTACCTGCCTTCTCTCCATACCCCCTGATCCCTTTAGCCACAAGTGCCACATCTAACGCCCTCTTAAATATAGCCAATGAACTGGCCTCAACTACCTTCTGTGGCAGAGAATTCCAGATACTCACCACTCTCTGTGTAAAGAATGTTTTCCTCATTACCTCATTTGTGTAAAGAATGTTTTCCTCATTTCGGTCCTAAAGGAATTCCCCCTTATCCTTAGACTGTGACCCCTTGTTCTGGACTCCCCCAACATCGGGAACAATCTTCCAGCATCTAGCTTGTCCAACCCCTTAAGAATTTTGTAAGTTTCTATAAGATCCCCCCTCAATCTTCTAAATTCCAGCGAGTACAAGCCGAGTCTATCCAATCTTTCCTCATATGAAAGTCCTGACATCCCAGGAATCAGTCTGGTGATAGATAGGATAGACAGTCAGAACCCTTTTACCAGGATGGAAATATGGAATACAGGAGGGCAATGCTTTAAGGTGAGAGGGGCAAAGTTATAAGGAGATATGCGTGCCATTTCTTTTATTCAAAGAGGATGGTGAGTGACTGGAATGCACTGCTGGTGGTGGAGGTAAATACGATAGTGGCATTTAAGAGGCTTTTGGATAGGCACATGGATCTGCAGGGAATGGAGGAATATGGGATATGTGCAGGGAGATAAGACTTGGTCTTGGCATAATTTTCGGAGCATACATCAAGGGCCAAAGGGTCTGTGCCCATGCTGTACTATTCTATGTAATATCAGAGCGCAGATTGAACTGTCGCTGTCAGCATGATGATGCTTCAGTAAACTAATTCCAATACAGGTGTTCTTTTCTAATACAATTTAAAAAACTTTAAAGTTGTTTCACCATTCTTTCAGAGAGAAATTTGTTCTCCGAGAAATCTGCAGTTGATCATAGAATAAAGCTGGAATCTGTGGTGTAGTATCACATTAGCCTAATATGCAAAAAAAACTTTAAATCAGGGAAAGAAATTTGGTGGAACAGCAGACAATCACAAGGAAATAAGGGGCGGGGATTGGGCGGGGAGGGGGCGGGGAGGGGGCAGGGTGGGCTTAACCAACCAGCAAAGACTCAATAGGCCAAATAACATACTATTTCAGTCAAGGACAAGCAAGTTCAAAAGGCAGTTGCATCAACATGCTTATAGGAAAGCAGTAAGATATGATTTCTGAAGAGGTCAATGTCACAGCCCACATGCACATCTGGTCATGCCTCGCCTGCTTTTGTCTCCAACTGTTTCAGTCACAGTGCATCTTAATGACTGTATATCAGGCGCGGTACTTTACTTTATGCTACTGAGATCTCCTGTTACAATATATGCATCTCGGAGCATTCCTTTTCACAACATAGTGACTGATAACACAGTGTATCAGTCAATCCTAACCCAGGGTGAAAATCACTCAGATTTCCAACCTTCACCCCATCAGTCGCTGAGCTCTGCAAATACCGTAAGTTAATCACCATTGTGCTTTCCCCTCCCAGTGTAACAGCACAGTGTTTTCCCATCCAGTGTAAAGGTACTGTGCTTTCCCAACTAGTGTAGTAGCAGTCATAATGCTCCCATCCGGGTGTAAGACCATCACACAAACCATTGACTTTATCTACACTTCACGCTGCCTCGGCAAGGCCACCAGCATAATCAATGACCAGTCTCACCCAGTCATTCCCTCTTCTCCCATCTCCCAGCAGGAGGTACAGAGGTTTGATAAAGAAAATACCGCTAGATTCAGGAACAGTTTCATCCCAGCTGTTAACAGGCAACTGAACCGTCCTATCATCAGCGAGAGTGTGGTCTTGTGCTTCTATCTACCTTCTAGGAAGACTTTTGAACTATTTTATTCAGACTTTTTCGGATTTCAATGTCATATCTTTGCACTAAATGTTGTACAGCACGCAAATAAAAGCTTTCCACTGTACTTCGGTAAACATGGCAATAATAAATTAAACTAAGCTAAAAATAGGTTATAATGCTCAGTGATTTAAATGTAGCAGATGTGAGATTGTTTTTTTCAGAGCATATACCCCGAAAAAGAAACTGGCCCGTATGCAGTCCCCAACCATATCCTCAGAATCTTCGCGAACCAGCTGGCAGGCATATTCACAGACATCTTTACCCTCTTACAGCTCTATTCTGAGGTTAGCACCTGTGTTGAGAAGATCACTATCATCCCGGTGCCAAAGGAATGTAAGATAGCGTGTCCTAACGTCCAATGGCTCCGACATCCACCATCAGGAAGTGCTTTGAGAGGCTGGTTATGGTGCACTTTAATGCCACCCGCCCGGATAACCATAATCCACTGCAATTTTCCACCCCTCGCAACAGGTCCACACCAGACACCATCTCTGTGGCCCTACGCTCATCTCTGGAATATCTAGATAACAGGGACACACACCTGCGCCAGGCTCTTTTCTTTATTGAGTATAGCTCTGCCTTCAACACCATAATTCTAACAAAATTAATCTCCAAACTCCTGGACCTAGGAGTCAACACCCCGCTCTGCCACTGGATCCTTGCCTTTCTAACTACAGCCAGTGAGGAAAGGCAACACAAACACCATCCATAATGATTCTCAACATCAGTGGCCCATGTGTTCTCAGCACCTTATTATATGCCTTGACTGTGTAGCCAAATTCTGCTCTAACTCCATTTATAAGTTTGCAGATGACAGCAATGTCATGGGCCGGATCTCAAACAATGATGAGATGGAGTAGAGAAAGAGATAGAGAGTCGAGTAACACGGTGTCAAGAAAACAACCTCCCCCTTAATGTTAGCAGGAGAAAGATGCTAGTTATTGACTTCAGGAAGCAAGGTAAAGTATGCACCACAATCAGCATCAATGGTACTGAAATGGAGATGGTCAAGAGCTTCAATTTCCTAGGTGTAAATATCACCAACAATCTGTCCTGAACCAACCACATTGAAGCCACGGCCAAAAGAGCACACCAATGCCACTACTTCCTCAGGAGAGAAAGAACGTTTGGCATGCCTCCAACAACTCTTCCCAATTTCAATGGATGCACCATAGAAATCTTACTATCAAGTTGCATCGCAGCCTGATATGGGAAAACCACTGCCTCACACAATAAGAAATAGCACAGAGTTGTTGATGTAGCCCAGATAATCAGACAGACCAGCCTCCACACCAGCTTGTTCATTTACACTTCACGCAGCCAACATAATACAGGCACTTTCTCACCTCGGTCATTTGTTCTTTCCGCCTCTCCTGCCATGCAGAAGATACAAAAACCTGAAAGCACGTACCACCAGATTCAGAAAGAGTTTCTTCCCCACTGTCATCAGCCTACTGAATGGTCCTTACATAAGCCAGGGTGTGATCCTGATCTTCCAACCTACCTCATTGTAGATGTTGGGCCTGCAGAATCTACTTGTAAGAAAGTACATTGACATAGTTGGGAAGCATTTGAGGACGAAATAATAAGAGTTGAGTACCGTCATGTTCCCCGTAAGGACAAAGGACAAAGGACATTTATTGTCACATACACCAATTGGTGTAGTAAATTGAGGTGAATTTTCACCCGTAAGAGTGAAAGTTAAGGATAACAAGTACAGGGAACCCTGCATATCAAGGGATAAAAGAGAAAAACAGTTTTTATCCACAAGTAGTTACTCTACTCAACAGCCAAAAATCTGTAGCCTCCCTTTGATCTGGTATTTTGTTGGTTCACATGCTTGATCAATGGTGTTTTATCATTAATGTTTTATTATTATTAATGTTTAGTGTTTTCTGAGTCATTCGTAACTGTCACTGTATGTCATGTTGTTACTTGTGGGCGGAGCACCAAGGCAAATTCCTTGTATGTGAATACTTGGCCAATAAACATACTTACTTAAACTTACTTACTTAAAACAAGGAAACATACAGCAGGTGTAGAGAACTAAAGATGGGAACGGGCAACCTTTTTCACCCAGAGATTGCGGTCCACTTGGAATGCATTGCTGGAGAGAGTGGTGGAAACAGCATCACTGACAGCATTTAAGTGGTGACTGAATGAGCACTTGAATCAACTAGGCATTGAAAGTTACGGGCCAAGGAGTTAGACTGGAAGATGGCCACAGTGGATTGGTACCCTTGGACCTGCTTGGACATGGTGGGCTGAATGACCCGTTTGCATGCTGTCACTGAATATTCATATCAAAGTTTATCATTCAATTAACCAATTCAGCAAAGTTTATCAATTCATCAAACTTTATCATTTCTGTCACAGTATATCAGACACAGAGCAAAACTAGAATAACTCAGCAGGTCAGGCAGCATCTGTGGAGGGAATGCAAAGGCAATGTTTCGGGTGATGGACCCTTCTTCAGACTGTTGCCAATCCATTCTCTCCACAGATACTGTCTGACCCACTGAGTTCCTCCAGTACTTTGTGTTTTGCTGAAGATTCCAGCATCTGCAGTTTCTGTGTCTCCTTATCACTCAGTGAATCTTGCTCTCCTAGTATCACTGAACCATGAGTCACTGAACCAGATGATATTGTGGCCAAGGATTTTAATGCGCTGAATTTAAGCTGAGGATGGCACAGTTAATAGTACTGGTGCATCGCGGCGCCAGAGAACCGGGTTCAATCCACCTCAGGCACAGTCAGTGGGCCGAAAGGCCTGTTGCTAAGCTACATTTCTCTACATTTCCTTGAAACTTCCTCTCGTAGTTTATAGCTCAGTCTGAAGAAGGGTTTTGGCCCGAAACGTTGCCTAGTTCCTTCGCTCCATAGATGCTGCCTCACCCGCTGAGTTTCTCCAGCACTTTTGTCTACCTTCTCATAGTTTATCAGTCACTGAATTTCCTCTCACACTATTTCAGTCAATGTGTTTCCTAACGCAGCATATCACTCACTGGGCTTTCCTATCGCACTATATTGGTCACTATGTTCCTTAGCACAGAGTATCAATCACAGCATATTCTGATCACATTATGGCTTTCATTCCACAGTATGTCTTGCACGGTACTTTTGTATAGCTGTTCATCACTCATTGAGCTTTCCTAAAACAGGATTTCTAGCACTAAACTTTACTATTACAGTACATCAGTCACTTTGTTTCCTTAGATCATGTATCCATCACTGGGTATTCCTGTCAGTCGCTGTGTATTTATAGTATATCAGTCATTGTGCTTTTGTATCATAGTATATCGATCATTTTCCTCTCACAGTACATCAATAAGTGAGCCTTCCCTAGAATAGCATTATCTGTACTTTTAAACACAGCATGTGGAATCAATTTATCACCGTGGCCACTATTTATTTCAACATCGCTAAACCCCCACACAATTTCTGAAACCAGTTAATGAAGTATGTTTGTGTTGCAGCAAGCCCGAATACTCTTTCTGATCACTCTTATTTACTTCTTATTTTTCTCTCATATTTTCCTCTTATTTCCACTCAGTAGGTTCGGTCAAGACTCTGAAATGTGTAATGGATACATTCTACCTTTCCCGTCTTTCTTCATTGTTACAAAATTACATTTTATTTCAGTAGGATGTTATTTATGTATCAGAAAATGATGGTTTCTACCTTTCTCACTGACACTTTCGCTTTCTATTTCCACATCTTCACAACTGGTGTATTCTGGTGTTGATGCTCCCTCCTCCTCAGAGCTGCTTACTGATATTTGTCTTTTTTTACCCACTTTCTTCATTCTATGTGGTTTTGGTGGAGGTGGCCGGACAGATTCCGATTGGTCAGAACTAAGAGAATCATTTCTCAGCATGGTTTCACTTTTTTCCCGCTTAGTTCGAACCACAGCAGAGCTGGGATTCAGGTGAGACTGCTTTCTGTAGGGGTCTTGGTCCTTTGCATCCAGGTGCTCAGTCGAAGCGGTGCTCCTTCCCTGTGTTGGTGGGCTGTGATTGCTCAGATGCTGCTGTCGAGAAGTTGAAAGCTGTACATCTGCATTTCTTTCACTGGGGTACGACTTCTGCGTTTCAGTAGGGGAATGCTGCTCTTCCTGTTGCTGTGTCCTCCTTTGTAATCTGTGCTCTGGTCCCTGGCCCTCTTCAACCGGTGTATTTGGAAGGGATGCATCACTGTGTCTCCTTTCATGTCGTGCTCGTGACACTTTAGCATGCATGCGCATCTGTTGCTCCTCGGGTAGGGATTTAGCAGGGTACCGTGCTAGATTGGGATCACTCTTGTATCGGTTCTGATACTCCTCTCCATTCCATTCCATGTTCCTATCTTCCAGCTTCTCACCTTCTAATTTTTCACCCATGTCCTGATAGTCCTGTGATCGGCCTTTCTCCAGCCGCCGGCTCTCTCGCCGCTCTTTATGTTCTCTTTCTTCGGCTGGCCTGTCAACCTGCCGAGGGGATGCCTTTGGTGTGCGTTTCCGTTCACCTTTCTGCACTTTTCCATTCTGTTCTGAAAATGAAGAATTCTTCCTCCTGCAATGATGAGTATTAACAATATATGTAAATATTTTACACCAAACCTGCAATTTGAGAATTTTTGAAACCAGTAGAATTAAAACAGATCCATTAAAGGCAAGTAAAACATCTTAATATAAATTCAGATGCTGACAACAGTCTTGAGGTATAGTACAAATAATCCTAATATTGTCCAATTTAAATGTAGATTCCACAAAATGACACGGACAAGATTTATACCGCCCAATTGACCATATACTGTATCTCTAGCCAGCCTCATTTACATCTACTGCTTTTCAATTCAAAGTTCAAAATCACAGCATTTCTTGGACATAATGCGTAAAGGGAAATGAGCTAGAATTCACTCTGACTTAATTCAGAAATAGATCAGCTGTGATCCAAGAGGTAACTCAAATACACCTTCTCTGATGAATCACAGGGCTGGATGTTGGACATGGGTCATCAGGACTTGAATCACTGAAACCCAGAGTACCCATTTCCACCTTGACTTCACAGAAGCTTTCAGCTTTGAAAGAGGCTCTTTGGCCCATAAAATTCATGCTGACTATCATTTATTTACTCATTAAGACTAATCCCATAGCCTTCAAATGTTAGCAATTGGAGTGCTCGTCTAGATGTTTCTTAAACATTATGACAGCTTTTGTCTCCACTGCGCCATCAGGTAATGCATTGCAGATTGCAACTAATTTCTGGGTTAAAAAATATATTTCACAGATCCCTTCAAAACCTACTTCCCAATACCCAAAACCAACATTCTCCCTAGTTATATATACCACTGCTATGGGGACAAGTTTCCAATCCTCTACCCTATCTATACCCTCATAATTTTGTATACCTCTATCAGGATATCCTTGAGCCTCCTCCCTTACAAAGAAAACAAACCTGTCTGTCCAGCCTCTCCTCATAACTGAAATGTTCCATTCCAGGTGAATATTATCTGCTCCCAGTCCAGAGCAGTCCCATCCTTTCTAGTGCATGGTGACCAGAATACACAATACAAGAGCTCTGGCAAAACCAATATTTTATAAAGTTATGTGCCATAACTACCCTGCATGTACGTTTTAGTCACCTCTTCCAATGAAGATTAGTATAGGCCTCCCCGGCTTAACACACAGAAAATGGCAGGATGTTTGGGAGTTTTGATGTACACAGGGATCTTGGAGTGCAAATTCACTGCTCCCTGAAAGTAACAACACAAGTGAACTAAAGAAGGAACGCTTGCTTTTATTAATCGGGGCATTGGGCATAAAGTTTGTCAAATCATATTGCAGCAGTAAAAAAAATTGGCTAGGCCATATTTGGATTATTGTGTGTAGATCTAGTCACACTATAGGAATGAATTGGTGGCTCTAAAGGGGATGCAGGATGAAGTTAACTGGGATTGTTGCCTGGATTGGAGTGCATTAGCTCCAAGGAGAGGTTCAACAAACTTGGATTGTTTTCTTTAGTGCCAGAGGTTGAGCAGTCAACCTGACAGAAGTTCATCAGATTATGAAATGCAGAGACAAGGCAGATAGTCAGTCTTTTGTCCAGAGTGGAAAGGTCATAGTTTTAAAGAGGGCAAAGACAGGCAAGTTTATTTTACACAAAGTGTGGTAGGTGCCTGGAAAGCTTCCAGGGGAGATGATAAAAGCAGATATGGCAGCAACATTTAAGAGACATTTAGATAAGCACATAAATAGGCCGGGAAATAGCAGGATATGGACCATGTGTAGGCAGATGAGATTAGTTTAGAGACATAATGACTTTAGATATTGGATCAAAAAACAAACTGCTGGGGGACATCAGTGGTTTGAGCAGCATCTGTGGATGGAAATAAACTGTTAATTGTTACAGGTATTAGCTTAGAGTAGCATCATGGTCAACACACACAGTGGGTGCACAGTCTTTTTCTGCTGCATTACTCTATGTTGCATAATATTCACATCACTCACCAACACCTACACAGATTATCCAGTCCACTGTCAAATTGTTCTTTGTTGGTGCTATTTCTATGCTGTCCACAGCAACTACACTTCAGACAATAATGAGTTGTGGCCCTGTGGATGATGTCTAAATCCCATTATTTCAAGGAGGACAACATTTAGTTACCATCCCTAATTGCCTTTGAGAAGGAGGTGGTAAGCTAGCATCTTGAACTATTGGGGTCCATCTGGTGAAGGCATTCCCACAGTGTGATGGGAAAGGAGCTTCAAGAACAGTATTACTCACTTTTTGTCAGTGCCTTTGTGACTGCAAGTTAAATGTATCCAAAGGATCACATAGTGTTGAGGTCCATTTAGATATTAAAAACCAATCCAACCTTCATCATAAACCTTAAACGTGTGATTAATATGTAGTAATACTGAGTAAATCAACCAGAACTGGATAAAATACTAAATTGGGCTGCAAGGTGCAGTGTGAATTCCCATTGGGTTAATTGCCAAATGCAGTTGCATATATATAGCATTCATCTGAATATTCAAGGCAAATAGGAGGGGCACTTTTAAAGCTACAGATATGAGGTGCTACTTGCTTTTGTGTAATGAATATTCAAAGTGTGATTATCATTGCAAGGCTGCATTTATTGCCTATCCCCAGAAGATGATGCGGGAATCATGATACAACTCCATGGTTTGCTGTGCACTTCACGGATCAATCAAAACTCAAACAGTTTGATGTGTTACTGCAACCACACAAGGCACGAGCATCTAAGGATACCTGATATACTTCCATTAAGGTTGTTTAAAATTCCATTAAGGTTTAAAATTTGTCATCTTCATGGTCACTTTCACTGAACTTGGCTTTTCGCTCCAAGATTTTTCTTTATGTACTGTACTCATCAGAAATAGGAGTTAATCATTTGCCCCCGTAAGCCTGCTCCAACATTCATCATGATCTTCTACCATTTTGGGCACAATCCCTTTATTCTTGGATTATCTGAAAAGCCACAAATCTATCAACATTTTGAATGAACAAAATGACAGGACCTCTATTACTCATCCAAGTAGAAAATTGCTTGGCTCACCACTCCTCGAGTGCAGAAACTCTCCTAGTCTCAAATCCTAAACAGTCAATCCCTTATTCTCAAACTGCAGCCCCTCGTTATAGACTCAACCATGGCAGAACAATCTACCTGCATACAGCCTACCAAGCCCTACAAGAATTGTGTAGGTTACAGTGAGATCTCCTGTGATTCTTCTAATCAGCCACTTGAAGTTCAGTGCCAGTCTGAGTAAATCAATCAGACCTGGATAAAATACTAAATTGGGCTGCAAGGTGCAGTGTGAATTCCCATTAGGTTAATTGCCAAATGCAGTTGCATATATATAGCATTCGTCTGAATATTCAAGATGATTCTTGCAGCAAGCAAGAATTTCATTGTCCTATCTGGGACACATGACAATAAACTCTCTTGACTCTTGACTTGACTATCCCTGGAACCAGTCCAGTGAATAATTCTCAAATTCTTCATTTGACAGAATGGAATTTGATTAACATTCTCCCAATAATTTCCAATGGCCCTTGGACAGCAGAATGCTACTTTAAAGAGAAAGTAGGTACTTGGATCATGGTAAATTGGGGTTCCAAAACCTACAAATTACAGCACGCTGTACAAAGCACAGGACAGCGGAAAGAAAAATCACTTTGACTTTACCAATTGGCCAATGTACCATGAAATGATAGTGGGGAAATCAGGTCAGAACAGAATACATGGAATCTAAAGGATGGACATGGTAAATAATAGGACATTTGGAGATGTCATGAGTGGTGGTGATAAAGATGAACCTTCCATGGAAAAGAGGATTTATGAGTTCAGGGCAATAGACATTACCAACATGGACTCTAGTAAGGCCTGTGCCAATGAAGAAGGTTAGAATACAATGGGCCAGGATTAGATAGCCAATTGGATATAAAATCGGCTTGATGGAGGACTCGGGGGGTGGTAGTGGAGGGTTGTTTGTTAGATTGGAGGCCTGTAACCAGTGGTGTGCCACAGGGATTGGTGCTGGGTCATCTGTTGTTTTCCACATGTATGTTAACTACTTGGATGCGAATTAAGTTAGCAATATCATTAAGTTTGGAGGTAGCATCGAAATTGGTGTTTGAAGGTTTATCTTAGGGTACAACAAGATCTAGATCAACTGGGAAAATGGGCACAGGAATGGAAAATGTAAATTAATTCAGACAAGTATGACATGATGCATTTTGGGAAGATGAACCAGCTCAGGAGATACACTGTGAATGGTAGGGTTATGGGGAGTGATGTAGAACAGGGAGGAAAAGCAGTACAAGGACATAGTTCTCTGAAAGTGATGGCACAGTTTGACGCACTTCCCTGCATTGGTTGGGGCATTGAATACACAAGCAGGGGCATCATGTTACTGATTTGGAGATTTTGGTGAGTCCACACGAGCAGTATTGTAAGCAGTTCTGGTTGCCATGCCATAGAAAGGATGTGGTTAAGCTAGAGAGTGTGGGAAGAAGAATCACAAGGCTGGTGCTGGGACTGCAGGGATGGAGCTGTAAGGATAGACTGGATAGGCTGGGACTGTTCTCACTGGACCAGAGGAGGCTGAGGGATGACTTTATCAAGATTTATAAAGTCATGCGAGCATGGATAAGGTAAATGGTCATACTCTTTTTATCCAAGTTAGGGGGGTCTAAAACTGGAGGGCATAGGAGGGGAATTATAAAAACGGACTCAATGACTAACCTTTTTTACACATGTGTGGTGGGATATGGAACAAACTGCCAGAGCATGTGGTAGAGGCAGTAACAAAAACACAACCATTTAACCTAGGAATGCATTGGATAGGAACATTTACATGAATATGGGCCAAACATAGGGAAATGGGACCAGCACATCAGCATGGATGAGCTGAGTGTATAGACCTGTTTCTGTGCAGTATAACTCTTAATAGGAAGATAAAGAACTTTAGGGGAGGAACAACAGCGAAGGCCGTTTGGGAAGAAAGACTGGATAATAGGAAGAGAAAATTACTCCGTGATGTGATGAACAAGCAGGAAAGCAGACTAGAATGTGGCATGCTTTGGGGACTGGGTAGGATAGGATCATGGGAAAATACACCTAGGGAAAGGGAAGGAAGTGAGGATCTGTGGTGGCAAATAGGATGAAGAAAAGTCAGTGGATTGGGGTAAGTAGTGGGATGTAAGTTGACTTTAGTTTGAATCAGATCTCAGTCAGAAACCTTACTTACAGCAGTAAAGCCTTTCATGGAGGTAATGCCTCCTAGTAGCCAATGTGGCACCATTATTTATAACCAGCAACTCACCATCCAAATGCCAATTATTCTGACAGCCTAAACCACAAGTCTGTTTACAATGACTGCAATTATATTTTCTCTTGTTTAAGACCTTAAATCCACCTATATTCCAGCTCCTCATTACCATTATCAGGATGGTTTAAAATTCTCAACATCCTCATCAATGCATTCAAATTCTTCCAATGAGCTTAATTCTTTTTACAGTTTTATCAGACAGACAGGAGTTAAAAACCTGGTGTGGAGCAACATTGGTTAAAAACAATCATGAGTGTGAGAAGATATCCCAAGTGAATCAAGAAATATGATATTATTAGAAAATGTGTTATATGTTAGATGGTGCACATTTCCCTGATGATTGCTCGCAGTGCCCCGCCTAGTTTTCCTTGTATCCTTTTTCTGAACACTTTATACTTAGAAATATTAAGCACCCAGAACTCACTATTTCAAAGCCATTTTCCTGTTGCTATTAAATTATATTCCTATTTACTTATCCGTACTTGTGGTTTAACAACCATTTCACCATACTGTACACCTACTGTATATTTCTTGTGAACCTTCTTGGTCCATTGATAACTTTACGGTACTATTTCCGTTACCAGCACCATCTAGCACTCGTCTTATTTCTTATATCTACTTCTATATATTTAACTCGTAGAAATACTAAGGCATGATAAACCACTTCAGCTACAACACATTGCACAACAATTCAAAATAGAACAAAGTGGGTTTTAATGCTTCTTTGATTACCTCTCTCTAGGGGGTTCGCTCCGAGATCTTGATGCAGACTGTTTCTGTTCAAAACCCATCTCTTGCCGAGCTAGTTCAGACACCCGAGTCTTGTCAGGCAGAGTAGCCTCTTGTGTCGGTGCTACTGTACTTAAAGGAGTCTGGGAATGTGAGCGCTCTTGCAGTCTTGCTTTCTTTTCTCTTGGAGCATCAGAACCACCACCAGTAGCTGTGTCACTCAAGGTTCCATCCTGATTTGACGTCTGTGGTGTTCCACTTCCAATGAACCACGCTTCTGATTTTGTAAGAATTTCCTGCTGCTTACGGCATAAATTGCATACCCACATTACCTAGTCAAGATAAGAAAAGTAATTAAGTGATCAGGCCTCAGACTCTTCCAACGTAAATCTTCAAAGTCTGCATGTTGATGTTTTTACGTTATTTCACATTATATTTTGACTCAAGCTTTCACTTATGCAAAGTTAGTTCATATTACCATTCACAAAATACCCACTCACCCAACCTTTACAAGTCACCCTGCAGCCTCAGAGTTGAGTATAGGAGCAAAGAGGTCCTTCTGCAGTTGTATAGGGTCCTAGTGTGACCACGCCTGGAGTATTGTGTGCAGTTTTGGTCCCCTAATTTGAGGAAGGACATTCTTGCTATTGTGAGAGTGCAGCGTAGGTTTACAAGGTTAATTCCCAGGATGGCGGGACTGTCATTTTCTGAGAGAATGGAGTGGCTGGGCTTGTATACTCTGGAGTTTAGAAGGATGAGAGGGGATCTTATTGGAACATATAAGATTATTAAGGGTTTGGACACACTAGAGGCAGGAAACATGTTCCCGATGTTGGGGGAGTCCAGAACCAGACGCCACAATTTAAGAATAAAGGGTAGGCCATTTAGAACGGAGACGAGGAAACACTTTTTCTCACAGAGAGTTGTGAGTCTACGGAATTCTCTGCCTCAGAGGGCGGTGGAGGCAGGTTCTCTGGATACTTTCAAGAGAAAGCTAGATAGGGCTCTTAAAGATAGTGGAGTCAGGGGATATGGGGAGAAGGCAGGAACGGAGTACTGATTGGGGATGATCAGCCATGATCATATTGAATGGCGGTGCTGGCTTTGAAGGTGCTACTCCTGCACCTATTGTCTATTGTCATAGTGTCCTCATCGCAGCTCACATTGCCACCTAGCTTGGTGTCATCCACAAATTTAGAGATGTTACATTTAATTCCCTCATCTAAATCATGAATATATATTGTAAATAACTGGGGTCCCAGCAGTGAGCCTTGTGACACCCCACATAAACTGACATCTATTATTGCGATACATATGTAAACTGAAACGCAGAGACTTAGGTGACCTAGTGGATGATTTGCAAAAAGCTAGTATGCATTACTAATCAGGGAGAATGTCACAGCTGCATTCAGAGAGTATGTAATGGAGGGATTACCCAGACGGAGAATATGGGTGGAGCTCAAAAACAAAAAAAGGTGCAATTCCCCTGTTGGGATCATACTATAGGTCTCCCAAGGCGGAGAGATGCACAGATATGTAGACTGATAATGGAATGATGTGAAAACAACAGGAGTGTCATAATGGTTGACTTTAACTTCCTCAATATTATCTGGGACTTCCTTGATGCAAGAGTCTTAGATGAAGTAGAGGCTTCTAGGGGTTAGGCAATCTCCAGCCATTTTGAGAATGTGGGCAGGTACATCATCCAGTCCAGATGCTTTCCAAGGGTGCATGAAGGGACTTCTTACTTCGGTCTCGGTGATGGAGATTACCAGGCCTTCAGGCGCTATGTGGACCCAAGAGGCCACATCAGTGTTCTCCCTTTCAAAGTGTGCATAGTAGGCATGAACTCATTTGGGAGTGATGCCTTGCTATTACATGAGCTGCCACTTGGTGTTGTCTTCACTACCACAGCTTCCAAATCTCCACCTCACTCTCCAATTTAGAGCGAAAGTTTCTCTTTTTGATGGCCTAATTGAGGTCATATCTGTATTTCCTCCGTGAACCTGCATTGCTAGACTTGATTGCCTGAGGTCTGGTCCTCAGTAGAACAGACATCCTGGTTCATCCAAAGTTGGGAAACACCAGGGAGGGTTTTGGTTGGAACACACTGACTGCCCCACACATTTCCTTATGAAACCGGTAACAACCCTCGCATATTTGTTCATTGTCTTTCAAACTTTAAGGAGGTGACAAAAGTAATTGATGAGGGTAGGGTAGTGGATGCTATTTACATGGACTTTATTAAGACAATTGGCAAGGTCGCTCAGGGCAGGTTAATCCAAAAGATTAAAATGCATAGGATCCACAATGATTTGGTTGGTTAGATTCAGAACTGGCTTACCCACAGAAGACAGAGGTAGTGATGGAAGGCTGTCATTCTAGCTGGAGGTCAGTGCCAATGCTGTTCCACAGGGTACATTGCTGGGGCCTCTGTTATTTCTGATATATATAATAGTAAGATTAAATGAGATCTTACCAGTTTGAAGTTTGATCTTTATTTTATGAGGAGTTACGATGAGGGATTACGTGGAGAAGGCCCGCCAGAGCGCCTGTGCATCATACTTCAAAGCAGCGGTGTGAAATCACAGTAACTACAGTCAAAGTGATATAGTAAGACTCAGAAGACTAGAACTACCAGATGATCTTTGCGATTATGAGGGTCGGGAGCGGAGGGCAAGTAATCCATCATCGTAACTCCTCATAAAATAAAGATCAAACTTCAAACTGGTACGTTCTCGTTTAATCTTACTATTTCACTTCGGAGTCACGTGAGTGACTACATGAAGATTTCAAAGCTCTGTGATTTCATGCCGTAGACACAGTTCCATACGACACACTGCCTTGGTTGACACAGGATAAATAAATAACGTATTGAACATTGTTTAAATTATATAATGAACGTTTTAAACAATAAAAGAACAGTAATAACCCCTCTTTCCAGAACTCAAACAGAACCCAAAACAGCATGCCCAAATCTTTGCATTGCGAGGACAGGTTTATCATAGCCGTGAAAAAAGTTCCTTAACTGGACTATCCTGCGGTGAGGATTTGGTCCAAGGGCACGTCCTGTGCCTTTGCTGCGTACGTTGACGCCACCCTGGTGGAGTGATTTAAACACATCAGTGTCTACTCCAGCATAATGCAAACCTGTTTCGGCCATCTAGAAATAGTTTGTACTGACACCTTTGTATGAGGTTCTATGTGGCTGATGACCATCGCTGTTTCAGAGCCTCAGACTCTTGATGACCTTGATATATTGGCTCAGAT
Organism: Raja brachyura; assembly: GCA_963514005.1. Next base: position 9,888,576 of record OY740785.1, read on the forward strand.
GCGTAACTACACATATTCTTAGATCAATGGGCATATTTTAAGCTTATTTTGGTTCCAGTCATCCCTGGCCTGCTCTGATTAGATCATATGCATAAAACGCAATATTATCTACAGAAGAATGCATGCTGTCCAGTCATAACTTTTGCAATATTTGAACCCATAGTGCTGCCACTAGCACCATGAACATGACCACTTTGAGCGTTAACTTCCGGAAAGGCAGAGATGTAATTGGAGCCCATTGCCAAAGCAGTGTAAGAACTATGCTCACATCCCATATTTCCGAATATCTACATCTGGGAGGGTTTTGTTAAAATACCTCCTATGAATCGGGCCACCAATAGATGAGATCCGACATCTTGCCCTAAGTAGGAGGACCCTTGCCCTAAGTAGGAGGACAAAGCACCTCGAGCACTATAAATGGCACTATAGCTTAACTGCTCATCAAAATGCAATGTAGCCAGGAAATCCAATACGTCCGGATTGCCTGCAACTTATGATAAGATATATTTGACTGTAAACACGACATCTCCCATTTCTTAATATGAGATATATATCGTTTTTTAGTACTATATCTCCAGGCCATCGCAATCACATCGACGGTCCTACTCGATAGTCCGAGTCCCTGGAACAGTCTGGTCAGAAGATACAAATCAATAGATTAATACGCTCATGCAAAGGGGAACTCTCCTCCTGTCCCAGTGTGAACCCACAAGTTGCTGTATTTGGGAATAATCATGAATGCTGTGTCATCAGTCTCAGAACCAATGGGACCATGGCTGTGTGGACCAGTTAGGAACTACCAAACGCCTAAGCGTAGTCGTGCTCTATTTTGGTGAGACATTGATTAAATGAGGCAGAATGGGGAAAGCGTAAGAACGTACATACCCAACGTAGCGAGAATGTATCCTCCGCTACTGCCCTTAGATCTGGTTCCCATGCCGTATTTAGGTAACTGGTGATTTAACCCAGATGCAACAGATCAAAATCTGGCAATACATACCGGTTAACAATCATTTTGAAACTTTTGGATTCATCATCCATTTTGTGTTTGTCATAGAATTTACATGACCTGGTGTCTGCAACTTTCACATTATCCCTACCTGATAGGTAGATATCTGAGACCCAGATGTTTCTTGTAATGCACCAGTGCCAGATGAGGTTAGGCAGATTGTTACAGAATAATGTCCTCATTCCACCCATGTGATTGATATGCAACAGCTGTGGTATTATCAATCTGAAGCTGCACATACAAATCATGCATTGTTGAGCAGAATGCTTTAGGCCATAGAATGCACCCAGCAATTCTACACCGTTTACCCCATGCCTCTGCAGGATTAATGCCTCTTTCACATTCTATCTGCCGCCACAGCCAGACTCGATATCAGTGGCTTCTCATCCTGAAGCTCACATCAGTTTGTAAACTAAAGGTTATTGAGTCAGAATGTCTCTAGTACATCACGAGACATTAGTTACAGTTTTGGGCATAGGCAAAGTACTGCCATGTGAATTAACCAATGATGAACCTCAAATAGCCAATCATTCTAAATGGAACTAATCTAACTTTAATTAGATGGGTGAGGACCTAACCTCTCAACAGGTGTGTGGTAGCTGAATATTATGCATCTGTCAGATCTATGGCTGCCACATAACACCCTTTTTATCCTAGTTACAATACCGAAATTGTTTATTTTAAACTGTTTATACTGGACCTTAAGGGTTAAGTATGTTTAGGCCCAGAATGACTCGACACCCACCATCGTTCTTTTGGCTGGAGAATTGGACACAATTAGAGTTGTAGCAGCAGAACGGACCCGGGATGTCGTTCCCTCCGACCCCTATCCATCTCCGCATGCGGACTGACCACAGGTGGGTTACTCTATTAGGCGATATAGTCGCCTTAACTTCATAATTTTAAGGTTTCCCCTTAGGAAATGTCCCTGCTGGCTCCTGAAACCAGCCTTACGGGACCTAAGCAAAAACCGCAGCAAGTTTTAAACACTTACCTGCGGGTGTTTTACTTACCGCTGGTGGAGCTGCACTCTCCAGCCTGTCGGTGCGCCAATCGCTGGGACCTAATGACACGCAGGCGCTCTGGCGGGCCTTCTTCACGTAGTCACTCACGTGACTCCGAAGTCAAATTGAATTGACATTGACTTTCGCTGGTAAATTTGTAGATTACATAAAAATGGGGAGAATTGCGGACAGTGAAGAAGGTTGAAAGGATACAGTGAGACATAGATTAGTTCCCAATATGGGTGGAGAAATGAATGGAGTTTAATTTGAGCAGGTTTGGGCTATTGTACTTTGGGAGGGCAAAGTAAGGGGAAAGTATACCGTTAATGGCAAGACCCTTAACAGCAATGATGTATAGAGGGGTTGCAGTCCAAGGTCGAGGTTCCCTGAAAGTAGCAACACACATAAATAGAATGGCAAAAAGGGTGTATGGTATATATGCTTTCCTTGATCAGAGCATTTAGTACACAAGTCTGAGTCAGGAAGACATGTTACAGTTTTATAAAACTTTGATTTGTCTGGTTTTGGACTGTTGTGAGCAGTTCCCGCTGTCCCTGAATAAAAAGGAATGTGGAGGTTTTGGAGATGGTGCAGAAGAGGTTTACAGAATGTTGCCTGTATTCAAGTTTGTTAGCCATCAGGAAAATTGGAAGAGGTTTATAAGATTATGAGAAGCAAATATAGGCTTGACAGTCAGAAACATTTTGCCAAGGTGGGAATATAAAATAGTAAAGGGCATAGCTTGACGATGAGCGGGGAAAGTTTAAAGCAGACAAATATACAGAGAATGGAGTGATATGGATTATATGCTGGTAGAAAGAATTAGTTTAATCTTGCATCACGTTCAGCACAAACACCATGGAACAAAGGGTCTGTTCCTGTGCTGTATTGTTTTATGTTCCTGCTGCAGCAAGCAAGTGGAAGAAGCCTACATAATATTTGTTTAAAATAAGGAATACAAAAGGCGAAATAGACCAGTGATGAGCCTACGTCTGGAGTCTTGTATATAGTATTGGACTCCTTATTTATGTGACTGCATTGGAAGCAGTTCAGAGAAGGTTTAAAAGGCTGATATCTGGAATATGAAAGCAGTCTTACAAGAAAAGTGTTGTCAGGTTAAGCTTGTATCCACTGGAGTTTAAATGAATGAGGAGGTTAAGAATCAAACATGAAGATTCTGAGGGGCCTTGAAAGGGTGAATGTGAAAAGGATGTTTCCTCTTCTGGAGATTCTGGAACTGTGGGTCACTGTTTAAAATTACGGAAATGCTCATTTATCAGTCCCCTTCTCTCCTTAGAAATATATCACTGTTAGTATTAGGTAATTACATAACCACAGCACAAATGTAAACCGTAAATGGTCCAGAACTGGAACTAAACCATTTATCATGTGAACAAACATCTCAAATCACGTCAGCTAATTGGAAACGCTCAGTAAGAACTAAACCGTTCATCTAAAATTTTACATTGCCACATCTAAAATGATTGTTGTTATCTTACCATGTCATGCATGCACTATAACAGCAAGATCTCTAATTTATGAGTCACATTTAATGTTCCAAGTTGATTTACAGGAACATTATCAAATAAAATGGGCACGGAAGCGCACAAGGAGACTTTAGGCAGGCCAGACAAATGTTTGGTCATGAAGAGGGGAGGGGCTGCTAGGATTGTCTGAATGACGGGAAAATCATGGAGACTTTTCAGCAATCATATTTGTGCCTCGAACAATGCCGTCCCATCTTTCATCTATCGGTCCATAGTGCTGCAGGTTACAGCATTTGAAGCACACATCCAAGTAATAGATAATGTGTTTTCGCCTCTAACACCTTTTCAAGCAGCACCACGCTCTGAGTGGAAAAAAAAATCATTTTTTGTCGCCTCGCTAATCCTTCAACCAATAACCTTAAGCCAATATCACCTGGATTTGAACTTCTCTCCCAAGGGAAATTAATCCTGTCTATTTTGGTAGACAGGTGAGTTTCAGGGAAAGATGTCCAAACCCTAAGCCTTGGCCGCTCAGGTACAGATGTTTATAGTTGGCAATAACAATGCAGATTGCCTTGGAGATCTACAGGATTGAAGAGGAAAGTCGTGTGAAGCCAGGGAGGGGTATGAAAATAGAAAAGAGAATTTACAAAACATGACTCAACCAGAAGCCAATGGTAGTCACCAACAGTAGGAGTGCTGGGTGATCTGATGACCATCAAATCCAGGTTACTCAGCATTTCTATTCACTTAATATGCAGAGTTTGGATGAGGTTAAATGAACATGAGAATCTGCCCAGGGGATGGCAGAGAGTTTGCTCTGGGTTCACTGGAACTGCTGCTGCAGAAGCAGAAGGCACATTGAGAGCAACACCACGATGTCCTTTAGTTAGGTATGTTACAAAACTTACCTTTACCGGCGCTGCACTTCTGCCGCTCCCCGTGTGCGCGACTTTCGCGCCTTGCAGAGGGGGGGCGGGCTTAAAGTGCCGTTTTTCAACAGGCAGGACAAATCGATCAATGTCGGGCGATTTGGTTGCTGAAGAAAAATCGCTCCGACATTTCATGAATGGTGGTATTTTTAAATTACTCTAGATTATTTATTAACTAGAGTAATTTAAAAATCACCTTCAAAAGCCGTGAGCGCAGACAACCGGAAGCATTTTCCGTAGGGGAGAAAAAAAGGTAAATACTTTATTTTTATATTAAAAGTTGGTTTTTCGGGAGGCATTAATAATATTTTCATGTTGCGAAATGGGTTCCCCAAAAAATGTATGAACCCCCAGTATTTTTCCCCCCGACTTCACCGCAAACCGCAACGTTCTAATCCACTGCATTCCACTAAAACCCACTCGCTAGTTGATTTAAATGGCCATTAATTTACAGGAATCAAACACTAAATTCCTTCCATTTAGCCCAGAAATTCATGAAAATTAGATTTAAAAATCATGTTATATTGTGGATTATTGTGTGAATGTTATTTAGACACTTAGGCAATTTAAAAAAAGTTTATCTTTTCTTAAGAAATTGATAGATGTTTAGATCTACTCATTGAATTTTGTAATTAGCTACAATTAGATAACTAACTAATTATATGCTTTAATTTCAGGTAATCCAAGTAAGATTGTTTAATATTTGTTTCAGAATGCTTCAATCTATAATAACTGAAAATTTCATTGAGTTCTCTTAATTTTTAAGAATGTTATGGACTTTTAACTTTTCCAGATCACAGCTTTTGAGTTAAGTCAATTGAAAGGCAATGGGAAGCAAGATGCTCATTTCCGAGTATGAAAATGGCCATAACTTTCTTAATACTGAAGATATGAAAGTAAATTAGGTGTCAAATTAAACTTCCTTTTATGCTTTATCTGAAGGGATAAATTGCAGACTTGATTTTTAAAATCTCAAAATTTTGTAACATTGCTACTTTAGTGAAGGTTGTAATTCCCAACCGTACAATCATGTCCACTACAATAACATATCAACGTTCAAACCATAGCTCACTTAAGTTCACTTACTTCATTAAGATATACTTATACGGCACTTCTTTTTTTTTAAAAACTCACCTAAACCATCAACTCTTTAGATGCATGAAATTGCACATCTGATTATTTTCAACAATGTTCAGTTATTTATTCAACCAAACATACATTTTCATCTCTGTTCATTAACACTGTACCGCAAGTTGCACAATACTTCAAAAGTGTCTGTTTTGGGCAGGTGATTCCAGTAGATCACTTCTTCAGGCAATTCTCACACACCACATCTTGTAGTTTAGTTTAGTTTAGTGATACAGCATGGAAAAACTCTTCAGTCAAATGAGTTCATTCTAACCATTCTGACCATCGATCTTCCATTACACGTTGGTACTATACTATCCCATTTTCCTATCCACTGCCTTTGCACCAGAGGCAATTTACAGAGGCCAATTACCTACAAACCCTCACATCTTTGGGATGTGGGAGGAAACAGGAACACCCAGACGAAACCCCATGAGAATGAGAATGAGAAGCCAAAGGAGAATTTGTAAACTCCACACAGACAGTAACCAAGGTCAGGATCGAACCGGGGTCTCTGGCAACGTGAGGCAGCAGCTGAGCCACTGTGCCACCCTAAAAAACAATACAGGGCTTGATACATTGTGCAGGAGGGAACTACAAATGCTGGTTTAAACCGAAGATAGAAACAAAAAGCTGGAGTACCACAGCGGGACAGGCAGACGTTTTGGGTCGAGACCCTTCTCCAGGACTTGATGCAATTGGTACGGGGTTATTTTTTTACTCTGGACATTTTTCATCAGGCTGGAAAAAACGTCCCGACTTACTTGATGCCCCGAGTACCTACGGCTGGCATAACGTGCCGCTATGATATATACACGGAATACTACGGCCTCCTACGGACTCGTTACGAACATTCTGCGAGTTTGAAAACTCGAGTGAATTTGTGAATAACTCAGAAGAATTTGTGATTAACTCGGGAAAGTTTGCCAGGCCCTTATTTTATATCATCACCTCTTTTCTGCCCCCTCCATGCATTAAACTATCCTCAAAACATTTAACCCCAATGACTCCATACTACAATATTTAGAAAACAAAGAAAATAGGTGCAGGAGTAGGCCATTCGGCCCTACGAGCCAGCACCGCCATTCAATATGATCATGGCTGATCATCCAAAATCCCATTTCTGCTTTCGCCCCATATCCCTTGATTTGGTTAACCATAAGAACATATAACTCTCTCTTGAAAACATCCAGTGAATTGGCCTCCATTGTCTTCTGTGGCAGAGAATTCCACAGGTTCACAACTCTCTGGTTGAAATAGTTTTTCCTCATCTCAGTCCGAAATGGCATACCCCTTATTCTTAAACTGTGACCCCTGGTTTTGGACTCCCCCAACATCAGGGACATTTTTCCTGCATCTAGTCTGTCCAATCCCTTAAGAATTGTATATGTTTCTGTAAGATCCTCTCTCATTCTTCTTAATTCCAGTGAATATAAGCCCATCGACCCATTGTTTCATCATTTGTCATTCCCGCCATCTCGGGAAGTAACCTAGTGAACCTACGCTGTACTCCCTCAATAGCAATAATGTCCTTTCTCAAATTAGACCAAAACTGCATACAATACTCCAAGTGTGGTATCACCAGGGCCCTGTACAACTGCAGTAGGACCTCCTTGCTCCTATATTCAAATCCTCCTGCATGCTTACTTTCAGTGACTGATGTGCAAAGACACCTCGGTCTCGTTGTTATTATTTATTATTATACATTGCATTTGCTAGACGACTGAACATGAACTCAGTTGCAACAATTAGACATTAGGTGGCTTCATTCTCTCAACCTTCATGCCTATGTTCGTATTGCTTTCCACCCTGACTCCACCTCTCACTCACTACAGACATCAGACCCTTCCTCTTTCCTGTCCTCACTTTGTCCTTCCTGGAAGGTGATCTTCCATGTGAACGTGAGGAATATAGGTCACTGGCGACTCGAGTGAACGAGGGGGATAGAAGGTATCGTGGGCCCAAGTGAATGAGAAATATAGAGAGCAGCAGGGACCCAAATGATCAGGAGGGAATGAGGGCCTCAGGGTCCAATGAAAGGCACGGATAGAGTGTTTCAAGGATTGGGATAGATAAGGGGAAATCAGAAACCAAAGTAAATGGGATTGAAGGGGGCAGCAGGATTAGTGGCCATCAGGGACACAAATAAACGGGAGGGAGGGAAATTATCTGACACAAGTGCACATTCACAAGTGCAAGAGAGAGAGATGTGCAGAAACATAGCTAACTATCCACTGATTCAATCAGATTGAAGGTACGTGACACTAACATATTGACAAAATACTTGATTGGTAAGGGTGTCAAGGGTCATGGGGGGAAGGCTGGAGAATGGGGCTGAGAGGGAAAGATAGAGCAGCCATGATTGAAAGGCAGAGTAGACATGATGGGACGAATGGCCTACTTCTACTCCTATGACCTATGAATGTGTCAATTAAAGAAGGATTCAGGAGGACCAGACAAATTCAATGTTTAACCAGATACCGAACAAAAATATCGATTGGCAAAACCAAACAGTTGGGGGGTGAAGAAACGCAATCAAGTAATGGATTTTACATTGACACATGCTGATAATTCAAAGCATGAAAGAGTGAGAATTCATTGATTTACAGTGCCAGGAAGCTTTTTTAGCCATGTCCTGGAGAGATGATATGAAGTAGGATGAGAAAGGGTCCAATGACACGACATTCGGAGGATGTTGATGCAGATCAGGAAGGGAATATGATTACATTATTTACATTTATCTTAACTCTTACCTCAAAAAAAATCTAAATTTGCACCAGCCACACACTGGTCCTAGATGTAAAGGCTGACCAGACGAATTGATTCTGATCGCCGACGCTTCTCCTATCTAGATCATCATCGTGTGTATTGAGTAACTCGTATGGAAATGAATCCTCAATTTATACAGAGCTATTTAAATTCTGGATTGGTTGATATCAGGAAGTTTTCAATAACAGGTTTAACTTTAAAAATACTGTAACTCAAGGTAAAAAATGATTCCCGAACTGCCTGTTTCACAACCTCAACATTGACTGAAAGTAGTCTAATATAGATTTTCATATCATATTTTGGTGTACTTCATAATCACACAATATTTTCATTCCATATTAAACTGACAAAATTATTATAGCCCCCAGGCATCACCAATACAAATGTCACAATTAACGACCAGGGAAATCTTTACACCAAGGAGCACAGCACTGACAACAAATACAGCCCTTGTACTCACACAGTAACAGCGGACAATGCACCAAATGAACTTCTGCTCTTAGCAATTCAAAGCTGTTTGTTCAGCAGACGACAATCTCTGAACTAAGACAGTTCTAAATGTTAACTGCTTCTTGGTCTCCAAGAGATGAATTATTGTGCAGGACGCACCAAACATTTCACGAGTTGTGCCTGTGCCCAAACATCAAACCAGAGTTTAATTTTAATTATTTGGATTCAGTCCAAACTAATCCAAATTCAGAATAACAATTCACAGATGTCAGGCCACCCAACACAAACGGTCTGATGAAGGATAAAGAGGATCTAATTTTGCTTTTACCTTTTACATTACAGAAATGCAGCATAATGGATGATGAAAATGTTTTCAAAATCCTTATCCCCGAAGGATTATTAAATACCTTTACCCCAGCTGATCTGATGTAATTTAAAGCACACCACTTTCGGAAAAAATACAAACATACAATTTTAAAAAAATGCAAATTAATAAATGAAGAGCATCCAGGTTCAGCAATTAATGTAGAAGACGTTTTGATATAATATATTGAATGAACATTTTACCTACAGAGATCAGGTTCCACCCTCATATTCTGACCTCACTGAGTTGCAACGCTGACACAATTAATTTTGCTTCAATGCCACTGGATTAGAAATAAATAAAAAGCTTGTGGTCTTGTCCAGCTGCTATTTTTTTCTTCTTATGGCAATATGATGTGTGTGAAAAGAGATTAGGCTCACCTGAGATGGCCCATGAGGTTGCACTTCTAACTCACTTGCCAAAACCAGCCTTTCATTTACAAATAAGTAGACCTGTGGCTAGCAACTACCACGAGGGGCAAGCATATTTCAGCAGTGATTTTTCAGTCTGGATTCTCCCCAGTCTAGCAGAGAGTTTATTGCCCGTTATGGTGCTCTCAACGTGGACCAGCAATGGGGAGTTGGTGGTGAGGTCGAGCGTGCCAAAGGTTCTATCATACGTTGTGTTATTTTGACACCCTTACAGTTCACAATTCTTTTGCAAACTGCATATTTTAGTCTTGTTATTCACAACATACTAAATACTCAGTCCCTACAATGCAGAAATATCAATCCTCCTGAACGTGCTCAATAGTGAAATAGGTTTATGTACATAATGCAGCACATCAGGGAAGAAAGAGCCTAAACGGCAAGGCTCCCTTCCTGGAGGCTGCTGTTGGGCATGTTGGAACTGTTCTGCTTGGAGCATGATGTGAGTGCAGGTGTGCAGCTGCACATTGCCGAAATGTTAATCCATTCACTGTCCTTCTAACATGGAGTAGGTCGGTGAGGGCGCTGCGAGACGGCTGCCCTGCCAGCAGCGTGTTAGTTATTTTCTACTTTTTTTGTTTTTTAGTATGTCCAAAGGTGTGTTTTTAATGTTTCCCGGTGTGTCTTGTGTGGGGGTGGTGAGGGGAGGGAACCCGCTTTCGGTCGCCTCCTCCACGGAGAGGTGACTTTTTCCATGTCGCCTCCCTCGATGCTAACACTAACGATCGGTGCGGACTTTCCCGGAGACGGGCCCGGAGCTTCAGTAGCGGGTCCGGCGTCCGGAGCCTGGGATCCCTTGTTGGGGATCCCCGGAGAGGAAGAGCTCCGACCGCCGGCCAGCGGCCTACATCAGCTTGTAGGCTGACCGCCAAACACCGTGCCCGCGGTGCTTCTAACCGCGGGCGCGGCGGGGACTTACCATCCAGAGCGGGATCCCTCATCTGGGATCCCTGAAGAAGGATAACAGCCTGAAGCCGCGGTCTGCGGTGCTTCTAACCTCGGGCGCTGCGGGGACTTACCATCCAGAGCGGGTTCCCTCGTCGGGGATCCCCGGAGAAGGATGACAGCCTGAAGCCGCGGTCTGCGGTGCTTCTAGCCGCGGGGACACATGACACATAACACATGACAATAAACTCTTGACTTGACTTACCATCCGGAGCGGGATCCCTCGCCGGGAATCCCTGGAGAAGAGCTCCGACCGCCGGCCTGCGGCCTACGTCATCTTCAAGCCGCGGTCTCCGGTAGGGAAGCACCAATTCGGGACTTACCTTGCCTGTACATCTCGCCGCCCGCAGCGGCGACTGCGGAGGTTTACGGTCCCGACCATGGGGAAAAATGGAGGAGGATTGACTAAACTTTGTGCCTTCCACCACAGTGATGAATGCTGTGGTGGATTTGTGTTACATTTTTTTATTGTGTATTGTGTGTTCTTTTTCATTGTACCGCTGCTGGCATGTTAATTTCACTGCACTTCATTGTGTATGTGACGAATAAATCTGACTATTGACTATTGACTATAGAACAGTGCAGGATAGTAACATGCCCTGAGGCCTATCATTTTCACACTCATAATGATGCAAAACATAAAGTGCTGGAGGAACACAGCAGGTCAGGCAAAATCTGCGGAAGGAATGGCAGGTGACCTTTCAGGTCGGGATCCTCCCTTAGACTGATGGTCTTCTTCTTCGAGTCCGTTGCAATCTCAGATGTCGTTTTGCCAGTATCTGGCGCAGGTCACAGCTGTTCGGGTCGGTTCAGCCAGGTCCTGGGGGCTGCACTAGGGGGCGTTGTCACACTCCAATAGGTGGGACATTGTCTGTACTGCTCCACAGCTGCATGTGTCTTCTGCCTGGTAGTTCCATGCTTTCATAAGTGCTTTGCACCTCCCCTGCTCCACTCGTAATCTGTTGAGGGTCTTCCAGGTTGGCCATGGGAGGTCGTGCCCGCTGGCGAGGCATTCAGTCGGAGTGATTCCTCTCTCCATCCAGTCGTGGGCTCGTGTGTTGAGCTGGTTCCATTCATCTTTCCAGATGTTGGTCCTTGCTGTTTCTTTGGTTGTCTGGAGAGGTGGGACTGTCAGCAAGAAACTGGCTCTGGATTTCAGTCAGGGTGGAGGTGCTGCGTATCCGTGCAGGGGGTGCCTGGTATCGATCTCGTGTGCTCTCTGCTCGTCTTGGGCGACGATGGATTGTCTGATATGGGGGGGGGGGGCAATACCAGCTAGGGCATAGAGGCACGGGACTGGCGTTGTCTTTATGCATCCCGTGATAATGCGGCAGGTGTCATTGAGGGTTGTGTCAACCAGTTTGGTGTGGTGGGAGCGGCTCCAGCTTGAGCACGCGTATTCAGCTGTGGAGAAGCACAGGGCTAGGGCAGTTGCACGGATGGTTGGTGGATCAGCGCCCCACTTTGAGTTTACCAGTTTGCGCAGGATGTTGTAGCGAGTGTTGACCTTGGCTTTGGTGTTCTGAAGGTGGGTTTTGAAAGAGAGTGTCCTGTCGAGTGTGACTCCGAGGTACACGGGGTGGAAGTGGTTCGAGAGTTTTTGGCCATCCCATGAGATGCTCAGACTGATGGTAATAGGGGCAGAAAGCTGAAGAGAGAGGTGGGGACGAGACAAACCCTGGCAAGAGATGGAAGTGGAGCTTGATTGGCAGATGGTATAAGTGACAAAGGCTAGAGGTAAAAAGGAGGCAAATGGGTGTCAGATAAACAGAGGAGAGGAGTGAAAGCCAGAGGGAGGGATATAGATCCCTAATGTTTTAATATTATTAATGTTTAGTGTTTTCTGAGTCATTCATAACTATCACTGTATGTCATCTTGTTACTTGTGGACGGAGCACCAAGGCAAATTCCTTGTATGTGAATACTTGGCCAATAAACTTACTTACTTACTTAGATGGAAGGGGAAGTGGGCAGGGCGGGGGGGGGAGTGAAAATGGGTAAATGATGCCCTAGTGCCATGTGTGAGCTTACAGAAATAACATTAGGAATAGATCCCAGGGCTTTCAGTCCTGGCATCCAACCTCCCTGACATCCTCCTCCCATTGTTGTGTCATTTAGCCAACACCCTCATCCACCCGCATGCATGCAAGCTGTATCCCAGAATCAGTCCTGCTATAAATATTTTCAACATGATCTTAGAGAGGTGGAGCACCTGCTCCTGTACCAGCTTTGCCACAGTTGCTCTGTGCTCTCCAGATTTGTGAGACAGTGGTTTAGGCAATGAACAACTTCACCTTTCAAAGGTGTAAATATGATTCTCACCAGTGCTGATTATTTTCAGCTATTGTGTCCTGAAATTGCTCCACATTACTACCCTTTGATGCAATAAACAGCATAACTGGCGTTGCTTAAATGCACAAATCATTTCATGTTAGGATAGGTTGTTAGTAGTATATTAAGGAGGACCACTGGGATCATGGAATTAGGGTTGCCAACTGTCCCCTATTAGCCGGGACATCCCGTATTTTGTACTAAATTGGTTTGTCCCATACGGGATCGCCCTTGACCCGTATTTGACTACTATTACACTGGTCGAGGGGACTGTCGGGTCCAAGCACCACGTCCAGCCCCGCCTCACCCGTCCCGACAGTGCAGCTCATCGAGTGCAGCGGCAGCTCCTCGCCTGTGGCCCCATCGGTCGGCAGCCTGGCCAGCTGCCCGACCTTCGGACCTTCACTTACCGCCGACATCATCACCCCTCCTTCTCATGGCCAAACATCGGTTCATGTGTTGGATGGGGTGCCGGACTTTGCGCGCGATGTCGTACGCAAAGTCCAACATCTGGGTCAAAACTCCTCAGTTGGCCCGCCGGCTGGGCTTTGTGTGCAGTCCAGCACCCGGGCCAATTCATCATTCACCCAGCCACGGCCGAGTCGGTCAACGAATTGCCATTGGGCATTTGTCCCTTATTTTGACCTTTTGTCCCTTATTTGGGAGTGAGAAAGTTGGCAATCCTACATAGAATATATGTCCAAATGTCCGAGTGGGTAACTGGACAGGCAAACAATGATTAAGAATCGCACTATGGTCACACCACGGAAGAAGGCCATTTGGTCCATTAAGTCTACTCTGGCTCTATGAAAGGGTCACATTTGCCCCAACCCCTCCCCATAGTCCGGCAAATGCTTTACTTGTATCCATCTTCCTTTTGAATGTCACAAGTGAATCCACAACTACCACGGTAATGCAATCTAGCCTCCAATCACCAGTCCATCATTTGTTTTCAATCTATCCTGATTCTTGGCCTCTCAGCTAATGGGAATAATCAACCTCTTTCTACTTGATCCATAACTCTCATGACTTTAAATAAGTTGATCAGGTCATCCTGCAACCTCTTCTTTTATAGAAATTATAATCCTAGCGTCACCAGCCGATTCATATAGCTGCATAAATTGAATTATTTTAGTAAATCTCTTTTGTATCCTCTCTGAAGTCTAAATCCTGCTTTGTAGCCTAGAGGGATACACTTTTAAAGCTGGAAAAGTGGGGCAAGCCTAAAAAGCTAGAACTGGCAATCTTCATGCCTGCAGTTTAAACTGTGATCTGTGGAATCTTTCTGTGGATTACATTTTTGATTTAATGTTTCCATTGGGTTTCTTTTAAATGTATTTTCCCTAAAAAGTTTCCCACTCCTGAGATCAACGTGACAAGCCTCCTCTGTATCCCCTACAAGGCCGAAACACTGATTCAAAAGATCTAGAATGGATTTAAAGTTGATTTGGTCTCCCACTTTTAAGAGCACGATTATGTCAGGCCAACCTCACATTCTTATTTCCACCCCCCAGGTCCCTCTGGTCTCACTCTTACCTTTAAAATAACATTTGGTCATTCTTCCTCTCCATTACATTGCAACAAACCTATCTGCGTTAAACCGTGTCCACCCTATGTCGCTCTATGACCTTGCATCCTTTTAGAGTCTGCCATAAATCTGTTGAAACTACCATTATTAATTTATATATCCTCTATAAATGTTAACATTTGCACTATACACATACATGTACACGCGCGCACACAGACACATATATATATATACATATATACACATATATAGATGCACACACAGAGAGATTAGGATATAAAAAGGAAAGCAATTGTCCCAATACCAAACATTTGGGGACTTCATACATTTCTCTTGGTGTAATAAACAACTGCTCACCACCACTTTATGACTCCTACCTTTTATCTAACTGTGTCTCAAGGTTGCCACCACCTTTTTTAATATTGTGCTTAATTTTCCTAAATCAGTAAAGTCTATTGGATTAATTTCATCAATCTACTTTGTTTCTTTGAATAACTCAGATTAGTCAGAGCAGTTTTGTTTTCAATTAATCAAAAGGCTGTCCCTTTTAACCCTTGCTGCTCCGTGAAAATTAAAGTTCCCTCTATTTACCAAGACTAACCCTCTCCCCTCTTTGTTGAATAGGGTGTAACATTTGGAATCCTCCAGCGAAGGATTGCGGTTAGACGTCCTGCTATCGCAAGATGCAGCACTTCTGGATGAGGTGTTTAATTTAATGGAGTTTTAATCGCCTTCTTCAATTAACGAATCCCAGTGGCATAATTTCTTCTAGTATATTCTGAGTTCATATATTCAGTCTGAATATAACATTCCAGAGTATGACCAAAATTATTGGCAGCTGCCCATACAATAAATAATATGTTCCTCAAATTATATTTCTGACAGGGTTTCACTTGCATAAGTACTTAGCCATGTTTGGATTTTTTACACTCCACGAACTCAAAACCTCAGCCAGCGGTTCATGTGTTCTCATTTTAGTTTCTTATTTTGCAGATGCATGCATTCTTCAATTGAAAGAACCATGCAGGTTTTCGGAAGCAGATAAAAGGAGTTACGTTCTAAGAACTGTGAGTGCTACATTGGAACAGAATCGAGCTAGTCAGCCCCATAAGCTGTTCCACCAGTCAATTAGATCTTCATTTAATACATTCTAATTCCATCCACCCACATTACTTTCCATAATATTTAATGCCTTTTGCCAAATCACAGAACCATGCATTTTTCCTATCATGTATCTGCAGTTCTTTAAGAAAGAGAAACTATTTAGCCACACATTTCTCTGTAACTCTTAAATTCCCCACTCCCAAATGCCTGTCTGAAGCCCATTCAAAATTATTTTGAAGCTCTTTAGAAAACAGCAATTCCCAACAACGTTCTTTAACCACATATAAACGGTACTTTGTGGTCATAATGGTCTCATTAAATTTCAGTACAATTGCAGCAAAATCTCTTGCACCCCATCACTCTCACCCTTTCCTATAGGTGGCAAGTTGCTGCCTCTCAGCTTCAGCAACCTTGGTTCAATCTGAATATTGGTGTTGTCTCTCTGCAGTTTGGAACATCTTCCTGTAGCCACGTGGGTTTCCTCCCTTTTTCCAAAGGCTAGTGGTTCATTGGCAGCTATAAATTCCCCTGGTGTGTGGATGAGTGATTCAGGGGGGTGAGGGTGGCGGCTGGCATCTGGATGAGCGATAGATTCAGAGGGGGGAGTTAGTTTATATGAATATGAGGAAAACAAAATGGGATTAGTGAGGACTAGTATCAAATATTGGTAGCTACTCAGTGGGCTGAAGGCCCTGTTTGTACATGTTACTCTCTGACTCTTTAGACAGCAGTGTACCATGTGCAGCATATTAACTTTGTTTCATGAACAAGCACATAATGATCTTTACAAATAAGTATATTGTGTATTGAATGTGGCCTAATTAATGTTTTAATTATACAGTTCTAGAATGACTAGTCAACTACCGCAACAGATCTTGGAAGTCGCTATTTCCCCAGCCCTGCACACTCATCTCTGGAGCATTTGGACAAGGATACCTTGCGCAGACTCTTATTTATTGACTCTCGCTCCGCCTTCAACGCCACAATCCCACCAAACTCATCTCCAAACTTCTGGACCTAGGACTCAGCACACCCACCTCTCCAGCCCTCGGCCCCCGGCCACAGGATCCAGATCTTCCTGACCAGCAGATTGCAGCCAGGAAGGATAGGCAACAAAACATCCTGCATGCTCATTCTCTATCCCCTGTGTCCCACAAGGCTGTGTACTCAGTCTTTACTAAACCACTATTTACTACATTACTCTTTACTCACACCTCTATCCATGTATCTGTCCAAATGTGGTTTAACTTCTGTGATCGTACCTGGCACAACTACCTCCTCTGGAAACTTGTTCCATACACCCAATACCCTCTGAGTGAAAAGTTGCCCTTTAAGCTCGTATCTTGGCCCTCTCACCTAAAAACCTATATCCTCTGCTTTTTGATTCCCCTACCCTGGGCATTCACCTCATCTATTCCCCTCTTGATTTTATACACATCAATAAGATCACCCCTCATTTCCCCTAATGTTATCACAACAAAGGCCACTATAATCTTGTGCACTCTATTGGACACCCTCACCCCTCCCCAAAACTTCTCGGAAAAAACAAACCCAGTCTCTCCTCATAACTGAAATACTCCATTCCAGGAGTGGTGAATCTCCTCTGCAGCATCTCCATGGCAATTTTACTTCGGAGTCACGTGAGTGACTACGTGAAGAAGCCCTGCCAGGCGCATGCACGTCATTACGTCCGACGCATGGCGCACCGACGGGCTGGAGAGCGCAGCTCCACCAGCGGTAAGTAGTAAACCCACAGGTAAGTCCATTTCAAACTTTCCCTGCAAGTATTTAAACTCTGTAAGTCTGGCTCGGGAGCCAGCGGGAGTTAGTGGTAATGGAGGGTGTTGGTAAGGAAACTGTTCGTAGTAGGAGCGGAACGCGCGGGCCCGCGGTTGCCGCTCGCAGATTGGGTCGGGAGATAACGGCTGCAGTAACGCCGACTCCGTTACCGCCTGCTGTTCTACCGGCAGCTCAACTGCCTCCACCATCAGCTCCAGTGCTTCAGGGCACTGAGGCCACTCCACCAGGGAGGAAGGCCAAGAGAAAATCTCTCAAGCCCGTTTTATCTGACGGGTCTGATGATGAGGAAGACTCCCCTCCTGATAATAAAAAGGTATGGGGACGCTCGACCATATGGAAAAGATGCTCCAACCTCTAATGAGCCATGAGATTTTTCATTCGGGGTCGAATGCCCCTAGGATTCCCCAGGCAGCTTCACTTAGAGGCCCATACAGTGAAGATTACACTGCTTATCAATACCAGTGGGAATCACCCTCTCCAGCACTTTGTTTAGGGCTGGAAGAGACCTCCCTGGAGCAAGACTTAGGAGAGCCAGGGCAGGAGGAGTCTGACCCTGAAGCTGGTGTCACTACTTTTGAGCACACACCAGAGCACATGAGCCATGCTCCAGGTGTCCCGGACGTGGCATGGAGCTTTGCTATTCCGGCAGGAACTGGTGAGGCCATGGAAGAAAACCTGGCGGCCAACATCAATTACATGGCCTCTCACCAGCTACAAGATACAATGGGAGAAACAGCCGCCAGATACAAATCACCTGTGAATTGTGCGTCGCTCAAAGTGCCCACTGTGAACTCTGTTATATGGGCACAAATGAGTGCAACGATGCGTGGACAAGAAATCCGTTTCCAGCAGGTCCTCAAATTGGTGGGAGCAGACATCACGGCCTTTGGCAAAATGTTCCGAGGTGCACCAATGTCCGCCACACAGCAGGATATCCTGCTGTGTAATGCATATTTCGAGGTGAATTGTATACGGAAAATAGCCATAAAACCTACACTGAACCCACGATTTGCAGCTTTATGCAGGTCCACCAATATCCGAGCGCCGGATTATTTATTTGGGGTGGACCTGCTCAAACAAGTCAAAGACCTGGAGGAAGAGGCCAAGACAATAGGCCTCATGAAGACATACGTGCCTTCCACCAGGATGCCACCTCGCAGGTTGTTTTCAACGCGAAGGGGGTCAGATCCGGGGGCAGGGCCAAGCAGAGTGGGGCCAGTGGGACGGCGGTATTACCCACCTGTATATCCCAACTACAACCCCAGTATGGCAAAAAGGACAAGAACTTCAAGGTCAACTGTTGAGGTACGAGTGATTCATTCAGAAGGATAAATCTTCTGGGGAACAACCTCCGGTTGGGGGTAGGTTACAGTTATTCTATGATGAATGGTGATGCATAACATCTGATCGGTTTATACAGGACACTGTGTCAGGGTCTCGAATAGAGTTTATGTCAGGAATTCATCCACCTGTACAAAATATACTATCAGGGTCTGCAACGAGCAAGAGAACAAGCACTTAAAGAACATGCAGGACATTTTGATAGACCTATGCAGTTGCCAGCCAGATCCATCACTGAATTACAATGGTGGATTATCAATATTGTACAAACTACCAAAATCATTTTGGTTCAGCAACCTTCAGTGGTTTTACAAACAGATGTGAGTGCTCTGGGATGGGGAGCCACGGACAGCTAGTCTAGCTGTGGTGGTAGATGGAGTGTGCAAGAGGATTTAATCCTGCATGGTTTAAATTACTTAGAATTGCTGGGTGCATTCTATGGATTAAAAGCTTATTGTTCAGCAATGAATAATTTACATGTTCAGCTCCAGATTGACAATACCACGGCTGTTGCATATATCAATCACATGGGAGGAATAAGGTCAGTAACGTGTGATAATCTGGCTAACCTCATGTGGGACTGGTGTATTTCCAGAAACATTTGGGTCTCAGCTATCTACCTACCAGGTAGAGATAATGTGGTGGCAGACAACAGATCACGGAAATTTAATGACAACATAGAATGGATGTTAAATCATGATGTTTTTAAAATGATTGTCAGCCGCTATGGTTTGCCAGATATTGATCTGTTTGCATCCAGGCTAAATCCCCAGTTGCCTAAATACATTTCGTGGGAACCAGATCCAGGAGCAGTAGTGGTGGATGCATTCTCGCTACATTGGGGACGTACATTCTTTTATGCTTTTCCCCCATTCTGCCTCATTAGGCAATGCCTCACCAAAATAGAGCAGGACTCCGCCTCAGGCGTTTTGGTGGTTCCGGACTGGCCTACACAGCCATGGTTCCCATTGGTGCTCAGAATGATGACTCAGCCATTCATGACTGTCCCCAACTGCAGTAATTTGTTGGTGCATCCAGTAACAGGAGAAAGTCATCCGTTACATTATCGTATTAATTTGTTAATCTGCAGGTTCCAAAGCCTTGGACTGTCGAGTATGACCATGGATGTGATTACTGCAGCTTGGAGAGATAGCACTAAAAAATAATATGTGTCTCATATTAAGAAATGGGAGATGTTTTGCTTGCAGTCAGATATACCTTATCATACTGCAAGCATACCGGATGTATTGGAGTTCCTTGCTACATTGCATTTTGATGAACACTTGAGCTATAGTGCCATTAATAGTGCTCGGAGTGCTTTGTCCTCCTATTTAGAGCAGTTTTCAGAACAACAATTTATCGGGTATCATCCGTTAGTGTCCCGATTCATGAGAGGAATCTTTAACAAGAACCCTCCTAAGTCTAGATATACAGAAATCTGGGATGCAGTATAGTTCTCACACTGCTTCGGCAATGGGCTCCAATTATGTCACTGTCTTTTCAGAAGTTAACACTTAAAGTGATTATGCTCATGGCGCTAGTATCAGCGCAACGAGTGCAAACATTGCAAAAGTTACGACTAGATAGCATGTATTCTTCTGCAGATAACATTACGTTTTATGTGTATGATTTAATCAAACAAAGCAGGCCCGGAACCAAAGTAAGCTTAAAGCATACCCCGTTGACCAAACATTATGTGAAGTTAAGCACCTGAGTCAATATATCGAGGTAACTAACAGTCGCAGAGGCTCTGAAACAGCAATGCTCATCAGTCACAAAAAAACTCGTAAAAAGGTGTCAGTACAAACTATTTCTAGATGGTTAAAACAGGTTTTGGATTGTGCTGGAGTAGATACTCATGTGTTTAAATCTCACTCCACCAGGGCGGCATCAACATCCGTAGCGAAGGCGCAGGACGTGCCCCTAGACCAAATCCTCGGGGCCGCAGGTTGGTCTAAGGAGGCAACCTTTTCAAAATGTTATGATAAACCTGTCCTGACAGTGCCAGGGTTTGGGCATGCTGTTTTGGGTTCGGTTTGATTTCTTTGTCTTTATAAAATTCATTTGTAATTTCCCCCTGGGACAGAGGGGTTATTACTGTTTTGTTTGTTATTATTATTAAAATAATTATTGGATAATTTGAAGCAATGTTCAATACATTATTATTCACTACTGTGTCAACTGAAGCAGTGTGTCATATGGAATGGATCTACGGCATGAAATCACAGAGCTTTGAAATCTTCACGTAGTCACTCACGTGACTCCGAAGTAAAATTGTAAGATTAAACGGGAACTTACCAGTTTGAAGTTTGATCTTTATTTTATGAGGAGTTACGATGAGGGATTACGTGCCCTCCGCTCCCGGCCCTCATAATCGCAAAGATCATCTGGTAGTTCCAGTCTTCTGAGTCTTACTATATCACTTTGACTATAGTTACTGTGTTTTTACGCCGTTGCTTCGAAGTATGACACGCATGCTCTTGTAGTGTGAACAGCACTCTAGCTGTGGCATAACCAATGTTATATAAAGTTGTAACCCAAAAATCCCCCTAAATAGTAAGATTAAATGAGAACTTACCAGTTTGAAGTTTGATCTTCATTTTATGAGGCGTTACGATGAGGGATTACGTGAAGACCCTGCCAGCACGCATGCGCAACATTCTTCAAAGCAGTGGTGTGAAATCACAGATACCAAAGTTGACTAACATAGTAAGATAAGAGAGAACTTTATATACCACTGACCTTACTAATAGAAGGTTTGGAAGCGGAGGGCATGTAATCCCTCATCGTAACTCCTCATAAAATAAAGATCAAACTGGTAAATTCTCATTTAATCTTACTATTTTACTTTGGAATCACGTGAGTGACTACGTGAAGATTTCAAAGCTCTGTGATTTCATGCCCTGGAACGAGTCCATGCTCACACACTGCCATGCTAGCAAATGGAGGATGTAACATATTTCAGACATGAACTGTGCTGAAAAACAAAAAAGGTATTTATTTCATAACTAAAATAATAATGCCCCTACATTGGGGTAAATCATGAAACAGAACTTAAAATTTTTCCCGCAAATGTTTCGGGAGTGGCCACGGGTTTATAATAGAAGCGCTGAAAAGTCCATTCATTACTCCAGCCCGCTGTTGCAAGGATGTGGTCCATTGGAACTTCCATCATCCTTGCCGGCGATGTGGATGCAGCCCTGGTGGAGTGAGATTTAAAATCTCACCCCCGCTGCACCCAATACCACCCTTAACCATCTGGAAATGGTTTGTACTGTGACCTTTTGGTGAGGGTGTTTGTGGCTAATGAGTAAAGCCCTCTCCATGCCCCTGAGACTCTTGCTGACCTCCATATATCGCAATATATATGTCACAATGCAGAGCCGACAATCTGCAGGATAGGCCAGAAATTCTAATTTTTCACCAGTGGATCCGGGTCTATCCTGTTTAAGTAACCCCTGTATAAGGAAGGTTATCTTGCCATTAGTGATATACATGGCGTCCATACTTAGTTTATGTAAGGACTGGACCTGTTGTGCTGTTACAAGTGCAATTAACATAACCATTTTATAGGTTAATTTATCCAGTGTGAGTCCCAATATAGGTGTCCATCCTCGAAGCATAGTCAACACTATGCCTATGTCCCATGTATGGGTGTATCTGGGCCTGGGGGAATTTGAATTAAACATACCCCTCATCAGTTTAGATACCAGTGGGTGTGATCCCACAGCCAGGTGATCACACCCTCGGCCCAGATAATTGGATAGGGCACTGCGGGCACAATTAATGGCACTGTAGCTCAATCCTTCATCAAAATGAAGGGTAGCCAGGAACTCCAGCACTTCAGTGATGGTGGCAGTGTCGTATGAAGTGTTCGTTCTGGTGCAGAACACTTCCCATTTCTTCACATGTTAGATATTGTCTTCTGGTGGACTCCCTGCACGACGCTGTGATGACATTAATCGTCCTGTCGGAGAGTCCGTAGTCCAGAAATGGCCTGTTCAGAATCTGCAAACCAACAGGTTTATTCAGTCATGGCACGGATGACTTTCCCCTGTCACAGGGTGTACCAAAAGGCTCGGACGTTTGTTGATCCAAATGCAGGGTTCTGCGGCCATATTTTGTACTACTGGGAACCATGGTTGGGTCGGCCAGTCGGGAACAACCAAAATACCCGTTGCGGAGTCTTGTTTGATTTTTTTGTAAGACCCGACTGATGAGGCAGAAGGGGGGAAATGCATAGAAAAACAAATCCCCCCAATGCAGCGAGGAAGTGTCTATCGCTGCTGCCCCAGGGTCTGGTTCCCAAGCAACATATGTTGGTAGTTGGTGATTTAATCTGGATGCAAAAAGGTCGATATCTGGTGTCCCATACCGTTCTATAATATCGGCAAACACTTTCCTATCCAACATCCATTCGGTGTTGTCGTTGAATTTCCGTGACCTGGTGTCCACCACTGTATTTAGCTTACCTGGAAGGTAAGTGGCTGAGATCCAAATATTCCTTTCCAGGCACCAGTGCCAGATATTATTAACCAATTCATCACATGATATCGACTTTATTCCACCCATGTGATTAATATAGGCCACCACAGTGGTATTATCAATCTGTAATTGTACATGCAAATGGTGCATGTATGAGCAGTAGGCCCGGAGTCCATGGAATGCTCCCAACATTTCTAGATAATTCATCCCTAGTGCTCCAAACAGAGTTAATTCTTGTGCACTCCATCTGCCACCACAACTAGTGGTGGTATTAGTTGCTCCCCAACCTTTTGCACTGGCATCAGTCTGTAATGTAACCGAGGGATTCATGATAGTGATGGGGTTAGAACAATGCTGAATATTGTCTATCCACCAATTTAACTCTAATTTTGCTTTCCCTGGTAGTTCCATAGGCCTATCAAAATGGCCTGCATGAGTTTTAAGAGCTAATATTTTTGCTCTTTGTAGATTTTGGTAATGGAGTGGTCCAAATTGTGCTGCTGGAAATGCAGCCACTAGTTTCCCAATTACTCTGGCTACTTGCTGAATGGATGGTTTTCTGATGTTAGTGAGGCTTTTACATGCTAAAGCTGGTTTTAACAATTTGGTAAACAGCCTGGGTGCCGATGATAGCCCATTGGGTAAGGCCTTATACTGCCAAAGCTGCCCCATCCAGACAAATTTCAGAAATTTACGATGATCCTTGTATATTGGTACTGAATAGTATGCATCCTTTAGATCGATGCAAGCCATGTAGTACCTGTCAGAGATTAGCTGCTTGGCTGTGACAAACGTGTCCATTTTGAAATGGGCATACTGAACGAAAGTATTCAGTTCAGTCAAATCTATAATGATGCGGCATCCGCCATCTTTTTTGTTTTTGGTAAAAATGTTTGATACGAACTCTTGAGATTCTCTGTTTGTCTTCTCAATTACCCCTTTTGCGTTTAATCTAAAAAGTTCAGCATGGCCTTCTGTTCTCTCTTTTTGTGAAAGTATAAACTTTCGGCTGGGTGTATGCTGAACTGGGATGGGGAGTTCATAAACAAATTCAATTTTCTATCCCTGAATACTTCCAAGTATGTAAGGATCAGAGGTAAAAGTGCTCCACACATGACGAAACAAGTGCAACCGTCCCCCAACCCGTGATGAGTCTAGACATACAATGTTTTCGAGGCAACCAGCCCCACCTACCTCCATGGTTACCGGCGGTGCTCTGTTGGTTGTCTCTGTCCTTGCTTCTTGTTCTGTTGTGTTGCTGCGGTGTGGGGATTTTCCAAGAAGGCCGGGCTGGGCCATGGTCTAAAAAAGACCGTTGTGCAGCTGGGCCGGCCTTCGAGCTTTCACCACCAGATGGTCTCACGTTGTAGCGGTGCCTGGTGGATGAGTAGGGGTGCTGCCGCCGCTGATACGGGGTTTTGGAGCTGTTCGGCACCTTAATCATGTTAATTGCCTTGGCCTCCTCATCCAGGTCTTTTACCTGTTTTGGGCGGCTGTCCCCAAACAGCAATGTTGGCGGCTGTGCACTGCTGGGCCTGTATAATCCCGCAAATTTGGGATTGAGTGCATGCTTTATGATGCTCTTCCTGTAGCTGTTAATTTCAAATTGTGTATTGCACAGGAGTGCTAGAGCGTCTTGCAGCTCTTCAGGCATCTCAACCCCATCAGCTGTTCTGGCTACTGCCGCAATCCCAGCAGCCAGCAGCTTGAAGATTCTTTGGAGTTTCACCTCCTGGCTCCTTATGGTCGGGCTCATGTTGCCCCAAATGGGGTTGTTGACAGCAGGCACATTAAGAGAAATACAATTCTCTGGAGCAGGTATTTTTCTGCCGTATCGTTTATTGCTTGTTCCTGCAGCTGGTTTGTTGCCATGTAATTTATACTGGCTGCCAGCTTGGGATGCAATGGCAGCCCTTTTTGGGTAGGCATAGCAAATTTGTTGACCATACCCAGTAATTCTTCTTGCGGCACCCCTGACACAGATGAGTCTTCGGCCATGTCCCCTTCTTCAGCGTCAGCCCAGCTCTGACCCCCAATGCTCCCCTGCGAAGAGGGTGAGACATTTGGCAGTCCTTGATAGGATGCTGCCGATGGTCTGCGAACAGACCCACTGTGACTCTGCCCCTGCAAAAGCAGTTCACGCTGGAGAAATTGCTCCACCGTCCGCTCCATGCGGGTAAGACGACCGCCGTCCCTATCAGCGAACGGGGTGTCCTCAGGTCCGGACCCAGCCGAGTCTATCGACCTGTCCGACTTCCGGGTGCTTTTTCCGCCGGACCGCGGCGCACCTGCGGTCTGTTGCGGCAAGAAGTCGGGGGCTGCTGGATGTACCTGCAGCTCTGGAGAGTCGGCACGCTGCTGGCTGCTTTCCACAGCAGTGCTCTCCGCGATTTCCTGGACTCCATGGTGCTGGTCTTTTCTGTGAAACACACCACACAGAGTCGCCACGAAACTCTACCAGAATGGTAAGTACTTACCTCCAGCTTGTTTTTTACTTACGCTGGAGGAGCGACGCTCCTCCCGACTGTCGCTTCCGCAATGCGTTCGACGATATGTGGCACATGCGTGCTGGCGGGGTCTTCACATAGTCACTCATGTGACTCCGAAGTAAAATTTATATTCAGTGATCTTGCTAATGAAGGCACGTTTCTTTTATGCTTTCCTCAACGGCCTCTCTGTGATACCACCTTCTGGGATCTTTTGACTTACACTGAGGTCCCTCTGTTTGTTAGTGCTTCCTAGAGCCCTACTATTCACAGTGTATGTTATATCCTTCTCCCAAAGTGCATCCACTGCATTTATTTAAAACAAATTTAAAGTAAGCATGCAGGTACAGCAGGCAGTGAAGAAAGCAAATGGCATGTTGGCCTTCATAACTAGAGGAGTTGAGTATAGGAGCAAATAGGTCCTTCTGCAGTTGTACAGGGCCCTATAGAGACCACACCTGGAGTATTGTGTGCAGTTTTGGTCTCAAATTTGAGGAAGGACACTCTTGCTATTGAAGGAGTGCAGCGTAAGTTCACTAGGTTAATTCCCAGGTTGGCGGGACTGTCATAGGTTGATAGAATGGAGCGGCTGGGCTTGTATACTCTAGAATTTAGAAGGATGAGAGGGAATATTATTGAAACATATAAAATTATTAAGGGTTTGGACACGCTAGAGGCAGGAAACATGTTTCCAATGTTAGTGACCAGGGGCCACAGTTTAAGAATAAGGGGTAAACCATTTTGAACAGAGATGAGGAAATACCTTTTCACACAGAGAGTTGTGAGTCTGTGGAATTCTCTGCCTCAAAGGGCGGTGGAGGCCGGTTCTCTGTGTGCTTTCAAGAAAGAGTTAGATAGAACTCTTAAAGATAGCAGTCAAGGGATATGGGGAGAAAGCAGGAACAGGGTACTAATTGTGGATGATCAGCCATGATCACATTGAATGGTGGTGCTGGCTCAAAGGGCCGAATGGCCTACTCCTGCACCTATTGTCTATTGTCTATAAATTCCACCTACCATTACTTTGCCCTATCTTACCACCTAATCAATGTCACCCTGAAGCCTGCAGTTATCCTCCTATCAACAAAATCACCATCTTTTGTCTGATCTGCAAACTTAATAATTATAGCTTCTACATTCATAACCAAATTGTACATATATATAATAAACAGTAAAGGTCTCATCACCAATCCCTGAGGTACACCACCAGGCTTTTAACCACAAAAACAATCTTCCACTATCACCCTGTCTCCTATTAGGCAAATGTTGTTCCAATTTGCTATTGATCAATGATACATCAGGATCCACTGATAATTGGTGAAATGAATGGGCACTTTATTAGAAAAATGTACCCTCTTGGTTTGAGTTCGTGGGTTGGCAAAGTGCTGCTCACTCAGTGCACTTTCAGCCACCAGTTTCACCATCTGCTTCAGACAACATAAGGAGCCAGAGATGTCGCATAATCCATGCTGTCTACTGGAGAATTCACACTTCCGCAGACCAGCTGCTCTAAGGGGAAATTGGAGTAAAAGAAGCTACAGATGGTGCAAATCCAAAATAAAATAAAACAGAAAATGTTATAGGCACTTTGGAATAACTTTACCTGGAACGTATGCAGAGTATAGTTTTTCACTGTATCTCAGTACACTTGACAAGAATAAATCAATAATCCAATCTGACAGTGATATTTTGTGACTGATATTCAGAACATAGAACCGTACAGCGCAGGAACAGGGCCTTCAGCCCACCATGTCTACACAAAATATGATGCCGATCTAAATTAACTCTATCGACCCACATACTGTCCTTATCCCTCTATTCCCAACCTGTCACATGGCTGTCCAAATACCTCTTAAATGTTATTTTTGTATCTGCTTTTATAACCACACCTGGCAGCAGGTTCCAGGTACTGACCACTCTCTGTGTAATAAATATTGGCTTGTTCATCTTCTTTACACTTTCCTCATCGTACCTTAAACCTATGTCCCCTAGTATTTGATATTTCCATCCTGAGAAAAATAAAACGACTCTCGACTCCATCTATGCCTCTCAGAATTTGCACACCTCTATCAGAGTGTCAGAACCCGAATCTCCAGCAAAAACAATCCAAGTCTGTTGAACCTCTCTTCATCTTGTTGTAGCTAATGCACTTCACTGCAGGCAATATCCCAACAACCCCCCTGCACCCTTGCCAAAGCCTCCACATCCTTCTCATTGTGTGGCAAACAGAACTTCGCGCAACACTACAAATGCAACCCAACCAAAGTTTTACACATCTGTAAATTACTTTATGCTTTCTGCATTCAATGCCCCAACCAATGAAGGCATGCATGGCAAATACATTCTTTACTATCTTACCCATTTATGTTGTAACTTTCAGGGAGCTATGGACTTGCACCCCAAGATCCCTCTGTTCATCACATGGGATCCCATGTAAAGAAAATGGCTTGGTGGTGATGGACAGACATCAAAATTGGTTCTGTAGTGGGTAGTGAAGAAATTTAGCTTGGTGATAGAAGATAGAGGGTGTGGTGAAGGACTGTTTCTCTTACTGGAAGTGACCAGCAGTGTTCTGGTGCTGGGATCTATGGATTGTGATATATACAAACAACATGGATAAAATAAGAGCTTGTTTGATTATTACGTTTGCAGGCAACATGAAAAGAGGTGGGATTATAGATGGTGAGGAGAATGTTGAATGATACATCAGGATTTTCATCATTTTGAAATTTGGATGGACAAATTTAAAATCAATCCCTGCCTTTCCAAATGTAGCGCTTAATCTGACGACGTGTGCGGTGTTACTTGTTGGCAGAACATAGAACTGTACAGCACAAGAACAAGCCCTTTGGCTCAAAATCATGATGCCAAGTAAATCTCCTTTGCCTGCACGGGATCCATATCTCTCCATTCCTTGTATATCCAAGTGCCTAAAAGCTTGTTAAACACCACTATCAGATCTAGTTTCCACACCACCCCTGACAGTGCGTTCCATAAAGCTACCATTCTCTGCGTTAAAAAAACTTGCCCCGCACATCTCCTTTAAACTTCCCCCCCCTGACCTTAAACCTATGCTCTTAGTCTTTGCCAATTCCACCCTGGGAAAAAGGCTCTGACTGTACCTATCTATGCCTCTCATATCTCAATAGACTTCTATCCAGGCTGTCCTCAGCCTCTGACACATCAAAGATAACATTTTATCTCTCCTTATAGCTAATATCTTCTAATCCAGGCAGCATTCTAGTGAACCTGTTCTGCACCCTCCCCAAAGCCTCAATTTCCTTCCTTTAACGGGATGACCAAAACTGTTATTGGAAGTTAAATGCAAGAGGATAGGCTATAGTAAACAGCAGGACCCAAGCAATTATCTTCACTGTCCACCAAAAACCCTAATCTGTAATCAAAACATTAATATAGGTGAGAAACAATGACGGACCGAGCAATAAAGCCTGTGGCCCATCACTGGTCACAAGCCTCCAATCCGAATAACAATCCTCTACTATAGCAACCAATTTAGTATCCAATTGGCTAGCTCATTATGGATCCCACATGATCTAAACTTCCAGACTAGACTGCCATTTTGAAATCAGTCCGAAGCAAGGTCCCGACCCAAAACGTTGCCTGTCCATTCCACAAATGCTGCCTGACCCACAGAGTTCCTCCAGCATTATGTTTTTTGCTCAAGATCCCAGCATCTGCAATCTCTTGCATCTCCTGTCTAGCATGCAGGACCTTGTCAAAGGCCTGAACCTGAATCAGACTGAAGAAGGGTTTCGACCCGAAATGTCACCTATTCCTTCGCTCCATAGATGCTGCCTCACTTGCTGAGTTTCTCCAGCATTTTTATCTACCGCCGATGAAAACCCTATTATTTTTACAGCCATGTAACTCTCCTGATATATTTGCTCTGCTAATTCCCACAGATTATTAGGGGACCTATAATATAATCTCATCAAAGTGATCATCCCCTTGTTATTTCTAAATTCCGCCAGAGAGCGTCACCAGATGACCCCGCAAGAATATCATCCTTAAGTATTACCATGGCGTACTCAAACCCAAACCTTCCCCTCCTCCCTTACTTCCACCATGCTTGTAGCATCTGTACCCTGGTAATGCTGCTCCTCCCTCAACCATGCTGTGCTTATTGCTATAACACCCCAGTCACCGGTACGAATCTGGGCCTTCAGTTTCTCTGCCTTACTTATGATGCTTCATGCATTAAAATAAGTGATCATTAGTCTATATTGCAGGGCATGGAGAAAGGATGGCAGAGTAGGACTCGCCAGATTGACAGTACAGAGACGACAGGTTGAATAAGATCCTATTCCGTAACCATTCAGTGATTCTGCTCTCCTGGGCAGCATTTCAAATTCAACCCTAATTCTTATCCATCGTTGAGTCCCAGACTCCAGAGGCTTCCTGCAAGACATGTCTATTCCCTTAGAAAGGTACATGGTTAGGACAGGTTTAGATGGATATGAGCTAAATGCAGGCACGTGTGACTGGTTTGGATAGGACATGTTGGTCGGTGTGGGCAAGTTGGGCAGAAGGATCTGTTGCCACTCTGTATAACTCTATGACTCCTGAACTCTGCAACCACACAGTAGCCCACTCCTGGGATATAAAATCCAAAATATTCCATGCAACTTGACAGTCTATAGACTCTGTTAAAATTGTGTTAAGAGCTAAATAAGTAACAAACACAATTGAGATTAAGAATTAGAAGATAAGGATTATACAATATGTGGACTACAATGCACCCCAAATTCTTCAGTTAAACAGAGGAGAAATGTACACTCACAATGCACAATAGAGAGCCCGGATTAATCTCATCCTTGGCTTTCATTGTTATCATTCAGATCAATGACTCTCAGGGATAAATACATTTTAGCTTCTGCTCAATTTACAGATTGTCAGAAAGGGACGGTGCAGCAGAGGCCAACATGCCACTCAGTGAATGGCAGAAGTCAAGCCACCAATCTCTTGCCAGTTGTTTTGTGGATTCATAATTATGGGTTCCCGATGTTGGGGAACTCCAGAACAAGGGGTCACAGTTTAAGGATAAGGGGGAAGTCTTTCAGGACCGAGATGAGAAGATCTTTTTTCACACAGAGAGTGGTGAGTCTGTGGAATTCTCTGCCACAGAAGGTAGTTGAGGCCAGTTCATTGGCTATATTTAAGAGGGAGCTAGATGTGGCCCTTGTGGCTAAAGGGATCAGGGGGTATGGAGAGAAGGCAGGTACAGGATACTGGGTTGGATGATCAGCCATGATCATATTGAATGGCGGTGCAGGCTCGAAAGGCCGAATGGCCTACTCCTGCACCTATTTTCTATGATTCTATGATAAGAAATGCTCTTGCTGCTCCTGACTCCGCAGGCAACAACATTTTGTCAAGGCCTTGGACTCTTTCTGTGCCATCTCCAATGTCCCTCTTCTTCTTCTTCTTCTTCTTCTTGCGTATGGTGTACACAGCCTAAAGTTGTTGGCCAACTTGTTCTATTAGTTCTTATTTGATTGTGCACGCCAGGTTGATTGCATTCGTCGAAACAGGGCGGGCCACGTGAAGGTTGTCCAACCCCTCTGAATATTGGTTGGTAATTAATGGGTTGGGGATTGCAATTAGTTTGTTGTCTGTTTCAAATTAGAACAAGGACGTCATCTCAAGACTGGATTGGAAACCAAATAAACTAGTTTGTTTAGATATCTAACTGTGAAGGAGTTTATAGTGCTACAAGATTCAAATACAATTGTTCCAAACAGGTGTCAAAATCCACCTGTTTGTTGTATAGTACTGAGCAATCTGACAAACTCCCATATATAGATTATATCCCATACGCAGCCAACTAGTGCAACAATATTCAATTTGCTGCTTTACAAATCATGAAAGATAACTAAGCATACAGTTTTTATGTTTCACTTGGAACTTTGAGAGAATAACTTGGGTTGAGAAGGTCTGAAAGAAATGGCTTGCTGGTATATCTCACATTGAAAGAAGCTTCCAGAAGAGTATTGGTTGCAAAACAAAAGATTAAACATTTTTGTTACAGTAGTTACATTGGAGCGGCACCAAACGTGGTGAATAAACAGTTGTTTTATTCAGACATAATAGGTTTGAAATACATACACGTTTGGTCCTCTAATATAATGTCATTGCTGCTGCAGCTGAGCGAGGGTGTTGCCTCGAGCTCAGCTACCTGTCCACTCATGATCCTTAGGTGAGATCTGCTTAAGTACTAGGACACTCCCCTTAACCCATGACGTTACGTGACAGTCCTCGTAACCCTTGACGAGGGTTCGACCGTAAGTGGTCTGACTATCAGGTGACGCCACAACATTGAGATTTTAGTTTATACTAAAGTAAAATAGCCCAAGTGGGATCCA
Source organism: Raja brachyura (assembly GCA_963514005.1). The sequence continues at coordinate 9,920,550 of OY740785.1, forward strand.
TTGGGCCCCATTCCCCCAACGCAATAATCCACCACTCACCCGTTCCCCCCACTCACCGTTCCCCCAACGGAACCCGTTCCCCCAACGCAATATTCCACCACTCACCCATAGTCCCAACAGGAGGTCTGGTCCCCCAACGTACCCAGTTCCCCAACATAAGATTCCACCACTCACCCGTTGGTTCCCTGTCACAGGGGACGCCTGGTCCCCCAATGCAACCCGTTCCACTAACGCAACATTTGACCACTCACCCATAACCCCCATGGGAGGCCTGGTCCCCACAACGCAACCCGTTCCCCAACATACGATTCCACCACTCACCTGTTCCCCCAATGCAACCTGTTCTCCCAATGTAATATTCCACCACTCACCCTTGGCCCCCAACTGTGCAGGTCGGCTCATTTTTTCACCCTCCCTCATTTTAAACTTTAAAACATTTTTAATGTGATGTAGGTGCCACCAACAAGGCCATCTTTTGTAATCCAAATATAATCATTAAACTTTGCTGTGCAGTGTTAGGCTGGCAGATTCTTTCCCTGAAGGACGTTTGCTGTGAAGGACTCAGTGTTCTGGGATAGCAACATTGTTGCCGGTAGGGCATTGGGACTTCATAGCTGGTAACTGCCTAACTGCCAGTGCAGTTTTGTAAACATTTAAATGTCTTTAAAACTTTTAAATCTCCCCCACTAGGTTCCTCTCCTTACAACAATGTAAGAAAACTCTCATAGTTTGTTGATTGGCAGTTGAGATCCCATTGTGATGTCAATGTGGGCTGGCTCTCCCTCTCACAGTTATTATTCTCAAAGTTGGCTTTTTTAAACCTTTAAATATCAATGACGTGAAATATAACATCAAATCTGAAGGAAACCTGACAAGATCGATGACGAGAAAAAGCTGAGTAAGGTTCTGCAACCATTTTACCATGTACTGTTTTGGCGTAGATACAATCTCAATCACATACACACGCATGCATATAGAAACAAGACAAGACTTTTAATAGTATATAGATAGATAGATTAGCCCCTAAGGGAACTGTACACAGTTCATACCCTGCTGTCTGTTAGTTGTGCAGGATCCACTTCAGACTAAAGAAGGGTCATGATCCAAAACATTGCCTGTCCTCCACAGATGCTGCCTGACTACTCGCGTTCCTCCAGTATGTTGTGTTTTGATCAAGATTTCAGCATCTACAGTTCATTGTGTCTTTACATTAAAACAACTTTAGCTTTTCAAAGTAGTTTCCTTGCCAAAGATATTTCACAAAACATAGCAACTCAACTAGCTGCTGTTCAGCTTAAATATACTTGGAGCTAAACTGTGAACATTGGCAGAATGTTGTGCTCTGGTATTCAAAGTGAAGAGACATGTTTAGTTTCAGAGTCCAAAAGCTGACATTCCTGCCTGCTATCCACCCCTATATGGTCACCCTCCATAGTATAATTTATTTAGTCCTTCACACTAGTTCTAGCAATGATAAAATAGATAATGAGAAAAAATCACAGGCTTCAAGTTAAGAAATGTTTCAGGCATTTTGTTTTAACTGGGGATTATCCCCTAATGACTTGAAGTGGAAGAGATGTGTGTTGACTAACAATCGTTGAAGGTTATGTGTGTAATAATTTGTTTCTCAGGATTTTACACAAGCAAAACTGAATTTTAATAAAGAAGCAATGACAGACTCAAGTAACAATTAAATGTTTATTTCACTTGGACTCAATGGCTAGGAATTCAACCATGCAGGTGAACGTGTGCTAATAGGAACTTACTGGCTGTCTCATTATAATTCCACCAGATTCTCATCCATGCATATACCTTCCTGAGCACTTTCTTCTCTTGGTTTTGTCATTGCCCAATTTTGCATGCTAAGCAGTGTAAAGCACTATCTTTCTCACATTAGTACAGACATCTCAGGTGTCCCTTGCACCACGTGAAATACACTGATACCAGTTTATGACATGACTGCTCTTATTAAAGGGAAGATGCCCACTGACTAGCATTGTAAAGATAGGGAGGGATCGGAGTGTTGGGGGCAAGATGAAGGGGAGTAAAGGGCCTGTCCCACTTAGGTGTTTTTATAGGCAAGTGCCTAAAAATTTTCAACATGTTGATAATTCTTCGGCGACAGTGGCGACAATTTGGGCTGTCAGAGGTTGACGTAGGTTGTCGCCGGTGCTGGCTGGTGAATTCCATTGTCCTAGTCACTGGCAGTCGACTAAAAATTTGCCTAAGTGGGACAGGCCCAGTAGAGGGGCAATGTGTAGCTTGATCAAACAATAACACAAATACTAGAGTAGGCCTCCCATTTCTCTTTGCTTGAGACACTGGTCAAAGGAATGGATTTCAGAGGAGAACTATCACAAGCCCCAGGCCAGACACCTTGTAGGCAACAATAAAAGCAGCAGAAGAAAGTGGTCAGGAAGGTCAATTAATAGTAAGATTAAATGAGAACTTACCAGTTTGAAGTATGATCTTGATTTTATGAGGAGTTACGATGAGCGATTACGTGAAGAAGGCCGTTCAGCCCACATGCGCGTCAATCTTCAAAGCAACGGTGTGAAATCACAGATAATAATGGTTGAACTGAACATAGTAAGATTAGGGAAGAGTAGAACTACCAGATGACCTTAATAATATGAGGGTTGGGAACAGTGGGCACGTAATCACTCATCTTAACTCCTCATAAAATCAAGATCAAACTTCAAACTGGTAAGTTCTCATTTAATCTTACTATTTTACTTCGGAGTCACGTGAGTGACTACGTGAAGATTTCAAAGCTCTGTGATTTCATCCCGGAAACGAGTCCATGCATTACACACTGCATGAAGTGACCATGGATGAGTGAAAAAGATTAATGCATTCAGACATGACTTAGTTTGTTAAAATGCTGATGCTTTAATCATCAAAAGAAATTAATAGTGACCCCTTTCATCCAGGGGGAAACTATAAAACAGAATCTAAAATGGAGTTGGCAAATACCCCCGGCTAGCAATGGGTTATATAAAATGTTGGAAAAGTATGTTCGTTTGACCATCCCGCAGCTGGTAGGATGTGGTCCAGTGGAACGTACATTCCCTTGGAGCTGATGTAGTAGCAGCCCTGGTGGGGTGAGTGTTGTAAATATTAGTATCAATTTTGGCATTAGCCAAAACCCCGTTTTTACCCACCTGGAGATGGTAGAACTAATACTTCTTATGAAGTTTTTTGTAACTAACAAACATTGCTAGTTTGGAGCTTTGAGGCTCTAGGTGACCTAGACGTATAGTTGTAAACGTGTGACCACACATTACCGAAGGTCCATAGGGTATGCCATGAAACTAGTTTGAGACATAACGCCCCTGGTTAGTTCTGGTTAATTAAATCAAAAACATAAAATATTATGTTATTAGCAGATGTAACCATCCTGTCCAGTCGCAATTTATGTAGTGACTGGACCCGTTGCACTGAGGTCAGTGCCATGAGGATAAGTACCTTATGAGAGCCGGCTAAAGATAAGGATGTAGCTGGAGTCCCCTGGTGAAGTAATGTTACCATTACGTCAATGTCCCATACTTCCGTGTAACCGGGCCTGGGAGAACTTGTGTTAAAGATATCCTATATAATTCTGGATATCAGAGGGTGAGACCCGACAGTGTGGGTCCCACTTGCTGCAGCAAATATGATGAGAAGGCACGATGGCACAGTTAATGGCACTTTAACTTAATTATTGTCAAAGATCCATTTGAAAATGAACTGTATGATCAGTTATCCGTGCTGTATAGTATGTAACATGTGTATTTAAACAAAAATGCTTTCTGCTGAAGTGGAAATGTGCTGCCTTTTGCTTTCCCTGTACTCTGTAATGAGCACTACATGGATCGCTCTGACAACCCGAGCTGTAGGCATAGTCGTCTCAGAGTCTGCAAGTCAATGAATTAATTTTCTTGCAGAGGCTGGTTTCCCGTGTCATAGGCAGAACCAGCAAGTTTTATGTTTTGAATAACCATATTAGGTTCTATATTATTCCCAACATTAGCAGGAACCATGGCTGCATTTGCCAGTCAGGCAGTTTGAAACGCCTGAAGCGGTATCTTGCTGGATTTATAGCAAGACCCGACTGATGTGGCAGTATGGAGGAAAGACATGCAAGACCATTCTTCCCCGGTGTGGCGATAGTGTATCTCTCGCCACTGTATGCCACATATTTTGCAACTGGTAAATGAGCCTGGATGTAAACATATCGATATTCGGTGTTCCATCGAGCCATAATGACATTATATACTTTGTGATCCAACATCCATTCAGTGTTGTCATTGATTTCACTTGATGATACAATAGCCTCAAATGAGGTTAGGTTAATATCATACGATACTTTAGCTTTATTGCACCAATTGCATATTCTCGCAATAACCTTTAACCTATTGAATGCACCGAGGGTTTATAGGTATTTGATACCAATAACTGAAAAATTGGTGACTCATGCAAATCGCATCCACCTCCGTAATTGGAGATGGCATTCTTAATTTCTCATCTTTGAGGACTAGCATTAGTTTGTAATTACTGATGATTACTGACCAAAATTACTGGAGCAATGCTGAATACTGCCACCATTGTGACTTTGGTAGCTTCAGCTGGTAATAGCATAGGTCTATTAACAATGACCTATATGATACTTGAGGGGTTATTTCTTTGCCGTTGTAAGTTCTGATAATACAAAGGCCCAATTTGCACCGCTGAAACACAGCTGCTATATTGCCAATTACACTTGATGAATAGAAGGCTGCTTAATAACAATGAGGTTGTTACCGGATTCTGTTAATTCCATCTCTTGCCCCAGGGCGGAGTCCCTGTTAAGTTGATAGTTAAATGTAAGTCCCAATAGTCAATTGTTCTGATTGGTATCAACTTAAATTTAACTGGATGGATTAAAGGACTCCAATTTCTCAAATATAGCTTGGGCTGCAACAGTTAACTTTAGTAAAATACAGCATTTAAAGCATCATCCAGATACATTTAAATATCTCTGGTGACCCCTGTGAATGGGAACTGAATAGCATGCATCTTTGAGATCGATGCTTGCCATATAGCTCTTATAGAATCAATAGTTAGACAGTAACAAAGTTTCCCATTTTGAAGGTCTATACTGCACATACGAGTTAAATCTGGATAAAGTGACATCCTCCATCTTTCACCCTGTCCTGAAAGGCAATCCTGCCCATAATACTGGGCCTGTCCCGAAAGACAACTCCGGCCCCAATTCCAAGCCTGCTTGGAACCTATGTATGTTGTGCAGTATAAAGTAATCACATGTTATCATCAGTTTATTAAACCCTGATCTGAATCTCATGTTATCACTGTCACTTGTACAAAAACACAAGTGTAAATATTACCATGTAAATGGTCCACAACCCCATGTTTTGGAAGAACCAGACCCACCTACCTCCATGGCTACCGTCGGTCTTATGGTAAGCACAAAGGCCGCTGATGCAGGTTCTTTTTCCCCTCCTTGATTGGAGAGTAGGACTGGTAGGGTGCGTGGATTCCATATTGCCCCTGAGACCGGCTTGGGCCTTGGTCTGAAAACCTCATCATACTGAGCCTGCCTCGTAGGACAACTCTGGCCATATTTCCGTGCCCAGCTTTCAAGCTGCCACCGGCTTCAGTGAACCGCTTACCTCCGATGGAGGCATGGGGTGTGTCGTCGCCCACCGATGAAGCTTTGCTCGTCGTCGGTACCTTGATTTGTCCGACAGCTTTTTACTTCCTCATCCTGGTCTTACCTGTGGGATAAGTCTTACCTGAAGAGAGGATTTGGCGGCTGGTTTCATTTCCTGGATTTCATGCCCTCCAATGTCACCCTGATAGCGATGTTCACTGCCGGCACTTCTAGCGTGAGAGAACTCTGGCCCCTTGCGGGTATTCTGCCAACGGCTGGAGACCAACTCTTCCGGCAGCAACCCCTTTGTTTGTGAGTATCTCTTGAAGCCATACGCATGTGCTCCAGTATGTTCCACGGACATACTTTGAATTTGAAGTCAGTTAGATACTGACCACTCGCACTCCCCTCCACAGTGAGGGAGATTCGTAGGCAGCCCTGAAAACAGGTGCTGCCGCAGGCCCCTGAGGATACCTGCGCTGACATGGCCCCTCCAGCGGACCTATATCAGGTTTTTTTGCTCTGGGTCAGACTGAAGCTGACGCTGAATGCTCCCCTCCTCAGAGAGGGAGACATTGTGCAGCCCTGAAACAGGTGCCGCTGCCTGCGGGTTCTCCATAATACCCGGGCTGATAACTCCCTCCTTTGGAGTATATCATTGTGGAGCACCTCTCCATCAGGTGCTCCATGTGGGTTTAAACGTTTAAAGACGTTACCCATGTAGGAGGGGATCCTGTCCATCAGGAAACCTCCTGGCCTGACTCCCCTAGTCCACAGGCCTGACCATCTTACCTTTGGTTTTACCCCCTTTCTGGGGACCCACAGTCGTCTGGAAGCGGCTGACCACTATATGTTGGAAGGGTCCCTCCTGGCCTGACTTTCACAGGCCTACCCGACTTGCTGTTGGTTTTACCCCCTTCCACAGCGGTCTGGAAACAACTGACCCCTGTATGTGGGGGGGGGGGGGGGGGGGCTCCTGGACCTTACTTCATGCCTTGCCGGCATGTGGTTTGTTTTACCCCCTAAATGGGAACCACAGCCGGTCTGGAAGCAGATGTCTCCTGTATGTCGGGGGGGGGGGGGGGGAGGGGGGAGGACCCTCTTGGCCTGGCTTCACAGACCTTGCCCGGCCTGTGGTTTGTTTTACCCCCATCCTGGGAACCACAGCCGGTCTGGAAGCCACTGACTGTGTTGTCAGTGACTCTTGGTGGCGAACCCGATGGCAGCCGGCTACCCGCACTTCCGCAGTCTCTGTAGCCGGTTTCCCCTCGGTCCCCGGTATCCGTGGCCGAGACCGGGATTCCCCGCGGTCCGTCCGGACTTCGCCCCAATTAATCGTGCAGGTATATCTCTGGACAGGGATTCCTGCCAAAAAAGAAAAACACAAAACCTGGGAATAAGGTGAAACTTACATTCAGGTTTAACTTACTGCTGGACAGAGCAACGCTGCCGCAGGTCGGCTCGTTGCGCAAGCGAGTTAACGTAATGACGCGCATGCGGGCTGAACGGCCTTCTTCACGTAGTCACTTACGTAACTCTGAAGTAAAATGAAATGATACCCCCGAGACTGGGTGCTAGTGCTGCTGAAGCCTTAATGACCTCACATGTAGAATAACATCAAATTAAGCAGCACTAAAACCCATCTGCCAACAAATGCATATCTATAATTTAATATTGTTCATACTTCACACTTCTGTCACCAATCTTATGACAATAAAATCATAAGAAATAGAACCAGGAGTAGTCCCTTCAACCTCTCATGTTTGTGCTGCCATTTTTTAAGATCATGACAGATCTTCCATCTCAGTGCCACTTTCCTGTACTAATTTGTGTCCCTTCATTTCCTTACAATGAATCTGTCAGTTTCTGCCTATACTATAGTCAGCAACTGAGCTTCCCTGAGGTGCGCCACTGGTCGAAGGCTTCCAATCAAAACAAAAAAACTTCCACAACCACCCTTTCATTGCCATGCCAATGTTGTGTCTCACTCTTTTGCTATCCTGCCAACTAGCTCTGTGTTTTTCTGGAACATAATCGAAGACATTGCTGAAGTCCATTCGGACAACATCAGTTGCACTGTCATCACCTTTTTAAAAATTCAATCAAACTGATCAGACAGGGTCTTCCCCAAACAAAGCACTACTATTTTTTTAATCAATCCATAAGACTATAAAACATAGGAGCAGAATTAGCCCACTGATTCTACTCCGCTATTCAATCATGGCTGATCTATTTTTTCCTATCAATCCATTTTCCTTTGACACTCATCCTAATCAAAAAGCTATCAATACCCAAAAACATAAAAATACCCAATGTCTTGGCCTCCACAGCCATCTGCGGCAATGAACTCCACAGATTCACCGACCTCTTGTTAAAGAAATTCTTCCTCATCTCCATTTTGAAGGTTTGTTCTATTCTGAGGCTGTGCCCTCTAGTTGTAAACTCTCCCATTACTGGAAATATCCTTTACATGTCAACTTTATCCAGACCATTCATTATCTGATAGGTTTCATTGACATCCCCCCTCATCCTTCTAAACTTCAGCAAGTAAAGGCCCAGAGCCTTCAAACACTCATTATACATCAATCTAATCATCCCGGGATAATCCTCGTAAACCTCCTCTGGACCCTCTCCAACGTCAGTACATCCTTCCTCTGTCCCCGCCTTTTTAAATGTAGATTAATCCTGTCCCTCAGAAGACCTTTCCCAATAATCTTTGTATCAATTACGTTAGACTCAGAGGACTGTAACTGCCTGCTGCTCTTCGCACATTTTTTTCCACTGGATTTTTTTTCTCATCCATTAACAACTTGTCTCTGGAGCATGTCTCCATCTTCCTTACAGCCAGACTGCTGCTGTGTATGGAGCCAGAAGCCAGAATGTATAGGTGAGGTCCTAAATCAATACCTTTATCAGTATTTACAACAGAAGCAGATTGTATTGTTGGATAGCAAAGGGAAAGGTGAAATTCTAGTGCAAGACTCCATAAATATAATGGTACTCAATGTCTGAATAGGCTTAAAGGTTGATAAATCCTCAAAGTGGGATGAGATTTATCTTAGTCTTTTATGGGAGGCATTTCTGGGGCTCTGGCCATGTGAGTACCAGATGATTGGAAGATGGCACATTTTCAGGCAGGGTGAGGAAACACAGGTGAGGGATCTATCCATAACAGCAGGCAGTGGAGTGGTAGCCGGATGGGGGGGGAGGGGGGGGGAGTTCACGTTTACTAAAGAAAGAGGACATCTCAACTGTCCTGGAGTGGAAAGCCTCATCTTGGTAGCATCTTTGGGGGAGGCATGGTGGGAGGAGGAACTGCTCATATAACTGTGGGAGTCAGAGGGTTTTTAATAGATGTCAGTCTATAGGCTCTCCCGTGATGGAGGTACAGAGATCGAGAAAGGGAAGAGGGGTATCAGAGATTGTGCAAATGAATTTGAGGCCAGGATGGAAATTAGTGGTAAAATTAATGAAATCAACAAGTTCTGCATGGGTTCAGGAGGCAGCCCCTATGCAGAATTCAATGCCCCAACTCCTTCTCCATTATATCAACAATTGCATCTTACATTACAACCTCACCCCTTTCCACTTTCCGTAGAGACCACTCCTTCCGCAACTCCTTGGTCCACTCATCCCTTCCGACCCAAACCATTCCTGCCCCAGGTATTTCCCCTACAGCCACAGAAGATGTGAGACATGTCTTTACCCTTCCTCCCTCACAACCATCCAGCAACTCCAGCAGTTCTTCAAGATGAGGCAGAGATTGCTGTGCACCTCGTCTAACCTTTACTGCATTTGCTGCTCCCGATGTGGCCTCCTTTACATTGGCCAGACCAGGCAAAGACTAAACATACATTTCACCAAACGCTTGCTCTCAGTGCGTCTAAGCCTGCGCAATCTCCCAGTTGCTAACCATTTTAACTCTGCTTCCCATACTACCCTTCTTGTCCTTGGCCTCCTCCATTGCCAGTGTGTGGGCACACACAAATTGGAGGAACAGCACCTCATATTCTGCTTGGGTAGCTTACAATTCAATGGTATGAACGATAAAATCCACTTTTTTCTCACTCTTTTCCCTGCACCCCACCCAGATGCACAGAAATGTCCTTTCCATTTGGTGAAATACAAACATTCATACCCAGGTTTAACTGAAATTTTGCTAGTTGGTTAATTCTACTCATTGGGGAAGTTGCATTTCCACCCAAATCTTTTTCCTCAACAGAGACAGTACATCCTGCTTATTCTAGCTGCTTCTATATCTGTAAATCCAATGTACAACCATTAACATTTCCTGTTGTATTTTTAATTCAACAGTACCATTAGCCTTCACACAAAATGATTCTAAGTTCCCAGAGCGATTATGCATTCCTTGATCTTCCATAAACAGTCAACTATTTAGTGACTACGAGCAATCTGCTGGAGGATCCAGGAAAGGAATGATTGATATTTTGGGTCAAAACCATGCATGGGAACAGGTAATGGGCATGCTGTTTACAATGCTTTCCCCTCACATATCTGAGGACCAACACTTCCCACTCACAGATCTGCTGCTCTAGCAGACTGTTTGTTGCTCCAGATTACAGCATCTGCAATCTCCTGTGTCTGCTTCAGTATGTCTCTGAAATTCCAACAACCCCTCACGAACTGTATATACTTATTGCAAAAATATCTGACCATGACAATTTTGGGAAGTTTTTATCATTATGCTGAAGATACCTCCACTATGTAAAAACTACCAAAGCATTTAATGGGATAATCAAAGCACTAAATGGAGTCAAGAGAGTTTAATTGAAATTTGTAGTTGCAACGGAAGAATGGAATTCTTACTTGATGGAGCTTTACAGGCCCATTTAGGCAATAACAAACAAATATACAATAATAGTAAGATTAAATGAGAACTTACCAGTTTGAAGTTTGATCTTTATTTTATGAGGAGTTACGATGAGGGATTATGTGAAGAAGCCCCGCCAGGCGCATGCGCGTCATACTTCAAAGTGGCGGCGTGAAAACACAGTAACTATAGTCGAAGTGATATAGTAAAACTCAGAAGACTAGAACTACCAGATGATCTTTGCGATTATGAGGGCCGGGAGCGGAGGGCACGTAATCCCTCATCGTAACTCCTCATAAAATAAAGATCAAACTTCAAACTGGTAAGTTCTCGTTTAATCTTACTATTTTACTTCAGAGTCACGTGAGTGACTATGTAAAGATTTCAAAGCTCTGTGATTTCATGCCGTAGATCCATTCCATACGACACGCTGCTTCAGTTAACACAGGAGTGAACAAATAATGTATTGAACATTGCTCAAATTATTCAATAAACATTTTTTAATAATAAACAAAACAGTAATAACCCCTCTATCCCAGGGGGAAATTACAAATGAATTTTAGAAAAGAAATTAAACGAAACCCAAAACAGCATGCCCAAAACATTGCACTGCCAGGACAGGTTTCTCATAAAACTTTGAGAAGGTCTCCTCCCTAGACCAGCCTGCGGCCCCGAGGATTTGGTCGAGAGGCACATCCTGTGCCTTCACTGCGGATGTTGATGCTGCCCTGGTGGAGTGAGATTTAAACACATGAGTGTCTACTCCAACACAATCCAAAACCTCTTTCAACCATCTAGAAATAGTTTGTACTGTCACCTTTTTATGAGTTTTTTTGTGGCTGATGAGCACTGCTGTCTCAGAGCCTCTGAGACTCTTAGTTACCTCGATATATCGACTCAGGTGCGTAACTACACATAGCCTTTGGTCAACGGGATATGCTTTAAAGGTTACTTTGGTTCCGGCCATACCTGGCATACTTTGTTTGATTAAATCATATACATAAAACGTCATGTTATCTACAGAAGAATACATGCAATCCAGCCTTAGCTTTTACAATGTTTGAACCCGTTGCGCTGATACTAGCGCCATGAGCATAACCACTTTAAGTGTTAATTTCTGAAAAGTTAGTGACGTGATTGGAGCCCATTGCCGAAGCATTGTGAGAACTATACTCACATCCCAGATTTATGTATATCTAGGCTTAGGAGGGTTTTGTTAAATATACCTCTCATGAATCGGGACACTAACAGATGAGACCCGATAGATTGTTGTTCTGAAAACTGTCCTAAATAGGAGGACAAAGCACTCCGAGCACTATTAATGGCACTATAGCTCAAGTGTTCATCAAGGAACTCCAATACAAGGAACTCCAATACCTCCGGTATGCTTGCAGTATGATAAGATATATCTGACTGCAAGCAAAACATCTCCCATTTCTTAATATGAGACACATATTGTTTTTTAGTGCTATCTCTCCAAGCCGCAGTAATCACATCCATGGTCCTACTCGACAGTCCAAGCCTGTGGAACGGTCTGGTCAGAACCTGCAGATTAACAAATTATACGATCATGTAACGGATGACTTTCTCCTGTTACCGGATGAACCAACAAATTACTGCACTTGGGGATAGTCATGAATGGCTGAGTCATCATTCTCAGAACCAATGGGAACCATGGCTGTGTAGGCCATGTCAGGAACCACCAAAACGCCTGAGGCGGAGTCCTGCTCTATTTTGGTGAGGCAGAATGGGGGAAAAACATAAAAGAACGTACGTCCCCAATGTAGCGAGAATGCATCCACCGCTACTGCTCCTGGATCTGGTTCCCACAAAATGTAATTAGGCTTAGGAGGGTTGGCCTGGATTTAGCCTGGATGCTAAACAGATCAATATCTGGCAAACCATAGCAGCTGACAATCATTTTGAAAGCATCGGGATTTAACATCCACTCTATGTTGTAATTAAATTTCTGTGACCTGGTGTCCGCTACCACATTATCTCTACCTGGTAGGTAGATAGCTGAGACCCAGATATTCCTGGAAATGCACCAGTCCCAAATGAGGTTAGCCAGATTATCACATGATATCACTGACCTATTTCCTCCCATGTGATTGATATAAGCAACAGCCGTGGCATTGTCAATCTGGAGCTGAACATGTAAATCATTCTTTGCTGAACAATATGCTTTTAATTCATAGAATGCACCCAGCAATTCTAAGTAATTTATACCATGCCTTTGCAGGATTAATTCCTCCTGCACACTCCATCTACCACCACAGCTAGACTCGCTGTCCGTGGCTCCCCATCCCAAAGCATTGACATCTGTTTGTAAAACCACTGAAGGTTGTTGAGTCAAATTTGTTGGTACTTCGTACAATATTGATTATCCACCATTGCAATTCGGCGATGGCTTTGGCTGGCAACTGCATTGGTCTGTCGAAATGACCTGCATGTTCTTTAAGTGCTTGTTCTCTAGCTCGTTGCAAACTTTGATAATGCAGAGGTCCAAACTGCACTGCAGGGAAAGCTGCCACTAATTTACCAATAACACTGACTACTTGCCGGATGGAGGGTTGTTGCTCATCTTCGAGACTGCTACAGACCTCCATGATTTCAACAGCCTTGGCCATAGGCAAAGTCACTGACATGTTAACTGAATCAATGACAAACCCCAAATAATTAATTTTTTGGGATGGTACTAGCTTGGATTTTGTTGGATGGATGAGAAAACCTAACCTCTCAAACAGGTGTTTGGTGGCTGAAACCGACTCCTCAGCTGCTTCTTGAGTGTTGGTTTCAACAATTTTGTAAACAACCTAGGAGCTGAGGTTAACCCATTGGGCAACGCTTTAAATTGCCACAGCTGACGCTTCCAACTAAATTTCAAGTATCTACAGTATTGATGATGAATTGGTACTAAATAATATGCATCTTTGAGATCTATGGTTGCCATATAACAACCTTTCGATAACAGCTGTTTAGCAGTACTGAAAGTATCAATTTTAAAATGCCTATACTGGACATAGGAATTTAACTAGGTTAGGTCCAGAATGACTAGACACCCACCATGTTTTTTCTGTCTGGGGAATATACTGGACACAAATTGTTGAGGATAATATACCGTCTTCTCAATGACTCCTTTTGGAATAAAACCCAAATTTCATCATTCACCTGCGAATTTTCTGGTCCAGAAAAAAACAATACTTGGCTAAGGCATATTTTGTGCAGGTGGATGTATTCCTGACATAAACTCAATTCGAGACCCTGAGACAGTATAAACAGGTCGGATGTTATGCAGCACCATTCTTCATAAAACAATTGCAACCTACCCCCACCCGGATGTTGTACCCCCGAGGATTTATCCTGGACTGAATCAGTTACCCTTATCTCCATAGTTGAACTTGAATTTCTCACTCTTCATGGCTATGTTGGGGTTGTTGTTGGAGTACGCAGGTGTATATGGACGGCGTCCAACTGGTAACATTCTACTTGGGCCTGCTCCAGCATCTGACTCCCGTCTGGTTGAAAAAGCCCTGCGAGGTAATATCCTGGCCGAGGGTGTGTAAGTTTTCATGAGGCCAATGGTTTTGGCCTCTTCCTGTAGGTCTTTGACCTGTTTCATCAGGTCTTTGCCGAATAGGAAATTTGGCGCTTGTATATTAGAGGACCTACAAAGAGCTGCGAACCGTAGGTTTAACGTCAGTTTGATGGCAACTTTCCGGATACAGTTGATCTTGAAATGGGCATTGCACAGCAGGGCCAACATATCCTGCTGTGTTCCCGACATTGGTGCTCCCTGGACCATTTGCCCAAATGCCGTGATACCTGCCCCCACCAATTTGAGGACTCTCTGGAAACGGAGCTCCTGCCCCCTCATCGATGCGCTCATTTGTGCCCAGATAGCCGAGTTCACGGTGGGCACCTTGAGCGACGCACAGTTAACAGGTGTCTGGTAACGCGTTGTCGTCTGTTCCATGATAGAATCCTGGAGCTGGTGAGAGGCCATATAGTTAATATTACAAGCCAGATTTTCCTCCATAGCTTCACCAGTTCCCTCCGGAATGGCAAAACTTCTAGCCACATCTGGGACACCTGGAGCATGGCTCATGTGCCTTGGTGTATGCACAGAAGCAGTAACACCAACTTCAGGGTCAGAATCATCCTGCCCAGGCTCTCCCGAGTCTTGCTCTAGGGAGGTCTCGACCAGCCCTAAACAAGGTGCTGGTGAGGGTGATTCCCACTGGAACTCATAGGCGTTCAAGTCCTCCTCGCCATATGGGCGTCTACCTGAGGCTGTTTCGGGAAGTTGTTGGGGAATCCTGGGGGTATGCGACCCCGATTGGAACACTTCATGGCTCATCACAGTTTGAAGCATCTGTTCCATTTTGTCTAGACGTCCCCAGACCTTCTTGGTGGAAGGAGGGAGTCTTCTTCATCAGACTCCTCAGAATCAACGGGCCTGACTGACTTTCGTTTAGCGTTTCTCCCTGCTGGAGTGGCCACAGATCCCTGAGGCACCGGAGTTAATGGAGGCAGTTGAGCTGCCGGCGGTTCTACAGTCGCCGTCGGAACCGGCGTTACCGCAGCCGGTATCTCCCTACCCGATCTGCGAGTGCTAACTGCGGTCCCGCGAGTAAAGCTCTTACTACGGACTTTCTCCATCTTGAAATACTCCTGCTGGCTCCTGAACCAGTCTTACGGAGTTTAAATACCCGCAGAAAGTTTAAAATCACTTACCTGCCGGTTTATTACTTACCGCTGGTGGAGCCACGCTCTCCAGCCCGTTGGTGCGCCATGTGTCGGACATAATGACGCGCATGCGCCTGGCGGGGCTTCTTACATAGTCACTCATGTGACTCCGAAGTAAAATTAGTAATCCAACAAATTAATATTCAATAATATTTGGTAACCAAGCCACAATGGTGCAGCCCGAAGCACATATTGCAACCTAAATAAAGTGCATAGTAGATCATGGTAGCTGAGGTAGGGTGGTGGTTAGTGTTGTGCACGTGTGATTCAAGAGCCTGATGGTTGATGTGAAGACAGACACAAAATGCTGCAGTAACTCAGCCGGACAGGCAGCATCTCTGGAGAGAAGGAATGGGTGACGATTTGGGTCGAGACCCTTCTTCAGATGTGAAGAAGCTGTTCTTGAACGTAGAGGTCACGTTTCTCAGGCCCCTGTACTTCTTCCTGAGATAAATAGCGAGATGAAAGCGTAACCAAAGTTTTGTCATCTTTGATGATGATATTAGCTGCCTTTTGGAGGCAGCGCCTACTGTAAATCCATTCGACGATGGAAAGGTGATGGACTAGATAACATCCACGACTTTCTGCAAACTCCTTTGTTCCTGGGTGTTCAAGTCACTAAACCATGCTGTAATGCAATCGGTCAGTATGCTCTCTGTAAAGGTTTGACACTGTATTTGATTACATACTAAATCTGCTCAATTTTCCTAGCAAGTAGAGGCATGGATCAGCTTTCTTTGTGATTTGCAACAATGTGCTGGGCACAGGACAGATCTCCAGATATGTGCACACCTAGGAAATAGATGTTGTCAACTCTCTCCACTGCTGTTCTGTCAATAAAGACGGGTTAATGGATCTTCGGCTTTTCCTTCTTGAAGTCAACAATCAACTCCTCAGGCTACCTTGAGAACAGGATTTTTGTCCTGGCACCATTCAAATAGATTATTAATTGCCCTCCCGCACACTGACTAATTGTTATTCAGTATTCCTACAAAAACCACAGTGGTATCATCAGCGAATTTAAAGACAGCGTTGGAGCTGTGTCTGCCTAAGCAGTCATGGGTACAGAGAGAGTAGAGAGGAGATGGAGCACACGGACTTGAGTTGCTCTTGTGTTGGTGATCATCGAGGAGGAACTGCTGTTGCCAAGTCGTACTAATTGCAGTCTGCCGTTGAGGATATGGAAGATACGCTGAACACCATCGCTCAGTCCTACCTGATCTCCCAGTTGCTGAACACTTTCATTCTCCTTCCCATTCCCACACAAAGCTTTCTGTCCTTGGTCTCCTCCAAAGCCACACCAGCTTCCCGTTTTCACCCAGCAAACAGCTAACAACGGCCTGTTTCCTTTATCATCGTTACTTTTTTGCACATCTTTCATTCATTGTTCTTTATCTCTCTACATCATCATCTATATCTCTCATTTCCCTTATCCCTCACTAGTCTGAAGAACGGTCTCAACCTGAAACGTCACCCATTCCTTCTCTCCAGAGATGCTGCCTGTCCTGCTGAGTTACTCCAGCATTTTGTGTCTATCCTTGGTCTAAACCAGCATCTGCAGATCCTTCCCAACCAAAACATGTGCTTTTTCTCAAAAGCTAATTAGGCCCCGCCTTCCTCTCAGAGGGCAAACGCTCCCCAGTGCTTGAAGTCAGGAACCTGAAACCATTTCCATCCAATCGATCTTTAACTATCACTATTCTTCTGACAGGCAGATGAGGGCATGAATAGTAATTCAAAGAACCTTGCAACAAATCATGATTGTAGCAGATCTTTCAAAACAGAACACAGAATGGCATCACTTTGCCTCCACACTATGCCTGACTGGCTGAGTTCCTTCAGCAGTTTGCTTTTTACTCCAGATTTCAGCATCTACAGTCTCTTGTGCCTCAAATGTAAAGGATGCATGATGAACAAAACCAGGTGAGTTTAACAGAATGCGGGAACCAGAGCCTTCATGTGAAGATGACGAACGCAGGCCTGGCTGAATGGACAGAGGTCACAGAAACTAGAACCCTGGCGAGTGGACAGGGTGTGTGACACACGTTTTCTGGTGAAACGGATGCGAGCCAGCGGGATTTCCACACAGTTGATTAGCAGAGATTTACTGCATGTCAATACCATAAGTTATAATAAGACAAGTATATTTAAGCAATTGGACTTCTTAGATCTTTTCCCCCTCCAGGATATATGTTTCTGCTACTATCTGTGACTTTTTTACAAGAGGTACTGTCATCTGTTTTCCGATTTATTTTCTTTGCTTTTAGTTTCATCGCCCCAACATTCTACCTCTCAATGATCTACAGTCATGTTCCTGAGATTAAACATAAAAAAAGCTATTTAAGTAACCAAACAACGAGGTGGAATTTCTATCAATACCCGGTAATCATAAATGAAACTGTATGGAGCACTAGTATTTATACTGTTATTTTATTTATTTTTTAATGCAGAGTATATGAGGGGATTGCAAGAAACCTTTCCCCACGTCAGTGATAACTAAAATCAGAGAACATGGGCAAACACAAATTTAGGGTAAGAGTTAAGAGATTTTAAGGGGATCTGAGGGGGACTTTTTTCATCCAGAGTGTGGTGAGTATCTGGAATGCAGTGCCTGTGAGAGTGATAAATGCAGTCACTGACAGCAGTAAAGAAGCATCTGGACAAGCACTTGAATCACCCAAGTGATCACCTATAGAAGTCTATAGGCCTCGTGCTGGAAGATGGGATAAAAATGGATGAACCCACTGGTAGGCATGGATAGGCGTAATTTGCATATCACTGAACCTTAATTGGTACACATGACCATAAAAGACCTTTGAAACCTTTGATGTGGTGGACCGAATGGCCCGTTTCCATGCTGTATGACTCTGAGTCAGTGCAAATGGTTAGAATATGAAGAATGAACCAGATGGTGCAGTGGTTAATGACACTGTGCTATCTCAGAGGACAGCCCCAACCTTGCATAGGTGGATGGTGTCTCAATAATCAGGGCCCGGTGCACTATGGAGCTTAGATAGTGTTGATCAATGAGCAGAAGGATACTTCCCAAAGGATTAGGTTACACCTGACCTGGAAATTCTTGGTTGGTGCCTGAAATGGCAAAACACTGCATTTCCTAGCATGACATTCCTATTCTGATTGATAAACAAAATTAAAGCGAAGTCCAGCACAATAGACCCCCAACATCAGATTAACAACAAATTCTAACAGGTATATTTCTTCAACACTTTAAGAACCAAATCAAATGTTACATTTTATATTAATCCTTTGTTAATAATAGATTAATAAAAATTAAAATAGAAAATCATGAAATCTAACCACTTTGTCCTCCTTTCAGACAGCATCCAAGGAAGCATAGCAAAGAGAAATGGAAAACAGGAGAGAAAGAAAGGAGGCAAACATTAATCAAGAGAATGAAAAGATTCACAATAATTAAAGAATACTTCTATAAACATTTTCAACTAGCCACGAAAAAATAATACTTCACTTTTGATTATAATTAGATGAACAAAGTAATGAGCAAATCACCAAATAAATCAAATTAGCAATTGTACGTATTTATAAAAGTTCTGCCAGGCCTCTTTCAAGTTAAGCTTGAACAACATCTAAACGCGTCTGATGGGACCCGAAATCTCACCTGAAAGTTACACCAGCTTTTTGTGTCTATTTAAAAAATCTCTCTTCATCTTCAAATCAGTATAAAATGGACATCCATCCTCCCTACACAGTGCATGGTGAGAGCTTGAATGTGGCCACTCATCCAAATGATGTTCGAAACTCGAGGTACTTCCATAAAAGTCTATTATTAGTGGATGTGAGGAATTTGAAATCTCAATCAAGCACAGTTCTAATAACTATGCCCGCAATTTACCTTGACATTTATAATTGGATAAATGCTTTAGGGATTCATGCCATTTTGTGGAAGAGAACTGGGAATATAATGGTATTGATACAATGGCAGAGGTATTGATAGATTTTCTCTGGAGTCCCGAGCCACCATATCCCACGCATCCTAAACACATCTAACAGCTTGTCTGCAGGTCAGATAGATCTGGTCAAGACAGGAGCTAAGCAACCTACCCACTCTCTCTTCTTTTCATTGACCTCTCAAGTTTGATCCTTCTCTTCCCGAACATCTTCTCAAGAAAACGTCACTGGGAAGTGTCTTTGTAGACAGTGTCTAATCAGCAGGAGCTCCAGAGCATCCACAATGTCAGGAGCTCTCTAATGTCTGCCATAACCAGCCCCTGTGAAAGACTTGGAATCTCCAACACTTCAGAGAAAACCATCCCAGTTTGACCAGCCCCTCCTTACAGCTAGTTGAACCCTCTAAACTACGCAGCATCCTAGTACACCTCTTCTGCACATAATACAAATTATGCACATAATTTTTTTGTCGTGTGAAAACGTTCTAACTATCCCATTTACATTTATATTCAAGTCATTTATATATAATCATAAATATCAAAGGTCCCAGCACTGATGCTTGCGGAACATCCCTGATCACAGATATCCACACCCTTCCACCTTTAATTTTTATCTTCCATGTGCAAGCCCATTTGGAATCCAAACTACCAAGTCGCCATGGATTCCATGCATCCTTAATCTTCTGGATCAGCTCCGCATGAGGGACTTTTTCAAATGCCTTGTAGGCACCATCCACCCCCTACCCTCATTTATCACCTTCATCAACTTTTCAAGAAACACAAACCAGTATGTAAGACATGACCTGCCCCATATAAGACCAATGCTGACTGTTCCCAATTAGCCCACTTTCTTCCAAATGAGAGTACATTCTATCCATAAGGTAGACAAAAATGCTGGAGAAACTCAGTGGGAGGAGAACTTTTTCAAAATAGGCACACCTTGAGGAGATTTCGCAGTGGAGTAGACAATGTTTAAGTAGGAATTGCAGATGCTGGAAAATCTAAGTTAGACAACATTTCACCAGAATATTTGTCTACCATCGATTTTCCAGCTTCTGCAGTTCCCTCTAATCATTCTATCCATAAGAATCATTTCCAAAACTTCCCTCCCTCAGACGTGAAGCTGACCTGCCACTCATTTCCTGGATTATCTCTTCTTACACAAGGGAACGACAATGGCAACGTTCCACCCCTCTGGGACCGCACAGAAATCCTTATCAAGGCCCCTTGCAATCACCTCTCTTGCCTCTCTCAGTAACCTGGGAGAGATCTGTCAGGCTCTGGGGACCTATCCACCTTAATGGTCTTCCAGACAACCAACACCAGCCTTTTCATGATCTAAAAATTCCCAAGCAAAATATATCATACCCAGCATTAATCTTACAATTCTCCAATTCTATAGATGCACGTCACCCAGGTAAATCACATACATGAGTACATCAGGTAATACAAAAGGGAGAATCGTGTTACAACTACAGAGAACATGCAGTTCAAATAAATACAAGGGCCAGAACCAGACAGATGGATAATCTGGAAATTCACCTCAGTTTATGAGAGGTGCTGATAACAGTGGGAACAAGCTTTTCTTAAATCTAGTGATGTATGCTTTCAAGTTGTATCTTCTGTCAAATGTGAGAGGGGAGAAAACAGAATGATCAGAATGAGCAGTCCTCAATTATGTTGACTGCTTTTCCGAGGCAGTGACTGGTCATGGCATATATTTACTTCAGTCTACCAAGCAGCCTTGATGCATTGCAGTTTGTCCACTGTCACAACAGGTCCACGGCTGATGCCATCTCTGGCCCTACACTCAATCCCTGAAATGCATGGATAAAAAGGACACATACAACAGACTCCTATTCAATCAGCTCCTATTGTCTGCTTTAAATACCATTATCACAACCAAGGTCATATTGTACACCTGCCCTGGATGAGAATCTAATAATCCATTTAATTTACATAGAAGAACAATAAGGCAGATTATTATCTGAATGGTGTCAGATTAGGAAAAGGGGAGGTGCAACGAGACCTAGGTGTCCTTGTACATCAGTCACTGAAAGTAAGCATTCACGTACAGCAGGCATTGAAGAAAGCTAATGGCATGTTGGCCTTCATTGTAAGATGATTTGAGTATAGGAGCAAGGAGTTCCTACTGCAGTAGTACAGGGCCCTGGTGAGACCACACCTGGAGTATTGTGTGCAGTTTTGGTCTCCTAATTTGAGGAAGGACATTCTTGCTATTGAGGAAATGCAGCGTAAGTTTACCAGGTTAATTCCCGGGATGGCGGGACTGACATAGAAACATAGAAACATAGAAAATAGGTGCAGGAGTAGGCCATTCGGCCCTTCGAGCCTGAACCGCCATTCAATGTGATCATGGCTGATCATCCAACTCAGTATACCGTACCTGCCTTCTCTCCATACCCCCTGATCCCTTTAGCCACAAGTGCCACATCTAACGCCCTCTTAAATATAGCCAATGAACTGGCCTCAACTACCTTCTGTGGCAGAGAATTCCAGAGACTCACCACTCTCTGTGTAAAGAATGTTTTCCTCATTTCGGTCCTAAAGGAATTCCCCCTTATCCTTAGACTGTGACCCCTTGTTCTGGACTCCCCCAACATCGGGAACAATCTTCCAGCATCTAGCTTGTCCAACCCCTTAAGAATTTTGTAGGTTTCTATAAGATCCCCCCTCAATCTTCTAAATTCCATCGAGTACAAACCGAGTCTATCCAATCTTTCCTCATATGAAAGTCCTGACATCCCAGGAATCAGTCTGGTGAATCTTCTCTGTACCCCCTCTATGGCAAGGATGTCTTTCCTCAGATTTGGAGACCAAAACTGCACGCAGTACTCCAGGTGTGGCCTCACCAAAACCCTGTACAACTGCAGTAGAACCTCCCTGCTCCTATACTCAAATCCTTTCGCTATGAATGCTAACATACCATTTGCTATGGTATGACATATGATGAAAGAATGGATCGACTGGGCTTATATTCACTGGAAGGATGAGAGGGGATCTTATAGGAACATATACAAATCTTAAGGGATTGGACTGGCTAGATGCAGAAAAAATGATCCCCATTTTCGGGGAGTCCAGAACCAGGAGGTCACAGTTTAAGAAAAAGGGGGAGACCATTTAGGATTGAGATAAGGAAAAGGTTTTTCACCCAGAGAGTTGCGAATCTGTGGAATTCTCTGCCACAGAAGGCAGTGGAGGCCAATTCACTTGAAGTATTCAAAAGAGAGTTAGATTTAGCTCATATGGCTAATGGAATAGACAATAGACAATAGGTGCAGGAGTAGGCCATTCGGCCCTTCGAGCCAGCACGGCCATTCAATGTGATCATGCCTGATCATCCCCAAACAGTACCCCGTTCCTGCCTTCTCCCCATATCCCCTGACTGCGCTATTTTTAAGAGCTCTACCTAGCTCTCTTGAAAGCATCTAGAGAACCTGCCTCCACCGCCCTCTGAGGCAGAATCAAGGGATATGGGGAGAAAGCAGGAATGGGGTACTGATTTAGAATGATCAGCCATGATCATGTTGAATGGCGATGCTGGCTCAAAGGGTTGAATGGCCTACTCCTGCACCTATTTTCTATGTTTCTATGTTTCTACACATTTGCTGAAGCATACAAGAGAATAGGCATTATACTGAAACATAATATTTCTCTTCAACTTATTCCCACGGTAGAATAGAGATAAGAGATTGCAGATGCTAGGATCTTGAGTGGACAGACGACATTACTACAATTAGTCTGAAAAGAAGTCATGACCCAAAACGTTGTCTGTCCATTCCCTCCACATTTGCTACCTGACCCGCTAAGTTACTCCAACATTTTGTTTTTAGCCCACAGTACAATCTCTGTCCTTTGCCGGTATGAATCTAAACTAAAACACTTCCCACACCTCAGAAGCCACCCTCTGAAAATACAGATACCAAAGATGTAATTCACTAATGCTTTCTGTAAACTGGGTTAGCCTTTGGCAACTGAGTACAAGGGTGTTTGAAGATTCAAAACTAAGCACAAAATCCATTGTGTATCAGGCAGCAGTGGTCCTTTCCATTCTATATGCTTGTGAGATTTGGTCCACCTAAAGGTGGTTAGCCAAAGAACTGAAAGGATATCACCAGTATGTAATTATACCCTCCTTTATCACTGGCTGCTCATTCCATATGCCTACCATTCCGTGTGAAAAACGTGCCCCTCTAGGTCCCCTTTAAAATTGTTCCCATTCCCTGAAATCTATGCCCTCCAGTTTTAGACTCCCCTACTGGTGGAAAAAGACTGATCATCAATCTTGTCATGATTTCATAGCTCTTTATAAGATTAATTATCAGCACCCTCAGCCTCCTTCATTCCAATGAAAGCATTTCCAGGCTCTCCTCGGCTCCAGGCTTCATCCTTGTGAAACTTTACCACAGTATCTCTAGTTTAAACACATACTTCATCAGACATTGCTCTTCCTAGCTTTCCAGACAATATATAACATGCTGTGGCCTTGGACAACCTTCCTTGCTATCTTCAACACCACCAATTCTCATATCATCTGCAAACTTACTGATCAGACCACCGACATTACTATTACCAAGCCAATTTTGGATTTGCTCTGGCAGATCTGAGGTATAAACAAGATACATTCCACCACACACAAATTTGTTAAAAAAAAACGGGAAATATTAACCTAATCCATAATTTTCTGTTAAACTTCAAATGTCTATGTTACAAAATAAAATAATACGTGTACATGTAAGTATATTTCATATTTTAAATGCAATAATTCCTGATGAAAATTACACAACCAAAAAACTATTATGAAGCTATTTGGCCCATAGCATCAATAAAATAACTATCCAATTAATTTCACTGCCTTGCTCTCCCCCTCCCCTCCCAAATATATAAGTATCCTGGTATGCATCAAGTATGCATCTAATTCACCTTTCATTTCAAGCAGTGAAGTGCATATCAAAGAAACTTGCTTTACACAAACAATTCTCCTCAGCTTTATTACATCTTTTAAACATCTTTTCTCAGCTCTTTCTCCAATTACCATAAATCTACCTTCGCAGATTGACAACACTCCTCCCAAATACACTTCTCATTTTACCTAATATGTCATTGGACATTCTACTCTGAAACACTCTACTCTGCAATAACAAGTCCAAACTCACAAACTTCCTTCAGTTAACAATGTCATCACTGCTTTTTATTCCCTGCGATGCTGACCCAGCATCCTCTTAAATACATTTCTATTCTTCACCTCTATCACTCGCTGGGAGTGTCATGGAGTCATGAGCAGAAACAAACCGTTCAGACCATCCAAGTCCGCACTAATCATCCATTTACTCTAATCCTACATTAATTCTTTAAAAATATTTACCTGCCCTTTTTTCAACTTCTCCAAGATTCTACCACTAAACTACATATTAGAGGCAATTTGCATTGGCCAGAGTAATCTACGAACCTACACATCTTTGGGATTTGGGAAGAAAACTCTATGTCTGGGGTAAATCCACACAGTCACAGTGAAAATGTGCAAACTTTATATAGGCAGCACCTATATAATCAGGTTTTAATATGGTCTCTGGTGGCACCAGCAATGTCTGCCTCGCCAACAATCTGTCTGTCCCTTTCTTCGTTGTTTTTTTAGTATGTGTTAAATGTATGTTTTTAGTGTTCTTTAGCTTGATTTATGCAGGGGGTGGGGGAGGAGGTTGGGGAAACTTTTTCAAATCTCTTACCTCGACGGAGATGTGATTTTATTTCTGTATCGTTTCTCTGTCCACACTGTGGCCTAACATCGAGGAGTTGGCAGTCTTTGCAGGAGACCGATTTCAAGAGCTCCACCGCGGGTGCCTGCAGACTTAACATCACAGAGCCCACAGTCCCTTTGCCAGGGATCGACCTCTGAGCTCTACTGCGGGAGCCCGCAGACTTTAACATCGTGGAGCTCGTGGTCTCTGGTTAGAGCCCGACATCGGGAACTCCAAGCCGCAGGAGCTTCGACCGATCCCTGACGTGGGAGCTTCGATCGCCCCGACGCGGGGCTTCGACCGCCAGCTTTGGGAGCTTCGATCGCCCTGACGGATGGTTCGAATGCCCCGACCACAGGAGAAAAATGAGGGTAAAAGATTAGACTTTATTGCCTTCCATCACAGTGGGGAATCCGCTGTGGTGGATGTTTATGTTAACTTTTATGTAGTTGGGTGTCTTGTTGCTTTTTTTGGTATGGCTGTATGGTAATTCGCATATCACTGTACCTTAATTGATACACGTGTCAATAAAAGACCTTTGAAACCTTTGAAATAATGGCTCTACTTGATGCATCACTCTGCTTCCCCTTCAATGGGAAAATAAGTTTACTCTCAAATTCCTATTTCATTTATTGTGGCAACGTTCAATTACTGGCCAGCAGTGTGGCTGTTCTGCACAAATGGGAACATATTATAGTAAAACATCGTCTAGGTTCAAACTGGACCATTTCAAGCCTTCTCTTTTTATGCTTTTGGAGTTCCTGGTAAATCTTTTTACATCTGCTCTGGTATCTCCATCATAAATTTGAAGACCTTGCTTGGTTTAATCAAGGCTAGTATCATTTTTCAATTTTATAGTTCTCTCCCTATCTCATTGGCATTTTGAACTTTCAAGTAAATCTACTTTTAATCCTTTGTCTAAAGAAAGTAGTCTCCGCTTCATATTACTGAACTCCCACATCGTTGCTATTAAATCAGGCAAAAAATTCCATGCTGAATACTCTCCAAAGCCTCAGCATTTTTTCACCTGTGATACTGAAGATTGAGCCCAATTCCCCAGATGAAGTTGAGGGATTTAAAATAGCTTACACACTGTAACTTCTATTGTGACATTTAAACTTGGTTCCCCCGAATTTATCCCCATTTGGATTACTAGAAACTAAAAACAACAAATGGCAGAAATACTCAGCAGGTCAAGGTGACATATGTTAAGGGGGGGAAATAGAGTTAATGTTGCAGTTCAATTACCTTTCATTAAGACTGGAAAAGTGTCAGATCATTTTTCCAGTTCTGATAAAAAGCCGTTGACATTAAACTATTATGTCTGACCTACTGAATATCTTAGGCAATTATTCTTATTTCTAATTTCTGGCAGCTGCAGTTATTTGATTTTCAATCTTTGATTTACTAATCTGGTGAAATGACACATAATTGCACTAAATTTAATCAGTAAAAATGCCAGAAGTTGAATAATCAAATTATACCAATAAACGGTCTTCCTATTTAATTTTAAAGAAAAATGCAATTCTGCGCAATATCTGTTCAATATTGTATAATTTCTGTTATTACTATGGAAAGGTTTAAATTGTAGGCAACCCTCCATATTGAGGCCATCAACAGGTGCAATAGTTACAAATATGCTTAAAATAAGAAATTCTCCATCGTTATTTAGGTTGTAGTTTCCAAAGGGAAGAACACTGTTAGTCCTGACTTAGTTTTCTTTTCATTATAAAGGATAGCCGCACACATTTCAATTCAAAAATTTATGAGAGCCAATTCAGTTCAGTACGTCAGTGACAGGCTGCTGGAAATGTTCATGCCTGTTGGATGAAGACAGTACGAAGCTCAGTTATCATTCATCTTTTTCTCCCCTTCCACAAGAACACAGCCTTTTGCTGATTCTACCTTTCAAGCTTGCTCATTGAACATAAAACAGTACAACACTAACATGCCCTTCAGCCCACCATGTCTATGCCGAACATGCCATTCTTTTGTTCCTGGTCCACTAACACACTCTAAAATTGGCAGATTTCTTCAACAGAATGAGGTCAGAGAAGCGTTCTCTTCCAATTTCTTAATCAGATTCACATTGAACCAGGTAGATTGGTAGAACTCCTTTAGATTATGTCCACTTCTCAGTTCAGAAGTGGCTGTCCCCTCTCAATGGATGAGATGTCAGAGAATAGAAAGAGAACATTGGAAGCAATAACAAAAAGATAGCAACATTCCAATAATTCTGTTCAATAATTCATGAATGAGACCATACAATCAACAAAGGCAGATTTATGTGGCTAGCTTTTCTTCCAGTTCTAATTTTAACAAAATGACTGCTGAGACACTAAATCTAAGAATCCAATATATTTGCTTCTGGAACATATTATTTAAAATATCACATTAAGTTGTACTATGTTAAAATGTATTGCCATACTTTCCTCCTGGGCAGAGAAACAATGCAAAATAATCAGATAATTCTCCAATACAAATATTGGACAGAGCTTCAATAAGACACTAGACTAAATGGGACCCGTTGGGTTCCTGTCACACAGTTGGCTTGGTCCCCCAACACAATATTTCACTACTCTTTACCCACAACCTCCAACTGCAAAGGTGCAACTCATTTCCCCCCATCCCTAGCACTCTCTTCCCCTCCTCTTCGCCCTCCCTCTTCTTTCCTCTCTCCTCCTCCCTTCCCCCAGTCCCTCTCACCTCTCTCTCCCTCTGCTTTCCCCTACTCTCAGTCACTCCCTCCCTCCTTCCTCTCCCCTCTCTATCCCCATCCTATCCCTCTATCCCCCATCTCCCCCACTCCTCACCTCCCATATCCCCCCCACTATCCTTCCTTACGTCCCTCACTGCCCTCCTCTCCTTCTATTTCCCACTCCTTACCTCCCCCACTCCCCCCCTCCTCTACTTGCCCCTCCTCTCCCATTCCCCCTCCTCCCCCACTCTCCCTCCTCACCTCCACCCTCTTCTTTTCCATCTTCTCCTACCCTCCCCCAATCCCTCCCTCACCTCTCCTTTCCCCTACCCCCAGTCACTCCCTCCCTCCCTCCATAACTCCTCTCCCCTCCTCTCTCCCCTCCCACTCTCCCTCCCCAGAATCACGAGGTTGTCGCACCTCTCCCTTCTTGCGTGCCCCGGAGGAGCATCAGCCGCGGCACCCTCAGAACCAGGCCTCGGATCAGCCCAGAAGGGGGACCAAAGGGGAAGGGGCTGGAGCTGCAGGATACTCTCCTCCGCCAGGATCAGATTCACCGCTTTCCATTTGACGACATCACCGCGCCACGCCAGGCTGCTTCCGGTCCCTCCGAAAATTGTGTCCAGTTGGAGCCTCAGCTCCAGTAAAGACGTGATGACGCAGGAAGGGGCCGGACCATCGCTCTGAGTGACAGGAGAAGAGACTAATCCGCGTGGCGCTGACTGGCAGGAGAGGAGATCGATCTGCGCACGCGCGGTTTTTACGATTTTTTAACCTCACTAACTTTTACATTATACCACCGATCGGAGTCAAATGTGGTGCATTCGCAGCACGGGACAACGGTGAGTGAGCTAGCGAAAAATCGTAGCGCTATCGGGTACCATTTTTGCGCAAATAGAAAAACCGTGCAAACCGGAAGAGCACAAGATCAGAGCTTTAGTTATGCATAGATTGGCAGGTATACTCACATTATTTGAGCGAAGAGTAACCCGACCTCCACACCGGGCACAAAACTTAGTCTGGCAATAAGAGCAGATGTGGCCGCAGCCATCAGCAAACTTGGTTTTGAGGCAGATCCCACATGTTGGAGTATCATCCTTGTGTTCCCCCTGATAACGCCGGGCTTCATCACCAATCTTCCTTATCTGCTCCTTATAGCTCTCAAATTGCTGATGTAGACGTCTGTGAAGGAATGAATAAAGTGAAGTAAGGCAGTTATTGCAGAATGCTTTTATGTTGAGATAATTACGCAACACTAAAATGCTCCACCACCCCAAATTTCCAAGGAAAGATTCAGTGCTGCTTAGTTCAGATGGTGATGCATGACATTTTCTGCGGAAGGGTCTCAGTGACGATCTTAAAACCACCATTGGGGCCATTACATGAGATATATTTAGTTAAATATGCAATCATAGCCTGGTATTTATATTTTCAGTCACAGCTATGAAGACACATTTATTAACAATTTTGTCAGTTCCAAACAACAACAAACCAAAAATGATTTCCTCACATAAAATGCAAGGAATATTTATGTATTTAACAGCATATTTTCATTTATACAAATTAAATTTAACTTGTATTTTCCACCAACATAAAATTAACAATTTGAATTGTAAGATGCATTTGCGCTGTTACATTGCAATTTAAGGACAAAATAAATTAACAACCATTAGTGATTATATACCTAGTGCAATTGGTACCAATGTACCAATAGCTACTAGGTACATGCTAGATTATGATCCAGGCACAATCCAACCTCAAACACATCCCCGTGCCTCCACCACCCTCTCATATGAATTTGACTCAGTGAATGGAAATGATCTTGAATCAAAGGTAGCCGATCGATACTATTGTTGCTAATTACAAACATGCAAATTAATTAAGAGCAATAGATGGCCACTCCTTGAGTCTGCTTCGCCATTTAATAAGACCAAGGTTGATCTAAATGTAACTTCAACTCCATGTTGAAACAACCAATGGTTACAAAAGAAGATAAGAGTGCTGGAGTAGCTCAGCAGATCAGGGAGCATCTCAGAAGAACATGGATAGGTGACATTTCGGGCCAGGACTCTTCTTTAGACTTAAGTATTACACCCTTTCCTCATAATACAAGCTGCCTATTCCAGTACAGGTGACTTCTGAATTACTGGGAGGAGGTAATAGTATAAAAAAAACAGTCCGTCTTATAATTTTCTGTGGCGTGAAGCCATGTCATCTGCACATAGATCAAGGAACACGAAGTTGGGAAAAAAAATAATTTGTGTTTATTTATTTCAAATTATGTAAGAGTGAATTTTATTCCATTCTCACATTTTTGAGTCATTATTTATGAATTTTGCAATTCCAAATTTACATTACCCAAACAGGCGTAACACAGGGATTATCTGAACAAGCTAGTAAACCTTTTTTACTATTAGCAATGAATTTACATCTTTCCTTAAATGAAGAGATTAATATTGTACAAAGGTACTCCAAGAATAAGTATCACCAATCCTCTATATAAATGGTATCAACTTCACTATTTTCATATTCAGTACCCTAAAAGTAAGCAGTAACATTCTGTGATTTTTGCTAGTTGTTGACAATAGTATTTTGCTAATCAGTGCTGTTATTCCTATTGTTATTCTTGTGCAAAGTATATTTATTAACTTGACATTGGTTAGCTAATTTAAAATAAAGTAAAAACTCCTAGTTTTCTCTCTACCTTTTCTCAAAATATAGCCACCTATACGTAGACATGCCTCACCAAATAATCATCCAAGTCTATTCTGGGAGAGATTATATTTTCTTCAAGGAGATCGTCCAAGAAGAGTCAAAGTCATAGAGCTATACAGCAAAGAAACCGGCCTTCTCTCCATCTCATCCCTGCTGAGCAATTTGCCTATTTGAGCTGTACCCATTTGCCTGCATTCAGCCCAAATCCCTCTAAACCATTTCTCTCAGTGTACTGTCCAAATGCCTATGAAATGTGGTGATAGTACCCACCTCTGCCAACTCATTCCCTATATTTACCACTCTCTGTGTTAAAAAGATGCACTTCAGCCTTTTTTAAATCTTTCCTCTCCCACCTTAAACTTATGTCTTCTGACTTTAGCCTCCCCCGCGCGGTGTAAAAGACTGTGCCCATTCATTTTATCCATGCCCTTCATGAATTTGTATAATTCAATAAGGTCATGCCCCACCCCCCTACAGAAAAAAAAGTCCCAATCTATCCAATCTCTCTTTACAACCCAAGCCCTTCAGTCCGGATAACATTCTTGTAAATCTTTTCTGCACCCTATGCAGCTTCATGATATCCTTCTCTTTGCTGTGTGAATAAAACTACTTATGATATTCTAAGTATGATCTCACTAACATTTTCTACAATTGTTAGATGATATCTCAACTCTGACCAATGAAAGCAAGCATAACAAATGCCTCCTTCACCATCTTGTCCACCCTTATCACCACTTTCAGAGAACTGTGCACTGCACTCCTAGGCCTCTCTGTTCTACAACAGTCTCTAGGCCCCTGCCATTTACTGTCTCATACCTGCTCTGGTTGAACTTCCGAAAACGTACCACTTCGCATTTGTCCAAGTTAAATTCTACCTGCCATTCCTTGACTTACTTTACTGGTTGATCTCGTTGTAATATTTGTGACAAGTTGTAAGCCTCATGGATCAGTTCTAGGCCCATTGCTGATTATCATCTATATCAACGATTTGGACGTAAATGTACAAGGTATGATTGGTAGATTTACAGATGACACTTAAGTGGGTGATATCGTAGATAGTCTAGAAGTTTTTCAAAAATTACAGCAGGCTTTTGATCAGGTGGGCGTGGGCTGAGGAATAATTATTGCTAATATTTGGAGTGTAATACAGAAAAGTGTGAGGTGTTGCATTTTGGGAAGTCATACTAGGGTAGGACCTTCACTGTGAATGGTAGGGCCCTGGGAAGTATTGTAGAGCAGAGGGATTTAGAAGTACAGGTACATAGTTCCACTAAATTGGTATCACAGATAGATAGGGTGGTCAAGAGGCTTTTGGTACATTGGCCTTCATCAGTCCGGGTATTGAGTATAGAAGTTGGTATGTTATGTTACAGTTGTACAAGACGTTGATGAGGCCATATTTGGAGTACTGTGTTCAGTTTTGGTCATCCTGGGGGAGGAAGGATGTTGTTACTCTGGAAATAGCACAGATAAGATTTACAAGGATGTTGCCAGAACTTGAGGGACTTAACTCTAGGGAGAGATTGTGCAGGCTAGGACAGGCTTATTCCTTGAAGCACAAGAGGCTGAGGGATGATCTTATGGAGGTGTATAAAATCATGAGGAGAATGCACGGTGGCGCAGCGGTAGAGTTGCTGCCTTACAGCACTTGCGACGCCAGAGACCTGGGTTCGATCCCAACTACGGGTGCTGTCTATGGAGTTTGTACATTCTCCCCGTGACCGCATGGGTTGTCTCCGAGATCTTTCGTTTCCGCCCACGCTCCAAAGACGTACAGGTTTACAGGTTAATTGGCTTATTATAAGAGTGAAATGTCCCTAGTGTGTGTGTAGGGTAGCGTTAATGAGCGGGGATCGCTGGTCGGTGCGGACTCGGTGGGCCGAAGGGCCTGTTTCCACGCTGTATCTCTAAGCTAAACTAAACTCAACTAATAGATAGGGTGAATGCAGAGTTTTTTACCCAAGGTAGGGGAATCAAAAACAAGAGAACATATGCTTAAGGTGAGAGGGACAAAATTGAATACAAACCTGCTGAGCAACTCTCAAACTCAGAGGGTGGTAGATATATGGAACGAGTTGCCAGAGGTGGTAGTTGAGGCAGATACTGCAGTATAACAGCATTTAAAAGACACTTGGATAGGTACAAGGGTAGGAAAGATTTATAGGGATATGGGTCAAACACAGGGAAATGGGACTAGCTTAGATGGGGCATCTTGGTCAGCATGGACTAGTTGGGCGAAAGGGCCTGTTTCTATGCTGGATGACACAAAGAATATTCTGATGTTTTTTAATTATTTTTTTAATCTTGGTGATAATTTCTAAACATAATTTGTATGAATTGAATGATGTTTGCAGATACAATGTCTTCTTATAATGTAACAAAAATATTAATTAATGTGAATTTGTTTTCATACTTTTGACAACATTATTTCATTAAGGCTATAAAAGGAATACGAGTTCAGCTCTTTGGTCAGAGTGAACTCTCTGATTGACGAGAAAATACTTTGAAGAGCTTCCAAACTAACCTCCTAAAAAAACAATCTTTAACATTTTCTGATTGGTTGATATGCAATGCCAATAATCTCCCTGGTCCTGTCAACATTAAACAAAATTAAACGCAGTATTAAAACGAGAAAAAGGATTAGAGAGTTGCCAGAAAAAAAAAGTTAGGCTAAGTATTGTGAGTGATTTAGAATTCAACAAAGTTTGACCAAGTAAACAATAAATAAAGGGAAAATGGGAGTAAACTAGAGAGGAACATAAAGCAGACTGTAAGCACTTCTATGAATATGTACAATGCTAAAAGTTGGCGAGGGCAAATGAGGCAATGAAGCAATATTTATACAGGGCATGTGGACATGGCAGAGGAACTGAACAATTTCTTTGTTTATTTCTTCATAGACGCCACAAAATACTGGAGGGGCAAAGGTTCTGTTTAACTGGAATTCAGAAATACTTGTGCTTCAACAAAGAGAAAGTAAAATACATTAGAATGAATACATAAATAATGACTGGAGAAGTAAATGATGAGGCAAGTGATTGAAGTGTCAGTGGGGGAACACTTTGGGACAAGTGACCATAATTCTATTGGTTTTAAAGTAAGTTTGAAGAAAGATAGGACTGGCCCACAAGTTAAGGTACTTTAATTGGGGAAAGGCTGATTTTGAAGGCTTTAGACGGGAACTTGCTGAGGTTTCTTCTCATTCCCATGGTGCCAAGTTAAACTAATCTCTGCCTGCATGTGATCCATATCCCACCATTTCGTCATATCCTATCTAAAAGCCTCTTAAATGCCACTATCATATCAGCCTCAACCACCAGCCTTGGCAGGGCATTCGTGGCACCCACTACTCTATGTGTAAAGAACTAATTTGATCAAGTTTTTGGAGGAGATGGTGAATGTGATCGATGAGGGTAGGGCTGTGGATGTTGTCCACATGGATTTTCGTAACTCCCCAAATGCTTCAGAAGATTAAGATGCAAAGGGTTAACCGTGACTTGGCTGTATGGATTCAGAACTGGCTTACTGGTAGAAGACAGAGGGTTCTGGTGGAAGGCAGGAGCCCTGTGACCAGTTGTGTTCCTCAGGGATCTCTGCAGGGACCTCTGTTGTTTATGATATATAAATGGCTTAGACATAAACATAGACGAGTCGGTTAGTAAGTTTGCAGATTACACCAACATTGCTGGGGCACAGACTGTAAAGAAGGCTGTCCACGGAGGATGTCCAAGTACAGAGATCACCGACAGAAATACTCTAAGCAGAAAAATGGCAGATGGAGTTTAATCTGAGCAAGTGTGAGGTTTTGCATTTGGGAGGTCAAATGTAAGAGGGGAAAGAGACAATTAATGGCTTGTCCCTTAACAGCATTGATGGACAGAGGAATCTTGAAATCCAAGTCCATAGCTCCCTGAAAGAGGCAACGTAAGTTGATAGAGTGGTAAAGGCATATTGTATGCTTGGGCATTGGGGGCATTGAGTATAAGAATCAGGAAGTCATGATTCAGCTTTACAGGACTTTGATTAGCCACATTTGGAGTATTGTGTGCGGTTCTGGTCACCCCATTACAGGTAGGATGTGGAGGCTTTGGATAGGGGGCAGAGGAGGTTTACCAGAAAGATGTGTAGGGAAGAACTGCAGATACCGGTTTAATTCGAAGAGAGACACAAAATACTGGAGTAACTCAGCGGGACAGGCAGCATCTCTGGAGAGAAGAAATGGGTGACGTTTGCCTGGTTTTGGGGGTATTAGCTAGAAGATGGATGGAAGATTGCAACCTTCACGTGGTCCGCCCTGTTTCGACTAATGCAGTCAACTCGACGTGCACAAACGTGATCAAATAGAACAAGTTGTCCAACAACTTTAGGCGTGCACGCCACACAAAAGAAGAAGAAGAAGCTACAAGGAGAGTTTGGACACACTTGGATTATTTCCTTTGGAACATCAGAGGTTACAGGGATAGAAGCTTATAAAATTATGAGAGGCATGGAAAGGATAGACAGGCAGAATCTTTATTCCAGGATCGAAAAATCAAACACTAGAGGGCATAGCTTTAGGGTGAGAGGTGTACAGTTTAAAGGAGAAGTGCTGGGCAAGTTTTAGTCCACAAAGGATGATGTGTATCTGGAACACACTGCCATGGGATGGTGGTTGATGCAGATACAGTAGACATTAGACAATAGGCAACAGGTGCAGTAGTAGGCCATTCGGCCCTTCGAGCCAGCACTGCCATTCAATGTGATCATGGCTGATCATCCCCAATCAGTACACCGTTCCTGCCTTCTCCCCATATCCCCTGACTCTGCTATCTTTAAGAGCCCTATCTAGCTCTCTCTTTAAAGTATCCAGAGAACTGGCCTCCACCGCCCTCTGAGGCAGAGAATTCCACAGACTCACAACTCTCTGTGTGAAAAAGTGTTTCCTCATCTCCGTTCTAAATGACTTACCCCTTATTCTGGCACCATGTAATTACCGGACTCATACACAATAAAGATACAACACATCTTTATTAAACTACTTACAGTATTGGATACGCAGTACATTACATGTCCAAGCTACTGCATCTACTGCCTGACGTAGGCGAGTTCCTAATATTATAAAGCATGTACTAGGCGGGGCTACTACTAACAAACACTCTGATTGGCTAGCATGCAATAGCCAATCTACACTTAGTGGTGGTATTTAGAGGTTTTTGGAAAAGCAGATGGATATGCAGGGAATAGAGTGATATGGATTATGTATAGGCAGATATCATGGATCATGTACAGCACAGGGTATCATGCTCGGCACAGACATTTTGGGCCAAAGGACCAACTCCTGTGCTGTTTTGTTCTATATTTTATCGCTAATTGTGAAGAAGCTGCGGCACAGTAATGCAGCGGATAAAGCCACTGCCTCACAGTGCCAAAGATTTGGGCTCGATCGCAACCTCGGGTGCTGTCTGTGAGGAGTTTGCACATTCCCTCTGTGACTGTGTGGGTTTCCTTTAAGGGCTCCAGTTTGAATGAATGAATGAATGAATGAATGAATGAATACTTTATTGTCACATGTGACAAGTCACAGTGAAATTCTTTGTTTCCCATCCGCAAGGTATGCAAAGAGTCGCCACAAAAAGGGCGTTGACAAAGTTACAAGGTATCCCATGTCAAGTCCTCCGTTGTTCTCCCCCCCACCAACCCCCTCCTCCCCCCCCCCCCACCCCCCCACGGCAGTTCCCCAAAGTCATCCTTTGTTCTCTACCCCCCTTAACAGCCATTCCCCGACGCACAACACAGACAGTGGTTCCTCCCACAGCACAAAGACTTGCTGGTTTGTAGGTTAATTGTCCATAATGTGTAGGGAATGGATGGGAATGTAGTATAACATAGAACTAGTGTGAACAGGTGATCGATGTTTGCTGTGGACTTGGCGGGCCAAAGGGCAAGATACCATGCTGTATTTTTCAATCAACCACTTTGGAAGGGCACATGTTATGTTGCCCTTTATTATATAGGATTTGTGTGTAAGACATGGGACATCTTGCTAATTATGACAGGTACAGGTCTTACTTCAGGAAAGATATATGAGTAATAGGTGGAACACCATAATGGTCCACCAGACTGATTCCTAGCTTTGTCATAAGTGGAGAGAATAAGTAGACAGGTTCAAAATCTTTTCAGCCCAGAAGAATGAGGCATATTTCCTTACAAATATTAACAGGGTACCGGTAAATGCAGAATTTACCAAGGAGTATCAAGAGCCAAAGGTCACAATCTTAAAATAAGTTTTTAAGAAGGAACTGCAGATGCTGGAAAATCGAAGGTAGACAAATATACTGGAGAAACTCAGCAGGTGAGGCAGCATCTATGGAGCGAAGGAAATAGGCGAAGTTTCAGGTTGAGACCCTTCTTCAGACTGATGTGAGACAAAATAAGAGTCAGTTGTTCAGGAACAAAGAGCAGTACACCACAGGGGCAAACTCTCCGGAGCACAATATCCGTGCCGAACATGGTGCCAAGTTAATCTCCTCTGCCTGCATGTGATCCATATTCCATTATTTCATCATATTCTATCTAAAAGCCTCTTAAATGCCACTATCATATCAGCCTCAACCACCATGCCTGGCGGCGCATTCAAGGCACCCACTACTTTCTGTGTAAAGAACTTGCCCCGCACATCTCCTTTAATTTTGCTCCTCTCACCTTAAACCTAAGCCCTAGTGCTGGACATTTCCACCTTGGGAAAAAGATTCTGACTGTCTACCCTAGCCAGAATAACACCTTTCCATCGCAACCATCAGCCTTCTATGAGTAAGCCAGTTCTGAACCCTAACGACCATGTCACCGTGGATCTCTTGCATCTTAGTCCTCTAGATCAGTATCTCGAGGGACTTTATGAAATGCCTAAGGACTGAGAAGAGAAGACATTTCTTCACCCATACCTTTCAGATTCTCCGCCTAAGAGGACTATGGAGGCCCAGTTGCCAGGTATTATTATGGACAGATATTTAGATATTAAGGGTGTCAAGGGATTCGAAGTTAGTTCAAGAAAGTAGCGCTGAAGTAAAAGATTAGGCATGATCTTATTTAACAGCACAGCAGGCAAGCGAGGCTGAATCGTTTGTTCCCACTTCAATTCTTATGTGCTTGTGGTCAAGTGATTTTCTAACTTCCAACGACTATTTGTCCTGAGATTTCCCAACTATAGCTACCTCCTAGGGCTGTACCATCCTAATTAGCAGTGACTGATCGTCTTGTAAATTCCTAAACGGACTCACAATGAATCTTGTGATTTTCTAAGTCGAAATGATTGCTCGTCTAATTATTTCCTCACTTAAACTGACTGCTTCGCCTGGGATTTCCGAACCAGCAACGACTGCCGGCCACGTAATTCTTGTGTGTAGCACTGACTGTTTGTCCTGTGCAAGGTGTCACATCCTATTGGTTCCAGGCTGAGGAGTCGTCTTCAGGAAGTGCAAGTGACAATGAAATGTTTACCAAACACTGTATGCCTTCTAAATACTGTCACTCTACAATTTAATGGTATATCAGAATTAGGCCTTTTATAACCTACGCATATCATAATCGAGCAAATTATCTCACATAGTGTGCTCAAATCCTGCTCCACCATTTAAAAAGATTGCTGCCGATCTTATGTAACGCCGTTTCCATGTTCCTGCCTACTCATGGAGACTTTTCACCCCAGTATCGAAATATCACCACATTTGAAACCATTTTAAGTCTGTGGTTTCATATACATTTTGGACAGATTCGTGATTTTTGTAAAATTTTAGTTTGTGCATTTTAAAGCTCACCTCATATTATGTAATAATTCACATTAGGAATTAATACCATGATATGTTCGTAGAAGATACGGTTTTAAATACAATCTCTTACAACTTCATAACTAACATTAATATTTTGTCTCTATATTTTTTCCTTACCGCATTTAAATATTTAATCTATTTTACTGTTTAGATTCTTTGTCTTTTAACCCATGCCGATTCATTTCTTAGTAGAATGGCTGACTACCAACATACTTGGCTTAGTTCATGGGATCATTCAGTTTAGCTGCGTCGGTCGTTATCAGAACTTTTTTTTACAACATTTCTTCACAACATAAAGTAACTGCAAAAATTGTAGTCAGGTCCATCGATAGTTTTATCCATCTGCAAAGGTTGGTTGTGGTACTCTGGGCATATTTAAGTTTGATCTATTTATATCCTGGAAATTCACTGACACTCAGCCAGAGCCCAGCAACAACCACGTGTCCACAATCATGTACAAAATACATGGATAGCGCAACTGAAATGAAAGCAACGACGTTCTGTAAATGCAAATAATAAATCACACAAGTATCTATTTTAATGCCAACTGGCTAATAATTTACACCAATAAATAATCAAAATTAAAGAGCTTGTATTTAATGGCGCATTTTAATTGCTTGTGTGAAATAGAAGAACTGATGTAAACAAACAAGTAATTTACTCAATCAAGAAAGTCCCTTTTAAGGAGCTTAACTATTTCTTGACAATAGCTTAATGAATACAAGTTTGTAAAATGTAGAATGGATAAAACACAACATACTGGTCCAGATCGGGAGAAGAATACATCTTGCTGAGTCTCTTCGATGGTCTTGTTGGCAATTCATTCCATTGGGGTAAGCTATAAAAGTCATAGTTTGTATTATTATTTTATCCCATGTTATCTTGTTACAGGATATACTGCACATGTTGTACTGGGTTGAAGAAACAGTATCCCATATGCTGGTCAGCTCAGTGTTGAATTAAAAAATGTACCATTTCAAATGCACCATTTCCCTTAAATAAAAACTGTTTTTTAGACGTCTAGCTTAGTTTTGTTTAAATTAACTAGTTGCATGCACCCCAGAATGTAACAGGGAACATTAAAAAATGACATGTACAATACATTATTTGAAAATACACGACCACATACACTGTGTATACTGATATTTACATCTTTATCTAAATGCAAATATTGTGATGGATTCACCGATGAGACTGGTTGTCATTAACGGAATTTTAATTAGAGCTATCACAAGAACACAAGAACTCTGACTTTAGCTATTTTCAGATCATTCACATTGGGTTGAAGGCTCGCTTGCTCATGAGTGCCTCACATACCTCGGAACACCACAAGAGACAAATAGACATAAAGGGATGCAGACAAACACAAAGACAAGAAATGATCGCTACAACAAATAACGGACTAACTGTTCTAGGAATATATAAGGGAAATAGGCAAAGGTGATTACAAATAAGCCAATATATCAATCATAGGAACACATTTTATCTTTTTTAAATAATAATTTGAATGAAGCATCTTTAGTATTCATAACAGGGAACTATACACAACAATGTAAACATATATATGTTACTAGAATTGGTTTGGAATACTTTTAAAACACATGACAAAATTACAGCTAAACTGCTGTGGAAGGATGCAGCTAACATTAGCTGAATTCTGCTTCCAAAAACCACCAAGAGGGTGCAGTATATTTAAACTCTAAAAATCGTAGCTTAACCAGTTAATTGAACACCAGCAACATTTATGCAATTTTCTTACATCAGACATATGAGCATTTTGCTTTTCCATCGAATACTTCTTGATCAACGAAAAGAGGTTCCGAATTGATCTGAAGACTGCATTCTTTGTGTAACGTATGTAGAACCACCGTGAATTTAACCAATGTTTTGTAGGTACTGGATAGCTTCTATCTTGAAATGCTCCTCAACATTCAAACGGAAATAATATATAGATCTTCTATTTATTTTGGCATGATTTAAATTTTCTTACCACATTTTAATTTGTTCAAAATATTAAGGGTCATTTGGTTCACTTGTCCAAGGCAGAGTATCTTTACAAAAAATAATCAGCAGTTCTGTAGGGTCGTAGTCATGCTTGCATCAATTTGAACACTGCAATGTACAATCAGTTCCAGAGTTTCCGGCAGGTCAACATGATTTGATTCATTTAACAAACTAATATTTTTAACAATTGCGATGTGTTTAGTACAGCTCAAAATACAGCTCCTCCCCAACATACGAACGTCTTACATATGTAGAGCCCACACATATGAATGAGTGTTTGGGAGACCAACGGGATGGATTTTTCTGCTGTTGTGGGACTGAAGGCATCTTCTATCATCTTCAGTTCGCAGCTACATTTCCAACTTGCAAATTGTTCACCTCCTGCAAACTGGCATATTGCATTCATTGCTCATCATGTTGCCTCCTTTACGTTGGTGAGACCAAGCTCAGATTAGGTGAATATTTTGCAGAGCACCTGCTATTTCTCCACAGAGACTACAATTCCCACACTGACCTGTCATCCTCAGCCGCCGCCTGCCACGGTGAGGCCAAATACTTATAGTGTGCTTGGATAACCTACGGCTCAATGGTATGAACATTGGACTTTACAATTTCAGATAACCTAGACCCCACTACCTATCCCACTCCAAACAGTCCACCCAGGGTCCATCGCCCTATGTTCATATTTTCCCTCTCTGCTCCCCTCTTTAACAAAGTCCAGCACCCTATCCACCTGCAGGTCTGGCAACATCCGAGTTGGAAAATGAATGAATGAATGAATGAATGAATGAATACTTTATTGTCACATGTGTCAAGTCACAGTGAAATTCCTTGCCTGCATATCCAAGGTATGCGATAGTCGCCATATAAAGGGTGGCGACAAAGTTGCAAAGCATCAAGTGCCAGTGCTTCCTTTGTTTACCCACCCCTCCCCTCCCTCACGGCAGACCTCCCACGATGGGCCTTCCATTGTTCTTCCCCCTCCCTCACGGCAGTCCTCCTATGCTTCTCTCCCCGGTAGCGGCGTCCTCACTCCCACGTGCTCAGTCCTCATCTATCGGTTGGCACCGTCATCGACCGCACTGACCTCTCCACTATTGATGCCGGGTCCCCTCCTGATGACTTTGTGGCACCGACCCAGGTCCCAGCCGCTGGACCCAGGCTCTGTCGGCCGTGAGGTCCCGGCTCCGACCCGTGAGGCTCCACTGACCAAATGAAGTTTTGGGCCAGGACCCTTCTTCAAACTGATGGTGTAGGGAGAAGAAAGCTAGTAAAGAGGGGTGAGTGGAAGGGGTGGGGCAACAATTTGCAAATGTGAGAAGAGATACATTTGAGAAGAGATCATTGGAAGAAGGGTGGAAATGGTGACAAAGGCTTGAGTTGAAATGGAGGCGAAATGGTGTCAGATAAGGAAGGAAGAGGAGGAGTGAAATGCAAAGCTGGAGGAAGGTTTAGTGGATGGGAGGGGGTGGGGGATGTAAAAGGAAAATGGGGGACTCTGAATAGGGAGGGGTGTGTGATAAGCAACTGGCAGCGAAAGGAACTGGGTGCTGCGGGCAGGAGGAAAATGGTATCCAACAAGACATAAAGGCAAGACAAAACACAGTGGATGAGAAGGGGGTGTTGAGAGATTTACCTGACATTTGAGAATTCAATGTAGCATGCCCTAATAACTATGATCCAGTAGTGCTGACATCCACCATTACGAAGTGCTTCAAGAAACTGCGCACATTAACTTCAATCTCCCAGACAGTTTTGATCCACTGATGTTTGTCCACTCTTGTAACAGGTTCGTAGGGTACCATCACCCTGGCCCTACACTCATTTCTGATACATCTAGATAACAAGGACACCTATGTCAGAAACCTATTTATTGACTATAGCTCTGCTTGGAACACCATAATCCCATTCAAACTCTTCTCCAAACTCATGGACCTAGGCATCTGCGACTTTCAGGCACACAGACTACAGTCGTGAAGATAAGTGACAATATGTACTCCACAATAATTCTCAACACCGGTGCCCCACAAGGATACATTCTCAGCCGCTTACTTGACTCCATATACACTCACGGCTGTGCAGCCAAATTCTGCTTTAACTCCATCTACATGGCACCAAGTAATGGGCCGGATCTCGAACAATGACGGATTGGAGTACGGAAAGGAGATAGAGAGCTTAGTAGTATGGTGTCATGACAACAACCACTCCCTAAATATCACAAGACATAGGAGCTAGTTATTGATGTCAGGAACCATGGTGGAGTACATGTCCCAATCAGCGTCAATGGGATCGAAATGGAAATAGTCGCGAGCTTCAGGTTCCTTGCATAAATATCACCAATAATCTGTCCTGGCCCAACCACATCGAGGTTACAGTAAAAAAAGTACATCAACACCTCTATTTCCCCAGGAGACTGAGGAAGTTCAGCATGTCTTCAATGACTCCTACCAACACTTCATAGAAAGCATACTGTTGGGTTGCGTCACAGTTCGATTTGTGAACAGCTCTGCCCAAGACCGCAAGAAATTGCAGAGAGTTGTGGATATAGTCCGGTCCATCACACAGATCAGACATCTCGCCTCACCTCATCTACACTTCACGCTGCCTCAGCTAATCAAGGACATTTTTCAACCCTATCATTCCCTCTTCACCCCTCCACCATTGGGAAGAAGATATAAAAGCTTGAAATCACGTACCACCAGATCCAGAAACAGTTTTTTCCCTGCTGTTATTAAAACACTGAATGGTCCTTCACAAAGCACAATGTTTGTTTTCTCTGGAACTGCAACATTATAATGTTGTAAACTATACTCCACACTCTAGCATTTTTCTTCTTGCACTACTTGTTGTAATTGTGCATGGCTTGATTGTTTTCATATGATATAATATAATATCCGATTCAATTGGATAGTGTGGAAACTAAAGTTTCTAAACACTGTGCCTCAATACACATGACTATAGTTTAATTTAGTTTATTGTCAGATGTCCCAAGATACAGTGAAAAAAAAAATGTGTAAACCACACCAACATCAACATTCATGCTGTTGGGTTATAAACGACACGTGGAAATGCAAGGTGCTGTTGTTGCGTCACTTTATCCATCTGTGTTTCTTCTCTCTTGGTTCACCTTCCCTATCACCCCTGCTGCAAGTGATAAGCGGTTCCTAAATGCTGCGTCACCCTAAAACCTGACAGTGTGAGTGATTACGTTTCCCTAAAGCAGCTGCACCAATGAAGAGCGTCTGCTGAATCTTCGCGAGTGAGCAACGTGCATTTTCTGAACCAGGTGATGTGAATGATAATGTACAGTATATGCTCCCTGAACATGGCATAGTGATTCATTTTAGGTAGAGGAGAGAAGTTTGCAGATATAGTAAGAGTCAGGGCAGTTACTGGGAGCCAATGATTGAGAGATGCAGGTAGATTTAGGAGGGAAGCTTGTTGTTCCACACAAAATAAT
This sequence comes from Raja brachyura, assembly GCA_963514005.1. The sequence goes on from OY740785.1 coordinate 9,964,129, forward strand.
TACTACTAGTTTGAGGCCTGATCTAGTGCTATGGTCAGTTAGTCAGTGGATAGTGTATTTTATAGAACTGACGGTGCCTTGGGAGAACTTAATGGATGAGGCATATGAAAGGAAAAGGCTTAGATATGTGGACTTGGCAGCAGAAATTGAGCAGCAAGGATGGAGAGCAAGAGTACATTGGGTAGAAGCGGCTTGTAGAGGTTTCATAGCGAGATTACCACATCGCTATTTGGAGAGCTAGGAATTTGCAGACAGAGTTTGCATCAGGCCGTAAAGCAGATGTCAAGCAGCAGAGCAAGGCAGTAGGTGGATTTGGTGGAGAAGAAATATTGTCAGTTGGGGGCAGAAAGGAAACATAAGACATGCAGTGTGTGTGTTTCTCTGTAATTGTAGTCTGTGCAAGTGTATCGCGGTCTTATGCAAGGGTGATATTTGGGATGTTACAAGTTTAACGATGGGCTAGGATTAGTGGAAGATAGGAAGATAGAACCTATTGTCGAGCCTTTTTGAGGTGTTGTGGGCCTTACTCAATGAAAAACCAATGAAGGGAGGTGTCCACTTTATAACCCCAATGATTTACTTGCATCTACAGGATTCATTTTTTTAAAGAGCTAATTAATATGCAGTTATTAGATAGCTATTTTTTTGCATATGGAGTCATTTATTGTAAGTTGGTTTAGATAGTTAAATAATACTTTGGCTTTGGGCTTGGTTTTCTTATCCTGGAGTTAAAGCACAAGTACTGGTTTAATTGTAATGGTGTATGCATTGCATGAACCCTATAGTGTGGGGCTATGTATGTTCCCTGAACGTAACATTGTGTGTGGTATGCATTGCACAAACACAGCAGAGCGGGTAGTCCCTGAATCCCAGTGTGGGTGGTGGGTGGTCCTTGAACCACACAGTGTGGGTAAAATGGGTTTCCTGAATCCGACAGCATAGGTGATAGGAGTCACAGGATATAGAGTACGGAAAAAGCTCCTTTGGCTCAACTCATCAATACCAAGTTGCTTTCCTGTGCTAATCCCATTGCCTGCCTTTGGCCCATATCCCTCTAAAGCATTCCTATCTATGTACCTGTCCAGTATAGGTGAAGTATATTTCCTGAACTCGCCAGTTTAAGTGATGTCAAAGTGAGGTACATCACAGAAGCAGGCTCGTCTGCCTGTTGCCTCCAAGCCCACTCTATTAATTACATGTGGCTACTGTACATTAGGACCCTAGCCTTCCGTTCTTTGGCAGTCTTTGTACAGGTGGATACAGGGGAGATGATCTTGGGGATTAGTTTGAATGGGATTATGGTGCTGACGGAAAAGGTATTCTCGATAAATCAGAGTTTGATGTGGGTGTCCTGAAGAGTGTTTCCTAAAGCAGGCAATATGAGTGAGTGGCGATTGCTGAAGCCAGCAATAAGAGTGACATGCACTTCTCCGAACATGCAGAGCAAGTGATAATTGTTTCATGAATCCGACTGATGTGTGTTTTCTGGATCTGGCGTTGTGAATTATGTACTTTCCTGAACTCAGCTTTGTGAGCAATGTACCCTTTCTGAATCTGACATTGTGAGTGATGTGCATTTCCTGAGCGTGGCAGTGTGATTGATACATGTTTGCTAAACCCAGCAGCATAATCTTTGTGTGCCTCCTGAAGCTGGCAACTTGAGTGATATGCATTTCCCGAATCCATCAATTTGATTGACGTGTGTTTCCTAAACCTAACTGCGTAACTGATGCATGTTTTCTGAGCCTGGCTGTGTGAGCTCTGTGCACTTCCTGAACTCAGCTGTGTGATTCTTGTGTCTTTCCCAAGCCTGGCAGTGTTGTGCATGGCAGCTTAGCACCTTTTGTGTTTCTTTGCTATAAATATCAATGTTGCTTATCCTAAATTCATTTTCCAGTTTGTGGGAAACAGGACTCTAAAATATTTTTGAGATCTATAAGGTGAGTTAAAGTTCCATGTCCAACTGACGATCTCATGCCGTCCATTCTACCATCCCTGGGAGTTCAGCGCAGTGATCATCTCAGCCGTCTACATATCACCGCATGCGGACACCACGTGGCATTAGCGGCCCTACACGATGTGCTATGTCAGTATTAGAACAAGCATCCTGACGCCGCTATGGTGGTGGCTGGGGATTTTAATAAGGCAAACCTCCAAAAAGTAATACCTAACTTCTGTCAACACATCCCGTATGTCACCAGGGGGGGAAGAACTTTGGACCATTGTTACACACCGTCCAGGAAAAGATACAAGGCCATTTCTCTTCCTCCTTTTGGAAAATCTGACCACGCTGCCATTTTCCTGCTGCCAGAATATAAACAACGGACAATATGGGAAGCGGCAGTGACGAGGGACGTAAAGCGGTGGTCTGACCATTCAGAGGCCTTGCTACAGGATGCACTGAGTGATGTTGACTGGAATATGTTCCAATCAAGTTCCAGAGACGTCAGTGAGTTTGCGGAAGCGGTCACAGACTTCATTGCAACAATAGGCAACGACATGGTCCCCACGGTAAGGGTTAGTTCCTTTCCTAACCAAAAACCCTGGGTGGACAGGTCCATTCGCGCTGCTCGCACCGCTGCTTAAAACTCCGGCAAAATGGATGACTACAAGGCAGAGTCCTACAGACTGCAAAGGGCGGTGAAGGACGCAAAAAGGAGGTGCATGGACAGGATGGAGCAGCGTGATGCCTATGGCAGGGGCTACGGATTATAACAAATTACCAGAGCAGCGCCCCCTCAACCGGGAGTGCCCTCACCTCCCTAGCTGATGACCTGAACATCACCCCTAGCTCACTAGCTAGCAACAACACCACCAGCACTCTGGCTAGTGAAGCTGGAGGGAGGTCCACCGCTGGGGATGTGCACACATTCACAGTGACCAATCACGACGTGAGGAGGGCTCTGACGCGTGTGGACACGAGGAAAGCTGTAGGTCCAGATGGTATATCTGGGCGAGTACTAAAGTCTTGTGCCACGCAGCTTGCTCCAGTGCTCACCACAATATTCAATCTTTCCCTGGCCAAGTCCATGGTCCCTGCCTGCTTCAAGAGAATGGCTTCCAGCTTGCTTGAATAACTACCGACCAGTGGCCCTCATCTCAGTTGTCATGAAATGCTTCGAGAGGCTGATCAAGAACTACATCTGCGCCTTCCCACCTCGCACCATGGACCCGCTGCAGTTCGCATACCATCCAAACAGATCCACGAATGATGCGGTCTCCCAGGTTTTGCACACCACCCTCTCACCTTGATAGCCAGAAGGGGGGGCTATGCAAGAATGCTGTTCATTGATTTCAGTTCAGCTTTCAATACCATAGTCGCCACCAGACTTGCTGAGAAGCTGCTGGTACTGGGGCTGAACACTTCCTGGACTTTCTCACCGCCAGGCCCCAGGTGGTCAAGATGGGGAGACATACCTCCAACCCCCTCACCCTGAACACAGGATCCCCTCCCAGGGTTGCGACCTCTGCCCCCTACTGTACTCCCTGTACACACATGACTGTGTGGCCAGGTTCAGCTCCACCTCCATCATTAAGTTTGCTGATGACACTGTGGTGGTGGGCCTGATCTCTGATAACAATGAGAAGGCCTTCCGGGAGGAGGTGGCTGATCTGGCACTCTGGTGTCAGGACAACAACCTCCTCTTGGATGTCACTAAAACTAAGGAGCTGATTGTGGACTTTCGAAGGGCTCAACAACCGAGGACGTACGTGATAAATGGGACTACTGTGAATAGGGTGAGCAGCTTCAAATACCTGGGAGTCCACATCACAGAGGATCTGACATGGACAACACACGCAGCCGCACTGGTGAGAAAGGTAAGGTAGCGCCTTTACCACCTCAGGCAGCTGAGGAAGTTCAGAGTCCCTCTGAAGATCCTTCAATCCTTCTACTCTGGTGCTGTAGAAAGTATCCTGACCAGAAACATCTCTATCTGGTTTGGCAACAGCTCTGCCCAGGACAGGAAGGCTCTGCAGAGAGTAGTGCGTTCGGCCAAACCTACCACGGGAACTACACTCACCCCCCTGCAGTACCTATACAACAGGAGGTGAAGATCCAGAGCAAGCAAGATAATGAGGGACCCCTACCCCCCCAGCAACGGACTGTTCCAGCTGCTACGGTCAGGCAAGCGCCTCCGCTGTCACGCTGCGAAAACAGAGAGGATGAGATGGAGTTTCTTCCCACAGGCCATCAGGACTGTAAACTCTGAGCTCACCAGGGCATAAATACTGTTGTGTCTTTTTTTTAATGTAAATACTGGTTCTGTTCCGTTCTGTTCTGGTGTTTTGCACAATCCCGCAAGCATTGCCACTTTCATTTCACTGTGCGTGTATGTGTACGTGACAAATAAAGTTGACTTGACTTGACTTGTTCCACCTTGTTCCTAAAGCATAATCAGGCCACGTGGTAGGTGGTTGACAATGCAATTTTGTTCTGTGGTGAATTACTGTCATTTGACATGTGTGATAAAAATATTTCCGACATTGATCAGTTACATTCTCACACTGTTGCTCAAATAAATGTCACTGTGGGACATGGATCATTTGCTACTCCAAGCTGATGTTCTTTACCTAACACTAAAAGCTAATACATTTCCAATCCTCCTGTCATTCCACAAATCCCTATTTCTGATGTTTTGATGATTATAAATGCATTATCTCTGGATTCCTCAAACTCATTTACCCACAGATTTAGTTTATAGAATTTGATAATAAATTGATCTCACGCCAAAAGTGTGAGCAACCAATCGCAGATATTCAGTTCATCCTCAAGTTGTACAAGATGCACATTCCCACACATGGCAACCCATATCATCAAAGACCCACACCACCCTGGCCATACTCTCAATTCGCTACGACCATGAGGAAGAATAGACTGAAAAATGACAATTGTGACCACCAGGTTTAAGAATAGGTTCTTCCCAGCAATAATCAGGCTCCTGGAAACTACAGGACACTTACCTCAGCAATTATGATCATCTATGCCCTCAACTATGATCTTCTATGCCCTCTGCCCCTTTACGGTTCTTAATTTATTGTATTTTTGATTATCACACATTATCTGTGTAATATTGTGCTAGCAGGCCAGTAAGCTACAAGTAAGAAAATGTTGTTGTGGGACACCAGCACCAGAACTGGGGAAGCAGTGTGCTAATCCATTGAGATAGCGTTATGAAGTGCCACGGCAATTCTCATAACTAGGGTTGGAGACAGCTGGTGGGAGTCATAGAGTCAAAGTCATACAGCATGGAAAAAGCCCTTCTGCCCAACTTGCCCACACCAACTAAGATGGCCCCTCTGTACTAGTCCTACATGCCTGCATTTGGCGCATATCCTTCTAAACCTTTCCCATCCATGTACCTATCCAAATGTCTTTAAATGTTGTTATAGTACTTACCTCAACTATTCCATCTGGTAGCTTGTTCCATACACTGTGTGAAAAGGTTGACCCTCAGGTTCTTATTAAATATTTCCCTTCTCACCTTAAGCCTATGTCCTCTAGTTCTTGATTCCCCTTCTCTGGGTAAAAGGCTGTGCGTCTACCTTGACTGTCCCCTCACGATCCTATACACCTCCGTAAGATCACCCCTCATCCTGCAATCCAAGGAATAAACCCCTCGTCCATAAATTGTCTCTCAATAGCTCAGGCCCTCAAGTCCTGGCAACTACCTCGTAAATTTTCATGCACCCTTTGACAACATCTTTCCTCTAGCAGGGTGACCAAAACTGAACTCAAACACTAAATGGGACCACACCAATATCCTGTACAATTATAACATAACATCCCAACTTCTATACTCAATACTCTGACTGATGAGGCCAGTGGAAAGCCTTCCTGACCACCCTATCGACCTGTGACACAACTTTCAAATAACTATATACCTGCATTCCTAGATCCCTCTGCTCTGCAACACTCCCCAAGATGCAATACGTCACAATTATCTGCATTAATCGGCATTAACCATTCCTCAGCCCACCTGCCCAACTGATCAAGATCTTGCTATAATCTTTGGTAAACAAAAGTGCTGGAGAAACTCAGCGGGTGAGGCAGCATCTATGGAGCGAAGGAATAGGTGCCGTTTCGGGTCGAGACCCTTCTTCCATCTTTGCTATCTACAATACTATGCACTTTAATGTTCCAAGCAGGTTTAATAAATTATGAGCAAATGAAACATCAGTGGCACAGCAGGGGGAACTGACAGTCAGTGTGGTAGTCAGGGCATAAAACGTAAACAAAAATATGCATAACAGGGCAAATCCAGAGTTGTGAATAACTAAGAAAAAATCTACGCTTCAGAGAGTCAAGAAGTATTGTTATGTCCCAAGGCAGAACAAATAAATTCTGACTTGCAGCAGCAGCACCACAGATGTGTAAACATAATACTCAATAAATAACACAACAAACAAGCAAAAAGAGAAGTTCAATAAATACACAATTGCAATATAGTGCAAAAAACACCATGCCCTAAGTCCCTAGAGCAACCAAGGCAGTTTGTAGTTTAGTTGGATTTCGTAGTGTTCAATAACCTGATGGTTGTTGGAAAGAAGTTCGTCCTGAACCTGGACGTTACAGTTTTCAGACTCCTCTACCTTCTTTCCCATGGCAGGAATGAAATAAGAGCATTGCCAGGGTGGCTTGATGATGCTGGCTGCCTTTTAGAGACAGCACCTCTTATAGACCACTTCGGTGGTGGGGATTCGTTTGATGGTGGGAAAGTCAGTACCTGTAATGGACTAGGCAGTGTTCCTGGGCATTAGTTGCCAAATCAGACCATGATGCAACCAGTCAATAAGCTCTCTACTGTACACCTGTAGAAGCTCAAGAGAGTATTCACTGACATATCAAATGTCCTCAGTCTTCTAAGGAAGTAGAAGCATTGATGAGCTTTCTTAACGATTGCATCAATGTGCTGGGCTCAGGACAGGACAGATATTCATATATATGCACGTCCAGGACGTTGTTGACTCTCTCCACAACCGATGGAGACAGACTAGATGAAGACAGATTTGTGGATTCTCAGTGTTCCTAATCTAAAGTCAACAATCAGTTCCTTGGTTTTACTGACGTTGTGAGTAAGGTTATTGTTCTGGCACCATTCAATCAGACGATCGATCTCCCTTCTGTATTCTTCATTATCCATAATTCATCGTTGAAATTTGAAAGGGCATAAGTTGGTGCCAGAAATGTGGCAACTCTTTGCATATTGTCTCGGTGAAGTCTATTATTCTTACACTGCAATCATTCAACTTTTGTACTAATCTATTATTGTGCATATCTATAGTATGATTTTACCGGTTTGTATGCAAAACAAAGAATTTCACTGCACCTAGGTACATGTGACAATAAGGTTTCATCAGACAATGGTGGTGTTGACAGTAAATTTAAATATGGAGATAGAACCTGCTACATGGTGATAGGTATAGAGCGAGTAGAGCAGGGGCTGAGCACACTGCCGTGAATGCCCCTGTGCTGAGGGTTATCAAGAATGAAGTGCTGTCGCCAATTTATATTGATTGTGATCTGTTGATGAGGAAGCCCAGGATTCAATTGCTAAGTGTTGCACGGAGACCCAGTTTGGAGGGGATGATGTTGTTAAGTGCCAAGCTGTAGTCCATGAACAACGGCCTCCGAGGGTCAACGAGATCGCAACCCCCATTAATCTATTGTGGCGATAAGCAAATTGTGGTGGGTCCAGGTTCTTGCTGAGATAGGAGCTGATATGCACCATAACCAACTTCTCAGAGCATTTCATCTCCACGGACATTAATGTCCTTTATTTGAATGCACATAGCATTTGCACAAGATAAATGAGTTGATAGCAATATATGAGTATTATGGAATAACCATTACAAATACATATGTGCTGGGTGAAGAGGACAAGGTGCTCATTAGTTTATTTTTGTTTAGTTTATTGTCACGTGTACCGAGGTACAATGAAAAGCTTTTGTTGTATACTAATCAGCAGGATTTCAATAGAGCCATCCACAGTGTACAGATACATGATAAAGGGAATAATGTTTAGTGCAAGATAAAGTCCAGTAAAGTCCGAATGAAGATAGTCCGAGGATCTCCAATGAGGTAGATAGTAACTCAGGATCGCATTCCAGTAGAGGTTCTAGATTATACACCGTTGTAAAATAATTCAAGGTTATACCAGGTTATACACGGTTCTAAAAAAAGAGGCCAAATAATACATGAGGTGGGGTGGCATTGTTATCAAGGAAGGTACTTGAGCAGTGTAAGAAGGAACTGCTGACACTGGTTTAAACCGAAGATAGACACAAGAAGCTGGAGACAGCATCTCTGGAGAACAGAAATAGGTGACGTTTCAGGTGGGGTCTGAAGAAGGGTCTCGACCTGAAACATCGCCTATTCCTTTTCTCCAGAGATGCTGTCTGACCCACTGAGTTACTCCAGCCTTTTGTGTCTAACTTAGGTACTTGAGCAGTGTTGGGGTGAGATATAAAAGGCAGTAGATACTGATGTAGAGTTGGTTTGTGTTGAAACCACAAACTGCAGGGGAAGGAAGATAACAGTTGAAGAAGTCAATAAACCTCACAAAATGTTAACTCAATAGGTTAGAGCATAAATGGGGAAATAAAACTGAACTACAGCACATGAACAGGACCTTTGGACCACAACGTCTGTGCCAACCATGACGCCAATTTCAACTAATTCCATCTGCCTGCACAGTCTATGTCCTTCCATTCCCTGCTGATTGATGTGCTTGTTTAAATGCCTCTTAAATGTTACCAATGTGTTAGCTTCACCACCTCCTCTGGCACTCTGCAAAAAAAACTTGTCACATATTTCTTTCAATCTATCTACTCTCACCTTAAATCTATGCTCTATTTGACTTTTCTATTCTGGGAAAACGATTCTGACGCTATCTACCCCATGTATATATTTCATAATTGCATATATTTTTGATCAGATTGCCCCAGACCATCCGATGCTCCAGAGAAAACAATCCAGATTTGTCCAATCTCTCCTCAGGCCAAATACTTTCTAATCCTGGCAAGATTCTGATGAGCTTTTTTTTACACCCTCTCCAAAGCCTCCTCATCTTCCTGGAATGCAGCGAGCAGAAATGCACACAATACTCCAAATATGGCCTAACCAAAAGTTTTATACTGCTGCAACATGACTTGCCAACTTTTATACTCAATGCCCCAATCGATGATGGCAAGAATGCTGTACACCCTCTTTACCAACCTACCTAAATATGTTGAATACAAAGCACTGGAGAAACTCAGGCGGTCAGGCAGCATCTATAGAGGGAATGGGCAGGCAATGTTTTAAATCAGGACCCCTCTTTAGATTGGTATATACTTGTTTTGCCAATTTCAAAGAGCTCTAGATTGGCACCGAAGATCCCTCTGCACTTCCAAACTCCATTGGTCATTTTTCCACCTGTATTTCCCATTGATATATATCCTATAGTATCCATTGACAGCCTTCCTTATTCTCTAAAGCTCTGCCAAGTTGAGTTTATTGTCAAAAGCACAGTGAGGTGCAGGTGCAAAGATGATATTGCTTGCAGGCAGATAACATCACAGGTAGATAAACATTGAATTTTTGTGTGGAAACGTACTAATCATCCCATCTACATTTTCATCCAAATAATTTATATATGGCACAAGCAACATAGATCCCTAGTCACAAATCTCCAGTCAGAATAATGCCCCTCTAACATTACCCTCTGCCAATTTTGAATCCAATCTACAGAAATATGGCTCAGAGAATGACAGGATATGCAGCTCTATGCTCCAGGGTACAGATGCAACAGGTGTGACAGAGGTACAAGTTAGAGAGGAGGTGGGTTTGCCTTTTCGATGAGGGAGGACATAACAACAGTGCTTCGAGAGCAGGTTCTATGGGATCATCTAGTATGGTTAAATGGGCAGATGTAGAAACATGAAGGGAATGATCACTTTGATGGGATTGTTTTATAGGATCCAAAATAGTCAACAGGAGATTGCAGATAGCTGTAATAGGGTGGTATTAGTAGGATATTTTATTTTCTAATACTCACTACGTCTGCCACAGAGTAAACGCATGGAAAGGATGGGAAACCTGTCCAATGTGTCCAAGAAAGCTGCCGCAAGCAATGCATGGAGGGTTCTACAAAGGAGTGTGCATCAGTGGACATCCTCTTGGGGAGCGAGATAGGGCAAGTGACTGAAATGTCAGTGGTAGAGAATTTTGGGACCATAATCTATTTGTTTTTAAATAATTATGGAAAAGATAAAACTGGTCCACAAGTTAAGGTCCTGAATTGGGGCAAGGATAATTTTGGAATCTTTTAAAAGTTTAATAGCAAGAGTTCAGAGACTGCATTCAATATTAGGGTGAAGGGCAAGGCAAAGTCCTTTAAGGAACCCTGGTGGATGGGACATATTAAAGCTCTGGTCAAGACTGTAGTCATACATCAGGTAGGCATACATCAGGTTTAGGCAGTATGGATCACGAATCCCTTGACAAGTACAAGAAATGTAGGAATACACTTAAGAAGGCAATCATTAGGAGGAAAAAAACGCCATGAGATAGACCTGGCAGGCATGGTAAAGGAAAGTCCCAAAAGATTCTACAGGTATGTTAAATGTAAAAAGGTGGCTAGGGAGAGAATCCCCAAAAGATTAGCATGGCCTCAGAGATGGGCCTGATTTTTAATGAATATTTCATGTTAGTGTTTATTGAGAGATCATAGAAGTTAAATAATTAAGACAAATGTGGCATGATGTCTTGGACCATCTACAAATTGTCAAAGAGGAGGTAATGGTGATTTTAAAACTCATTAAGGCGGATAAATCCCCAGGACCTATCTGACCAATGCATCCTTGGACCTTGTGGGAAGCTAGGGAAGAAATTCCGAGACTCTAAAAGAGATATCATCTTCTGACACAGGTGAAGTTCCGGAAGATTAGAGGATAGTGAATTTCGTACCGATATTTTACAAATGCATAAGTAGAAGCCAGGGATCTGTAGACTAGTGCACCTGACGTGAGTGGTGGTGGGTAAATTGGAGGGCATTCTGAGGGGCAGGATCTACCATCATTTGAATAAGCAACGGCTCATTAGGGATCGTCAGCACAGCTTTGTGTGTGGGAAATGTCTCAAAATCAGTTGAGATTTGAAAGAAATAACCAAGAGGATTGGTTACTCCCCCATAGATAGGAAGAATGCTCACAATTTCTCTTCCCCGTATTGTCTATGTGTCTTTAGCAAAACCTTTTGCAAGGTCTCACATGGTAGACTGCTCTGGAAGATTCGATCGCTTGGGATTCAGGGAGAGATAGCTAATTTGTGATATAATTGGCTTGTTGGTCGGAAGCAGAAGTTGATGGTGGAAGGAATTTTTCCAGGCTCGAGACCTGTGTCTAATAGTGTTTCGCATGGATCTGTGCTGGGTCCACTGTGTTTGTCGTTTATATGAATGATTTGGATAAGAATGTACAAAGCATGCTTAGTAAGTTTATAGATCACACTAAAATAGATGTTATTGTAGACAGTGAAGATAGTAATCAAGAAATGCAACTGGATCTTGATCATCTCGATCAGCAAGCAAGAATTTAATTGTCCTATCTGGGACACATGACAATAAACTCTCTTGACTTGACTTGACGAGCGAGGTAAACTGTCATTCAGTGTTGTATACTGGGAAATTAAATCGGGGTAGGATTTCCACCCAAGGTAAGGGCTTGGGGAATATTGTAGAACAGAGGTACCTTAAAGTATATATTTCCTTGTAAGTGACATCATAGGTGGACAAGGCAGTGAAGAAGGCGTCTGGCCTTCATCAATCAAGGTGTTGTGTATAGGAGTTCCAACATTGCAATGAGACAAAACATTATTGAGGCCACACCTGGAGTATTGTGCACAGTTTTGGTAACCGTGCCATCGAGAAGATGTCATTAAGCTGGAAAAAGTTCAAAGAAGATTTTGATGAATATTGCCAGGACTCACAGGCCTGAGTTATGGGGAAAAGTTGGGCAGGCTAGGGCTTTATTCCTTGGAGCATAGGAACTGAGGGTTGACCAAATAGAGGCATATAAAATTACAACGGGCATAGATTACGAGAATGCACACAATTTCTCTTCCCCAGAGAAGGAGAATCAAAAACTAAAGGATATAGGTTTCAGGAGAGTGTAAAGATTTAAAAGGACCTGAGGTCTAAATATCATCAATTATCTTCACACCTCCTCAAATAAGTTTGGATGACAAGACTCACCTGGAAGACACTGATTGGTAATATCCCATGATATCAGATAAGGTAATCCCAAGTAGCATGGTAGAATTTAAAAAATTCCAATTACAAAATTAAAGTATCGGAGAGGCTCAAGGAAGATGGGGTGTGGCTTAAAGGCATTCAAGTCCCCAGGACCTGATGGATTGCATGTCAGGGTTTTAAAGGAAGCGGCTGCTGAGATAGTGAACCCATCGTTTGAAAAATTTCAGAGCACACTGAACTTACGAAGGAGAGAGAAGATTGGAAAACCAAAGTGACTCCTTAGTTCTCCTCATGAAATTATACCCCTCCATAAGATGACCTATCAGCCTCTGGGGATCAAAGGAATAAAATGCTAGCCTGCCAAACTTCTCCTTACAAAGCTCAGGCCCTCGAGTCCTCATAAATCTTCTCAGTGTATGACATCCTTCTCATAGCCAGGAACATTTCATCAAGCCTGGAAAGTTATCAATTTTCCAAGAAACTAAACTCCTTATTATCTCCTCTTCTGCAATGTTTAAACTACCCAATTTTTCATAAGAATATGTCCCTTTGGCCCACAATGTCTGTGCTAAACATAATGCCAAATTAATCTACTCCTTTCTGCCTGCTCATGATCTATATACCTCCATCCATAGAAGTTCGTGTGCCTAGATCTAAAAGGCACTTAAATGCCACAATTGTATCTGCTACTACTACCACCCCTGGCAACAGATTCCAGACACCTACCCCTCTCTGTATAAATAATACTTGCCCCACACACCTTCTTAAAATTACCCCCTCTAACCTTAAAGGTATGCCCTCTAGTATTTGACATTTCCACCCTGTGAAAAGGGTTCTAGCTATGCTTCACATAACTTTATAAACTTCTATCACACCTTCCCACAGCCTCCGACACTCCGGATAAAACAATCCAGGTTCCATTCCTCATCCTGATCAGCCCCAATTATTTCCTTACTTATCCTCATGCATTTTACTTACTTACAGAACATCTTTTGAATTTCTGTCATTTTACTTGCCTTTTTTTTCCTCTCATAATCGCTGTTACTATCCCATTTTACTTTAGTCCTACCCATTCTCTGCCCTTTGAGGCTTTCTGCTATATTATTCTGCTGGGATCGCACACAAAGCAGTTTTTGTTTTTTCTTATTCTCAAAGCACTTTGTCATGTAGATGTCTCAAGGTTTGGCTGTCCTTTCTGGATTCTTTGTGGGGACATGTTTACCCTAGCCCCATGAACCCTGAATGCCATTGCTGTAAGGCGGATTTACCTGCTCAGCTTGATAAACTTGGCTGTCTGATTCCTGGGATACCAGACTGATTCCTGGGATGTCAGGACTTTCATATGAGGAAAGATTGGATAGACTCGGCTTGTACTCGCTGGAATATAGAAGATTGAGGGGGGATCTTATAGAAACTTACAAAATTCTTAAGGGGTTGGACAAGCTAGATGCTGGAAGATTGTTCCCGATGTTGGGGGAGTCCAGAACAAGGGGTCACAGTCTAAGGATAAGGGGGAATTCCTTTAGGACCGAAATGAGGAAAACATTCTTTACACAGAGAGTCGTGAGTCTCTGGAATTCTCTGCCACAGAAGGTAGTTGAGGCCAGTTCATTGGCTATATTTAAGAGGGCGTTAGATGTGGCACTTGTGGCTAAAGGGATCAGGGGGTATGGAGAGAAGGCAGGTACGGGATACTGAGTTGGATGATCAGCCATGATCACATTGAATGGCGGTGCAGGCTCGAAGGGCTGAATGGCCTAATCCTGCACCTATTTTCTATGTTTCTATGTTTCTATGTCTCCCAATGTGGGATATACCTGTATCTGTGTGGGAAAGAACTGCAGATGCTGGTTTACCCCCGATTTGGTTGATGGGTTAAAGGGGATAATAGGAGAGAAAGTGAAAGAGCAAGAGAGAGAAAACCTAAATAAAGGAAAACAAACTATGAAATTAGGGCAGTTAGAGAGGGAAAACAGTTTAAAAAAACTGTGTTCATGCAGAGACAAAAACAGAGCCAACATCACAGATGGACAGGCCAGTTCAAAAACAGACGGACAAAGCAAGTTACCCAAAGTTGTACCATTCAGTATTAAATCTGAAAAGCTGCAACGTGCCCTGATGGAAGCTGAGGTGCTTCTCTTGACTCCACAAATAGATAAGGCAGATGGAGTATTGATGTAACAGGCAAACGGGAGCTCAGAGTCACCCATGTGATCTGAACACCGTGATACATGAAACAGTCACCTAATTTGGTTTGGTTTCTCTAATATAAAGATAACATTGTGATGACGATGCAGAACACTAGACGGAAGAAGTGCAAATGAGTTGGGTTTTTTCTCAAAAGGACTATTTAACTCCCTGGTTGGTAAGAATAGAAAAGGTAACAGAACACACGTGGCACCTTTCGTGGTCTCATGGAATGTCTTATGAAAATAAGCTGGGGGATGGTAGAGGCAAAGATCAGTCCAGGGAACAATTTCTTAAAAATGAAAACAAATGGAGTCCTGGAGAAAATGTCTCAATTGGTATAATCCCATTGAAGATTTTGGTTGATTTTTAATTGTCCCTTGAATAAGTCTTTCAGTTCAATAACACTATAGGATGGGCAGATTGTGTTGCCCTTGCCAGAAATGTTTACTTTCAAAGTCCAAAAAGGCATGAGTTATGGGTTGGAAAAGATTGGCATTAGTCACCAAGCAATGGCTAACCAAATATACTTCAAAGCATAAATACACTACAAGAAAAACGTGGCTATGAATATGTTAAAAACTGTATCAAAAAGGCTCCTAATGTTGCAAAAATAATGCTGTAAACCAGTTCACAATCCAGCAAAGGAAAACTAAGACATTGCAAAGGAAAAGAAAAGCAGAATAACAGTACAACCTAGACTGATAGTAATAATTCTACATAAAAAGATTGACAAAAAGGTAAAGTTGGAGCCTTACCAATGGAGAGAAATTTATATTGGAAAGAACAAAATGGGGGAGAAATCAAACAAATATTGAATCAGTCATTGTGCAGAAAATAGCCTTTCAGCCCATCCTGTCCACGCTGACTTTCAAGTAGCCATATATACCAATCCCATTTACTAGCATTTGGTCTATAGGGCTCCATGCCTCAATTATTCCAAGTGTTCATGTGAAATACTTAAATGTTTAGAGTCTCTGCTTCCACAATCCACTGAGGCAGCATATTCCAAACACAACCACCCATTGGGTGAAAACATTCCTCCTTTCATTCCCTCCAATCTCGTACTTTTTGTCTTAAACCTCCGCACTTAGCTTTGGGCAAAAATCTACTACTGTCTACCCTGCCTATGTCCCTTGTAATTTTGTACCTCCATCTCTGCTCCAAAGAAAACAATCCAACCATTCAGTCTCTCCTCGGAACTGAATCACTCCCTTCCAATCAACATCCTGGTGAATTGTTTCTGTATCCTCTACAAAACAATTAGGCTTTTTACTATGCTAGCGACCAGTACTGCAAACAACATTTCAATTGTGCCTTCACCAATGTTATATAAACATGTACCATTACTTCCCTGATATTCTATTCTATGCCCTGGCAAATGAAGACTAACATCCTGTATGCCTTCCGCATTCCACTATCCACTGGTTCTGTCACTTTTACAGATCTTTGGACCTGTACAACAAGCTTCATCTGTCCCTCGATATTATATGGGCCCTACTATTCACTGTATATGACCTAACTTATTTGACATCCCAAAATGCATCATTTCGCACCTACTATCCATCTGCCATTGCTTGCCCAATTTACCGCTTAGTCTCAGGCTGCAATGTATTTTTGCAGCCTGAGACTAACCTTATCATTATCCACAACTTCACCAATTTCCATGTCATCTGCAAACCCACTAACAATGCCTTCTCCATTCACATCAAGTTGTACATATCAGATAGTTGCGGTCCCAGTTCCAATCACCATGGTTTGCCAATGTTTACTTTAGGTTAGTTTAGAGAAACAACATAGAAACAGGCCCTTTGGCCCACCATGTCTGCACCAACCAGTACACTAGCACTATCCTGCACATTAGGGACAACTTATAATTTTACCAAAGCCAATTAATCCACAAATCTGTGCTTCTTTGGAGTGTGGGAGGAAACTGGTGCACTCGGAGAAAGCCCACACGGTCATAGCGAGAACTTACAAACTCCGTACAGACAGCACCGGTAATCAGGATCGAACCCGAGTCTCTGGCGCTGTCAGGCAGCAACTGTACCACTGCGCCACTTCACAACAGCCACCCTGCGCCATCACACCCTCTCTCCTGTTCCCAAGCCAATCTTGGACCCCATTCGTCTTGGATCCCTTGGTCTTAACCATTTGGACCAGCCTTCCCTGGGATAGCTGGTCAATTGCCTCACTAAAGTCCTAGTAGATTTTGCTATGAATACACCGCGCTACTTCCTGAAAATTGTGGAAAAAAATAAGGAGATGAAACAAATTAGCTGTGGTAAAATAACAGCATTAGAGAAATTTATGGGACTGAAAGGCAGAAAGTCCCTAAGACCCGATGACCTGCATTCCAATGCTTTGAAAGAAATGGAGATAGTGGGAGAAAAGAGAAATGCAAATGCTTGAAATCTAAAATAAAAACAGCAAAATGCCCCAAAACTCAGCAGGTTATGTAGTATCAGTGGAAAGAGAATTAGTGAATGTTTGGGGTCTGCAAGCCTTTGTCAGAAATGGGAAAGTAACTTTAGGTTTCAGTTACTGGAGGAGGGATGTGATAGAATGTGTCTAAATGGCATAACTAGGACAATTGCCAGCATATTAAACTCCCTTGGTAATGAGTTGTTCATGGTAAGTTTTGCAAATCTGCTTAGCTAGCTAGATTCTAAAAGTAGGGCAAGAAAACTGCATTCACGTGACATAAAAAGAGAAAATGGAAAATGCTGGAAAACTCAGAGAAACAAAAGGTAGACACAAAAAGCTGGAATAACTCAGTGGGACAGGCAGCATCTCTGGAGAGAAGGAATGGGTGATGTTTCGGGTCGAAACCCTTCTTCTGAGAAACAAATTGGTCTAAGTAGCAATAAAATTGAGGTCGGACAATGGATAGAACAAAGAGAATTCTCACAAAAGGTGACGTCATGTGGCAGGTTTGCTGCTAATGTGAGTTTGGCCTCCGGGGACATCCCTCTCCCATCTTCTCTCCTACTGAAAACTAATTTGTAGTTCTCCGTTTCCCGCATCTGATGAAGAATGCAGGCCTAAAATATGGACTAGTGCTCTTTTCACAGTCCTATCTCATCGGCAGACAGTGAAAGCACTGATTGTCATTTCCTAAATTCCAGAAGATTCCAGGCTGGTTCCACAGATGGAAGGCAGTAAATGTAACTCCACTATTTAACAAAGGAAGAAGGGAGAACACAGTGTTACCCTGACACGTGTAAGAGGGAAAATGCAACAATCTACTATTAAGGTGGTAATCACTGGGCAGTTGAAAATAATAATCAGATCGGACAGAGCCCATGTGAATATATTAAACAGTAATCATGGTTGACAAATGTGTTTTAATGTTTTAAGGTTGTGTGGAATAGGTAGGCAGGTAGCAACTTATGGATGTACTGGGACTTTAGGAAAATCTTCAATTTAGTGTCGCATTAGAGCTTATTAATCACGACCATGGCCCACTTGAAATTACATGTTGTTAATGATCGCACAGACTCAGGGGGGCGAAGGACCCATTTGCATGCTGCATCTCACTAGGGCCCTATTATGCTAGAAGCCCTTTATACGATAACCAGTATAAAATAATGTTCCTTGGTCAACTTTAGAAATGGAGAAGGAAAAGCATAATGTGCATTTAATGGAATGTAAGAAACACAACTGTAGCATAAGCAACTTCCAGTGGCTTGCAAAAGTATTCATACCCCTTGAACTTTTCCACATTTTGTCACGTTACAACCACAAACGTAAATGTATTTTATTGGGATTTTATGTGATAGACCAACACAAAGTGGTGCATAATTGTGAAGTGGAAGGAAAATGATACATGGTTTCCAATTTTTATTACAAATAAAAAACTGAAAAGTGTGGCGTGCAAAAGTATTCAGCCTCCCTGAGTCGATACTTTGTAGAACCACCTTTCACTGCAATTACAGCTGCAAGTCTTTTGGGGTATGTCTCTACCAGCTTTTCACATCCAGAGACTGAAATTTTTCCCAATTCTTCTTTACAAAATAGCTCAAGCTCAGTCAGATTGGATAGAGAGCGTCTGTGAACAGCAATTTTCAAGTCTTGCCGGAGATTCTCAATTGATTGAGAATTGATTTAGGTCTGGACTTTGACTGGGCCATTCTAACACATGAATATGCTTTGATCTAAGCCATTCCATTGTGGCTCTGGTTGTATGTTTAGGGTCGTTGTCCAGCTGGAAGGTGAACCTCCGCCCCAGTCTCAAGTCTTTTGCAGACTCTAACAGGTTTTCTTCCAAGATTGCCCTGTATTTGGCTCCATCCATCTTCCGATCAACTCTGACCAGCTTCCTTGTCCCTGCTGAAGAAAAGCATCCCCACAGCATGATGCTGCCACCACCATGTTTCACAGTGGGGATTATGTGTTCAGGGTGATGTGCAGTGTTACTTTTCCGCCGCATTTAGGCTAAAAATTTCAATTTTGGTCTCATCAGACCAGAGCACCTTCCTCAACATGTTTGCTGTGTCCCCCACATGGCTTGTGGTAAACTGCAAACGGAACTTCTTATGGCTTTGTTTCAACAATGGCTTTCTTCTTGCTACTGTTCCATAAAGGCCCGATTTGTGGAGTGCACGACTAATAGTTGTCTTGTGGACAGATTCTCCCACCTGAGCTGTGGATCTCTGCAGCTCCTCCAGAGTTATCATGGGCCTCTTGGCTGCTTCTCTGATCAATGCTCTCCTTGCCCGGCCTGTCAGTTTAGGTGGACGGCCATGTCTTGGTAGGTTTGCAGTTGAGCCATACGCTTTCCATTTTCGGATGATGGAGTTGAACAGTGCTCCTTGAGATGTTCAAAGCTTGGGATATTTTTTTATAACCTAACCCTGCTTTAAACTTCTCCACAACTTTATCCCTGACCTGTCTGGTGTGTTCCTTGGGCTTCGTGGTGCTGCTTGTTCACTAATGTTCTCTAACAAACCTCTGAGGCCTTCACAGAACAGCTGTATTTATACTGATATTAGATTACACACAAGTGGACTCTATTTACTAATTAGGTGACTTCTGAAGGCAATTGGTTGCACTGGATTTTATTTAGGGGTATCAGAGTAAAGGGGCTGAATACTTTTGCACGCCACATGTTTCGGTTTTTTATTTGTAAAAAAAATTGAAAACCATGTATGATTTTCCTTCCACTTCACAATGATGCGCCACTTTGTGTTGGTCTATCACATAAAATCCCAATAAAATACATTTACATTTGTGGTTGTAACGTGAGAAAATGTGGAAAAGTTCAAGGGGTATGAAAACTTTTGCAAGCACTGTATATTTTGTAATCATGGACTGTGGTTATCATGGCTTCATTTTGAGTTTCAGATTTTAAAAAAGGGGCGGTATGGGGTGAGAGAACTATCATGTTGGGGAATGAGGGAAGATTGCCAGAAGTGAATAGATCTGTGATGCTTTGCGAGATAGTGGCCTGGTGTTCATTGGCGGGATCATGGTCAAGGCGTGGCTATGGGGAGACATCCGAGACTGATGCCTAGCCTCAGCATTATGGAGGTCATCCCACCAGACTACAATGGCACCACCCTTGTTAGCAGGTTTTATGATCAGGTTGGGATTGGTGCACAGTGAGTAAACAGTTGCTTGCTCAGTGCTGGTGTGATTGAAATGGCTAAGAGGAGTGAAGAAGTCAAGTCATCGAATGTCACGGCAACAGTTGGAAATTAAAGGGTTGAGAGAAGGCCAGATGGAAGAGAAATGTTGGAAGCAGGAGAAAAGATCATCAGTTGGGGGGGAGAGAGGTGCAAGGATTCCTTGCCAAAAAATAAGCACAGAGGCGGACGTGGAGACGATCGAAGACGACTCGACATCATGGCAAGCATTGAGGAGTGGGCGCAGATTTAAAAGGTGAGGCCTCTGCTGAAGACAGACCATTCTGCATCCAAGAAGGGGGGGTTGGTGGGATGATGAAGGCCAGCAGGAGTTTGGGATGGAGCCTGATGTAGGATAAGAGGAGGGTATGGGAGGGTTCAGTGGGAGGGGGCTCAGGGGATGTACCTTGGTGGGAGGATGGAGGCTCAGACGAGAGTGCGGGGTGGTGTGGGATTGGTAGGTGAGGATGTGGCATGGTCAGTGCGAGAGGCAGGACACCAGGACCCTGTGGCATCAGTCAGGGGAATTCTCAGTGGAGGTGGTCAGGAAGTGGTGGGATCTGGCGGTGATGGTGATGAAGTAATTGACAGTGAATAATTGGGGAAAAAAAACCCACGAATAATCTCAGCAGCGGAAGCCAAAGTAAAATGGTGCAGAGAAAACAGCAAATATGACAATATGTCACTGGAAGAATTGTTTGAACTCTTGTATAACTGGCAAGATGTTCAAACAGAAGGATCAAGACAAGTCCGGAAAGTAGAAATGCAAGAGATAAGTTACAACTATAAATGATGTGGTGAAAAAACATCTAAAATAACAAATGAGGAATTGCACAAAAAATAACACAAAAATAATAATATTAATAAAGGAAAGCACTCAGTTGCAGGAAACTGTCTGTAAAGGGCAAATCACCAAGTCTGAATTTCCACCGCTAGTGTTGAAAGAACACAGATTGTATGCAACAGATGAACACAGCATGTAACAGGTGGTGCACACCCAGGTGTGAAGGCACAGGGCCTCGATGGCAAAACAAAACAGTGGAATTATTCACAGGAAAGAGTTTAAAGACCAGGAAGTCCGTAAAGACAGGAATATCATAAATACAATAAAGAACCAACTAAGCACCATTTAATAGATAATAGACAATAGGTGCAAGAGTAGGCCATTTGGTCCTTCGAGCCAGCACCGCCATTCAATATGATCATGGCAGATTATCCCCAATCAGTACCCCGTTCCTGCCTTCTCCCCATATCCCCTGACTCCGCTGTTTTTAAGAGCCCTATCTAGCTCTTTCTTGAAAGCATCCAAAGAACCTGCCTTCACCACCCTCTGAGGCAGAGAAATCCACAGACTCACCACTCTCTGTGAGAAAAAGTGTTTCCTCGTCTCTGTTCTAAATGGCTTACTCTCATTCTTAAACTGTGGTCCCTGGTTCTGGACTCCCCCAACATCGGAAACATGTTTCCTGCCTCTACCGTGTCCAAACCCTTAACAAGGATCCCCTCTCATCCTTCTAAACTACAGAGTGTACAAGCCCAGCTGCTCCATTCTCTCAGCATATGACAGTCCCACCATCCCGGGAATTAACCTTGTAAACCTACGCTACACTCCCTCAATAGCAAGAGTGTCCTTCCTCAAATTAGGGGACCAAAACTGCACACAATACTCCAGGTGTGGTCTCACTAGGGCTCTGTACAACTGCAGACGGACCTTTTTGCTCCTATATTCAATTCCTCTTGTTATAAAGGCCAACATGCCATTCACTTTCTTCACTGCCTGCTGTACTTGCATGCTTACTTTCATAGACTGATGAACAAGGACCCCCAGATCTCGTTGAGCTTCCCCTTTTCCAAACTTGACGCCATTTAGATAGTAATCTGCCTTCCTGTTTTTTGCTACCAAAGTGGATAACCTCGCATTTATCCACATTAAACTTCATGTCAGATCAGATCAGAGAAAATTACAGCAGAATTACCTGGAGTGTAAGTGTATTGTTCCCTGAAAGATGCGACACAGGAAAACAAGATGGTGACAAAGGCGTATGGGATGTTGCTTTCATCAGAATGGGCATTGAGTATAAGAGTAGGGACATCATGTCACAGCATACTAAAAAGATACGATTAAGGTGGAGTGGGTGCAGTGAAGATTTACAAGGATGCAGCTGGGACTAGAGGGCTTTAGTTATCAGGAGAGATTCCCCTGCATATATCCACTGCCTCCAAATGAGGCTGAGGGATGACCTTATCAGGTTTATAAATCATGGGGGGCATCAATAAGGTGAATGGTCACAGTAGGTTCTCAGGTTACAAAGGGCACAGTTTTGAGGCGAGAAGGATCCAAAAGAGAACGTTTTCTTTCATGGAGGCAGTGGATATATGCAGGGGCGGAAAACATGGGGGGGGGGGGGGGGCAGAGGCCCCCGTGTTTTGAGAAGTGGGGGACATCCCCCCCAAGTTTTTGTAATCTGGATTTTAAAATCTCCGCTTTCCGCGAAACAGTGGAGGTGGGACTGCTAATCGAGGGCGCCGATTGGACGAGAGAGACATCGGTCAGCAGGCAATGGGGGCGGGACATTATGATTAAGCGCAATGATTGGAGGAGGGAGGAGTGGGGGGTGGGACTGAGGATAGAGCGCGATGATTGGAGGAGGGAGACGTGGCACATACCTGCGCCTCATCCGCAGCCAGGATCGATCCCGGCCGGGTCTCCGGCGCTGTCCCATCCCTACCTGAGTGCCGCCCCCCCCCCCCCCGTCTCCGTGGGTGGCCAGAGAGGTCGGGAGTCAAACGGGCGCGGCGCCCCCAGGCCCACAGCCAGCACAGAGAAGCAGCGCTAAACCCACCTCACTCTGCCTGTCCCGCCAGGTTAACTGGCCTGGACTTGCGGGAAATATAGCCAGCACGGAGAAGCAGCGCTGGTGTCCCGTCAGTCCAGTCAGGGCTGTAGGTTAACCCGGCGAGACGGGCAGAGTTGAGCTGCATTTAGCACTGGATTGAGCCTCCGAAGCCTCGCGCATGTGTGTATGTGAGTGTAGGCATGTGCGCGCGGCCGCGAAAAAATTGTGTTCCCCCCCATCCCCCTCCATGTTTTGATAGCGAGTTCCGCTCTTGGATATATGGAACATGCTGCCAGAGGAAGTGGTAGAGGTGGGCATCTCTGACTCCTCTCACCCTGGCCACAAACTCTTTGAAGTACTTCCCTCTGGAAGACGACTCCGGACTGTCAAAGCCAGACATAAAAACAGCTTTTTTCCACGAACAGCAGATTTATTCATCAGCCAAAAGTCTGTAGCCTCCTTTTGCTCTGGTATTTTATTTTATTCGTCACATGTTTAATTTATAATGTTTTATTTTTAATTGTCTACTATATATCGTGTTGTTATCCTTGCAAGAAAAGCACCAAGGCAAATCCCTTGTATGTAAACAAACTAGGCTAATAAAATGTATTCAATTCAATTCATAATTACAGTGTTTAAAATACATTTTCACAGGTTAGATAGGAAATGTCTGAAGGGATATGGGACGAACACAAATGGGTCTTGCTCATGAAGCAGCTTAGTTGGCATGGATTAGCTGGATTGAGGGGCCCATGACCATATGACAGGGAGGCCATTTGGTCCTTCATGTATACATCAAACAGAAGTGGATTTTAGGTATTGTATTTCCCTGGTTCCAGCTCAGGTGCTCATCCTACTACTTTTAAAATGCAGTGAAGAGTTTTTGCATCCCCAATACTCATTGAGTAAACTATTTTGTTCTCAACCTACCTCTTATATTTTTACCAATTAGCTTCTTTAGGTATGTGAAGAGGAAAAAATTAGTGAAGACCAAATTTGGACCCTTGAAGACTGAAAAGGGTGAATGTATTATGGGAAACAAGGAAATGGCAGATGAGTTTAACAGGTACTTTCGGTCCGTCTTCACTAAGGAGGACACAATCTTCCTGATGTACTAGCCGGAGGATCTGGGGTGAAGGAGGAACTGAAGGAAATCCATATTAGGCAGGAAATGGTATTGCGTAGACTGATGGGACTGAAGGCTGATAAATCCCCAGGAACTGATGGTCTGCATCCCAGGGTACTTAAGAAGGTGGTTCTAAAAATCGTGGATGCGTTGGTGATTCATTTTCCAATGTTCTATAGATCCAGGATCAGTTCCTGTGGATTGGAGGGTAGCGAATGTTATCCCACTTTTTAATAAAGGTGGGAGAGATAAAACAGGGAATTATAGACCAGTTAGCCTGACATCGTTGGTGGGGAAGATGCTGGAGTCAATCATAAAAGATGAAATAGCGGCACATTTGGATAGCAGTAACAGGATCATTCCGAGTCAGCATGGATTTATGAAGGGGAAATCATGCTTGACTAATCTTATGGAATTTTTTGAGGTTGTAACTAGGAAAATGGACAAGGGACAGCCAGTGGTTGTAGTGTACCTGGACTTTCAGAAAGCATTTGATAAGGTCCCACATAGGAGATCAGTGGGCACAATTAGGGCACATGGTATTGGAGGTAGAGTGCTGACATGGATAGAAAATTGGTTGGCAGACAGGAAACAAAGAGTAGGGATTAACGGGTCCCTTTCAGAATGGCAGGCAGTGACTAGTGGGAAACCGCAAGACTCGGTGCTGGGATCGCAGTTATTTACAATATATATTAATGATTTAGATGAAGGGATTACGTAACATTAGCAAATTTGCAGATGACACAAAGCTGGGTGGCAGTGTGAACTGTGAGGAGGATGCTATGAGAATGCAGGGTAACTTGGACAGGTTGGGTGAGTAGGCAGATGCATGGCAGATGCAGTTTAATGTCGATAAATGTGAGGTTATCCACTTTGGTAGCAAAAACAGGAAGGAAGATTATTATCTAAATGATGTCAAGTTGGGAAAAGTGGAAGTACAACGGGATTTGGGGGTCCTTGTTCATCAGTCAATGAAAGTAAGCATGCAGGTACAGCAGGCAGTGAAGAAAGCGAATGGCATGTTGGCCTTCATAACAAGAGGAGTTGAGTATAGGAGCAAAGAGGTCCTTCTGCAGTTGTACAGGGCCCTAGTGAGACCACACCTGGAGTACTGTGTGGAGTTTTGGTCTCCAAATTTGAGGAAGGACATTCTTGCTATTGAGGGAGTGCAACGTTGGTTCACAAGGTTAATTCCCGGGATGGCGGGACTGTCATATGCTGAGAGAATGGGCTTGTGTACTCTGGAATTTAGAAGGATGAGACGGGATCTTATTGAAACATATAAGATTATTAAGGGTTTGGACCCGCTAGAGGCAGGAAACATGTTCCCAATGTTGGGGGAGTCCAGCACCAGGGGCCACAGTTTAAGAATAAGGGGTAAGCCATTTAGAACGGAGATGAGGAAACACGTTTTCACACGGAGAGTTGTGAGTCTGTGGAATTCTCTGCCTCAGAGGGCGGTGGAGGCCGGTACTCTGGAAACTTTCAAGAGAGATCTAAATAGGGCTCTTGAAGATAGCGGGGTCAGGGGATATGGGGAGAAGGCAGGAATGGGGTACTGATTGTGGATGATCAGCCATGATCACATTGAATGGCGATGCTGGTTTGAAGGGCTGTATGGCCTTCTCCTGCACCCATTGTCTATTGTACCTCTAAGTTACTGAACTCTAATGCAAGTGAAATTGGTCCTTTCTGTTTACTGTCTTAACCTCTCGTAATATTAAACAGCTTGTTGAAATCTCCCTTAAGTTTCTTTTGATTCCAGCCGGTCTTCCATTATAATAAGATATGATTATAGCATTTAAGAGGCTTTTAGATGCTACACGTGGATGGATCGCGTGCAGGCAGATTAAATTAAGTTTAAATTGGCATCATGTTCAACACATACACTGTGGCCCAAAGGGCCTGTTCCTGTGCGGTACTTTGATGTTTTATGTTCTAATACAAATCTCACAATAATAATAACTGCTGCATCTCACCTCCGAATGAGTTCCTGCGGAAGTAGAGCTAATCTTCCAAACGAATGGAAAATTGTTGAGCTGACAGTGACTATTGTCCAGAACAAAGTTTATCAAATATCTCAGTAATCAAAGAGCAGTATGGAGATCATCTTGGTGCACACTCAAGAGGCCAAACTCCAAGCCATCATTGATATTTTCACTGAAGCACACACAAAAAAAAGGGTCTTATACTGAATATCCACAAGACGAAAAGTCTTCCACCAAATTGTGTTGCATCGCGGCACTGCCATCAAATAATAAAACTTCACTGCAAGGCCTCAGAAAAAGTAGATATCCATTTCCCAGTAGCCAACTGTCGAAAAAGACGTGATTGATGATGAGGTTCGATATTGCCTTCCGTGGGATAACAGCCTATGGTCATTTGAGCAAAAGGGTAATGAAGACCTTGGAATTAGCACAAAATTCATAGCAAACTAATTGCAAAGATCCCTACCCTCCAACGTTTTTGCAAAGTGCATTATCTATAACAGGTTTCTCAAGGCACTCGAGTAAAATGACCCGCCTCCTCTCTGAAAAATCTTCCAAATCCATTGGAAGGACAAACAAACCATTTCAGTTTCCGCTCCCACATTGAGATCCAGTGGAATAATTCACGTAATAAAAAGCAGAAGATGATGGAAACACTCAATAGGTCAGGCAGCATCTTTGAAAATAGAAACAGTTAATCTTTCAGGACTGAGACCCTTCATCAAAACTGGATAACTGCAAGAAAACAAGTTAGTTTTCAGTAGTAGAGAAATAGGTTAGGGATGGATAGACCAGAGGGAATATCTCTGAACTCCCTTATGCTCCTTTGTTTGTATTTTGCATTGTCACTAGCAGGGGATATGTCCGGTAGACCATAGAATATTAACTGAATTAACAGAAACAGCCAATTTGATACATGCAGAAAGTAAGAATGAGTTAACTAACTATGGAACATTTGACGTCAAGTGTTGATTCTTCGGCTTGCATTGGGTCATATTGTTACAGCTCGATAAACCATACACATGACAGAGTGAAAGTATGCATGGAGAATTAAAGTGTCAGGAAACCAGAAACTGACAGGTCTCTCCTGCAGACTATGCAACATCTGGAAATCTTTCATCTGGAAAGCAATTCATTTGCACTTCCAATCTATGTACTAGATGGATTGGGTCCCTGGGTAGTGAGAAGGGAAGAGATGAAAAGTATCCATGGGTCAGGAAGAAAACATTTCAGAAGCATCTATACGGAATGCCTCATCAGAGCGTATTAGAACAGTATTAGAAAAGACAGGGCTGGAGAACGTATAGACAAGATAACTGTGGGAGTTGTGAGCTTGCAATGGATGTTTGTGGCAGGCCTATCCCATAAAGACAAGAGCAGGCTGGAAATTGGCAGCCCAAATGTTCACGTTTTGTGTGATTGCAGGAAGCAGTATCTATGCATTGATCAATATACCAGAAAAAATGATTGTACCTCGTATTTCTGAATGATAAAGGTACTTTGGGCCAGTGCAAATGTTCATAGTTACTCCTTTGATCTGGGGGAAAAAAGTTGTTCACTGTGAAAAGTAGTTCAGCAGAACAAGTTCAACCAGACAAGCGAGTATTTTCATGGACGGTGACTGTTGGGCCTCTCTTGAAAGAGATTAATAGGATACTGTTGCTCCTCCATAGTTGCCATCTGACCTACCAAATGTTTTCAGCATTTTCTGTTTCTAGTTCAGATTTCAAAGCTCCCGGAGAAAACCCAAGCAAGTCACGGGGAGAAGGAACAAACTCTGTACAGCTAGCACCCAGTCAGGATGGAATCCGGGTTTCTGGTGCAACTCTACTGCTGCACCACTGAGCTGCCCCATTATCAAAACTAATTATTAAAACTAATGTTGTTCTTAATTCTCTGCCCCTTTATTTTATACCTGCAACCTCCAGTTTTCTCTCCTTCCACCAAAAAGAACTTTCTCCCCCTTAGTGCTGTATACTTCATCAAATACAACAATAATTTTAAATACTTCCATCAGTCTGCTTTTCAAACTGGATGTTTGCGAAAGTTGTTGGTGTGAAGATAACTACTTTTCAAGATGTGTATTTGAATCAACAAGAAGTCCATAAGGAGCATTTTAAATGTTGCAATTTATGCAATGAATGTAGTAAAGAGGATAGTACCAACCTTCAAGAGATGGGGATATACTGCAGGAATGATAGCTAAACAGCAGCTTGAGGGAATGCATTCTGAAAGTAAAATAGCATTCTGACTATCCCTAATTCGTCCATGCCTTTCCATATACAGATGGATATTGTTTATCAAATCCCCTACAGTAGCTTTCCCACCACTAATGTTAGATTCACCAGCCTGGAGCTTCGTGGCCTATCCTTGCAGACCTTGTTAAATAAAGGCAAAATATTAGGCACCCTCCAGTCTGCCCAATGCTAAGGTAGAAAAATCGCTGCAAGGCCCCAGCAATTTCTTCGCTTGCTTCTTACGATGTATTAAGAAATGCTTGGTCAGACCCCTGGAATTTATCCAACTTTATGGCCTCAAGACCGCCAACACCTCCTCTTTCGTATTATCGAAATGTTTCTATTCTCATCCCTGAATTCACCAGCTTCCATAATCTTCTCATAGAAATGCAGACAAGAGATATTTATTTAAGACCTGCCCACCTCCCATCGCTCCACACATTGATGGCCGCACTGATCCTTTACAGGACCTATTCTCTCCCTTTTTCCAACAGGTTGTTCTGATCAGATGTCCCCCGCCTGAAATTCAACAGGAAAGTTGAGAATGCTTAGATGAGTTTACACACAGGTGCTATGGAGTAAAAGTAAGAGTGTGGCCCTCACCCAATAGCTATTTCAAGGGCACTATTGTCTGAATGGCCCCCTTCTATTCTGCAGCACACTGGGCAGGATGAAATGATACTCCATACTACATACACATAGTAGCGTGGCACAGAGCTAACAAGCAAGCAGTCAACTCCCAAGTATATTTGAGGGATATTCATTTAAAACTACCCTGTACTGTGAAAGCGCAATAAACTATCCAAAAGTCATTAAATAAAACTGGAAATCAGAAGAAAAAACAAAATGCTGGAAACACTTAGGAGGCCAGACGCCACCTACGGAGAAAGAATCCAAGTTCACCTATTAGGTCAGTAACCTGGCATCAATCTATCCATTCATTTATGTGCATGACCTCTGAGGATCATTTTTTTTTAAATGATAACATGAATGCACCTTTCCCTTAAAAGAGTTTGTGATGTGCCGTAACAGAAGGCAGTCATTGTATAATTACTATGTTTAGTTCATAACCATAAAAAAAACAGCATTGCTTCAGACTCCAATGCTTTTCATTTTAATTACATGCTGATTTATAATACATCTCCTCATTATACCCATTCCACACCAGCTGCACAGCCTCTGTAATCACTTAATATTATGCAGATTGAAAGTTCTTATAAATGGCCTGAAAGACTGCTCATTCCGGCTCCTCCTCTTAGTTCTGTGGTTTGTTTTATGAATGACTGCCGATCAATGACTGCCAGCTGCCCACTCATCTCATTCCTATCAGTTTCAATGCGCATGCAGCACAGCCTCAAGCAGTGCCTCTTGATTACCAATCAGTTCCTAGTGTTGGTTAAGGATTTCCATAAGCCAGAGGATGGAAAACAAATATGGATTTGACAGAAGTTGCTTCACTGTGATGTCTGCAACAAAATCCTGCACTAATGGTGCAGTTCACTGAAGCCTGCTTTTGCTTTAATTTTCCTTTTGCAAAATATGACTCAAGTCTACATCAAGAGTACACAGCAAAATATAAACTAGCACGAGAAACAACTCACCGGAAATTCAATGTTAGCTGGAACAAAAGTAATTGGAATTGAAAGCTGCCTCAATTGTTTGGGTTTTTTTTTGGATTTTCTACTAGTTGCATTAATGTTTTTTTTAAACAAGAATTCCATTTTTCTTTCAACACCAATTAATTTCCTTAGTTATTTATTTTGGTATTTAGGCTCTCACCAATGGTAAAGCAGTTAGCACTGCTGCCTCCAGCATCAGAGGTTCGATCCTTTTCTGAGATGCTGTATGTCTATTTCTGTTGTGTGGGGTTCCCCCAAGTGCTCCTGTTTCCTTCCACATCCCAAAGAAATGCTGACAGGCTGATTGGCTATTTGACAGAATTTATTTTCGTCCCTGCCCATCTCAGGCCACCAACAGTTCTTTCCCAGTAATAATGTGGGCGACTTACCCCCTTATTTCACTGGCCATATTACGGGTCACAAACGTATCCCAATTAATATTGTGACTATGACTAAGCCACTGGACACTGAAACTGATAGAAATAAAAGGGAATGAGTCTCGCACAGAGATCGACACTGGGGGAACATTTTGGGAACAAAGGCCTTAATTCTGCAAGTTTTAAGTTAGTTCTGATGAAGGGAAATACTAATCCTCATTGGGGAGAAAGGCTAATTGCAAGGCATTATGTATTGTTGAAGTAGATTAGAAGACGCTATTTGAGAATAAATCCACTTCTGATATGTGGGAGTCTTTTAAAAGTCAGCTGCTTAGAGTTCAGGACCAGCATATCCCTTAGAAGATGAAATTTGTGGATGGCAAGTTTAAAGAACCTTGGATGTTAAGAGATATTGTAAGTTCAGTCAAAAAGAAAAAGAGAGCATATTCGATGTTTAGGAAGCTGACATTAGATAAGACCCTTGAGGAATACAAAGGAAACAGGAAATAACTTGAATAAGAGAGTTGGAGGGCTAAAAAGGGCCATGAAATGTCCTTGACAAGTAAGAGTAATGAGAATCCCAAGCATTTTATACATATATTTGGAGCAGGAGGATAACGATGACTGGGTAGGTTGTTAATCGTTAGGTGTCAAGGACATAGGAGCAAATGTATGTGTGCAGTCAGAGGAAGTGGGTGAGGTCCATCAAGAGGAAGTGGGTGAGGCCCATACTTTGCATTGGCATTCACCAAAGAGAAGTACATGGATAATGGTTAGATTTGCTAATATTTGTCAATATTAAGGAGGAGATGGGCTTGGGTGTCTTTAAAAACATTAAGGTGGATAAATCACCATAGCCTGATGCAATCTAGCGTAGGATACTTAAGAAGGCAAGGGAGGAAATTGCTGGGGACTTGGCAGATTGTCTTTATCCAAGGGCAGTGTGCCAGTAGAATGGGAAACAACCTACAATGTTTCTTAATGTAAGAAGGGCAACAGGGACAAACTAGGAAATCATTGGCCAGTGGTAGAGAAATTCTCAAGGGCAGCATTTATTCACTGTTGAAAAAACATGGACATTAGGCACAGTCATCGTAGTTTTGTGCAGGACAGACCTGTTACAAATTTGATTGAGTTATTTGAGGAAATAACAAAAAAAGATGAGGTTAGAATAGTGGATACTGTTTATATGGACTTTGGCAAAGCTCTTGACAAAATCCCTCTAGTAGGCTGGTTCAGAAGATTAAGTCGCAAGAGTTCCAGTTGGTAAATTGGAACCAAAACTGGCTTGGTCATAGAAAACAGCGGGTCGCGGAAGAAGGGTGTGATTCTGACTGCAGGTCTTTGTCTAATGGTGTTTCACAGGCATCAATGCTGTGTCATTTGGATGAAAATGTGGATGAAAATGTGGATGGCTGATTAGTAAGTTTCCAGATGACGCAAAAAAAAGGCAGAGTTGTGGTGAGCGAGTAAGATCGTCAAAGGATACAGCAAGATATAAAGCAGTTGCAAACTTGAAAGGATAAATGGCAGATGGAGTTTAATCCAGTCAAGAGTGAAGTGATGCACTTTGGGAGTAAAGTATACAGTGAACGGTAGGATTCTTAGGAGCTTCAATACACAGAGGATTCTTTGAGGTGCAAGTCCGCAGTTCCCTGAAAGTAGCAGCACAAGTAGATAGAGTGGCAAGGAATGTGTACGGCATGTTTGCCTTCATCAGTCAGGGCAATGAGTATAAAAGTTGGCAAGTCACGTTACAAATGTATACAATTTTGGTTCGGATACAGACCATTCTGCAGTTCTGATCACCACACTATAGGAAGTATGTGGAGGACTTGCAGAGGGTGCATAAAATATCTACCAGGATGATGACTGGATTGGAGTGTATTAACTCTGAGGAGAGATTCGACAAACCAGGATTGTTTTTGCTGGAGTGTC
The DNA here is from genome assembly GCA_963514005.1 of Raja brachyura. The sequence goes on from OY740785.1 coordinate 9,996,298, forward strand.
AGAGGTTGAGGGTTGACCTGATAAAAGTTTATAGAATAAGACCCATAGATAGGGTAAATGGAGTCTTTTCTCCAGGTAGAAATGTCAAATACTAGCAGGCATAGGTTTAGGGTGAGGGGGAAAGTTTCAATGAGATTAGCAATGCTTGTTTCACACTGAGAGTAGTAGGTGCCAGGGAAAGTAGTGGATGGTAGTAGCAATACATAGAGGTGCCTACTAGAGGAGGGGCAGTGCTGGACCTCCTGTTAGGAAATGAGACGGGACAGGTGGCGGAGGTATGCGTAGGGGAGCACTTCGGGTCCAGTGATCACAATACCATTAGTTTCAGTATAATTATGCAGAAGGACAGAACTGGGCCTAGGGTTGAGATTTTTGATTGGAGAAAGGCTAACTTTAACGAGATGCGAGATGATTTAAAAGGAGTGAACTGGGACATTTTGTTTTATGGGAAAGATGTAGAGGAGAAATGGAGGACATTTAAAGGGGAAATATTAAGAGTACAAAATCTTTATGTTCCTGTTCGGTTGAAAGGAACCAGTAAAAATTGGAAAGAGCCCTGGTTTTCAAGGGAAATTGGACATCTTGTTCGGAAAAAGAGGGAGATCTACAATAATTATAAGCAGCATGAAGTAAATGAGGTGCTTGAGGAGTATAAGGAATGTAAAAAGAATCTTAAGAAAGAAATTAGAAAAGCTAAAAGAAGATATGAGGTTGCTTTGGCAAGTAAGGTGAAAGTAAATCCAAAGGGTTTCTACAGCTATGTTAATAGCAAAAGGATAACAAGGGATAAAATTGGTCCATTGGAGAGACCGAGTGGACAGCTATCTGCAGAGCCAAAAGAGATGGGGGAGATATTGAACAATTTCTTTTCTTCGGTATTCACCAAGGAGAAGGATATTGAATTATGTGAGGTAAGGGAAACTAGTAGAGTAGCTATGGATACTATGAGTTTCAAAGTAAAAGAAGTACTGGCACTTTTGAAAAATATAAAAGTGGATAAGTCTCCAGGTCCTGACAGGATATTCCCTAGGACATTGAGGGAAGTTAGTGTAGAAATAGCCGGGGCTATGACAGAAATATTTCAAATGTCATTAGAAACTGGAATAGTCCCCGAGGATTGGCGTACTGCGCATGTTGTTCCATTGTTTAAAAAGGGTTCTAAAAGTAAACCTAGCAATTATAGACCGGTTAGTTTGACTTCAGTGGTGGGCAAATTAATGGAAAAGCTACTTAGAGATAATATATATAAGTATCTGGATAAAGAGGGTCTAATTAGGAACAGTCAACATGGATTTATGCCTGGAAGGTCATGTTTGACTAATCTTCTTGAATTTTTTGAAGAGGTTACTAGGGAAATTGACGAGGGTAAAGCAGTGGATGTTGTCTATATGAACTTCAGTAAGGCCTTTGACAAGGTTCCTCATGGAAGGTTGGTTAAGAAGGTTCAACTGTTGGGTATAAATGCAGGAATAGCAAGATGGATTCAACAGTGGCTGAATGGGAGAAGCCAGAGGGTAATGGTGGATGGCTGTTTGTCGGGTTGGAGGCAGGTGACTAGTGGGGTGCCTCAGGGATCTGTGTTGGGTCCTTTGTTGTTTGTCATGTACATCAATGATCTGGATGAAGGGGTGGTAAATTGGATTAGTAAGTATGCAGATGATACCAAGATAGGGGGTGTTGTGGATAATGAAGAGGATTTCCAAAGTCTACAGAGTGATTTAGGCCAGTTGGAAAAATGGGCTGAAAGATGGCAGATGGAGTTTAATGCTGATAAATGTGAGGTGCTACACCTTGGCAGGACAAATCAAAATAGGACGTACATGGTAAACGGTAGGGAATTGAAGAATACAGTTGAACAGAGGGATCTGGGAATAACCGTGCATAGTTCCTTGAAGGTAGAATCTCATATAGATAGGGTGGTAAAGAAAGCTTTTGGTATGCTAGCCTTTATAAATCAGAGCATTGAGTATAGAAGCTGGGATGTAATGTTAAAATTGTACAAGGCGTTGGTGAGACCAAATCTGGAGTATGGTGTACAATTTTGGTCGCCCAATTACAGGAAGGATGTCAACAAAATAGAGAGGGTACAGAGGAGATTTACTAGAATGTTGCCTGGGTTTCAACAGCTAAGTTACAGAGATAGGTTGAATAAGTTAGGTCTTTATTCTCTGGAGCGCAGAAGGTTAAGGGGGGACTTGATAGAGGTCTTTAAAATGATGAGAGGGATAGACAGAGTTAATGTGGACAAGCTTTTCCCTTTGAGAATAGGGAAGATTCAAACAAGGGGACATGACTTTAGAATTAAGGGACAGAGGTTTAGGGGTAACATGAGGGGGAACTTCTTTACTCAGAGAGTGGTAGCGGTGTGGAATGAGCTTCCAGTGGAAGTGGTGGCGGCAGGTTCGTTGGTATCATTTAAAAATAAATTGGATAGGCATATGGATGAGAAGGGTATGGAGGGTTATGGTATGAGTGCAGGCAGGTGGGACTAAGGGAAAAAAGTTGTTCGGCACGGACTTGAAGGGCGAGATGGCCTGTTTCCGTGCTGTAATTGTTATATGGTTATATGGTTATATGGTTATATGGATGGGAATAAAATAGCAACATGCATTTGGACAGATGCATGAACGGGCAGGGAATAACTAGATAGTACATGCAGAAAGTACAGCATAGGCAATGTTAATGTAGATTGGATTAGTTTAGATTAGCATCATGGTAAGTGCCTGCTACTCTAACTTCTCCCAGATTCTACCATTCACCGATGCACAAGGGTCAATTTATAGTAGTTCATTTAACCCACTAATGCGCACATTTGGGGAAGGAGCCTGAAGCAATCAGGGAAACCAAATGGTCACAGGAATTACGTGCACAAACTCCACCGATAGTGTCAAAGATGTAGATTGAATCCTAGGTTGCTGGAACTGTGTGTCAGCAGCTTTCTTCACCGCACCACTTTGCTGGCCCGTGTGATCGTTTATTCCGTTCCTTTGACATAATCCAGAGGTGAAGTTGATGAGCATTTATTACAGAGAGCATGGGTACACAGGCAAATAGAATGAGAAGTTATGCCATACAAATTAAATGCAGAGAAGTGTGAAGTAATATTTCTTCAGCAGAGAGAATGAGCCAATATAGGCAGAATGTCATAGTTCCTACAAGTGTGCAGGAACAGAGAAACTTGTGTGTATAAATCCATAAATTCTTGAATGTGACGGAGCATCTTAAGAGAATGGTTAATATAGAATAAGAAATTCAAGGATTCATCAATAGTGGCATGTAAAAATGATACGATGTTAAATATTTATAAAACACAGGTTAGGCCACAATTAGAGTACAATATATGGCTCTGCTGGGTACATTGTACGAAAAGATACACATTTTCTGGGCTAGGTGTTGAGCAGATTTTGTTCTAGAGACAACACCCATTTTACTGCCATTTGGGTTATGAAATTCACCCTTACCGCATCCACAAATCATTCCCCAATAATTCGAGATACAAAATAAAATTTGCTCTTATGGAATTTGTGCAAAAACGAAATAAATACACATATATTTATCAGTTTGTGTTTCTCGATGCATGCACGGACCATTGTTTAGAATCGCAGCCTCCTCAGTCTGTGGGCATCACCTGGATAATTCGGATACTGATGGATCAGTCAGGATATATCAAGGGGCGTTTGGACAGACAAGGAGGAAATAACTTGCCAGCCCACAGGGAACGAGCTAAGATTGGTTCTGAAAAGATTGTTGTGCAAGGAAAAGTCTAAACTGCACTGAACTGTAACAATTCTGTGATTCTGGGAATAAGGCGATTGAACAAATTTATGATGTGTGTTCGGCACATTTGTCTTCTAATTAAGATATAAACAAGCTTCGACATTTTCCCCTGAATTAAAAAAAATGTTTTTTCAAGATGATGAATGCAAATCTTGACAGCTCTCAAAGTGCAGTATTTTAATCCAATACAAATATATGAACCTAAGAGGAGAAGGAATAAGGTGCACAGTTCTTTGAGTCTGTTTTACCAATCATCAAGATCATACCTATCTTTCAGCTCAGTGCCATTTTCCTGCACTATTCCCTGAACCTATGATTCCCTTATGTTCAGAAATCCATTGCTGTTTTGAATGAAAGCAATGACCAAGCCTTCACATAACTCTAAGGTACATAATTCCAAAGGATCACTACTTTCCAAGCAAAGAACCTTTGCCTCATATCAGTCCCAAACAGCCTATATTATATTTTCAAACTATGATTGCTGGTTCTAGGCTCCTCAGATAAGGGAAGCGTCTGGTCTGTTAAATCCTTTGCCCATTCTACTCAAACAGCGAACTCGCTATCCCTGGAACCAATCTGGTGAATCTGCATGGCACTCCCTTCACGGAAAATACAAGCTTTCTTAAATGAGACAAGATCAAAACTGTACATAATATTCCAGGTGCAGTTTCACCTCAGTCCGAGACCATTACAATGAGGGTTCCTTACTCCTAAAATCAAAAGCTTTTGTGATGAAAGTTAACATACCCTTTACCCGTCTAATCTCTTCCTTCATCTGTACGTTCGCTTTCAGTGACTTGTGTACAAACTTGTTTCTTTGTTCCTTTGAACATCATCAAAACTCAATCTCTCACTTTTCAACAAAGGCTCTTTTCTGTTTGTGGATCAAAGTGGATAACGTTACCTTTTCCCACATAATATTCCACCTGGCATGTTCTTGCCCATTCATTCATCTTGTTCATATCACCTCTAAAGCATTCTTACATCTTCCTCTGTACTCACAATCCTACTTAGTTTATTATTACCAGTAAATATGACATTTATTCCCCTCAGCCAAATTGTTGATATGGATTCAAAATATTTGTCTACGGCATCCAATAAATCAAAGCCTGACAACTTGAGAAAGGTCTATTTATATCCACTCCTTGTATTTTGTTCCATATAATTCTATTTCCATGACAGTACATTACCCCCTATTTCATATTCTTTCTTAACAAACTTCCCCTGCAGGACCATATTGAAAACAGTCTAGAATTCCAAAATAACTATACCTGCTGCTCTCCCTTATCTATTCTACTGGTCACATTCCCTACCACTGACATTAAGCTAACATGCCAGTAGTTCCCCATTTAAGCTCTCCTTCCTTTCTTAAATAATGGGATCACATTTGCACGCCTCCCCTCATTCCACAGGAACAATTCAAGAACCTACAAAACCTTGGATGTTGACAACCAGAGCATCCAAAGTCTCAAGCCACGTTCTTCACAACTCGTGGATATACAGTAAATCGTCAGCTTCCAAGTTCACCAACTTGTCTCAAACTGTTTTTGACAAATAGTTATTTCTTACAGATCCTCATGCATCCAGGCCATTGATTCTCTGTGAAAAATTGTAAGTTTTGTGATTTCTATATCAACAGTCACAAGGTAAATGCTTAATTTCTCTGCCATTTCGTTATCCTCTAATATAAAATCTCCTGACTGTGTCTACATTTGCCTTCACTAATCTTTTCCTATAACTGCAAAAGCTCGTAGAATATTTTTAAATGTATCTCACTTGTTTACATTCATATTTTATCTTGCCTTTGTCTATGAATTTCTTGGTCTTCCTCTGCTAATTTTTTCAGTCATGAGGGCAGCATTCTGACCCTCTCTTTTGATTTAATACTATCTTAAATTTCTCTAGACATTACTTTGTCTTGGGGGACTTTGTGCCTCAGAAGATATTTTGCCAAGATTTCATGGTGAAACAAAGAGAGTTAAGACCTGGATTGAATTCCCTGAAATATTTTTGCATGCACATTCAACTGTCCCTATACTTGAATGAGTCATTTACAAGGACCTGGTGAAAAGGCTGAAATTAAACTGCTGTGTCAAAGATCTCAAAGGCCCTCAGTGTTGCAATAATCTATCGTCCCTACTTGTAGAAAAAGAAAGCTACCCAATCAGAATAAGTTTAACTCCATTCTCACACCTACTAGAAAAATGTCCACAAGGACATGAGGAATATCCACAATGTCCACAATGACGAAACTTTCAGCGTCCCCAATATCAATTCTGAGGCAGCTGCAGGCCATTTCGCCTTTCTAGCTTTTTTAGATTATGACTGATTCAAACCTTAACTTATCTTGCCTCTGAAAACACATTAAGCTTGATTTATGACATTTTCTGTTGATCTCCTTTTCCCGTCAGCTCTTTGGGCCAAAGCATTCCAGATTTACACTTATTTCAGTGCTGAAATGTTTTTTTTGACAACTGCATTGTGGAACTCCAATACTAATCTTTCAGTATTCTGAATTCTTCCATCAAAGGAAGTATTAATCTCATTCATTTATTATATATACCTCAGGAATATAATTTAATCTGTCCTTCAAAATGTAACCCTTCATGCCATCTATTCTGTGTGGTATCATCACATATCCAATATATCTTTATAGAGAATCAGTACTCTGGATGAAGTCCAATTCATACATCCTTTTTATTGCAACATAACTGATGCAAAGTCTTGTGTATACATTGGTTTTTGCCATCTTTAACATGGATTCCTAAATTATTTTTACACATCTTCACAATTGAACAGTTTCTCCTAATTGTGAAAACAATCTAATCTTTTATTGTTGCTCCCACTATGACAACTTCTGCACAACCCTGCTCAGTACTGTAAGCAGTTTTGAGCATATGGCTTTCCTTTTAATTATGGCAAAAAGCCATGTCCCCAGAAAAGCTCACTGGGGATATTATTAATTCAATCCTAATGTATTGATTAGTTCCATAAGCCAATGTCTCTGTTTGCTATTTTGTTCCAACACTGTGAACTCACATTTTTTGCAGTGTAAATGTTACCAAATATCTTCTCAGACTAAAACAGCACTATCTACCATATTTATTGCACCTAAAAACTGCAACTAGTTCTGAGACATTACTTTTTCTTTACAAATCCAACTCTCGCTGATTAGCTATAGTTTACATCTTCACAAGGAGTTAAAAGAGGCAAGGACACAAAATGAATTCATTGATGGATTTACGAGGATGTTGCCAGGACTAGAGGGTCTGAGCTATAAGGAGAGGTTGAGTCGGCTGGGACTCTATTCCTTGGAGAGCAGAAGAGGGGTGATCTTATAGAGGTGTATAAAATCATGAGAGGAATAGATCGGTTAGATGCACAGAGTCTCTTGCCCAGCGTAGGTGAATCGAGGACCAGAAGACATAGGTTTAAGTGGAAGGAGAAAATATATATATATTATTATTTTTTAATTATTATTTTTTTAATTAGAAGTAAATACATAATAAAAAACATTTTGTTTGTAGTAGTCATACATTATTAATATTGTTTATATTATCAATAGTATAATAATTGTACTTCTATATATATTTTTTAATTTTTATATAGATAGAAAATAATAGAGGGAGAGAAAAGAAACCAAAAAATTAAAAGAGAATGGAATAATCAGCTAATTATACATCATTGGAGATATGTCCGTCCATTCATTGACTATTTGAAGGGGCAACCGGTTCAGCACGAGAACCTGACTGAAACCTGAATCAAGGATTAGATGAAGAATTACATTTTATAATTCACGGAGAAAATATTTAATAGGAATCTGAGGGGTAACCTTTTCCACACAAAGAGTGGTGGATGTATGGACCAAGTTGCCAGAGGAGGTAGTTGAGACAGGGACTATCCCAACGTTTAAGAAACAGTTATACAGGTACATGGATAGGACAGATCTGTAGCGATGTAAGCCAAAGGTGTGCAGGCGGGACTACTAGTGTAGCTTGGACATGTTGGTCGGTGTGTACATGTTAGGCCGGAGGGCCTGTTTCCACGCTGTATCACTCTATGACTCTTAGGTACATGTGAAAATAAAGTACCATTGAACTATTGAATACCTAATTGAATGTTTTGACAAACTTACAATTAGGTGCCAGTGAACAAGTATAACATCCCATTATTCCAAATGTCAGATGCTAAAATATTTGGGAAAATAAACTCTGGAGTACATTATAATCTGAACACAGGTCAACCCCTTGAGTATGTACCAACCATTTTAACCATTTTTACACTCATGTTATTCCAACCTATTTTATTTTCTCTACATTCCCATATACTTTCCTCCCAAATTCCACATCTACACACTGGGGGATGATTACTGGGGTAGCGTGGTGGCGCAGCAGTAGATTTGCTGCCTTACAGCATCAAAGACCCAGGTTCAATCCTGACTATGGGTGCCATCTGTAACAATAATAGGTGGGAAAACATGTTTCAAGGTGGATATTCGGACAGCGCAATAGGAAATAGATAGTTGTGTGATGGGCAAAATTTTGGCAAACGGAGTTTAACATGGGAATGTGTGAGGTGATGCACTTCAGTAAGAGGAATCGTCAGGAAGACGATCTAAATGGAAAAAGATTGCAGATAAGCAAAGGGCAGAGGTGCTCTCATATATGAATCCAAAAAACAAGCAGGTGTAGCTGTGGCATGGCACATTGATTTTTTATTATAACAGGGTTGGAGTTTCAAAATAGGGAAGTATTGTCACAATACAGGCTATTGTGAGGCCATACCTCAAGAACTGTGCACACATTTGGTCCACTTTTTTCTAAGTGATATACTGTACTAATATTGCAGACAGTCCAAATGAGATTTAGGAGGCTAAGTCCTGAGAAGAGAGGGTTAATGAGCCATATTGTTTTGAGTTCAGATGAATGAAACAAATGGGATCCAAACAGGATGTCGAATTTGGGTGGACAACGAGATGTTTCAACTAGTGGGAGAATTGCAAATAAGGGGATTCTGAGACTACTGTACGTCAGGATTAATTGTTCAAAACCTTGCAGTCAGTTTCTCTGCTTTTCATTCAATAAGATCTCTCAAACCTGTCCTGCCCAGAACCTGAAGGCAGATGTGGAAATGTAGAAATGCATTGCAAAATATGGAAAACAGCTGGATTATAGGACAAGCACTGACATCTTGTGTTTTTTTCTAGATAATGAACAAGCAAGATAAGTAGTAACACTTCTGTCTCATCCCAATCCACCATTATGTCTGTATTTGCCATAGATATTTTAGGAATCTAGGAATTTGATGTTCAGCAAATGTGATGTGAAGGAAATCGTGCATCAACATTTTCAGACTCACTCCTTGATTTGCACACCATTTTGAATAAATGAATGAATGATACTTTATTGTCATATGTACCCAGGGTATTAATGCACAGTGAAATGCTGTGTTTTGCATACAACCTAAGCAGTACACAAGTGTCATCACGTGTTGGCAATGCAACTAAATCAAAGTTACAAAAGTACTGAACAGTCCTATCTGTCTGAAGAAAGATCTCGCTCAGTCTGAAGAAGGATCTCGACCCGACACGTCGCCTATTTCCTTCGCTCCATAGATGCTGCCTCACCCACTGAGTTTCTCCAGCATTTTTGTCCACCTTCGATTTTCCAGCATCTGCAGTCCCTTCTTAAACAAACATTTACTGCCTGCCGCTACAGCAGTTGTAGCTGCCAAACATCGCATTATTCTGATCTTTTTATCTTCAAAACTGACTGAGGTTTGAAGCCTTAAAGAAAATAGTTTTTACATCGAATTTGACACCAACTGTCCATTGAATCATCTGTTTGAAATATACCCATAATATTAAAACACTCTCACTCTGCACACACATTCTGTGAACTTGTTTTGTCAATTCTTTGATAGTCTGACAAAATTATTTTGTCTTCCATACACTAATAACATTGGTTTAGCCTTTATGTCAAAATATATTTATATAACTTTAAAGAAAAATAGCACAAACTTGTATATTGCAGTCCTCAATATGTCTAGCCTTACATTTTTACATTTGAACCTGCTCCATCAATTCAGGAAAATCAGGCTAAATATGTATCTTAAGTTCACTTTGCTGACCAACTCCACATAAGACACAGCAGAGAGGCCTTTTGCCTTGGCCTGTCCCACCAGCATGCAACTCTACGCGATTAGCGCGACCTAACGTGGTCGCTTGAGCCGTCCGGCGTCGCGGGGCCGGTCCCACATCGATCGCCGGAGCCGCGCAGAATTGTGCGGAGTTCGTCCCGAGTTCGTCCCGACACCGCGCGGGGCTCCGAAAAACCGACTATGTCTAAAAATCCCGCGCGGCAACGGCTTGTCGGCTCGCAGTCGCCTCGACATTTACACACCGCCCAGACATCGTGCCTCCGTGAACTTATTTGTAAGTGCCTCCGTGACCCTCTATGTGTGTGGCTCCGTGGCCCTGTATGTGTGTGTGTCTCGGTGCCCCTCTCTGTGTACCCCTCTAAGTCCTGGCGAACTTACCTTGGACTTGCTTCAAGTTCGCCTCGCTTTGCGCTGCGTTGCGCCACTCACCCAACCTCCGCGCGGCCCCTACTGCCGGTTTAGTTGCGCTTGCCGCATGCAGGCGCATGCTGGTGGGAACGGCCCTGTACAGGGGATCACCCGACCTCCGCGCGGCCCCCGCTGCCGGTTTGATCGCGTTCATCGCATAGAGTTGCATGCTGGTGGGACAGGCCCTTTACACTGTCCCTGCTGGTTGACCTTCCTTCATTCAGGCATGAATATACTTAACTACTGATACTCCAGAGTTCTCCGAGAGTTTCAAAGAATTATAAATTTTCTTGAAAATATCTCAGCAAGAAATGACCGTTAACTCTCTGACTGTATTCTTTTTTTCTCCGGTAGCATCCACACCATTAGTAATTACTTGCAATTTTGCTCCAGCATTTTGTTTCTATAAACCAGCCTCTGCAGTTCGTTGTTATTACATTTTGCTGATGTTTTATTTGGCCTCAGATAGAAAGGGCATCCAACCTAGTAATTTTTTTTACAAGAAACCCATCTGAAACATCAAACACAGATAAGACTGAAGGCAAATTAGATTGGGCAAACATACTACTCTTCATTTACTTCTAAATCTAGAGGCACGGCTATTATCATTCGTAAAGGTATACCATTTAAATTAAAGAATACCATAGCAAATAAAGAGGGGAGGTACGTCATAGTCACGGGAGAAATTCATTCTACTCCACTTACTTTGATAAATATTTATGCTCCTAATTTTGACAACCCCCAATTCTTTAGTAAAATTCTGGATCAATTTCAGAACTTAACTATCAAAATGTGATAATAGGGGGAGATTTGAATTGTGTTTTAGATCCATATCTGGATAAATCAGCAAAACAAAAAAGGATTAACATAAAATCTAAAACTAGTGAACTCCTAAATACATACATGAAAAATACCAACATAACGGATGTATGGAGGAACGCTAACCCAGTAGGTAGGGAATATTCATTTTATTCAACGGTACATAAAACATATTCACGTATTGATTATTTCTTAGTGGACACAAAATTAATTCCATATACATATAATTCTAAATATCATAATAGTATTATATCTGATCATTCCCCGTTAACTTTTTCTTTAAAATTAGAAGGAATGCCTGATAAAAAATCGTTCTGGAGGTTTAACCCCCAAATGTTAAACAACTCACAAGGTTGCACATATTTAAAAGAGCAGATAATATTCTTCTTTGAAACAAATGATACACCAGACACTTCACCTTCCTTATTAAGGGAAACTTTTAAGGCATTTATTAGAGGAACTATAATCTCATATCAAGCTTTTCAAAATAAAAAGAATAACTGAACAATTGCAGTTAGAACAAGAAATTAGACAATTAGATTTAGAAAATGCCAAAGAACCACCTATAGATAAACATAATAAGATAACAATACTAAAATATAAATTAAATAACCTTTTATCGGCCAGAATAATAAGATTATTTCAAATTACAAAACAAATTTTTTTCGAATTTGGTGATAAACCACATAAACTCTTAGCACGCCAACTGAAAAAACGGGAAACAGAAAATACAATTACTGAAATTAAATCAGACCAAGGTGATTTACTAACACTACCGAAAGATATTAATAAAAGATTTGCTCAATTTTATCAAAATTTATATACATCGAAAACCTCTGCAAATAATACTCAAATTACAAATTTCTTAGACAATTGTAATCTTCCAAAACTAAATATGGTGGAACAAGAGGGATTAGGAGCTCAGATTACACTTCAGGTAATAGAAGAAACAATAAATTTGTTGAAGAATGGCAAAACGCCAGGACCAGACGGCTTTAGTAATGAATTCTATAAAAGATTCTACGAGATAATTTCTCCACGCCTGCAAGATTTATATATACATGCTTTTAAAGAAAATAAACTACCAGAAACACTAACTGAGTCAACCATTACACTTATACCAAAAAAGGATAAAGATCTAGAAGACCCAGGCTCATATAGAGACAGAGCACTCCTAAATACAGATCAAAAAATATTAGCAAAGACCTTAGTGAGAAGATTGAGTAAATATGTTAGCAAACTAATAAACCCGGACCAAACAGGGTTTATACCAAAGAGATACTCATTTAACAATTTGAGACAGCTGTTTAATATAATGTACTCACATAATACTGAAGAACACCTATCAATTATTTCATTGGATGCTGAAAAAGCTTTTGATCAAGTAGAATGTCAATATGTATTCAAAGTATTGCAAAAATTTAACATGGGAGATAACTTTATCTCATGGGTAAAATTATTATACGATAAGCCGACGGCTAGAATACTGACTAATAATATATTATCCCCGAAATTCCAATTAGCAAGGGGCAATAGGCAGGGGTGCGCACTATCGCCCCTGCTATTTGCACTAGTGATAGAGCCTTTAGCAGAAAGTATAAGAAGTCATCCGAATATTCATGGATATAATACCAAACATTAAAATAATAAAATCTCATTATATGCAGACGACATATTATTATATATTACAAATTCACAAATTAGCATACCAAATATACTAAATTTAATAGAGGAATTTGGTTCTTTTTCAGGATATAGAATAAACTGGAACAAAAGCAGAATTATGACGATAAAACCTCAAGAGCCGACACATCTGTTGAAATTCCCCTTTAGAATTGCAACAGAAAAGTTTAAGTATTTGGGCATCCAAATTACTAGGAAATATAAATCATTACTCAACGCAAACTATATGCCTTTATTAACTAAATTAAATGGGTTGATTAAATTTTGGAAAACACTGCCGATGTCCTTAATAGGCAGAATAAATGCGATAAAAATGATCTTCTTACCACAAATACTGTACCTATTTCAATCAATACCAATATACTTACCTAAAAAATTCTTTAAAAAACTAGTTTCTGATATTATAAACTTCATATGGGATTATAAATCACACAGAATTCAAAGAAAACACTTGTGTAAATCTAAAGAATCAGGGGGACTGACACTCCCTAACTTATTGTATTACTATTGGGCAGTGAATATTAAAAATATAATCTATTGGTTGGACAGTTCTGCCCAACAGGTAGATTGGATAAGAATGGAGAAAGAGGAATGTTCCCCTTATAATATAGGAGCAATCCTTCTTTCCGCGATGAAACTGAACAATATAATATATACGAAAAATCCAATTATTCACAGCATAATACGAATTTGGAAACAAATAAAATTAACTTTAAAATCAAGAAAATTATCGCTTCTTTCTCCAATAGCTAATAATCCCTCATTCAAACCATCTATTATTGATAAAACGTTTAATCAATGGGAAAGAATAGGAATTAAAATGATGGTAGATATGTATGAAATGGGAAAACTTTTATCATTCCAACAATTACAACTAAAATATAATTTGAAAAGTAATCAATATTTCAAATATCTTCAAATTCAAGATTATTTTAAAAGAATACATACAAGGATATCAAACTCTAACCCCAGATTTATTGGAGGAAGGAATGAATAGAAAGGCAGAATCAAGCAATTTAATATCTTATTTATATAATATAATTCTAAATATAGAAACACCAATGACAGACGCTATTAGAAGGGACTGGGAACAAGAGTTATTGATAAAAATTCCGAACGAGAGATGGGAAAAAAATCTAAAAAAATGTAATAAAATGTTCAATTAATGTGAGACGTAACCTAATTCAATTTAAAATTTTACATAGATTATATTATTCGAAAACTAGACTGAATAAAATATTTTCAAATGTTTCCTCCATCTGTGACAAATGTCTAACTCAAAATGCCACTATAGCACATTCCTATGTCTCTTGTACAAAACTGCATAAATTTTGGAATGAAATTTTTGGAATTTTTACAAAACTATTTAACACAAAATTGAACCCCAATACAGAACTGATTATCTTTGGATCAATGGAAGAGGGAAGTAAACTAACTATGTTCCAAGAAGCTTTTCTTAATTACGGTTTAATAAAAGCAAAAAAACTTATACTCAAATTTTGGAAAAAAAGCAACCACGCCAACATTCAAAATGTGGATTTCAAATATGTCGGAAACGCTACATCTTGAAGAAATGAGATTTCTCCTAATAGGCAAAGTAGACCAATTCTTAAAGACTTGGTCTCCTTTTATCAACTTTTTACAAGCGTATGGTGCAACATAACATAACCTTAGAAATTCAATGGTTTAGAACCGGGTGACGAATGGGCAAAAAAATAAAAAAAATACGAAATAGGTAGATCTCTCCTAATCTCTCTTTTCTCTACTTTCTCCTTTTCTTTCAATCTTTTTAGCTTCTCATCTCTGTCCTTTATTTAGAAACATAGAAACATAGAAATTAGGTGCAGGAATAGGCCATTCGGCCCTTCGAGCCTGCACCGCCATTCAATATGATCATGGCTGATCATCCAACTCAGTATCCCGTACCTGCCTTCTCTCCATACCCTCTAATCCCCTTAGCCACAAGGGCCACATCTAACTCCCTCTTAAATATATCCAATGAACTGGCCTCAACTACCCTCTGTGGCAGAGAGTTCCAGCGACCCACCACTCTCTGTGTGAAAAAATTCCTTCTCATCTCGGTCCTAAAGGATTTCCCCCTTATCCTTAAGCTGTGACCCCTTGTCCTGGACCTCCCCAACATCGGGAACAATCTTCCTGCATCTAGCCTGTCCAACCCCTTAAGTATTGTAAGTTTCTATTAGATCCCCTCTCAATCTCCTAAATTCTAGAGAGTATAAACCGAGTCTATGCAATCTTTGTTCATAAGACAGTCCTGACATCCCAGGAATCAGTCTGGTGAACCTTCGCTGCACTCCCTCTATGGCAATAATGTCCTTCCTCAGATTTGGAGACCAGAACTGTACGCAATACTCCGGGTGTGGCCTCACCAAGACCCTATACAACTGAAGTAGAACCTCCCTGCTCCTATACTCAAATCCTTTTGCTATGAAAGCTAACATACCATTGGCTTTCTTCACTGCCTGCTGTACCTGCATGCCTACTTTCAATGACTGGTGTACCATGACACCCAGGTCGCGCTGCATCTCCCCTTTTCCTAATCGGCCACCATTTAGATAGTAGTCGGTTTTCCTATTTTTGCCACCAAAGTGGATAACCTCACATTTATCCACATTATACTGCATCTGCCAAACATTTGCCCACTCACCCAGCCTATCCAAGTCACCTTGCATTCTCCTAGCATCCTCCTCACAGCTAACACTGCCACCCAGCTTAGTGTCATCCGCAAACTTGGAGATATTGCCTTCAATTCCCTCATCCAGATCATTTATGTATATTGTAAATAGCTGGGGTCCCAGCACTGAGCCTTGCGGATTTCTTTTGCTATCTGTTTCTACTCGCTTGCCTATCTATTCCGACACTCTTTATTTCTTTTTTCTCTCACTGTTCTTTTATTATTAAATTAAAAATACGAAGTTGTACAAGAATGGAAATATGTATTTATGTATTAGGCACTCAAGTACCACACTATTGTACTTACTTCTAACAAAAATAAACAAAAACAAAAAAAATTCAGGAAAATCAGGCTAAATATGTATCTGAAGTTCACTTTGCTGACCAACTCCACATAAGACACAGCAGAGAGGCCTTTTGCCTTACACTGTGCCTGCTTGTTGACCTTCTTTCATTCAGGCATGAATATACTTAACTACTGATACTCCAGAGTTCTCCGAGAGTTTCAAAGAATTATAAATTTTCTTGAAAATATCTCAGCAAGAAATGACCGTTAACTCTCTAACTGTATTCTTTTTTTCTCAGGTAGCATCCACACCATTAGTAATTACTCGCAATTTTGCTCCAGCATTTTGTTTCTATCTTTGGTATAAACCAGCCTCTGCATTTCCTTGTTATTACATTTTGCTGATGTTTTATTTGGCCTCAGATAGAAAGGGCATCCAACCGAACTACAAAAAGGTTCATCTTTTATTAATTCAATTGAATGCATTACAAAGGTCATCATTGAGTGAATTAGGAATTTTTTAATTTACTATGTGGCCTTTTAAATTAAGTACCTAACGAGTGGCTTCTCAAACACATGTGGAATCTGTGATGATCTGCTCTCATGTTTTGAGATTTATTTAATATACATCATGTAAAGGCTCCTGCAAATGGCACTGGATCCACCTGGAGGAAGATTACCAGGTAGATTACCAGTAGTGTTGTGGTTCTATCTATTTATTATTTCTATTTAGATATAGCATTGAGAAAACAATCAAGTATGTCTGATATTAAAGAATATCAGATTCTGAAACAAAAATTAACATATTCGGCAAATGTAGTTGTTTTTTTTAAAACAAGGTGTTACGCATATGTGCAAAACTCTACAGTGATCAGAATTAAAGCAGTCCGTGAAGGAAATAATCTGTGCCTTTTAGTGCATTACTCTCAAGTGATTCATGTCCAAAGTTGTGAAGTGTTAGCTCAGGCATCCAGTTTCAAAATGTATTCAAAGAAAAATTACCATACGGCAAAGCATTCCATCTACAAAGCACATCCATTACCCTAAGTAGATTCACCAAATACAAGGCACAAGACAGCAGTGGAGAGAATCTTCTGCACTTGCCGGGAAGAAGGATGTTCCAGCAAAACTCAAGAAACCTGAAACCTACAGAACAGCTCCCCAGCAACCATTAATGACCACAGTACATATACCATACACAAATTGCACTAAGGTTACACTAATAGTACATCTCAAGAAAGCCTCTACCATCAATAAGGGCAATGGTTCAATTACTTGGGGTCAGGGCTCCATCCGCAGTCACATATCAAGCTAATTTACAAATATTTCACCATTCCACCATTCAAAATCTTTTCCCAGAGTGGAAATGGCAGGATTAGAAGGCATAGATTTAGAGTGGGGCGAGGTTTAAAGGATGTGTGTGGGGAAAGTTTTGTTTTTACAGAGTGGTGGGAGCCTAGAATAGACTGGTGGTGGAGACAGATATGATATTGGCATTTAAGAGGCTTTTCAATAGCATATGCGGGATATGGAGGAATATTGATCCCCTGCAGGCAGGGAATAGTTTAACTTGGCATCATGTTTGGCATGGACATTGTGGGTCGAAGGGCCTGTTCCTTTGCTGTCGTATAATTCTCTATTCCAGACAAATCCAGGTTTTGGAACTCCTCATCCAACATTCCTTCAGGAATACCTACACCAGAAGAACTGTAAAGGAGGGATGAGCAATGAATGACTCAAACAAACCTAAAGAAATAATTTAATAATGTATACTGACAATTGCAAAAAACATAAAATCTCTCTATGCTTTCAAGAGATGTTCATAAGACACTGCAGTTTTTCTATTATAGAAAGCTTGTGATACGTTAGATTTGCTGTGAGAGACCAGAGACAAATTTTCTAAGTCTCCCATTCTTCAGCTGGATCTTCACTATTCTAGATGGAAAGGATAAGTTTCAATCATGGTGTACAAACCATTGCAATAATTGAATTTAACTTTGTATTTTCTTTTTACATTTCCAACCCAACTATGACACGTACTTTTAATAAAGAATGTTGAAGACAGGTTTTAAAATGTTTTCCAGACTCGTTCAAAATATCACATGATTTTTATATTAAATCCTTTTTTCTCTGTCTGCTGGATTCTCAGCTGAAAGGTGTACATTTTTCAGCCTTGCTACCTTACAGTGCTAGAGACATGGGGTTGTTCCTGACTACAGGTGGTGTGTTGTCTGTACGGAGTTTGTACATTCTCCCTGTGATTGTGTGGGTTTTCTCTAGGTACTCCGGTTTCCTCCCACACTCTAAAGGCTTTTGTAGGTCCCATTGGCTTCTGTACATTGTCCCTAGTGTGTAGGATAATAACTAGTGAACGGGTGATTGTAGGTTAGCACCGTCTCAGTGGGCCGAAGGACCTGTTTCCACACTCGAAACTAAACTAAAAACGTAGTGGAAATGTCATGCGGACTAACGAACTTGTCGCTATGGAGATGTCGAGGACAGTCCGTATTACAGTCTAGGAGGTACTGGACATCATAGGGTGTATGAAGACGATAAAGATCCTGGACTGAATCAGATGTATCTGAAGACACTCTGGGAAATTAGAGAATAAATTGCAGCAGCCCTGGCTGAGATATGAACCATCGTCAGGTTCCAGATGACTGGAGGGTGGCAAATCTCCTGTCACGAAGGAGAGCTGCAAGGAAAAGCCTGGGAACTATAGACCAGTGAGCCTAACATCTGTGGTAATAGGTGAGTGACTGGAGAGGATTCTGAGACAAGATACGTATGCATTTGGATAGATAGAGATGATTAGCCACGTGGTTTTGTATGTGGGAGATAGTGTCTTACGAATTTGAGTTTTTTGAACAAGTGACCTAAAGGGTGAGAGGGCAAGGCTATAGACGTTATCTATAGGGCTCCACATGGTAAGCTTCTCTGAAAGGTTAGATTCAATGATTCAATTTTACTTCGGAGTCATGTGAGTGACTAGGTGAAGAAGCCCCGCCTGGCGCTGGATCGGCATTACGTCGTCGCTGTCGGTAGAGGAAAGAGCTGCAGAGCGCAGCACCACACAGCGGTAAGGAAACGGCCCGCAGGTAAGAAAAATTTTTGCTTCTCGGGCGTTTTCAAAACTCGGTGGGCTGGTGGGTAAACCAGGAGGAGTTAAAAAGAAAATGGAGAAAGTTAAGAAATCGCGGGTAAAACGTGCATCCCGGGGTGGAGAACAGTCGGGACAAGATTATTGCGGAGCCGGTTCCGATACCGGTGGCCGTTGAAATACCCGTTAGTGAGCCTTTGGTTGCTCCACAAACAGAAACTTTGGAGGATAACCCAGTGCCTAAAAAATATATAAGAAAAGCTGAAAGGCCTGAGGTTTCTGATGAATCTGATTCAGAAGGTCCAGAAAGAAAAGCCTTATGGCCCAGAATGGATCAAATGGAGAAAACACTCCAAACTATAATCAACCAAGGGTCTAAGAACCCAGAATATTCCCAGGCAGCCCCTGAGGGGGTTCCATATCATGAATATGGTGCCAGTTTGAATTGGGAATTTGAAACTCCAGTGCCCGGGATTGGGCTGGAGGAAGTCTCCTTTGAACAAGTTTCAGGACTACCAGGGCTGTATGAGACAGACCCTGAAAGTGATGATTGAGGTCCGGAGTACCCACCACAATACAAATATGTTGATCCAGGTGTGCCTGATGTGGCACAAAGTTTTGCTATACCTGGAGGAGGCGGTGAGGCCATGGAAGAAAACCTGGCGGCCAATATTAATTATATGGTCTCTCACCCGCTTCAAGAAGCTGTTATGGTTGAGACAGCAGAACTGTATAAAACACCTATTAATTGTACCTCACTGAAGGTACCTACGGTGAATCCGGCTATTTGGGCGCCAATGTCATCAATGATGCGGGCGCAGGAGATTCGATTTCAAAGAATCCTCAAGCTGATTTCGGCTGGCATCACTGCCTTTGGAAGACAAGTGGAAGGTTGTGGAATGACCAAAGTTCAGAAGCATATGTTGGCTTTATTCTGCAACTCATTTTTTGAGATAAATTGTATGAGGAAGATTGCCATTCGGCCTCTTTTACATCCAAGATTTGCAGGGTTGTGCAGGTCAAGCAATGTTCAAGCTCCTGGTTATTTGTTCGGAGAAAATCTGTCTAAACAAATTAAAGAAATGGATGAAGAGGCAAAAACTATTGGCCTTATGAAACCCTTCAATTTTGGCCAGAGAAGGGCTGGTCAAATGAGAAGGGGATTTGATTTTGGAGCTGGAACAAGCCGAGGCAGGAGTATGATAAGGAAGAATTACCAGCCAGCACAGCCGAATGTACACCCATTTATTGGGAGAAGGAGATCACTTCGTCCGGTTGGAGAGGTACAAAAACTTTCTCCTATTAAAGAAGAATGTTTGGATGAACCTCAGATTAGTTGTTGACTCCGATTGTTTTATAATGAATGGGACAGTATAACATCTGATCATGTTGTATTAGATACTGTTTTAGGATCTACTATTGATTTTGTAGAAGGTATGGATCCACTGGGACAGAATAAGACTAATCATACTTTGATGTTTTCTGTTCTTGAAAAAATTCAAATTGACAAAGAGGTTAAGAATTTGTGTGAGAAAGGAGTTATTGAGAAAACAGGAGAGGATCCACAACAATTTGTGTCAAATATTTTCCCCAGACCAAAGAAAGATGGGGGTTGTAGAATCATTTTAGATCTCACACAATTGACTACATTTGTCCAGTATAAACATTTTAAAATTGACACATTCAACACTGCAATGCAGCTGGTATCAACAGGTTGTTATATGGCTACAATAGATTTGAAGGATGCATATTATTCCGTTCCAATTCATCATCGCTTTCGCAGGTATTTAAAGTTTAAATAGATGGGACAGCTGTGGCAATACAAAGCATTACCTAATGGATTAAGCTCAGCACCTAGATTGTTCACTAAATTGTTGAAGCCAGCACTTGCACTGCTAAGGGCACAAAAACACATCGTTATGGCTTATCTAGATGACATTTTAATTGTCAATGCTAATCAGGAGTCAGCTGAACAATCAGTCGCAGCAACTACAAGCATGTTTGAAAAGCTGGGGTTCCTGATTCATCCAACAAAATCTAAGTTACAGCCATCCCAAACCATTGAATATCTGGGGTTTGTGATTAATTCAGTTACCATGTTGGTAACTTTACCAATGGATAAGATGATTGATTTGACAAATGTGTGTCAGAGCCTGATTAACAAACCTTATCCCTCCATCTGAGAAGTTGCTAAGGTTATTGGGGAGTTGGTAGCAGCATTTCCAGCAGTAGAATTTGGTCCACTACATTACCAAAATCTTCAAAGGGCAAAAACTCAAGCACTTATACAGCGAGCAGGCCATTTTGATAGGCCTATGCAATTGCCAAAGGAAGCCTTATCAAAATTGCATTGGTGGATTGAGAATGTTCCACAAGCTGCTAAGAACATTTTAGTTCAGCAGCCAGTAGTGATTTTGCAAACTGACGCAAGTTCTCTCGGATGGGGGGCTACGGATAATGAGACCAGCTGTGGGAGCAGATGGACTGTCCAAGAGGATTTATTGCTCCAAACATATGGTATAAATTATTTGGAGCTACTGGGAGCATTTTATGGATTAAAAGCTTATTGTTCTACTATGAAGGATTTGCATGTCCAAATACAAATAGACAATACCACAGCTGTGGCATATATCAATCCAGATGTGGCATTGGTGTATTGGTAAAAATATTTGGCTTTCAGCTATTTATCTCCCGGGGAGAGACAATGTTGTGGCAGACAAAAGATCACGAATATTTAAAGACAATACAGAATGGATGTTAAATCCACAAATTTTCAAAAATATTGTCAGTCGGTATGGAGTGCCGGACATTGATCTGTTTGCATCTAGATTGAATCACCAATTGCCCAAATACGTGTCTTGGGAACACGATCCAGGGGCAGTAGCGGTGGATGCTTTCTCGCTACACTGGGGGAATACGTTCTTTTATGCTTTTCCCCCATTCTGTCTGATTGGGCAATGTCTCAAGAAAATAGCGCAAGACGCTGCCAAAGGCATTTTGGTGGTGCCAAATTGGCCTATGCAGTCATGGTTCCCATTGATGCTAAAAATGATTATTGAACCATGTATGACGATTCCCAGTTGCGACAATCTGTTGACACAACCAGTAACAAAAGAAGTTCATCCATTGCATGATCATATGAATTTGTTAATCTGCAGGTTCTGACCAGACCATTGCAAGAGTTTGAACTGTCGGACAGGACCGTGGATGTTATAGATGCAGCTTGGAGGAATAGCACTAAAAAACAATATATGTCGCATATAAGGAAATGGGAAGCTTTTTGTACACAGTCAAAGATATCTTATCATACTGCAAACATTTCAAATGTATTGGAGTTCCTTGCTGGGTTACATTTTGATGAGCATTTGAGTTATAGTGCCATTAATTGTGCTCATAGTGCATTGTCGTCCTACTTAGGACAAATTTCTGATCGGGATTCAGTTGGGTCTCACCCATTAGTATCCCGATTCATGAAAGGAATTTTTAATAAAAATCTTCCCAAGCCCAGATATACAGAAATTTGGGATGTTAGCATTGTTCTCACTTTGCTTAAGCAATAGACTCCAATTACTTCAATGTCTTTGCAGAAGTTAACATTCAAGGTAGTAATGTTAATGGCATTGGTATCAGCTCAAAGAGTACAAACTTTGCAATTGTTACGGTTGGATTGCATGCATGTGACTGCAGATAACATTGTGTTTTATGTTTATGACCTGATCAAACAAAGCAGACCAGGGAGAACTGGAGCTAAGGTAATGTTTAAAGCATATCCTATCGATGAAACATTGTGTGTAGTTAAGCATTTAACTCAATACATTGAAGTAACCAAAAATCTCAGAGGTTCTGAGAAAGCGTTATTGATAACGCACAAAAAACCACATACAAAAGTTTCAGTTCAAACCATTTCTAGATGGTTAAGACAGGTTTTGGATCTAGCAGGAACAGACACTGATGTGTTTAAATCTCACTCCACTAGGGCGGCAGATACGTCCGCGGCGAAGGTACAGAACGTACCACTCGAACAAATTTTAGAGGCCACAGGGTGGTGTAGAGAAGAAACGTTTTCAAAGTTCTACGATAAACCTGTTGTCACGGTGCCAGGATTTGGACACGCAGTACTGGGTCCTCTTTAAATGCTTGCTTTGTTTTATATTATCAATTTATATTATCGATTTATGTTACCATTGACATAATTATCATTTTTCTTTTGTAATTTTCCCCTACGATAGAGGGGTTATTATTAAAAAATTGTTATTTTTTATGATTAAAGGACTTACTACATAAATTGTAACAATGTTTTAAAATACTATTTACTAACTACTGTTTTGACTAAACAGAGTGTCGTATGGAATGAATCTACGACATAAAAAACACAGAGCTTTAAAATCTTCACGTAGTCACTCACGTGACTCCGAAGTAAAATAGTAAGATTAAACAAGAACTTACCTGTTCGAAGTTTGATCTTTAGTTTATGAGGAGTTACAATGAGGGATTACGTGCCCTCTGCTCCTAACCCTCATAATATAAATGATCATCTGGTAGTTCTAGTCTATGTTGAGCTTCACTTTCTTACTCCGGCTATTGGTTCTGTGTTTTTCATGCCGCTGCTTTGAAGAATGCTGATCCAGCGCCAGGCGGGGCTTCTTCACGTAATCCCTCATCGTAACTCCTCATGAAGATCAAACTTCGAACAGGTAAGTTCTCATTTAATCTTACTATTATACTTTATTGTCATATGTACATAGAGAGAATGATGCGCTTTGTTTTATACAACCCAGTAAAATACAACCCCCACACATGCTGGGTCACTTTTCCATCTCTGTACTCCACCCCGCTCCCAGCGGCGTGGGTCCCGTCAACGCCGGTGGCTCCTGGGCAGGTTCGGAGTCCACAATGGGTGAGCCCTGCCTACCAGTGGCTCCCCTGTCAGCGGTCCGCGGCGGGCGAGTCTCCCGTCGGCAGTCCACAGCTACGAGCCGGGCCTACTTGCTGGGATACTCCAGGTGCGCTGCTCGTATGGGATCTAAGGAGAGCTAGCTAACTGGACAAGTATTGGCTTTATGAAAGGAAACAGAAGGTGGTGGTGGTGGAAGAGCTAGAGGCCTGTGATGGTGTGCCTCTGGGGCTGGTGTTGGCCCCATTGATGTTTGTGGTTTGTATCAACAGTTTGGATGAGAATGTGCAAGGTATGATTAGCAAGTCTGCAGGTGAAATTGAAGTAGTATCGTTGATCGTGAAGACAGTTATCAAAAGTTAGTGCAGGATAGGCTATATGCAGGCAAATGGGACTAGCTTAGATGGGGTGTTTTTCAGGGCATGGACAAGTCGGTTAAAGGGCTTGTTTCCATGCTGTATGAATCCTTAACTCTAACCCCATGGTCCTTAACTTCAGCCCAAAAATCCGTCTACCTTTGGCAGATATATTCAATAGCTCAGCCTTGACAGTTTTCACAAGTTGTAATCAATTTCTTGTTCCTGCCCACCTCCATTTTAATGAATAACCCTTTACCCTGAGGGTACCACACAGGAAAAATATTTTTGCTGTTTTAGCGGTGCGAAGTCCGCTTAGAATTGTATTTGTCAATTAGATCGCCCCTAAACTGTAATCTATATAGATCTATGTAGACAAGACTATTCCCTTTTCACAGAACTGTCTCCAAAGCAAGTATATCCATCCTGAAACAAGGTAATCTATGCATGTCCACACTAATTCAGTTGCATCTCATTAGCTTAAATACACAGCTGTGCAGATTTTAACAATTTTACAACTTCCTATTTCTGGATTCTTGGAACAAAGACTGACATTTCATTTGCCGTCTTAAACGTTTGCTAACACTACAACTTTCTTGTACAAGGATATCAAAAGTTACACGAACAACCAGCATTAATAGTTTCAAACTATTTAATATTTTACTTTTCTTCCTTCCAAATTAAAGGGTCTGTCCCACTTTCACGCCCTAATTCACGACCTCTGCCGAGTTTGCCCTTGACTCATACTCGCAGCATGGTCGTCACGTGATTGTAGGAGGTCGTAGGAGGTCTTAGGTGGGTCGTAGCAGGCCGTGATGCTAGTCGTAGGTACTCGTGGCTTCAAGTAGGTTGGGGCGTTTTTTCAAGCATGATGAAAAATGGCGACGAGTAAAAAAGGTTGTGAAAGTGGGACAGGCCCTTTAATAATCAGAATTCCCCATATTATGCTTGATCTACCATTTTAGTCAACATGTCCATGTATCTTGGCAGACTCTCGTCATCCTCAACTTGTATCTCCACCGACAATCGTTTCATGGCATCAGCATACATTAAGTATAAGTACGGTATACATTTAAGGACTGTATCTTTCGCCTGTATTTGATACTGTAAGCAGAACACAAAAGAGCCTTTGGACACGGCACGGAGACAGCAATGGAATGTGGCAACATTGATAACTCACATGCTTTCCACGTTACAGCTCATCTGTCATGCCATTACCAATTTACTTGGCTTGTCTATATCCTCCTGCAATCTCTTTGCATCTTTTCCACATCCCACACAGCTACCTAGTTTAGGATCATTAGCAAACATGGACTTGTTCCAGTTGGTCTCATCTTGATTCATTGACATAAATTATGAAACACTGGAGCCCCAGCACCAATCCCTGCAGGATAGCACTTATCACAGTCTCCTGAACCCAAAATGGTCTGTTTGTTTCTGCTCTGTTTTTTGTCTTTGTTAGTCAAGCTACAATACATGCCAGCAGAGGCCCTCCCCAGGTTCCTGGGAACCCAGATAGTTCAAAGTCACAACTGCGGTCATGAACCAAGTTCCCAGACAGAAGATGCCTGCAGCTACACAGCAGCCAGCAAATCCATCCCAGTCTCCCAATGCTAGTGTGCAGGTCGACAATGTATCATTAGTCAAACGTACACAGCCCTTTAAAGCATACTCATACTTAATATTTGCTGGTGAAATGAAAGTAGGTGGAGGTACAAGTTGTGAACAAGAGTCTGCAAAGGTATATTGACAAGTTGAACAAGTGTAGATAAAATGGCAGATAAAGAATAATATGGGGACAGCTGAATATTGACATTGGAAAGAAGAAATGTAAAATATATTTTAAATGGTTTGACATTTTTCATGCTGTTGTACAGAAAACTTCTGGTATCCTGGTACAAAAAGTAATGATGCCGTGTTAGCAAAAAATGGCAACAAATGGAATGTGGGTCTTTATTACAACAGTAATGTGTACACATTTGATATAAATCAGCTGTTTGTAACCTAGCGAGAATGTGTATGTTATCTCAATCCCTTTTCTAAATTTTGTTTAAAAGCCTTGTGCGTCAACTGATTGAAGGCTTTGTGAAAAATCTAATTTACCAGACTAGTTCCCCCACTAGTTCCACCACTGGGCTAGCTCAATGTGACAACTTGGTCAGCATTGACAAGGTGAAAAGGGCATGTATAGCTACATGACTCATGTCTCCAATGACCCTTACCAACTCTTGACATCCAAGATGGAGCCAAAGATTGGTGACTTTGTGTGCTCTTCCCAGAGAAGGATCTACTACTATCAGATATAATTGCTCTACTCTTTAAAATCTCTTTTCTATCTGCAAGTACCTCCATATCTACATTTCTGAGAAAGTTTTCTTTAATATTTCTGCAGATCTGATAATCTCACAATCTCCAGGATGTAGGGCCTTGCCTGACCTGAACCAACCTGATCAGCAAGGTTTACTCTGACCACCAAAGCCTGCGGCTTACATACATCCGCCAAAATCTCAATGTTGCGCAGCTACCAACATGACTAGACCATCAGGCCCAACCCAATGCAGCACCGATATTGAGGAGCTACAGTAGCAATTAAACCACTGGGCCCAACAGAATGCATGCCCTGTATCAAGGAGATACCGAACTGATTCAACCTAGTGTGGGCCTTGACCTCCCGATGCCATATTCCTATGTTGAGGCATGGTAGGCCAAAGGTCCGACTACCAAAGCACGCAAAACCACGACCAACTTCAGGACCGCACTAAGCGCAACCAACCAGCTGCCTGATGGAGACACCAACTCCACGCTCCAGCTCCTGTGCCCAACCAGGAGCAGCTATCTTCTGAAGAAGCATGGGAAATGAGTTGGACTGCAGCAGAGACTGAAACGGCATGGTTTCAACTTCTCCTCCCCAGCATACAGTTGGCTAATGTACAAGCTATTTAGAACAAACTGGATAAACTTAAGCTAGACTCACTTATGTTAGAGAACTGAGGGACTGCTGTGTGCTCTGTTTTACAGAGGCATGGCTCATCCCTGCCTCACCGAACTGTGCCATACAAGCCAAAGATTTCTCACTTCACCGGATGCCCCAAGGCCTTGTTTATAATAGCCGGGGACTTGAATCAGGCCAACCTCAAGAGCATGCTGCCAAAATACTATCAGCACGTCTTTTGCCCAACCTCCCTCAACCTCTACTACACGACCATTAAAACCATATTTAATGTTTTACAACCCATTTCCAGACCGCATTTTGGTAATTCTGGTTGTGCTTCCACTCCCTGCTTGCAAACAACAACTGAAGCAGAAGAAGCCAGTCCAGAAAGTCATGCAGTGCTGGTCCATGGTAACAGATGGGATCCTTTGCAAGTGCTTGGAGTCAGTGGACTGGTCCACATTCAGGACTCTTCAACTAATCAAGATGAATCTGCCACAGCTGTCACAGATTACATCAAGTGTGTAGAGGACTGTGTACCAAAGAAAATAATATGTCTATTCCCCAACCAGAATACATGGATCAACTTTGAGGTCCATTCCCAGGTGGAGTTCAAGTCTGCAGCATTCAAGTCAAACCAAGGCAGCTTGAAGAGTCAATGGAAGGAAAGCTAGTTTGTGGGATAATTTGGGCTACATCCACAACTCTCTGCAATTTCTTGTGGTCTTGGATGGCGCTGATCCCAAACCAGGCTGCTTTGGAAAAGCTGCCAAAAGAATGAAAGACTTGCCTCACTACGGTTATTCCTTCTTCTCCCTGCTCCCATCCGGAAGAAGGTACAGAAGCTTGAAAGTGCACACCACCAGACTCAGAAACGGCTTCTTCCTCTCTCATCAGGCTTTTGAACAGTCCTTCTACAAACCAGGTTACTGTCCAATTCACTTCTACCCCATTGTGAACATTGGACTTTGTCTCAGGAACTGGTGAGCTACAATCCTGAGAACTGCATTTTGTATGTTCCACTTTGCTGCATCTATTGTACTCGGGTTTGACTTGAATGTATTTATGTATAGTAGATCTGATCTATTTGGATAGTGTGCAAAATAAAAGCTTTTCACTGCACCTCAACACACATGACAATAATAAATCTTAACCTTCCACAAATGCACCATAGAAAGCACACTATCAGCAAACATTACAGGTTGGTTTAGCAACAGCTGTGTCCAAGACTGCAAGAAATTGCAGTGAATGTAGTCCAGCCCATCCAACAAAAGAGCCTTATTCCCCCAACCCCCCCCCCCCCCCCCCCCCCAACTATCTGTACTTGACGCTGCCAAGGGAAAGCAGTCAAAATAATCTAGGGTAATTTTCACTCCAGTCATTCCCACTGCTCTCCTCTCCTGTCAGGCAGAAAATACAAAAGCTTGAAAGCACATATCACCAAATTTATAAACAGCCTCTTTCACGCCTTTATTAGACTACCGACTGCTCCTCCCATAAACTAGAGTGCAGTCCCAATCTCTAATATAACACAATGCAGACCTTACTCTTGTTTCTTATCTGCACATTCTCTGTAACTTTAATGCTGTAACACCATATTCTGCAATCTGCTGTTTTTCTCTTTGCACCGCCAGTTGCACTTATGTATGGCTTCATTACAATCACTAAAGGGCCTGTCCCACCAGCATGCAACTCTATGCGATGAGTGTGACCTAACGTGGTCGCTTGAGCCGTCCGGCGTCGCGGGGCTGTGACGCCGGATCCCACTTCGATCGCCGGAGCCGTGCGGAATTGTGCGGAGTTCGTCCCGACATCGCGCGGGGCTCCAAAAAACTGACTATGTTCAAAAATTCCGCACGACAACGGCTTGCGGCTCGCAGTTGCCTCGACGCATTACACACCGCCTCGACGTCGTGCCTCCGTGACCCTCTCTGTACTTGCCTCCGTGATCCTCTCTGTGTGTGGCTCCGTGGCCCTCTCTGTGTGTGCCTCTGTGCCCCTCTCTGTCCTGGCGAACTTACCTTTAAGACTTTGCTCCAAGTTCGCCTCACTTTGCGCCGCGATGCGCCACTCACCTAACCTCCGCGCAGCCCTCGCTGCCGGTTTGGTCGCGTTTGCCGCATGTAGGCGCATGCTGGTGGGAACGGCCCTGTACAGGGATCACCCGACCTTCGCGCGGCCCCCGTTTCTAGTTTGATCGCGCTCATCGCATGGAGTCGGATGCTGGTAGGACAGGCCCTTTATACTATGATGAAACCAGATAGCTTGTAAACAATTTTTCACTGTATCCTGGTACACGTGACAATAATAAACCACTATATCATAGATCGAAGAGCCTGTTCCTATGCTGTACATTCTGTTCTATGATATCTAAAATTAATTGTGCCACAATTTTACAGATAGCTAACAGAAATAAATAGCATAATTTTCAACTAACAATTTAAATATTGAACAGAATGTAAAATAAGTTCTGGAAAGCACACTCAATATTAAAATGTACTGTCCCTTAACATCTTTTAATTTGACTCCTCCCATTTCCTCCATATACAAGTAGCTATGGGCACGTGCATGGGCCCAAGCTATGCCCGCCTCTTTGTAGGGTACGTCGAACAATCTTTGTTTGAGACGTACCATGGCCCTATCCCCGACCTCTACCTCTGCTACATCGACGACTGGGTTGGTGCTACCTCCTGCACCCATACACAACTCACTGACTTCATCCAGTTCACCACTAACTTCCATCCACTGGACCATTTCCGACATTTCCCTACCATTTCTAGACCTTACTATCTCCATCGCAGTTGATAGACTACTGACTGACATCTACTATAAACCCACTGACTCCCATGGCTATCTGGATTACACTTCTTCCCACCCTGCTTCCTGTAAGGTCTCCATCCCCTACTCTAATTTCAGGTAGTCCCTGGATTTAAGAGAGAGTTGGATAGAGCTCTAGAGGCTAGTGGAGTCAAGGGATATGGGGAGAAGGCAGGCACGGGTTATTGATAACGGACGATCAGCCATGATCACAATGAATGGCAGTGCTGGCTCGAAGGGCTGAATGGCCTCCTCCTGCACCTATGTTTCCCAATTCCTCCGACTACGCCGCATCTCCATGAAAAGCACATTTGCACTGCATATTTTGCTTGGAATGTCTTTCAGAATATATTACAATCATTTTTATTGAACTTTTATGAAGTTCTTATCAGGTAACTAATTTCCTTTGATTACTGTGAAGGTTGCAAAACCTAATTCTCTGCAAAAAACAAGAAATATCTTACAGGACTTTGCGTGATTTCTTATTTAACTACAGCAGGAATGTACCGTGACTTTAGCACTCAAACAAACCTTTAAGATCTGGCTCTAAAAAAAAACGACAAATATTCATGCAAAATCCAATGAGAAAATCTTTAAGTCATTATGGCACGGTGTACAGGTATAACAATATTATACATTGGGGCCAGTATTCTAATCAACAGCTTTTACACAGAGTTTTCTGAAACATACAAGGACCGGCAACCACAATAAATATAGATAGAAAGTCTAGATTACAGCACTAATAATTATGACTGGCCTTGCATGCTTTCTGAGAAAAAAGAGCCTGTTTTCATGAGTTAGTTAATAAGTCATCTGCTGTATAAAATTCTCCAACTAAAACAATGAATGGTTCAGTCTACCAGTCCTGTAAAATTGGTGGCCGCAATCCCACTTGTTCAAGTAGCATCATTTATTTCAGCAGATGTCAAACACAGGGAAACTACATGGTATCAACACGTTTTTTTTTAAATCACACAGTCATTATCAAATTATTTGATGGTGATTTTATGCAAATATAACACTTGTAGGTGAAACACAAATGCAACACCAATATCAGCAGAAGATACATTAAATGAAGGTCCTTATATGGCATCTTCCAGCTTCTGAAGTGCTGCTTCTTTCAAAAGAAGCTTAAGAAAGAAAACTCAGAGTGGAAAATTATGTCAGAAAGGAAAATGATCAAATAAACTGACAGATGTTCACCAGCTCGAAATCACGTCCTTAATGAATATAAAGGAAAAACTGCAGGTGCTGGAAATCTAAAAAAGACAGATAATGATGGACATACTTGTCAGGCTGCATCTGTGGGAAGACCCTTCAACAGAACTGGGAAGGACACTGTGACAATATCCATGTAATTTATGCATGAGCTCTACTCATTCTCGCTCAAACTCGTGCATATAATTATGTAAATCAGTCAGTCACCTTTAACTTGGAAATATATCATTCCTGCTTTTCATCGCAACACAAGTGTTTGTTGAGCCATCTTTCTCTGTCTAATATGTGTTAGTTTTACCTACATCGTAAGCAGACACATATCAAAACATGGTGGCAGAGGTGAAAGTGAAGATTTGTGGATCAAATGGACGCTATGATGATTAGCAAAAATGCTTTGAAAAGCTTTCAGGAATCAGTGTTTCAACGCTCAGTGGCTAGCTGCATGCATGTGTGGAACGGTATGCAGGTCAATGCAACACAAGGCTGTAAATCTGTGCTGTGGGGGTCGAGGGTTGAAACGACGTGCTGTGGGAGACTGCTTGAAGATAGAACACGCTGTATAGAAACAGGGAAAAAAAAAGTTTTGTTTTGTAAATATTTTCAATATTAGTAGAAGATATTACGAGAATATTCTGCAAATTACGCAGTCGCGCTTTCTGCTTATAGCTAAACGATGCATAAGCTATTAAGAGCGAGGGGATACACTGATATTTCAAAATGGTGCAGGCCAGTCCATCTTTCCACATGTCTCCACCATCCAATCTAAAACTCAAAGAGAACCGGGTGGAAGAGTGGAAAATGTTTAAATAAATGTACCAAAATTATGCAGAAATAACAGAACTGGATAAGAACGAGAAATAGTTTCAAAAAGCAGTATTCCTGCATACTTATGGACCAGAAGGACTGCGAATCTTCAATACCCTGATGTTCGAAACAGTAGCAGATGAGACAGATGTAAAAGTCATCATCGACAAGATCTCTACCATCATCATAGGAAAGACGAATGAAACGTATGAAAGATTCATTTTCGATAAACGAGACCAGAAACCAGGGGAAAGCATTGAATCGTATGTTGCAGAGCTGAAGGAGCTTGCTACGACATGCAACTTCTGCGATTGCCTGAAAGAAAGCCTCATTCGAGATCGCATCGTCATTGGTATTGCAGACCAGTCAACTAGGAAGACACTCCTTCAGAAGAGGAATCTGACACTGCAGGGGTCTGTGGACATATGTAGATCCTCGGAAGTAACAGCAACAAGAATGCAGGTCATCGGCGAACAGGCGACAATACACAAGGTGGAACGAATCAAACCAAGGGAAAAGAAGGTTGATTTTCCTTCGCAGAGGAAGAATCAGGGACTAGTCAAGTGCAAGTTCTGTGCGAGGACGCACAAGCGCAGGAAGAAGGAATGGCCAGCGTATGGGAAGGACTGCAACCGATGCGGACGACAAAACCACTTTGCCTGCTGATGCAAGCAGAAGATGGAGAGCACGCAGAAACGGGCTCGTAGAGGGGATACAGGGTCGTAGAGACATCTGACACAACGTCCATTTCCGACACAGAGTCTGTGAGTTGCACTGAGGTCAATGCAACCAGAAACAATTCCTCTTCAAGCCAATTTGCTGAGATGCAGGTCGGCACAGAAGCCATCAAGTTTCAGATTGACTCTGGTGCCAGTGTTAATGTGATTCCCAAGGATCTTGTACCCAACAAAGAGAAAGTCGTCTTAAAGATATGCAACGGATCCAATCTGCTGGCGGAAGGTAGGACGAAAGTCATACTCCGGAACAAGATGAACAACAAGAAGTACCGTGTTCACTTCATAGTGGGAGAGGAAATCTGGCTCACACCGCTCCTGAGCGACAAAGCTGCACAACAGATGAAACTCATCATGGTTCACTATGAGAATTTCAAGAGCCTGAATGCTGTTGGCGAGGCTGACTCATTACTCAAGAGCTACAAAGATGTCTTTGGCAACGAAAGACCTGTGAGACTTCCAGGTAAGGTGAAGTTGGTAACGCAGGAGGAGGATGTGACCTATCACAGTGTTCTGCAAAGCCGGTACCTGTAGCCATGAAGGAGAAGGTCAAGAATGGTCTCATGAAGCTGGTCGAGCAGGACATCTTGACTCAAGTCGAATAACCAACTGAGTGGTGTAGCAGGCTGGTCATTACGGAGAAAAATGACAGCACAGAGTTGAGGTTCTGCATAGATCCTAGACCCCTCAACAAAGTCCTGAAAAGGGAGATACACAGACTACCAGTCATAGAGGACATACTCCCTGAGCTGTCTAAGGCGAAGATTTTCTCCAAATTCGATCTGAAATCAGGATACCTCCACTGCGAACTAGATGAGGGGAGCAGTTTCCTAACAACCATGAACACCCCTTTTGGGAGATATCGCTGGAAGAGGTTGCTATTTGGACTGAAAGTATGTGCAGAGATCTTCCAGAAGAAGCTGCAACAAGCCCTAGAAGGATTAGAGGTAGTAGAATGTGTTGCAGACGACATCCTATTCGGAGTAGGAGACAGAAAGGAATCACGATGCAAGACTGCAAGGACTTCTTCAGCGATGCAGAGACAAAGGCATCAAGCAGAACTGGAAGAAGTCGGTAGTGAAAACTACTTCTCACATTTCTAAAACATGTGATTACAAATCATGGCCTGAAACCGGATCCGAAGATGATCCAGGCTATCCTAGAGATGCCCAACCCAATCAATCCAACAGAAATCCAAAGATTACAAGGTAGTGTAAAGTACTTGGCATGATTCCTGCCACTGTTGTCAGACACATCCGAGCCTTTGAGGAGATTGACCCACAAGGATGCAGAGTGGGAATGGTCATCAGATTGAGAAGGAGGCTCTAGCAATAGTGTTTGCTCTCGAGCACTTTCATCAGTACACTTACGGACAGAGGGTGATCATTGAGAGTGACCTCAAGCCATTGGAAGTTATCGTCAGAAAGCTTCTGCATAAAGCACCAAGACGTCTTCATGGCATGATGATGAGGATGCTACACGATGACATCGAGATCAAATGTGTAAAGGGAAAAGACATGCATCTAGCAGTTATACTCTCGCGAGCATACCTCCCGGACACCACAGGATCAACCCGCAGACGTGCTAGAGAATGCATTTTCTGGCCCGGAATGAACTCCGATGTGAAGCAGTTCATTTCAAACTGTGAAGCCTGCAGGACGTACAAACAACAGAATCAGAAATAAACTCTGATGCCCCATGACCTCCCAGATCGCCCATGGGAGAAAGTGGGAATCGATCTGTTCGAACTTGCGGGAAAGCATTATTTAATCACAGTTGACTATCTATCTAATTTCTGGGTAATATGCAGACTGAAACTCAAGAACCACTTCACAAGATACGGAATTCCCAGCACAGTGGAAAGCGACAATGGGACACAGTTCTCATCAGAGGAGTTCGCCAAATTTGCCAGGAAATGGGAATTTGACCACTACACAATTCCTCCAAGACATAGTCAAGCTAATGGTAAGGTGGAATCGGCAGTCAAGGCAGCTAAGCGAGTACTGAAGAAAACCACTCACTCCAAGACAGATGGCAATACTGGAATTGTGCAACACCCCTGCGCAAGGAGTGAACAGTAGTCCTGTACAAAGACCACATGGAAGGAGAACAAGAACGACACTTCCAACTACATAAAACCTCCTCAAGATACTAACGGAAGAGAGGAAAAAGATGAAGGATTTGCAAGGAAAACAGTCAAAGATCTACAACCAACATGCCAAGGATCTGCCAATCCTGGAAGAAGGTGATGTCGTAAGATTCAAACCCTATAAACTAGGAGATATCAGATGGCAGAGAGCAAAATTTCAGAAACGATTGGATGCGAGATCATACGAAGTCGAGACCCCGCGTCAAGACTTCTAATCCAACGTAATCATGTGGATCTGAAGAAGACCGGAGAACTACCCCCACACATAACTCCAGAGAAACCACCAGACGCAGAGAAGACTGAGAAACCTTTGCAACCTCAGCTGACACAGGAAAAACCAACACAACATGCATCACCAGAAAAAGATGCAACTCGTGAAACTCAGAACACAGAGAAAACTAGACAAAAACAAAGCGACACAAGAGAAGAAATTAGAAGTGATGCACAGAATGTACACACTGAAAAGAAAGACACTTCTGAAAGAAACACCATCACGAAGACTAGGGCAGGAACATTTGTCAGACCGCCGGAAAGATACGGCGAGTATGTCAACAAGTAAGGTGTTTAGGTGTGATGTACCTACATGCTTATGAGAAGAAAGCATGTGAACATTATTTTGTGTTATTGAAACAAGTCACAAGTGTGGCTATGGTTGAAATTGTGAAATAAGACAGAACAGTTGTTATATTCAGTTAAGTTAAACCATATTACTATGGTGTAATATTATGAAACGTGTTTAGGTTTGCTTTGTTTTGGATCATTGGAAATGTAATCCCAAAATGTCAAAAAGGAAAGGATGTGATCATATCCATGTAATTTATGCATACGAGCTGTACTCATTCTCGCACATGCTCAGACTTGTGCATATAATTATGTAAATCAGTCAGTGACCTTTAACTTGGAAATAAATCATTCCTGCTTTTGATCCCAACACGACTGTATGCAGAGCCATTTTTCTCTGTCTAATATGTGCTAGTTTTACCTATATTGTAGTCAGACACATATCAAAACAGACACAAAAGAAGCTTGTTAAGATGAGGCATGGTGAGAGAGGGAAGTTATCTGCTAGGATAAAACCGGGATGACCGTGGGGATAAGCTAACAAGGTTTATATAGTCAATGAATGAATGGGAATAGTTGTAGAGTGAGAACACTTGTCAAAAGAATGCATGTTTCAAAATGCAGAACAGGTAAACACGCCTGGCAGCTACACCTCTACAGAAAAAAAAGGGTAAAAAAAAGCAGTTGGGACACTATCACAGATGGATGACAGACACATCAAGATGCCTTCAATTGTAGAATTCAATTGTAGAGTCCAGAAGAAAAACAATATATTTCTCAAGCTTGCATTGAAACTCATTTTAACGGTACAGGAGGCCACACAAGGTCTGAGTAGGAATGGGATGGAGAATTAAAGTGGCTCAGCACAAGATTGAGGAACTGCACATAATCTTCCTCCGAGACACATTGCTGCCTTTTGGACACAACAATGAATTATATATCGTGCATCCCTAGAGGAGTTTTGGGAACTAAGGAGTAAACTGAAAAAGTAGTTCAGAAGGGCAAAAAGGGACCAGGAGATGGCTCTGGCGGGTAGCATTATATAAATACATAAGGCAGAAAAGGGTAATTAGAGAGAGAGTGGGACCTCTCAGAAATCAAAGCGGAGTGGAGCCACAGGAGATGGGCAATGAGTATTTCTCCTCTGTATTTACAGAGGAGAAAGACAGTAGGACAGAGGAACTTGGGGCAGTCAATGGAAATGTCTTGAGAGCAGTCAGTGTTACCGTCAAAGAAGCACTGAAGGTACTATCGTGTATGAAGGTAGACAAATCTCCAGGGCCTGATCAGATATATCCAAGGATATTGTGGGAAACCGGAGAGGAAATTGCGGGAACTCTGCAATTTACGAGTTGAAATTTACGAGTTGTCCTTAAATACAGGAGAGGTGCCAGAAGACTGGAGGGTGGCAAATATGCCCCTTTTCAAGAAGGGCTGCAGGGAAAATGCTGGGAACTAGAGGCCGGTGAGCTTAACATCTGTAGTTGGAAAGTTACTAGAGAGTATTCAGAGGTAGAGGTTATACAGACATTTGGATGGGCAAGGGCTGATTAGGGATAGTCAGCGTGGTTTTGTACATGGGAGGTCGTGTCGCACAAATCTGATTGAGTTTTTTGAAGACGTGACCAAAAAGGTTGATGAGGTTGTATACATGGATTTCAGTAAGGCATTTGATAATGTAGGCTGCTCTTGAAGGTCAAATCGCATGGGCTCCAAGGAGAGATAGCTCAATGGATAGCAAATTGGCTCAATGGAAGGAAATAGAGAGTGATGGTGGAAGGCAGCTTCTCGGACTGGAGGCCTGTGACTAGTGGTGTGCCTTAAGGTTCAGTGCTGGGCCAGTTAATGTTTGTCATCTACATCAATGATTTGGATGAGAATATACAGGGCAAGATTAGCAAGTTTGCTGATGATAAAAAAGTGGGTGGTTTTGCAGATAATGAAAGATTGCAGCAGGATCTGGATCGATTGGCCAGGTGAGCTGAGAAATGGTTGATGGAATTTAATACAGAGAAGTGTGAGGTGTTGCATTTTGAAACGTCTAACAAGGGCAGGATCTTCACAGTGAGTGGTAGGCCTCTGGGGAGTGTTGTAGAGCAGAGGGATCTAGGAGTACAGGTGCATGGTTCCTTGTAGGTTGAGTCGCAGGTAGATAAGGTGGTCAAAAAGGCTTTTAGCACATTGGCCTTCATCAGTCAGAGTATAGAATATAGAAGGTTACAACAAGTTGGAGAAACTTAGCGGGTGCAGCAGCATCTAAGGAGCGAAGGAGATAGGCGACGTTTCGGGTCGAGACCCTTCTTCAGTCTGAGGAAGGGTCTCGACCCGAAACGTCGCCTATCTCCTTCGCTCCTTAGATGCTGCTGCACCCCCTGAGTTTCTCCAGCTTTTCGTGTAACCCTCGATTCTCCAGCATCTGCAGTTCCTTCTTTAACACTATAGAATATAGAAGTTGAGAGGTCATGTTGCAGTTGTATAAGACGTTGGTGAGACCGCATTTAGAATATTGTGTGCAGTTCTGGGTGCCATGTTATAGGAAAGATAATGTCAAGCTTGAAAGGGTTCAGAGAAGATTTGCGAGAATGTTGCCAGGACTAGGTCTGAGCTATAGGGAGAGGTTGAGTAGGCTGTGTCTCTGTTCCTTGGAGCGCAGGAGGATGAGGATGATCTTATAGAGGTGTATAAAATCACGAGAGGAATATATCGGGTAGATGCACAGAGTTTTCTGCCCAGAGTAGGGGAATTGAGGACCGGAGGACATAGATTCAATGTGAAGGAGAAAAGATTTGATAGGAATCTGAGGAGTAACTTTTTCACATAAAGGGTGATGGGTATATGGAACAAGCTGCTGGATGAGGTCGTTGAGGCTGGGACTATCCCAATATTTAAGAAACAGTTAGACAGGTACATGGATAGGACAGGTTTGGAGGGATATAGATCAAGCACAGGCAGGTGGGACTAGTGTAGCTGGGACATGTTGGGCCGAAGGGTCAGTTTCCACACTGTATCACTCTATGACTCTATGACAACTTAGGGTAACTTGACTTCTGTGTCTGTATCAGTCGTCCGTTGTGATACGAGTTACAGACAATGACTTAGCAAGACGACTTTGACACTATTACAATGACTTGGGTGGGGGAAAGAAGAAGAGAGAGGGAATGCCGGGGTTTCACAAAGTTAGAGAAATCAATATTTCATTCCACAAGGTTGTAAGCTGCCGAAGGGAAATATGAGATGCTGTTCCTCCAATCTGCATTTAGCCTCACTCTGACAATGGAGGAGGCATAGGACAGAAAGGTCAATGTGGGAATGTGAAGGAGAATTAGGTTTTTATCAACCGGGAGATCAGGTAGGTTCAGGTGGACTGAGTGAAGTTCAGTGAAACGATTGACCAGACTACGTTTGGTCTCGCCAATGTACTGTATAAGAGCCCACATCTTGAACAACGTATAAAGTAGATCAGGCACGTGCCGTGAGTAATTACTCAGGGTGGGCACTTGGTCCGCTTTAAAAAAAAATTAAACCGCGCATGCGCAGATTGTTCTCTCCGTTAAATAAATAAATAAATCAAAACAGTGACATTTCAATTTGCCCTTCCTAGGCTTCCTAGTCCTAGACCAATTGGGGGAACAGTTCCTTTCCCACTTCTGCGCCTTCTGCCGGCCCGCTCACCTCTGGCAGTGCTCGCCGTCGGAACACCTTTCATCTGCCGTTCGCCGACTTCGCTCATGTCAGCGGCTTCCTGCAAATCCTTAAATTCCCACAGCCGAGTAACCTCAATCGCGCTGTCGGAATTTAAGGACAAGAGTGAGGCCAGCGAGTGGCAGGAGACAGGTTTTTAGACGGAGAGCTGCCAGAGGTGAGCGGGGACCGGCAGAACGAGCTAAGGTGGCGGCTGGTTCCGCTGTCCGGCCCGGTGGCCGCTCAGCCACCCGAGCTACTTCTCTCTCCCCCCCCAGGCCTCAATGCGGTGGCATTCCACGCCTCTGTGCAAGGAGCGTTGCAAGTGGATGCCCCCGACCCCTCATTCATAACATTCGTGCCCTCCCCGCAACTTTACCCCGGGCCAGACTCCCCAAACGCTGTGAAAGGAGCGCTCCCCCACCCACACACCCCGGGAAATATGGTATTTAAAAACATAAACACAAAATGTACTTACCACATTATTGTTACATGACAAACCATAGTTGAAAACCCCGCCAAGAAATTCTGCCTTTGCAGTGCAGCAAAGGCAGAATTTCTGCTGCCTTCAGCCCCGCTTGAAACTGACGGCTTCAGGCAGCGCTGACGGTACGTGGGCAGCACAGAGCTTCCCGTGTTACAAGCGCTGTGGATGAAAGGCACGGAGAATTATGCCTACCTAAGAGATCGGTCTCTTACATAGTCATAATTCTCCCATGCATTTATTATTTATATTTAGTTATTACTATGTTATAATTTTAGTCAGGGTAGGCAGTGCCTGCCTTGCCTACCCTGACGGCCGGTGCCTGAAGTAGATGAAGTTGAAGGTGGTGCAAGTGAACTTCTGCCTAACCTGAAAGGACTGTCGGGGTCCCTGGACAGAGTCGAGGGAGAAGGTGTAGGGACAGGTGTTGCATCTCCTGCGATTGCAGGGGAAGGTACCTGGGGAGGGGGTGGTTTGGGTGGGAAGGGATGAGTTAACCAGGAAGTTGCAGAGGGAACAGTCTCTGCGGAAGGAGGAAAAGGGTGGAGATGGGAAGATGTGTTTAGTGGATCCCGCTGGAGGTGGCAAAAATGTTGGAGGATTATGTGTTGTATGCGCTGGCTGATGGGGTGAAAGGCGAGGACTAGGGGTACTTTGTCTCTGTTGCCACTAGGGGGAGGGGTGCAAGGGCAAAGCTGCGGGTACCGTGGAGACACGAGTGAGGGCCTCATCTACGATGGGAGAGGGGAATCCCCGTTCCCTAAAGAATGAAGACATCTCGGATATCCTGGTATGGAACACCTCATCATGGGCGCAGATGCGGAGAAGATGGAAGAATTGGGAGTAGGGGATAAATTCTTTGCACTAAGCAAGAAGTGGGAAGAAGTGGGAAGAAGTGTTACCTACACTTCTTCCCACCCTGCCTTGTGTACCCTTCTTCTCACCCTGCTTCGTCACACTTCTTCCCACTTGTGCAACAATACTCTGTTAAACAGTATAACATACAGCATTAAATATTTTTAGCTAGCAGCAACAAAAATAAACTTAGTGATTAAAATGTCCTTAATTTTTGAT
This sequence comes from Raja brachyura, assembly GCA_963514005.1. The sequence goes on from OY740785.1 coordinate 10,036,928, forward strand.
ATCCTGCAGTGAAACATAAATTGTTATTGGAATCTGAAACTCTCTAGCCCCTAAACCACTTTCCCCTTATTGTCTCGTTAATGCGATTTTCCAAAAGGCAACATTTTCTAGGAAGACAACTATTGTGTTAAGCAGTACCTGTACATATAATCTTCATCAAAATAGCCCAGGATTTTGCAAAAAAACATGGCTTGGCAATATCCGATTCAGTACCGACCATCCCCTTTTCAAAAATGTACAAAAAAGGGAAAAGCAGCAAAATCAAGTTTGTAGAATCACTCTGCTAAAACATCTAGGCAAGTGATAGTGTTAGGAAACGCTGTAGTGGGGGGAACAAACTGACATTTCTGTGGCCAAGCACAAGATTCCCAGATGATGTTACCTCCATTGTACCAGGATGAGAACCATCTCAGGGCCTTCTCAAAGGAGCAGATAATCAGTCAGAAGCTGCGTTACACTTTGGAACTAACTACAGAAGTAGAAAGAGGAATGAAGGAAGATACGTAATCTTATTCTTTAATTCATAGTAGTAGCAGGGATAAACCAAGTAACTACAGGCCACAGTCTTAAATCAGTGGAAATCAGATGAACAAGATTTATCAACACCTTAGGAAGATAGAAAATGGTCACAGATAACTAGGTTTGCAGGAAATCCGGTCTCATTAATTTGACTTTTTGTTAAAATAAGGTAACTAAACATATTGATTGGAGGAGTGCAGTAAATGTCGTTTACATAGACTTTAGTAAGGCCTCCGACAATGTCCTGCATTAAAGGCTGATCCAAAAGACCAATGGCCATGGGATCCAGGACAAGTTGGCAAAATGCATCCAATATTGGTTTAGTAATAGGAGAGTCATGGTGGAGAGTTATTCTTATGATTGGAAATTTGTGATGTCACTCACCAAGGGTCAGTGCTGGATTCTTTGATATTTGTGATATACATTAACAATTTAGATGTGAATATACAATTAATATATTTGCAGATGACACAGAAATTAGTGTTGTATATAGCTTCTCTGTTGTATTTCCCCCCACCCCCTATTCCCCCCCACCCAATGGGAGTAAGGGCATTCCCATCCCAATCTAGCAGAGATGGCGTCTTGCCCTGCATTTCGCAACTCCTGCATTCTATTGTCTACGTTTTTTTCTTGATGTTTTCACTCTTCAACTGCTCCCATTCACTCACTGTGAAGGTAACCGTGTTTACAGCTTATTCCCATGGTAACCCCTGTTTTATTTTTTATCAGAATCTTCCCCCAACCCTTTGTGTTTCCTGCAGTTTAATAAGCTTATTTTGTGCCCTTTCCGGTTCTGGTGAAGTGGACATTTCCTCAGTTTTCCTTCCCACAGTTGCAGCCTGACTTGCTGAATATAAACCAGCATTTTCTGTGTGTATTTTAGATTTCCAGCATCTGCAGATCAACAAAGAGAATTAAATATGGTTGTCACATGCACACACAGCAGCTTGGACCTTAGGAAATGCAAATGGAATAATAAAATTGAAGTACGGATTGAAGTAAAAATACGATGATTTAGCTACATGAATCATCAAATGAAATTCACATTATTAATCGCCAAGTTATGTGTAGTGAGGATATAAAGATATTCAAGGGCATTATCAAGACAGTGGGTTTTCTTTACGTTTGTTTTAAGATGAACTAAAGGAAATGCTATAGGGATTGGTAAACAGTGATGCACATTAGCACAGAAAGCATCCAGAACAGATTCATAACAGATGTTTATTCAGTTAAAGGAAAACATTTGCATGCCTAAATAAATGCATATTAAATGCACATGAGTGCACATTAAATGTTTTATAAAATAAGACTGCATTGGAGGCAATTATTTATTTATTGAACCTATGCCAGATTTTGGTTGGAACTCTATAATTAATCCCACTTTCCTCACAACATTGTAAAATGTTCCTTCAAGTTCACGTACAACTCTCTTTCGATCATCAGAACTAAGAATGATTCTACCCACTTTCAAACAGATTGCATTCTAGATAGCGACAACCCACTGCATAAAAGCAGTTTCATGCTATCTCTTTTGCTGATAAATTTAAATCAACATCCTTATGGTTATCACTTTTGCCACTGGAAACAATGCTTAAGTTTCTCAATATCATTTGTGACAACTCTTCCAAATCTCCACTTCAACTTTGTTCTCCAGTTTATCCACATATCCAAAATTCCCTCATCACTGCTCCTACTAGAATAAATCACTTCTGCACCAAGTTCATGGCCATAACATTCCTTCTAGATCTGAACACCACACTCTGCTGAACTTGTACCTATTTCTTTGACAGCTGCATATCTCAACCTGCCCCATCTTCAGACATTTGTAATTAATTAATAATTTGTATAAATTACACCTCCAAAACATTTTAAAAATTGTATCATGGACTTTGCATTGTCTCTTCTCAATAATTTTACCAGCATTTGCGATCCATGAACTTTGCTGACCCTCTCTTACTATCTCTCAGTATCCTTAAAGTGCCCAGAGAAGGCCTAGTACCAAAGAAGGCCTCAAATGATGCAGAGGCCCCACTCTGTAAAGACAAGTCAATAAGTTAAATATAAACCTAAGTAAGGTGGCTGATTCTTTGGCTCCAAGTTCTATGGGTAACGTTTTCCTTGTGCATCATTTGAGTGTATAGGCCAACATAGAACAAAGAGGAATCCTATCCTATATCCATACTATTTTCATTGAGTAAAATAAAAGTCACGCTTAAGCTGATAAAACTGACTTTCTATCATGGGATTAACGCGCAATGCCAGAAGTTGCATAAAAAGCAACAACTCATACAAAGAACCTTAAATGGTGGAATATAATAAAAATTAAAAAAGGAATTTGGAAAGCAAATCAATAGAGATGGAAAAATTGAGATATGTAAACCGAGCTGCTTAAACGTGTGAAAAACTAGGACCACAGTTCTAAGAGCTGTGAAGTCAACAGATTGCAAAAACAGCAGATACAAGGAAGCATTATTTCTTGCCATGGATTAATCTGGATTTGTGCTGACACCTTTGCTTCACCATGTTGTGATTACTAACTTCAAGTACGCTACCATGGAAGTTACGGCAAGACCCTCTACTATGACGATTACAATGGAGGGAGAGCTACCTTACTTTGATATCAACTAGAAAGAAGTGGTTACTAGCAGTTAAAAAGATAGAAACTATTCCACTGCCCTTAGTTAAAATTCTGCTATGACTTTACGAAGGCTATAGGGTGGCCTGTCAACATTAAGTCGTCTCCTCTGTTGAAGCAGTAGAGGCATTTAAAACATTCCAGCTCAGATTGCTAAAATTTTGAACAGCTGGTTTTCCAGGAATGAAAGAGTTTGGGGTTTAAGATGAGTCAATAGCATAAACAACCAACAATCCTGTCAAGGTCATAAAAATGTTAAGGATGGAATGGAAACAGTCAGGAATAATTTATTTGATATACTACAGGATTAATTTGTTTTAGTATTTTGCTCAATTGCCATTACTGGAACACAGATTAATTAGTACTGGCAGCTCTTCCCATTCAATAGTCAATAAAAAGGTTGGCTTGTCAACAAACAGGATGTGTACGTCACCATCAGGATTACTAAGACTAAGAGTTTCACTCTATTGTAAAGAATTCTGATAAAAATCTTTCCCATCATTGGTTAGAAAGGAAATGAAGTGACTGGCATAAAATTGGCAATTTTACTTTGGAGTCACGTGAGTGACTATGTGAAGAAGCCCCGCCTGGCGCTTGATCGGCTTTACGTCGACGCTGTCAGTAGGGAAAGAGCTGCAGAGCGCAGCTCCACCAGCGGTAAGGAACAGGCCCGCAGGTAAGTAAATTATTTTTACTTCCAGGGCGTTTTCAAACTCCGTAGGCTGGTGGGTAAACCAGGAGGAGTTTAAAAATAAAAATGGAGAAAGTTAAAAAAACGCGGGTAAAACGTGCGTCCCGGGGTGGAGAAGAGTCGGGACAGCAAATTATTGCGGAGCCGGTTCCGATACCGGTGACCGTTGAAATACCCGTTAGTGAGCCTTTGATTGCTCCACAAACAGAAACAACGGAGGAAAACCCAGTGCCTAAAAAATGTAAAAGAAAATCTGAAAGGCCTGTGGGTTATGATGAGTCTGATTCTGAAAGTCCTCCAGAGAGAAAAGCCTTATGGCTTAGAATAGATACAAATGGAGAAAATACCCCAAACAATAATCAACCAAGGGTCTAAAAACCCAGAATATTCCCAGGCAGCCCCTGAGGGGGTTCCATATCATGAATATGGTGCCAGTTTGAATTGGGAATTTGAAACTCCAGAGCCCGGGATTGGGCTGGAGGAAGTCTCCTCTGAGCAAGTCTCAGGAGTACCAGGGCTGTATGAGACTGATCCTGAAGGTGGTGATTTCGGTCATGAGTACCCACCACAATACAAAAATGTTGATCCAGGTGTGCCTGATGTGGCACAAAGTTTTGCTATACCTAGAGGAGGCGGTGAGGCCATGGAAGAAAACCTGGCGGCCAACATTAATTATATGGTCTCTCACCCGCTTCAAGAAGCTGTTATGGTTGAAACAGCAGATTTATATAAAACACCTGTTAATTGTACCTCACTGAAGGTACCTACGGTGAATTTGGCTATTTGGGCGCCAATGTCATCAATGATGCGGGGGCAGGAAATACGATTTCAAAGAATCCTCAAACTGATTTCGGCTGGGATCACTGCTTTTGGAAGGCAAGTGGAAGGTTGTGGAATGACCAAAGTTCAGATGGATATGTTGGCATTGTTCTGCAACTCATTTTTTTAGATAAATTGTATGAGGAAGATTGCCATTCGGCCCATTTTACATCCAAGATTTGCAGGGTTGTGCAGATCAAGCAATGTTCAAGCTCCTGGCTATTTGTTCGGAGAAAATCTGTCTAAACAAATTAAAGAAATTGATGAAGAGGCAAAAACTATTGGCCTCATGAAACCCTTCATTTTTGGCCAAAGAAGGGCCGGTCAAATGAGAAGGGGATTTCATTTTGGAGCTGGAACAAGCCGAGGCAGCAGTATGGTAAGGAAGTATTACCAACCAGCACAGCCGAATGTTCACCCATATGTTGGGAGAAAGAGACCACCACGTCCGGTTGAAGAGGTACAAAAACTTTATCCTATTAAAGAAGAATCTTTGGATGAACCTCAGATTGGTGGTAGACTACAAATGTTTTATAATGAATGGGACAGTATAACATCTGATCGTGTTATATTAGATACTGTTTTAGGATCTACCATTGATTTTGTAGAAGGTATGGATCCACCGGGACAGAATAAGCCTAATCATATTTTGGGGTTTTCTGTATTTGAAAAAATTCAAATTGATAAAGAAGTTAAGAATTTGTGTAAAAAAGGAGTTATCGAGAAATCAGGTGAGGATCCACAACAATTTGTGTCAAATATTTTCCCCAGACCAAAGAAAGATGGGGGTTGTAGAATCATTTTAGATCTCACACAATTGAATACATTTGTCCAGTATAAACATTTTAAAATGGACACCTTCAACACTGCAATGCAGCTGGTATCAACAGATCGTTACATGGCTACAATAGATTTGAAGGATGCATATTATTCAGTACCAATTCATCGTCACTTTCGCAGGTATTTAAAATTTAATTGGATGGGACAGCTGAGGCAATGCTAAGCATTACCTAATAGGTTAAGCTCAGCGCCTAGGCTGTTCACTAAATTGTTGAAACCAGCACTTGCACTGCTAAGGGCACAAAAACACATCATTATGGCTTATCTAGATGACATTTTAATTGTCAATGCTAATCAGGAGTCAACTGAAAAATCAGTCTCAGCAACTACAAGTCTGTTTGAAAGGCTAGGGTTCCTGATTCATCCAACAAAATCTAAGTTACAGACATCCCAAACCATTGAATATTTGGGGTTTGTGATTAATTCAGTTACCATGTTAGTAACTTTACCAATAGGCAAGATTGTTGATATTACAAATGTATGTCAGTGCCTGATTAACAAACTTTATCCCTCCATCCAAGAAGTTGCTAAGGTTATTGGGAAGTTAGTAGCAGCATTCCCTGCAGTAGAATTTGGTCCACTACATTACCAAAATCTCCAAAGGGCAAAAACTCAAGCGCTTATACAGCGAGCAGGCCATTTTGATAGGCCCATGTAATTGCCAAAGGAAGCCTTATCAGAATTGGTGGATTGAGAATGTTCCACAAGCTGTTAAAAACATATTAGTTCAGCAGCCAGCAGTGATTTTGCAAACTGATGCAAGTTCTCTCGGATGGGGTGCTACGGATAATGAGACCAGCTGTGAGGGCAGATGGACTGTCCAAGAGGATTTATTTCTCCAACATATGGTATACATTATTTGGAGTTACTGGGAGCATTTTATGGATTAAAAGCTTATTGTTCTGCTATGAAGGACTTGCATGTCCAATTACAAATAGACAATACCACAGCTGTGGCATATATCAATCACATGGGTGGAGTAGGATCATTATCATGTGATCATCTGGTTAACCAGATGTGGCATTGGTGTATTGGTAAGAATATTTTTCTTTCAGCTATTTATCTCCCAGGGAGAGACAATATTGTGGCAGACAAAAGATCACGAAAATTTAAAGACAGTACAGAATGGATGTTAAATCCACAAATTTTCAAAAATATTGTCAGTCGGTATGGAGTGCCGGACATTGATCTGTTTGCATCTAGATTGAATCACCAATTGCCCAAATACGTGTCTTGGGAACACGATCCAGGGACAGTAGCGGTGGATGCTTTCTCGCTACACTGGCGGAATACGTTCTTTTATGCCTTTCCCCCATTCTGTCTGATTGGGCAATGTCTCAAGAAAATAGCGCAAGAGGCTGCCAAAGGCATTTTGGTGGTGCCAAATTGGCCCACGCAGTCATGGTTCCCATTGATGCTTAAAATGATTATTGAACCATGTATGACGATTCCTAGTTGCGAAAATTTGTTGACACAACCAGTAACAAAAGAAATTCATCCATTGCATGATCATATGAATTTGTTAATCTGCAGGTTCTGACCAGACCATTGCAAGAGTTTGGACTGTCGGACAGGACATGAATGTTATAGCTGCAGCTTGGAGAAATAGCACTAAAAAACAATATATGTCGCATATAAAGAAATGGGAAGCCTTTTGTAGACAGTCAAAGATATCTTATCATACTGCGAACATATCAAATGTATTGGAGTTCCTTGCTGGGTTACATTTTGATGAGCACTTGAGTTATAGTGCCATTAATAGTGCTCGTAGTGCTTTGTCGTCCTACTTAGGACAAATTTCTGATCGACACTCAATTGGGTCTCACCCATTAGTATCCCGATTCATGAAAGGAATTTTTAATAAAAATCCTCCAAAGCCCAGATAACCAGAAATTTAACTCAATACATTGAAGTAACCAAAAATCTCAGAGGTGCTGAGACAGCGTTACTGATAACACACAAAAAACCACATACAAAAGTTTCAGTTCAAACCATTTCTAGATGGTTAAAACAGGTTTTGGATTTAGCAGGAATAGACACTGATGTGTTTAAATCTGACTCCACTAGGGCTGCAGCTACGTCCGCGGCAAAGGTACAGGACGTACCACACGATCAAATTTTAGAGGCCGCAGGGTGGTGTAAAGAAGAAACTTTTTCAAAGTTCTACGATAAACCTGTTGACATGGTGCCAGGATTTGGACACACAGTGTTGGGTTCTCTTTAAATGCTTGCTTTGTTTTATATTATCGATTTATATTATCGATTTATATTATCGATTTATGTTATCATTTGATATCATTATCATTTTTCTTTTGTAAAATTTTCACCTACGATAGAGGGGTTATTAAAAAATTGTTATTTTTATGATTAAAAGACTTATTACATAAATTGAAACAATGTTTTAAAATACTATTTACTCACAACAGTATTGACTAAACAGAGTGTCGTATAGAATGAATCTACGACATAAAAAACACAGAGCTTTAAAATCTTCACGTAGTCACTCACGTGACTCCGAAGTAAAATAGTAAGATTAAACGAGAACTTACCTGTTCGAAGTTTGATCTTTATTTTATGAGGAGTTACGATGAGGGATTACGTGCCCTCCGCTCCCAACCCTCATAATATAAATGATCATCTGGTAGTTCTAGTCTAAGTTGGGCCTTACTATCTTACTCCGGCCATTGGTTCTGTGTTTTTCATGCCGCTGCTTTGAAGTATGCCGATCAAGCGCCAGGCGGGGCTTCTTCACGTAATCCCTCATCGTAACTCCTCATAAAATAAAGATCAAACTTCGAACAGGTAAGTTCTCGTTTAATCTTACTATTAAACATTCCTCCATCTATCTGTATATATTTTTAAATCAACTACCCACTCACCATCATTTCTTACACATTGACTGAGAACATAAATTTTACTTCGGAGTCACGTGAGTGACTACGTGAAGACCCTGCCAGCACGCATGCGCGACATATCGTCGAATGCATTGCGGAAGCGACAGTCGGGAGGAGCGCCGCTCCTCCAGCGTAAGTTTAAAAACTTACTGAAGGTAATTCTCACTCAGTACCGGTGAGCGTATGCGACTGGGTGTTTTCTTGTGTTACAGAAAAATCACTATGGAGTCGCGCAAATCCAAGAGAGCAGCGGCAAAATCCGCTGCTATGGAAAGCAGCTAGCAGCGTGCCGTTACTCCGGAGCTGCAAGTGTTAACAGCAGCTCCCGACTTCTCGCCGATTAAGACCGCAGGTGCGCCGCGGTCGGGCGGCAAAACCACCCGGAAGTCGGACGGGACCGTTGACTCGGCTGGGTCCGGACCCGAAGACACCCCGTTCGCAGATAGCGACGGCGGGCGTCTTTCCCGCATGGAGCGGATGGTGGAGCAGTTGCTCCAGCGTGACCTGCTTAGGCAGGGGCAGAGTCACGGTGGGTCTCCTAGCAGACCCATGGCAGGATCCTATCAAGGACTGCCAAATGTCTCACCCTCTTCGCAGGGGAGCATTAGGGGTCAGAGCTGGGCTGACCCTGAAGAGGGGGCTATGGCTGAACAACCAACAATGTTAGGGGTGCCAGAAGAATTGTTGTGCATGGTTAATAAGCATGCAGTTCCAACACAAAAAGGACTGCCTATTCACCCAAAGCTGGCAGCCAGTATAAACTGCATGGCCACAAACCAGCTGCAGGAGCAAGCCATCAATGCCACGGCTGAGAAATACCTCGTTCCAGAGAACTGCAACTCGCTCAATGTACTGGCAGTCAACAACCCTCTCTGGGGCAACATGAGCCCTTCCATAACAGGCCAGGAGGTAAAGCTCCAGAGGATCCTGAAACTGTTGGCTGCTGGAATCACAGCAGTGACCAGGACTGCAGTCGGGGTTGAGTTACCTGAAGAATTACAAGATGCTCTAGCGTTACTGTGCAACACACAGTTTGAGATCAACAGCTACAGGAAGAGCATCATCAAGCCTGAACTCAATCCCAAATTCGCGGGATTATGCAGGTCAGATAACACCCAGCCGCCTAATCTGCTGTTTGGGGACAACCTCCCGAAGCAGGTGAAAGACCTGGATGAGGAGGCCAAGGCTATAGGCCTGATCAAGGTACCAAGTACCTCAAGAACCCATTACCAGCAGCGGCAGCACCCCTACACATCCACCAGACAACGGTACTATGATAGACCATTTGGTGGTGAAAGCTCGAAGGCCGGCCCACCTGCACAGCGGTCTTTTTTAGACCATGGCCCAGCCCGGCCTTCCTGGAAAATGCGCCAACCCCACAACGCAGCAACAGAAGAAACAAGGGCAGAGACCACAACACCGGCGGTAACCATGGAGGTAGGTGGGTCTGGTTCCCTCAAAAACATTGCATGTTTAAATTCATCAAATGTTGGTGGACGGTTGCACTTGTTTCATCATGTGTGGTGCACTTTTACCTCTGATCCTTACATACTCGGAAGTATTCAGGGTTACAAAATTGAATTTGTATACGAACTCCCCACCAGAGTTCAGCATTCGCCCAGCCGGAAGTTCATACTTTCATCAAAAGAAAGAACGGCAGACCATGCTGAGCTATAAAGATTAAACAAAAAAGGGGTAATTGAGAAGACTATCAGAGAATCTCAAGAGTTCGTATCAAATATATTTACAAAAAACTAAAAAGATGGTGGGTGTCGCATCATCATAGATTTGACCGAACTAAATACTTCCGTTCAGTATGCCCATTTCAAAATGGACACGTTTGTCACAGCTAAACAGCTAATTTCTGAAAGGTACTACATGGCTTGCATCAATCTTAAAGATGCGTACTATTCAGTACCTATACACAAGGATCATTGGAAATACCTACAATTTATCTGGATGGGACAGCTATGGCAGTACAAAGCCTTACCCAATGGGTTGTCATCAGCACCCAGACTGTTTACAAAAATATTAAAACCAGCTTTAGCTTATTTAAGGGAACATAACCATATTGTTATGGCCTACCTTGATGATATCCTCATTGTAGGTGAGAATTTGGAGATGGCTACATTGGCAGTTTCAGCCACAAAACATCTTTTTCAAAAGCTGGGATTTATCATACATCCAGATAAATCAAAATTGGAACCCTCCACTACCATGGATTATTTGGGGTTCACTATTGACTCTGTGCTAATGTCTATCACCTTGCCACCTAACAAAGTGGTGGACTTGATAGAAGCATGCAGAAGTCTCACTAGCATCAGGGAACCTTCCATTCAGCAAGTAGCAGAGTGATTGGGAAATTAGTGGCTGCATTCCCAGCAGCACAATTTGGAGCACTCCATTATCAAAACCTTCAAAGAGCAAAAATCTTAGCTCTCAAAAATCATGCCGGCCATTTTGATAGGCCTATGAAACTACCAGGGAAGGCAAAATCAGAATTAAACTGGTGGATAGAAAATGCTCAGCTTTGTTCTAACCCCATCACTATCATGAATCCCTCGGTTACATTACAGAATGATGCCAGTGCTAAAGGTTGGGGAGCAACTAATACCACCACAAGTTGTGGAGGCAGATGGATTGCACAAGAATTAACCCTATTCAAAACACTAGGGATTAATTATCTAGAAATGCTGGGAGCATTTCACGGGCTACTGTTCAGATATGCAACAGTTGCATGTAAGGTTACAAATTGACAATACCACAGTGGTGGCCTATATTAATCATATGGGTGGAATAAAGTCGATATCATGTGATGAATTGGCTAATAATATCTGGCACTGGTGTCTGGAAAGAGAGATTTGGATCTCAGCCACTTACCTTCCAGGTAAGCTAAATACAGTGGCAGACACCAGGTCACGTAAATTCAACAACAACATAGAATGGATGTTGGATCGGAAAGTGTTTACAGATATTATAGAACGTTATGGGACACCAGATATCGACCTTTTTGCATCTAGACTAAATCACCAACTTCCAACATATGTTGCTTGGGAAGCAGACCCAGGGGCGGTAGCAATGGACGCTTCCTCGCTACATTGGGGGGGATTTGTTCTGCTATGCATTTCCCCCCTTCTGCCTCATCAGTCGGGTCTTGCAGAAAATTAAACAAGACTCCGCAACAGCTATTTTGGTTGTTCCCGACTGGCCTACCCAACCATGGTTCCCAGCAGTACAAAAGATGGCCACAGAACCCTGCATCCGGATAAACAAACGACCGAGTTTGTTGATACATCCCGTTACAGGGGATAGTCATCCGTGCCATGACCGTATGAATTTATTAATTTGCAGATTCTGAACAGGCCATTTCTGGGATACGGACTCTCCGACAGAACGATCAATGCCATCTCAGCGTCGTGCAGGGAATCCACCAGAAGACAGTACCTGACGTATGTCAGGAAATGGGAAGTGTTCTGCACCAGGACGAACACTACTTATGACTCAGCCACCATCACTGAAGTGCTGGAGTTTCTGGCTACCCTTCATTTCGATGAAGGATTAAGTTACAGTGCTATTAATTGTGCAAGGAGTGCTCTATCAAATTATCTGGGCAGAGGGAGTGATCACCTGGCTATAGGATCACACCCACTAGTATCTAAACTAATGAGGGGTATATTTAACTCTAATCCCATGTATGGGTGTATCAGGCCCAGATACACCCATACATGGGACATAAGCATAGTTTTAGCTATGTTACGAGGGTTGACACCTATAACGGGGCTCACCTTGGACAAACTCACATATAAGATGGTTATAATAATGGCACTTGTATCAGCACAACGGGTCCAGTCCTTACACAAATTAAATATGGACGCCATGTCCATTCCCAATGGCAAGATAACCTTTCTCATACAGGGGTTATTAAAACAAGACCGACCTAGGTCATCTGGCCAAAAATTAGAATTTCTGGCCTATCCTGCAGATAGTCGACTCTGCATTGTGACACTTATTTTGCAATATATAGAAGTCACTAAGACTCTAAGGGGCACGGAGAGAGCTTTACTTATAAGCCATAAACGGCCTCACCATAAAGTCATGGTACAAACCATATCCAGATGGTTAAGGGTGGTATTAGATGCAGTGGGGTGGATACTAATGTTTTCAAATCTCACTCCACCAGGGCTGCATCTACATCGGCGGCTAGGATGATGGAAGTTCCTATGGACCACATCCTGGCCGCAGCGGGTTGGAGTAATGAACAGACTTACCAACGCTTTTATAATAAACCCGTGGCCGCTCCTGACACATTTGCAGGGAAAATATTGAGTTCTGCAAAATAAATTACCCAACGTGGGGATATATTATTTGGTATGAATAAATACCTTCTTTGTTTTTCAGCACAGTGTCATGTCTGAAATACGTTCATCCTCCTTTTCCTAGCATGGCAGTGTGTGAGCATGGACTCGTTCCAGGGCATGAAATCACAGAGCTTTGAAATCTTCACGTAGTCACTCACGTGACTCCAAAGTAAAATAGTAAGATTAAATGAGAACTTACCAGTTTAAAGTTTGATCTTTATTTTATGAGGAGTTACGATGAGGGATTACGTGCCCTCCAGTCCCAAAACCCTCTATTATAAAGTTCAACTGGTATGAAAGTTCTCTCTTATTTTACTATATTAGTCTACTCTGGTATCTGTGATATCACACCACTGCTTTGAAGAATGTCACGCATGCGTGCTGGCGGGGTCTTCACGTAATCCCTCAACGTAACTCCTCATAAATAAAGATCAAACTTCAAACTGGTAAGCTCATTTAATCTTACTATTTAAAGTATATCATCAAACTCCATCAACAAACCACAATTTCATATTTTCCACCTAATTATCAAGGTTGAACTAGAACTGCTTTGTTTCATGACTCAACAAGGAGTTCTGAAAGATAACGTTCTTGCATGGTGTTGTAAATGTTACATGCAACAGTTGAATAACAGACATGTTCAAAGACAAAAGTCGCCAATTAGAATCAGGATAACCAACTCCACTTACGATTCATTATCAGCATTCTGAGAGGACTTTGTGATCAGAAAGTCAGCTCAACATTAATATGGCAGGTATATGAACAGATCAGGAACTGAACACTCATTGTTACATCACCTTAAGGTACGTCAAAGCATGACTGTGTACTCCACACTTGTTGACTGGAACACACCCGCACAGAACACTGGGGACACTAAACCTCCTCAAAGTTCAGTTCGGTTTTAGTTTATTGTCACATGTACTGAGGTAGAGTGAAAAGCATTTGTTGCATACTAACCAGTCAGCAGAAAGACAATACATGACTACAATTGAGCCATCCACAGTGTGACGATACATGATAAGGGAATACGTTTAGTGCAAGGTAAAGTCATCAAAGATAGCACGATGGTCACCAATGAGGTAGATAGTAATTCAGCACCGCTCGTTAGTTGCGGTAGGATGGTTCAGTTGCCTGATAACAGCTGGGAAGAAACTGTCTCTGAATCTGGAGGAGTGCGTTTTCACACTTCTTTACCTTTTGCCCAATGGGAGAGGGGAGGAGGGAGTGGCCAGGGTGTGACTCATCCTTGATTATGCTGCTGACCTTGCCGAGGCAGCGCGAGGTACAAATGGAGTCAATGGAAAGGAGGGTCATTTGAGTGATGGGGTCTGTTAGTCAGGAAGTTGAGGATTCAGTTCCAAAAGTGAAAAGGGGATGGAGGAGGGAAATTCTTGCCTTTTGAGCCAAGCCCCCATCCCATAAATAAAAGGCTAAGAGTTGCAAAGCAAACTTACAGCAGATTCAAAACATTGCATTCTTTCCATAACAAGATGAAAAACATCCTTAAAAATTGATACAACTGAATATTTAGGTGTTGGCATCATGTCTTATGATGCTGCATCAATGGAATTATTCGCACTCTAACAGATAACATCTTATCATCTCTGCTAAAATAGTACGCCGATAAATAACATTAACATATCAACAAATCTGATGATGAGCAGAATATCAGCAACTTACTAATTCATTGATGGTAAAAAAAAATTATAAAGAAATTATAAATAAATCAAACATAGAGAAAAGGTCTCAAATCAATGGGATAGATAAATAGGATCTTTAGTCCCTATAGATTTTGTAATATCAATGTGCCAGTAAAGTTACATTGATTTGCTGGCTGTTCTCATTAAACTGACATTATTTTCACCTTAATCCATGAGCAAAATAGAGAAGATACTGGAACGGATTTGCCAGGGATCGACCTCGGAGCTCCAACCATGGGTGCTTGCGGACTTAACATCAAGGGGCTCGCGGTCTCTGATCAGAGACAGACTTTTGGAACTCTAAGCCGCAGGAGCTTAGACCGCCCCGACGCGGGAATTTCGATCGCCCCGACGGATGATTCGACTGCCCCGACGATAGGACTTTTTTTTCTTCCATCACAGCGAAGAATGTGGGGAATCCGCTGTGGTGGATGTTTACGTTAACTTTTATGTAGTTGTGTGTCTTGTTGCTTTTTTTTCTCGCATGGCTGTATGGTAATTCACATATCACTATACCTTAATTGGTACATGTGACAATAAAAGACCTTTGAAACCTTTGAAATAGAGATGTGCTGAGAATGTTCAAGCAGCATTGTGGATGGAGCCCTAGTACTACATACAACACATCAATACAACAGAGGAACAGGCCCTTCAACCACAATATCTGCGTAGTACATGATGCCAAGTTGAACTAATCTCCTTTGCCTGCATGTTATCCATATTCCTCCTTTCCCTGCATATTTTACGTGCCCATCTAAAAGCGTCTTAAACACCACTATCGTATCTGCATTCACCACCACCCCGAGCAGCATGTTGCAGGCACCCACCACTCTGTGTAAAAAAACTTGCCCCACTCATATCCTTTAAACTTTCCCCCTCTGCCCTTAAATGTTTGACATTTACAACCTAGGAAAAATTCTGACCAACTACATGATTCTCATAATTTCATATACTTCTATCAGGTCTCTCCTCAGCCTGAATCCAAAGTACCAAGTCACCATGGATCTTTGCATTGTAATCTTCTGGATCAGCCTACTATGAGGAACTTTATCAAAGGCATGAACAAAAACAACACTGCCCTACTCTCGTGAATCACCTTCAACAAATCCAAACAAAAAAAAACTTGTGGTTCATAGAAAGCCAAATGCGAGTTAATCCTATCCCATTGCTTTCCTACCATTGACGTGAAGATCACTAGCATACAAATGCTTGGATTATACGCACCCCTTCTTAAACAAAGGAACAATATTAGCTATTCTCGAGTCCTCTGGGACCTCGCCTGTAGCTAGAGATGATGCAAAGATCATCTCCTCTCATGCCTCTGTAAATAGCCCCGATATGTCCCATCAGGCGATAATGCTTCAAGTTGATTATACTCTGCTCCTTCAATTTTATTCCCATTATCTCTCAATTATTCTCATTTTACAATGTTCATTTTTTCATGTTTTCACAATATCAGTAGAATTACTCATTTAGTCATTAGTCGTAGGAGTGATTTTAGCTCTGATGAGAAGGTTGGGAGGTGGTGAAATTAAGATTGTGCATCCTGGCTTTCACTGCCAAACCGTGCCGGATTTCCCTACAAGCTTGGTAGCTGAAGCCTAGGGCATCAAAATTTAGGGGGCCTCCGGCCAAGGGGTATAATATTTTTGACACTGTCATAGGCCTTTCTTACATGTGCTGTCACAACGCACTGTAGTCTCTAAAGAGCCCTTCAGTAATTTTCCTTGCCCTCCATTTCAGAATAATACTGTTTTAAGCCGATAACTCTACACTAGCACTGGCAAGAAATAAATTTGCACATTGGTGTCAATCTGGTGGCCCTGGGGTCCGGCAAACTTTCACATGTGCTCCAGTAAGCAGCAATGGCGGTTGCAGGTAACATCTTTGGATACTTGCAGGCTTCAGAAGTGAAAACTCAGGGGCAAGTCGGAAAGTGCAAAGATATTTGCACTTCCTTACTTACCCCCACCCTCCCGTCTCCACCAGCGGGAGGGTGGGGGTCATTTTCCCACACAAGCCATAGGTGACTGGGCAATCTGAACCCAAGTACCAAGTTGTAGGCGGCCGAAGGTACGCATCCCTCGGAACAGCCCCCACTCTCCCACAGCCACCCTCTGCCTCGTCTTTCCTGTGCAGCCGCACTGTGACGGGCTGTGGGTCGGGTGGAGCAGAGGTGTGGGACAATGTTCATCTCTCCACAGTGATGTGATGGAAGCGGGGGTCTGGACCAGTCACTGACAAGTCCCACCCCCCGGCAATGTCATGTCCGTTATTTGACTTTTCTGTTCAGCGGCATTCAGTTCGTTGGCTTGTAGGCGACGCTGCCTTTCGGGTAGGTGGCGTTTCGGCAGAGCAGCCATTCGGTAAGTTTCCTTTTAGGCGACGCAGCCTTTTGGTTAGTTGGCTTTTAGGCGTCCCGCCCTTTCGGTTAGTTTGCAATTAGGTGACCCACCCTTTCGGTTAGTTGGCGTTTCGGCTTCGTACGCTTTTGGTTATTTGGCATTCCGGCTTTATTTCCATTCGGTTATTTGGTTTTCACTTCTTTGCTTCGGCTTCTCGTCTGTCGGCGCCACGTCCGGGTACCGTTTGTACAGTTCACTTCAGGATTTTTTAAGCAAAATTAGAGAAGACTTTGATGAGTTTGAGCAACAAGCAAAGGCCACCTTGCCAAATGTTAACTACAGAACTGTCACAAGGAGACAAAGAGTAAGGAAACGGCAAGGAAATTTTGGAAGTTCACCTGGTCCGGTTGCTTTAGACAGGGCTGCCAACTCACACGCATTGAGCGTAAGACTCATGCATTTTGGCCAATTCTCACGCTCTCACTTTATTTCCTAATATGTATTTTAAAACCAACTGTTTAATGACAACATACAGTAGGATCTAAAAGTGTCACACTGTCACTGTCAGGTAGTCATGGTCATCTTATTAACACTTCCCCAGCTCACGTTTTAAGTAGGTATGTTACAAAACTTACCTTTACCGGCGCTGCACTTCTGCCGCTCCCCGTGTGCGCGACTTTCGCGCCTTGCAGAGGGGGGCGGGCTTAAAGTGCCGTTTTTCCACAGGCCTGGATAATCGATGAATGTCGGGCGATTTGGTTGCTGAAGAAAAATCGCTCCGACATTTAATGAATGGTGGTATTTTTAAATTATTCTAGATTATTTATTAACTAGAGTAATTTAAAAATCACCTTCAAAAGCCGTGAGCGCAGACAACCGGAAGCATTTTCCGTAGGGGAGAAAAAAAGGTAAATACTTTATTTTTATATTAAAAGTTGGTTTTTCGGGAGGCATTAATAATATTTTTATGTTGCGAAATGGGGTCCCCAAAAAATGTATGAACCCCCAGTATTTTCCCCCCCGACTTCACCGCTAACCGCAACGTTCTAATCCACCGCATTCCACTAAAACCCACTCGCTAGTTGATTTAAATGGCCATTAATTTACAGCATAAAACACTAAATTCCTTCCATTTGGCCCAGAAATTCATGAAAATGAGATTTAAAAATTATGTTATATTGTGGATTATTGTGTGAATGTTATTTGGACACTTAGGCAATTTAAAAAAAGTTTATCTTTTCTTAAGAAATTGATAGATGTTTAGATCTACTCATTGAATTTTGTAATTAGCTACAATTAGATAACTAATTATATGCTTTAATTTCAGGTAATCCAAGTAAGATTGTTTAATATTTGTTTCAGAACGCTTCAATCTACAATAACTGAAAATTTCATTGAGTTCTCTTAATTTTTAAGAATGTTATGGACTTTTAACTTTTCCAGATCACAGCTTTTGAGTTAAGTCAATTGAAAGGCAATGGGGAACAAGATGCTCATTTCCGAGTATGAAAATGGCCATAACTTTGTTAATACTGAAGATATGAAAGTAAATTAGGTGTCAAATTAAACTTCTTTTTATGCTTTATCTGATGGGATAAATTGCAGACTTGATTTTTAAAATCTCAAAATTTTGTAACATTGCTATTTTAAGCTCACGTTTTAGTTTTTTTTTGTGGTTTTTTTTGTTTTTGTTCTTGTATTTTTTTTAATATAACAGTAAACTTACAATTTTATTTTCCTAAAAATTCCTGCTTATTCCACGAAATGTTTGCAAAGTTCGGTTATAGCAAAAGTTTTTCACAGTGTTAATTTTAACATTTATGCATTTTTTTCAATCACTACGGTATTTAACAATAACATTTTATGTCCTTTAGAGAAGGAATTGCGAATTGCGGAATTTTAAACAGCCGTCATCATCCTTGGCTTTACTCAAATTATTTAAAACACACTTCCATCTTCCTCTAGTCCTGGGGGTGGGGATTGGGAGGGGCCTCACAAGTGAAATAGCCTTGGGCCTCTCTTCATCTAAATTCGGCACTGCTGCCAAACCTGCTTTAATACTCCCTTGTCTGACATCATAACACAAGGTGCTATCATGCACAAGAAAAAATGGTGTAACAGGCATTAAAAATTGAAAAAAAACTTTAAATGATGAATGTAGAAAATAATGAAACATTTCAATAATTAGCATTATTACAACATCATTAACATAACATTCCAAGGTTTTTCCACAAGAGCATAATTAGACAAAATCTGACACTGAACCACATAAGGATGCATGAGGACATCTGCCAAGTTAAAACAAACAAGTGCCTTTTAATGGAGAGCAGTGGACAGGCAGAGAGATTTAGATAAGGGATCGGTGACCAAAGACCCAATGCCATTGGTGAGCTGCAGAATCAAAGCTATAGAAAAGGACATAATTAGTGGAATTTGAAGTTCCAGGAGAGTTGTGTTGAAGGTGTTTAGGTTGGAGTGAAATGAAGCCATGGAGTAATTTAAACTCTTAAGATTGAGGTGTTGCTATCAGACTGCCAAGGTGATTCAGTTAGCACAGTCTAACAAATGAACATGGTGCAGGTTGTTATCAGCAGTAGTTTTGAAAGATCTAACGTTTACAGTTGGCCTGGGGTGCAGGGTAACATATTCAGTGAAAGTATTAACAAAGAAAACAGCAAAGTGCTGTGAATCCTTTGTAGAATGAACTTGATAGCTTTGTCTCACAGATAGATTGGATCAATAAACTTTATCTCACAGAAAGATTGAAATCCTCAACTTATAAACATAACTTTAACAAAATGTTAAAATTCACACGGGGATGCGTTCTCCAAGCCCTTGGTCATCCAATCTTTTTCAATTGGAATACACTTGTTTGACTGTATTCAATGCACAACACCCAATTTAGAATTGATTAATTTGAACAATACGTGAGTGACAATCCTCTAAATATGATAAGGAGTTTATAACTAACTGCACTGATTTATGAAATAAGTTGCCAACACACACCGTTATGCTAACATTGCATCGGGGCAACAAGGCAAGTTTTGAAAAAAAGCAGGATAAGTTATAATTATTGTGGCATAGAAGAAAATCTATTGGCCTGCAATTTTTATTTGCAGAGCAATCATATCAATTACATTCCTTTCTCTCAGAAAAAAAAACTTTAAAAGAGACCGTAGAGCATAACATTAGTAAAAATAAACAGATTGACTTGCCTCGCAGATGGTGTATCCTGGTCTTGAAATGCCTGGGTGCAGATAAAGCCAAGACAAGGCATCACTGACCATGGTGACATCTTCTGCTGGTCCCTGAAAGGAGCCATTGAAGCAGACCTTAGTTTGGTGCTCAGTTTCAGTTTAATAGGTGGTGCTGCCGTTTGTTACCTCTCACATCAAGTCTGGGTTTCCACAAACATTTAGGTGCACTATTTCTTAGGTTCTGGGGCTGTGTTGCACGGGATTTACTGATGTCCAGATGGATGATCTTTCACATACTGAGATTTTCTCGGTTGTCGTTGTTTCTTTCATTATTACATTTTAAGCATTTGGACACTATTAACAAGACCAACATTTGTTACCCATCCCAAATTTCCTCAAGAAAGTGATAATGAATCACCATCTTGAACCTAATGTCTATAATGTTGTGTAGAACACAAAGTGCTGGAGTAATTCAGCGGGTGAGGCAGCGTCTCTGGAGGACATGAATAGGCAATGCTTCGGATCAGGACCCTTCTTCATACTTTAAAGACTTAGTCTGAAGAAGGCTCCCAATCCAAAATGTTGCCTATCCATGATCCAGAGATGCTGCCTAATACGCTGAGTTACTCCAGCATTTTGAATTCTATGGAAGATTACAGCATCTAGTTCCTTTGTGTCTTAAAGTACAATTAGGGTAAATGAATGTTCTGTAGAAATAAAAAATACAGAGGAAATGGCTTGCTTTAATTACACTAATACATTTATCAGTTTGTATGTTGTACTAATGTAGGAGCAAACAATAATTTATAAAAACAAACATTACAATTTATGGTTTATGGGGAAACTTTAATTAAAGATATTGAACAAATACAATTGATCCAATACATGCAACCCCACATTACTAACCGGGGAGGGGAAAAGGGTCCATTCCCAGAAAAAGCTTGGTATGGCAATTTTCCATTGTGCAAAGCTGAGCCATTTACTCAAGCATCAAGCAACCCAAGTTAAAAAAAAAAAAATGTTTATTTAATTCCATCCCTCCTCCCTCCTCCACCGCACCCCCCACCGGATAAATTCCACAAGGGCACATTTTATTCTGTAGCTCAATTTTTTTGGTAGTGCTGTGTGAATTCAGAAAGGGGAATTGAGAGAAAGAGGAGGATGCAATGGAGTGCTTAGAGAGAAAAAAGGTTGGGGAAAAAGGGTGTTGAGGGAAAGGGAAAGGCAAAAGGAGATTGAATAAGTGACGGACTAATAGCCCTGTCCCACGGTACGAGTTCATTCCAAGAGCTCTCCCGAGTTTTAAAAAAATCAAACTCGTGGTAAGCACGGAGAATGAATGTAGCGGGTACATCGGAGCTCGGGGACGTCTCTTAGCGCTAACAGCAGGCACTCGGGAAGACTTGCTAACGGCTGGTAAGCACGGGAAGACTTTTCAACATGATGGAAAATGTCCACGAGAGCCCCGAGTACCGACGAGTGGCCATTGCCGTAAATCTCCGAGTTCGAATCAGGGCAAAATTGGGAGAACTCTTGGAATGAACTCGTACCGTGGGTCAAGGGTTTAAGGGAGTTAAGAGAAGAGGGTAATGTAGAGAGCACAAAATGTGTGGGGTGTGTGGAGAGATACAGAAGTGAGAGGGAAGTGGGGAGAGGAGAGGAAAGAATAGGAGGGAAGGAATGATGGAGGAAAAGAAAGGGAGAGTTGGGATGAGGAGATGGTGGGAGAAAAAAAGGGTATGGATGTGGAGAAATAGTCAAGAAAATTTGGGGAAAGGGAGAAAGGAAACAATGGGAAAGGGAGTTAAAGGAAGGAGAGAAGGGAAGGGGGTAAGGCAGTGGGAGAATAAAACCATGCATAAAAGAGAAGTAGTAATGGTGAGAGAATGAGGGGAAAAATTAGAAGAAAATGGAAATGAGAAAAGAGAGAAAGAAGGATTCACTGAGAGGGTTAACATTGAGTTTAGAATTCTGTGGTCTGTGGGGCAATTTGTATTTTTCCCTTCAATCAATGCAAGTAAAATGGCATTAACTTGGCTGCATCCAAATGATCTGGCTGCTAATATAATTAGATGGATTACATAAACATCAGTAGGTTATACTATAGAAAAAGAAACAATAAAGCCAAAATCCTATTAAAGATTTTAGGAGGCTAATATTGATGTCATTGATGCTCAGATGTTATTGTCATTTGTGGTTTTCAATTATTGATCTAATTTTATTTCAATTTTTATCTATTGTTCAGCCATCAGACTAAAGACATCCAAGCCACGAAAACAAAGACAAGTCAAAATGTAATACAAATGAACATTGGGCCGACACAGGACCTGGTGCCAAATACAAACTGTGGCTATGACTGCCCCATACTCTGATTATTAGTTTCCCCAAAGTGTATCTAATTATGCTGGTGAGTGTTGTGCAGTTGTTATTGTTTACATGGACTTTAGTAAGATCTTTGATGGGCAACTAGTCAAAAACCCATAGGACCCAGAGTCATTTGGCAAATTGGATTCAAAACAGAGGATGTTAATGGAGGGTGCACAAAAAGCTGGAGAAACTCAACGGGAGCAGCAGCATCTAAAGAGCGAAGGAGATAGGCGACGTTTCGGGTCGAGACCCTTCTTCAGACCCTGTTAGTGGAGGATTGTTTTTGTGATTGAAATCGTGAGATCACGCTGAACCACGAGGATTGGTACTGGGACACATACTGCTTTTATAGACATAAATGATGTGAATATGAATGTAGCAAATGTGATTAATAAGTTCACAGATTACATGGAAATTGGTGGTGGTGCTTATAGTGAAGTTGCTGGAGTGTGGATTCAGAACAATATTAATAAGATGAGCAAAGAAATGGTACATGAAATTAAATCCTGAAAAATGTGAGATGATGCATTTAGATTGCACTAATACGATTAGGATACACACAATAAATGGGAAGATCCTAGCAAGGAACAGTGTCCATATCCAAGCAGCAGACATAGATAGTGTGGAGAAGGCATAGAGGATATTTGCCGTCTATAGCTGAGGCATAAAAAAACAAGAGCAGAGAGATTAATTTATACAACTATATAAAACTTTGGTTTTGCAGCAGCTGAAGTGGTAGGGAAGGTTCTGGTTGCCATACTGTAAGAATGATGCAAATACACTGGAGCGTGTGCCGAGGAGATTAACGAGAACATTGCCTGAGACGCAGCATATCAGATATGAGGAGAGGCAGGATAGGGTGGGTTTGCTTGCTTTGGAATGGAGAAGGCTAATAGAGTTAAACAAAATTATGAGATTTATATAGGGTGGTTAATGAAATATTTTCCCATGGCTGAGATATCTATCACCAAAGGACATAGGTTTAGGGAAAGATGTGGGAGATTTAGAGGGGATTTCTCCCAGAAGATGATTGAAATCTGGAACACCACATCTGAGGGGGTGGAAAAGGCATGTACTCTCACTGCATTTTAATATTTAGACAAGTACTTTAAGCATCAAGGCATAGAAGACTACATGCCAAGTGCTGTAAAATAGAATGTATAGATGGCTACTCGATGATCTGCAAGGCCATCTTCGGGCCAAAGAGCCTCTATGATTTTATGATTCTGAGATATCTGCTAAGTAGTCCCAGCCTGGACAATGGTTTCAAGAAGGAAGAGAGCAATAAATAAATAAAATAAACAAAACCAGATGTTAGGAATGACTAAATTATTATTTTCTGTAACTTTGAGCCCTGTAATGAGATTTTCACAGTACAGTGGAGTACTACTAATTTCAGTACCGTACAATATTGAAAAATATTGACAATTAGTTAGTTCTATTCCAGTCACCATTCCCTACTTGCAATTGTTTCCTTTTGCAATGTATCACCAAGTTTTTTTTTCCGGAATCAAACTGGTCAATCTGTCTGTAGCAGATGTAGTGTATTCCAAATTGTAACACGTCATGAAACAAATTGTCTTAACACCTAGCCTCTGACTTTTTGAACTATTTATTTTATATCTCTTTTTTCCTCTGATATCTTGTATATAATGACTGACCCTTCCCCAGATTCACGATAAACGAATCATGTTCAACCACTGTCTACCTTCCCCAGATTAAATTATTTATCCTCTTTTATTCTACCGGTATCCTTCTTAACTACGAATATCTCTGAGATGCCTCCAATTCTTCTCACCTTTAAATAATCCCAGCTTCTTCAGTAGATCCATTGGTACACTTTGCTCTCTCCTTACGCACTTGATATCCTTCCTAAAATATGGTGTTCAGAAATTTATGTTGTACTGCATGTAGTTGAAGGCTTACCAGTGGTTTATAAGATTTACCAAAAATTCTAGTATTTTGTACTCTATGTCTCTATTTATCAAAATGAAGGGAACTGTTTGTCCTTTTGTTAAACAGCTTTATGTTTGTTCCATAACCTTCAAAGATTTATTGGTATGAATACCCAGGGCTCTATGCGAAACCTCACTTTAGTATTGTGCCACTAAATACAAGAGAAATAGGGAACAAAACCAATCAGTATCCAAAGCTTTAGAGAAACAAAAAGTCATATAAAACATGTAAATAATGAAAAAGATAATGTAACATAGTGCTAGTAACACCCGCATCTTGAAAAATAATCAAAACTTCAAACTTCAGTGTCTCCAAAAAAAGTGTGCACTCTAGGATTATTCCAAAGTAAACTAGGTTTATACAATGAGTGAGATGGATGCCAGTGTAATTAAATCCAGTGTTTTACTTACATCACAATACTGTCGGTGGGAGACTGATCTGTGCTTAATTTAAATTAGTTAACAGCAGAAGGCTTACTTGGTGAGTAACTGAAGATCTACAGCTAAAATTGCCTGTAAACCAACTGGGACATCAGGATAACCGTGAAAATAAGCCTAAGGTTTCAACATGGATGGTCCAGTGTACCAATATTGAGGGCCTCTGCTATGTCAGCCAACAACTATTTGCAAAGTTCCTGGCTCCAAAAACAAATGGGAAGCAACAACAACAGATCATGAATTTTTGATGAAGTTGGCAACTGAAAGATTTCATGAACAGCATTCTTCATAAAATTATACACAAGGAGGTAGCACAAACAACCACTGCAATGACATTGAGGAATCTACCACTTCCAAGCTGTTCATAGGGAAGATATATTTTGCAACCAAAAAGAGATTGATGAAATGAGCTAAAACAGAAATAACAAAGGCATGATAGGTCAAGTGTGTTGCTTTTAATTCATGATTAAACTTCATAAAACACTGGTTACACCACAGCTAGTGAATCATGTTTAACCACTGCCATTACGAAGGAATGTTAAGGCATTGGATTGTAGTCAGAAGGGATTGGCAGGAATGGTGCCAGGAATGAGTGATTTCAGTTAACCTAGGGTTATTTCTGCTCTAGCATCAGCAGGATAAATAAACTCAACACGGATGTAGGATGCTGGTAAAAGGGAATTGTTTCATTCTGCATTTTGTTGTAAAATGTCTTGGAAGTAGTTTCAAGGACAGGGGTCAAATGGAATTGAATACTTTAAAGAAACAAATACAGCAAATAATCCAAGTACCCAAAACCTTCCCTTCAGTACCAACTGTTTAGCCATTCATCCATCTGACCTGCCCTATTTCCATTTTTGTCAGCACTAACATCTTGAAATATTTATTTCAATATTACTATCTACAACATTTCCAAGCTTCTGCAATCTATAAACTTGGAAATTACATCTACTTTACTAACATGCATCAATGGGGAGATACAAACTTCCCACCAGCATGAAAAGCAATAATCACCATACTGCCCTGACCCTTTTAATCCCATGTTTTAGTATTACTTATCTGCTAAATGACAATCTATCAAACATTTCAAATGGCAATTTGTCAAACAGTCACTGGTGTTTCTCATATCACAATAAACCGCTAGGGTGGTGTGCTATTCCAGATATTATTTTGTGACCTTGTAAATTTCTCGTTCGAAGCTTCCCCCCGGTCTAGTTTCAGTCAAAAATCACTGAATCAAGCACTTTATTTTGACAAAACACAATTACAGTTCCAACTACTGTACCTAACCACCGTGGGTTTGATCCTCGTATCTGCCTGATCAAGCCCTCTAGGCCTCGCTCAAACAGACACTCCAGAAAGTTACGCAATCCCAAGTGCTCTCCCAGAAGATCAACGCAGGACCTCGTGGCAGTGGACTTTTATAGGTCCCCGGACCTCGAGGGGCCGAACCACTTGGGGGTGGTCTCTTTACAATCCAATTACAGATATCGATTAACCCCATACATGACAGACATTTCCCTAACCCAATAATACAGTGGCTAATACATTGTATTCAAACAGTGTTTCACAGAGGAAACGAACATCACAACATGTGCGCTGATATGCAAGAAAACCAGACAAGGCTCAATACTTAATCCAATCAGCATTCAGCAAAGTAAAGCTTTGCAAAATTATTTACAAGGTGTATGTCTGGTTTGCATTCATCCAATCCATTCTATGCATTTTTCACCTAATTGTCAGGGTCTGCAGATGTTCCCAATCTCTTCCTGCAGCTCTGATCTAGGCTCCAGACAAACTGGCACCATTCTGCCGCATGTCCCATTTCTACAGAAAGCACTTTTAAATTGACCTAGCAGCCCTGAAGCCTTTACTCAATTTTAGGGTCTTAGCCTCTCCAATTCAGCCAAGGTCAACATTCCTTCCTTTTATCATATATGATAAACAATCATTTATGATAACTAAGTAGTTAGATAATCAGGTAACCAGATATACATATGTGTGTCCATTACATTCTCCATCTATCAACCACACAAGACAATGATGTTTCTTCCCAGAATCTTGTCAAGCTTCCCGAGTTTTCGTGTCGTTGCTTCACAATTTCCGTCTTCACCTCCCGGGTTTTTGTGGGCGCGAATGTGTTGTTGCCTATTCTTCTATCCTTTTCCACAGTCAAACCTATAACCTATAATTCCTGAAAAACCTGGGACAAAGCAAGTTATCATTCATGCCCCAATGCTTCCCCACACATTCACTGTAACTCTGCAATACTATCCCTTTTCCATTTCACTATTTTGCTCTATTATATTCTACTGTATCACCGTATTCTTATTCCTATTCTGTTCTATAATATACTCTTTACTATCCTAGGATCAACACTAATCAGCCCTCTCCATATTCACACGATGTTACAATATGTGTATCTGATGATGGTTTCTCTTATACATTTCAGCTGGGTTCAATCCAGATTTCCCTACAGGCATGACTCTAATTTAAAGCAAACCATGAAAAATATTCAAATTTAACCAGATTCAGTCTCAGCCTTCAATTTACTATTTTTAATTTCAGTGTCCACCTCATCCTTCTCATTCCACAGCTTTGTGGCCGATAACACAATTCCATTCCAATTCCTGTGGAATTCCCAGCTGTTCAAATTTAAACAATCAATTTCAATTAAGAATGCCATTTCTAAATCTAGAGATGATTTCGTTCCACCTTGATAATAGAAGCCGCTTTACCATCAAGGGTTAAACAATTTAGATCCATCGGTTAAATACATCGGCTCTGATATCTCCATACCCATTCAAGTTTCTCCTTCTAGTTCAACAGACTTCTCCTCCAGTACTTCTTCCTTAGTATGTTGGCTCAGCTCTCAGTCTAGGGGTTCTCGCTTATACTAGTTTCTTAACCACTGAGTAATTTCCTAGTCTGGTTTCTTAAATGGAAGTCCTGCTGTTCACAGTTCCTCTTTTGGCGATTTCCAATTCCAACTCTCATGTTCCCTGAATAATTTCCATGTTACCAGATCTTCCCAAGTTCCATCCTTCTTGATGTTCTCTGAATAATCCCTCCCAACTTTGGCTGCCTGTCTGGGGATGAGACAATAACAATATCAATTAATAATCAAACTTAAATATTCCCAAGCCAAATCTCACAAATCTGTTCCAAATCTCAAAATTTTAAAGTCCCTTTAATTCATTGCAATACAATTTCGAGACCGAATTCAAAATTTTATAAATGTATTTCTAATAATCTAATAATTTAAATGCAAAGTAAGTGTTTTACCCCAACCCACAGAGGAATGTATTTTATTCAAATTCAGTTATTTGAAGTGGAGCTTGTTCTTATAGTCGTCATAGTATGTCGGTGTTGTTTCTCTGGGAAAGATTAGATATTGTTACTTTCCTTCCTTCACAGGCGTTAAAAGCTAGATGATGTTAAAGTTGGGCACTAGGGTAGGTTCTCTTCTTCTTTCCTGATGTCAGTTTCGAGGGAGTAGGGATACTGATGAGCAGCTTTCTCTATCGGTTGGCCTTCCCAGATTTGTCTTAAAGGGACAGGACAGTATCATTTCCTCCTGCTTGTTGATTCCTGTTTCTGGGGAGCTACATTACCTTTGATGTCTTCTGCCCGTTCTCAAGGGGTCTGTATATTCTTTACCTCACTCCCCAGATAGTATGTTGTCGATTATACTGTCCTGTAGGCACAAACTCAGTAACAAGTTAGTACAATAGTTTCTTTCCCCACTCCTGTATCTCCTGCACAATAAGTTTGTTTCTTCTCTCCCTGGTGCCATTCTTTCTCACACCAGCTACTGGGTTCCTTTTCTTACTTTCTTTATTACCCCTTGATTTTTCTTCCGTCCTGCTATATTCTGTCTTCTCGCTGGGCACTCCTTGCTCCAATGACCTAATTGTGTACAGATGTGACAAGCTCCTTGATTTACAATGTTCTTTGCTCTAAGGGGTTTTCTTGGGCAGCCATAAGATTGTTTACAATTTTCTTTTGTATGATCTTCAGTTTTTACAGCACAATATTGTGGGGAACTTACTCCATTTTGATACTTTAAGTCACCTGATTGGTCCATATATAATTTTGAAAAACGGTCTAAAGATTCATCTGCTCCTTCACCCTTTTCTGGTTTTATTTCCAAAATTAGTTTAAAATCACTTGGTTTCTGAAACATGTTTGCAAGGACCGTTAAAACAGCCTCATCTCTTGCACTGTCATCCATTACTACGTTTGCCAAGGCTTTATAACTTGGGTGTCCAAGGGCTACTAGAAATTTGGTATTTTCAGCTGGAGTAATTATCTGTTGTATGGTGCCCCACAAATCCTGGGAATCTGCATGATATACACGCATGGTGGTTCTTAAATAATCTATAAAAGCAGCAGGTGACTTCTTCCTATCAGGGATTCTGTTTAGTACTGCCATTATTTCATGGGGCTTCCACGGAGTATGGACGTCTGTGGCACGGGGATTATTCATACTGCGCAGGTCGAATCCGTTATACCCAGCCCTTCCCTTACTGGGAACTGCCTATGGAATATCTGTTAATTTATAAACTTAGTTACATCAAAATCTAACTCGGTATCTTCAATCACTATCTCACCTTCAGATGAATCTTCCCATTCACGAGGGGTTCATGGTACCTTCTAAATGATTTATTTCCTTCTTTAACTGCTCGTTCAATTTGTGTAGGGGTATGCTCTTCTTTCTCCTTAACTAATTGAGTTATTTTTCTAGTTTGGGTTCTGGTACCGTGAACTCTAGGACTGTCTGTAATGGACGGAGCGGTCGGGTTTAAGGAAGTCTGTGACATGGAATTTGATTGTCTATTCCGGTCACAAGCTCTGCAATGTGCATCTAAGGAATTCTCTGCCACAGAAGGTAGTTGAGGCCAGTTTATTAGCTATATTTAAGAGGGCGTTAGATGTGGCACTTGTGGCTAAAGGGATCAGGGGGTATGGAGAGAAGGCAGGTACGGGATACTGAGTTGGATGATCAGCCATGATCACATTGAATGGCGGTGCAGGCTCGAAGGACCGAATGGCCTACTCCTGCACCTATTTTTCTATGTTTCTATGTATTGGGATCGTTAGATGTACAAGGTGGTCAACGTGAATTCCTAATTTTAACACTCTCCCAATCTTCTAAATCTATATCTCTCGTTTCCCTGATCCCTAACCAGTCTGAAGAAGGGTCTCGACCCGAAACGTCGCCTATCTCCTTCGCCCCTTAGATGCTGCTGCACCCGCTGAGTTTCTCCAGCCTTTTGTGTACCTTCTAAATAATCATCTTCTTCCCCCCTCGGTCAGCACTAACCATCGGATCCCTAATCTTTAAATTTACAGGGACTCATTTCCTTCCAGGAGATCTGCCTTTTCCTTGTTCTGTGTGTTTCCCTTCATCTCCACTCCTTCCTTTTAATCCCTAAATTATCAAGCTCGCTCCTGAGTTTAATGGCTCCAAAGTGTTCGCAGCCTCTCAATTCTTTATTCCTTTGCTCCGCCAATCCTACTCTCCTGTTCAAATTCTTCTCCTATCTCCCACAAGTCCACGCACACTTTCAACCTTGCAATTTCCACAATCCTCAGTCATCCAAAGATCAGAGCACTCCAGGGAACAATCAAACTCATTCTCGCAACTCGTTTAACCCTCAATCAAAACACATGAAAATGAGCTTTAGACACACAAGTAACTCCTACATAAACCACAATCATTCATCCATCCATTATTGCATTCAGTAACTGTACAGTTCCAAAAGCAAATCACAATATTTCTAACTTCCAAAATTTAAATCAAAAACAATACACAATCTACAGTAAATACAATGCAATACACCATAATCTGCTACTTCATAATGTTGGCTCCACAGACCAACCAGTCGGTTTCCCATTATCAAAAATTAACAAGTTTCCAACACCCTAGTAAGTCTTCTCGCAAAACAAAGGCAAAATTCCTAACACCTTGCAAGTAGTCGATCTTCTTTCAAATGAGTACCCAAAAACCAGTCACACAAATCTTACATACACAGAGATCCACACAGGCGTTTTAAAGCGGTAAACACACTTTGAATCCAAGCAGGACCACCTTCTCAAAAGAACAAGCAAACACAATACAGCAGCAAATTACCTGCACCCAAACACGTGGATTCAAACAAGAACAAATACAGTTGTAACATAAGAGCAAAATCACATTCAAATAAGTAATAATACAGCTACTAGTTATAATGCATTAAATCACCCTATTTTAAATTTCACTGGATCACACAATTCAAACGGTTCTAACAATACAAGAGCAGAGTCAGTTACATTACCGGAACAAAATCGGTTACATTGCAAGAACAGAATATCACAACTCTCATAAAGGAAGAGCAGTACAATTTCAGCAACAAATACAAATATTTAATTCAAACGCGCTTTTACTTAAATTATCTAACACCCAAAAATCCTTAAGCACTCACACAAGCAGCAATTGATCGATCCGTCCCGACTAGCGGAGTGCCAAAATTCAATGAGTAAAAC
Organism: Raja brachyura; assembly: GCA_963514005.1. The sequence goes on from OY740785.1 coordinate 10,068,214, forward strand.
ACACAGTGCGCCCAATTTCAGCACTCGCGATCGAAACAGCTCAACACCCCTGATCGCAAACCTGTGTTTGGGGGTCCGTTGAGATACCGGACGAGCCCCCAATGTAAATTGCTCATTCTAAGCTTCCCCCCAGTCAAAAATTACTGAATCAAGCACGTGCGCATCTAAACTTTATTTTGACAAAACACAATTACAGTTCCTACTTGTACCTAACCACCGCGGGTTCGATCCTCGTATCTGCCTGATCAAGCCCTCTAGGCCTCGCTCAAACAGAGACACTCCAGAAGGTTACGCAGTCCTACGCACTCTCCCAGAAGATCGATGCAGGACCTCGTGGCAGCGGAATTTTATAGGTTCCCGTACCTCAAGGGGCCGAACCTCTTGGGGGTGGTCTCTTTACAATCCAATTACAGATATCGATTAACCCCATACATGACAGACATTTCCCTAACCTAATAATACAGTGCCTAATACATTGTATTCAAACAGTGTTTCTCAGAGGAAACGAACATCGCAACATGTGCCCTGATATGCAAGAAAACCAGACAAATATTTCTAAATATTTCAAGATGTTAATGATAGCGAAGATGGATATAAAGGACAGATATATTTTGTGGCTGAACAGCTGATGCAAGAGGGAGAATATTAGGTATTTGGATTATTGGGATTTGTTAAGACATGTACAACGACTAATGTTGAAGAATGTTGATTAACAGAGGGACTTTGGGGTTCACATCAACAGTTTTCTGAGAGTGGCAACACAGGTTGATAGGATGGTGAAGAAGACGGATATGCTAGGACATGCTGGCCGATCTGGGGCATGTTGGGCCTATTTCCCTGCTGTAAGACGCTATGACTCTATGTGCCTTCAGGCAAGTAAAAGTTGGAAGATTAGTGTTGCAACTTTACAAACACTGGCAAAGCCACTGTTGGAGTATTGTGTGCCATTCTGGTCACCGTAGAAGAGTATTGCTGGACCGAGTGCAGAGAAGAAAGCTGCTTGTATTGGTAGACTTTAGTTATCAGGACACAGAGGGTGGATTTGTTTTGCCTGGAGCAAGGGAGGTTGAGTGGTGACCTCAAGTGTAAGAAGTATATAACATTATAAGAGTCATAGTCAGAAGATTTTGTTCTAATAGTAGGAGTATTAAAAACAATAGGGCATAGGTTTAAGATGAAAGGAAGAAGTTTAAAGGGGATTTTAGGTTTTTTTAGATATAGAGTGGTTGATATGTGAGGCTTGCTACCAAAGGAAATGGTAAAGTCAAATACAATTATTATATTTACGAGTCATTTTGACAAATACCTAAATAGGTTCCAGATCTAATGTGGGGAAAATAGGATTATCATAGATGGATAAAAGTTTGTTATGATAGTGGTGAGCCCAAGATTCTGTTTCGATGCTATACAAATCTAAGACTTTCTGTAGGGTACACAAAAGGCTGGAGAAACTCAGCGGGTGCAGCAGCATCTAAGGAGCGAAGGAGATAGGTGATGTTTTGGGCCGAGACCCTTCTTCAGACTGGTTAGGGATCAGGGAAACGAGAGATATAGATGGTGATGTGCAGAGATAAAGAACAATGAATGAAAGATACGCAAAAACGTATCATGATAAAGGAAACAGGCCATTGTAAGCTGTTTGGAGTGTGAAAATGAGAAGCTAGTGCGACTTGAGTGGGGGAGAGATAGAGAGAGAAGGAATGCCAGGGCCTGAGGGCTGAGGGAGAGGTGGGAAGGGGAGGAGACAGCCAGGGTTAACGGAATTGAGAAAATTCAATGTTTAAGCCCAGAGGATGCAGACTCCCCAAGCGGAATATGAGGTGCTGTTCCTCCAACTTGCGGTGTTGCCCACTTTGCCGTGGAGGAGGCCCAGGACCGAGAGGTCGGATACGGAAAGGGAGGGGGAGTTGAAGTGCTGAGCCACCGAGAGGTCGGGTTGGTTATTATGGACGGAGCGGAGGTGTTCGGCGAAACGATCGCCAAGCCTCCACTTGGTCTCACCGATATAGATCAGCTGGCATCTGGAGCAGCGGATGCAGTAGATGAGGTTGGAGGAGGTGCAGGTGAACCTCTGTCGGACCTGGAAGGACTGCTTGGGTCCCTGAAAGGAGTGGATGGGGGAGGTGAAGGGACAAGTATAGCATCTCTTGCGGTTGCAAGGGAAAGTGCCCGGGGAAGGGGTGGAGCGGGAGGGAAGGGAAGAATTGACAAGGGAGTTGCGGAGGGAGCGGTCTTTGCGGAAGGCAGACAGGGGAAGGCAGATGGGAAGATGTGGCGAGTGGACAACTGTATGTGAGACTTTCTGCATCTTCTCCTGGCTGAACCAATATAAAATGAACAAATGTCAAAACTACAAAGGGAATAGACTGCCAATTTGACTGTATTTGTGGGTAATTATAAAAGGCTAATTAGCTACAGGTTTTTATAAGTAAATGATTTTACTTCCTACAGCGTTTTAAATCATTAGTTCGTCAGACACAGTTGGATGGCTTTTATCCCACTGCTCACCAGTAAACCCTAAGATTCAAAGCCACAGCTATCCTAAAGTGAAATTATCTTTAAAATGCAACAGTAAAAGCTGTCAGAAGCTCAAGGCAGAAATTTCGTTCAGATCGCAAGGTCTGAATGACAATAAAGTTTTCCATAAAGCTTTCCATTCCATTCCATTTCTGACTCGTCCTGAATTTTAAATATAAATGCATCTTCAATTTCCAACGTCATGCATGCGATAATATTTCCGCAATGTTTTGCAATTCTTATATTGAGATTACATCATCTGGTAGGTACATTTAAAAATAAACCAAACAGTATTATAGTTAAAGATAGACATAAAAAGCTGGAGTAACTCAGTGGGACAGGCAGCATCTCTGGAGAGAAGGAATGGGTGACGTTTCGGGTCGAGACCCTTCTTCATCATGGTTAGGGATAAGGGAAACGAGAGATATAGACAGTGATGTGGAGAGTTAAAGAACAATGAATGAAAGATATGCAAAAAAGTAACGATGATAAAGGAAACAGGCCCATTGTACCATTGTAAACTGTTTGTAGGGTGAAAATGAGAAGCTAGTACGAATTGGATGGGGGAGGGATTGAGAGAGAGAGGGAATGCCAGGGCTACATGAAAAGAGAGAAGTCCATATTCATACCACTAGGCTGTAAACTGCCCAAGTGAAATATGAGATGCTATTCCTCCAATTTGCGTTGAGCTTCACTCTTCCATTGGGGGTGGCAGCAATTTAGGAGGATTATGTGTTGTATGCGACAGCTGATGTGGTGGAAGGTAAGGACTAGGGGGACTCTGTTTCTCTCCAGATATGCTGCCTGTCCCATACTTCATCTTTTTGTGTCTATCTTCGTTTTAAACCAGTATCTGCAGTTCCTTCTTACACGGGTAAATATACTACCATTCATATCCTCAGTTTATTACCGCGTGTGACTTTCCTAACAAATTTCAATTACTGGGATCAATGCAAAGAGCAAGATTCACATTAAGAGAAACAAAGCAAATAAGGAAAGACAAAATGCTGGAGTAACTCAGCTGATCAGGCAGCATCTCTGGAGAAAAATGGGTCTCATCTCTATGTGAAACCAAGCAATGAATTTAAGCTTTCTACTTAATCCATCCCCACTTCATATGCTGACTGATTCAATTGAGATACTGGAGAGCAGCCTGTGGAAAAACATGGCAGTACAATTTCCCCTATAACAAACTAACTCGCAACGTCCCAATCTGGCTTTCCTTTTTGCAAAAAGATCTGGGGGAGGAATTTTGGGGCAGAAGGTACTGGGTACATTTTTTATTGTCTCAGTGCAAACCACGATGAAGTTAAAACAAGAACTTTAAACTGCTTATTAAATTAACATCAAAGATCAGATGCTGGAAAATTGAAATAAAAACAAAAATATGCTGAAATTATACAGTTTGTGAAGGGAGAAGCAGAATTAATATTTTATGTCAATAATTTTCCAACTAAATGGGACACCCTCTGGCAAGGATAGATAAGTAGCGTCTGAAGAAGGGTCTCAACCCGAAACGTCGCCTATCTCCTTCGCTCCTTAGATGCTGCTGCAGCCGCTGAGTTTCTCCAGCCTTTTGTGTACCCTAGATAAGTAGACTTCCTTATCTCCTAAACCCAGGCCAAGTGAGTCAACAAAACAAGAATGGTTTAACAAGCAACTGTCTTCAGGTGGAAAGGGGAGAAAACAACCTGCTTTAATGTATTTTGTAGACTGTTCATTGACCTGAAATGTTAATTCTCTTTCTTTCTTCACAACCTGACCTATTGAAGAGTCATTGAGACTGTGCCATTTCCCAACTGTAGCCCCGTAGTCTTTAACATCATGGCAATTCATGTGGTCATCTAAATAATTCATAAACACATCTGCCTCCACCACTCCATCAGGCACTTTGTTCCAGGTTTCAACCACCCACCAAGTGAAAAAAATGTTCCTTGGTTCTCCTCTGAACCACCTAACCTTTACATTAAATCGATATCTTCTAGTTGTAGAACTGCTGAGGGAACACTGTCCCACTGCTGAGGGAACAGGTTTCTCACTAGCTACCAAAAGTATGCCTATCAATTTTGTATATCTCAATCAGGTCCTGCCTCAGCCTGTTCAAGGAAAACATATCTAGCTGATCCATTTTCTAATCATAGCTGAAACACTCCCTCCCAAGCTTTAATATTGGTGAATCTCCGCATCACCCTCTCCAACACAATCATTACATACAGTAGTTCACCTGTCGCTCTACTAAAGTGGTTGGAATATAACCCGACTGCTGTTGCTTTCTATTATACATTGACTATTTCCAAAACCTTTTTTTGTTTTTATATATAATTAATTTGTCAGCTGTATAGACCACACGTTAAACAAAGCAGACACAAGATCCAAAAAAGATCATCTTAAACAAATCAGATTGTCGATTCGCTGGAAATCATGATCTTCAAATCATTCATGACCTGATTATCCAAATTTTCCGAGCCCAATGTTTCTCTAATCATTTTTTCTACCAGTTTCTCCGCAGTGCTTTATGGTAATTTTTAAAAAGAGGCTTAAGTATTTACGGCTGCATCCATCCCATTTAGATTGTTACAACTGTCAGTTAAATATCCATCTCTTCTTTGTCTCCCCATGTAACAGAGTTCTGAGATGCCCAAAGATCTGCTTGTCCGTGCACATAATTCTCGAAAGGCTTGTATGCAAGTACAGTGAATAATTAGGAAAGGCAACAACATTAAGGAAAATGAATGTAAATGTAGGAATGCTATGCTTCTGTTTCTGTGGTATGACTATGTGCAGCACAGGTAATGCTTGGCAACTGTTCAAAGACTGTTCTCTCGACTAATATCTGGAATAGGGAGGGTGTTTTATGAGGAAAATTGGACAGGCTTGACTTGCATCTGGAGTTTAGGAGAACAAGAGTTGCTTTGAGTGATACATAAAATAGTGATGAATCTTGACAAGATATACGTGTAAAGGATTTTGTTCCTATCGAGAGAAATTAGAACAGTTTAAAAAGTAAAGGCTATCCATTTAAGTGAGACACAAGGCTACATTTTTTAGGGTTGAGTATCTTTGAAATTATCTTCCTCAAAGAACAAATGAAATAAAATATTTGAAGATTTTTAAGACAAAGGTAGAGGGATGGTTCATAAACAATGGGATGAAAGATTACCATAGGTAATCAGAAATGCAAAGTTGAAGTTAAATCAGATCAGCCAAAAATGGCTCTGCGGGATTGAGGGGTCATCTAGACTCTAACTCCCACTTTGTATGTTTGTTTGTACAACCTTAATAATTGTAGACTTTGCTATTGTAAATTTTCACCAAAATCTTCCTTATGAGCAGAATGTTCCAAGAATGGAAAAGCACCAAAAAATATACGTGCTAAATGTCTAAAGTTAAAAAAATATTAGAATACTCAGCAGGTTCTGATGAAGTGTAATTAATCTGAAATAATAACTGTTTTTCTATCCACAGATGTTACCCAGCTCAAAAGTATTTCAAGCACTTTCTGTGTCCTGGGAAAGTCTGAACCTTCCTTCATTCTTCAGTTTAGGTAGCACATACTACACCTGGGCTTTATTCGATTGTCTTGTATTTCGTGATATATATACCCTCTCCACCCAGGCACGTGCCGTGAGTAATTAGTCAGGATAGGCAGTGGGTTTTAAAAATCTTGAAAACCGCGCATGCGCAGATTGCTCTCTCCATGGTGAACTGTCAGTCGGCTTTTAAAAAAAATCTTGGAAACCGCGCATGCGCAGATTGTTCTCTCGACTTTTATCAAGTAATTTGTCTTCAAAAGGTCTTGTCTCTTAATAAAGTATTTAAAAACATTTAGCTCAAAGAAATGTACTTACCATATTATTTGTACACAAAATCCATTCTTCTCTCTTTGTTGGCAGCAAAAATATCCATAACTTTCTCATAGACATTAGCAGTGGGACTTTGCTCCATCTGAGTAAATCTTTCCTTTTCGATAGAAATTAAACCAAGATACAATTTAAAGTTATATATAGATTACACTACTCGAAAACCAAATTAAAAAGTATTTTTCCTAGTCTCTCCTCTATTTGTGATAAATGTAAAAATCTTGAAGCAAATTTAATACATAGTTTGGTAACGTGTCCACGGTTGAATTATTATTGGACTGAAATTTTTTAAGTTATTTCGGAAGTTCTTAAGGTTGAACTCGACCCAGACCCAAAATTAATAATATTCGGAGTCCCGGAGCCAAATTTGGTACTCACGGTTAATCAAAGAAATTTTTTTGATTACTGTTTAATAATAGGGAAAAAAATGATACTTAAATTTTGGAAGGGAACATTATCCCCAACAATTAAAATGTGGAAAGCAGAGATGTTGGAGACGTTGAATTTGGAAAGAATTAGATTTGTCCTTTTGGACAGGTATAATTCTTTTGAATCGATATGGTCTCCATATATACAGTATTTAGAGAAGTAGCTATTCTTGGAATCACGGCTCGACGGACACCCTACGGATCCGATGCGAATAACTTACTTATATTTGATATTATTGTGCATTTATTAGAGATATTTCTGAATGAAATAGTATTTCGTATAATGATTTTAGTTTTTGTTTATATATATGTAATATTTTTGTTTTTCAAATTTTCCCTTTTTATTTTCTTTTTATTTACGATTGAAGTATGTGGGAAGAATTTTTTATTCCTTTTTATTTACTCTTTTTTCTTTTCTCTTTTATATATCTTTTTCTTTATTTCCAAAAAAAAAATAGAAGATATTAAGTATTGATATGTTATTTGTAGTAATATTGAATTAAGGTGTTAGTTTATAAAGTAAGCTTTACATTGTAAACGGTTTACTTCAAATAAAAAAATATTACACAAAAGAAATTAAACCAAGTGATGAAAGCCTTTCATTGGACATTCTATTCCTGGTGAAGCTTTTTAATTCTTTTCAAAGCTGAAAATGATCTCTCAACAGAAACTGTTGTAGCAGGAATTGTTAAAATTAATTGGAGCAGCTTCACATCATCAGGGAACGTTTGTTCCAGTCCATTTTGAAATTTAAAAACAAGTAAATCTTTAAATGATTTATCCCGAAACACTTATTCCAATATAAATTCCAGCTAGATCCGCTTTCAGTCTAAGGACATCAAAGAAGTTACCGTAGTTTCTTTCTAAACTTTCTATTGCCTTCTGATCAATTTTCAAGCACATTTTTGAAACTTGTTTCCATCAACTAAGGTAATGAATTGTAATTTTTTGAAGTCGTTGTATCTTGCTTCCATATGTTGTCAAAAAGTTTACAGAGGTCTCCATGATATTGCAAAATAATTTAGATTTGCTTTGAGTTTGAAGTCCATCTGGTTGGTGCTGCCTTTGGAATGTGTTTCTGCACTAATTCATCCAGAAATTACGTTTGTTTTGTAGAATGACTAAAAAATGAGGCAAGAGCGTCAATGGTCTTAAAAAAGCCTGTACATTCAGGTATGAATTTAGCTGACTGAGACAGAACAAGTTTCAACATGAGCATAGCGGTTGGTAAATAAAGCCGATGGTGCCTTTTCTCTTACTTTAGCTTGAACACCATTTAAGTTTGATACCATTGCACCATCGTATGTCTGTGCTACAAGTTTCTCGGCACAAGTATATTTGTGTAGATTATTAAATATGCATTCTGTTACACTAGTAGCAGTTCTCTCCTTAAGTTTGTCAAAGCCGATGAATGCTTCTTTAATTTCAGTCCAATATATACCGTAATACTGTAGAGCATTGAGCTGTATTTGAAATATCAGTGGATTCATCCACTTCTATGGCAATGAATGGGGCTTTTGCGATCTCTTCTTTAATATTATTTTCTACAACTGTGCCTACTGCTTCAATCAAGTCATTTTGTATCTTGTTAGAAATGCCAGAAAAAACGGATGAACTCTGTAAATGATGTGCCAATTTTTCATCAAATTTGGCTGTATATTTCAGTAACAATATAGTTTCCACGATTTAGCGATTCGTTTTCATTATCACCGCGAAAAGCAAGTTCTTGGCTGATCAAAAAGCAAGTAGCACATATTAACTTTTTTAGTATCTCTCGTTCTCCTTAACTTTTTCATTGCGAATATCGATGCTAAGTTGCTTCTGCTTATCTATGAGCAAGTCGATCCGTGTGGACCCAAATGTCTTCAATGCTATTTGGCTTTCATAATGCGCCGCAGATCTCTTGTGCTTGTTTAAAGCATTAGGCAAATTATTTAAATCACTGTATCCACCTGCTACCCATACAGTTCCACTAGATACAGAAAATAACAAGCACGGGAAACAAAACCCAATATTGTGTACAGTTTTGGTCTCCTAATTTAAGGAAGGACATCCTTGTGATTGAGGCAGTGCTGCGTAGGTTCACAAGATTGATCCCTGGGATGGCGGGACTGTCATATGAGGAAAGATTGAAAAGACTAGGCTTGTATTCACTGGAGTTTAGAAGGATGAGAGGATACTTATAGAAACATATAACATTATAAAAGGACTGGACAGGCTGGAAAAATGTTTCCAATGTTGGGTGAGTCCAGAACCAGGGTCAACAGTCTTAGAATAAAGGGGAGGTCATTTAAGACTGAGGTGAGAAAAAAACTTTTTTACCCAGAGAGTTGTGAATTTATGGAATTCCCTGCCACAGAGGGTCGTGGAGGCCAAATCAATGGATGGATTTAAGAGAGAGTTGGATAGAGCTCTAGGGGCTAGTGGAATTAAGGGATATGGGGAGAAGGCAGGCACGGGTTATTGATAGCGGACGATCAGCCATAATCACAATAAATGGCGGTGCTGGCTCGAAGGGCCGAATGGCTGCCTCCTGCACTTATTTTCTATGTCTATGTTTCTAAAACAGTCTATTTGTTGAAATACAACCGCAGAGCCACTCTTTCCTGTTGTACCAAGCTGTTTTAAATGTTCTAATTATTTTTGTTCCTTTACGCTGTTGAAGTTCTTTAAGTTCAGCGTTGGTGTGCCATTTTTAATTCATTTGGTCTTTTCCTCATAAGTGTGCTTCGAGAAACTCTTCAGGTAATCACTATCCATCTTTGAAAAACCCGCCAAGATACTTGCGTTGCGCATGCACAGTAGGCTGCGCAGCACATGCCGCAGTCCACGGTATAAAGGCAGAATTTCAGCTGCCTTTACGGACTGTTGCCACTGATGGCTTGAAGCATCGTCGACGGCGGGCGAGTAGCACATACTTCCGCGTGTTAAATGTTCTGTGAATGAAAGGCACGGAGAATTATGCCTCCCTAAGAAATCGATCTCTTAAGCATAATTGTCCCGTGCCTTTACTATTTATATTTAATAATGACCATTTTATAATTTTAGTCAGGGTAGGCACTGCCTACCTTGCCTACCCTGACAGCACGTGCCTATCTCCACCATATATACAAATTCATAATTACTTTCCAGTTTTTAAGTCTTATTATTACCTTAAACAACAAAACTACTGAACTGATGTATTATAAAAACATTCTTGACAATAGCTTAAAAGCTTGAAGCTTTTTGCCTGCATTTTAAAACACGTTTACCAATCGACAAATTTGCTTCCTTTTTAAGACAGTCCTAAAATCATGTTCCCACAATGTGTTTTACTATAATACGTGACCCCCCACATTACGAGGGGTTGCATTCTTCGAAAATAGCCTAATCATGATCTTCCAAAATGCAATGGCACTTCATCTGAGCAAGTAACAATCCATTCCAGTTTTCCTACAATCGTAACAGATCAATGGCAGGGCTGTATTTCTGACCGTATAGATCAGCGTTTCTCAACCATTTTCCCCTTGCGGAATGCTTGAAAGAATTTTCATGTCTCGGGGAACCCCCGAGTTGGGGGTTGCCGGGCCCGCCGCCATTTTGACTCGCTTCACAACGGCGATCTCTGGCACCACAACGGGGACCCGTCAGCCCCGCCTGCGCAGATGGGGGAGGATTGCCAGGCAGGAATCGCCATTTTAACATCCAGCATTGTGTATAGGTGAGTGCTACTGGGGGAACATTGCATTGGGGGAGGGGGACCCAACAGGTCCACGTTTCAGGGGTGTCAAACTCATTTTAGGTCATGGGACGGATGTGCACGGTCGTGCGGGCACTTCATGCGGGCCGGATGTGCACGGTCGAACGCAAGCACGCTTGCTCCAACAGCTTTCGTTGCCTTCGTTTTTTCAACCTGTCCCTCCTGTGTCTCAGTCTCTGCTATAACTACAAAGTGTTTCACTTTACGAATTTTGTTTCTTCTGAAGAAGATTGCCTAGCAAGTATTATTTTTATGATTGGTATTAACTTACAGTCGTCGGCTACAAGAAAGTTGTGATGAGAGAGAGAAAAAACAATGCTATTTTGGCTAAGATTGTTTTGGGAGCCACACCCTTTCCATTAATAAACCATTTGAAATTGAACATTAGCTGACACAAATGTAGACCTAACAAAATAAATTGTTGTTTCGTTAGGTTTACTTCTCCGCCACCATTTTAGCGCTGGCATCCAAGAGAGATTCAGGGTTGTGGCCTCTCCCGGTCAGTGCGGGTTTCTGGGACGATCGGGAGACTGGGAAGGGCGTAGAACAGAGACGTTTTGCGGTCAGCTGAGCAATTTCCTCCGCCATGCTGCTCTACACAGTGTAAAGAGTAAAGTATCCACCAATGTTGTATTTCTTGCCTCACAGCATTCGAACCCAGCACCCAGCCGCTCCGCACCGCGTACCCTAACCCCACTCTGCACCCGCCCCCTCCCTCCTTATTGGCCACAGCTGACTGCCGAGAGGGCAGTCCCTTCTCCTACTGGGCCAGCTTGGTGCCTGTCACACGGGATGATGGCCAGCCCGTTTGTCTGGCTCTCGCTGCATTCGGACCCGCCCCTGTCGAGCGGCATCTGCGGTTCGATTGGTCGAGTTGGGTGTCAGTCAAGGAGTCGTCACAATGCTGGCAGCATTGTTGGGGGAGTCCAGAACCAGGGGCCACAGTTTAAGAATAAGGGTTACGCCATTTAGAACGGAGATGAGGAAAACTTTTTCACACAGAGAGTTGTGAGTGTCGAATTCTCTGCCTCAGAAGGCGGTAGAGGCCGGTTCTCTGGATGCTTTCAAGAGAGCGTTAGATGGAGCTTTTAAAGATAGCGGAGTCAGGGGACATGGAGGTTAGGTAAAGGGGAGGTGCAGCGAGACCTGGGCGTCCTTGTACACCGGTCACTGAAAGTTGGCTTACAGGTACAGCAGGCCGTGAAGAAAGCTAATCGAATGTTGGCCTTCATAACAAGAGGATTTCAGTATAGGAGTAAAGCGGTTCTTCTGCAGTTGTATAGGGCTCTAGTGAGACCACATCTGGAGTATTTGTACAGTTTTGGTCTCCTAATTTGAGGAAGGACATCTTGTGATTGAGGCAGTGCAACGTAGGTTCACGCGATTGATCACTGGGATGGCGGGACTGTCATATGAGGAAAGATTGAAAAGACTAGGCTTGTATTCACTGGAGTTTAGAAGGATGAGGGGGAATCTTATCCAAACATATAACATTATAAAAGGTTTGGACAAGCTAGATGCAGGAAAAATGTTCCCAATGTTGGGCAAGTCCAGAACCAGGGGCCACAATCTTAAAATAAAGGGGAGGTCATTTAAGACTGAGGTGAGAAAAAACTTTTTCACCCAGAGAGTTGTGAATTTATGGAATTCCCTGCCACAGAGAGCAGTGGAGGCCAAATCACTGGATGGATTTAAGAGAGTTAGATAGAGCTCTAGGGGCTAGTGGAGTCAAAGGATATGGGGAGAAGGCAGGCACGGGTTATTGATAGGGGAAGATCAGCCATGATTACAATGAATAGCGGTGCTGGCTCGAAGGGCCGAATGGCCTCCTCCTGCATCTATTTTCTATGTTTCTATGTTTCTAAACTCAGCAGGTGCAACTGAATTTCTCCAGCACTTTTGTCTACCTTTGATTATCCAGCATCTGCAGTTCCTTCTTAAACGCTCGTTGGAAAAAAGCTGTTTTTATGTCTGGCTGTGGCAGCTTTGACAGTCCGGAGTCGCCTTCCAGAGGAAATCCCAACCAATTTATCTCCAAACTCCTGGAGCTAGTAGTAAGCACCACCCTCCCCACCCCACTCCGCCACGCCATTAGATCTGTGACTTTCTGACCCATAGAACACAATAAGCAAGGATAGGGGATAAAACATTCACCACAATTATTCTCAATATCAGTGCCCAACAAAGCAGCATTCTCAGCCTTGTCTGTGGTTTCACTGACTTCCCAAATCTTATAGGACACCATTGTCACATACTACATACCACTGTCATAACTGCCAACCCGACTGCACTGAGACTGAAGAAGATTACAAAAAACGACCTTATCGTATCTGAAGAAGGGTCTCGACCTGAAACGTCGCCTATGAGTCTGAAGAAGGGTCTCGACCCAAAACGTCACCTATCTCCTTCGCTCCTTAGATGCTGGTGCACCCGCTGAGTTTCACCAGCCTTATCTTATCTTGCTGCCTTGCTATGCGCCAAAGCCTTTGGAGTTAAAGGATATGGGAAGTCAGGGAAACTTCCAGTGTCCCTGTGGACTATACCTGTGGGATGGTCATCCAGCTGCAGCTTCTGACTGACCGCATAAAGGATCTGTAGCTGCGACGTAACATCCTCAGGAGTTATAGTTAAGTATTCACGCCCAGGGTGCAGGCAGAAAGTAGACGTGTGACCACCAGGAAGGGTAAAAGGAGTAGCAGCAAATCTCCTGTGCCCATTTCCCTCACTAACCCTCCACACTTAGCTTCAAGCACAACCCCTCAAGTCTCAGCCTCCACACATACCCACACACACAGCCCCAAAACAAAGCATTAACATTTACCCTCACACATTGCACTTCATCTCAACATACAAGCTTTTCCAATTCCTTTGTGTACACAGGAGATTCCTTCACTTTCTGCCTACTCCCTATCCCCTTCCTGCTCACCCAGCTACTCTCTACACATACCTTCACTTCTTTTGATTGGCTGCTGTGCCAATGAGCCAATCCATTGAACCTTCTTGCTGCTGTGTTCTGCCTCCTGGGTTGGAAACACTAGCTCAGCTGTTCTCACTGTGCTCTTCTAAAGCTTCCCACTGATGCGCTGCTTGCTCTACCGCCTGGATGGAAACTCATCTCCACAACCACCCTCTGTCTCATTCTTCAAGCCACTTTTTTGTATCTAATTGACTAGTTTACCCGAGATCCTATATGATTTCCCTTCTCCGTCCCACCTTCCTGAAGCCAGATCAGAGGAGAATCTGTCCATGATCTCACTGGCTTCATCCATCTATTCCAGGGTCGTGGCATATGGAGTAACAGTAGTCGCGTTTTAATCTGTACTGGAGTGAGTCATATGGTCCTGAAAGGGTATATAAAACACCAGGCTAATTTATTTTTTAAGACAAAGTTCAACTAGAGCAGCATGGTGGTACATCGGAAGAGTTGCTGCCTTACAGCACCACAGACCCGGGTGCTGTCTGTACAGAGTTTGTACGTTCTCCCCGTGACTGTGTGAGTTTTCTCCGGGCACTCCAGTTTCCTCCCACATACCAAAGACGTACAGGTTTATTAATTGGCTTCAGTAAAACAATTGTAAATTGTCCCTAGGATGTAGGATTGAGCTAGTGTATGGGGATCACTGGGCGGTGTGGACTCAGTGGGCCAAAGGGAGTGTTTCCACACGGTATCTCTAAAACTAAAAAATCATAAAGACAGCTTTCCTCATCCAATCTTACCTTCCAGGTGTACCCATGGTCTTGATCATTGACTAGCCATTTGCTAGCCATTACTCAAGGCAACCATGTCGATATCAAGGCAATGAGAGCACTGACACTCAGATCTGCCTGTTGCTGTTAGGATTGTCCAAGGCTTCCAATGCACCAGTTCCTCTTAGACAAATCTGTAAAATCCCAAACCGGAACTGCAGTGTCCACAGGATCGAGACCTTCCTGAAATTGTTCATAATTAGCAACTGTGAAAAGATTCTTGATTTCCCCACCAGAAAACACAAAGAACAGAAATAAATTACCCACAAAAGCAATACTATACTACAATGGAAGCTCCGCAGTGTTTCAAAGAAAAATAAATAGCTCTGCAGGTACCTGAAAGCCAAACTAAGTAAATAACAAGGCCTCTGGACCGGATGTCATCCCAGTTGATTTTTTAAAAACAGTGAATGTATACATCAGACACAAATCCACAGCATTACATCACATATCTGGGCAGAACTGGACATTGTCAGTAAGCTCAGACACCATAAATATGTCCCCTTCAAGAAAGGGAACAAATTAACTGTGGTAACATCAGGAAGACTTCCTGCTGTCTGCTCTCGGTAAAAACATTCCCAGGGTTTTTTACGATCTCCGCCTCCCCGAATGACATGATGGATTTAATCTATTCAATGACACAGTGAACATCATCTTCACTGTGCTGCAACTGCGAGGAAAATACAGGATATCAGCACCAAACATTATGCAAAGATTTTTCAACCTCACTAAACCCATCACTCAAAAAGAACCATTCTCTTCAAATTTAGTTACATATGGAAATTTGCCTCACCTTTACATGCCACCATGCTGGGCAATAGATCCAATCTTAATGTTTAAGAAGGAACTACAGATGCTGCAAAATCGAAGGTAGACAAAAATGCTGGAGAAACTCAGCGGGTGAGGCAGCATCTATGGAGCGAAGGAAATAGGCAACGTTTCGGGCCGAAACCCTTCTTATGATCCAACCTTAATGTACTTGGACATTAAGCAAGGCTGCATCATTACCTCAACATTTATTTTCCCACCGGACCTCCCGCATGTTTATCTTTAGGCCCGTAGATTAACTCCATGCTGCTGTCGTGGAGCTGATTCTACAGGTCTAAAAGTAAACTGGTCCAATTACGTGGCTTCCAGTCCAGATGCTAATAGACTCAGTCATGGAGCCGTACAGCACAGGTACAGACCCTTTGTCCCAAATCGTTCATGCTGACCACGATGCCCCGTCTAAGCTAGTCTCATTGGCCCATTTTTGGTCCACATCACTCTCAACCGTTCATATCCATATACCATGTACCTATCTTTCAAATGTTTTTATTGGCAATAACATTGCAGGATTCTTATAGAACTCAATGTCCTTTTCTTAGAGATATTTGCAAAGGAATCTAAACATATATGCACAAGAATTTGGAGAAGATCGTAGGTGGCATGATTAATACGTTTGTAGATTACACTAAAACAGATGGTGAAGAATGTTGTCTATGGTTACAACAGGGTATAGATCAGCTGGGAAAGTGATCCAAGGAATGTCAGTTGGCATTTAACTTGGCAAAGTACAAAATTATGCATTTTGGGAACAAACACATTGAATGATGTGGTGTAAGGGAGTGTTGTAGAACTGAGAGGTATAGGGGTACAAATGCGTTGTTCCCCGAAAATGGCAACAGGGGCAGACAATACAATACAATACAATACGGTTTTATTCATCACATTGCACATAAAGTGCAAGTGAAATGAATTTGCCAGCAGCAGTACAATGATAAAGAACACCCAAAACACACTAAAAAGTTAACATAAACATCCACCACAGCATTCATCACTGTGGTGGAAGGCACAAAATTTGGTCAGTCTTCCTCCATTTTCCCCCGTGGTCGGGACCTCACCCCTCCGCAGCCGTCGCTGCGCGCATCCAGATGTGCAGACAAGGTAAAGGTCCAGGTAAGTCCTGAATCGGCTCTTCCCCACCGGAGACCACGGCTTCAGGTTGGTGTAGGCCGTTGTCGAAGCTCCCCTCCTGGGATGATGGTAAGTCCACGCCGCGCCCCCGGTAGAAATAGGCCACGGGCCGGCAGTCGGAGTCCGAGCTTCTTCTTCTCCCAGGCTGCGGATGCCGCGCCAGCTGGCTCCAAAGACCCCGGCTTCAGGCTGCCGGCTGCCGCGTACCAGCGAAACGGAGCGTCCCCTCCGGCGAGCCCCGGTGAGGGCTCGCCCGCTCCGTGCTGTGAGTCAGCGCTGTGCCTGCCCCGGGCGCGTCACCGGGAAAGGCCACCCGATCCTCGTTGTTAGGCCACGGGGTAGGCGACCTGGGAAAAGTCGCCTCTGCATGGAGGAGGCGAACAAAACAGTTCCCCACACCACCCCCCCAGTTCCCCACACCACCCCCCCACACAAGACACACAAAGAAACATTAAAAACATACTTTTAAACACTCTAAAAAAATAAAAAAAGTTGAAAAGACAATCACAAGCTGCTGACAAGGTGCTAAAGGTGGCATATCGCATACCTATTTTTTTATCAGAGGTGCCACTGAGTACAATAATTAGGACGCCATGTTACACCTGTACAGGACATTGTTGAGGCAACACCTGCAATGTCGTGTGCATTTCTGGTCAACATGTTATGGGAAGGATGTGATTAAGCCGGAAAGATTGCCGAAAATATTTCTTAAGGTTGTTGCCGGACCTGACGACTCGAGTTACAAAACACTGGATAGGCTGAGACTGTTTTCCCTGGAGCAAAGGCAGCTGACGGTTGACTTGATAGACGTTTACAAAATCACGAGGGGCATTAATAAAATGGATATTCAGAGTTTTTTCCTCCCAGAGTACAGGAGTCTAAAGATAGAGGGCATTGGTTTACGGTAGGTGGGGAACGATTTAAAGGGGACCTTTAAGGATAGGGATTTCGCACTGCACTGAAGGTGGTGGGTATATAGAATGAGCTGCCAGAAGTAAACGCAGAGGTGGGTACAATTACAATGTTTAAAAGGCATATGGGTAGGTACATACAGTGCATTCAGAAAGTATTCAGACCCCTTCACTTTTTCCACATTTTGTTACGTTACAGCCTTATTCTAAAATGGATTAAATTCTTTTTTTATCATCAATCTACACATAATATCTCATAATAAAAAAGTGAAAACAGGTGTGTAGAAACTTTTTCAAAGTAATTAAAAATAAATAACTGAAATATCACATTTACATAAGTATTCAGACCCTTTACTCAGTACTTTGTTGAGGCACCTTTGGCAGCAATTACAGCCTCAAGTCTTCTTGGGTATTACTATACAAGCTTGGCACACCTTTATTTGGGTAATTTCTCCCATTCTAGTCTGCAGATCCTCTCAAGCTCTGTCAGGTCGATGCACAGCTATTTTCAGGTCCCTCCAGAGATATTCGATCAGGTTCAAGTCTGGGCTCTGCTGACTACTCAAGGACATTCACAGACTTGTCACAAAGCCACTCCTGCGTTGTCTTGGCTGTGTGCTTAGGGTTGTTTTCCTGTTGGAAGATGAACCTCTGCCCCAGTCTGAAGTCCTGAACGCTCTGGAGCAGGTTTTCTTCAAGGATCTCTCTGCCTCATTCATCTTTCCCTGGATCCTGACTAGTCTCCCAGTTCCTACCGCTGAAAAATATCCCCACAGCATGATGCTGCCTCCACCATGCTTCACTGTAGGTATGGTATTGGCCAGGTGATGAGCGGTGCCTGGTTTGTTCCAGACGTGACACTTGGCATTCAGGCCAAAGAGTTCAATCTTGGTTTCATCAGACCAGAGAATCTTGTTTAGGTGTCTTTTGGCTAACTCAAAGCGGGCTGTCATGTGCCTTTTATGAGGAGTGGCTTCCGTCTGGCCACTCTACCATAAAGGCCTGATTGGTGGAGTGCTGCAGATATAGTTGTCCTTTTGGAAGGTTTTGCCATCTCCGCAGAGGAACTAGAGCTCTGTCTGAGTGAGCATTGGGTTCTTTGTCACCTCCCTGACCAAGGCCCTTCTCCCCCGATTGCTCAGTTTGGCCAGGCGGCCAGCTCTATGAAGAGTCCTGGTGGTTCCAAAGTTCTTCCATTTAAGAATGACGGAGGCCACTGTGCTCTTCGGGACCTGCACTGCTGCAGAAATTGTATTATACCCTTCCCCAGATCTGTGTCTCGATACAATCCTGTCTCAGAGGTCTACGGACAATTCCTTTGTCTTCATGGCTTGGTTTATGCTGTGACATGCACTGTCGACTGTGGGTCCTTATATAGACAGGTGTGTGCCTTTCCAAATCATGTACAATCAATTTAATTTACCACGTGTGGACTCCAATCAAGTTGTGGAAACATTTCAAGGAAAATCAATGGTAACAGGATGAACCTAAGCTCAATTTTGAGTGTCATAGTAATGGGTCTGAATACTTATGTAAATGTGATATTTCAGTTATTTCTTTTTGCAAAAATTTCTAAACACCTGTTTTCACTTTTATATTACGAGGTATTGTGAGTAGATTGATGATTAAAAAAATGAATTTAATCATTTTTTAGAATAAGGCTGTAACCTAACAAAATGTGGAAAATGTGAAGGGGTCTGAATATTTCTGAATGTACTGTAGATAGGAACTTTTTAGAGGGTCATGGGCCAAATGCAAACAAATGTGATTAGCTCAGGAAGACACATTAGTTGGCATTGATGAGTTGGACAGGAGAACCTGTCTTCGAGTTGTAACTCTATGACTCTAAGAGCAAGCCTGACACCTAGTTCTTGTAAATTAAATTTACTCATAAACTTGTTGTAAACACAGCAAGTGTTGAACTTCTTTCAATAATGAGGCCGTATCTTAGGAGCAGCACTCTGGCATTCCTGTTGACAATCTACTCCCATTACTTCTCCATCTCAGCTCTTGATGATTCCTGGGTCTGAGAGCAAGTAAGACGACTCTGCTCACACTGTCCTTTTTCACAGCAACTACTTAAATCGTTGTGTCTGGAAAGTAATTGAAACACCACTGTTGTTCTCAAAGCTATGTATTGGTTTGCAGCAGTGTTTGTAACCAGTGAGCATCTCCCTTGGAGATAACAATCAGAGGACATTACTTTCAGCAGGTATCAGGAATTCCTGAAGATACACAATTGTATAAATAAACGTATGTCGTGCACAGACCTTTTTCATGAAACACTAAACTGGCATAGATGTCCCATGTATCAACATTTCAACACATGGTTTACAGCATCTTTGTTGTAATTTATTCTTTTTTTAAAATCTATGCATTCAATGCCAAAGCTGGCATGCACTGTCCATCGCTAATTGCTCTTAAGGAGGAAAAGAGTTCTCTCTGATGAAAATACTCAATGTTGATGGGCAGGAAGCTTCAGAATTTAGACCCAGTGATAAATAATTGGCGCCAGACACAAAATGGCCAAAGATGTGTGACTACAGTGCATTTTGTAGAGCATGCACCATTTCTGCCAGTGGTGGAGGGTCTGGATGGTTGTGGTAATGCACAGGGTGCCAATCATGAATGATGTCCCGTTTCTTGAGAATTGCTGGATCTGAAATATTGATGAAGCTCAACAAACTGATTCCTTGGATGGGAAACTTTGGCATATGGAGAGATATTAAACAGCCTGGCCTATTCTCAATTAGGAGGAATGAGTGATCCAATTGGAGCATACAAAATTCTTCTCAAGGTACATCTTGGGAGAATGTTTACTGGGAATCAAAATCAATGGAGCTTTGCTTTATCTCAAAATGAAATAATGTTTTCAGTTTTAAAATTAGGAGAACTAAAGAGGAGTGAGAAAAGATTAACTACCAACATGAATGGAAATCCAGAAGTGTTCTGTAACCATATACATGTTAAAATGCCCACTATCAGGAGATTAATCGCATTGGTTACATCCCCCTCTCCTATTTCACTGAATCCCACTCCCTTGCACACAGGTACATCAACTCCCTTTTGAATCTTTCCACCACAACTTACACTACGATAATTTATAGTCCCTTATAAACTTACCAGCTCAGGCTGCCTTCCTTCATTACAGTGTAGAGAAACCATCCCATGTGCTCCCCAGGGAAGGAACTATATGCAAAGACATGGATATGCATATATGTCTTTCAGTTATATATGGTTATAACCATATAACCATTCAGTTATGGTTCAGTTTTAGTTTTAATTAACTCCTGATTTACTGATAAAACGAGTTCTTATTGTAACCTACCACAGAAATTTCCACTACAGTTTAAGATTATTCTTATAACTAAAATTATCTGAAATTGCTTGAAGCTACACTGAAGGTTCATGATTCACTATGCTTTTAACATAAAGCTCCTTGTATGCCATGTGGATTACATATTTTATATATATCACTCTTCCGCAGCGTGCGAGAAAGTGTCACAGGTTCTCTGTGCAACTTTATTTTGCCTCGCTTTGCAATGTGCTTTAGAATTCCCAGCTAATGAGTCAGAGAATCATGCTGTACAGGAACATGCCATTCTGCCTAACTTGTCCAGAAAACCTGTGGGTACCCTTCCATATTCATTCCATTTCACTTGGTCCATAGCCTTCTATACCTTGCTGACAAATATGCTCATCCAGACATATCTCAAATACCATTAGCAACCTAGCTCCAACCGCTCTCTCAGGCAGTGCATTCGAAGTACTTGCCATTCTGAGTGAAGAATGCCACCCTCATAGCCCCTCAAAATCTCTTAGGTCTTACCTTAATTCCGCTTACTCTTGTTCTATCTACCTCTGATATGGTTAAGTTTCCTCCTGTCTACCCTATCTATACCCCTCGTAATTTTATATACCTCAATCATGTACCGTCTTAACCTCCTCTGCTCCAAGGAAAACAGACCTAGTTTCTCCAGTCTGTCTCATAACTGAACTGCTCCATAACAGGCATCTCCAGGAGAACAGGAGTCTGAAGCAAAGATCATAGAGCAGAGCAAGATGGTCCACTCCTGCAAAATCCAAAGGACTAAAGTGTAGTACGGAACGGGGCGGGACGTCCGTCATTTTAGCAAACCCAACCAGACTTCCGTGGAATGTGTAAGCAGCAAAGATCATAGAGCGGAGTCGGGTTGGGTTGTTTTCTTTATTTGAAAATAGAAATGAGGAAAACTATCAAGGGAATGATTTGGTATGGTAATTGAGAGGTTTCTGAAATACTAACTTAGAATAGAATCGGAGCATGCAACCATTGACTTTTTTGAGGAGGACGGATGAGAGCTTTGGCTTACATCCCAGGGTGGAATTAATTTTAGCAAATGTTTGCTTGCTGTCAGAGCAATATTTCAATGGCCTGCATTATCTGCAATCCGAACATTAGAAATGGCATGAAGGAGAAGGGCAATGCTTAGGAAGGAACTGCAGATGCTCGTCTAAACTGAAGATAGTCACAGAATGCTGGAGTAACTCAGCGGGACAGGCGGCATCTCTGGAGAGAAGGAATGGGTAACGTTTCAGGTCGAGACCCTTCTTCGGACTGAAAGTCCCTTTCCGTGACTTTCAGTCTGAAGAAGGGTCTCGACCCAAACCGATCCCGGGGTGTATTAATCACCAGTAAATACATGCTTCATTCCCCTCTTTTCAGTACTTGTATGACAGTTTCTAAAATTGGCGAATACAATGCTTTGGGGCGCGTTTGAATGGGTGAAAAATACAGTGATTCCGAATCTCGCTGCACTTAGCCCAGTAGAGTTATTTTCTTTAATCGTTTCAATGCGCGTAAAAGCAAATGACAATACAACATGAAGATTCTTGCCACAAACAACCAAAAAAGCTTGTAACGATTAGCATTTTATTAACATTTCGCCTTTTCATTTTGGATCGAATAAATAAAAGTGATAGTAGACCTTTACACGGAATTCAAAATATTTTTGTTTTATTATGAGTAGCATTTTGGAGATTTGTAGAGAAATGGAACACTTAATGTTGAGGCACCGTTACTGTAATCCCACGCTTAAAATGCCTGAGTTTTAAGATCTAAATATTTCTTTGCTGCAAAATAAATAGTTACACATGGTCATAGCTGGTTACCCTATGTTCTGCTAATTGGTATTCATATATATTTAAAAAACGCATAAATGATAAATTGCAGGAGTTTTTAAAAGAGTTTATTTCAGTTGTGATTAGTTAACAGTGTAAACCATTTGAATAGAAACCAATTATATTTTCCCAAAACAAAAATCGAGGAAAAATGTCCCGAGTGCATAAATTCCTAATTCACAATCAAGAAACTGCATCAGGAAATATTGGATTATAATTTGATTTTAGACTCCCAATACGTCCATTAGGAACTGCGACAGTTCTGCATGCGGCACGCACTTGGGCAAATGAAATGCATCGGTCTTTAGCAATTCAGAACTGTGTTCTGCATTGGAACAATTTCATGCATATTGAGCTAGGAGCTGAAGCTAGCGTCTGCAGTTTTAGAGCACGGCACAATTATAGGTAATCATAGTAAAATAATTAACTTTATCTAACACCTGGGTTAGAAGGGTCTTGACCCGAAACGTCACCCATTCATTCTCTCCAGAGATGCTGCCTGGCCCGAACCACTAAGTTACTCCAGCTTTTTGTGTCTATCTTCGGTGTAAACCAAAGATCATACAGCGGAGCAAGATAGTCCATCTCAAAGATCATAGAGCGGACGCCAAGACCAAAGATCATACCATTGGAGCGGAAACGGAAGCCGGTTACGGAAATGGCTCTGAGCATTATCCATGACCTACTACGGCTTTTTCGGCGAGTGGACTATCTTGCTCCGCTCTATGATCTTTGGTGTGAAGAAAGGTCCCAACCAATCATCTATCCATACAGAGCCTCCAGAGATGCTGCCTGACTCCAGCACTTTTTGTTTTACCCATCTGAGTAAGCCTGCCAGTTGTCCTGCTAATTAGTTTCAATGTGTCTCATTGCAGCTATGGGTTTGTAGTGAAGGGTCTTAAACCTGCCAAAACACATGTTTAAAAGTGACTCATTGAGTATCAAGAGTACAGTCAAACCAAGATGGAACTCTTCAATGTGATTACTAACTGTCCTTGCACCTGAAGGATGGTGTTAAAGTTTTCACACTTTGTATTTAGATTACGAAGACATGGACAAAATTACTGGGAATTAACCTGTATGCATTTTCAGCGTTGCAAAGGGATTGGAGCACTGCTATTGAACCTTTGTTTAATAAAAAAGAAACAAGTAATTACAGACCAAATAGATTAACTCAAGCTGTGGACAAATAATTAGAATGAATTCTGAGAGACATTGTAAACTTTTATTTGAAAATGCACAAAATGAATCAAAACCCATCAGCTAGGATTTACGGTAAGGTTGCGTCAGACTAATTTGATTGATTTCTTGATAAAGTAACATGGACAGTTAATGATTGAAATGCTTTTGATGTAGTCAACATAAATTTTAGCAATGCCCCAAATGGCAGGTTGCTCATGAAAGTAAGAGTCCAGGGGAGAGCAGCAAATCAGATCCAAAATCAGCTCAGTCAGTGCAGGAAGCAAAGAATAATGATGGTGGGTGTTTTTGCATCTGTAAGGTCATTTACCAGTGGGACTCCACAGAGCTCAATACACTGTCTACGGCTTCATAAAATAAATAATTTAGACCTAAATGTAAATGCCACATGAAGAAAGTTGCACAAAACATAACAGTTATTCATGTGGCTAACAGTGAAGAGGGAGGTTTTCGAAATAAAATATAAATGGTCTGGTCAGCTGAGCAGCAAAGTGGCAGGTGGAATATGACCTAGAGAGATAAGGTTTTAGGGAAATGTAACAAGGAAAGCCAACACGATAAAAAGGAAAATATCAACAGGTGTGGAGGAAGAGAGGGTCTTTGGAGTATATAAAGGAATAAAGACAGAACAATAATTCAAATACAGGCAGGATGCGTTTCTTTGTTAGACAAGGAACAGAAGACAAAAACAAAATGTTTGTGCTGGAACCACACATAACAATAGTCAGACATCAGTCTGAGTCAAGGTGATGTACTTTGGTATATCAAACCAGGGCAGGATTTACATAGTAAATAATAGATTCCAGGAGAGTGTTAGAACAGAATGATCTAGGAATATAGGTGTATGGTCCCAGAAAGTGGAGAGTCAGGTGGTCAGGTTGGTAAAGGCATTTCACATGCTTGCCTTCATTGGGAATATTAAGTACAAAGGTTAGGACATCATGATGCAGATGTACAAGTCGTTGGTGCACGTTTGCAGTTCTGGTCGCCCAGCTACAGAAAGTTAGAAAGGGTGCAGGAAAGATTCACCAGGATGTTACTTGGACTTGCAGGCTTGTTGCAAGGTTGGATAGGCTGGGACTTTATTCTTTAGAGCGTAGGAGGCCAAAGGGTAACCATATTGATGTGTACAAGATTATGACGTGGATGACCAGGGTACATGATTCTAAAACTGGGGATATATGCTTGAGGTGAGAGGGGAAAATTTTAAGAGGGACATCAGGGCAACTTCTTCACTTGAAGGGTAGTTCATATCTGGATTGGACTGCCAGAGAAAGTTTAGAAACTGATACCATTATGACTTTCAGAAGACATTTGGATAGATGCATGGATAGGAAGGGTTTACAGGCAAATAGTAGCAATGTTACAAAATTTTGAGATTTTAAAAATCAAGTCTGCAATTTATCCCATCAGATAAAGCATAAAAAGAAGTTTAATTTCACACCTAATTCACTTTCATATCTTCAGTATTAAGAAAGTTATGGCCATTTTCATACTCGGAAATTAGCATCTTGTTCCCCATTGCCTTTCAATTGACTTAACTCAAAAGCTGTGATCTGGAACAGTTAAAAGCCCATAACTTTCTTAAAAATTAAGAGAACTCAATGAAATTTTCAGTTATTATAGATTGAAGCATTCTGAAACAAACATGAAACAATCTTACTTGGATCACCTCAAATTAAAGCATATAATTAGTTAGTTATCTAATTGTAGCTAATTACAAAATTCAATGAGTAGATCTAAACATCTATCCATTTCTTAAGAAAATATAAACTTTTTTTAAATTGCCTAAGTGTCCAAATAACATTCACACAATAATCCACAATATAAAATAATTTTTTAAGCAAATTTTCATGAATTTCTGGGCCAAATGGAAGGACTTTAGTGTTTTATGCCTGTAAATTAATGCCATTTAAATCAACTTGCGAGTGGGTTTTAGTGGAATGCGGTGGATTAGAACGTTGCAGTTAGCGGTGAAGTCGGGAGGAAAAATACTGTTTGTTCATACATTTTTTTGGACCCCATTTCGCAACATGAAAATGTTATTAAAGCCTCCCGAAAAACCAACTTTTAATGTAAAAATAAACTATTTACCTTTTTTTCTCCCCTACGCAAAATCCTTCCCGTTGTCGGTGCTCACGGCTTTTGAAGGTGATTTTTAAATTACTCTAGTTAATAAATAATTTAGAGTAATTTAAAAATACCTTCATTCATGAAATGTCGGAGCAATTTTTCTTCCGCAACGAAATCGCCCGACATGGATCGATTTTCCCTGCCTGTGGAAAAACGGCACTTTAAGCCCACCCCCCCCCCCCCCCCCCCCCCCGAAAGGCGCCAAAGTTGCGCACACGGGGAGCGGCAGAACTGCAGCGCTGCTCAAGATAAGTTTTGTAACATACCTACAAATAGGCTAAATCAAAAATCCCAACTTGGTCGGCATTGATAAGATGGGCTGGAGGGCCTGTTTCCGTGCTAGGTCTATGACTTTATGACTCTGCATACAATTCTGCACACACTACCATATAAGGACAAATGAAAGCTATGGAGAGTGAGCAGAAAAATATTGCCTGGATTGCAATCGCTGAGTAGTGAGGATAAACTGAATAGGCTGGTTGGCTCCCTTTTTAAATGGATGGGCACCCAGTGGTTCTACAATGCCTCCCAACAGTCAGCAGAAATTAGAGTAGCAGATATGTAGGCAGGTCAAAGGGGTGTAAGTGCAAAAAGGTTGTAGCAAAGGTTTTTTTTTTTAATTTTTCAATATTTATGTGGATTCTTTTAATGCAAGTGTAATTCATAAAATATTTTGATTCGTAAAAGATGATGTACTACTACTACTAGGGAGGGACTGTACTTGATCTTATCTTTGGAAAAGAAGACAGGCAAATGAGAAAAGCATCTGTGCACGCATCTTTTATGCAGCGACTGTAGTCTAGTATGCTTCATGATTGTTGTGGACAAAGTTAAGGTTGACGCATGAGATATGGTCCTAAATTAGAGTAAGACAGATTTTAATAGGGTAAGACCTGGCAGCATCTGCTAAAAGGGGAAATTAAATCCAGTAAGTAGGAGGGTTTTGAAGCGGATTTAGAGTCAGCATGTCCCTGTCAGAGTAAGAAGCAACGATAGCCAGTTTAAGGAACCTTGGTAAATGGAAAGACATTCAAGGTTTGATCGAGGGAAAGGCTGAGATTTGTATCAAGTGTTAAATTGGTATCAAATTAGTCTTTTGAGGTTTATTATGGATGTAGGAGAGAACTTAAAGAAAATAGGAGGTTGCTAGTCAGAAAATGGAAAGAGCCATGGGAAGGTAGAGGATAGGACAATTAAGTCTCAAAAGAGGTACACTGGGTGAGGTGAATATTTCACAGAGGTGGTGTTTATATGAAACAAGCTGCCAGACGAGGTATTTGAGGCAGGTATTATAAACAATTATTATTATTTTATTTATTTTTTTAATTAGAAGTAATGTACAGTACAATAATAAGCCCAAAATAACATAATACATTTCATGTACCACTTCTTGTTTTAAACTTTAATAATAGGAAAGTAACAGGAAGAAAGAAAGGAAAGAGAGATAGAGAAAATTAGATAAGATAGTGTGCGTGAGAAAATGAAAAGAAATAGCCCGTAAAGACGTAGAACGCGAGGATGAATAAAAAAAAGAAAAAGAAAAATATTAAAAAAGAAAATATAAGAAAGTGAAATAAGATAAGATAAAAGGGATGTACCTACTTCATATCTTTACACGCCCCTCACCAAGTCCCGAAGCTATGTCGCACCCTACGCTTATTATAAGTCGATAAATGGAGACAAATCCTTAAGAATTGATCTGATTTGCCTGCTAGGACGAATCTCATGTCTTCAAGGTGTAACATTTCGGACATATTTGAAATCCACATTTTTACAGCATTTAAAAGACATTTAGATGGATACGGGCCAAACGCAGGAGGTGGGATTGTCATAGACAGGGCATCTTGGTCAGTATGGTCAAGTTGGGCTTGTTTCCATGCTGTGTGACTCTATTCATACCAATCATGATGCCCATCTGAGCAAATCCCATTTGGCAGCGTTTGTAAATGGGATGGTGTCAGATCTGAATTGGTAGCTGAAAACAGAGTATCATGTGGTACTGTGGTCTATTTGCAGCTGTAATGTACATCATCGCAATCTATCACCTTGTGATACAATCAAGCCATAAAATTAATTTTGGTTTAATAAAATGAGTACGAGGGCATGCTAGAAGTTGCACCAAAAGATGAGTGCTGAAGATACAATACACTACATGCACACTAAACCTTATACTGCATACAGAGCCAACCCATCACACATCGGACAGATCAGTTTAAAGTTCAGCACTCCTGTCAAATCACAGTGATAGTTGACAATTAATCAACAGGAGGTGGCAGTTTCATGAATCTTCTAACACTGTAATGTCCAGATTTTGAGTACCAAAAACAGGGCTGAGACCATTTATAGCTTTGTGCAGCTGAAGGGCCTAGTGGATCTTGCCTTCCTCCTGAGATCCCGACCACTGTAAAAGTCGGTTCTCAGCTCGTTCAATTCATTCACATGATATCAAGAAATGGGCACTCATTCCGCAGCATACAACATCCTCACTGTAGTACTGAAGACGTGTGCTCCTGAATTAGTTGCATCTCTAGTCAAGTTGTTCCAGTACAATTACAACCTAGGCATCTAACCAACAATGTGAGAAATTGCCCGTATGACTTATTGACAAAAGGTGAGACAGATCCACTAGTCGAATCTTATCAGACTGTTGCTCGTGGCCCACAATGGCACCTATGATAGTTTTTATCTGCCATATCTGTTCAAGTGTTTTCCATTTCACATGGCCGTCGTGGCACACAACTGATTAGGTGTCCTTCATGTGAAATCTGGAAAAAACTGTTCAGTGGCGATGCAATCAATACTGTGATGGATAGATGCAACCGCAACAGGTAGATTGGCAAGTGTGAGATCACCAATCAACAATTCATAAAGGTCCTTCTAACCAACGTGTTCATCAAACCCTAGTTTGGGTTCACTCTGCTCTCATTTCATCACAGCCTTGGTACAAACATGGGCCAAATAGTTGACACCAGGTGTGAGGGGAGAGTAACTACCATTTTCATCACGGTAGCATTTCACCAAGAGAGACATAAAGTAGCTCTGGTAAAATTGAATGGACAGCAAGAGGAAAACACACCAATGGTTGGAGAAATACCTCAACAAGACAAAATGATTGTAGTTTTTGGAGACAATGAAAATGAGACGGTGGTGAAGTGCTATTGGTGAAACGCTTTGGAGATGGTGTCCATAATTATTAAGTTTAAAGTTAGTTATGGAAAAGGATATGGGTGGTCCTCAAATTAAGATCCTAAGATGGGTTAGAAGAGATGATGAAAGTAGACAGGGTGCAGATGCTTATGGGCAAAACAATTGACAAGAGAAAAGGTCTTTCAAAAGAGAGTTAACAAAGAGTTTACGGCATGATTGAAAAAGCAAAAGGCAAGATTGGGGAACCCTGAATGACAAGTAAACCGAAGATTTGATCTGGATAGGAAAGGAACTGTAGATAAAACTGCCGGTATGGGCAGAAAAAAGGAACAGCAGATATTAGTTTCTCAAAAAAGTGCTGGGGTAGCTCAGCAGGTCAGGCAGCATTTCTAAAGAACATGGAAAGGTGACATTTTCGGTTAAGACCCTTCTTGAGACTGATTGTGTGTGTGTGTGTGTGTGTGTGTGTGTGGGGGGGGGGGGGGGTGCGGGGAAGAGGAAAGCTGGAATAGAGGATGAGCACGACAAAGCCTGGCAGATAATACATTGATACAGGTGAGGTAATAGATAGGTATAGGTATTTGGAATCGAGTAAGTCTCTTGAGGAATAAGGCGAGTGTAGGACAGAATTCAAGAAAGGAATGAGGAGCACACAAAGGGGCCGTAATCCAACCTCCCAAGCATATTTTAATGAGAATCTCAATCATCAGGAACAAAAAGGTAACGAAGGAATGAGTGGGCCCCTCAATGGCCTAAGGGATAATCGATACGTGGAGCCAGGGGGTGCGGATAAAGCCCCAAATGAATAATTCCCATCTGTATCTCCCTGGGAAAAGGAAGTAAGAGGTAGCGAGTTCATGGAGAGGTAGTCCTGGAGAACTCAGTGTTAAGAAGGTAGACGTGTTGGATGCTTTGGAATAAACGTGGATAAATCCCCAGAGCCTACCAAGATACTACTGGAAGCTGCTGACAGAGATATTTACATCTTCATCGACACAGGTGAAATACCAGATGACAAGAGGACAGCTAATGTTAACAAGAGCAACAGAGATAAGCCAAGTAACTACATGTCTTACATCAGTGGTGGAAAATCGTAGGAATAAGATTTACATTTGTTTGCAAAGGCTGGTGCTAATCAGGGTTAGTTAGCATGATTTAGTGCAGGGAGGTGGGATGGGGGGGGGGGGAGGCGGGGAAAGGGGTTGGGGGGGGGGGGGGATGGGTCATCCAGTGAGGCTTTTTGAGTTAAATAAGGAAAGGAATTATAACTCTGATGGAACTGTTCTATTGGCCTCCCAGAAATTAGAAGAGCAGATGTGTAAGATAATTACAGATAGCTGTAAAAGTAATAGGGTAATATTAGTGGGAGATTTCAACTTCACTAATATTGACAGGGTCTCCCACTGCAATTTGCCTATCGCCACAATATATCAACGGGGATGAGATCTCTTTGGCTCTGAACAAGACCATTTGGACAATAAAAACACATGCTTCATGCTGTTGTTCATTGACTACTGCTTGATGTTCAACACCATCATCCCCTCAAAACTTGTTACCAAGCTTAGGATATTGGGTTTCTGCACATCCCTTTGGATCTTCTACTTCCTCATTAATAGACCAAAATCGGTATTAAATGGCGAAAACACTTCCTCTTCAAAAACCACCAGCACAGGGGCACCTCAAGGTTGTGTGCTCAGTCTCCTGCTCTACCCATGACTGTGTAGCTGGACACGGTTCCAACTCCATTTTTAAATTCGCCAACAACATCACCGTTGTTCAACGAATTTTCAGATAATGATGAGTCACAGGAGATTGATCATCTAATTGAATGGTGCCAAAACAACCTTGCTCTCGGCCTCAATAAGACCAAGGAGCTTAGTATAGTTTACAGATACATCATGGAAACAGCCCCTTATCTTTGTCTGGTCTTAGCTTCAACATGGTTACTCTGTTAGTTTTAATATAGGTAATAAGAAGTTTTTTTGTTTTTTTTAAATCACACCTGTTTGGTCTGTCTAATCACTCGCTTGAATTCTTTCCTCTTTTCATTATATTCTTCAAAGGCCCTGTCAGATTCCATCCTCTTAAACCTTGCATGTGCCTCCTTTTTATTTTGGCCATGATGTGGCTACACTAACACCTCAACAATTCCAAACCCACTGTGAGGTACCTACGCCCACAACCCGCCATGCAAAGCTCTTCTTCCATTGCCTCTGCCTCTGGGCCTTTATCTATGGGAAAGAGTTTTCACCTCCCAATAACAACCCCTTCTTTTGTCTCCAACATTTCCCCTCCTCATGGACCCTCCCACCCCCAGCCTACTACCCTATCTAGACCAATTGTTTTCAGCACTGCATCCTGTTTGTGCAAACCAGCATCTGCAGTTCCTTGTATCTACACTAAGACATGTTGCTATGACATCTTCCAGTTATCTCTACATATGCTGTTTTAAAGAAGGAACTTCAGATGCTGGAGAATCGAGGGTTACACAAAAAGCTGGAGAAACTCAGCGGGTGCAGCAGCATCTAAGGAGCGAAGGAACGATCTCCTTCGCTCCTTAGATGCTGCGGTGCACGCTGAGTTTCTCCAGCTTTTTGTGTAACCCCCATCTCTACATATGTGTTCTTCTACCTCCTTGCTTTTGGAGGGACTATAGTATAATCCCTTTAAACTCTACCGCTCTCCCCATATTATCATGCTATATCTTTTAACTAAACTATACTTTACAGTACTTTGGTGAAGCCACATTTGGAGTATTGATCTGCAGATTTGGTCACCCAATTACAGGAAGTTATGAAGGCTTTGGAGGTGGTGCAGAAGTAGTTTACCAGGATTTTGCCTGGTTTCGAAGGTATTAGCTATAAGAAGAGATTATTCAAACTTGCATTGTTTTCTCTGGAACATCGGAGGCTATGGGGAGACCCGAGAGAAAATGTTATTTTTACACAGATTGGTAGGTGCCTAAAAGTGGTGCCAGAAGCGTTGGTGGAAGCATTTACTATACTGCCCTACTTTGACAGAAGGAAGCAACTGACAGAAAGGAGTTTTCTTGTAAATGAGGAAAACGTGTTTTTCTTTCAGCTCTCTGTGATGGAATTTCTTACTTCTCTGGTATAAATATTTTCAAATTGTACTCAGAGAAGACTTACTTTGTTCACCATTGTGTAGAGCATATCTCAAATACCATAAAACAAGCAATAGCTAAATTTTGACAAAATTATCAGTTGCTTCCTTTTGTCAAATTAGGGCAGTATAGTTGTGATTGGGAAGCAGGGAATGGAGGGATGTGGGTCATAATATGCGATGTAGAGATTTAAGATGGACCACAAGATGGACAACATTTTCACTCAGAGGGTAGTCCATATTTAGAACAAACTTCCATTGAAGCTGCAGAAGCAGAATGGTTAATATCCGTACTCGTAGTTTTTCCCAGCCTTATTATGCAAGGTATAATGATGACTACTATGTTCTAAAAGTTCCTCTACTGAGTATCAGTTTGTTCAGCTCATTTCCCAGGACTAAGCCAGCAATGGCTGCTGACATTAGAACAGAAGCATTCTGATCAAATACACTCTCTTAAAGCATTTCACACAATCATTCTTCTTTATTCCCCTTAAAGTATTACCCCGTCTATACTTGTGTTGTTCAAGTCCCCCATTATCAGTATTCTGAGATATTTTCCCCAGTTCCACTGCAAATCTGCTTCTCAGTAAGTTCCCCCACAAGTTGACAGCAAAGTCCCACAGTGTAATTGCATCTCTATTTTTCTTAATTCAAACCAAATGGATTTGTCCTTGATAATTTGACCACAACCTCTTACAGCAATATAGTTCTTCATAAATATGTTGCACCCTCTCGCTTCTTTTCTTTATTTTTCCATCTTTCCCAAACAGAAATATTCAGGACCCATTCTGATTTTTGTTAATCTTGTTATAACCACAACATCATTGCCACACATATCTGCAAGTCATCAATATTGTTTATATGTGTCTTGAATACGAGATACTAATCATATAAAACAAGATTGAATGGGAAGAGTTTGGAGAGATAGAGACCAATTGCAGGGAGATTAGACTAGCCCAGAATTGGAAATTTGGGCCTAAGGGCCTGTTTCCATGCTCAATAGCTCTACATAGGTAGAATAATGTAGGTAAGTGAACATTACAATCTTCCTTCCCACATCTATCCCTTTCCTCCCTACACATCTACCCTGACCTTCTCAGCCCCACCCTATTTCCCACTATACCTCCAGTCCCCTATCCCCCCTCCCCCTGTTTCTTTTCCCTCCCTCTCAACCCCCCCGCCCCTCCCCACCCCCACTACACACCCATTCCTCTTTCTGTCCTTCTCATCTCCTGCTCAACGTTATCCCTCTGTTGTGCCTGATCCTGGAAGTGGAGGAGGCAGAGGACAGACTGGTCAGTGTGGGAATCGATATTGCATTGTTAACTGGCTATTACCTCTCCTCTATTAACCAGCTATACTTATTTTTCAGTCGACGTGAAGGGTCCCAACACGAAACATCGACTCTTTTCCCTTCTCAGATGCTACCTGACCTGCTGAGTTCCTCCAGCTGCTTGCCTTTTAGTACTTATTACAATATGACAAACTTGGCAGGAAGACAAAAAAGGAAATTCTAAAACAAAAGTAGAGGAAAGAACTAAAAAACAGAAGCAATGCAAAATATTTGCCGCTAACACCACTGCAGAAGTAGCAGTGTTACAACATTTTGAGATTTTAAAAATCAAGTCTGCAATTTATCCCATCAGATAAAGCATAACAAGAAGTTTAATTTGACACCTAATTTACTTTCATATCTTCAGTATTAACAAAGTTATGGCCATTTTCATGCTCGGAAATGAGTATCTTGCTTCCCATTGCCTTTCAATTGACTTAACTCAAAAGCTGTGATCTGGAAAAATTAAAAGCCCATAACTTTATTAAAAATTAAGAGAACTCAATGAAATTTTCAGTCATTATAGATTGAAGCATTCTGAAACAAATATTAAACAATCTTACTTGGATTACCTGAAATTAAAGTATATAATTAGTTAGTTATCTAATTGTAGCTAATTACAAAATTCAATGAGTAGATCTAAACATCTATCAATTTCTTAAGAAAAGATAAACTTTTTTTTAATTGCCTAAGTGTCCAAATAACATTCACACAATAATCCACAATATAACATAATTTTTAAATCTCATTTTCATGAATTTCTGGGCCAAATGGAAGGAATTTAGTGTTTAATGCCTGTAAATTAATGGCCATTTAAATCAACTAGCGAGTGGGTTTTAGTGGAATGCGGTGGATTGGAACGTTGCGGTTAGCAGTGAAGTAGGGGGGAAAAATACTGGGGGTTCATACATTTTTTGGGGACCCCATTTCGCAACATGAAAATATTATTAATGCCTCCCAAAAAACCAACTTTTAATAAAAAAATAAAGTATTTACCTTTTTTTCTCCCCTACGGAAAATGCTTCCGGTGGTCTGCGGTCACGGCTTTTGAAGGTGATTTTTAAATTACTCTAGTTAACAAATAACTTAGAGTAATTTAAAAATACTTTAATGGATGAAATGTCGGAGCGATTTTTCTTCCGCAATTAAATCGCCCGACATTCATCGATTATCCTGGTCTGGTGAAAATCGGCACTTTAAGCCCGCCCCCCTCTGCAAGGCGCTAAAGTCGCACACACGGGGAGCGGCAGAAGTGCAGCGCCGCTAAAGGTAAGTTTTGTAACATACCTAGCAGAAGAATCTTCACCAAAAGAACTGTAGTAACCACAGTCATACTGCATGGAATCAGGCCCTTTGGTCCATCTCAACAATGCTTACTAACATGCCCTGAGGAAGTATTATATAAATAGAACCGCTCGAATAGTGACTTTTATATAAGCTAGGTAATTTGCAAAAGAAAGCTTAAGGTTTTCATGACGAAATAAAGTGCAAAGAGAAACATACACACAAGGAAAGATGAATCAAAACATGGAGGCCTGAACCTGAACCTGCTTAGCTTGGTTTATTGCTTTGAAGCAATTATAACGCTGGAGGAAATTGTGTTTGGTATGATTGTGTTGGAGAATGGGGCCTCTTCTTAGGCCAGAGGTCAACTGCTTTTTTCTTTATGGACATTCTTAAGCTATGAGGTTTGCACTGAGTTTGAGACAGAATTCAAGGCTGAGAGATAAGAGGCCCTGTAGTTAGCCTTGGCTATGTTGAATTAGGATGTATGTGAAGAGGAGTAGTTGCTTGGAGAAGAAGATAATTAGATTGATGGATACTGATGTAATTCTGAGTTGTGAATTTACACTATGTTCTGCAATATTTGTAAAAGGCCTTGTAGAGAGATTGGAAATTCATCTCCCAGAGATAGTAGGAAAAGGGGAATTTAAGAATGGTAAGTTAAGAATAGGTAAGTTAAGAATGAAGCTGTATCCTGGTACCAAACACTTATTAACTAAGTTGACAGATTTACGACCCATGCATGCTTGGTTTGGAGATGTGCGTTTTGAACTTAGAAACTGTAATTCAGCAAACTCATATAATTAATGTTTTAAAGACATAGGTAATAGTATTTCAAACTGTGAAATTGTAGTGAAACAAATTATGAAATGTATTGTCTTAGTAGGAATGTAAACATTAGACGTAGAAATTGTTTAGATTTATAGAAATATCTTTCTTCTTGATATGGGAAGTGTGTATAACTTGTGTGATCATTGTATTACAAATGTATCATATTTTGAGGAATGGTCTTTGATAAATTGGGCCTACTGGGGTTTTGCTATGTTGAAATAAAATAAGCAAAGTTATACCACAGGCAAACGAAGGCTGTATGAGGCCAGGGAAGGGGGATCATGTGACTGATGTTG
Organism: Raja brachyura; assembly: GCA_963514005.1. Next base: position 10,103,879 of record OY740785.1, read on the forward strand.
TAAATCACCAGGAGGACTCAGATGATTGGTTACTAGCTTGCCATACCCTCTGTATCTGAAATGTCTAATACCTATATAAATGCCATGAGTTTGTGTCAAAGCTACTCCTCTCTGGACCCGCCCCAGAGCATCAGCTCTGTGTTGGAAGGTTCATAGACTTGTCTCAGCTGAATAAAGAATCGATTAAAGGTAGATGGGACTAGGGGAAAATAAATGGTCGGCACGGACTGGAAAAGCCGAGAAGGCCTGTTTCCGTTCTGTAATTGTTATATGGTTATATGATTTCAACAGCTACAAGTGTTTGAGTCAAGTTGACTTTAGATTGACAAAATAACTCCGTTTAACAGCTACAGTCCCATTTTTGACCTATACTCCTTTGAACCTTTCCAATTAATGTACCTGAATAAATGTCTTTTAAATGTTACTATGCCAGCCTCCAATACTTCCTCTGGCAGCTCATTCCATATACCCATCATCCGAAACAAAAATAAAGAAATGCAAAATATTTAACAATGAAGGTTTGAATTGGCAAAAATGATTTCATGTCTGATCGAAACAATGTAAATTTAAGGCTGTTGGAATAAGGGATCAGGATAAGCATGTCCTATGGAGTATCCTTCCATTTCAATTTTATCTCCTTTTATGGGAAGAGTCAGTGTATTACAGTGTGTGCAAGACCTGGACACATCACATAACTGCTCCGAAATGATGCAGGATCCTTGCTATGTGCTCAGTGCAATGGAACCTTATAATTATGTACTGTGCAAATAACACTAAGAATGTACTAGTTATGAATATGAAGGGTTGAGGGGGTCATTTGCAGATAGACTGGGATGTGTTCACAATACACTACAATATCTTGTGGTCTCGTGCAGAACGGCTTTCATACCAAGCAGTGATGGATCCCAACAGGATACTTTCCATGGTCCATTGGTAGAAATTGGTAAGATTCGTTGGAGACATGCCAAATTTCCTTAGCCTTCTAAGGAAGAGTCACACAGCACGGAAAAAAGACCTTTGGCCGAACTCATCCGTGCCAACCAAGATGCTCCATCCAAGCTAGTCCTATCTGCCTGTACCTGGCCCATTTGCCTTAGAACCTTTTCACCTTATCTGTCCAAAACGTTTAAATGTTGTTATTGTATATTGGCCTCGACCACTTCATCAGGCAGCTCATGCAATATACCCACCACCCTCTGTCTGAAAAGGTACTCCTCACGTTCCTATGGTCTTTCCACTCTCACCCTAAACCTATGCTCTCCAGTTTTTGATTCTCCCAGCGCTTGCATCCTATCATTCTCCCATGATCTTATAAGATCACACCTCAGTCTCCTGTGCTCCAAGGAATAAAGTCCCAGCCTGCCCAATCTCTCCATATAGCTCAGGCCCTCCAGTCCAGATAATACTCATAAATCTTCCCATCACTCTTTCTAGCTTAATGGAAGCTTCCCTACAGCTGGGTGACCAAAACTGAACACAATACTCCAAGTGCTGAATTCGTTTAGCATTTTGTGTCTATGTTTGGTCCCAACTTCTACACTCAGTTCACTGACTGAAGTCCAAAGTGTCAAAAGCATTCTTCACCATCCCATCTATCTTCCCATCTATCTTGGGAACAGCTCTATCTAAGACCTCAAGAAATTGCAGAGTTGTGGATGGAGCCCAGATTATCACACAAACCAACCTCCGTTCCACTGACTCCATCGACACTTCACACTGCCTGGGCATGGCCACCAGCATAATCAAGGACCAGTCTCACCCCGATCTTCACAGTGAATGGTAGGATATTTGAACCAATTAGTTGTATTTAGACATACAAAGTCCAGTCTCAACATCTACAGATGACACCAAACTCAACAACATAACAAACAATTTGGAGGACTTAAACAAGTAGACTCAGAACAAAGGGAATTTAAACACACCGTCGCATTTTTTGGGGAGAAAGAACAAGTCAATAGGATGCTGCATGCATAGAGAAATCCGATGGGGCATGCATACTAATCTTCGAAGTAGCAAAAATATTGAAAATACTTTGCAGACAATTGTTTCAATTTGAAACAAAATGTCCTTATGGGCCTGTCCCACTTAGGCGACTTTTTAGGCGACTGCAGGAGACTGTGCAGTTGCCACATGTTCGCAGGTGGCTGCCGGATAGTCGCCATCATGGTCGTGAGGAGTTCCCACATTCTGGGAACTAGTCGCGGCCTCATTATCGTCGCCGCAAATTTTTCAACATGTTGAAAAATTAGCGGCGACCAGAATGCAGCGCCATGGAGAGTAGTGAGAATTCCCGTGCTGTAGGTGGGTTGCTAGGAGTTCGTAGTGGGTTGCCAGGAGGTCGAAGGTTCTCCTAGGTTCTTGAGGGTTGTGGTCAATGCTGACCAGTGAATTTCATTGGCTCATTGGGATTAAAAACGCAAGCAATAGTTTTCAGAATCAATGTCCGCCGAGCTTAATAGCCGTGTATCTCTGGCTTCTTAAAAGCTATCTCCACTCCTCCCTCCTTCTCCCCCCTCTTCCCCCCCCCCCTTTTAAAGGACTTACCGTACACTGTGCTTTAGCCGTCTTAATTACGGCGCCAACCTTCCTGTTCATCGCGGTGTGTGTCTGTATCACCTTGGCTTTGCACTGTGTGAATTTCACTCAGACAGCGCTCCCCCCGCCTGCATAACGGACTGGTGAAGGAAGCGATGTGTGTATGTGTGTTCCACTCTGACAGTCGCTGTTCCAGTTGCTGGTTTTTTAGGCGACTACCTTGCAACTTGGCAGTCACCTGAAAAATCGCCGAAGTGGGACAGGCCCATAAAGGGTGATGTAAACCATTTTATAGCAAGTTCCAAAAAGAGAAAATGAATAAATATTCAAAGGAGAAACATTTGTCAAGCTGTACAGAAAAAATAGGGAGTATGAAATTATTAATATTCTATGCAGTATTGGGGTCCATACTATGCAAAGAACATTGAAGCTTCTACAAGGATACAAATGCAAGTTCTATTGTCTGATTAAAGAAACACTTTTTAATATATATTTTAGACAGGCACAAATTATGGAATGGCTTAAATTATAAATGATATAAAATGTCAAAAATATATATTCAATGTTCAGATGATGTGGGGTCAAAAGTAAGGGAACACAGATTAAATCAGGAAGACTTAACACCAAGGTAGGAGCATTTTTTAAGAGTTGCAAGACTGTGGAATTCATTTACAGGTTTAGTGACTATCAAGACATATTAGACAATGCTCAAAGTAAATGAGTTGAGAGATCTAGAAAGTGAGTAAGTAAATATTGACTCTAGTTACTTTCTCAAACTGGGGATAAATGCCAGCATTGACTGAAGATGATCAATACATGCAGCTATGTTTTGCGCATTTTCACTGAACTTAAAATATTATCTACAACACTTTAACCACTGATAAGCCCTGCTGATTTCCAGTTTAGCCTGTCTTCATGATCATTACTAAACTCCTTGAGCAGCATTAAGTAAAACATGACAATGCTTCCTCATCTGGTAAACACTATTGTACACAGTTGCACATTCATGTGTAGATAATGGGTGAAGAAAACTAATAATTATGATAATTAGGGCGAGGCATTCCTGCCTGCCTACGCAATTAATTGCAAGATGCTAAGACTGTAATTTTTTTTAAAGATGCTTTGATTAGAATGTCTCTGTATTTCAAGGCAAATTAATAACATGGTACAGTATCTATCCAAACCAGTATAAATGTTTATGTTTAGGTACTACAACATAAATTAAAAAAAACATTAAACAGGTTTTTATTATCTGAAGTTATGTGTACTCTATCATGACACTCAACAAATAAGCAGAAATCCAACTTTCTCAATGTCTGTTCAGAGGTAATATAATCTTTTCAATTGAGCCTTCTTTCTAAATGCTCTCTACAACAATTACAAATAACTCAGAAACTACTGATTGTTTTATCAGCACCAGAGGAATAATATACTCACTTAGGTGAAAATATACGTTGGGACACATTTTCAAACAACCAACTACTTCCATGAGGAATATTCAAGTTTAATATCAAATATATCCGTATGTTGATCTCTGTTTTATAAATTATTCTGAATGAACCAAACAGCTCATTTTAACTAATTATGATTAGACCGATTAAATTAACCAGTACTGATACCACAAAAATTCACAATGCGTATAATGTTGTGGATTTAACCCATAGTTTAATATTTGATATATAACAGTATACAAAACTATTTTACAGAGACACAGAGCACAAAACAGGCCCTTCAACCTACCATGGCCATGCTGATCTGAGGTACCCATTGATCAGCACTTAGTCTATATCTTTCTATGCCTTGGTGATTGAAGTACTCATCCAGATATTTTTAGATATCATGAGAATACCTGCCTTCATCACCTTCTTAGGCAATGCATACCAGATTGTATGCACACTTTTGATAAAACACTTTTGCTTCAGATCACCTTAATCCCCACTTTAAACCTATCCCTTTTGGGTTTTGGACATTTTGGTTTTGGAGAGATATGTCCCACTATCCACACCATCTATGCCCCTTACACATTTGTACACCTCAATCAAGTTTCCCCCATACCCCCCTCCTTTGTGAGGAAAATAAACCCAGCCTATCCAGTCACTACTTATAACTGAAACATTGCATCCCAGGCAATATTCTAGTAATATTTCACTGCTCCATAGTTTCTAGAGTGGAGAGTCAAGAACTGTGCAATAATATTCCAGCCCAATCAAAGTTTAGCTACAAATGACCGAACACCAAAGTAAGAGGAACAACGTTTTAGAGTTGCAAGATTGGAATTCATTTACAGGATTAGTGATTATCAACTTATATTGGACAATGTTTGAAATAATGAGTTGAGTGATCTGGAAAGTGAGCAAGTCAATATTGACTCTGGCTACTTTCTCAAGCTGGAGATAAATGCTACGATTTACTGTGTTTTTCTAAGTGACCTCCAAGCTCTTATATTCTATGCCCTGTCATTGCACATATCAGATATAATCAATCATTGTGACTATAATCAATCATTGGGCTCTCCTGCAGGGCAACTGGGACCTGTACAAGAGGGATGGGCTGGAACTTAACTGGAGGGGAACCAATAGCTCCAAGAAAAGTTCACTAGTGCTACTCAGGAGGATTTCAACTAGATGGTAGGAGGTGGGAACCAGAGCAGCAGGCCAGCAAATGGAAAGTCTGATGTGAAGTTAGAGGCTGGAAGTAAACCTGAATGGAAGAGCAGGCAGGGAGAGGTTAATGAACTTGGTGAGACTGATGGATTTCAAATCAAAGTGTATTATGGGTAAGGCAGAAATTCAAGCCTGGATCTGCACATGGAACTATTATGTGGTGGCCATTACAGGGCTTGTTTGCAAGAGGGTCAGGACTGGGAGCACACCAATCCAGGGTTTCGATGCTTCAGGCATAGAGAGTGAAATAAAATAGGCCTCCACATAGTCAACATCATATAATGAAACAGATGCATAGACAAATTACGGAAATATCTAGAAGCAACAGGGAGGTTGTAGCATTTGACTTTAACTTCTCCAACTCTGACTTAGACGTTGTTTGTCCAAGAAGTGTAGATTGGGAAGAGTTTGTTGGATGCAATGTTTTCTTTGTGACAGTACATATGAAACAGTACATATTGGGTTCATATAAAAGCACTGCTTAGGTGAATCCAAGAAGGTTTCTTGAAATGGTATGTGGATAGTGAAGGAGAAACAATATTGAACCTAGAATTAGGAAACGAGCCTGGCCAGGTTACTGGCTTTTCAGTGGGAGAACAATTTGGGAACAGTGATCAAAACATCCAAGTTTTAAGATGAGGATTGTACATGAAGATAATTTTGGTTTGGGGGGGAAAAGTACTAAAATGGGGTAACACATATTACAACATGATTAGGAAGGATCTAGGTAAAGTAAATTGAATGCCCACGTCTAACATGGGGGAATTGTTTAAAGACCAAATGTTCAGCGTTCAGAACCAGCATGCTCCAGCAAGGAGAAGAGGCAAGGATGGCAATCTTGGATGACCAGAGAATTGGAAATTTGGTCAAAAAGAAATAGGAAGCATATGTAAGGTTCGGGAATGTGAAACCATACAGGGCCTTTGAGAAATATAAAGAAAGCAGCAAATAACTCAAGCAGAGAATTAGAAAGGCCATGAAATGTCATTGGCAAGTCAGATTAAAGAGAATCCCAAGGATTTTTATAAGAGGGTAACTGGGGAGAAGGTAGGGCCACTCAAGTATAAGGGGGGCAATTTTTGATTGGAGGCAGAGGATGCAGAAGAAGTATGAAACAAGTGCTTTACATCAGTATTCACCAAGGGAAGGATATACTATTGCTCTAGACTAGGGCAGTTTGCCATCAAGAAGCTGCTAGTGTTGGATCTCTTAAAAAACATTAAGGTGGATATGCCCAGGGCCAGAGAAGATCTATCCCAGGTTGGAGAAAGGCAAGAGACACAACTGTAGTTGTCTGAATCACTGCTGATGATATGTCGGCATAGACAAAAGTGATAGAACATCTAGTTGAGTGCTGCTGCAACAAGATCCCCTCACTCAACATCAACAAGACCAAGGAACTGATTGTAGATTTCAGAAAAGGGAAGCCAGAAGTCCATGTGTCAGTTTCATTTGGGTTTCTTTTGGTGGGTCAGTGGTAGAGAGATGAAACATCCTGGGCCCAGACATAATTGCAATCATGATGCAGGCATACCAGCACCTCAATGTTTTCAAAGCAGTTTGCAGAGTTTCAGTATGTCTCCGAATACTCAATAAAGTTTTACAGATGTACTATAGAAAGTATCTTGTCCAGTCGTTATCACGGTCCAGTATGGCGATCGCAGCGTTCAGGAACACAAGACGCTGCAGAGAATGGTGCACTCAGCCCATCATGGACACAGCACCTCCCATCCAACTATACCACCTACATACTACCTCAATGATGGCAGTGGCACAGATAGTAGGGCTACTGCCTCACAATGGGTTTAATCCTGATCTCGGTGGTGTCTGTCTGGAGTTAGCACGTTTCCCTGGGACCACTTGGGTTTCCTCGGGTGATATGGTATCCTCGGACATTCCACAGATGGGGCTTTGGTAAATTCATTGATCTCTGTAAATTGCCCCAGTGTGTAGGGAGTAGACGCATAGACATGGAACTAGCATGAACAGGTGATCGATGGTTGGCGTGGAATTGGTGGGCTGAAGGGCCTATTTCAATTCAATTGATCAATTAATCTATCCAACTTGCCATCACCAGTCAACTTGCCCCATTTACACCAGGCCCACCTGCCTGCCTTTAGCCCATATCCCCCTAAACTTATCCTATCCGTGTACCTGTCCAAATGTATTTTAAATGTTGTCATAGTATCTGCCTCTACTACCTCCTCTGGCAGCTCATTCCGTATATCTACCACCCTTGGTGTAAAAATGGGTCCCTCAGGTTCCTATTAAATCTTTCTCCCCTCGCCTTAAGCCCATGTCCTCTGGTTCTTGATTTCCCTACTCTGGGTAAAAGACACTGCGCATTTATCCTAACTATTCCTCTCATCGTCTTGTACACCTATATCAGATCATCCCGCATCCTCTTGGGCTCCAAGGAATAAAGTCCTAGCTATATCAGGAACTCGGGGGCTGAGATAAATCTTCTCTGCACCCTTTCCAGCTACTTTCCATTAACTATCAGGTTCTTGACCCAACCTAAAAAACCCTCATCGTACCTCAACAGAACACTGTGGCCCACCTCTTGCCCGACTATGTACTTGCCTTTATTCTAATTATGTTTTGAACTAACGTCTTGTTTTTGCACTCATTCTTCTTTCTGTAAGAATCTTGTGTAACTCATGTATAATTAATGTTATTTTCTGTGTTTGCCCAAGGCTATATGAGTGTGTTGCTGCTGCAAGCAAGATTTTCATTGTACCTGCACCTCACCAAACTTGTGCAGATAACAATAAACTTGAACATGTGCTTGAGAGGAGATGGCTGGTGCACTGACACGGAATTTTATATCCTCTCTAGCCACAGATGAGGTCTTGGAGGACTGGAAAAAAGCCAATGTTCTTCCTTTGATTAAGAAGGAAAATTATGGGCAGACCACAGCCTGTAGGGAGAGAGCCACCGAGCTGGCTACCAGTGGAAGGACCCAGCGGACCGTGGCCTGCAGGGAGAGAGCCGCCGAGCCAGCCCATGCTCGTCCCTCGCGGCTGAACACAAGACCTCCACGGCCTACAGGGGGGAGGCCACCAAACTGGCCCCTGCTCGTCCCCCGAAGACCAGAAGGATGGAGCTGGTGATGACGATGACGTACGCAACACGGGTGATGAGCAAGGACAGTAGGAGAGGGAACCGGGATCTGGCCTACTGCGCTCCCAAAGCCTTCTGCGGGAGACACCCCGGAGCACAAAGGTGGACGGGCGAGGAGAAGGACGTTACTTCCAAGGAAGGCGACCGCTGGAAGCCCGCAGCAGCCTGGGGCTTGCCTGGATCAGCCACCGCTCATAAGAGCTAAAACGGGGAGGCCCTGACCATGGGTGAACATTGGGGAACATCGGGAAGAGACTGACTTTGGTGTCTTCCCTCACGGTGGGAAATTTTGATCCTGCTGTGAGGGGATGTTTTATGTTGAATTTCTATCTACTCTGTGTTGTGTTCTTTATTTTTTTCTTGTATGGCTGTATGGTGACTTCATTTCACTGTGCCAATTGGCACACGTGACAAATAAAATCTATCTGTATCTGTAAACTAAAACACTGACTGGACTTTGAAAATGGTACCAAACATAGCACCTCGTGCTTGCAGGATCAGTAGACTAGTTCTATGCACTTGCTAATCGAGGATGTGCTTAGGTATGGGAATACCGCACTGAACTATGTGCAAGAAAATTATTTCACTGTGCGTTTGTACATGTGACAATAAAAGTACTACTGAACCAATGAACCATTATTGCCCCTTGGGGTCCTGCCATTGATTATATACTTCCCACTTGCATTTGACCTCCCAAAATCCAATACCTTACATTTGTCCGGATTAACAGATTTGTTATCAAGACAACTCTAACACATGGCTACAGCTGCAGTGAAAGAAAATTGGCTAAGAATGAGCACACAGAGTGGCACTGAAAACTTGTTCTTTGCACTGGAAATAACATGGAGTCTTCAAGGATAAGACCCACTGTTTATTTTTTAATTATTTTTTTGATGGGTGTACAGAGCAAACTTTACAAATTTGCAGACAATACAAAAATCTTGGAGGTAGAATGAATGCATGGAGACAAAAAAAATTGAATTCAAGATGAGATAGATGAACAAGTAGATTGACCAGAAAAGTTGAAGATGAAGTTTGATAGTAAGATTAAACGAGAACTTACCAGTTTGAAGTTTGATCGTTATTTTATGAGGAGTTACAATGAGGGATTACGTGAAGAAGGCCGTCCCCACGCATGCGCGTCAATCTTCAAAGCAACGGTGTGAAGTCACAGATAACAGTTGTTGAACTAACATAGTAAGATTATAGATGACTAGAACTACCAGATACTCGTTATGTTACGATGGTAGGGAGCGGAGGGCACGTAATCCCTCATCGTAACTCCTCATAAAATAACGATCAAACTTCAAACTGGTAAGTTCTCGTTTAATCTTACTATTTTACTTCGGAGTCACGTGAGTGACTACGTGAAGACTTTGAAGGTTTGTGATTTCATGCCGAGGAACGAGTCCATGCGTCACAGCTGCATCAATTGGCAAGGACGAGTGAGAAAATTAATGCATTCACACATGACATGTTTTAACAATAGTAATGGTTTAATAACAGAAAAGAAAACAAACAGTGATCCCTCTCACCCGGGGGAAACTGTGAAACAGAACTTAAAACAGAGTCAGCAAAACCCCCGGATCTGGCGACAGGCTTATTATAAAACCTCTGGTGTGTCCTTTCATTCGACCATCCCGCAGCCGCCAGAATTTGGTCAAGAGGAACGTCCATGTCCCTTGCTGCTGACGTCGATGCAGCCCTGGTGGAATGAGGTTTAAAAATGTCAGTGTCCACTCCTGCACACGCCAGAACCTGTTTGATCCATCTAGAGATGGTCTGCACTGTAACCTGTTTGTGAGGTTTGGTGTAGCTGACAAAAAAGGAGAGTTCCGAGCCTCTCAAGCTCCTAGTGACCTTTATGTAATGGGTTATGGACAATACGACACACACTCGTGGATATAAGGGATATGCCATGAAACTCAACTTGAGCCCTAGTACCCCTGGCCTGCTCTGTTTGACGAGATCCCGAATGAAAAAGGTGATATTATTGCCGGACAAACTCATACTGTCCAGTCTGAGTTTATGTAGTGTTTGGACCCGTTGTGCTGAGGCCAGGGCCATGAGCATAACTACTTTCAATGTCAGATGGTGTAGGGACAGAGATGAAACTGGTGCCCACTGACGGAGCAGCGTGAGGACCACGCTGACATCCCATATATGAGTGTACCTGGGTCTAGGTGGAGTGGAATTGAAGACACCCTTCATAAATTTAGTTATTAAAGGGTGGGACCCTACCATGTGATGTGCTGACCCCAGCTGTAAATAATTGGACAAAGCACTGCAGGCACTGTTAATGGCACTATAACTCAGTTTGCTATCATGATAGAGTGATGATAGAAACTCCAAGACATCAGTGATTGTAGCTGTGTGGTATGAAATGTGAGAGCGGAAACAGTACATCTCCCATTTTCTTATGTGAGAAATGTACTGTTTCTGAGTGCTCTTCCTCCAGGCTGCAGTGATGATATCAACGGTACGCTCAGAAAGCCCGAGCCTCAGGAACGATCTCTTCAGAATCTGCAAACCAACAAATGTATACAGTCAGGAAGAGGGTGGCTTTCCCCTGTCACTGGGTGACCAGCAGATTTCTGCTCTTGGGCACTACCATAAAAGGCTGTGTGATTAAGGCTACACCAGAGGGAACCAATGCTGAGTAGGCCAGTCTGGCACTACCAGGATACCAGTGGCGGAATCTTGCTGGATCTTTGCCACACATCGAGTAATGAGCCAGAATGGGGGAAATACATACACAAATTTACCACCCCAATGTAGCGAGAACGCATCCACCGCTACTGCCCCTGGGTTTGGCTCCCATGACACATAAATTGGTAACTGCTGATTAAGCCGGGAAGCAAACAGATCAATATCTGGCACACCATAACGAAGGACAAGATCATTGAACATTTCGTGATTTAACATCCATTCTTTGTTATTATTGAACTCTCGTGACCTGGTGTCTGCCACTGTGTTATACCTTCCTGGAAAATAGATAGCTGAAATCCAGATGTTTCTTGCAATACACCAGTGCCAGAGGATATTCGACAACCTATCACAGGATACAGACTTACTGCCACCCGTGTGATTAATGTACGCTACCGCAGTAGTATTGTCAATCTGAAGTTGGACATGCACATGATGCCTGTTGGTACTAAAAGCCTTTAACCCATAGAGAACACCGAACAACTCTAAATAGTTAATGCCGTGTGATTGAAGCATAGATGCTTCCTGCAGGTCCCATCTGCCACCGCAGCTTGAGATGCTATCAGTAGCACCCCAACCTAGTGCACTGGCATCAGTCTGCAGGATAATTGATGGTGTATTGACTAGAATAGTACCAGAGCAGCACTGAATATTGGCTATCGATGATTGTAACTCAGTTTGAGCGTCAGCTGGTAGCTGCATGGGTCTATCAAAATGACCTCTCTGAAGCTCAGGTGCCTGTTCCTTTGCACGCTGTACATTTTGGTAGTGCAAAGGCCCGAATTGAGAGCTGGGAATGTTGCCACTAATTTTCCAATTACCTGTGCCACATGTCTAATAGAAGGGTGACTATCAACAATGAGTTTCCTGCAGGCTTCAATCAAGTCTAATTGCTTGCCCTGCGGCAGAGTCACTGACATGTGTACTGAGTTAATGGTGAACCCCAAATAGTAAATTATCTTAGATGGCACCAATTTAGACTTAACTGGATGGATAATGAATGCAATCTTTTCAAAAACGAGTTTTGTAGCTGACACAGATAATTCAGCCAATTCAAAAGCCCTCCCACTGACTAAAATGTTGTCCAAATATGCCATGACAATATGATTTTGTGCTCCGAGTAACCCCAGGACTGGTTTGAGCAATTTTGTGAGTAGTCTTGGAGCCAAAGTTAATCTGTTAGGCAAAGCTTTAAACTGCCAGAACTGATCCATCCAGTTAAACTTCAAAAACTTTCTGTGCTGCTCATGAATGGCCACTGAATAGTAAGCATCTTTGAGATCAATGCTTGCCATATAACATCCCCTGGAAAGCAGTTGTTTAGCTGTGACAAATGTTTCCATTTTGAAATGTTTATACTGCAGAAAATTGTTAAGCTCTGTCAAATCTAGGATAATTCTACATCCTTCATCCTTTTTTGGCCTCGTAAAGATATTGGACACAAACTGATATGACTCATGCCTTGCCCTTTTTTGAACAAAGAGTCTAGCTCTTTTTGTTCACTAATATACTCCGTTGTGAGACACAAACGTACAGCCAGGTGTGTGCTGAGTAGGTGGAGGCAAGTCGGAAATGAACTCAATTTGAAAACCTTGAATACTATGCAGTATAAACGGGTTAGATGTTATCCGCTGCCATTCATGTAAGAAAAATTGCAATCTCCCCCCAACTTGTAATGTATCCATTGCAGTCTCACCTACCTTAGGATATACCGGCAGTAACGTCGCTGCGTCTGCCCCCGAGGTCTGGGGGGGTAGGACGGCTGGAGAGCGCCGCATCTTGAACATGGCCCGGGCCCTGCCCTGCTCTGTGTAGTTTGCTCCACACCACGTCCACCATAGCCAGTGAACCGTTTGGCATGCACATGAGGGTAGGGGTACAGTCTGCGGAAGGACGACCCCTTCGGAGGCACCTTCATGAGCCCAACAGTCTTAGACTCTTCGTCCAATTCTTTCACCTGTTCACTCAGGTTTACTCTGAACAGGAGGTCTGGGCGTTGAACGGTCCCCGGTTTACAAAGTCCAGCAAATTTAGGGTTAATGGCAGGACGGATGGCATTTTTCCTGATACAATTAATTTCAAAATGTGCATTGCACATTAATGCCATCGCGTCCTCCTGAGTCTCTGAGAGAGGCACCCCCTCCACTGACCTAGCAAAGGCCGTGATGCCCGAGACAAGTAACCAGAGTACTTTTTGCAATTTTACCTCCTGGGCTCTGACGCCCCCTCCAATGTGCCCCCAAATAGATTGGTTTACTATGGGGACACTCAGTGAGGCACAGTTCTGTGGAGTATTGTACCTGGCAGTGTTCTCCTCCATCGTCTGTTCTTGCAGAGGATGGGAAGCCATATAATTTATATTCTCGGCGAGCTCTGTATCCAATGGCTCACCGTGAGGGCTGGTCCCTCTAGCCCAACTGTGCCTCCATACTCTGGGTCAGCACAGCACTGGCCTCGTACACTCCCGTCATCTGACAGGGAGATATCACGCAGCCCTGACACAGGCGCTGCTGCCTCGGGTTCAATAAACTCCCTGGGCTCCGATAGCTCCGCCCTCTGGAGGCTATCGTGCTGGAGTAACCTCTCCACAAGGCTCTCCAGCTGGGCCAGCCTGCCAGTAACACTGCCCTTAGGAGGGAACTCGTCCACCTCCTGGCCCGACTCCTCAGAGTCCAGGGCCCTTACAGACTTTCTCGTGGCTTTTCTCCCCCGTGGAGTAGCCAAGGTGCCTTCTGGCTGCACAAAGTCAGTGGCTGCTGGCTGCTCTGCCAGCGGCTCTATTGGTGAATTTGGCGGTCGCACGCTGCCCGCAGGCCCGTGGTCTTCCACAGCCGGTTTGGTCGCGGTTCGTCTCTTCACCTTGGACATATTTGCACACAATCCAAAGTTAAAGAATTCTTGAATAAACACACTCCAGACCGGGAGCAACGATTTCAGCCAAAGCTGTTTGAAAAAACACTTACCTGGATCTTTTAAACTTACCCGCTGGAAGGAGCGACGTGCCTGCCAGTCGGTCGTTGCGCAATGCGTCAGACGTAATGACGCGCATGCGTGGGGACAGCCTTCTTCACGTAGGCACTCACGTGACTCCGAAGTAAAATGGTAAATGAGAAGGATCACACTTCATAAAGAAGATTGAGAAGAAGCAATATTCCAAAGTATGTACAAGAGGACAAAAATATATTTCATTGTGCTAAATGGCATGGTTCTTAATAATGGTCGCTGAGAAAAACAGGTGGGATCCTGGCCTTTATAAAGAGGGACAAAGTATAAGGACAAAAAGTCATGACAATCATTTGTAAAATACTGGTTTTAAATTCATATTTTCCTTATAACATAGGAGGTGATTCAGCCTATCAAATCTTTATCAACTCAGAACAATGCTATTCCTTGAAATATTTCCAGTGGCATATTTTCTCTTAATTGCCCATCACCTTTTCTGTTCTCCTACCCACCTACAGGTTTGGTAATTTACAGTAGAGAGTTCACTTCCCCACCAAGTATCTTTGGGCTATGAGTGAAAAGCAGGGTACCAGTATAATTGAACCCAGATCATTGAAGCTACGGGGCATCACCATCACCATCTGTTGTTCTCCTCAACAGTGTCTATTTTCGGTGTCATCATTTAAGAAAACTATAAAGGGTTGTAGCTAGGCCACATTCAAGATTCGCTACAATAACACAAGAGTTGACAGAACTAAGGTGAGGAAATGGAGAAGGTGGGGGTTACACAAAAAGCTGGAGAAACTCAGCGGGTGCAGCAGCATCTAAGGAGCGAAGGAGATAGGCAACGTTTCGGGTCGAGACCCTTCTTCAATGGAGAAGATGGATTTGTTTTCCTTGGAATAGAAAACGCTGTGAGACAACCTTACTCGGGTTTCCAAAATCGTGAATAATCCAGACAGTGTAAAAAAGAAAATATGTTTCCACAGGTAAAGGGATCAAGAACTAAGGGATATAGATCAAGGGTGATTGGTAAATAAATCAAAAGTTAAACCTCAGCAAGTACTTGGGATTTAGAATGCATTTCCTGTTGATTCAGTTGCATTTCAAAAAGGCAACCTTATAAGTACACAATAAAGAATTTGGAGGGAGTGGGATAAGCTGGGTTCCTTTTATCGCAGACCTAGTATAGGCTTGACAGGCCCAATAGGCTCTTTCCGTGAGATTACCAGTCTGTAATCAATTTATCTACCATTGTTATTCTACCATTTTTAGAATGTTGTCCTTAAAATATTGGCTGTTCTTATTTTTCCAAAGTAAATAAGAATATTGGATTGAGATGTTCAAAAATAATGATTAGTTTAGGGGGGGTGAGTAGAAGGAAGTTGTGCTATTCACCGATATTTAAAAGACCAGAGAGCAATGATTTAAAGTCATGAAAAAAAACTGGAGAGAGCAGAAAAGATTCACAAGTATGTTGCCTGGACTGGATTGAGACGCTTAAACTACGAGGAGAGATTGGATCAGCAGTGGTTTTTTTCCCTGGAGCGAAGGAGGTGGAAAAGTGACATGACAGAAATGTATAAAATTATGCGAGATATACAGTAGGTAAGGTAGATAACCAGGGTCTTTTCCCCATGTTAGTTGTTTCTGAAAATGGAGGGCAGATGTTTGAGATGAGATAGAGAAAATTAAATGAGATTTGATCGGTACATTTTTCATACAAATATCTGTTATCTGGAATGAGCTGCTAGAGATGCTAGTGGAGGCAGGAACAGTTGAAAAGTTCAAACAAAATCTGGACAAGTACTTGAAAGAGCAAGCATAAAATCGGATATGGAATTGAGGTAGGCATGAGGAATTAGTACAGATAACCACAATAATGAGCATAGACACAGTGAGCCAAACTGCCTCATTCTACTTTAGGTTGGAGATACACTGTTAAACAGGCTGTTCGGCACACCAAGTCGGCGCCGATCTGCAATCACACATACTCTAGTTCTATCCTATGCACTAGGGGCCATTTAAAGAAGCCAATTAGCCTACAAACCTGAGTGTCTTTGGAATGTAGGAGGAAGCTGGAGCCGCCGGAGAAAACCCACTGGTCACAGGGCGAATGTACAAACTCTATACAGTCAGGATCAAACCCGGGTCTTGGTGCTTTAAGGAGGCACCTCTACGCTGCGCTACTGTGCTGCCAATGGTGTACAACTATGTGATCAGATCAGATCTTACGTCTGCCACAGCGTTGGTATAAGCACACCCAAGACTGAAGGGGCGGGTGACGTTCCTCCACCAACCTTCTATTCAAAGTGGGCATAGAATGCAGCAGTCTCATCAGCAAGGGACCTTTGTTGCCATCAGTGCTACACTACTTCACTTTGTAATTCAATACAGCATGCAAGCCCTGCCACCATTTACGGGTGTCCATGACATTGCCTTGAGCGGAATTCCCTCTTGGCATCCTTAATGTCTGGGTATCTTAAAAGATGGTGCAGCAAATTTTTGCATGCTCTTTCCAGAGGTTGGAGTTTGCACGTTCTCGATGGTGGAGTTTCCAAAGAACTTTCCCTCAAAATTAGCCCTCAGTTAGGGTTAATGATAAAAGAATCCAGGTGCAGTTGACGGGCAAAGAAGAGAATAAGCTTTTGGGTTACAAATAAATGAGCAGAGGGGAAATGGATTACATGCTGACAGCTGGGCAAAGTGACATCCTTCTGTGCCACTAACAAGCCACACTGATTTCATCAACCCTCCTCCTCACCATCTCAAAAACATTCTCTCATGCTCCAATTACACAATTATATGGTGTGAACTGAGGTTGTATGGTTGAGTTAGAAACTGGAATGTAAAGCAAGTCTTACGGAAGGCAGACAATAACATTCACTAATATATTCTCAAATGACAAAGATGAATGGCTGCCAATAAGCAACCGATTATACCCAGATTCGCATGCATATATCCAGAAAAAATTAACAAAAAAGTCAAGTGATAATGGGAGCAGAAGAGGTGTTCGTAAAATCGTGGGCGAAAAGGACAGCTGTCGGGGGAAATTGGTAAAAACACATTCTTTCCGACCACTTCTGCTCATTTCTATTAAATTTTCAGCACAAATAAAATTAAGCACTCTCATCAAGAAAGGTGTCAGGCTGACAATTAAAATCTGACAAGTCTCCTCATTCACGTCATTCACAATGCTCCCACGTACCTGTATCACCAAAAATTTTGGGGTGGCAATCTCAAATACAAATGGATCACCAATGGTTAAAATTGAATGAGATGCTTCATGAACAGGTTTAAGAGTAGGAATAGCCCTTCCTGTGGTTTGACTCTTGCGGAAATTGTTTGCTAATCCAACCAAGTTAAGATAAATTCTGTTCAGAAATGTATGCATAAGGGCATTGGAACGGCAATTTAAGAGATGTGGGTATCATCTGTAATCAAAGAGGATAATGATGGAATTGATTTATTGTTATTTGGGAAACTCAATTCATTGTGCATACATATTGTATTTCTATTACAATCTTCGCTCCTTTCAACGTTCCTAAATTCATTGAACCAACAAATCTAAACAGTGTTGAAGACTTATTTCCTGCTGGTACATCGTTAAATCAAGTATCAAATCTACTCATACGTAGCCCAGGGATTATATAAATGAAGTACCACCATTGACGTATTTGACTACAGTGAAGTTAATCAAAAATATTTTTATGCTGATAAGCTCAAACTAATTCATATCTGAGAAAGGTACAGGTGTTAATATTTACAGTTGGTTTAAAAATGTAACAAAGACTTGGCCAGATAAATAAAAAGGGTTCTTATGACTGTTGAAAATCCTGACAATTTCATCATTTTGCTTCCTGTTAAACAGGATACTTAAATTAAATTAAAATAGTTCCTTTGACAACAAACAGATGACAACAATAGCCAATCAGGCACAGTGGAAGGGCAGTTGGAATGAAAGAGAATAGAAACAGGCCCTGCGACCCAACTTGTTCATGTTGATCAAGATGCCCCATCTCCATTATTTCCATTTGCCCAAGTTTGGCCCATATCCCTCTAACCTTTACAATTCAAATGACTTTAAATTGCCTTGGTATTGTACCTGCTTCAACTATTTCCATTGGCAGCGTGTTCGATATATTCACCATACTCTGTGTAAAAAGATGCCTCTCAGATTCCTATTCAATCTTTCCCCTCTCATCTTAAACCTATGCCATTCAGCTCTTGATTCTTCTCTCCTGGGAAAAATATTGTGTATTCATCCTATCTATTCCCTTCAGGACTTGCTATACCCATATAACATTACACCTTACCCTTCTGTGCTCTAGGGAATCAAGTTCTAACCTGTCCAACCTCTCCCTACAGCTCAGGCCATCATCCTCATAAATCTTCTCTGCACCCTTTCTAGCTTAATGGCCTTGTTAATATATTGTAGAACATACAGAAACAAGGGATCAAACATACATGGAATAAAGTGCATGATAGGTAATCAAGGAGGTTAAGCATATGGTAAGCTTACTTGTATTGATGCGCTGAGAACATGTGGTCATGGAGTAATTGCACAGAACACCAGTTAGGCACAGACTCCAGCACCGCGAACAGTTCTGATCACAACGCATTACGCGAGTGACTGCACTGGAGCGGGTACAGTGGAGGTTTAATGTTGCCAGATATGGGGGATCATAATGCGGTTAGCTAGTGTGGTTTGTTCTGGTTCTAAGGGGAACGAAGGAGGATGTGGTTGAGGTGCAGCAAATCATGCAGGCCTTGATAATTTAAATAGGAATAGCCAATTTCCCAATCACGAGGATAATAACAAGGAAATATAGATTCAGAGGCTGATTAGTGAGGTGCAGAGGATTTTTAAAATATTAATGAGCAGTGGGAATCTGGAGGTTACTACTAAAAAGGATGTAGAAGCAGATTTATCAGTGCCTGGAGGCCACTTGAACAGCTGTTAGCCACAGATCTGGGAAATAGGACTAACCTTGGCCATAGGAAAGGAAAGACAGACTAAAGGACTTCCGTGTAATAAAAAGATCGCCAAAACATTAAAATTCTGTTAATCTGGCACGCTTGGGACATTGTTTGCACAGGATGAGAAGAATCGTCTACACTATCAGATGCTGTCATTTTGCTACTTAAGCACAGCAAAGGAATAGGCCCTTCGGCCCATGATATTTATGCTGAACAATATGCTAAAAAACAAATTCCTATTGCCTGCAGGCAGTCTATATTCTTCCATACTCAAGTGTCTATCTAAAACCCTCTTCAATGCTTTTATCCTATCTGCTTTCACCACCTGGCAGCAGGTTCCAGCCACCTCCCACTCCAAGCACCAAAGAAAAACATGCCCTTTATACCTCTCAACGTAAACGTATGGCCACTGCTCTTTGAAATTTCCACCCTGGGAAAAAAAGTTCTAACCATCTACCCGACCTAACAGAGATTTGGGACAAGCACTTCAATTGCCAATGCATGGAGAGCTGTGGACCAAGGGGGATTAAATGGGATTAGTATAGATGGGTACCTGACAGTTGGAATTGACATGGTGGACCCATTTCTATGCTCGATCTCCTTCCGGTCTACATTTGGCACTGCGTAAATCTCACCAAGTGACTCAAAACACCCGCATGACGAAACCCAGTTAAGATTTTATTTTTTCAGTTACCAGAGGTGGCCAAGACATTTCCTGGCAAAGCCAAAAAGTGATTCTCATGCATAATACGCCGTGATCATTCACATTAAGTATTTTAATAGTATTCATCATAATAGTATTTTACATCACTTGCAAACCAATCTAAACACTGCCAAGCAATGTAAATGTTTGGAAAAAGTTTGCCCCACCCACTGAACTGTAATACAAACTGTAGTACAAACTCGACTCGCACAGCAAAACAACGTTTTGATAACTTTGGAGTTAATTTCAAATTGATACTTACAAAATCCAGAAAAATACAATATGTTAAAAAGTAAAGGGTGTGGCGAAAGCGGAACAGGATACTGCTTGCCAGTGTACTCGTACGAGTTTTATGCAAATGCTTGTGACTTTTGGAGGCCCTCCTGAAAACCACATCAGATGGGCTTTGTGCTGCCAGAGGGCAGGCAATTTCTCATATATTAGTTGAAAATTGGTTGTAATGTTTGTCAAGAAGGAGTTAGATTTAGCTCTTAGGGCTAAAGGAATCAAGGGATATGGGGAAAAAGCAGAAACCGGGTACTGATTTTAGATGATCAGCCATCATCATATTGAATGGCGTTGTTGGCTCGAAGGGCCGAATGGCCTACTCCTGCACCTATTTTTCTATGTTTCAGTGTCCTAATTGGCCATGGCCTCCCTCCCAGAAGGACAACATGGAAAATAGTGAGTGTCTGATGAACATGTACTTCCTCAGGTAGAAAATAGAACAGACAGGTATTTTTAATCATTACATGACCAGATCCTCTTTTGAATGTGCCTTTTAAAAATCAAGTGATCGATCTTTACTTGAAATTGTAAAAACATGCAACACATGAATGGCTTGATAAGTAAGGATGAACTCGCCACCCATCAAACCAACTGAAGTAGGGATATGATCCTAATTATTATCCACTGTTCACATCAATAAGCGAGTTCAGTATTCCGACTGCGCATGCCCAGGTCATAGGTCACTGGAGATAAACATTCTCGGCAGCTGAGCTGCTGCGTGTATACAGACCAGCGTTTCATCCGTAGTCAGGATGGAACCGGGTCTTCGGCGCTGCAAGCACTGTTGAATTGCTACTGGGGTTAGCGACACAATTTCTCCCTTCTCCACTGGTCCATGCAGAAATCTCAGCAGTGACAATGTAATGAATCACGGTCCGGTCCCCCTCAGCCTAGGTGTATGGGTTCCATTCTCACTCGGCTGCCCTCCTGGGTCATATAGGGTTATTGTACGGGGGAAAACCACGCACCCCTCTCCTGCATAACCCCAGGAGGCAGATTTGTGAGCGGAGTCTCACTACCATCCCCGTCCCCTCCCGAGTGTCCCAGCCCTGTCCGGGGGCGGCCGGAGGTGTCCGGGGCGACCCTGGACTGACGGGACACCAGCCTGGAGCAGTGGCGGCCCCAGGCTTACAGCCAGCGAGGAGAAGAAGCACTAACTCCAGCTCAACCCTGCTCCAACTCCCGAGGAACACGTTCCCCGATTGTCTGGGGACCGTCAGCTGCACCTTTTGCCTTATCCAGTGGCTGTCAGATAACCCCTCGGTGCCGGCGAAAGCTGAGCACTAGTCATCAACGGGAATACACACAAAATGCTGCAGTAACTCAGCGGGTCAGCCAACATCTCTGGAGATGGGTCTCGACCTATTCCTTTTCTCCAAAGATGCTGCCTATCCCGCTGAGTTACTCCAGCACGTTGTGTCTACCTTCGGTATAAACCAGCATCTGCAGTTCCTTCCTACAGAGCGATGCCTGTCCGCAGGTAAAAGCGAGGCAGCGGGGAGGGGGATGGGGAGAGAGAGATGGGGAGAGAGAGATGGGGAGAGAGAGATGGGGAGAGAGAGATGGGGAGAGAGAGATGGGGAGAGAGAGATGGGGAGAGAGAGATGGGGAGAGAGAGATGGGGAGAGAGAGATGGGGAGAGAGAGATGGGGAGAGAGAGATGGGGAGAGAGAGATGGGGAGAGAGAGATGGGGAGAGAGAGATGGGGAGAGAGAGATGGGGAGAGAGAGATGGGGAGAGAGAGATGGGGAGAGAGAGATGTGGAGAGAGGAATTCGCTATCGCAGCATCACTGCAGGTCCCGGACAGCAGGTCTCAGCAAGAACTCACCGGATGATAGGACAATCCCTCCACCCCCCGCCCCCCCCATCCCGGACTGGAGGGAGGGACTGGGGACATTGCCCGCCTCTGCAACCAATGTGCAAACCCCGGCACACCCCGCGGAATGTTAAAATAAATGCATCTGTGAGCAAAATACAAACACGCATGTCTTTCACCCCCCTTCTCTCTCCCCCACATCTCACCGTCTCTCCGCCAGTCCAGTCTCTCTCCCTGTCTCCCACTCGCATCTGCACCCTCTCTCTCGCTGTTACACCCCGCTCTCCTGTTACCACACCCCCGTTCGCTTTTTTTCTCTCAACTGATATTTGACAAATCCCATGATTCCTTGTGTTTTTCGGAATACCGAACTCGCTTATTCAAATGCTCACAGAGTAACCAATGAGATCTTGCTCTGTACTTTACCTTATTTCCATGGATACATTCTACTGCCAAGGTCTTCCATTCTAGCTATGTTTAAACATTTTTGTAAAATAAAATTTGTCCACAACTTAGATATAGCCATATTCAAAAGCACGTTAGTATGATTGGAGTTAGGTTAACAAATATGCTTCTGTAATAATGCATCAAGCACAGCCATGAAATGTGATATAACAATCTTACCTCCAAACAAGAATTAGAAATCTTGAATCACAACATTTATGGCCAAAAGGCAGCCATTCAGCCCATTCCATTAGTGTTGCTTCTCAACCAGAAAACTCACTATTTTTATCTGCGGTCTTACAATTTATATTGTTCCCCCCTGAGGCCACAATGGCACCTCTACCACATCTCTACCACATCTACGAGCTATGCATTTCAACCAAACACCATGTAAATGTCTTTCCTCGTGTCATTCTTAGTTTTCATCCTCTTTATTCTGTACATGTGATTGCTAGTCAATCTTTCCACTATGGGACAGCCTTCCACAATCCGTACAGACACCTTATCACTCCTATTCCTTATGACCCGGTGATTTTATGTTTTTCTGTCATATCTTTCCTCAGCCTTCTATTTTCTAAACGAAACAATCTCAGCCACTCAAATCTATCATTGAAGTCTCCCATCCCAGTAACTATTCCTATAAATTTCCTCTGGACTCCCTTTTTTAGATTAGTTTAGAGATACAGCGCGGAAAGAGGCCCTTCATCCCACCGAGCTCACACCAATCAGCAATCCCTGCACAGTAACACCATCCTACACACACTAGGGACAATTAGCATTTATACCAATCCAATTAAACTACAAACCTGTACGTCTTTGGAGTGTGGGCGGAAACTGAAGATCTCGGAGAAAACCCATGCGGTCACGGGGAGAACGTACAAACTCTGTACAGACAGCACCCATAGTCTGGATAGAACCTGAGTCACTATCGCTACAAGCGCTATAAGGCAGCAGCTCTACTGCAGCGCCACCATGGCTGCCCACGATGCCTTCACATCTCTAATGCCTTCACATTCTTCCTAAAAATGTGTGGACCAGATGTGAAAAAAAATACCCTGTTGAGGCCAGACCGGTGCTTTACAGCAAGGATCTCCAAACTATGGAGCGCCAAGCTATGGCCCGCGGGCCACGTTCAGCCCACCACTAGATTTTATCCGGCCCGCAGCAAGCTCTCAACACGTTCCGTGCAGCGGGCTATTTAGCGGGTTCTGTGCTAGCGCAGCTTTAGAGATACAGCGCGGAAGCAGGCCCTTCGGCCCATCGAAGCGATGCCTGTACGCACTAGCACTACCCTACTCACACTCGGGACAAATTCAATTAACCTGCAAATGTGGAGTGTGGGAGGAAACCAGAGCACCCGGAGAAAACCCACGCAGGTACAAACTCTGTACAGACAGCACCCGTAGTCAGGATGGAACCTGGGTCTCGGGCGCTGTGAGGCAGCAACTCTACCGCAACACCAACACTGCCCCCGTGTTGCAAAGGCAAGTTGTGCGGGTGGTAGCATGAGATGAGCAGGGGAGCGAGGGGGAAGAGCTAGTTGGAGGCAGGGTCGGCCAGGGTCGGTGTGTAGCGGTCTCCCCCCGTGAGGGTGACGCGTGAACAGCTCCTGATCCGGGGTTCCACACTGACCTGCACCCTTTGACCGGGTCTCTCTCCCTCCCTCTCTCCTCTCTCAACCTCTATCCCCCCCTCTCTCCCTCTCCCCACCCCCTCTCCTCTCCCTCTCTCCCGCTCTCCCTCTCTCCCCTCCCCCTCACTCCCCCTCTTCTCTCCACGTGGATCTTTGTTAATATGCCTAATGGGTGATCACAGTGCGTGTGTATGTGAGAGAGGGGGAGAGGGAGAGAGAGATAGAGATAGAGAGCTTGAGAGAGCTTGTATTTGTGAGTCTGTGTGTATGTCTGTGTATGTGTGTGTGTGTGTGTCTGTCTTTCTGTGTGTGTGTGTGGCGGTGTGCGGGTCTATGTGTCTGTTTTTTTAATGTGGGAGTTCACGTGTGCATGTGTGTGAGTGTATGAGTGTGTGAGTGTGTTTTTTCTTTATTTTTTCCTACGGCCCGCAAAAATGTGCCAAATATATAATGTGGCTTCATGCTAAGAAGTTTGGAGGCCCCTGCTTTAAAGGATCAGCAAGAGTCCCCTGTTTTTATGCTTCTATTGGTATAGACCAGAATTGTGAAAGCTTCATTAATTGTTTTCTCGGCCTGTCCTGCTATTTCCTCGTGATTTATACATACCCACCCACAGGTCTCTCTGCTCCTGCACACCTCCTAGAAAAGCATTCAACGTTGCCTTTCCTTTTATGCCAAGTGCTTTAACTTTGCTGAGAAGCCGATAAAACTGACACACCATTCTCAAAAAGTAAATTTCAGTAACAGAGGATGAAAGAAAAGTTGGGTGGTCTACGGAATGCTTTTCTTTTAAATCAGCAACTTTTGAAATGTTGTTCCTTGCCTCCTGCACTGAACAGTATCTCCTGCAACGCCCATCATTAAGCTCTGGTGCAACATCATATTTGAAAGTTAAAAAATGAGTCAGAATCATAGAGCAAGGAAATGGGTCATTTGGCCCACTTTGTCAATGCCTACAAACATGGTATTCTTGGCTAATCCTATTTGCCTGCATTTGGCCAATATTCCTCCACACCTTTCCTATCCATGTATCTGACCAAATGTCTTTTGAAAGTCGTAATTGCATCCACTTCTATAGGTTCCTCAGGCAGCTTATTCCAGATACGAACTACCCTCTGAGTGAAACAGTTGCCCGGAGATCTTAAAACTCCCCTTTCTCAACTTAAGCCTATGCCCAATAGCTTTAGAATCCTCTACTTTGGGTAAAAAGACTGAGCATTCACTTTATCCATGTCCTGCTCACCTTAATAAGGTGGGAGAAAGGATACTTCGATGACGAGAGAACTTCTATTCATATACCTCATAATTTTATAACACAGTTTTCGCTTTTATACTCCTCTGCTACTGGGGAAACAGACCTAGCCTCTCCAGTCTTTCCTCATTAAAACATTCCATCGAGCAACATCCTGGTGAATTTCATCGCATCCCCTACAGTACTCTCGCATTCCATACTGTCAATAGAGTGGTCATAAGAACTGCATGCTGTAGTCCACCTGAGGTCTGAGCATTATTTTATGAAGTTACAACATAACCTCCCTTCTCGTATTCATTGCTCCATCTAATGATGGCCAGTCTGCTTTTTTTTAAACAATGGTTTCTACCTGTCTTGCCACCTTCAAGTATTTTTGGACAGTCGGGTCTCTCTGTTCCTCCACACCCAACCATTCATGGTCTATGTCTGAGCCTAATTAGTGCTCCCAAAATCCACCAACTGTATCAAATTTCCTTTTGCCATTTTGCCTTTTGCTATTTTGCAGCCCATTTCGCCAACACATCGATTTCAGCCTGTAGCCTAAGGCAACTCTTCACAGTCAACATCTCCACCAGTCCACGTGCTATTCGTGAACTTACTGATCATTCCTTCCACATCCACAGCCTGGTATGACAACCTATCTGCCCAAGAGCACAAGGAATTTCAGGGAGCTGTGTATATAGCCTCCCTCCCATCAAATCCATCCACACTTCATACTGCCTCGTGAAAGCAACCAACATAACCAAGGACCACTCACACATCATTCCTTCTTCTCTCTTCCGAAGCTCATTTCATGGTTTTGCCTTTTCCCAGCAATATCTAATAAGATATACACAAGGGAGATCAAGGCAAGAGTCAGGAGTCAAGAGTTTTATTGTCATGTGTGCCAGATAGGACAATGAAATTGTTGCTTGCTGCAGCACAACAGAGATTGAAAGAATAATTGTGTTAAGAGATTTTATTGTAAGCAGAGCATTTAGGAATTTCGTAGCCACAAACGAGACTCCAAGATGATTTGATGCCTTTCTGGTGCTAGAATCAAGGATACCTTGGAGCGACTCCAAGTGGGTGGGTGATAGCCAGCTACTGTGGTACACATTGGTACCAATGGCAATATATAGGAAAACGGATGAGTTCAACCTCAAAAGGTTGTAATCGCTGGATCGCTTCCAGTGCCATAAGTCAGTGAGTATGGAAAGGATAGGTCTGATGAATATATGACTCAAGGGATGGTGTGGGTGTGATGGGTAAATAGAACTGGTTCTGGAGTGGGGATGAGGGAGAGGGGTGGGGGTGGAGGACGACCCTGTAGAAGTAGAACATGTTGCACCCTAACTGCAACAGGACTAACATCCTAGTGGGGAGTTTTCATGGTGC
Organism: Raja brachyura; assembly: GCA_963514005.1. The sequence goes on from OY740785.1 coordinate 10,130,343, forward strand.
TTTGGGGAAGGTTTAAACTATGTTGGCAGCAGAATGGAGCGCAGGGATCTTGTTTTCTGCACATGCAGTAAATAGCCCTACTACCCCTAGCTGTCCTTCCAAAATGTATCAGCTTGAATAAATTTCATTAATTGGCTTTCTAACGTCAGAAAGTCCCAAAAGACACAATGTGAAATCAAATTCTCCTCCAAAATCTGTATCAAGCAAGAAATAGTTCATAGTTGTAATTATTAAAGTGGAGCTCACTGCTAGATAGAATAAGATGTATGACGTTGCAACATTTGCAAATACATTTTATTATTGGGCATGAGAGAAACACATCCCAGTTTAAGACTTTTAAAAGGCTATTTGTTCCAAGAAAAATCCATATCCAACCAGTCTCCCCAGTACCAAATGCACCAATCCTCATAACACAGTGTCATCATAATTCCAGTCTGAATCTTGCTAATCTGAGGCATAATAGCACAGCTGGTAGAGTTGTTGCCTTAATGACTTGGGTTCAATCCTAACTTCTTTAGCTGTTGCGGAGTTTGCGTGCAACAGGATTTTTCTCCGAATGCTTCCGTTTCTGCCCACAGTGGGAGAGTTGGAAGTTGAACGGAGAATAACATGGGATTCCTGTACATTAGTATAAATGGTATGGATTCATTGGCCAAAGAGTAGCTTCCATATTGTTTAGCTCTGACTGTTTTCCCATGCAAATTGTTTGTGGAACGGTTCATTTCTGCTGCTTGCTCATCGCTGCAAGATGGCACATTATTTACAAGTTGTGGAAAATGACCCTCATTCCTGCAGCACATAGCACAAGGTTAGTACACCCATGTGAAATATTACAAGATTTGTTCCGTTGGAACAGACTCCGCCTTCACCAAAACCCCATCTGAACAGCTCAACGTTATTCAAAAATCCACCACACAAATTTCTCACATACAAAAAATATATAAAATAGCCAACTTTACTACAATCACACTATTGATACAGTGGCTGCAGCTTTAAACAGAAAGTTAATGATTAACTTATTCGCTATGCTTCAGTTACTTTCCACAATCTATAAATACAGTCACACTACCTGGCATCATCAAAGCAACAGGAACTGAGCAGGTGATGATGTCAACTCTACCCATAATGTCCCAACTGCTATGATTTTATCGTGTGTACCTGTGCATATGCCAGACTGTTATGCTACTTTGTTTAATTTTTTATATTAATAAATTATCATTCCAACCAAGATATGGGAAAATCGCACAAAGCTACTAAATCAATCCTATACTAAAATGAGAGCTTTTTAAAAAAATGTTTTTCATCCAACTTCCAGGTTCTATAAAGGTAACCAGAATCACAATTGGCGATGCAAATACCACTCGCTTAAATTACAAACCAAAACCACACTGGACAGAAGAAAACACTGTTATTGAAGGTTTCCTGGGGTGGGAGATTGCAACCTTCACGTGGTCCGCCCTGTTTCGACGAAAACAATTAACCTGGTGTGCACAATCAAATAAGATCAAATAGAACAGTTGTCCTACCACTTTAGGCTGTGCACGTATTACGCAAGAAGAAGAAGAAGAAAAAGATTTCCTTAAACTCTGGGCTGGATGAAAGAACACCAACCCAGTAGTCAATTGTTTTGCTCTCCACAAATACAACCTCAGCTACTGGTTCACTGCACTCCCTTTTCCAATTTCACATTTCCACATTCTACGACATTTAACAATTTCTCATAAATTCACATCGGACAAAGAGACAGAACCAATGAAACCATAAAGTCATTACCACCAAGGAGAAACCCATTCAGAGCATCCAGCTCTCAGCCAAACATATCCAGTCCCATCTACTTCCCAGGTCTTTCCTTGAAGATCTTTTGTTTTTCTTTTAAACAACACTCCAATTTCCATTTAAAGTGACAAATGAACCTGCTTCCAGTACAAAAGGAACAGGAGCACCTGGCCATTTCGCCCCTTGAACCTGCTCTCCCATTCTGAAGTGTGAAGAAGGGCCTCGACCCGAAACATCACCCATTCTTTCTATCCAGAGATGCTGCCTGTTCCACTGAGTTACTCCAGCATTTTTTGTCTATTTCCCATTCAACATCTTGACCAAACGATCTGGAAGCAGCTTAATTTCCTTGCCCAATTCCCATAAACTCGATTCCACTGTAATCCAAAAAACACTTACCTCAGCCACGAATATACTTAGTGAATCAACATCCACAATATTCAGTACAAAAATGTAAACAATTCAAGTCTGAAGAGATTCCGTCTCATCTTAGACTTTAGTGTTCTAAGGCAAAGCACCCCCCTTTGTGTGTATGTCTTCTGCCAATTTCAGAGTCATGGCATCATATTATTGTGTAGGGCAGAACAGGCCCGTCTACCCACCATGTCCATGCTGACAATCAAGTACCCGTCAATGCTATTTACATTTGCCATCAGTTTGTCCTTAGCTTTCTAAGCCTTGGCAATTCAGGAGCTTGTTCAGATACTCCTTAGATGTTGAGAGTACTTGACTCCTCCACCCACTCAGGCAGTGTATTCCAACCTTTAGGTGAAAAACATTTCTCTACGGATACCCACTAAACATCCTATCTGCTTATCCCAAACCTATGCTCTCTATAGACACCTATGTCAAGGGAAATATACCTCTTAGGTGTCTCTTCAGCCTTCTCAGAAAACATATCCAGCCTATCCAGGCTTTTGAGGATATCGTCAGGCATGTTTCAAGGTAGAAAACCGATTACAGTGGGGGGGGGCGGAGAACAAAGTGGGAGGTGGGAGGCAGGACAAAGCCCGGCAAGAGATAGAGGATACAGCTGAGAGGGCGGGGGGGGGGGGGGGGGGCGGGTAATCGACAGATGGGTGAACAATGGATGGAAGGGCTCCGACCCAAAATGTCATGATATGCTGCCTGACCTGCATTACTCAAGCACTTGATGCTTTATTCAAGATTCCAGCATCTGCCATTCCTTGTGCCGTGACCCAGTATTTCGTTATGAATGAACACCGGTGCCCTGATGCTGACATTTTAATCAAAACAAAAATCAGTTAATCTTATCTGATCATCAGTAAAAGCCTCTACCTCACCTAAGCTTGAGAAGCAACCACTCACCAAAATTTGCAACCTGTCAAGATGCCAATTTTATACCAATGCTGCCACACTCCTCTCTGTGAGGTAGCTATAAAGATGATGCTTCCAATGCTCATGCGTTGGAAGGCAGAGTTGGGAAAAGTTATGGAAGCCAGTGTGTGGCTGGAAATGTGGTAGGTGTGCCGCAAGGAGCAGGAAATTGGCCGTTTGAAGCTGAAGACATTAGCGAACGCAGACCCAGTAGAGAGGCTGTATGGACTGAAGGGAATGATTCTATTGGAGGGACAGAGGTTTGGGAGGTGAGAAGAGAGTACAAATTAAAGGGTTCCAGACAGGGGGTGTTGTGGGTTTAAAGTGTGGAAGTGAGGGCAGGTGAAGGGAGTGGGAAGCAAGAAAAGAGGCACACGGCAAAAGGCATCTGTGGTCTCGTAGGTATGCGTGCAAGTGCGCACGAGTCTGTGCCCCTATGAAAGGACAAGTGTGTGCATGTGAGTGGTGCAGAGCTTCTCACTCTGTATCATTGCACAACGTTGATTCATTAGTTACTGCAACTTTCACAATTAAGTTTCTTACTTTTGTCCAAGTGACCCATTTGAAAAAGATCACTCTGCTCAAACACCTCTAAACTATCACAACAGTCAAATGCGGAATGAAGTAAAACTCTCTGAACAATCCAGCCAGTTTTAAGTTTACGAAGTGACAAAAAAACCTACTCCCATTGCCATCTGCCCTGTGCTCATCTGGATTTAATGAAATCTCTGGTACCAAGAAAGAAACTATCCGCTCAGCTATTGCGTGTTTACGCGCTCCTTTGCCTAATCTAGCAGAATGTGAAATAGATCCAGAACAGTTAATAGACCTTCACTTCACCTGTTGTAGCTGCTTCATATGCAACTCTGCCAATCCGATGTACTGCATTCATGCTTCAATGTGGCCCCCTCCATATTGGAAAACTAATCCGTTTAGGGGATTACTCTACAGAGGACTTGCTCTTAATTCCGATGAGCTTCTCGTTACCTGCCACTTTAATACACCATGTTGCTCCCACTCTAATTCATCTTTGACTCACCTCGTCAACTGTTGCCACAAAGCCTAAAGCAATTCTGAAAAATCACAACTTTTGTCTAGGTAGGTTGCAGCCTTTTGGACTCCATTTTGAATTCCCCAACTTTATGGAGCACATTTTGTCTGTCGGTATAGAACTAATCATTTATGTTATCATCTATTCCTGTTATTTTGGTTGTTTTCATCTCCCTATTAATGCAGCCTGACTTACTGGGCATGTTCCAGTCCAGTTCTGACCAAGCTTGCTCCATTGCTCTCACCATAGCTGCTGTATACAGTAACTCGCTGAGTATCTCCAGTATTTTGTTTGACCAGATTTCCAGAATTTGTGGATATTCTTAAATTTTCTGCACCACATGGATTCATCTCAGAAGAATCCATGCAGTAAGCTCACCCATGGTTTGGAGTGGTCTGGGTTCCATGGGACCCTTTAACTCAATTTTCTTCTGCTGCCCACTGTACATCACTACTGAGATGATCCTGGGATCCCCAGGAAGGAAGAGAAATGTAATAAAATAAAGTTTTAAAAAACCCAGCAATGCTGAATATCTGAAACAGCAAAAAAACGGCAGAAATACCCAGCTGGCCAGGCAGTAATCATGGAAGGACAAACAATTAACAGTTCCACTTAAGCAACCTTAACCAAAACTCTGATAGGTTAATTGGGGCAGTTGCAAGCAATATTAAGCCTTTTTTGTCCACGTAATATGTTGCGAGAGATAAGACTGAGATCTGCCAAACGAAATTTTAATGATTGAGTCAACATCATGACTGATAGAAATTGTCAGTTCTGAAATAAATGTGAAGACATAGTGAACGACCCAAATTTGAAGAATTCAATATTAGAAATGTGCCCTGATGGAACAGCATTTTCCCTCAGATATATGTTGAGTTTTGGTATAACAACATACAAGACCACTTACAGAAAGATCAGAGTGGGAATAATGTTGAATGACAGTGTAGGCACCTGAAGCCCAGGGTTACTCCTCCATGCTGAATGGAGATGCTCCACAAAGTCGTCACCTGGTCTAGGTCTGGTTTCTCCAATGATACTGAGAATAAGGTATTTTGTTGTTGTCACAACTGCTGTGCAGTGCTGCAGCAAATGTTTAACATGCACCGAAAATAACATTGTCTTTTGGACAAATGCAATCGAAAACAAATGTTTTCTTCTGCACCATGCTTACCATAGAACAAGAAAAAAATACACACTTTCACCATCTCACAATATCCCAAAGCGCTTTATAGCCAATTAAATAAACATGGGAAACTTGGCACCCAATTCGTACACCATGAGATTCCATAGACAGTTAGACACCAAATGATCTCTTGAATCCTTTCCGATCATGCTTTTGTCACTTCTGAACACATAGTATTCTGAAGAGTTTGGAACCCAAACAGAATGTGTTTGACATTTTTTACTTACAGTATTCAAAAAAGGTTAGTAAAGGTGCTCTGCACCAAAGTAGAAGGCCATTCAAATCCATTATTGAAGAAATGAGGATTAAATTGTTCTCAGCCATAAGAGCATGTGCAACACAAAATAGAAATTCCATGTGGCTGTTTGTATTCCAAACATTTGCCTGTATTGAGTACAGACCAAAAACACAAAATTGGGAAAAATGTGAATAAATGATGTCTCATTAACATCTATTGTCAATTATGTCTCATGATCAACAAGATGTCAATTAAGTTTCTAATAGGATCTAAAATGCAGTAACCTCTGATTTCTTGTAAAGCAGCTCAGATACCAAACTGAAAGATTTCCACTAAAGGTACATCTTCTTAATCGGCCAAAAATTCCATCAATTATAAATTCAAATTCAAAATGCTAGAAATGTTGTGCTTGGATTGTTAAACCCAATTAATCCACATCCATTTAACCCAGTGCAGGCCTCGTAACATTCGCAATTCCAACACATTATTATTGTGATAACCAGATCGGAATAAAATGATGAAATGTAGAAACAAGGAACTGCAGATGATGGTTTACAAAGAAAGACACAAAGTACTGGAGTAACTCCGCATGTCAGGCAGCATCCCTGGAGAACATGAATAAGTGACTTTTTTGGTCAGCACCCTTCAGACATTTAGAGGCTTGAGGCATAATTACAGCCTGAAACCAATTGTGGAAAAGAATGCAAAAAAGCAGGCAAGGCACATAATCAGTCATCGATTAGCCATGCAGATCCGAAGGACCATACCATTTTGGAGTTACAGAATCACACAGTACAGAAACCATTTCAACCCAATGAGTCCACACCAACCATCAAGCACCCATTTATACTAAACCCACTTATTCTCCTCACTTTCCCACCAACTGCCTGCAAATTCAATCACGTATCTATGTATTAAGAGCAATTTACCCAGTAGCAAATCAACCCTCCAATTAGCATGTCTTTGAAACATGGGAGAAAATTGAAACACCCAAAGGAAACCCACACAGGGTCACAGGGAGAATGTGCAAAGCCCACATAGACATCACTGGGTGTCAGGATTGACTCCAGGACACCTGTGGTGTGAGGCAGCAGCACCACCACTCTGTTGTTGGTCATCAACAGGTAAAGCAAGGTGATAGTTAATTACATTGCCCTCCTTCATTAAGGCATAGCAAATTATGCTAAGCTGCACATGCAGACAGCCAACAGGAAATTTCAGGTTGGACTTGGATTGGAGAAAAATATCGGTTTGGCCTGTAGATGCATCCTTGAAGTCAGTAGCATTACCATGTTCTGCCTATCATTTTTAGCACCATTGGGGTAACATGAAGATGATATAAAGCTGGGTGGCAGTATGGTTTTCAAGAAAGATAGAGAGTGGCTTTAGGGGACCACAGATAGGCTAGATAAATAGGTAAGAACATGGCTTATGTGGAGAAACTAAAGGGAATACTGCTTGGAAGTTAAAGAGAGAAAAAGTATGAACAATTGAAACATGAACATGTGACAGCAATTAGGAAGGTAGATAATATTTTGCTCTTTAATACAACAGCATTTGAGTGCCAGAATAAAGATTCAGATGAGTATATTGTAATATACACTGGAGTGCAATGACATTCTTTTTCACACAAAGCTCACATTAAACAGTACACATACAGTAATGATCAATACAACAATAAATACAAAAATGAGTGCAAAACGGCAGCATGGTGCAAGAAGGTAGGGCAATCTGAAATAATGCAAAATAGTTATTGAAGTACAATAATGGTGTAAGGTAGAGTTATGAGCAATGGTTCATCCATGGTTTTCGGTTGAGGAAAACTCGTCATCTTCTTCAGCTCACATTCCTCTACATACTTACCGATACAGTCTGTAACTGCATTGGCATACTCATTTAGGTTGTCCGCACAGTCCTCAAATATGGACCAGTCCACCAGCTCAAAGCAGTCGTGAAGCATCTCTGTTTCCTCACACAGCATCATATGACTTTCTGGACAGGATTCTTCTACTGCCGTTTTTGATCGTGAGCAGGGAGTAGAAGCACAGGCAGGTGGACAGATTTTATGAAATGTGGTCAGAGGATGGAGTGGTAGGCATTTTTTATGGTTGTGTAGTGATTAAGGGTGTTTGGGCCTCTAGTAGGACAAGACATGTGGCGATTGTATTTTAATATCACAATTTGGAGTTTGAAATCCCTGGCTATTATGAACAAGGGCACGAGGTAATATGTTTCAAGGCGATTGGTTGCAATACATAGTTCATTGAGCCATGGAGCTATACAGTAGGGAAACAAGCCCTTCAACCCACTTTGTCCATGCTGACCATTAACATTCTGAGCTAGTTTCACTTGCCTGCATTTGACCCAACCTTCCTAGCCATCTATCCATCAAATGTCTTTTGAAAGTGGTAATTAAATCTGCTTCAATAGCTTCCACTAGCAGCTCATTCCAGGTACAGACTCCAAGTGTAAAAGTTGTCCCTGATATCGCTGTTAAATCTCCCCCTTTTTAACTTAACCCTATGCCATCTAGTTTTAGAATCCTCTACTCTGGGAGAAAAAATATTGAGCATTAATTTGATCTATGATTAATTTGAGCATGTACAAAATCTCCTGATTTTTGTACGTCTCAGTAAGGCCACGCCTCAGGCTCCTACACTCCAAAGAAAAAAAGTTGCCATACCAGTCAGAGATGCATCTTATCAGAATATTTTTTATAGTGCATCGGTGAAAGCTCAAGAGAATACTTGTAGGCAAGCCAAATTTTCTCAGACACACAAGAAAATAAATACACTGTTTTCCTGATCACCACGTCAGTAGTAAGGGTCCAGGTTAGGTTATTTATGATACAGATACAGAGAAACTTGAAGCTGTCGACCATCTCAATTATATATGAGCTGGTATGACTGTTTCTGGAAAACTAACAGGCTAGGTCTTCCTAATTATGGAAGAATAGATTTGCAGTAGATGGAGCACAGGAAATATTCATCAGTGATTCATGAGATAGTACATTTTAAGAGGTTACATTTTAAAATTTAAAGTCCCAACCCTTCTTGAATGCGTTTGTAGGGATATGGTTCTGAGTATAGGATGCCTTAATAAACAATATTTGCCTCATACAGAGCAGAAGTAAAAATTAATAGTTTCTAAAGGAGGTTATTGAGCAAAACAGTTAAGACAAGAATATTGGCCGATTTCCCTGATGTTCGCCAGCCCATCTTACTCTTAGTCCAGATTCCTCCTGGTCTCCTGACCAAAGCAAACCATGTGTTGATTTGAGTTACAATTTAAAAACTAAGATGGAAAGAATTTTGCACAAGAAGGATATTAAGAGATATGATAACATGACAATTTACTGACCAAACAAGATCTCATTTACTGTCACACTTCCCTCAAGTGGACCAAATGGCCTTCTCTTGTCCTGTGAATTTCCTGGTCAAGGCAGAATTTTGTGTGGGCAGTATTAGTAAGTGAATTATGGGAGTCACTACATGAAATTAAAAAAACATTGGGTTTTTCCAACTAACCCTCTCTCTCTTGCTACACAATTATCGAGCATTATTAGCATCTGCATTAAATCATCAGACAACAAATGAACAGCACCTGAATGATGTGCAGAAACCCAAACATGTAATTTGCCATCTATTATCACCCTTTCCACTTGCCCAATACTGCAGTTAGAGCTTAAAAATGCAAACAGCCATAGCGTATACATTTTTGACCCAGTTGGTGCTGATCTGGTTATTTCTTACCAGCTCATCAACAGACACAAACATGCGTAGTCACATGGACAAGATCAGCAAATAAAACCAGAGGGAAGTTAAGTCACCAATCAGATTCCACAGATGAAGCATACTACATGGGTAAATGACACAGTTCTTCAGATCAGGTATCAAACACAAAGCCAAAATGTCCAAACTCAACAATCCTTTTCCAACTTTGGTATATTAAGATTATGATTTCTAAATCTAAAATTAACAAGATCTAGACATTTCAGAACAGTGATTCTTAACTGCTTCAACATTACATGTATGTTATTTCATGTTGTGATCTTGCTGCTTACTCCTGTAAATAAATACCTTACAGATCCCAAATAAATCAACAATACAAAATATCAAAGATGTTTGGCCTGGTTGTTAATTCACTGTTTCCCACTTTTCGGTCAATATTAAAAACTGCTGTGGAGTCGAAGCTTAAGCACAAAAAATACATGACAATCGGCAGAATGTAAATGCTGCAAAATGCCCCATGTTGATACACAGAAGCATTATCACAAAATAGAAGTAACACTTCAAAAAGGAAAGACGCAGAAAGGAGATAGTCGAGACATGACAATAAAGTAATAGACTCATTAGATTTGGGGGTGATAATACTCATTGTGGCAAAATTTGAGATCCAAGAGTTCCTGGAGGGTTTGAAGAATGGAGGTGATAATCCTGAGAGGGGTAGGGGGGAGGGTTTGTGAGGCCAAGTGATTGAAAAACAAAGTCTGGTAGCGAAGGATATTTAGTGAGGGACTTAACTCATGGAAGGAAGAACAAACGAGGGCATGGAAACATAAAATATGTGCAGGAGTAGGCCATTCGGCCCTTCGAGCTAGCCAATCTCTATGTTCATGGCTGATCATCCAAAATCAGTGCCCCGTTCCTGCTTTCTTCCCATATCCCTAGAATTACTGTAAGAGTTCAATACAAACAACAGCATGGAAATCAGTAATATAATAGATGAAGCATGACAGAGCCTGGTATGCCTTGGAGGTGTAATAGGTAGTCTTTGGCAATGCATGGTGTGGTCCAAAGTTCATTTTAAGAGTTCAGGTATGACATCAAGGATGCAAACAATTTAAAGGAGAGGCATGGATTGGGAGGCTTCAAGAAAGAATGAAGACGATTGGTTTAGTATTCCTAATGTCTGGCTGGAGAATATTTCTGTTCATCGAATAAAATCAATAAGTAGTAATATGTTCCGAATTCACACATATATAATGGAAAATTTAAATAGATAACAACTGATTTAATTAAAAATATTAATAAATATAATTTTAGTTTCCTGTTAAAGTCAGCAGCCAATTTCCTAGAGCTGAGGGTCGCATAGTAGATGGCTTTTGAGTCAATCCACAAAATAATGTCATTCATTTAATAACTAATATTAACAAAGTACAGATATTATCAGAAGGCAAGATAAACACTTCTGCATTCCCATTTATGTTGTTGTACAAAATATTCTTAAAACAATGAAACTGTTCCTTGCCAACTCACCAACCTTATAATTAGCATTAAATACAAGATGGAAAGCAGTTGCACAAGGATTTAAGTTACTTTGTTAGATTTCTATTAGATCTCCCGACAGATTATAAACCATCCAAGCCATTTCACAACTGTATCCTGACAAATGACATTGAGTTAAAGATACTGATATTTCAAAGAAATCAAGCAAGAACAAGTGTTGGTCTTGCTAGATACAATGAAATTGAAATCAATGAAGTATCCACTGGTGTAAGACAGCTGTATAATTCAACATAAATGAGTACTTTATGGTACAATTTGACACGTTAAATTAATATTTTAATTCTTCCATAACTCTAACGGCACGGAGAGAACACAATGATTTTGCACATCATCGGGTATCCGAATACTAGCCCCACCCACAGATAACACGAAGCACATTACAGTTGTGACAGTATTTGATTTGGGCCTTGAATACTTAATGTTAAATGTACGCAAGCGCTTTGACAGGTACAGTACAGTACATTTCGGCCACGATGTAACATCATTTACGGGTCAGCCTATACGAAATTATTCTGAAAAACGGAATTCCCATTTATGCCAATGCAGACGTCCAAGGCTACAATGCAGCAGTTGCTACATGAACATATTATGAAAAGATTAAAAAGGTTGGACGAAAACTGTGAAATAAAACGGTTCTTTGAAAGAAAATGGGAGCGGTCTAAGTGCATTCGGCTTGCGGGGTTTAATGGTGTCTTTTCAAATACACCCACCTCCTCCGGGTGCATCTCACCCAGCCACCCACCCACCCACCCACCCAGCCACCCACCCAGCCACCCAGCCACCCACCCAGCCACCCAGCCAGCCACCCACCCACCCACCCAGCCACCCACCCAGCCACCCACCCAGCCACCCAGCCACCCACCCAGCCACCCAGCCAGCCACCCACCCAGCCACCCAGACACCCACCCACCCAGCCACCCACCCACCCAGACACCCACCCACCCAGACACCCACCCAGACACCCACCCAGCCACCCACCCACCCAGCCAGCCACCCACCCACCCAGACACCCAGCCACCCAGACACCCACCCACCCAGACACCCACCCACCCAGACACCCACCCACCCAGACACCCACCCACCCAGCCACCCACCCACCCAGACACCCACCCAGCCACCCACCCAGTGCCCGTCTAAAGGGGGTGAAACAACATGTATCCCCGCACAACACGGCGCGCTTCCCGGGGTGGGGGAGTGGGGGAGTGGGGCCGGGAATACCGGGAATACCGGGAATACCGGGCACGGTCAGCCTCGCCCCACATGACATCTGTCCCGGCCCGGCCCGGCCCGGCCCGGCTCGCCAGGGCAGTGACGGGTGGGGACGGCGCTGACTGGGCTCGGACGCGGCGGCGCGATCCATCCCCACCCGCCCGCCCTGGACCGCCAGGTAAAGGCCGTCCCCGCCCGCCCTGGACGAGGCGCTCCCAGCCGGCGGCGGCGGCAGCGGCGGAGCCCCCCCCCCCCCGGGCATCACCTGGGGCCGGGCCGGGGCAGGGGCCGGGGCCATGGCGCTTACTTGAGCATCGCCTCCTCCTTGCGCTCCTCCTCACGCTGCCGGTCCAGCACGGCCATGATGATGCTCCGCTCCTCCTCGGTCAGATGGCTCAGGTCGGGCACGGCGGCGGCGGCGGCGGCGGCGGCGGTGGTGGAGGCGGCGGCGGCAGCGGGGGCGCGGGGGCCCAGCGAGGCCGACATCTCCGCGACCGGCCGACCGGCCGCTCACCACAAGCCACGGGCAGCAGCGAGCAGCGAGGGGACAAACGCACGGACGGACTGCCGGCCCGGCGCCGGCTCCAGCTCCAGCTCCAGCTCCCACCCGATGCTCAGCTCGGCTCAGCTCAGCGCGGTACTGATGCTGCGCCTGGGCGATGGCAAGGTGGGCAGGAGGGGGCGGGGCGGGGCGGGGCGGGGCGGGCCTACCCCACTCCCCCCATTCCCCACCCACCCGCCAACGGGTAACTCCCTGGCACTGCCTTATCCCCACACACCCCCTGATCCCACCCCCTTCCCTGGCATTACCTTATCCACACACCCCCTGATCCCACCCCCTTCCCTGGCATTACCTTATCCACACACCCCCTGATCCCACCCCCTTCCCTGGCATTACCTTATCCACACACCCCCTGATCCCACCCCCTCCAGCCTCACCCTCTCCCCTGGCATTACCTTAACCCCACACACCCCCTGATCCCACCCCTCACCCCCGCCCCTGGCATTACCTTATCCTCACACACCCTCCCCCCCCCAGCCTCACCCCCTCCCCTGGCACTACCTCATCCACACACACCCTCTGATCCCACCCCCTCCCGTGTCATTACCTTATCCCCCCCCCCCTCCCCCCCCCCCCCCCCTCTCACCCTCTCCCCTGGCACTACCTCATCCACACACACCCCCTGATCCCACCCCCTCCCCTGGCATTACCTTATCCCCACACACCCTGATCCCACCCCCTCCCCTGGCACTACCTTATCCCCACACACACCCTCCCCTGGAACTACCTTATCCCCATCGCCCCCCTCCCGACCCGCCAACTCCCTAGCACTACCTTATCCCCACACCCCCCCACTACACCGCCGCCCCCCCACGGCCCTACCTTATCCCCAGCCCACCCATGTCCCTCACCCCACCTTCCCTCCCTGCATAATCTTATCCCCACGCCACCACCCCCCCCGGCTCCACCCCTGCCCCGCCACTCACCCACCCCCTTCACTGCTCCCTGGCACTACCTGTCCCCACACCCCCGCCCCGCCCCCTGGCACTACCTGTCCCTACACCCCAATCTTCCCTGGTCCTTGGCGCCACCTTGTCCCCACATCCCGGACCTACCCCGCCCACACTTCCCAACTGCAGCACCAGCCCGACCAACTTCCACACACTGCCCATCCCAGACTTTGCGCTGCCACAGAGTCCTTCAGTGTAGAATCAGACCCTTCGGCCCAACCAGCACATGTCGACCAACATGCCCCATCTCCAGCAGACCCACTTGCCCATGGGCGTTTGGCCCCTTAACCCACCAAATCTGAAGAAGGGTCTTGTATCAAGGGAACAGGTTCAAGGATCTGACTAGTGGAGCAGACAAAAGGTCCACTCGTCCGTTAAGTTACAAAAGTTTTATTGGGTCGAGAGAGAACAAAAACACTACCTATCTTGGTATGTCTGGTGGCCCGTCTTACAAAAGCACACCTCCCACTCTCTCGGCCTCTGTCCGCGGCACTGATAGCCCCTCACTGTCCCGGCCACCCCTATCCATTACAACTTGCACTCACTTGAATCTTGTCATATAGCCTGCATTTGCAGTTATATCGGCCTCAGCACAATCCTCCACCTCACTTCCCTCTCTCACCTGTACTCTCATATCTTCGTCACATCTTCCCTTCCCTTCTTCCCTCATATCTTCCCTTCACCATCCCTTGCAGTTACATCCTATTACTGGTCTACACCATGCCTTCACTGCCCCTTCCTATCCTATCCTCAAACCACCTTCTCCCCCACTGAATCCCCTGCGCACCTCCTTCCACTCCTTGCTCATCACCTCCACCTCCCATCCCTCACTGCCCCTTCCAACCGCTCATTCATCATGTCTAACATGCCTCCATTAGAACTTCCACTCACCACCCTCCTCACTCCTCCCATTCACCTTGCACTCCTACCACTCCCTCAAACCAACCCCTCCTCCACAAATGCCCATTCTCTTCCTCACTACCGCACCCCCTCACTATCCTTCATGCCGCTCTTCTTTATTGCCACTTTATCTGCTACTTCCTCTCACCACCCAGCTGCATCTCCTCACCAGGCAACCACCTCTCTCCCTCACTGCCTCGTCCCACACCTCACCGCATCATGTCCTTCTCCCTCGCATCTCTCACCATCTTTTTTTCTTTGCCCACAAACACACCCATACCTCATCATCCTCTCTAGCATCTGCCTCTCACTCCCCCCACCCCCAACTCCCATTCACCTACCACTCCGCCACCCTAACCTGGCTCTCCCTTACCAAAGGCATCTGATCAATGCTCATCACAGCCCCACTCTACCCCTCCCCTTGTCCTTCCTCTCCATATCCCCTACCTCTTTCCCATGAATGCCCCCCCTCTCATTGCCCCAAGCCAGTCCCCAACCTCTTCAGTTTCTTTGCCCTCATAAATTGTTCTTCTTTAATAGCCTGCGTTTTCTTTGTTTTCCTTTTAAATTCTTTCAATCCTTGTACAATTCTTTTGTAGTGATAAAAACTGCACATTGTTGACCCAATAACATCGACCGTATTAAAAAAACCTAAATTTAATTTTATTTTACTATGCAGTTATTCTCTTTCTCCTGAATCTGTACACTGTGGATGTAATCAAGCATAATTTTTTTGCCCACTGGATGGCATGCAACAAAAGAGCGTTTCACTCTACTTCGGTACGGATGATAAGAAACTAAACTAAACTTAGAAGGAGGTCATATGGCCCATCTAGTTTTTACCAGCTTGAAGAGTAATCCATTCCCATTTATTTTCCCATAACTTATTCTCCGTGACATTGGCACTAAATTCCATCACCCACCTACATGAAGCCAATTTTAGAGAAACCATTATCCCACCAACCCAAATGTCTTCGGAATGTAGGTTGAAATTAGAGCATGTGGGTCACAGGGAAAATGTTTAAACTCCACAACGAGGTCAGGATTGAACCTGGATTGTTGAAACTATGTGATAGAGGAACAATCCATGGTTTAATTCCATATTCCATATGTGCAACGTCCCATTTACTTTTTAATTATTTCATTGTTTCAATGTGCCATCAATGTGTGCTAATTTTATAATCAGCAGTTGTCTTCAATGTTCCCTGAAGCACTCATTGCATGGCACAGGAAAGGAACGGAAATACTGCAAACAACTGCAAGGATATTTAAAGATTCGGCTCGGGTATTTTAACCTAAATACATATTCTGAAGGTAATACTAGATGTTTCAAGACCCCATGATTTTAACATCATGAAACATGGTTCTAATTGTTTTCATATAAAATCAAGAAATAGATTTGATTGCTCGTCTCATTAATGTTATATTGCTCTTTACTGAAGTTTCACAAACTTCCTCCATTTCCCGCTGCATGATTTCAATTGACTTTCTTTGTAACTTGAAATAGCTTCAAAATACACCTTGTAATGCTTTGTAACCAACTGAAAATACATATCTGATGGACTATCGCCTATTAGTAAATCATTTCACATTAGGTGATTATGATGCTTTAGACCCATAACGTTATACAGCATGGAAACACACCATCGGGCCAATTCCTGCATGCTGAGTGGCATGCCCTATCTCAGCTAGTGCTATATTCCCACCTTGTTTTCTAATTATCTCCCTCTATGGAGCCCCACCCTTTAGGTTTTTTGACTAACTGATTAGGGAAGCAGTCTGAAGAAGGGTTTTGACCCGAAACGTCACCCATTCCTTTTCTCCAGAGATGCTGCCTGTCCCACTGAGTTACTCCAACACTGAAGTGCATTAAGGTGGATAAATCCCTAGGGCCTGACCAAGTGCATCCTCAGACCTTCTGGGAAGCTAGGGAGGAAATTGTAGATACTCTCGCAGAGATGTTGCATCATTTATAGCCACATGTGAAGTTCTGGAAGACTGGATTGAGGGTCTGTGACCAGTGGAGTGCCACGGGGCTCGGTGCTGGGTCTGACTGTTTGTCATCTACTTTAATGATTTGGATAACAATGCAGATGTAGACCTACCTGAATGTATCTGCATCCAGTCTATTTTTGTCAGGTCCTGTATTATGATATTGAAATTAGCCTTCACCGAATTCACGTCCTTAATTTCCAGTTAATATTTATCCTTTTCCATAACACATTTGAAATTTGTGGAGCTACAGTCACTTTTTCCAAACTGCTCTCCTGCTGACACTCCAGCCACTGGACTGGCCACATCTGGCCCCTTCTGTACAAGACCATTTCAATACTGGCTCAAAATGCTCTTCTGGAAGCACTTTAAAATTTCACCCCTTCTAAACTTTTCACAAGAAGACAATCTCATTAACTACCCTATTACATCTCTGTGATTGCCACATCCTATATCTCCTCGTGATTGTTAGGAAACCCCCAACAAAGTGATAGATACAATGATAGACAGATGAGATGGACACAAAAAGCTGGAGTTCCTCAGTGGGTCAGGCATCATCTCTGGAGAGACGAGATGATGTTTAATTAGAAACTACTTTCTAAGTTCTACGTTTTTGACCTCATTCAAAAAATCCTCTAGGATATCCTCCCTTATTTCTGCAATAATGATGACCATAACAATATTCTAACGTCGCCATTCCTTTCATATCCCCCCCCCCCCCCCCCATCACATCTAAAAATGATATACCCTGGAATGTTGCTGACTCTTGTTCTTTTCAAAAGTCAAGAGTGTCAGGTCTGTTTAATTGTCATATGCACCGGGATTGGAACAATAAGATTATTATTTGTGGCAGCTTTGCAATTGGATTAAAGACAACAACACAATAGATAAATATACAATACATTATCATTCCTACTAGGTAAACCAGACCATAATAGCGCAAGCCAAAGTACAACCTTAGTAGTACAAAATCCATAGTATTTTGGTGCTGAGGTGGGGTTGAGGTGAGAATATTGCAGGGTGGTTCACGAGCCTGATTGTTGAAGTGAAGAGGCTGGTCTTGAATCTGGAGGTAACATTCTTAAGCTCCAATAACATTTTCCCAATGGCAGCAGCAAGTTGAGAGTGTGGCGTGGCTTATTGTGGCGTGGCTTATTGATATAAATAATTGCCTTTTGATGCAGTGCTTCCTGTAGATTCTTTCGATGATGGGGAGGTCAATAGCCGTAATGCACCAATGTTCACCACTCTCTGTATTCTTGCCAAGTCCCCCACTTATGTGTCACCATTAACCAGAAACTCATCTGAATCAGCCACATGAATATTAACTTCCTGACACCCCAATGTCTTTCCACTATCTACATTGTAGAAGGCCTGAATCAAAAGTGTGATGGTCTGGATGAACAGCCACAAACACACTTTGGAAGATCAAAGCCATCTAGATCAATGCAGTCTACTGGACTGGTCCCTCATCCACCACTCTAAATATTTACTCCCCCTACTGTTGCCATGTGATTGCTGCAGTGTGTACCACAGAAGGTCACAAGTCTTTGAAACTGCCTTCCACAATGGACGAAGGAAACAAAGTAATTGAATAATTTTAAGGCAGAGGTAAATTAACATTTGATCAGTAAGGGGATGAAATGTTCCAAGCGATAGATTTGAATGCAGAGTTGATGTTACATTCAGGTCAGCTATGACCTTACTGAATGATGAAAAGGAGTCGAAAGAATGGGTAGCCTACACTTCTTTCTAATTTGTATATTTATATCTCTGTACTTATCTACAAAACATAGTTCAGTTACTTCTAAGGTAGACAAAAATGCTGGAGAAACTCAGCTGGTGAGGCAGCATCTATGGAGCGAAGGAAATAGGCGACGTTTCAGGTCGAAACCCTTCTTCAGACTCAGTTACTTCTTAAGCTAGTTGAGCATGCAACGTCTACCTCCAAAAAGGCCAAGAGAAGTAGGTATCGAGGAACGTTTGAAAGTCAGACATCATCCTTGAAATGAATTGAATTAAATTGAATTGAATTGAACTGAATACTTTATTGTCACACGTGGGCCACGAGGCTCTGACTCGCGAGGCACGGACTCCAGCCTGTGAGGCTCCATCTCCGAGACACTGGCCTCGGCTTCTCAGTGGAATCTCCGGAAGGCGTGAAAATTATTAGAAGAATATCCTTTTTTGAAAATATATTGTTGGTCCTTCATCGTCACCCCTAAACACTTGGAGAGCCCCTTCATTAGAAGAACTTCAGTAGTTTAGTTAGTTTAGAGATACAGCGTGGAAAGAGGCCCTTCGGCCCACTGAGTCTGCACCAACCAGCGATCCCCACACTTTAACATTATCCTACACACATTAGGGACAATTTACACTTAAACCAAACCAATGAATCCACAAACCTGTACATCTTTGGAGTGTGGGAGGAAACGGAAGATCTCGTAGAAAACCCACACGGTCACGGGGAGAACGTACAAACTCTGTACAAACAGCACCCGTAGTCGGGATCGAACCCGGGTTACCGGCGCTGCAAGCACTGTAGGGCAGCAACTCTGCGCCACCGTACCGCTGCGTCACCTTAGTTCCGGAGGTGGCATGTATCACCTTCTCAGAGGAAGTAGTGATGGAAAATAAATGCTCATGTTGGCCACAGTGGTCAGAAACAAAAAATGAATTTAAAACATTTGCAAAGATTAAAGTATGATTTTGGTATTAATAGTAATGTTTGGAATATCTCGCATTGATATATCACAGTGAGACAAGTGACCTTGTTACAATTAATTTAGTTTTGTTTAGTTTGGAGCTACTGGATGGAAACAGGCCCTGCGGCCCACCAAGTCCATGTTGACCAACGATCACCCATACACTAGTTCTATCCTACACATTAAGGACAATTTAAGAAGCCAATTAACCTACAAACCTGCATGCATTTGGAATGTGGGAAGAAACCGGAGAACACCCACACAGTCACAGGGAGAACGTACAAACTCCATACAGACAGCACCCGTAGTCAGGATCAAACCCAGGTCTCAAGTCCTTCCTCAGCTTTGGAATGAATGAGGCATTAGAGTTTTGGAATAAATTAAGCTCTTTTAGCTATTCATATGTACAAAGTATTCACCACACTTGAGAAGCACCATGACAGATTTTTAATAAATCTATACAAGAAAGTTTACTTGTTTGATTTGCAAACATGCACTGTCCCAGCAAGACCACAACTTTAAGAGTGGTTTGGCACGAAGCATGTTTTGCCATCCACCAAGCAGGCAGAGGTTTAATTAGCTACGGTGGCTCAGTAGCCACTACTAGACAAGACTCAACCCACCTTACATAACAGATGGCTTTATTAGAGTGGAATAATGACTTTCCCTCACTCTCCTCACCTTGAAGTAGATCAACCAAATGTCAGCCTGCCACCATTACCAAGCCCCAGGAAAGAAAATTAGGCTAAACTGTTAGCAGCCGATATGTGGAACTGGATATGTTTCAGCAATGCCTGCCTACATTATGTCACATTTATGTGTTGTAATTATTTCCCCACCCAAATCGTATCTTGGTGTGCAAATGGATAGCTGGTATTTACTGAGACATAACAGCAACTTCACAGCCATTTATGTGCCTTTATGAAGAATTAAGGGCCTGTCCCACTTATGCTATTTTTTAAGCGACTGCAGGTGACTAGGCTGTCCCCACATGGTCGCCGGGGTGTTGCCTGTATGGTCATGAGTAATCTCCTCAGCCGCCCAAAGAGTCTTTCTGGTCACCGCTGGATTTTCAACATGTCCAAAAAAGTCGGCGACAGTGGCTTGACGCCAATGAGCGTAGCTTGACTTCTCCTGATATAGGTGCTGTCATAGGTTGTCGCCAGGTGACGTAGGTGGTTGCCGGGTGCCGACTTTGGTGAATTCCATTGGCGACTACCAACCTACGTCAACCAGCGACAGGTACAGGCGACTGAATTGTCTTCAGTTGTCGCTGACAGGCTTGTAGCTTGTCGTGGGTGGACGTAGGTTGACATCGGTTGTCGTAGGTTGTGGCCTGTGTGGTCATAGGTTGGCGTAGATGTGGTCATAGGTGGACGTCCTGATGGGTTGTCGGTAGCTTGCCGCAGCTTGACCTCGACTAGGTGGTAGGTTGTTGTAGCTTGTCGTAACATTGTCATGGGGGAGGGGTCCAGTCGCCATTTTTTTGGTGACCTGCTACGACTATGACAGTCGTCGGTAGTCGCCTAAAAAAAATCGCCTAAGTGGGACAGTCCGATTGGACATCCAAAGGGCATTATCTCAGATTTGACAGCAATAGACTGAAATTTAACCAACAACGTCTGGATATCAGTTCTCTCATTTAGTCTGCTTCGCTTTCCACACTATTAGACATCTTACAATGTTTTCCCTCTACCCTTCCTCACTTTCTCTGCATCATTAAAACTCATTTTATCTCCAGCTCCTTCTGATCCTTTTGAAAGGGCAGCAACTAGAAGCATTTCAATTCAACTAGAACTCTCACCACGGATGCTACCTGATCTGCTGATTATTCCATCGTTTTTTTTAAACATTTTAACTTTCCATCATTTGCAATTTTTCGCCTTTGATCTGGATCTGCGGAAGTAGGGAATTGTAATTATACACAGTAAATGTTTTGTCTTGGTGAAAAAAATCCCCTGGAACCTAATTAAAAGACATAATAGTGTCAAAAACATTCTTAAAAAAAAACAGAACCATGGGATCTAGGACAAAGTGATTTGTGTCTGAGCTCACTCTGTTCGATGCTGCAAAGTAATCAGGTGAGCCATATGGGTGATGTTTTGTTCCTTGCACTTAGTTTCCAAGCATGTTAAGAAACTCCAGGGACCAAGGGGTGGGTAAGAGGTATATGTTTGTGGATGTATGATGGGGGAAGAAGCTGAAAAGCAAGCACATGGACCATTAATCATAAACTATGTTAAAAACACAGGTGCATAGCCACTTTGGTGCATAATACATGTAGGTTTAACACACCCCATCAAATGCTGTCAAATTTAAATTCCTGCAAATGCCCTAGATACCATTCTTCTCTCCAGGTGAAACATAATTATATTCTGGAGATTCTCAGCTTCTCAGAACAGAAAATAGTTAATTGCATCATCCATATTAGAAATATACCTTTGCTATTTTAAAAATAGTGTAATTTTTATTTGTTTCCCAATATCTGCTTGAAAAAAAGCATCTTCGTATTACCTTGTAAAACTCTGCCCAGAATTAAACGGGAAATGGCGCTTACTGGAACATTTTCCGCTGGTAGTATTTTCGGAGGCAAGAATGGGTGCAATGAGGTTCCCGGGACAAACAATGTGCATATGCCAGTGGTGGGATCCCGTTGCAGGTGGCGAAAATGTCGAGGGATTATCTGTTGTATGTGACGGCTGGTAGGGTGGAAGGTGAGGTTGTCTCTGTCCTTGTTACAAATGGTGGGATGGGGCATGAGAGCAGAGCCACAGGATATAGAGGAGACCCTGGTGAGAGTCTGGACCAATCTCTGACAAGTCCCGCCCCCTGGCGATGTCATGTCCATTATTTTGACTTTTCGGCATTGCGTCCGTTCGGTTAGTTGGCTTTTCTGCGTCGAGTCCGTTCGGTTAGTTGGCTTTTCGGTGTTGCACCCTTTCAGTTAGTTGGCTTTTCGGCGTTGAGCTCATTCGGTTATTTGGCTTTTACGCGTCCTGCCCCATCGGTTATTTGGCTTTTCGGTGTTGTGTTCATTCGGTTAGTTGGCTTTTTGGCGTTGCGCCCCTTCGGTTATTTGGCTTCTCGGTGTCATTTCCATTTGGTTATTTGGCTTCCACTTCTTTGCGTCGGCTTCCCATCCTTCGACACCGCGTCCGGGTACCATAAGGTGATGTGCTGTGCACATCTTTACATGAATGGTGGATGTCTGGAACATGCTGCCAAAAGTGGTGGTTGGGGGGGGGGGGGGCAGTAGTGGCATTTAAGAGGCTTTTGGGTAGGCACATGGATATGCAGGGTATTGACGAGTATGGATCATATTTGGGAAGAGCAGATTAGTTAAACTTGAACATCATCTTTGGCATGGACATTATGGGTTGAAAAACCTGTTCCAATGCTATACTATTCTATGCTCTATGTTCTACACAGCACTCAAACCCTCCAGGCCTGATAATATCCTCATAAATCTTTTTTGCATCCTTTTTCCTAACCAGAAGCCTTGGATGAACCATGAGATCTGCATTCTGCTGAAGACCAGATCCCGGGCATTCAGGTCTGGAGATGCAGAGGTCTACAAGAAGCCAAGATACGACCTTGGTTAGGCCATCAAAAAGGATAAAAGGGACTTCTGCTCCAAGCTGGAGGATGGGACAGATGTTCGGCAACTGTGGCGGGGCTTGAATGCCATCATCGCCTACAAGGCGAAATCAGGAGGCAGCTCAAATGTCAGCGAAGTATCGCTCCCTGATGAGCTCAATACGTTTTACACACGCTTTGATAGGGAGAACACTGATGTGCCTTCCCGAGCTCCCATTCGCTGTGATGGTATTTCGGTCACGGTCACAGAGGCCGACGTCAGAAGATCCTTCAGAGGGGTGAATGCTCAAAAGGCGTCTGGACCTAATGGTATACCCGGTTGTGTTCTAAAAACCTGTGCGGACCATCTGGCTGGAGTTTTTACGGACATTTTCAACCTCTCACTTCTGAGGTCTGAGGTTCCCACCTGCTTTAAAAGGGCATCAATAATACCAAGAAGTCCAAGAAGAGCAAGGTGACGTGCCTCAATGACTATCGAGCAGTGGCACTAACATCTGTGGTGATGAACTGCTTTGAGAGGCGGATCATGGCGCAAATCAACTCATACCTCGACAAAAACCTGGACCCACTGCAGTTCGCTTACCGCCACAACAGATCAACGGTGGATGTGATCTCACTGACTCTCCACTCCGCTCTGGACCATTTGGACAACAAAAACTCATATGTCAGGCTGTTATTCATTGACTACAGCTTAGCATTTAATACCATCATCCCTTCCAAGCTGGTTACCAAGCTCTCAGATCCAAAGATCCTATAGCGAGCAAGATAGACCACTTCTGCGAAATACAATGGACCGACGTGCAGTACGCACCGGAGCGCAACTTCCGTCATTTCAGTATCCCCGACCCGACGCAATGCTCAGTGTAATGGGCGTTGTGGGGGAACAGTTCATGTGTTTTTAAATGTTTTAAATTTTCTTTTTAAACGGCACATACCTTGTACAGGGAAGAACTGCAGATGCTGGTTTAAACTGAAGACAGACATGAAAGGCTGGAGTAAATCAACAAATCAGGCAGCATCTTTGGAGAGGTCTAGGTGATATTTTGGGTTGACTTTTTCGATACGCTGTGTGCGTGTGTGTGTTTGTTTGGCGGAGCCTGAGAAGAGAAGTGCCGGCATCAAGAGCGAGCGAACGCGTGGACAGACGGACGAAAGCAAAGATCATAGAGCGGCATAGGTGGAAATTTCAGGTTGAGACCCTCTTTCAGACTGACAGTCAAGGGAAGGGAAACGGGAGATATAGGCATATCTTCCTTTCATTTGCCCTTAGTACTGTCTATATCTCTTGCTCGTCTTTCGCCTGACTCAGGGTCTCGACCCGAAATGTCACCTACAAAGATCTTTGGTCACCTATACCGCTCTATGATCGTTGCTCGACACCGTGATGGAAGCCGGTTACGCAAATGGCGCTGAAGATTACCCATGACCCTACTATGGCTTTTTAGCAGAGTGGACCATCTTGCTCACTATAGGATCTTTGCTCAGACCTGGGTCTCTGCGCATCCCTCTGCAATTGGATCCTCGACTTCCTCATTCATGGACCACAGTCTGTCCGTATTGATGGAAATGTGTCATCCTCAATAACAATCAGCACGGGAGCACCTCAAGGCTGCGTGCTCAGCCCCCTGCTGTACTCACTCTATACTCATGACTGCATAACCGGACATAGTGCGAACTCCATGGTCAAGTTTGCCGAGGACACCACTGTTGTGGGACGTATCACCGATGGGGACAAGTCAGAGTATAGTAGTGAGATCGACTGATTGACCAAATGGTGCCAGCACAATAACCTGGCTCTCAACACCAGCGAAACCAAGGAACTGATTGTGGACTTCAGAAGGGGTAGGATGGGGACCCACAGTCCCGTTTATATCAATGGGTCGATGGTGGAAAGGGTCAAGAACTTCAAATTCCTGGGCGTGCACATTTCCGAAGACCTCTCCTGATCCCAGCACACTGATGCAATCATAAAGAAAGCACATCAGCGTCTCTACTTCCTGAGGAGATTATGGAGAGTCGGTATGTCAAGGAGGACCCTCTCGAACTTCTACAGGTGCACAGTAGAGAGCATGCTGACCGGTTGCATAGTGGCTTGGACGACAACCTGAGCGTCCAGGAGCGGAAAAGACTGCAAAAATGTTAAACGCTGCCCAGTCCATCATCGGCTCTGACCTCTCTACCATCAAGGGGATCTATCGCAGGCGCTGCCTCAAAAAAGGCTCCCAGCATCATCAAGGACCCATACTTTCCTGGCCACACACTCATCTCTCTGCTGCCATCAGGTAGAAGGTACAGGAGCCTGAAATCTGCAACATCCAGGTTCAAGAACAGCTTCTTCCCCACAGCCATAGTCTATTAAACGCAACTTCAAACAAACTCTGAACTATAACAGCCTATTGCACTTCATGTGTTTATTTACAGTGGCTTGCAAAAGTTTTCATACCCCTTGAACTTTTCCACATTTTGTCACGTTACAACCACAAACGTAAATGTATTTTATTGGGATTGTATGTGATAGACCAACACAAAGTGGCCCATCATTGTGAAGTGGAAGGAAAATGATACATGGTTTTCAAATCTTGTTACAAATAAAAAACTGAAAAGTGTGGCGTGCAAAAGTATTCAGCCCCCTTTACTCTGATACCCCTAAATAAAATCCAGTGCAACCAATTGCTTTCAGAAGTCACCTAATTAGTAAATAGAGTCCACTTGTGTGTAATCTAATCTCAGTATAAATACAGCTGTTCTGTGAAGGCCTCAGAGGTTTGTTAGAGAACATTAGTGAACAAACAGCATCATGAAGACCAAGGAACACACCAGACAGGTCAGGGATAAAGTTGTGGAGAAGTTTAAAGCAGGGTTAGGTTATAAAAATATATCCCAAGCTTTGAACACCTCACGGAGCACTGTTCAATCCATCATCCGAAAATGGATAGAGTATGGCACAACTGCAAACCTACCAAGACATGGCCGTCCACCTAAACTGACAGGCCGGGCAAGGAGAGCATTGATCAGAGAAGCAGCCAAGAGGCCCATGGTAACTCTGGAGGAGCTGCAGAGATCCACAGCTCAGGTGGGAGAATCTGTCCACAGGACAACTATTAGTCGTGCACTCCACAAATCGGGCCTTTATGGAAGAGTGGCAAGAAGAAAGCCATTGTTGAAACAAAGCCATAAGAAGTCCCGTTTGCAGTTTACCACAAGCCATGTGGAGGACACAGCAAACATGTGGAGGAAGGTGCTCTGGTCTGATGTGACCAAAATTGAAGTTTTTGGCCTAAATGCAAAACGCTATGTGTGGCGGAAAACTAACACTGCACATCACCCTGAACACACCATCCCCACTGTGAAACATGGTGGTGGCAGCATCATGCTGTGGGGATGCTTTTCTTCAGCAGGGACAGGGAAGCTGGTCAGAGTTGATGGGAAGATAGATGGAGCCAAATACAGGGCAATCTTGGAAGAAAACCTGTTAGAGTCTGCAACAGACTTGAGACTGGGGCAGAGGTTCACCTTCCAGCAGGACAACGACCCTAAACATACAGCCAGAGATACAATGGAATGGTTTAGATCAAAGCATATTCATGTGTTAGAATGGCCCAGTCAAAGTCCAGACCTAAATCCAATTGAGAATCTCTGGCAAGACTTGAAAATTGCTGTTCACAGACGCTCTCCATCCAATCTGACTGAGCTTGAGCTATTTTGCAAAGAAGAATGGGCAAAAATGTCAGTCTGTAGATGTGCAAAGCTGGTAGAGACATACCCCAAAAGACTTGCAGCTGTAATTGCAGCGAAAGGTGGTTCTGCAAAGTATTGACTCGGGGGGCAAAATACTTTTGCACGCCACACTTTTCAGTTTTTTATTTGTAATAAAATTTGGAAACCATGTATCATTTTCCTTCCACTTCACAATTATGCACCACTTTGTGTTGGTCTATCACATAAAATCCCAATAAAATACATTTACGTTTGTGGTTGTAACGTGACAAAAAGTGGAAAAGTTCAAGGGGTATGAAAACTTTTGCAAGCCACTGTATGGGTGGAAATTTCTGCCCATTCTTCTTTGCAAAATAGCTCAAGTTCAGTCAGATTGGATGGAGAGCGTGGCCGGTGGGAGAGGAGAGGGAACCGGGGTCAGGCCTACTGCACTGTTATGGTCGGATGCAGGAGGCATCCCAGGGGAACAAATGTGATTTGGAAAAGGGCACAAATAATGCCTTAGCATATATTTCTCCTTCATTGGTAAATGTTAACAATATTCTACCATCTTCGTCTGGGCAGTGGGCTTGTGCTATAGACCTGCACGGGAAGGTAGACGCTCCTGCCCCCACTAGTCTCTGGCAGATAGGGCTCGTCAGCCTGGGAAGGCCGTCCATCTAGGAGAGGGAAAACTCTGATTTAAAACCTCCACTGCCTTGTGGCCATATCCAGTCATGGAAAAGGCTCCAGGAGTAAACCTCAAGAAAATCCGGAGTCGGAGCTCCAAAGGCAGTTAGTCGTTGTCTACGACCTCGCTCTGGCAGCTCCTGCGACGGCGCTGGTGCCAAACTGTAACGGCCCCGCTGTTCCTTTGGATCGATCAGCGGGCGTGGAGAGGGGGGACGTGCTGCATGGGCAACAGCCTGTCCTCCATATGACATCGCCCAGGCTTGCATCGGACCAGGATGCATCACCGATGGTCAGTCATGACCGAGGGGGGCCTACTAATAATCTACCACAGTCTTACAAAGGAATTACCATATTTTGCTGCAGTTTATGATTCTGAATCATGAGAGTTTTTTCTCACCCTGTGTCCGAAACCAAGAGCTGGGCCCGACACCCTTTTCCCATAATATATTAAACGTACGTTACATAGCTTATACGTGTCATTGTTAAAGACATGGGAGCAGAATTAGGCAATTCAGCCCAATGAGTCTCTTCTGCTGATCCATTTTTCCCTCTCAACCCCATTCTCCTAACTTCTCCCCATAAATTTGACTGGAAAGGGACCCTAGCAGTGATGACGGTGGAATAGCAATGGCAGGAATTTCTGGGAACAATCGAGAAGATACTGGACAATAGACAATAGACAACAGGTGCAGGAGTAGGTCATTCGAGCCAGCACCGCCATTCAATGTGATCATGGCTGATCATCCCCAATCAGTACCCCGTTCCTGCCTTCGCCCCATATCCCCTGACTCTGCCATCTTTAAAAGCCCTATCTAGCTCTCTCTTGAAAGTATCCAGAAAACCGGCCTCTGAGGCAGAGAATTCCAAAAATGCAGGGTCATTTCATTCAAAAAAAAAGGAAAGATTCTAAGGTGAGTAAGAGGTGACCGTGGTTGACAAGGGAAGCCAAGGACACTATAAAAATAAATAAGAGGTATAACATAGCAAAGATGAGCGGGAAGCCAGAGGATTGGGAAACTTTAAAAGATCAACAAAAGGTAACTAAAAAGGCATTACAGGGAGAAAAGATGAAGTATGAAGGTAAGCTAGCCAAGAATATAAAGGAGGATAGTAAAAGCTTCTTCAGGTATGTGAAGAGAAAAAAAATAATTAAGACAAATGTGGGTCCCTTGAAGACAGAAACAGGTGAATTTATTATGCGTAACAAGGAAATAGCAGACGGGTTAAACAGGTACTTTGGTTCTGTCTTCACTACGGAAGACACAAAGAATCTCCCAGATGCACGAGGGGACAGAGGACCTAGGGTGACGGAGAAACTGAAGGAAATTCACTTTCATCTGGAAATTATTTTGGGTAGACTGATGGGACTGAAGGCTGATAAATCCCCAGGACCTGATGGTCTGCATCCCAGGGTACGCAAGGTGATGGCTCTCGAAATCGTGGACGCATTGGTGATCATTTTCCAATGTTCTATAGATTCACGATCAGTTCCTGTGGTTTGGTGAGTAGCTAATGTTATCCCACTTTTCAAGAAAGGAGGGGGAGAGAAAGCAGGGAATTATAGACCAGTTAGCCTGACATCGGTGGTGGGAAAGATGATGGAGTGGAGTATCAAAGTGTAATAGTGGCGCATTTGGATAGCAGTAACAGGGAGAGCCAGTGGATTTAGTGTACCTGGACTTTCAGAAAGCCTTTGAGAAGGTCCCACACAGGAGATTAGTGGGCAAAATTAGAGCACATGGTATTGGGCGTAGAGTACTGACATGGATAGAAAATTGGTTGGCAGACAGGAAACAAAGAGTAGGGATTAACGGGTCCCTTTCAGAATGGCAGGCAGTGATTAGTGGGGTATCGCAAGGCTCGGTGCTGGGACCGCAGCTATTTCTAATATACATTAATGATTTAGATGAAGGAATTAAAAGTAACATTAGCAAATTTGCAGATGACACAAAGCTGGGTGGCAGTGTGAACTGTGAAAAGGATGCTATGCGGATGCAGACTGACTTGGACAGGTTAGGTGAGTGGGCAGATGCATGGCAGATGCAGTATAACGAGGATAAATTTGAGGTTATCCACTTTGGAGGCAAGAATGGGAAGGCAGATTATTATCTGAATTGTGTCAGGTTAGGAAAAGAAGTACAAAGAGACCTGGGTGTCCTAGTACATCAGTCACTGAAAGTAAGCATTCAGGTACAAGAGGAATGTTGTTCCTCTATTTAAGAAGCTTAGTTTAATTTGGAGATATAGCGTGAAAACGGGCCCTTTGGTTCACTGAGTTCACGCCGACCAGTGATCGCCCATGCACTAGTACCATCCTACACACTGGGGACAATCTACAGAAGCCAATTAAACTACAAATCTGCATGTCTTTGGAATGTGAGAGGAAAGCGGAGAACCCGGATAAAATCCACGCAGTCACAGGGAGAACGTACAAAGACTGCACACATAGCACCACAGTCAGGATTGAACCCAAGTCTCTGGTGCTCTAAGGCAGCAACTCTACCGCTGCGCCACTCTGCCACCCTGCACAGGGCTCCAAAGAAAATTCTGGAACTACAGACCAGTAAGCCTAAAATCTGTGGTAGGTAAGTTGCCGAAGTTAATTCTGGGATACAAGATATACAGTACATGCATTTGGAAAGACAGGAGTTGATTATGGATAGACAGCATAGCTTAGTGTATGGGAGATGGTGTCTCACAAACATGATTGAGTTTTTTGAAGAAAGTAACCAATAGCCCTGTGAGAGGGGAAATATTTAAAAGGAACCTGTGGGACAACGTTTTCACACAGAGGATGGTGGGTATATGGTATGAGCTGCCAGAGGAAATAGTTGAGGCAGGTGCTATAATATTTAAAAGACATTTGGACAGGTACATGGATATGAAAGTTTTAGAGGGATATGGGCCAAGCACAGCCACGTAGGACTAGTGTAGATGGGCCATCGCCAGCATGGGCAAGTTGGGCCGAAAAGCCTGTTTCCATGCTGCATTACTATCACTCTAAACGTACGGTTTTGGTCTCAAAATCTGAGGAAGGACATTATTGCCATAGAGGGAGTGCAGAGAAGGTTCACCAGACTGATTCCTGGGATGTCAGGAAGAAATACTGGATAGACTCGGTTTATTATCTCTAGAATTTAGGAGATTGAGAGGGGGTCTTATGGAAACTTACAAAATTCTTAAGGTGTTGGACAGGCTAGATGCAGGAAGATTGTTCCCGATGTTGGGGAAGTCCAGGACAAGGGGTCACAGCTTAAGGATAAAGGGGAAATCCTTTAAGACCGAGATGAGAAAGACTTTTTTCACACAGAGAGTGATGAGTCTCTGGAACTCTCTACCACAGAGGGTAGTTGAGGCCAGTTCATTGGCTATATTTAAGAGGGAGTTACATGTGGCCCTTGTGGCTAAGGGGATCCGAGGGTATGGAGAGAAGGCAGGTACGGGATACTGAGTTGGATGATCAGCCATGATCATATTGAATGGCGGTGCAGGCTCGAAGGGCCGAATGGCCTACTCCTGCACCTAATTTCTATGTTTCTATCCATTTGTTCCCTTCTCAAATAGACTGTAGGTTTATAAAGGACCATCCATGTTGGGCATTTCTAATACTTAATCTTCATGCTGTGACATGATCATTTCATGCTTAATTAGTTAAACCTCTTTTCAATATCATTCCTATTTGAGATGTTTGGGAAAGAAAGCACTCATATTCACATGGTGCATGTTACAACCTCAGGATGTCCAAGAGCACTTCAAAGCTAATTAATTCTTTGTTGCTTTGTGGGCGGGCTGTGGAGGATTTCAGCTCAATCTGTGTTTGTTCCCTTGATGTTGGTTAAAAATAAAATGTAAAAGCATTGAGGAGGGCAGTGTTGTAAGACCTGCCACTTTCTGTTATATATGCATAGACACATAAGCTTCATTCAGGGAATTTTCACCCTGCAACAAATAAGACTGTTTTATCAAATATACCGCACAATAATGTTTGCATCATTCACTGAAACATAATTTTGAAACTCAAACAATGCTTATGAAGAGCTTTTCTTGCAACTGTATGGCAATCATTGGTTGACCCAACATCATCTTTGTTACCGGGCAGGAAATCCAGGCCCTGAGACCTATTATCTGGTGTCATAAATGTAAATTCACCATGATGGGATTTGGAACATATTCAATTAATTAGGTAAACCTGGAATCATTAGCTATCACCCTGGAAGAAGCAGATTGTTGCAAAGACTCATCTGGCTCAAAAATAGGGGAAATCTGCTGTCCTGACTCTCTATGGCCTACATCCAAGCCAGAGCATATTATGCACTCGTAACTTTGGAAAATCATAAGATAAATTAAATCTGTTGGACCTCACCATCAGATATAGATACTGAACATTGCACCCAGCTCAGTTATTGTCGCAAAGTCATCCGCACAAAGGTCCGCGTTTCCCACCTAAACCAAGAGAGTTGTCTATGGCTGACTGAAGCATCAGCACAAAATAGCTGGAGCCACAGAATCCGACCATTATGACACAATTTTGTTGGTGTTGCTGCTCCTAATATCACAGAGCATGGAACAGCACTGTACAAGAGCAGGCGCTTCGCCCCATAATGACTGCGCTGAACATGATGCTAGGTTAAACTAACCTCTTCTGCCTGCATTTCCCCCGTTGGTGTTCTTGCTGTCAGGATTGTTTGCTTTTGCTGCTGACTTGGCTGTTAATGCTGCTGCTGATGTTGGTGCTGTTGTTCCTGCTGATGTTGGGGCTGCTGCTGGAGTTTATGTAGGTGTTAGTATTATACTGAAGGTGTTGCTGCAAATGTTGCTGTTGTTGCTGATGTTGTTACTACTGAGGTTAGTGGCTTGCTGCTGATGTTAATGGCTTCCGGCTGATGCTGGAGTGGCTGCAGATGTTGGCATTGCTACTGGTATCGATGGGGATACTGCTGTTGTTGCTGAAGGTGTTGCTGAAGATGGTGTTTCTGCTGGTGTTGGTGTGGCTGCAGGTGTTAGTGTTAGTGCTGCTGCTGCTGTTGATGTTGGTGCTGCCACTGTTTCCAATGCTGCATTTGATGATGTCAGAGTTGCTGCAGCTGTTGGCTTGGCTGCAGACATTTGGGTTGCTACTGATGTTGATGTTATAGCTGTTGTTTCTGCCAATGTCCTTGGTGCTTCTGATATTAAAATTTGCTTCAAATGTTGGTGTTGCTACTTGGTTATGGCGCACATCATTAGGTAGGACCTAGACCAAACACAATTTGCTGACCAGACAATAGATCGATGTGGGATGTGATCAAGCTGGTTCTCCACTCTGCACTTGACTACTTGGGCAATAAGAACACATACATCAGGCTTTGGTTCATACGCTACAGCGTTCAACATCATCATCCCCTGCAAACTTGTTATCAAACTCACGGAGCTGGGTCTCTGCTCATCCCTATGCAACTGGATCCTCGACTTCCTCATTGGCAGACCACAATCAGTACAAATTGACAACAACACTACCTCCTTGGTAAACATCCGGTGGCATCTCAAGGCTGTGTGCTCAGTCCTCTGTTCTACCTACTCTACGCTATGGCACAGTTCCAAAGTCATCTTAAAATTCGCGGACGACACTACTGTTGTTGGACGAATAACAGGTAATGATGAGTCAAAGTATAAGAGCGAGATCAAAAATCTGATTGAATGGTGCCAGACCAATAACTTTACTCTCAACGTCAGCAAAACCAAGGAGCTGATTGTTGACTCCAAAAGGAGAAATCTGTGGATCCACGAACCTGCCTTCATTGGCAGTGGAGAGTGAACAACTTCATGTTCCTGTACATGCATATCTCTGAAGATGTGTCCATATTGATGCTGCACTAAAGAAAGTCCATCAACACTTGTACTTCCTCAGAAGATTGAGTAGATTAGTAAAATGAAAAAATATTCCCTTGAACTTCTAGACAGCTTTTGTTTTGCACTATATACATTTTTTTAATTTATTGATCTTTTTTTTGGTTGTTTGTTATATTATCTATTGGGTGTCCTGTTGACAAACATGTTATGCTGCAGCAAATAAGAATTTAATGGTTCCATTTCGGTACATACTGTATGACAAAGAAACACTCTTGACTCTTGACATATTGGCTTGTTGCATGGTTTGGTTTGGCAAATCGAACACCCAAGAATGAAAGGTTTTACAAAGTGGTGGACACCACCCGGTCCATCAAGGGTGCTGATCTCTCTAACATCGAAGGGACGTATAGGAGGCGTAGCCTCAGAAATGCAGGCAACTCCATTAAAGACCCACATCACCCTGGCCATGCTCGCATTTTGCTCCTACAGGAAGATATACAGGTCTGAAAACCATGACCACTAAGTTCAAGAATAGCTTCTTCCTAACAACCATCATACTCTTGAACACCACACATGAGCTATGGACTGTCTTGGGTTGCACTAAGGACTTCAGGATTTTTTTATACTAGTATTGGGGTTATTAATTTATTCATTTTTTGTTTATTATATATTAACTATGTGTAATGTGTTACAGGCCTGTTATGCAGCTTCATGTAAGAATGTTGGTTCATGTGACAATTAAATACTCTTGACTTAACTTTTGAGTCTAGCTGATATGGATGTTGCTCCTGATATTGGTGCTGTGCTCATGTTGTTGGTTTTACTGCTCATGCTATTGCTGTTGGCCTGGATGTAATTTCTGATATAGGTGTTGCTACTGATGTCATTGCTATCGTGGCTGTGGCTGCTGACGCTTCTGCTGTTGCATGCCTTTAATAGAAGCTGCGCTCTGTAAAAAGGCAGGTGTTTTCCTGATATAGTGTGACATTTATTTCTGTGCACACCGTTTTGTTGAGTTTGTGGATACTCATTCCATGGGATTATGACTACTGCTACTCAGCATCTTCTTACTGTTATTCAGGTGTGCTGAATTTTCTGATGTGGAGAGGATATTTTCTTTAGTGAGAGAATATAAAACTGAGGTTCAGCATTTAAAAATAATATGTCTCCCATTTAAGATAGAGAAAAAGTCAAATTATTTCTTTCAGGAGGTCAAGGGTCTTTTTGAATTTTCCCAAATGACAGTGGAACCAGGGTATTTCAATATCTTTAAAGTAGGGTAGATAGATTTTTGACAAGGATGGGATGGGGGAGACGTGAAAGGTTACAATAGGTAGATGGGTTGCAGAATTGAGATCAACATTGGAGTGGTAGAGCAGGCTTGAGTGCTGAGTAGCCTATTAATAGTAATTTCTAATCAAACTCAAGTACAATTGTATGCAGACTCCTCAGTATGGGACTAGATTTCATATGTCTCTTTGCAGTGGGATTTGCATGCAGAACAAACCTCTGATTGATACAAATGTTTTCAGATCCACAGCTGACCTGAAGGTGTTGCTGATGTTCTAATCCTGGAAATAAAATGAAACACGCCATTACTATTTGTCCTCCAGTCATCCCATACCAAACTAATTGATGCTGACTATCTCCAATCAGTTCATTGCTTTGCAAATGTGAGTAAATCTTATCTCCGAGACTCCTCTCCAATAATTTCCCGATCCCACTGATATAAGGCTCACCAGCCTACAATGTGCTGGATTATCCCTGTTGCCTTTCTTAATCAAAGGAACAACACTGGCTATTCTCCAGTCCTCTGAATTTCTTATTCCTCCATTCTTCAAGAAAATGTTCTACGCTTCTTTGATTTCTGTTTTATGTTAGGCTGGTGCAATACAACACGTGGCTGTCTGCTGCCCATTCACCAAGTAATCTAGAACTGGTAAGTCATAATTTCTTCAAAACCTAAAGAAGTGAATTAACCACTCTATAAAGATTATCTGGTCCTTTGGCCCATCTTACCCATGCCAACCGAGAGGCCCCAGACAAGTGAGTCCCATCTGCCTGTTCCTAGCCCATATCCCTCTAAACCTTTCCTATCCATGTACCTGTTCAAATGTCTTTTAAATGTTGTTACTGTACCTGCCTCATCTATTTTACTTCGTAGTCACGTGAGCGACTTTGTGAAGACCCCGCCAGCACGCATGCGCGACATATCGTCAAACGCATGCGAAGCGACAGGCAGGGAGGAAGGTCGCTCCTCCACCAGAACGGACCTGCAGGTAAGGTGAACTAACCTGAGGTCGGGTTTGTTTTTCAGGCACTCTGTGGCACAGAGTACCCCACCAACGGGCCGCCTCGAGAGACTGACTGCAGACCGCGGGAACGTGGGCAGTCACCGGCGGCGGCAGACTTCTCCACAGACCCGGAAGTGGGGCAAGCCCATTGACTCGGCAGGGTCTGGGCTCGGAGACCCGCCGTTCACAGGTAGCGACGGCAGAGCGGCAGCCCCAACGTAAAGCCACAACAGCCCGCAGGAACACGTCGGACTGGTGGCAAAACTACCCGGAAGTGGGGCAAGCCCATTGACTCGGCAGGGTCCGGGCTTAGAGACTCGCCGTTCGTGGGTAGCAATGGCTGTCGATAATCCCGCATGGAGCGGATGGGGAGCACTAGCTCCAACGTGACCCATTCCAGCAGGAGTCTGGTCACTGTGGGTCTCCTAGCAGACCCACGGCAGTACCCTTTACAGGGCTGCCAAATGCTCATCCTCTTTGCAGGGGAGCATAAGGAGTCAGGTCTGGGCTGACTCTGAAGAGGGGGTGTTGGCAGAAGAATACAACATGCTAGGGGTGCAAGAAGAGGAGCTAATCGGGGTGGCATCCAAGTTGCGATGCCCTCACAAAAAGGGGCTACCATTGTCAGCAGGCAGCCAGTATAAATTACTCAACAACTTGCCTAGCTCCAGGAATCTGTATTTCCCTCAATGTGCCTGCGGTAAATCCTCAAACTACTGGCCTCGGGTATTACCAGCTTTGTGTAGAACCACCAGTGCACAGCCGCCTACTCTGTTGTTTGGAGCCAACCTGCCCAAACAGGTAAAAGACCTCAACAAAGAGACAATAGCCATCGGCATGATTAAGGTGCTGGCCGCTACCAGGTCCTCACATATTTGGCGGCAGCACCCTTACGCATCCACCACCAGGCTGCGTTATCACACGGAAAGAAAAGCTGGTGAAACCTCGAAGGCTGTACAACCTACACAAAGGTCTTTTGCAGGCCATGTCCCAGAATGGCCCTTCTGGAAGATGCACCAACCCCACACCACAACGCCTCCACCTCCCTGGAACCAAGGAAGGAGAAACCCAACACAGCACCACAGGTAACCATGGAGGTAGGTGGGTCTGGTTGCCTTCGGAACATAACATGTGTAACTTCTTCACAGGTTGGGGGAAGGTTACACTTGTTCAGGGAATAACTTCTGGTCTTTTCATACTGCACAGTATTCAGCGATACAAAATTTAATTTATTGACAAACTCCTCCTTTCCGGTTCAACATGCACCTAGCCGAAAGTTTGTGCTTTCACAAAAAAGAGAAAGTAAAAAGGTCATGCAGAACTGTTAAAACTATATACTAAAGGACTAATAGAGGAAACCAAACATGAGTCTCGAGTTTGTATCAAACATCTTCACCTAAAAACAAAACAGATGACGGATGCCGCATCATTTGATTTGACACAACTGAATACTTTTGTGCAGTACACCCACTTCAAAATGGAAATTTTTTGTTACTGCTAAAACAACTAGTTTCCAAGGGGTACTTCATGGCTTCCATCGATCTAAAAGATGCATACTACTCAGAACCAATAGACAAAGATCACCACAGATATTTGAAATTTATCTGGATGGGATAGCTCTGGCAGTATAAAGCGCGGCCCAATGGATTAACATCAGCCCCAGACTGTTTACAAAAATATTGAAACCAGCTTTGACGTTTCTTATGAAACAAAAAAAACAAAAAAAACATATTGTCATGGCATATCTGGATGACATCTTATTGTGGGGATAACCTTGGAATTGGCTAAATTGTCTGTCTCAGCCACCAAGCTCCTATTTCAAAAATTGGGGTTTATTATCCATCCAGACAAATCCAAGTTAAATGCCTTCTGTGACTATGGATTATTTGGGATTCACGATTGACATTACCAAAATCTACAAAGGGCCAAAACTATAGCACTCAAAACACCTTGCTGGCCATTTTGACAGACCAGCCAAAGCAAATTGGAATTACGATGGTGGATTAGCAATGTTCGAAATTGCTCTAAATCCCATCACAGTCACAAACCCTTCGGTTGTGTTACAAACTGACGCCAGCACTCACGGCTGGGGAGCAACTAATACCATCTCCAGTTGCGGTGGTAGATGGAATACACATGAATTAACCTTACTTCAGGATATCAATCATCTAAAGATGTTGGGAGCATTCACGGACTTCGGGACAGTGGCGGACACCAGGTCATGCAAATTCAATGACAACACCGAATGTACCCTAATCTACAAACAAAAGTTGATTGTTTTTAAAACTTGCTGTTTTTCTTCGTACTCTCAACGAGGGGGCCTCTGAGAAAAAAAGGTTTATCGTATCATTTTGCTAGATGTCTTTGCAGATGGCCTTATGATTTACTGGTTCTTCTAAGTGAGCCCAAGTATTTTCCCAAGCATCTAATTGTTTTTTGAGCAAGCCGCTTGGCCGACATGTTGGCTGTCAACTCCATTCTACCTGAAAAGCCTGTTTAACCTTTGCATTACAGTCTCTGAAGCTTTTTTCGCACAAAGGAAATACTTATATTCCATTGGAGACCAACTATCTCGGGACGAGGGCACCGTTGCAGAAGTCCCTGAAGGAAGCGTACTTCTTCAAGTAATTCTCTCTCCATCCTCACTCATCTTCTCTGAATACTCATCTTCTGGGATTCACCAATAATGAGGAACTGATCTGAACTTACTTCATATATGCCTTGGGTGCAAAAGGAACTCAGAAACTAGGCATCACACGACAAAGTGGCTCTATTGAATCCTCAATGTTACCACCCATCAACATAGTAGAAATACAGGATATGGTGCAGTGTGCATTTTTCTTGAATGGGTACAGCATTCAAGAACTTCAATTATAACAAATAAATGCATTAGTATTATTTGGAAACTTGTACAGCATGTAATATATTCATTTCAACCAGCACCATTATACTGTGTATCATGCATTTTATCCGTAAAATACGCTTACTGTTTCAGACATGCATCATCTGCATGTTCGCCTACAAATTGATAATACCACCGTGGTGACAAACATTAATCATATGGGTGGAATTAAGTTGATATCTTGTGATGAATTGATCAATACAATCTGGCACTGGTGCATAGAAAGAAACATTTGGATATCCACTACTTATCTTCCGGGTAAGCTCAATACAGTGGCGGACACCAGGTCAAGCAAATTCAATGACAACACCGAATGGATGTTGGACCACCAGTTATTTACTGACATTATAGCTCGGTATGGAATGCCAGATATCGATTGTTTTGCATCAAGACTTAATCACCAGATACCAACGTATGTTGCATGGGAATCAGACCCTGGGGCAGTAGCGATGGACGCATCTTGCTACACTGGGGGGGGGGGGAATTGTTTTTCTATGCATCCCCCCCCCCCCCCCCTATTCTGCCTCATTAGTCGGGTCTTGCGGAAAATTCAACAAGACTCCACGTCAGGTATTTTGGGAGTACCCAATTGGCCTACTGAGCCATGGTACCCTGTGGGACTCGACATGGTCAGAGCCATGGATTCCGATCTACAAACGCCCGGGTTTGCTGGTACACCTGTGACAAGGGAGCGTCATCAATGCCATGACCGAATGAACCCATTGGGTGCGAGATTTGGAAAAGACCTCTCCTGGAATTTGGGCTATCGGACCGAACCATGAATATCATCGCGGCATCATGCAGAGAGTCCACCAGGAAACAGTACCTCACCCATGTCAAAAAATGGGAGGTATTTTGTACCAGGACAGAGACAACTTACAACACAGCCACCATCACGGATGTGCTGGAGTTCCTGGCAAGTCTACGCGTCGATAAAGGCTTGAGTTATAGTGCCATCAATTGTGCAAAAAATGCCCTATCTGCATACCTGGGACAGGAGCTAGAACACCATGGAGGAGTATCTCACCCTCTTGTGTCAAACCTCATGAGGGGATTTTAACACAAATTTCCCCAGGCCTCAATATTCCCAGACCTGGGATATTGGCATTGTCCTGACCTATTCAGAGATTGGGCACCAGCCACGTCCCTCGCACTAACACGTATAAAATAGTGATGCTGATGACACTTGTAACAGCGCAGCGGGTCCAGTCTCTGCACAAACTAGACTGGACACCATGGTAACATCCCAAAATAAGGTAGCCTTTCACATTTATGAGTTACCTAAACAAAACAGGCCTGGGTCATCTGGCCTCAAATTGGAGTTCCTGGCTTATCCCGGAGATAGACGCCTATGCATAGTGACCCACCTCCTACATTAACTGGAGGTCACCAAATGTCTCAGGGGAATGGAAATTGCTCTATTTATAAGTTCAAACATCCTCATCACAGAGTACCGTGCAGACCATATCAAAATGGCTCAGGGTGGTGTTAGGTGCAGCAGGGGTTACGATGAGGGATTTTGTGCCCTCCGCTCCCAACCCTCTATTATAACGTCAACTGGTATGTTAGTTCTCTTATCTTACTATCTTTAGTCAACTCTACTATCTGTGATTTCACACCGCTGCTTTGAAGAATGTCGTGCATGCGTGCTGGCGGGGTCTTCACAAAATCCCTCATCGTAACTCCTCATAAAATAAGGATCAAACTTCGAACTGGTAAGTACTCGTTTAATCTTACTATTTCCCCTGGCACCTTGCTGACAGAAACTTTCCCCAGCCACAATGTGACCGGGACCAGTTTAAGCCCACAAATCAACAATCAACAAAATTCATGAATTCAGCAAGAGTTACATTTGATCTTTCAGATTTTTGCTTTTCCATCAAAGGTGGTATCAGTTCCAGCTTCCTATTTTTCTTAACTTAATTCCCTGATTATGCTGCTGTCAACTTAAACAATAAATCTTTTTTTTTTTAGCTCTCATACTATTTAAAACAACATCACTGCAAACATGATAATGCAAGTAAATGTGGACAAGCAGGTTTTGAGGATTCGGA
Source organism: Raja brachyura (assembly GCA_963514005.1). The sequence goes on from OY740785.1 coordinate 10,170,600, forward strand.
TCAATGAATGGAGAAAGAACATTTTGGGTTACATACAACTGTTTTTTTTGGAGAAATATACAATAAAAACTATTAATAAAGCAACAAATGTTACACCTTTCTGCTTGTTAGGTCTTCACTGATATGAGCAATGGCTACTGACAACAAATCTCATGATCTTCCTGTTTGCGATCGCTGGTCTACAGAACTCCAGGATCCTGGCACCGTTCTGGATCACGGCTCATGGCAAAGTCTCTCTCTCTCTCTCTGTCACAGTGCACATATAATCAATAAGCCTGCTTGGCCGACGTGTACCCTAATCTACAAACAAAAGTTGATTACTTTTTAAAACTTGCTGTTCTTCTTCGTACTCTCAACGAGGGGGCCTCTGAGAAAAAAAGGTTTATCATATCATTTTGCTAGATGTCTTTGCAGATGGCCTTTTGATTTACTGGTTCTTCTAAGTGAGCCCAAGTATTTTCCCAAGCACCTAATTGTTTTTTGAGCAAGCCCACTTGGCCGACATGTTGGCTGTCAACTCCATTCTAGCTGAAAAGCCTGTTTAACCTTTGCATTACAGTCTCTGAAGCTTTTTTCGCACAAAGGAAATACTTATATTCCATTGGAGACCAACTATCTCGGGACGAGGGCACCGTTGCAGAAGTCCCTGAAGGAAGCGTACTTCTTCAAGTAATTCTCTCTCCATCATCGCTCATCTTCTCTGAATACTCATCTTCTGGGATTCACCAATAATGAGTAACTGATCTGAACTTACATCATATATGCCTTGGGTGCAAAAGGAACTCAAAAACTAGGTATCACACGACAAAGTGGCTCTATTGAATCCTCAATGTTACCACCAGAAATACAGGATATGGTGCAGTGTGCATTTTTCTTGAATGGGTACAGCATTCAAGAACTTAAATTATAACAAATAAATGCATTAGTATTATTTGGAAACTTGTACAGCATGTTATATATTCATTTCAACCAGCACCATTATACTGTGTATCATGCATTTTATCCGTAAAATACGCTGCAGCAACTTGCTGGAGCTTTCTTGACACTATTTCCTGGACCTGTGACCTCCACTACCTCGAACGACAACGGCAAGGACTATGTTCATTCCAAGGTCATGTCCAATGTTCACATGTTCACAACTTGTATATATTTTGTAGGTGTAATTCCTAGAATTCAGTACTTACTATATAAAAAAGTGAAGGAATTAGATACAAATTGGCTGATTAGGGAACGTTATTTAAAGGGTTTAGTGGTGGATGAGGAATGACAAGCATTAAAAGAGCACATGGATGAATTACAATTGTTGCAATCTGGTGCAAAAATGAAACTGGGAAAGTGGCTCAACCATGGATTTAAAATTAATTAGCGATTGCATCAAATCCAAGGAGGAGAAAATTAAATGGTCAGAAAAAGCAGCAAACCAGAAGATCATGAGCCATTTAGTATTCACCAAATGAGGACAAAGTCTGACAAGGAAGGTGAACAAGAATCATGGAGATATACAACATGGAAACAGGTCCTTCAGTCCACCGCATCTATGCTGACCAAGTTGGCACTGTGGGCTGGTCCCATTTGCTTGCATTTGGTCTATAGCCCTCCAAATTCTTCCTATCCATACGTCTGTTCAAATGTCTTTTGAAAGACATCATTGTATCTGCTTCTACAGGTTTCTCTGGCAGCTCATTGCAGATATGGACAACCTTGTGAGTAAAAACATTGCCCCTAAGGTCCTTCTTAAATGTCCCACCCCCTTCACCTTTTCTAGTTATAGAATCCTCAACTCTGGGAAAAAGACTGTGAGCATTCGTGGATAAAGTTAACATAGAAACAGACTGTAAAACATTTGATAGATAAGTGAAATGAGAATTCCACAAGTTTGGAGATGAGCTTGGTTGGCATAATGGTATTGGAAGTAGAGCTATTTTTGACGACTAGCGTCCAATGTAGGCATCCTTCTTAACCAGGTGTTCCAGGTATGAGTGTAATGCCAGGGAGATGGCATCAGCCCTGGACCTGCTGTGGTGGTAGATAATAGACAATAGACAATAGGTGCAGGAGTAGGCCATTCGGCCCCTGGAGCCAGCACCACCATTCAATGGGATCATGGCTGATCATCCACAATCAGTACCCCGTTCCTGCCTTCTGTGAACTGCAGTGGCTCAAGGCTGCTTGGGAGGCTAGAGGTAATGTGCGCAATAACCAGCCTCTCAAATAATTTCATGATGATGGATGTCAAGGCCATGGACGGTAGTCATTAAGGCATGAGATCTTGCTTTTCTTTGGCACCCAGATGATAGTGGTCTTCTTGAAGCAGGTGGGTACCTCAGAACGGGGTAGGGGGAGATTAAATATGAACAAAAGCAGGTAAAGGGACTTCCAGCAAGTGGGACGTTTTTAAAAGTGAGATACGGCAGTTCTTTTTAGAGCAAAAGGTGTGGTTGGCAGGATTAGGGAACCCTGGGTGAGAGGTATTAAGGCACCAGTCAGGAAAATGAAGAAGGCATTTGTCAGATGTAGGCAGCTGGCATCAAGCAAGTCCTTAGAGGATTATGAGATGTAGTACACTTAAGGGCCTGTCTCACGAGCATGCGACTGCATGCGGCAAGCGCGACCAATCCGGAAGCGGGGGTCGAGTGATCCCCGTACAGGGCCGGTCCCACCAGCATGCGACTGCATGTGGCGAGCGCGACCAAACCGGAAGCGGGGGGCGCGCGGAGGTTGAGTGAGTGACATGAAGTTAGAGTAAAGTCCACGGGAAGTTCGCGCGTGACATACAGGGCTTCAAGATGCTGCGTACGGCGTCAAGACGTTGCGTATGGCATCAAGGCGGTGCGCATGGCGTCGAGGCGGTGCGTAAGGCGTTGCGGCGGCTGCGGGCCGGCAGGCCGTTGCCGCGCGGAATTTTTGAACTGTGTCAGTTTTTCGGAGCCCCGCGCGATGTCAGGACCAGCTCCGCACAACTCCATACGGCTCCGGCGATCGAAGTGGGACCGGCCCCGCGAGGCCGTACGGCTCAAGCGACCACGTTAGGTCGTGCTTGCCGCATGCAGTCGCATGCTCGTGGGACAGGCCCTTTAGGGAGGAAATCGGGAGGGCAAAAAAGGAGGAAATTAGATAGGTTTGGCAGATAAGCTAAAGGAAAATCCTAAGACATTCTACAATTATAATAAGAGCAAAAGGATATCAAGCAAGAGATCAGGTTCACAAGGATCAATGGGGCCGTCTATATGTGGAGCCAAAGAGATGGATGAGGTGCTTAATTGACCTTTCTCATCTATATTCACCATGGAGTAGGTCTCGGAGGTTTAGGAATTAAGGAAAATAAATATTAGAACATAATCCATATTTCAAAGGGAGTGGCGCTAGAGGTCAAGAAAGATTCAGGTAGATAAATCCCCAGGATTTATCTCTATAACCTGCCCAATGTTTTTGTTCATTTTTTTAGGAGAAGTGCAAAGAATCCAGGGGATTATCAGTAGGGAAGCTATTGGAGAGGATACTTTGGGATTAGGATATACTCCCATGTGGAAGGGAATGGGTTACATAGGAATATAGGTATGACTTTGTATACAACCTGTCATGTTTTAAAAGCGTTTAGGGGACAGGTGGATATGCCACCTACTACATGGGAATTTGGTTTGTGGCCGCATTTCCAAGGTGAACTATTTGGGTTGATGAATATTTATCTGCACAGAGCCTTGGGTTAGCCCAGGGAAGACCTGTAACTGAGTTTGGGTGATCAGCCATGAACATATCGAATGGCAAGGCAGGCTCAGGGGGTTGAATGGCCTATTCCTGCTTGCAATTTCATTTTTTTTTCTGTTTCTATCATTACAGGAGCACCTTCATCACAGACAGTAGCAGTTCATTGGGAGCCTGCTCCAGTGCATTCGATACTGATCCGACCAGTAACAACCTTATTCCTGAGAAGAAAAGGAATAAATATATGAACAGTGAGGATCTGTATCTGGAACATGTATTTTCAAAATTTATTCTTGAATTGATGAGAGGCACCATGCTGTGAGGACAGCAGCTGTTCTGTGTTCATTGCATTCACATCCTGTAGAAAGCAACAAATGTTCTTTCCAAAAGAAGGAAGATTCGGTCATGTGTTCTTCTTCTTAAAAGGGTTTGTGCTGCCAGGGCCGGTCCTAGGCCGATAGGACCGATTTTTCCAAATTGGGCCCCGCGCCCAAAGGGGGCCCCCGCGTTAATTTTCCGTATTTCATATGGAAATACAAATTCGCTTTGTCAAATAAAGGTTTTTAAAAAAACATTCGCCATACGGATTTCTTTATATGGAATACAAGCGCTGTTCCTACGGCCATCAGACACAAATGACGTGTTAACCACTGTAGTGTTAACAGCCAGTTGTGTTAACAAGTAGTTATCCAATGCGTCATCAATGCATCGATCCACATTCCTCAGTAAATGTGTAATTGTGTTTTAGACGAGGTATTAATAACGCTGTGTTCCTTTGAATACAATTCACGCGACATCATTAACACTTCTTCAAAACATAATTACATTTTACTGTGGAATGTAGATTGATGCATTGATGACACATTGAGAATTTCTTAAAACTCACCATCGTGAGTATGAACTTCTTTTTGGTGAAGTTCTTGGTGTGCAGGTTAGTCATTCAAATTTACCTACCGAACCACGTTGTGTCTCTCCGTCTTTCGCTCTCTCGGCTGGGGGGTTAAAATGCAGGTTTGTATCGCTTGTATCTGCTAGCTGATAAAGAAAAATCGATCGGACTTCCGTTCCTGGCTTTTTTTTTTAAACACCAGACAATTTAATAATTGGATTAAAATAAAATACGACTTTAAACGCCCTCAACACCTACAACGTGATGGATTGTAATAACAGGACAAAACAAAGGGTAAGTCAACTATTTTACATATAAATCTTGCTTCTTCGATGGCTTTAATCTAATTTTACGTTGCGAAAATGTTATTTGGTCCTCATACGAACCGGCAGTGTCTTTCCTGCTGATATGGGGTTAAAACTCACTGCAGCGGCAATGTTCCAATCGATCGCATTCCAGAAACCTCTACTCGCAAGATGATTTAAATGTTCATTTTTGTTGGTCAAGCATGTCATAAGAGCATCTAAATCGTCTATATTTTGTGTTATTGTCTACACATAGTCAATATTTTAATACTAAATATACACATGTATTGTGCAAAAAATAATTTTGATTATCTTGAGTGGATGTTTCTAGATTAATTTATGGGAATTAAACATTAAATTCCTTCCATCTGGCATATAAATTAATGACAGTGAGATTTAAAAATTATGTTATATTGTGAATTCTTGTGTGAATGGGATTAGTTTGTTATTTGAATACTTCGGCTATTTTTAAAAATTATCTTTTTCTTAAGAAATTGAATCTACAGGACATTCTTAATGGGAAAGTAGTGGTCAGAAAGGCATGTCATGCGTGGTTTCAAGGGCAAAAACTTGTAGCTTAAAATGCCAAAATTGAAAAGTTGAGGAAAAACAAGGTGTACAGAGTTGCTTATTGGTTACAATCTGAGGAGTATGATGATGCTACTGGTTATGGTATGCCAATGTACCAACTAGCAACTGATCGTCTCCATAAAGACCTGGTCTATTGCTAGAAATTGTAATTTATTCACCTATCTGTTACGGATTTACAGCATATAATACAATAATATTAAATTTCTGATCGAGACATTTTTGAATTTTCAAGGCAGTCTGGGTGTTTATTACTATTTCCGTCACAACGGTGAATATTGTAATTGGCTGTAATTAGGTAATTAACTAGTTATATGCTTTAATTTCAGGTCATCCAAGTAAGATGTTTTATATTTGTTTCACAATGCTTCAATCTATAATAACTGAAAATTTCATCCAATTCTCTTACTTTTTAAGAAAGTTATGGGCTTTTGACTGTCCTCAATCACAGCTTTTGTGTTAAGTCAATGGAAAAGCAATAGGGAACAAGATGCTAATTTCCGAGTAGGAAAATGGCCATAACTTTTTTTAATACTGAAGATATGAAAGTGAATTAGGTGTCAAATTAAACTTCTTTTTATGCTCTATCTGATGGGATAAATTGCAGACTTGATTTTAAAAAATCTCAAAATTTTGTAACATTGCTAGAAAATGTACCTGCATCTTGGAGGCCAAGCGATATGTTGTTAGCCAGGAAAGACAGACTTCGTTATTCCTCAGTACAGCAATATCAAGAACGATGTTGCTGTACTGAGATATAGCCAAGTCTATCCCTCATTGCTAGCAGCTGATGGGAAGCGGCTGTAAAGTGGGAGTTGGCTGTAAAAGGACAGCGCTGGTGGGGAGGGAAGAGTTCCTTTCATGGCGTGTGGGTAGTCTGTCCATGGGTAAAGTTGCGGGGAGGGCAGGAGGGGGTCGGCCGGGGATCATCCAGCTCAATAATGGGTCAGCGGGCGATGGATAACAGGACAGCGGGCGGTGGAGCTTACTCCATATGTCAGTGCAAGTAACCTCAATTGATCCCTTGATCGCGCTGACATGAGAGTAAGCTCCACCGCCCGGTGTGATGTTATCCATCACCTGCTGACCCACTCCGCTCTATGATCTTTCCCTCTCACCACTCCTTCCCTCCTCGCAACGTTAACCCTGGCTAGACTCCCCACACGCTGTGAAAGGAACTCATTTATAATTATTTATTTATATATCTCCGAAAAATTTTCCCAATCGGGCCCCGCACCTCCTAAGGCCGGCCCTGTGTGCGGCAACTCTTTGAAGATCAGGAAAATATTCCTCGCAGTTATGTTATCTTCAACAGCTTCAAAATAATTCTTACAGCAAATAAATGAAGCAACTGTAATATCCATGCAATGGATTTCTGCTGCAATCAATAATTTCAGTTTGTCGGAATCAGTCTTGTATTTCACATTTCCAGTATTCAATTTTAATTATTTCAATTTTTCTAATATTTGGATTGAATTTATTGGCATTGGTATATTGTCATGCCAAGATAAAGTGAAAAACATTGTTCTGTGCCTAACCTCATCCAGGCACACCCTAACCAAACCCCAACCCTGACCCTAACCCCAACCCCAACCCATCCAGGCACACCCTGACAATAACCTAACCCCACCCAGGCACACCCTGACCCTGACCCCAACCCTAACCCTAACCCCATCCAGACACACCCTGACCCTGACCCCAACCCCATCCAGGCACACCCTAACCCCCAACCCCAACCCATCCAGGCACACCCTAACCCTAACCCCAACCCTAACCTAACCATAACCCTAACACTAACCTAACCCCAACCTAACCGTAATCCTAACCCCAACCCCACCCTAACCCTAACCTAACCGTAACCCTAACCATAACCGTAACCCTAACCTAACCCCAACCTAACCGTAACCGTAACCCTAACCCTAACCTGAGAGAGAATGACTGGGGTGTGAGTGGTCCCCAATTATGTTGGCTGCTTTCCTCAGCGTGAAGTGAGGTGGAGGTTGTTGAGTTGACGGCAAGCAGCTGAGCTCTCCATCGCCTTTCTATCATAGAGTCATACAATGTACAATGTAAAAACAGGCCCTTTGGCCCAACTTCCCCACATGCCCCATCTACACTAGTCCCGCTTGCTTTTGGCCCATATGCCTCTAAACCTATCCCATACCCGTCTAAATGTTTCTTAAACATTGTGATAGTATCTGCCTCAACTACTTCCTCCAGCAGCTTGTTCCACCTTTGTGTAAAAAAATTACCCCTCAGGTTCCCATTAAATCTCCTCCCCCCCCCCCACCTTAAACCTATATCCTCCGGCTTTCGATTACCCTACTCTGGAAAAGTACTCTGTGCATTTACCAATCTTGTTATTTTTTAATATCTGGCCCACTGCAGTGTGTCATCTGAAGATGCATCCTTGCAGGGATCCAGTGTTGAGAATTACCGTGGAAGTATGCCTTGCTGATTGCAGTCTATGGATCCTGAAGTCAAAGATCCCATGGAAAAGAGGAGTGCTGAGACTTGGTGAGGAATTCAGAGATGAGTTTAGTTGGGATTCAGGAGTTGAAGGCAGATCTATAGACATTGAACAGGAGTCTGACAAAGGCATCCTTGTGTTCCAGATGAATCAGGGGCCAGAGAGGTGGTGTCTGTCGTGACCATGTGGCGGTCGGCAAACTGGAGTGGATCAAAGCGGGAAGCTGGAGTTAATGTGCGCCATGACCAACACTTTAAAGAACCTCATGATGATGGGTGTCAGAGCCACCAGGTGGTAGTCATTAAGGCACGTTACCTTGTCTTTCTTTGACACGATGATGACAGTGGTCTTCTTATAGCAAGTGGGAGCCAGAGATTGGTGTAGGTGAGGAAGTTAAAAAGATTTAAACTTACAAAATGGATTCTGCTGAAACTAAGACAAGTTTTAACCTTCTCCTATTAATTTGCAAAGCCAGTGAAACGCACTAACCTTTGCTTTCAGTAACAAAGCTAACAAACTGTTGATGTTCCCTTTCCAATAACATAAGTGGGATAACAAGCACAGCTTCATGAATGTCTCCTCTATAATATAAACATTGAGAGATAATTCAGACAATAAGATTATAATGTGCGTCATAAGTAGAAAAAAACCAAAATGCTTGTTCTGCAGAAATATAGCCTTCTCATATAACCATATATGGCTAACCTTTCCTCTGTCAGAAGAAGCTGTCAATCTTAAGAAGCTGTCAATCTTAAGAAGCAAGAGGCTGCACTATGCTTTGTAGATACGGTATTGCTGAATCATCAATTATTGGGGTATATATACATGTACTGAGATCATTGTCCCTTTGTGTGAGGATGAGAACTCTGTATAGTCTGTAATCTGCACACTGTAAAGAGTTTTACCACACCCGCCTGGCGAAATAAAGATTGTACTGCTTGATCACTGATTTTATTCGCGTTTTTGTCTGTTTAAGAGAAACTGAACCATAACATTTGCGTAGTCGAGCAGGTCTTGCTGGGAACAATCGCTGAGTAAGAGGCTAAAGTTTGGCCGGGATCTCAAAGGGGGAAGAAAGTGTACAATCAGGCCCCCTGAGTCTGAACTCCTAAGAGTACCCGGGAACACTGTTGTCCTTTGTCCGAAGTGATCTAGTTCCCTGCCAAGATTTTGGGGATTGTTGACTCAGACTAAGTAGACTGTCTGTAGTACTAAGCCGATATATTTGGCCAGTAATGGGATAGGCTCGGGATAAGAGTAATATGGGAGCTTTGGTACATGTGGGAGCTTCAGTACGTGGGAGCTTCGGTACAGCATATGTGTTATTTGGATCTAGGGAAAACGTAAAGATTGCATAATGTATTAAAAACAGAGAGATAATATGGTTGGCCAACATAATATTAAACAATTGGTATTTAAAAATGGAAACCTAAGCATAATATTCCCGGGGACCCCTTGTCTGACATAGCAACTTTGTTTACGGAGGGGGGGGGGGGGGGGAGATAAGGAACAAATCTGGGGAGAGAAACAATTGGAAATAGTGTGGACTACCTCCGCCATGCCCTGGCCACCAGTCACTAACAGCAGGAGCTACGACACTCAGATCCCGTGAACAGGAAGGGGTTCTAATATGCCTACAGGGAAGGACACCCCCAGAAGAAGGAGGAACTGATAAGGAAAATGAGGAAGAAGAAGGGAAAGGGCTTAAGGCAGAAGAGGAAGAGCAGTGAGGGAGTTAAACTACACAGACCACCAGGAAAGAGAAACAGCAGATAAATAAGAAGTTTGAAAAGATAAAGCAGGATAAAGTCAAGCTGGTGGCTTTCGAGGCACTGTTCCTTAACTACCCCGCAAGAATCGAGTCTGCTCACTTTTGCCCCAAGAACCTTAACATTTTGCAGCCAACAGTCGGTACAGTTTGTGAAAAATATACATCTTCTAGATGCACTGGGATGCATTCTCAGTGACGTGACCTGGGGTCATCGGGGGTTTCGGGTCTCACAACATCAGACACCCTCGCCCAGGAGACCCAGCCGGGGTTGATCAGGCCCCGACTTGCGTCCCAGCAGCAACCGCCCATGGATCAGCCATCTTAATAACTACTCTGCAGGGGTTGGGAGACTCTAGTGCGTGGAGGGACTGGTCTCTGTGGGGTGACTCCCGGCCAGGCTTCTCCTGCGTCCCACCAGGTTCAAGGCCTGTGCGCTGCGCCTCTTTCTCCTTCTCCGAGCATTTCATTCTCGCCTGATCGATTTTTAGGCAACGGCGGTTCATTAGGCCTTACCGTAGCTTTGTTGGGTGTCTTTCTCACGTAAGACATAGACTGGGGTGCTAACCCAGCCTGTCCCGGGTGCCGTCTTTCCGTGCCGTCAACTATCTCCCCAGTAGTCATCAAACCATTCTTGGTTGTCACCCAGTCTATTCCTAGGTGCCACTGGCTGAGCCAGACTTCAGTGTGAAAAAAATTGTAAAGAATTTTACCACACCCGCCCAACGAAATAAAGATTGTACTGCTTGATCACTGATTTTATTTACGTTTTTGTCCGTTTAAAAATACTGAACCACAACATAGACACATGTTAAAGCTGTCAGCGAGTAATCCTGCCAGCTGGCCTGTGCAGGTTCTGAGGACATGGCCGGGGATTGCACCGAGGCCACACGTATCCCGTGAGTGAGTCTTTGACAGCTACGATGGTGACCATGGGGCGAACCCGAGGCCCGCGGAGCAAGCAACATCATTTAGATCATCTCATTTACACCCATCTCAGTCAGTGTCACCTCAATCTGTGTCTCAACAGGAAGGACTCTCCCACTCGGAGAGAGATGGATAGGTTCTGTTGCCTATAATAGGAATGGACCAGGGAGTGGACTGAGGGATCATGTAACACTTCATTCTGCACTCTGGTTATTTTCTCTTTGTACTTGTGTATGGTTTGGTTGTACTCATTTATGGTATTGTTTGCCTGGATAGCATAGCACACAAAGTTTTTCACTGCATCTTGCTACATGTAACAATTAAAAACCAATGACCATGTTTTAAATGATTGCAGCTATGCACACGAAGGAGATCCAGGAGCTACACATGTTTTGGGCAGTGCAGCACCTGCCCAAGCAGACCACTGGTCAGGTGTCATTGAGTTTGGCTTATAGACACTAGCGGGCCAAAGTTATGTACCAGAACGGAGTTGGTACGTTCTCTTTGTGACTGCATGGGTTTCCTCCCGGTGCTCCGGTTTCCTTTCACATTCCAAAGACAGGCAGGTTTGTAGGTTAATTGGCTTCTGTAAATTGTCTGCAGTGTGTAGGATAGAACTAGTGTACGATTGCTGGTCAGCGTGGACTGGGTGAGCCAAAGGGACTGTTTCTATGCTGTATCTCTATACTAAAGTAAACATGGTTTACAATGCACAGATGCAAATGCATGAAGAGTGATAAATAATGTAAATTAACTATAGTCTTGAAAGCAACAGGGAAGTATGATATGCCTACATAGAGCGATAACAGAAACTTACCCAATAAGGGGCAGCACTGAACATTAAATGACACAAAATGCTTCGGAAGGAATGGAAGGAGGAGGTGCAACAGGATTGATTAAAAGTGCTGGAGAGAGAGGATAGTGTAGAGGCATCAAAGACAGAATCTGTTGTAGGGGCTAAGAAACAACAGAAGGAACAATAGACAATAGACAATAGGCGCAGGTGTAGGCCATTGGGCCCTTCGAGCCAGCACCGCCATTCACTGTGATCATGGCTGATCATCCACAATCAGTACACCGTTCCTGCCTTCTCCCATATCCCTTGACTTTGCTATCTTTAAGAGCTCTGTCTAACTCTCTCTTGAAAGCATCCAGAGAATTAGCTTCCACTGCCTTCTGAGGGAGAGAATTCCACAGATTCACAACTCTCTGGGTGAAAAGGTTTTTCCTCATCTCCGTTCTAAATGGCCTACCCCTTATTCTTAAACTGTGGCCCTTGGTTCTGGACTCCCCAAAAATTAGGAACATGTTTCCTGCCTCTAGCGTGTCCAAACCCTGAATAATCTTATATGTTTCAATAAGAACTCCTCTCATCCTTCTAAATTCCAGTGTATACAAGCAAGCCGCTTCATTCTATCAACTTATGACAGTCCCGCCATCCCAGGAATTTACCTCATGAACCTATGCTGCACTCCCTCAATAGCAAGAATGTCCTTCCTCAAATTTGGAGACAAAAACTGCACACAATACTCCAGGTGTGGTCTCACTCGGGCCCTGTACAACTGCAGAAGGACTTCTTTGCTCCTATACTCGACTCCTCTTGTTATGAAGGCCAACATGCCATTCGCTTTCTTCACTGCCTGCTGTACCTGCATGCTTACTGTTAGGTGTATTTTCTAGGTCACCAATGAGTGGGAGAGATAAAGTGGAGCAAATATGCAGGGAGATTACAGTGCTGTGCACAAGCGATGAGGTGTTATAAATGGCATTTCAGTTATCCCAATGTAAATTGGTATCACTGGAACAGCAGAGAGGCAGTATCTAAAATGTGTGAAGAATAATTAGAGGCAAAGAAAGCATATGAGAATAAAAAAGCTCCTATGATAAATGGCAATCTAAATATATTCCACCGTCATATAAATTGTAATAGGCTTGTAACTGGAAGAGCAGGATCTGTTAAGGTCAAACATAGGAACTTGCACACATATGCTGAGTTAAATCATAAATTTAATCTTCTGACCATCAGGGAAGATAGCGCTTCCAAAGTACTAGTGAAGGAGGAGATTGTTGAGACACTAAATACATTAAAAATTGTTAGACTGTCAGTATCAGAAAGGTTATAAGGTCATAAATCTATACAGCACGTAAACAGACTCTTCAGCCTACCTCACCGTGCCGACAAGATGCCCCATCCAAATTAGTTGTCTTTTCCTGCATCTGCCCCATAGCCTCTCCCCATTCATGTTCTTGTCCAAATGCCTTTTAATGTTCCTCTACATACTTCTTAAGGTCACCCCTCAGCCTCTTTCGCTCCAGAGAAAACAGTCTCAGATCATCCAGTCTCTCTTCTATCTTACCGATCCAGTAACATCCTTGTGAATCATCTCTGCACCATCTCCAGGTAAATCACATCTTTCCCATAGTAAGGCAACCAGAACAGTACACAGTATTCCAGAGGCAATCTCACCGATATCTTGTGCATCTGTAACGTGGCAGCCCAACACTTGTACTCCATGCCCCATCTAATGAAGACACGCATGTCATACTCCTCCTTCACCACCCTGTCTCAATGTGTCATCAGTTTCAGGGGGCCATATACTGGTATCCCTAGGTGTCCCTGTTCTACAATACTCCCGGAGCTCTTTATTCACTGTGTGTGCCTTTCCCCGAATGCATGAATTAATGTTTCTAGATGGTTCAATGCTACTTTTTTGTCAAGTGACCCCAAGTATGGTGAAATTCTATTTTTGCATAGAGTTCAATGACAATCATGCTACAATCATGTAGCTAATACATTAGCTACAATCATACCAAGTATAAGAGTGTAGGATAGTAGACCACACCGAGTCCATACACGACACCATGTTTTAGGTGCCATCTAGTACCCTTCATGTCTGAATTTTGTTTTTGAAATGTCAGTCTTAACTTGGCCATAGAGTCCCACTGTCCTGGCGTGGCTCTGGGTCAGATTTGCAGGGGTTGTCGTTGCGGGAATTTTGCTAGGCGATGTGATGGTGTCCTCCATTGCTGCTCTGCGTCACTGCAGGCCGCATCTGTTCCACGGGTTCAGCCACTTGTGGCACTGGATCTAATGGAGGATGAAAACATGATCAGCCAAAATCTAATGGATCAAGAAAGGAACACCCAAAATGACTCCAGTGATCTTCTTTTTCTTCTTGCGTATGATGTGCACAGCCTAAAGTTGTAGGACAACTTGTTCTATTTGATCTTATTTGATTGTGCACGCCAGGTTGATTGCATTCGTCAAAACAGGGTGGACCACGTGAAGGTTGCAATCTTCCACCCCACTCCAGGGATGAAGGACCTTAGTTACATAGGTAGACTGGAGAATTGAGAGTGGTTCAGCTTGGAATAGATAAGGTTTCATGGAGATCTAATTGAGGCATCTAAAATCACTAAGGTAATAGAGATAATGTATAGAGAGAACTATTTCGATTGGTAGAGGGGGTCAAGAACTAAGATGCAAAAATGTTGTTGACTAAAGAACCAAAAGTACCATAATGACCTGAAATCTCACCGCAGCTACAAGTCAAATCGATAGATTGAAACTTGCCACAGTTTGCTCAGAATTTGTGGGCAAATGCCATTGCTTTAGCAATGACTGGGGGACCTAGTCCAATTAGTTATTCTGCTATTCAGGGATAACTACTTTCGGTGCACTTTCTTCACAATCAGTATTTGAAGAGGCTACTCCTCAAACTCCAGTTGCACTCTCCTGATCTTTGGGGGCCTGGACAGGAGTGGATATTTGGGAGACTTCCTCATATCTGTTCTGAATCTGACCAAGTTCCAGTAACTGGGCTGCCAGGGGCTCTATTCATGAGGGTACGCCTGTGTCTGGTGTTCTTCCATAGAAAAAACACTAGGTCTTCGGAGGACTTCTGGAAGTGAGAGGTGCCACAGGGGCTGGTGTGTACCTGGACAAGGGATGCCAGTGTATTTAAGTATATTTGTAAATAACTGTGTAGGCACTCTAAATGTTAATGAATCTTGTTTTAAAGTTGTTGACAGGTCCATTAAGGTATGAAATAAACATGGAAAATGTCAGACATATTTGGTTAGTTAGGTAGAGGCTGGGAAAGGACAAATGGACTCTGTGAAGATTCTGGTCGTTGCACGATGCAGGGATATTACTTACGGAGCGTGGAAAGGACCAGGTCTGAGGAGTGACAAAGTGGAGGAATTGTTGTGTTGCTTCACACATACAAAATGATGGCGAAATAGCCACGAGCTTTTTTAAATGAGATCCTGAATTTGTATCTTGATAGTCCGTGTATCTTTCCGACTCCCAAAGGTAATGCAACAAAGTGCTTCCAGTATTCAAAGAAAACACCAGTCCTGCACTCAGGCTCAGCAGACGATTGGTCAAGTTTACTTGATTGGCCAACTGGAAGAAGAGCGAGTTTATTAATAATAAGGAGAAGCAAGGACAGCAGATGTATGTTTACAAAAAAAACATATAAAAGTGCTGGACTAACTCAGCGGGTCAGACATCATCTCTGGAGAACATAGATAAGTGATGTTTCGTGTCGGAATGCTTTTTCAGAATGGGGCGAGGGGATAGAAGGAAAGCAGGAAGAGAGGAGGGTTAGGATAAAGCCTGACAGGTAATAGGTGGATATGGACCAAAGGCAAGAAATGACAAGACAGAAGGTGGAAGATAAAAGGATTGAAGAGTTGCGAATTGTGAAGCTCGAGGAAGGAAGGAAGTAGAGGGGGGAATAAATAGTGAGAGTCGAGGGGTAGAGTATGAAGGAAGAAGGTTGTAGTCACCTACAATTGGAGAATTAATGTATCTGTTAGCTATTTCAAATTCATGAACTCAGGTTGAACAAGGAAGGGGGGGGGGGGGAAGATTAGGATTAACGGGAAAAACCGCTGGGAATGGAAATTAGTGTTTGTCTGTTCGGTGTCTCCCGCCCAAGGGTCGTGTTACTCACTGGTCTTCGGAGCATTAGAGCAGTAAAATGCATCGTTAACAAACCCACCGAGGTGGACCACCCAACCCCCTGTTCAAATGCTCCGCTGTGTATTGACATTGCCAACTCTCAATTTGCAACCACATTCCCTTCACCGCTTTCAAACCCTCGGCGCTTTATCGGAATCACTGGGAATCGTTTGATTTTTACCTGAGCATTCTTTCTCCAATTTTGCTTTAATCACAAACTGTGACAAACAGTTTGGACGCGGGGTAACGCGCCGCCTTCCTACTGTGTAGTGCTGGCGATGTGGCCGGGGAGTCAATGTCGGGGTGGGGGGAGAGTCAGTGTCGGGGTGGGGGGGAGAGTCAGTGTCGGGGGTGGGGGGGGGAGAGTCAGTGTCGGGGTGGGGGAGAGTCAGTGTCGGGGTGGGGGGAG